>OX940953.1:6113883-7535758 GCA_954870475.1 Euphrasia confusa | reverse complement strand
ATCGACATCGTTGAGACTCAAGTTGTTTGCTCGTGAGAGCTCATTTTCAATAAAATTCTCAAAACATGTCTTTTTGGATTCTTCATCAGTCTTGTGCTTCAATTGTAGCTGAATATTTTACAGAAAACAATATTAAAACTAAGTATCGTAGTCATGCAGAATAAAAAATATTTGAGAATTCACCAAGTGAGTATAAATACTTACATATAAAAGTGTTGAGATGAAGATCCTTTTAGGTTGCCCGACTGCCCTTCTTAAGTTCTCCATGTTCAGTTTAAGACAGAAAACATCGATGAAATTATTCGTCAACCACTGTTCATCATTTAAAGTTGCAAAATCATATCTGGATGCGAACAAGTCTCTATATTGGAACAACTTTTCCCTGAGTAAATATTAAAAAAATTTAATAATGAATATTAAAAAGGCAACATGAGATTGAAAAGTATGAGTATGAGTATGAGTAGTACCACTTGTTTGATTCATCATGCTGAATGAGTGCATAATCAGAGATCAATTGTTCTGTTCTCGAGACTCTCATCATCTTGTTCTTATTCGAGACCCAAAATGGAGACCTCAAATTCAGAGGCAGGTTACTCACCATCCGTGGTTGTCTTTTCTCAATTTTGTATTCTTCAACATCATCAGGCTCATATATGATTCTGTTTAAAAAAAAAACATTTTACTAAGTGATTAGTACAGAATAATGAAACAATAAAGTAAAGATAACATTAATTTAACTGAACTCTACTTACTCATAGAAATCTTTCTCTTGTATTGGGGTTCCGACCTCTTCTTGAGCCACCTCATTTTTAGCTGCTTCATTATCAGATGGGCTGGAAACTCCAAGATCGAAGCTTGGAGTTAAGCCTTCTGCATTCTTGATCTTTGCATTTATTTGATAAGTCCGCTCTAGTTCTTCCAAGGCAGCCAAGAAAGATGGTTCATCGAACACCTCGTCTTCTAAGCCGTACCATAGTTCTTTGATAGACTGAGAGGGTTTGGCAGAGGGTTCCACCATTGCTTCTACCATTTCTGGTTCACGGAAGGTTTGTTTTAGGATGCTTGCCGTGGCATCCTCCTTCCCTCCCTCGAACATGATTTTGCCAAAGTTTTCTATGGCGGTTGTGATGTTTTTCAACCCCATAGTCATTCTCATGGCAAAATCATTGTCATGGATAGGCTGTGAAATTAAAAAAACCAAAAACACATTAAACTCAGATATATGAAGAATGACAATTATGTAAATGAAGTATGACAGTTATGGTAATGAAGTATGACAGTTATGTAAATGAAGTATGATTATGTTTATACCTTTTTCTTCTCACAATGTGGTGCAGCAGGGCAGTCCACCTTTTGTTCTTCATACTCTTCATTTTTATCCTATACCATGCAATTGATCATACAATTAATGTATTATAATGTATTTGTGTACAAATATTGAAGTATACACTATGGGAAAATGTCACATAGACACCAGTTCATAGACACCGGGCGCCTTTGAGAACGGTGTTAAAAATATTTATAACACCCGTCGCGAAAAAAGAGGAGGTTAAATTATTTTTAACGCCGGTTTCTATACAATTTGGTGTTAAATGATCCATTTCAAATTTCAATTTTAATTTATGACACCAATTTTTTTCCAACCGATGTTAATTGTAATAACATTTTTTAAATAAAATTATTAGATTTTTTAACGCCAGTTTTATTAGCGAAGACCGATGTTAAAAAACTTACAAATTATCACTTCCCAATAAGTAAAGCCTTAAACGATTTATTACTTTCTCTCTAACACACAAACCCTACCCCTCTTCAGCTCTGCCTCTTTCGAAAAATCTAACCCGTCGAGATGACGTCGGAGCCGTAGCCGCTTCTTTGACCCGTCGACGAGATGACACCACTTCTATCCTCAGATCTGTAGCCGCTTCTTTGACCCGCGCCGACGGCGCCGTTGCAGCCCAGTCGACGCCACCCGACCACCCCTGAAGTCGAGCTCCTGCTCCGTTCACTTCCGGCGGCCGCGAGGTAAGTCCAAATCCTTCTTCCTCCTTAATTGTCGATGTAATTATTACTTAATGAAGCTTGAGATGCCGGCCAAGTCCGCTGTCTTCCGCCATTTCTCCACCGCAGAATCCCCACCCTCTGGTCGAAACTTCCACAAGTTCCTCCCTCCTACCGACTACATAAACTCGTGGAAACCCCCGCAAAACCCTAAGGAGGCCGCCGCGCGGTTGGCCTTTCTCCGCCGAGATTACGACCGGAAGGTGAAGGAAATGCGGAAGGAGTACATTGAGGAAATGGAATTGCAGAGAATCGAGAAATCCCTTAAGGCCGAGGCGAGGAAGGAAGCGTTGAGGATAGGGAACGAGGAGAGACGAGCTGCTAAGGATGCGAAGAAGAAGGCAGTGGCTATCGAGCGACAAGCTGCTGAAAAGGAATTCCGCCAAATGCTGGTACGTTCGATTATTTTCCGATTTGGCGATTGGTGATTATACATCCTTTTTGGAACTATTTTTCCTATATATGATTCTGTCGGTGCTTATTTTCTGGTAGAAACTGAATTCAATCACATCCATTTTTACTTGTTGTTTTGTCCATTCAAATGTAGATAGCAATCTTATCGTGGAGTATGGATATTAAGAAAACTTAGCTTGAGAACTTTGCTTCTAAAGCATCTGATACAACTCTATTGAAAACAAGATTAAAATTATACAAAACATCGTTTCATTATTTTTAAACTATTTTCAGTGCTTATATTTTCTTATAGAAATCATGTAGCTTTGGAGATTCATATGTAGATGACAATGTGAAAATATCAAGAAAAAACTTGGCTTGAGAACTTTACTTAAAAATCATATGATACATTTTGTAGTTAACAAAATAGAAATAAGAATCTGGTGTTGTTTTTGTAGATTGGTAACTTTACCTAGGTGCTCCTACGAAATATGAAACCAGCTAATGTCTATCGACTTTAGAATTGGCATTATTGTTGCACATGCTATCGCTTTTGATTCATTTAATTTAATTTAGAATTAGAAGATGAGAGAACTTTATGATAATTGAAAATGAGTACATGACTTGTCAGCTAGTGCAGGTAGAGTTTCTTCTGATGGGGGCACTCAAAAATTTTAAATGAAGCAATTATTGGTCTGGACAATGACTTCTAGTTTCTGTCAAACGATCTTGTTCTCAATCATATAGGATTTTTGTTTTGATAGTTTTGTTTTATTTTCAGAATTGATACCTGTTATATTATCACTTCCTGCATATGCTTAAACCATTTGTTCCATACTGAACCGATGAGACTTGAGACAATTCATGGGGACTTTATTCTATTTGTTTTTTCCTTTCAAGTTCTACGTGTGAGATTGATTTGCCTTTCTTGTGGTAATATGAAAGATTTATCACAATCCTGTTTTTATGTTTTTAGCGTCATTTTTTTAACATACCCCAATTCTTGTGATATGGGGCAGATGAAACAATGAGCTGAGAAACTCGAGTATTGGAGGATGAGAGAACAGAAAATTGAGGAAAGGAAGAAACAGGATAAGGAGCTTATGCACAGACAATGCACAAACAGAGTTCTCTATGGGTCGACGAAGCTGAGTTGGAGAAGAAGATCATTGAGGCTGTGGTTGAAGAAACTCGGCTGGATCATTTTCGGGTGCAGAACTGAGTTAATTCCAATTCTGGTTGTTGTTGCCTCATCGTCTTTCCTGTGTGAAAGCTTAAAAAGGCCTGACCTTGTATATTATTTATGCTCTTCAGAGTCAATTCTACACTTTCGGTTTTAATAGTTTCTCTTCATATTGTTGATCTATATACCTTTCTTTGAGACTTGCGACTAACTATTATTTATGGTGTGATGGCAGAAGGGTGATGTATCATGAATGTAATATAATTTTAATTATTGATAATTTATAAAATTATATTTTTTTTATTTTAATTATTATCAACAACACCGGTCGGATATGAAAAAGACCGGTGTTATTACTTTTCACACCGGTTGATTTTGCTAGTTTTGACTGGTGTCTTTAATAATATAGACACCGGTCCAGATCACAAAACCCGGTGTTATAAATTATTTTTAACACCGGTCATTGACTGGTGTTAAAACATAGCTGATCTTTAACACCACGCACAAAGACACCGGACAAGTTTTTTTTTAACACCGGTCAATGCCCGGTGTCTATGAGACATTTTCCCATAGTGATAGATAAATTTTATACCTTTTCGTTGTCCAACTGATTTGTTCTTTTGAAAGAGGAAAATGCTGGCTCTACTTTTCCTCTTCCGAATTCTGACTCCTCTTCTTCGACTCTCTTTGTTATTGCCGCCTGTGTCCAGTTCGAGCAGATGGGAAATCGCCTTTCCACACTGCGAAACTTGTATACCATCCTGTCCAGGTAGATTAACTGCAAAAAAATGAAATCAAAATCAAATTTTAAAACATTACACAGGATTCATAAGGAAATTTAAATGCTTATGCTTACAGTTAAGAGAGTTGAAGATCCTGTAAACCAAGCTTTACTTGAATTCTTCCATTCAGTAATGGAAGAAATAAGTTTTTTGAAGGTGTACCCACACCAATTCATGTTTACAATGTTATCTACATTTCTAAGTGAATACAGAATTTTGAAATTTATAAAATATTCTTGGATCCCTGATAACAAGGACCCAACAACAAGTGCAGCAAAATCAATTTTGAAATTTCTTCCAAAATCTTTTCTTCCAGAGAGGACGGACGACATATCACTGGCACTTGGTCCTCCCTTCTTCACATTCCATCTATCCCTCCATGCCTTTAGAAATGAAACATAGCCCGATTGTTCATTTCTGCTGTACCTCCCTGCATCAATTCAAATTATTATGCACTGTGACAAACATTGGATTTTCTAAATAAAATGAATTGATGTTAAACTTACCAACTTCCTCAACGACGTCATCTGAGCCCCTCGGTAGGCCAAACACAGCTTCTACATCATCTTCATGTATGAGAATTTCATCTTCAACCAGCTTTATTGAAGCCCGAGCATAGTCGAAGTTTTCGATAATGTATCGAAGGAGCTCCATATTGTTGGATCTCATTTGCAGTTCTAAGATCCCACCAAATCCTATTTCTCTGACAGCATCTCGTTGCTCATCAGACAGTGACTCACACAGCTTTACAACAGGCAATGGACTCATGCGTGTTTGGAAGCGACGTGTGTTGGTGCTGTCGTCATTCTTTACCTTAAAATCAGCCCACAATTAATAAAATTTTGAATTACTAATTACAACAAAAATGCAAATAGAACAAAATCATTTATTAGTAATGTAGGAAAATATACCTCTGTGTCCTTGTCCTCCGGGGCTTCCGACTTTGTCTTCTTCTTCTTCTTTGGGGCTTCTGATTTTGTCTTCTTCTTCTTTAGAGATTCAGCCTTCACATATGTTAATATATGTAAGTGTCTATAAATGAAATATAATATACAGTGTATAAAATTAAAAAAGTATATAGATTTTACCTTTTCAGAAGTACGAATTTCAGTAATCTTCTGTTTCTCTGAAGTTACAAAATCATCATCTTGATTTTCAGAAACTACCCCCTGAAAATCATTGTCACTGCCTTATTGATGTTGATTTAAGCGTATGTACTTATTACGGTGTATAAGGTAATAATAGTAATTATACCTTGATTTTCTTCTTCTTTTCATTCTCACTGCCTTTTTGGATTTTCTGAGTCGATGGGTTTGCGTCGGTCTTCTGCTTCTTTGGAGCTACAACATCCTCAACTTCAGAAGTTGACCCCTGCAAAGTATTTATTAAATTTTGTTAAAACACTTTTGTTCATCAACATGTACTACATTTACTACGATAAAGTATTGATGTACCTTCATCTTCTTCTTCTTCTTCTTTTCATCTCCAATTGCAGCTATCTTCTGCTTTTTTGTAGGTACAATATCATCATCCTTCTGAGTAGGTTCAATTGCAGCTGGCTTCATCTTCTTTGGAGCTACAACATCCTCAACTTCAGAAGTTGACCCCTGCAAAGTATTTATTAAATTTTGTTTAAACAGTTTTATTCATAACCTACAATAAAGTATTTATTTACCTTCTTCTTCTTCTGCTTCTTCGTAGGTGCAATATCATCAACCTTCTGAGTAGAATCCATTGCAGTTGGTTTCACTTTCTCAGAAGCTGACTTCACCTTCTTTGATGATTCAAAATCATCATCCCCTGAATCCATTCCCTGCAAAGTGAATTTATTAAATTATTAAACCTTTTTTGTTTAAGCATATTTGGGAAATTTTATTTTAGAGAAACAAATGAAAACTATAATTCTACCTTTCTTTTTCCCTTGGGAAGAACAGCAGCAACAGGAGGTTTGAGAGCCTTGAGTATTGTTTCAGACTTCATAAAATTATTATTGTTAATTAAACTTCATGAAAAAAAACTACTATAAACAAAATTCTTAATTAGTAACAACTTACATCTCTTTTTTTCTCTCTTTGAACATCAATCGACTTTGTCAACGTGCCCACTGCATCCTGCTTCTGCTGTACCTCAATTCCTTGAGCAGCAAGTTCAGTTTTCTTTGATAGGGTCTTCCTTGTGTCGACAACATTTTTTATCGTCTGACTGTTATTTTTCTTCCCTTGGATTTCCTGTCATTTCACACGAAAAATGGATTAATGCTGAGAATACTTCAAAATGAAACAAATAAAAATAAAATAAAGGAAGTTACCTCCGGTGTGTTAGGAACAACAGTGTCCGAAGTCTTTGATGTTGTTGTTGGTTTCTCTCCTTGTGTTCTCTTCAGAATTTCAATTTTCTAAAAAAATGTAAATGAAAATGGATGAAACCTATGTATTGAAATTATAATGAATGAAACTTATTTTTTATTGAAATTTTAACCTTTAGACGACTTTGCCCAAGTCCTATCTTCATTTTTTGATTATTTATTATGACAACTTCAGATGGAGTAACACTTTCTTTCTGATTTCACACCAATAAAATGAAATATTAATTACATAAATATGAAGTAAATTATTATCTAAAGGATGTAAAATGTATTTAAATATTAAACTAAGTTCAGTCATACTTACAATATTACCTAAAGAAGATATTGCTATATTAAATAAGTTCAGTCATACTTACATCTGTTGATTTTTCTTTAGGATCAGAAGTCATCTTTTCCACATCCTGTGGTGTATGAGGAATAGTCTTTTGTCCTTGCCCTAACTTGTACATGTTTTGTTTTATGCTTTCCTTTGTAGCATATTTTACTTGCTGGAAAAAAATAGCATGACAATTTAGAATGAAGGATGATGTCTATTTATATTGAAAGCTGATGCAATATACATATGAAGTATGAGTTATGGTCAGTTAAGTACATATTTATGACAAAGTATCAGATATATTGTAATATTAAACTGAAGTAAGAGGAACTAACCTGAGGAATAGTCTGTTGTCCAGGGATAGAAGTTTTTGAGGCCTTTTCTCCTTCCACCTCTTTGTGTAAATCTTTTTCTCCCTGCTGAAAATAATAACAATAATAATAATAGTTTAAATTGTAGGCTGAAGTCTAATTATTTTGAAAGATGATGCAATATACAGATGAAGTATGATATATAATCAGTTGACTACATGTTATGACAAAGGATCAGATGAAGTATGCAATATTAAACTGAAGTATGAGCTGTTTTTTAAATGAAAGATGAGTAGTATGTATATGAAGTGTGAGACATTTTAAGAACTTTACCTGTTTTTGTGGAGAACCACGCTGTCCTATGGTTCCTTTGGCTAGCATATGAATCAATTCCTATAGAATAAGTAATAAATTTTCAGAAATATAAGAATCAATCAATAAAACTCGTAATATTTTTTAATAGAAACTTACTTTTTGATTTCTATTATGTCTCTCTGGATCTTCTGATGGATTCATTGTACAAAATTCCTGTGATTGATCAAGTAATATATTTCAGTCAAATACATGAAACTGAAACAAGATGAAAGGATGGGGAAAATCCCAATCTGAATCGACATATCACACACACAATACAGTAGGAAGGGGAAAATCCCAATCTCAACCTATTCTAAACTCTAAACCCTTAATGAATGAATTAAAAACAAAAACAAGTCAGGAAACAGAAGACACCATATGCAGGAAACATAAAACACCATATCCAGGAAACACCTAGGTTTATAGGATTGGAGGACACCATATAACTGCAGAATCCAGTAAACACCAATCCTAATCATGCAAAACTCAAACTCAAACTTGCTTGAAGGATGGGGAAAATACAGTTATCAATCTGAACTGCTAGACATGAAACAAATAATGCAGTCATTTACAATGGTGTTCGTGTATCGAGATTACACCTATCACATGTATAGCAAATCATCATCCACAACAAAAACACAGAAACAAAACTAGATGAACATAACGAGCAATGTTTCAAACTGTAACATGGATGAACAGATACACACATAAGAAGGGGAAATTCACAAAATCACACACACACACACATACACACACACACTGTAAGAAGGGAACAGATACTATGGCTGAACATATAAGAAGGTAGTGGAAAACTCTAAACCCTTAATCACTGAATCAAATTAATTTTGAAGGATGAATATGCAAGTGCATAAAAAATACAGGAAACATGAAACAACATATTGTGAAATCAGAAATTAGAAATTACCTCGGGTTAGATGATATGCAGTACCAACGCTTGAAGTCGGCGAGGCGAGGAGGAAGAACGTAGGGTTTGTGTAATCGAATTCCATTCGATTTGGAGGCGCCGAGAACCTAGGGTTGAAGGATAGACGGTAGTGAATTGGAGACGGCGAGAATTGACCGCGAGAATTGACGGAGATAAACGAGGCTTGCAGGCGGCGAAAATCGAAGCTTCTTCAACGGCGAAAATCGACGGCGGTGGAGGAGGGCGAATCGGCGAAAATCGGTGAAGGAAAGAGTAAGAGAGAAGATACGGGAATTGGTATCCATATTGGGCGTGAATGTGTGTTGTGATGACGTCAGCTTAGTAAGTGGGCTGGATCAAGTATTTTTATGTATTGGGCCTGGAGTAAGATGTGCATCTTACTCCTTGGGTGTAAGATATACCAACTCAAAGTACGTAGTATAATCAATTGAAAAAAACAAATATCGAAAAAGAGAAAGTAAGATGAATCAGAATTTCCACGTGATTAAATGCAAGTGGAGGGTTCCCATGACTTTCATTCGACTGCACTGACTAGTGTGAACCATTTCACTCTCTACGTGTCTTTAGATTTCTCCATATTTTAAGAGTTTTTATAAAAAAAATATTTACTTGAATTAAGAAAACATATTTTTTAAAGTTTTAAATAATAAAAAATAGTTATATGTAAATAATAAAAAATAAAGGTATAATAAATATTGTTGTGTAAATAATAAAGTGAAAAAATAATTTTATTAATATAAATAGATAAATATTAAAATAATAAAATTATAAAAAAACTTTTAATTTATGGATTTACAAACTTTTAAAAGACAAATAAAAAAGAAAATGCGCAAAATATCTTGTGATTCAAAATTAATAATATTGATGGGAGTTATATTTTATTTGCAACTTGTATTTGTTATAATTGATACAAAAAGTACCAACTCGAGTAGTTGATCATTTACGAGCTCGAGCAGTTGAACTGAGTAGTTGAACTTTACGGTAGTTACTCACTCCAATTATTTAAAGTTTGCAATATATTAAAATGTTGAAATATGACTCGAATCGAGACGCAAAAGGACGAAATCGTCGAAAGAGGTTTCGGCGGGCGCCGAAGGGTTTTCAGCGGGCGCTGGAGGTGACCAGCAGGCGCGGGAGAAAATCGACGAGCGCTGAACATGGAGAAAATGGTCAGATTCGGTACGAGCACAAAACAACGGTTTGTGAACAGCGGTCGGTCGCTGTTTGTGTCCTTGCGGGTTTTTCTGTGCGCGCTGCGCGGATTTCTTATTTGGTTAGATTTTATTTGCGTGGGTTTATTTAATTTGGGAATTAGAATTATATGAATTATAATTCTATTTTTTATTAATTTAGGAGTCATAAATTAGGAAAAGGATATTCCTAATTCTAATTGTTTCCAATTTGATAAGTTTGCTACACCTATAAATTGGGGTTCTCCGGTAGACGAAAATCATAGAGTGAATTATTGTAAGCCTCAACGATGTAGTGAGTTTTCTTTCTCTCCGTGGTTTTTTTCTCTTGTTTTGGGTTTCCACGTAAATTTGTGTGTTCGTTTTTTTCGTTTATATTTTCTTCGCATCTCATATATATTTCGATAGTCGTGAGTGATTTAGTTTCAATATCGCAACAAGTGATGTCAAAGGATCGTAAAGAGCACAACATAAAAAAATAATTTGTTATGTGTTAAAGAATAAAAAATAATAGTATAATAAGTATTGTTGTTTAAATAATGAATAAGTTAAATAAAATGGTAATTATATTTATATAAATAGATTATAATTGTAAGAATAAAGTTATAAAAAACTTTATATTCATCCGTTTGCATACTTTTATGAATTAATTTAAAAATGAAAGTGTGCAAACTTTTAAGAATCATAATGAATATAAAATTTTATTTGTATCTTGTTGAAATGCTTACGTTTTGTTCGTTTTTTTTTTTTGTGTGTGATTTTTTTATATATTATGTATATATATATGTATGATTATTGAGAAATTGTTTATTATTGACGTGCGAAGGTTATGCGCGGTTTAGATGTATAGTCGAGTTTCACTTATATTCGTAATAATTGATACAAATAGTACCAGCTCGAGTAGTTGAATCATTGATGTGCCCGAGCAGTTCAATTGGATGGTAGTTATAATATTTACAAGCAACTTGTATTGGTAATAATTGATACAAATAGTACGAGCTCGAGTAGTTGATCATTGATTGAATTGGATGGGAGTTATGGTCCTATGGAGTACTCATTTATTAGCAACTTGTATTCGTAATAATTGATACAAATAGTATCAGCTCGAGTAGTTGAATTGATGGAGCAAGAAAATAAATGAAGTTCAAATTCCTAATTTAGAGAAAATTATTTGTCTCTAATAACTATTATTAGCTACTAAATTACAAATCATTCTTCACTAAAAAGTTATCGTAAATATTAAAATTTTGATATGTTTAGATGATAAAATAAATAAATAAATGACAAAAATAATTTTGTCTCATTTTGTATATACAAATAAAATTTAGTCTCTAATACTTTAAAAATATTTCAATTTCAAATTATTTTGTTTGAAGTGTTATTTTTTTAAATAGAATTAGACTAAGAATCATGATGTTTACACCTCTTAGAGTTACTGCGCACAACACCTTTACTATTTTTTAATTTCCTTTAATACCCCCTTTACACAAATTATTTTTTACGCACACCCACGTTTCAAATCTGAATATCGTTGAACGTTTACTCCGACAAGTTCACACTTTGTACCGTTTTGAAACTCTCTTCTGGAAACTGACCGTCGGAGACTCCGACGTCTCCAACGTCCTCGCTCCGACAGCGAAGACAACACCGTTCTAATTTGGGGGAAATCCTTAAACCGACAAGTTTTAGTGTAAATTTGGGAAAAATCCCTCACCAACAAAAATCGAAACAATCATCAAATAAGAATTTGGGGAAAATCCCTCACCAACAATAATTGAAACAATCATCAAATAAAGTTTTTGATGGAAAATATAATTCCGGGGTGTACAAAGGGCGTCTCCCGTCGGACCCGAAATGGCTGACCAAAGAAAATACTTTGGAAAAAGACGGTGGCGACGCTCGTCTGACTCCAGAAGATGGCCGAACTCGTCATCCTCTAATGCATCATCTTCAAGAAGAAATTGCCTGTTAACTCCGATGGAGCTGTAGGCTTTTGTCATCGTATTTATTTTAATAGAAAGGTGCAAGTAGTAATAATATTTCAAAAGGGGTAATTTAGTTATTTTACAAATTAAAAAAAATAAAAAAGGGTGTACAAATGAAAGTTAGAGGTGTAAACATCAACACCCTTAGACTAATTCAATATTAAACATAAATATTTCTTCTTTAGTGGGTTAGATTTTAACTCCACGTCTCAAACAAAATCATGGGTACTGATGGGCCTATACCTAATCTCAACTCCTCCAAACAGATTACAAATATTCCCTTAATATTTTTCTACTTGTAAGTCGGGGGGCGCGCAGCGGTATTATTTAGAAATACGCAACACTCCCTACGCAGTGCTGCAGCAGCAACAACTGAGGTGTTGCAACAGCGCGTTGCAGTAAAGAAAATCGTTTTGTTTGTGAGTAAATTACTTTGTTCCGTGAGGATTATCAGATTTATATAAACGTTATGCAGCGGAATGAAATTGGAACAAGTATGACAATCGATTTTCGTACTCACACACACACATACACACGAAATAGCAATAAAAGAGACAACAAAATTATCTTGTATGGGTATTTAAATTATACCCATACGAATGTGCCTTACGGCAAAAATGATTAATAAAGATCGATTGTCTTTACAAAATGTGATCTTGAACATACACTCGACTACCTTTCGGACATACACACGAGTATTCCTTACGTATCGTATTCAAAGATCACAGGCAAACCAACACTAAACAAACTACAGCTGAATATGTTATGATACAAAGCATCGTAGTTGAAAGGTTCGATCACTCTCGATGAAATGAGAATAATCGAAGAAGAAAAGCTCGGGTGAGACTTTTCACAAAGATGAAAAGATGTTCTGGAGTTGGTGAGGAATGTGCTGAAAACTGTTGGAATATGTCCTTCGATCCTACGTGTGCAATCGATAAAGTCATAAGGTCGTCTATGGATGTTAAATGATTATTTGATAATATTAATTGTTGGGAACAATATAATATTGATCAATTAAATCATACCTACAGGGTCACACACGGACTCAAAGATGATGTACGTTGCTTGATAAATATATTGATTTAGAATCAATATTTACGTGGAATTAATTAACATGCATGGGATGCATGGCTTGCATGGATGCATGTCACATAGTGTGACATGGCATGCCACACAAGCAAGTGGGACCACATACAATGCATTGTGGCATGTGTATGTGGCATGACCTTTCACCTCCTTTGTAACCTCTTTTGCATGTTAATGGTGCATCTTTATGCACATTAAGATGGAGGTTACATAGAGGTGTAATGGTGTGAATAATGGTGTGTTTATATAGATGAAAATCAGATTTTCATCACACACAAGCATTAGCCACGAAATTCCACTAAAATAGAGAGAAAAGAGGTGATCCTGGAGATTCATTCTCAAGCAAGCAAGGTGTTCATTATCCGGGTTCGTGTGCAACACGTAGAGGCCGGGCTATTTGTGCGGCTTCAACATCCGGGCGATCCAAAGGAGTGACGAGGTCATTCCAAGGTGAACATTTCGAGGTGATCCATTGAGGTGGTTCAATCGACTCAACACCACCTCATCGACAACGACGAATCATTTCATCATCACATGTAAGAACTCGTTGATCTCTCTATATATATATATTGGATGTATATATATATAAATATATGTGTGTCTATACATATTTGTGTGCACTAAGATCCAAGCATGATAGATTTATATGCTTTACACGCTTCCGCACACACGGTATATCGATCGGATCGGTATACCGGTACCTACAATTGGTATCAGAGCCTAGGGATCGTGCACACTTTTGTGTTGGACACAATATGTTTAAAATCAACATAATTGGCTTAATTGTTTTTTGTGATTATGTGATTATGTGTTTAGATATACGGCCGGCCACCGTTAGTGGTCGGGTGAATGAAATTGTCGTTTTTTACGTACGATTGGCCATAGTTTTGGAGGGCTGCGTCCCTTGGAATCTTTTGTAATAGATAAGTTTTTTTTCTATTCAAAAATGTATTGTTCAATGTGTAAGCAATGGATTGAATCCATGGATCGACATTGGATATCGGCTCTCCGGCGAAAACGAGAAGAAACGAAGCAAAACGAAGCCAAACGAAGCAAACCGGGCTGCTGGAGCCAAACGGCGGTCGCCGTTTGAGCTCCGGCGGGCGCCGTTTTGATTCGGCGGGCGCCGTTTTGGAAACGGCGACCGCCGAAAGCCCTGATTCTTGGCAGATTTTTTCCAAACCCTTTTGGCGGGCGCCGTTTTGGAAACGGCGACCGCCGGTGGTGTTCGGCGACCGCCGTTTGTGAAACGACGGGCGCCGTTCGTGGTTTTTTGGGTACGGAATAGATTTGATCAAAATCGGAGGGCACGGAACTAAAACGAAGGGCGAGGACCAGTCCAGAAGATGTTCAAGGCTTCTTTCAATACTTTAATTCTTTTCGTTTGAGAGTTGTGAGGTTCTAGGGGCCTTTCGATTTCGTATTTATATGCTTTGCTAGTTATAGGTTGTTTTATGTTATAAATGTTCAACTTACATATAAACAAACCTATGCATGCAAGTTCCCAAAATAATGAGTATAATGTCTTGTCCAAAACATCACACCCATAAAGCCCTCGATCATAAGTTGGTAGGTCCGCCTCAGCGGGGTACTACTTGTTATCTTGGGATAAGTGGGAGTAAGGGTTAGACCCTTACAAGTGAGTTTGGTTTTCTCATCGATAGATCCACTGCAGGCGTGGCTATCGAGACATGAGATGAGAATGGGACTCTCATCGACCGAGAGTGACATTGGATGTCATTGACATGGGATGTCTACCTATCTTGGAGTTCTTAAGTGCGGACTCAGTCGGCTTAAGGATTCGCAAGATGAGGGTCTTGGAATCGTTTTGTTCTAATTTATTAAAATGTCAAAAACCAATGCCTAATTTGTTTTTCAAAGACTAAGTTCAACTCGACTCATTCTCACCCCGGGGAGTGGAATGGAGCCAAAGCGCTTGCTTATGTCGATGACACAGATTAGAGACATTCGAGCCATTGGATGGCGTGAATCGATTGTCTGGTTGGCTCCCTCATTTTAATGAGAGATAGGGCTTCAATTGCATGATAAGATCGCTGGTTAGAAAACCTCGAGTTTTCACTTACGATTTATCAAGGTTTTGATATTAAGATAATTGGGAACGACGATATTGGATATCGAATGAACAAAATGAAACAAATAAAGAAGTTATGCGAGACAACCTTATTTGTTTAAACGCTTTGTGGATGTTTACTTACTTAATTTATCTTTCTTCTGTAGTTTAATATGTCTGTCTCAACTCAATTCAAGTTCAGCTCTATCTTGGATAGAGAAAAGTTGAACAACACCAATTTCCTTGATTGGCAACGTAACTTGAGGATAGTCCTCAAATACGAAGAAAAGGAAAGTGTGTTGGACAAACCTCTTCCCGTGCTTCCCGCTGATGGGGGCACGGATGCCCAAAAGGCATCATATGCCCTTGCTAAGAAAGCCTCGAATGAGGTGACATGTTTGATGTTGGCATCCATGGTACCCGAGTTGCAGAAACAATTCGAGTTCATGGAAGCCTATGACATCATAGAAGAGCTCAAGAGCATGTTCGGGGAACAGGCTAGGATTGAGCGCTTCGGTGTCACCCGGGCTATAGCAACAGCTAGGCTGGAAAAGGGTAAACCCTGATGGAGTTATATTCTAAATGTCTAGTTTAGTGACAATATGGAACTCCTTATCTGTGTTTTTCATTATCTATTAATCAAACTGTCGGCATTTTGTCTATCTTGTACTTGAATGCAATAATCCTAGATATATACGTTGTAGACAGTATGGCGTGAGGAGACACGCGGAAGATCATACTGTCGGTTACTCGTATACTATCGAACAGAAGCTCACGACTTAGATGGACAGGGACAATCCATCGGTACGTCGTAGTGTGACTGGGTAATAGTTGGTCTTGGCTATTATGTTACACTAGTACACTTGGTGTATTGAGCAGGACCACGGGAGGGCGTTCGATTTATACTAATCGACGTAATCGAACCAGACCTCAGAATTACGGATATACGAATTCTTAATCCCTATATAATTATAGGTGCGTATGTCCAATTCTCGGTTCTTTAACTTGCCAATGAGTGAGACTATTTGATTAGTCGAGATACTCGGTAAATTGGGAATCGGAATTGTACACACGGCATGCTATAGATTATAGACAGGAAACCGTGTCCCGTTTATCGGGTTGATAACGTCCCCGAGATGAGCTCATAAAGTTTATCATGTAAACCCTGCAGGTGGATTTGTTCCACATGATAAAAAGGATGAGTGGTACTAGTCTCGGATAATAAGAAACGAATTAATTTAATTATTAGTAATTAAATAAATTCGTGGACGTTCGATATCTTAAACACGGGGAAAGTCGTATATGTAATTTCGGCGGATTTATTATTGTTGAAATAATATTAAAATTAATTTCGGGAATTCAATTATTATTTTATAGTGGAGTTAATAATAATTAAAATTGAAATCGATTAATTAAGGAATTGCGTTTACGTATTCCAAGTTAATTAATATTTCAATTTAGCCCTTAATTAATTTCCCTTAGGTCCCTAACGTAGCTCTATTTAAACCCCCCCTTGCCCTCTCCTAAAACCTACAGTTCGCCGCAACTATTATTTTTCTGAGAAAAATTATTGCGTTAGCGCAAAAACATTTTTCTCTGTTAAAATAATTAAGTTAACGCAATTATTATTCTCTCAGAGAGAATAATTAAATCATTGCGCTGGTTTGAGAAAGGAGAGAGCGGACAAGGAATTTCCAGCGGATCGTTGCCCACACAACGGCTGGAATCGGGAAGAGAATACGTTAGAAGCTCTAAGGTCTCAACAATCGACCGAGAAGGTATGAGATCGGATCTCTAAATTCCGCATTTATTCGATCTAATTTCTCGTTGAACATACATGAACGTGGATCGGGTTCCGGGGTCGTGGATCGTGTTCCTCGACTACTGGGGGTTCTAGGACCTCCGGAACGGTAGTCGGATGAGGAAAAACGACCCGGAAACGAGCCCGGAACAGCAACATCACGTTGCTGTTCGCGGACAAAACGGCGGTCGCCAAAGGGCAAACGGCGGTCGCCGTTTGCAGTTCCTTTCAGCGACCGCTGGACTGCTTTCGGCGGTCGCCGAATCGATGCAGTCCAGTTCCGTTTTGTGCGGTTGTCCTTCGGGGCAATGGCTGGGCATGATTCGGGATAAGGGCTGTTAAGCGAACGAAGTAGTGACTTCGGAGGTCGACTGGGATGGTTCGGATGTTCGAGCAATCGAACGAACGCATCCCGGGTAGTCGATTTCCAACAATTGGTATCAGAGCCGGTTTGTGCGTTCTTGTATTGTTTGCGAGTTTTGTTTTGCAGGATAACCCGATTATTATGGTCATATGTTTATGTACTGTTTATTGTGGTTTGTTAAACTCTCGGGATTGTCGAGATTTTTGGTTTTGACGTTGCTTGTTTGTAATAGTTTAAAACGACGGGTTGAGTCGTTTAGGGTTTTTCGTTTTTTCGTTTTATCCGGGTGTATAGGATCGATCATTCCTGTATAGGATCGATGCCGGAAGTAGTTAGTTTACATATGTAATGTTGCTGCTGCTTGGTGATTCGAGACGAGATCGAGGGCCGGACGAACGAGGGTCGAGAAGTCGAACCCGCGGCTGCTGAAGGGCAAACGGCGGTCGCCGTTTTTCAAACGGCGGTCGCCGTTTCGGTGTTTTCTTGGCAGCAGCTTGCGGGGGTTCGACGGACATCACGGATCGCTTGTCGAGGGCCCGGGATGATACTCCAGTGGGAGGAGTTCGTCTCTTGGTCCTTAGACGAGTCGGTGGTGGATCGAGACCTAGACGAGCAACGAGACGAAGATCCGAGGAGACGTGCATCGAAGATTTTAAAGGCCATAATAATCGGGCCACGTTAATTGCTTTTTGTGTGTTTAACGTGTTTTATTATGCTTTAATTTCTATATGCATGTGCTTGTATATCCCTATATCGTAAAATACTAAGTGGGAGAGGGATTGGAAACAATCCCGCGGTCTCCATTCTCTGTTTCGAGAGTGATGTGTATTGACTTACGAGTTGGCTTTAGTGTCATCCTCCCTATCGGATAAAGTCGATACACGGAAATCACTTTGATCGAAATTCGAATGAAATTCCAATTTTAAAATTGAACAATTAAGTTTTCAAAGCAATGCCTAATCTGTCTTTCAAAGACTAATTTCAACTCGACTCATTCTCACCCCGGGGAGTGGAATGGAGCCAAAGCGCTTGGTTATGTCGATGACACAGATTAGAGACATTCGAGTCATTTGATGACTAGATCGATTGTCTGGTTGGCTCCCTCACTTTGTGAGAGATAGGGCTCAATTGCATGATTGATCGCTGGTTAGAAACTTCGAGTTTCACTTACGAGATATCAAGCTTTGATTAACGAAATTGTGAAATTTATTAAATGGAATTCAATTAACAAAGTTGTTTGTTTAGTAAACGTCCACACTATCGTGGCTTACTAGACGGAAACGGAACTTTGGGTTAATTGAGGCTCGACAGTTATAGGAAATCGTAAAGGGACCGCATGTCAACGTAAACGTCCACACTAACGTGGCTTGCGGTGGGCGTGTAGTTTCCGAGCGGTTAACTTAGTACTGAGAAATGGTATACACTTAGGTACGCTTTACAGTATCCTCCCCATCGGAGTCACTGCTGTAATGATGTACGACCGAAGTAAAAGTCCAGTTATAAAATCGTTTGGACTAGTATACGTCCACATGAACGTGGCATGCTAGTCTGATGGGATTTTAGGATTGATTGGTAGATTTAATGATATTAATTAAGGGAGTTAATATCGAATTAAATTTGACAGTTTGATTTGTCTCTTTTATAGATATGGCACTCAACCCGCTATCCATGATACTAAAAGAGAACAAACTCACTGGTCCGAACTATATTGACTGGAAACGAAACTTGGACATTGTCCTGACTGCTGAGGAGTACAAATATGTACTCCATGAGGATTGTCCTGATGAACCTATTGACACCTCCACTCCTGAGGAAAAGGAAGCTCATCGGAAGTGGGTCAAGGCTAATCAGATGGCGCGGTGCTACATTTTGGCTTCTATGTCAAATGTGCTGCAACATCAGCATGAAGCCATGACCACTGCCTATGATATGATGCTTAACCTCAAGGAGATGTTTGGTAGTCAGGATAGGGCAGCCAGGCAAGATGCCATGAGGCAACTCATGACGGCCACTATGTCCGAAGGAACGCCCGTGAGGGATCACGTTCTTAGGATGATAGGCTATCTGAATGAGATAGAGATTATGGGAGGATCTATCGATGGGGAAACCCAGATCGATATAGTACTCCAGTCTCTGCCTAAGAGTTTTGAGCAGTTCCGCCTGAACTATAACATGAACAAGAGGTTATATACGTTGGCGGAACTCCTGACTGAACTCCAGGCGGCAGAGGGAATCTTTAAGAAGTCTCAGGCACTTGTGGCTGTGAAACTTCCTGGCCCTCCGGGGACTAAGAGGAAGAAGAAGCAAGGACGGAAACCCAGTGGACCCAGAAATGGTGGACCACGGAATGGAGTGAACAAGCCCAAGGGCAAGTGTTTCCGTTGCAAGCAGTCTGGACATTGGAAGTCTAATTGTCCTCTCAGACAAGGAGGTATGAACTTTTCCTTAGTCACTGAAACATGTTTAGCGGTGTTATCCACCGGTACCTGGTGTGTGGATACGGGAGCCACTGATCATGTCTGCAATTCTTTGCAGGGGTTCCAGGAAACCCGGCGGCTTAGAGAGGGAGAGATCACCATCTACATGGGCAACGCTACGAAAGTGGCGGCGGTTGCAGTGGGAGATGTTCTTTTATCTTTTAATAATAAAGTTTTAGTATTGAATAATTGTCTTTATGTACCGAACTTTAGAAAGAACCTTGTTTCGGTTTCTAAGTTGGTTTTGAATGGATATTCAGTTTCTTTTGATAGTTCTGTTATTGTCAAAAAGAATGGTGATTATATCTGCTCTGGTACATTGATAGGCAACTTATATATACTGAATCCTGATTATTCCACGATGCAACGAGTAGAGTCTTTTAACACATCTAGTACCAATAAGAGAAAGGAGCCTTCTAGAATGAATCAAAAGTACTTATGACATCTTAGGCTAGGTCATATTAACTTGGGTAGGATTCAAAGGTTGATAACTGATGGAATACTCAGTGGTGTGAAAGATGAGGACTTTCCGACCTGTGAATCATGCCTGGAAGGAAAAATGACCAAGCGACCCTTTAGTGATAAGGGGTATAGATCCAAGGAAGTACTGGAATTGATTCACTCTGATTTGTGCGGGCCTTTATCTGTCCAAGCGAGAGGAGGTTATGAATTTTTCGTAACCTTCACTGATGATTACTCAAGGTATGGTTTTATATACCTGATGCGCCGCAAGAGCGAGTGCTTTGACAAGTTCAAGGAGTACAAAGCTCTTGTGGAGAACCTTCATGGTAAAACCATAAAGACTCTACGATCTGATCGTGGAGGAGAGTACCTCTCGGGAGAGTTTAAGGCGTACTTATTAGAGAATGGGATTGACTCCCAGATGACTGCACCATACACGCCCCAGCAGAATGGTGTAGCAGAAAGAAGGAATAGGACTCTTATGGAAATGGTAAGATCTATGATGAGTTATTCAGAACTACCAGTTTCGTTCTGGGGATATGCCTTGGAAACAGCGGCGTATATCCTGAACTTAGTTCCTTCTAAATCAGTCCCTAAGACGCCCTCGGAATTGTGGACCGGGCGAAAGCCAAATTTGAAACACATTCGGGTCTGGGGTTGTCCAGCACATGTGCTGAAGCATGGGGCTGATAAGTTGGAATCTCGTTCAGATATTCGGTTGTTTATAGGATATCCTAGAGGAACGAAAGGTGGTCTATTTTATAGTCCTAAGGACCAGAAGATCGTTGTTAGCACCAACGCTCGGTTCTTGGAAGAGGATTATATAATGGACCACAAGCCCAAGAGTGAGATAATACTAAACGAACTGAGAGGGGACGATCAAGGCTTAGATCCAACCGAACCGGGTGATACGCCACCACAGTCTGCACCTGTAGTTACTGAGGTTACACCGGAGCCTCGTCGTAGTGGGAAGGTTGTTCGACAACCCGATAGGTTCATGTTTATAGGTGAGTCTTCGGACTTGTTACCTGGAGAACATGAAGCCGATCCCTGGACCTATGGCGAGGCGCTTAAAGATCAAGATGCTCAGTCTTGGCAAAAAGCGATGAAATCTGAGATTGAATCAATGGATTCAAATCAGGTCTGGAATCTTGTAGCACCGCCCAAAGGTGTAAAAGCCATTGGTTGCAAGTGGGTGTACAAGAGGAAAAGAGGGTCTGACGGGAAGGTTGAAACCTTCAAGGCTAGGCTTGTTTCGAAAGGGTATACTCAGAAAGAAGGGATCGATTATGAGGAAACTTTTTCGCCGGTAGCTATGCTAAAGTCGATCCGGATTCTTTTGTCTATAGCAGCTCATATGGATTATGAGGTGTGGCAAATGGACGTCAAGACAGCATTCTTGAATGGGAATCTTGACGAGACCATTTACATGAGACAGCCAGAGGGTTTCATTAAGAAAGGCCAAGAGCATCTAGTGTGTAAGCTAAACCGATCCATTTATGGATTGAAGCAAGCTTCTAGATCTTGGAACATGCGGTTTGATGAGGTTATCCAGTCTTATGGATTCATTCAAAGCATGGACGAGTCGTGTGTATACCGGAGATGTGACGGAAACAGTGTGGCGTTTCTCGTGCTTTATGTAGACGACATCCTTCTAATTGGCAACAATGTGAAGATGTTATCGGACATAAAGGGATGGTTGTCCAAGCAATTCGATATGAAAGACTTAGGACAAGTTGGGCATGTTCTTGGGATCAAGGTTATAATGGATCGCCGGAAAAGAACATTAAGCTTGTCCCAGGCTTCATACATTGATACGATTCTGGCTCGTTTCAACATGCAGAATTCCAAGAGAGGTGCTCAACCTTTCTGCCATGGAATTCATCTATCTAAAGACATGTGTCCCAAAACACAAAAGGAGATAGATTACATGAAGAAGGTTCCTTATGCTTTGGCAGTAGGAAGTCTAATGTATGCCATGTTGTGCACGAGACCTGATATCTGCTATGCCGTGGGCATGGTAGCTAGATATCAGAGTAACCCTGGACAGGGTCACTGGACTGCTGTAAAGAACATACTTAAGTACCTGCGAAGGACTAGGAATTATGTTCTGAGTTACAAAGCGTCCGAATTGATTCCTATTGGTTACACAGACTCGGATTTCCAATCTGATAAGGATCAGCGAAAGTCTACATCAGGCTATGTGTTCACATTGGGAGGTGGAGCAGTCTCATGGAAGAGTGTTAAGCAGAAATGCATTTCGGACTCTACCATGGAAGCCGAATATGTAGCAGCCTCTGAGGCAGCTAAAGAATCGGTGTGGCTCCGGAACTTCCTTATGGACTTGGATGTGGTTCCTAAAATGCCTAGAGCTATCACAATTTATTGTGACAATAGCGGTGCAGTGGCAAATGCAAAGGAACCACGAGCCCACAATGCGAGTAAACACATAGATCGCAAGTACCACCTGATTAGAGACATCGTCAGGAGAGGCGATGCGGTTGTCACCAAGATTGCATCAGCGGATAACCTGGCTGACCCCTTTACGAAGGCACTTCCAGCGGAAGCGTTCAAGAGACACGTGAAGGGGATGGGTATCGGATGTATGGTAGAGGGCAACTAGAGATTTAGTATAAGTGGGAGATTGATGGAGTTATATTCTATATGTCTAGTTTAGTGACAATATGGAACTCCTTATCTGTGTTTTTCATTATCTATTAATCAAACTGTCGGCATTTTGTCTATCTTGTACTTGAATGCAATAATCCTAGATATATACGTTGTAGACAGTATGGCGTGAGGAGACACGCGGAAGATCATACTGTCGGTTACTCGTATACTATCGAACAGAAGCTCACGACTTAGATGGACATGGACAATCCATCGGTACGTCGTAGTGTGACTGGGTAATAGTTGGTCTTGGCTATTATGTTACACTAGTACACTTGGTGTATTGAGCAGGACCACGGGAGGGCGTTCGATTTATACTAATCGACGTAATCGAACCAGACCTCAGAATTACGGATATACGAATTCTTAATCCCTATATAATTATAGGTGCGTATGTCCAATTCTCGGTTCTTTAACTTGCCAATGAGTGAGACTATTTGATTAGTCGAGATACTCGGTAAATTGGGAATCGGAATTGTACACACGGCATGCTATAGATTATAGACAGGAAACCGTGTCCCGTTTATCGGGTTGATAACGTCCCCGAGATGAGCTCATAAAGTTTATCATGTAAACCTTGCAGGTGGATTTGTTCCACATGATAAAAAGGATAAGTGGTACTAGTCTCGGATAATAAGAAACGAATTAATTTAATTATTAGTAATTAAATAAATTCGTGGACGTTCGATATCTTAAACACGGGGAAAGTCGTATATGTAATTTCGGCGGATTTATTATTGTTGAAATAATATTAAAATTAATTTCGGGAATTCAATTATTATTTTATAGTGGAGTTAATAATAATTAAAATTGAAATCGATTAATTAAGGAATTGCGTTTACGTATTCCAAGTTAATTAATATTTCAATTTAGCCCTTAATTAATTTCCCTTAGGTCCCTAACGTAGCTCTATTTAAACCCCCCCCTTGCCCTCTCCTAAAACCTACAGTTCGCCGCAACTATTATTTTTCTGAGAAAAATTATTGCGTTAGCGCAAAAACATTTTTCTCTGTTAAAATAATTAAGTTAACGCAATTATTATTCTCTCAGAGAGAATAATTAAATCATTGCGCTGGTTTGAGAAAGGAGAGAGCGGACAAGGAATTTCCAGCGGATCGTTGCCCACACAACGGCTGGAATCGGGAAGAGAATACGTTAGAAGCTCTAAGGTCTCAACAATCGACCGAGAAGGTATGAGATCGGATCTCTAAATTCCGCATTTATTCGATCTAATTTCTCGTTGAACATACATGAACGTGGATCGGGTTCCGGGGTCGTGGATCGTGTTCCTCGACTACTGGGGGTTCTAGGACCTCCGGAACGGTAGTCGGATGAGGAAAAACGACCCGGAAACGAGCCCGGAACAGCAACATCACGTTGCTGTTCGCGGACAAAACGGCGGTCGCCAAAGGGCAAACGGCGGTCGCCGTTTGCAGTTCCTTTCAGCGACCGCTGGACTGCTTTCGGCGGTCGCCGAATCGATGCAGTCCAGTTCCGTTTCGTGCGGTTGTCCTTCGGGGCAATGGCTGGGCATGATTCGGGATAAGGGCTGTTAAGCGAACGAAGTAGTGACTTCGGAGGTCGACTGGGATGGTTCGGATGTTCGAGCAATCGAACGAACGCATCCCGGGTAGTCGATTTCCAACAAACCCGTGGGACCACATGTGCAGCAAATGATTGGATTATTTGCTTCAAGTGCTCGCCTCGGTTTTGCATATGATGACGAGTTGGCTACCGATTTCATTCTCCATTCTCTTCATGATGGTTATGACGCCTTTAGGCTGAATTTCCACATGAATGGACTGAAGAAATCGCTTCATGAGCTCCATGGGATGCTTAAGGCTGCTGAGCCGGCGATTAAGAAGGACCCTAGGAGGGAAGTTCTTATGATTCGGGAAGGAGGTACCAAAAAGTTCAAGGGGATTAAGAAACCAGAAGTGAAAGGCAAAGGGAAAGGAAAAGTTGTGGCAACTCCTTCCAAAAGGTTCTTGAAAGCTTCTAAGGTTCCTGGGGAATCTGAGTGTTTCTACTGCAAGAGTGTTGGACACTACAAGCGAGATTGCCCCAAGTTCAAGGAGGATGTGAAGAACGGTGTCGTTCCTTCATCTTCAGGTATTTATGTCATAGACATAAACTTTACAAATTCTTCTTCTTGGGTATTGGATACCGGATGCGGTGCTCACATTGTTTCACATGTGCAGGGACTGCAAAGAAGTAGAACTTTGGTAAAGGGAGATGTCGATCTGCGGGTTGGAAATGGAGCGAGGGTCGCTGCATTAGCCGTAGGATCTTATGATTTGTGTTTGCCTTCGGGCCTTGTTTTAGTATTGAATAATGTTTATTTCGTTCCAAGTATTACCAAGAACATCATTTCTATTTCAGTATTGGATACTGAAGGATTTTCCTTCACTATAATAAATGGTTTATTTACTATTTCAAAAAGTGGAGTGTTCTATGGTTCGGCACGATTAGAACATGGTTTATATATACTTCAACTTGACAATCATATATATAACATTGATACCAAAAAGGCCAAATCGAATGAATTCAATGAAACATACCTTTGGCATTGTCGATTAGGCCACGTCAACATTAAACGTGTAGAGAAACTTCTTAAAGAAGGTATTCTCAAATCTTTTGACTTGGAGTCATTCGATACATGTGAAGGATGTTTGATGGGCAAAATGACAAAGTCACCTTTTCTAGGAAAAGGAGAACGTGCAAGTGATCTATTGGGTTTAATCCATACTGATGTATGTGGTCCAATGAGCTCACAAGCACGTGGAGGTTATTTCTACTTCATAACTTTTACCGATGACTTAAGTAGATATGGTTATATCTATTTAATGAGGCATAAGTCGGAAGCCTTTGAAAAGTTCAAAGAATTCCAAAATGAAGTTGAGAATCAACTTGGTAAGAAAATAAAAGCCATTCGATCGGATCGAGGTGGTGAATATCTTAGCCAAGAATTCGATGATCATCTTATGAGTTGTGGTATTCTATATCAACTCACTCCTCCTGGAACACCCCAGATGAATGGTGTTTCCGAAAGGAGGAATAGAACCTTATTGGATATTGTTCGATCGATGATGAGCCTTAGTGAACTACCAAAATCTTTTTGGGGACACGCACTTTTAACAGCGGCCTATACACTGAATAGGACACCGTCAAAAGCTGTTGATAAGACACCATACGAGATATGGAAAGGGAAGGTCCCTAACTTGTCTTATATCAAGGTTTGGGGATGTGAAGCTTATGTGAAGAGAAATATCTCTACAAAGCTTGAACCCAAATCGGATAAATGTTTCTTTGTTGGTTATCCAAAAGAAACACGAGGGTACCACTTTTACAACCAATCTGAGAACAAAGTCTTTGTTGCTCGAGATGGTGTATTTCTTGAAAAGGAATATCTTTCCAAGAAAGTAAGTGGGAGCTCAGTTGAACTGAACGAAGTTCAAGAAAACTTGAACGAGGTTCAAGAAGATCAAACTGAGATGGACACTCAAGACCAAGTCGAGAGTGCTCCAGTGGTTTTAGAAACCACACCTAACCCTCGAAGGTCCGGAAGGATTAGATCTCAACCTAACAGATACTTAGGTATTCTGACAAATGAGAGCTATGAAGTTATGCTTTTAGAAAGCAATGAACCTTCGACCTATATCCAAGCTATGACGAGTCCAGATTCCGAGAAATGGCAGGGTGCCATGAAATCCGAAATGGAATCAATGTCTGAAAATCAAGTTTGGAACTTGGTCGATTTGCCTAAAGGGGCTAGGCCCATTGGATGCAAATGGATTTACAAGATAAAAACAGACATGAATGGAAAACCTAGTGTTTTTAAAGCAAGGTTGGTAGCAAAAGGATATAAACAAATTCACGGGGTGGATTATGATGAAACCTTTTCACCAGTTGCTATGATTAAATCCATTCGGATTCTCTTAGCCATTGCTGCTCATTATGATTATGAGATATGGCAAATGGACGTTAAAACCGCCTTCTTGAATGGGATTCTAGTAGAGGAAGTGTTTATGACACAACCTGAGGGTTTTATCGATCCTAATCAGGCTGAGAGAGTATGCAAGCTTAATAGATCCATTTATGGATTAAAGCAAGCATCTCGGAGCTGGAATCTTCGGTTCGATGAATCCATACAAGAGTTTGGATTTCAAAAGAACATGGAAGACTCTTGTGTTTACAAGAAGGTCAGTGGGAGTTACGTTGTATTCATTGTGTTGTATGTCGATGACATACTCCTCATTGGAAACAATATTCCTATGCTTAATTCTGTTAAAGAATGGCTGGGAAGATGGTTTTCAATGAAGGATCTTGGAGAAGCACAGTACATATTGGGCATCAAGATCTGTCGGAACAGATCACAAAGGATGCTTGGACTTAGTCAAGCAACCTATATTGATAAGGTGCTTGACAGGTTCAGAATGAAAGACGCCAAGAAGGGTCTCATTCCAATGACTCATGGTACATCTTTAAGCAAGAGTCAGTGCCCTTCGGGACCTGATGAGCAAATAAGGATGGCAAATATTCCTTATGCTTCGGCAATAGGGTCTATTATGTACGCCATGATATGTACACGACCGGATGTATCGTATGCTTTGAGCATGACGAGTCGGTTTCAAGGAAACCCAGGTGAGGCGCATTGGACTGCGGCCAAGAATATTCTTAAGTACCTTAGAAGGACTAAAGAGTATTTTCTTGTCTTTGGAGGACAAGAAGAGTTGGTTGTGACAGGATATACGGATGCAAGCTTCCAAACAGACAAAGATGATTTCCGGTCTCAATCCGGATTTGTCTTTTGTCTGAATGGAGGTGCGGTGAGCTGGAAGAGTTCCAAGCAACCCACCGTAGCTGATTCTACTACAGAGGCTGAGTACATTGCTGCATCAGAAGCAGCAAAGGAGGCCGTTTGGATGAGAAAGTTCTTAGATGAGCTCGGTGTCGTACCTAGTTCGGCCCATCCGATAGCTCTCTATTGTGATAATAGTGGAGCTATCGCGCAAGCCAAGGAGCCTAGGGAGCACCACAAATCCAAACATGTACTCAGGAAGTTCCACATTCTCAAGGAGATAGTTAGTCGTGGAGACATCGAGATAAATAAAGTTGCAACTGATGATAATGTTGCAGACCCGTTAACTAAACCACTCCAGCAGTCAAAGCATGATGCTCATACGACTGCAATAGGGATACGATATCTTAGAGATGGATTGTGATTCCTATTACTGTATTGTTTACTTTTGGAGTTTATGTAAACATTCACTTATCTTTTATGATATTCAATAATTTCTTCATATAATTGTGGTTTAAATTGTATGAATTGTCCAAATGATTAAATTATATTAATTGGGTTATGAGGTCGATTTACCACATAATGAAGTCCCAACTGTTGAACTAATATAATTAAATCATAAATTGTTCCTAGTTCGTATCATCAAGTACGGACAAACTGATGATGCAAAGAACTAGATTGTAATGTGTACTATAGCGCCGCTTCATGGGCTAGTGATGTGGGACATCAAGTACAATTACATAGATATTAGCTGGGAGCTAATGATCGAACAGACCCGACTGGAATAGTATTTAAGATTTTGAGTCATAATACTATTTCATTGACTGTCGAGCAATTTCCTCTGACCTGAGTAGTCCAGAGTAATTCCATTGTGAAATGGTGTACTTTGATACAAGTAAACGCCTTTCGTAAAAGGAGGTTATAAAACTTGTTATTGGGTATATCAGGAAGCAAGTGGGAGAGCTTGGATTGACAAGATGGGATTGTCCTCCATTTTAATATGGATCATATGTCTTACCGGCCACTTTGAGAGTCGAGACTGTGGAAAATACGTGGCCACGTCCAGATTCGTATCATAGTGATAAATCTGGTTTTACAGTCTGTCTCAAAGTCCAAGAAAGGTTTGAACCGATTGAGGATGACTCGAGTCTTGCCTCAAGTTCAAACTTAGACATAAAGTGACAACAGGAAGTTGGCAGCACACTGGCTCTGAAGGCCAAGTGGGAGATTGTTGGAATATGTCCTTCGATCCTACGTGTGCAATCGATAAAGTCATAAGGTCGTCTATGGATGTTAAATTATTATTTGATAATATTAATTGTTGGGAACAATATAATATTGATCAATTAAATCATACCTACAGGGTCACACACGGACTCAAAGATGATGTACGTTGCTTGATAAATATATTGATTTAGAATCAATATTTACGTGGAATTAATTAACATGCATGGGATGCATGGCTTGCATGGATGCATGTCACATAGTGTGACATGGCATGCCACACAAGCAAGTGGGACCACATACAATGCATTGTGGCATGTGTATGTGGCATGACCTTTCACCTCCTTTGTAACCTCTTTTGCATGTTAATGGTGCATCTTTATGCACATTAAGATGGAGGTTACATAGAGGTGTAATGGTGTGAATAATGGTGTGTTTATATAGATGAAAATCAGATTTTCATCACACACAAGCATTAGCCACGAAATTCCACTAAAATAGAGAGAAAAGAGGTGATCCTGGAGATTCATTCTCAAGCAAGCAAGGTGTTCATTATCCGGGTTCGTGTGCAACACGTAGAGGCCGGGCCATTTGTGCGGCTTCAACATCCGGGCGATCCAAAGGAGTGACGAGGTCATTCCAAGGTGAACATTTCGAGGTGATCCATTGAGGTGGTTCAATCGACTCAACACCACCTCATCGGCAACGACGAATCATTTCATCATCACATGTAAGAACTCGTTGATCTCTATATATATATATATTGGATGTATATATATATATAAATATATGTGTGTCTATACATATTTGTGTGCACTAAGATCCAAGCATGATAGATTTATATGCTTTACACGCTTCCGCACACACGGTATATCGATCGGATCGGTATACCGGTACCTACAAAAACTCCTTGTATTTATAGGCCAAAAACATCAACAAACTCCCTTGAAATACGAGTTGTTGAGCTGCTCCTATAAATTAGGAAATCTGTTTTGACTTATGCTGCAACACTTGCGTAGACTGAATCACTGTTGCGCAACTCCTTGCATCAGTGGATTCAACGAGACTTGCTGCAACGGTGCGTCTTTAGTCTTCAACTAAATCCCTTGAAAACCGAGTTGTTAGGCACTTGCTAGAATATAGGGATTTAGGTTTGACCGCTGCTGCAACGTCTAGCAGAGGGCCAACTCTAGCTGCTGCTGCAACACCTTGCGTCAATATCCTCAGGAGGTCTTGCAGCAACTGTTGCGCCTTAAGTCTTCAGCAAACATTCTCATGCATATAATCTTGATGCATCATGTGTAGGACCCCATGGCTGCATTACTCTTCAATGCTCGACGAGTGTTGGTTGCATATATACACGCACGGATCAACCGGATCATGCGCTAAATAGATCACACATAATATATGTGATGCACAACAGTACACAATGTGAAGAAAGAGAAAAACGTGTAAGTATGCTGCTGCATCGCATTTCCTAGCGACTCGCTGCGGCAGTGCACTGCGTAGCATATTACACTAACAAACTCCCCCTTTTTATCTTTCTTCACAAAACATGAGGAAGAGCAAAAGAACAACTCCCCCTCAATGAAAACTCTCTTAACCTAGAAGTGTAAAATAATATTTTAGCATTATCACTAAGGTAGAACACACTCCCCCTTAGTGAATTACCTCTAAGTTAAAATATTTCCTAACAAAAAGAACGTACATGAAGCTTATCTATAAAAGACAGTCACACCAATTTTTAACTTAAATAAAAATAATAAAAGAATAATTAAATTTATGAAACTTCTTTTGCAATGGATTCTCCTTTGATGATGCATCATCTGCAATGGCTCCCCCTTGCTGATGCATCATCTGCAATGGCTCCCTTTGCTCATCCACTTGTGCATAACCTTCTTCTGCAATGGCTCTCCCTTGCTGATGCATCATCTGCAGTGGCTCCCCCTTGCTAATGCATCATCTGCAATGGCTTCCTTTGCTCATACACTCGCTCTTCCTGAACTTCACTCCCCCTTTTTGTGATGAAAGATACAGGCCATACATCTTGCGGCAACGCAGACGTAAATGTTGAAGTATCGGGGCCTAATGCGGCATCACGCTGTGGCATCGTCGAAGCTTTTTGCGGCAATGATTTTATATTTTTTTTTTGTGTGGTGACTTCTAAGATAAACTATTCAATGAAGAACTAACAAAAACACAGGAGATGTGAATAGTCTCCTGATGCGGCAACACGCTGCATATAAACAAGCTACATACTTCCTAATGAAATTACCGTGACCCAGAAAGTGAATGTATTGAATATCCTAAACACTGAGTACATTGAATCTAAACGCTTTGTATATATATTGTTTTTTTTGTTTTTTTTTTTGTTTTTTTTTTGGAATTTGGGCTCGTCTATGTTACCTCAGAGCTTTGGATATCCTCTCTGCCTTCGGAAGATTTTACATTCTTTATTAAGACATTCTGATGCGGCAGTGTCGAAAGAAAAGTTGAAGCTTACATGTCAATGCGGCAGCTGTTGGGATATGTCCTTCGATCCTACGTGTGTAATCGATAAAGTCATAAGGTCGTCTATGGATGTTAAATGATTATTCGATAATATTAATTGTTGGGAACAATATAATATTGATCAATAAATCATACCTACAGGGTCACACACGAGTCGGAATTAAGTTGCTTGTTATATTGATTTAGAATCAATACGTATGGATTTTCACATGCATGGGATGCATGACATGCATGAGATGCATGGCTTGCATGGATGCATGTCACATGGTGTGACATGGCATGCCACACAAGCAAGGGGACCACATCCATGCCAATTGGCATGGTGATGTGGAAATGACCCTTTACCTCCCCATTAACCACCATTATTGGTGCATTATGATGCACATAATGGGGGGTTACAAGGAGAGGTTAATTGTGGTGAATAAAGTGATGAAAACATGGTTTTCATATCACTTAATCATCAGCCACGAAATTCCATACAACAAGAGAGAAAAGAGTGAGAGAATCACTCAAGAACAAGCAAGCAAGTTCATTTTCCGGGTTCGTGTGCAACACGTAGAGGCCGGGCCATTTGTGCGGCTTCCACATCCGGACGATCTAGACAAGAGTAGTGACGAGGTCATTCACAAGGAGAGCTTCGAGAGGCTGATCCATTTGAGGTGGTTCAATCGACTCAACACCACCTCAACGACATCAACGAATCACTTCGTCACCATAAGTAAGTAATCGTTGAACCTTGTATATATATATATTGGATGTGTATATATATGTGTTTATAATGTGTTCTTATACACATTGAGTGTGCACTAAGATCAAGGCATAGTAGATCTATCGCTTTACACGCTTCCGCACACACGGTATATCGATCGGATCGGTATATCGGTACCTTCAATTGGTATCAGAGCCTAGGGCTCGTGCACACTTTTGTGTTGGACATGAAGGTTAAATCAACATAATTGGATTACTTGTTTATTTGAATCTATGTGATTAGATGTAAGGCCGGCCACAGATAGTGGTCGGGTGGATGAATCGTGTTTTTTACGTGTTGAATGGCCATAGTTTTGGAGGGCTGCGTCCCTTGGAATCTTTTGTAATAGATAGGTTTTTCTATTCAAAAATTGTATTGTTCAATATGTAAGCTATGGATTTATCCATGTATCGGAGTTGGATTTCGAAGCCCAAGCGAAAACGAGAAGAAACGAAGCAAACCAGAGCGAAACGGACAAAACCGGGGCCACTGGAGCCAAATAGCGGGCGCTGTTGTGGCACCAGCGGCCGCTGGTACATGTTCGGCGACCGCCGTTTCAAAACAGCGGTCGCCGTTTGGGTCTTTTTTGGGCAGAATGTTGTCCAATGTTTTGTGCCTTTCCAGCGAGCGCGGTTTTGGAATCCGCGACCGCCGGAGTGTGTTCAGCGGGCGCTGTTATAGTAACAGCGACCGCTGTTCGTGGTTTTGGGCACAAAATGATATTTGACCTAAACGGCGGGTGCGGAAAGGTGGTGGCGGGCGCGGATCTTCCATGAAGTGTCTCCAACCAGTTTTAATGCTTTATTTCGTTTTTCGTTTGAGTGTTGTGAGGTTCTAGGGGCCTTTCAATACGTATTTATTTGCTTTGCTAGTTATAGGTTTTTTATGTTATAAATGTTCAACTTACATATAAACGAACCTATGCATGCAAATTCCCAAAATAATGAGTATAATGTCTTGTCCAAAACATCACACCCCTAAAGCCCTCGATCATAAGTTGGTAGGTCCGCCTCAGCGGGGTACTACTTGTTATCTTGGGATAAGTGGGAGTAAGGGTTAGACCTTTACACGTGAATTTGGTTTTCTCATCGATAGATCCACTGCAGGCGTGGCTATCGAGACATGAGATGAGAATGAGATTCTCGTCGACCGAGAGTGATATTAGATATCATTGACATGGGTATGTCTACCTATCTTGAAATACTTAAGTGCGGACACAGTCGGCTTAAATATTTACAAGATGAGGATCTCGGGATCGTTTTGTTCTAAGGGACAATGATATTGGATATCAATTGAACAAAATGAAATAAATAAGTAGCTTGTTAGACAACCTTATTTGTTTACCGCTTTGTGAATGTTTACATACTTTATTTATCTTACTTTTGTAGTTTATCATGTTAATTTCAACTCGATTCAAGTTTGGTTCAATTCTTGATCATGAAAAATTGAACAACATAAATTTTCTTGATTCACAACGTAATTTGAGGATGGTCCTCAAATACGAAGACAATAAAAATGTGTTAGATAACCACATCCTAAGATATCATTGAACAACTCAATAGCATGTTCGGGGAATATGCTAAGATTGAGCGGTTCGGTATGACCAGGGTCATCGTTTTAGCTAGGCTGGAAAAATGGAAATCTATGGGATCACATATGCAACAAATGATTGGATCATTTGTTTCAAGTGACCGCCTAGATTTTTCCTATGATGATTATTTGGCAACCGATTTCATACTTCAATCTCATGATGGTTATAATGCCTTCAGGCTAAATTTTCCATATGAATGAAGGTACCGGTATATCGATCCAATCGATATACCGTGTGTGCGGAAGCGTGTAAAGCAATAGATCTACTATGCCATGATCTTAGTGCACACATATATATGTATAGACACATATTTATATATATATATACATCCAATATATATATAGAGAGAGAGATTAACAAGAACACTTACAACCGGTGTAGCGTGCCTCGTTGATGTTGATGAAGGTGGTGTTGAGTCGATTGAACCACCTTCATGGATCAGTCTTGAGAATGACCTCGTCACTCTTCTTGTCTAGATCGCCCGGATGTTGAAGCCGCACAAATGGCCCGACCTCTACGTGTTGCACACGAACCCGGAAAATGAACTTGCTTGCTTGTTTGAAAATGGTTCTCCAAGAACTCTCTTTTCTCTCTCTATTTTGTGTATCATTTTCGTGGCTGATCAAAAGTAATATGAAAACACATGTTTTCATCACTATATTGATCACCATTAACCTCCCATGTAACCCCCACCATAATGTGCATCATAATGCACAAGTAATGGTGGATAATGGGGAGATGAAGGGTCATTTCCACATCATCATGCCAAATTGCATTAGATGTGGTCCCCTTGCTTGTGTGGCATGCCATGTCACACCATGTGACATGCATCCATTAAAGCCATGCATCTTATGTATGCCATGCATCCCATGCATGTGAAAATCCATACGTATTGATTCTAAATCAATATAACAAGCAACGTAATTCCGACTCGTGTGTGACCCTGTAGGTATGATTTATTGATCAATATTATATTGTTCCCAACAATTAATATTATCGAATAATCATTTAACATCCATAGACGACCTTATGACTTTATCGATTGCACACGTAGGATCGAAGGACATATCCCAACAATCTCCCACTTGGCCTTCAGAGCCAGTGTGCTGCCAACTTCCTGTTGTCACTTTATGTCTAAGTTTAAACTTGAGGCAAGACTCGAGTCATCCTCAATCGGTTCAAACCTTTCTTGGACTATGAGACAGACTGTAAAACCAGATTTATCACTATGATAATTATCTGGACGTGGCCACATATTTTCCACAGTCTCGACTCTCCAAGTGGCCGGTAAGACATGTATCCCATTATAAAGAATGGAGGACAATCCCATCTTGTCAGTCCAAGCTCTCCCACTTGCTTCCTGATATACCCAATAACAAGTTTTATAACCTCCTTTTACGAAAGGCGTTTATTTGTATCAAAGTACACCATTTCACAATGGAATTACTCTGGACTACTCAGGTCAGAGGAAATTGCTCGACAGTCAATGAAATAGTATTATGACTCGAAATCTTAAATACTATTCCAGTCGGGTCTGTTCGATCATTAGCTCCCAGCTAATATCTATGTAATTGTACTTGATGTCCCACATCACTAGCCCATGAAGCGGCGCTATAGTACACATTACAAACTAGTTCATTGTATTATCGGTTTGTCCGTACTCGATTATACGAACCAGGAACAACTATATGATTTAAGTATATCAGTTCAACCATTGGGACTTCATTATGCGGTAAGTCGACCTCATAACCCAATTGATATCACTTAATCATTTGGACAATTCATATAAATTAAACCATATTTATATGAAGAAACATGTATTATACATATGAGTGAATGTTTACCAAATCTCCAAAAGTATCTAATACAGTAATAGAAATCACAACCCATCTCTAAGATGTTTGATCTCTATTGCAGTTGTGAAAGCCTCAAACTTAAACTGCTGGAGAGGTTTAGAAAGCGGGTTTGCAACCTTACCAAAAGTTGCAACTTTATTATCTCGATGTCTCCACAAAACTATCTCCCAGATAATGTGGAACTTTCTGAGCACCAGTTTTAGACTTGTGGTGCTTCCTAGCTCATTGGCTTGCGCGATAACTCTACTATAAATAGAGAATTATCGGATGGGCTAAGCTAGTTACGCCACCTAGTTCATTCAAGAACTTTCAAATCTTAACTGCCAACATTACTGCATCCAATGCAATACCGTGCTCAGCTTCTGTAGTTTAATCAGCTATATTGCATTGCATGGAACTATTCCAGCAAATTTCACCTCTAACCAGACAAAAGATATAACCAGATTAAAATCGAAAATTATCTTAGTCTGTTTTGAAGTTAGCAGTCAAACTGCTTGTTAATATCAACTCTTTTTGTCTTCCAAAGACAACAAAATATTCTTTAGTCCATCTAAGGTACATAAGCATACTCTTGGCCGCAGTCTAATGCGCCTCGCCTGGGTTTCCTTGAAACCGAATCGTCACGCTCAAAGCATACGATACGTCCAGTCGTGTACATATCATGGCGTACATTATAGACCCTATTGCCGAAGCATAAGGAATGTTTTCCATCCTCTTTTGCTCATCAAGTCCCGTATGGCCTTGAATCTTGCTAAGAGATGTGCCATGAGTAATTGGAATGAGACCCTTTTTGGCGTCTTTCATTCTGAACTTATCAAGCACCTTTTCAAAATAGGTCGCTTTACTAAGTCCAAACATCCTTTTCGATCTGTTCCGACAGATCTTGATGCCCAATATGTACTGTGCTTCTCCAAGATCCTTCATTAAAAACATCTTCCAAGTCATTCTTTAACAGAATTAAGCATAGGAAAATTGTTTCTAATAAGGAGTATGTCACCGACATACAACACAATTAATACAACGTAACTCCCACTGATCTTCTTGTAAAACAAGACTCTTCCGAGTTCCTCTGAAATCCAAATCCCAGTATGGATTCATTGAACTGAAGATTGCTACTCCGATATGCTTGCATAATTTCTTAGCCTTATTACGATCGATAAAACTCTTTGGTTGTGTCAAAACACATTCTCTTCTAGAATCCAATTCAAGAAGTTAGTTTTAACATCCAATATTACCATAACTCATTATCAAGATGAGTAGCAATGGCTAAGATAATCTGAATTATTTAATCAAAGCAACTGGTGAAAGTTTTTCCACAATCCACCTCGTGAATAAAACTTTTACCATCAAACTTGCTTTGAAAACCCTAGGTTTTCCATCTGTCTGTTTAGATCTTAAAGATCTATTAGCACTCATTGGGTCTAACCCCGTGATCAAGTTCCAAACTTGATTATCAGATATTGATATCATCTCAGATTTCATGGCACCATGCCAATTTTCAGTAGCTGGACTCGTCATAGCTTGGAATTAGGTCTAAGGTTCAACGCTTTCCAAAAGCATGAATTCATATCTCTCATTGGTCACAATATCTAAGTATTTGAATAATAGAGATAGATTTATTTCTTTCGGACCTACGAGGGCTGGTATGGCTTCCAAAATCATAAGAATACTCTCAACCCAGTCTTGAGTATTCATCATTGGTTGTTTCACTTGAACCTCGTTCAAGACAACCGAGCTCCCACTGAATTTGTAGGAAAGATAACTCTTTTCAAGAAAATCACTATCTCGAGCAACAAAATATTGTTCTCAGATAGATCGTAAAAGTTGTACCCTCGAGTTTCTTATGGATACCATAAAAAACTTTTATCCCATTTGAGTTCAAGCTCTATAGAGATAATTCTCGTCAGAGAAGCTTTTAGAACCTCAAATTTTGATGAAAACAATTTAGGGACCCTCCCTTTCCATACCTAGTATGATGTCTTATCAACAGCTTTTGACAGCGTCCTATTCAGTGTATAAGTTGAAGTCAAGAATTGTGTGTTCCCAAAAGAGACCAGTAGTTCATTTAGACCTCTCATCGAATGGTCGAACTATATCTAATATAGTTTGTTTTCTCTTTTCCGAAACATAACCTTCATGTGCTTGTGAACTGATAGGTTCCACATACATCAGTATGGATCATCCCTAATTAATCACTCACATGTTCTCCTTTCTCCAAGAAAGATGACATTGTTATCTTTGTCCATCAAACATCATTCACATGTATCAAATGACTCCAAGTCAAATGATTCTAGAATGCCTTCTAAAAGAAGATTCGTTACATGTTTAGATTTTGATCTAATCAACAATGTTACAGTTATGTCTCATTGAGAATTATTCGATTTGGACTTTTGTGTTAATGTTATATATGATTTGTTGAGTTTAAAGTATACATAAATAATGTAATAATCGTACCAAAACAAAGAATAGTTCACAATTAAAATAGTTATCAAACTATTTAATTAGTGAAAAACTAATCCATCAGTATCCAATACTGAACCAATATTCATTGTTTATTGAAGGTACGAAATTACATAGTTATAATACTAAAACAAGGCCCTAAGGAAAAACAACATCATATGATCATACGGCTAATGCAGCGACCTTCGCTCCATTTCTCGCCCGTAGATCGACATCTCTACTCACCAAACTTATACTTCTATGTAGTTCCTCCACATACAAATGTGAGAACTACGTTTGGCATCCAATACCCAAGAAGTAGAATTTGTGAAGTTTAATGTCTATAACATTAATACCTGAAGATGAAGCAGCCCCGTTCTTCACATCTTCTTTGAACTTTGGGCAAATTCAATTATTCCCAATAATTGAGTCTCATTCAAATTTCTCATTCAAAATTATCTCAATGTCAAAACGTGATAAATCGTAAGTGAAAAGTCGAAATTTTCTAACCAGCGATATTATCATGCAATTGAAGCCCTATCTCTCATAAAATATGAGGGAGCCAACCAGACAATCAATTCACGCCATCCAATGGCTCGAAAGTCTCTAATTTGTGTCATTGATGAACTTAAGTGTTTTGGATTAAATCACTCCCCGAGGTTAAAATAATCATAACCTTATAATCCATCAAATGAAAGACAAATTAGGCATTTGTTTTGAAATTGAATAAAATATGAACTTTTATATGTTTGCAAGTAGTGTCCAACACTTTTGCAGTAGACGCATTGAGATTCCCTAGGAACCCTAGTAGCCTTCTTGCCCATGCTCTTTTGACTACCCTATCCCATATCATAATAATTTCCCTCTTAGGGTCCTTTTCTATCGCCGGCTCAACAGCCTTGAGCATCCCGTGGAGCTCACGAAGCGATTTCTTCAAACCATTCATATGGAAAATTTAGCCTAAAGGCATTATAACCATAATGAGATTGAAGTATGAAATCGGTTGCCAAATAATCATCATAGGAAAAATCTAGGCGGTCACTTGAAACAAATAATCCAATCATTTGTTGTACATGTGATTCCATAGATTTCCATTTTTCCAGCCTAGCTGAAGCGATGACCCTGGTCATACCGAACCGCTCAATCTTAGCATATTCCCCGAACATGCTATTGAGTTGTTCAATGATATCTTAGGATGTGGTTATCTAACACATTTTCATTGTCTTCGTATTTGAGGACCATCCTCAAATTACGTTGTGAATCAAGAAAATTTATGTTGTTCAATTTTTCATAATCAAGAATTGAACCAAACTTGAATCGAGTTGAAATTAACATGATAAACTACAAAAGAAAGATAAATAAAGTATGTAAACATTCACAAAGCGGTAAACAAATAAGGTTGTCTAACAAGCTACTTATTTATTTCATTTTGTTCAATCGATATGTAATATCTTTGTTCCCTTGAACAAAACAATCCCAAGACCCTCATCTTGCAAATTCTTAAGCCGACTGAGTCCGCACTTAAGAAGTCTAAGATAGGTAGACATCCCATGTCAATGACATCTAATGTCACTCTCGGTCGATGAGAGTCTCATTCTCATCTCATGTCTCGATAGCCACGCCTGCAGTGGATCTATCGATGAGAAAACCAAACTCACGTGTAAGGGTCTAACCCTTACTCCCACTTATCCCAAGATAACAAGTAGTACCCCGCTGAGGCGGACCTACCAACTTATGATCGAGGGCTTTATGGGTGTGATGTTTTGGACAAGACATTATACTCATTATTTTGGGAACTTGCATGCATAGGTTTGTTTATATGTAAGTTGAACATTTATAACATAAAACATCCTATAACTAGCAAAGCAATTAAATACGAAATCGAAAGGCCCCTAGAACCTCACAACTCTCAAACGAAAAGAATTAAAGTATTAACAAAAGCCTTGAACATCTTCTGGACTGGTCCTCGCCCTCCGTTTTAGTTCCGTGCCCTCCGATTTTGGTCAAAACAAGTCATTACCTCAAAAACCACGAACAGCGCCCGCCGTTTTACAACCAGCGGTCGCTGAACACCACCGGCGGTCGCCGTTTCCAAAACGGCGCCCGCCGAAAAGGCAAAAACCCATCTGCCCCAAAAAAGGCCTTTCGGCGGTCGCTGTTTCCAAAACGGCGCCCGCCGAATCAAAACGGCGCCCGCCGGAGCTCAAACGGCGACCGCCGTTTGGATCCAGCAGCCCGATTTGCTTCGTTTTGCTTCGTTTGGCTTCGTTTCTTCTCGTTTTCGCCGGAGAGCCGAGATCCTGCATCGAACCATGGATCAAGTCCATCGCTTACAAGTTTGAACAATACAAATTGAAATAGAAAATCTATCTATTACAAATGATTCCAAGGGACGCAGCCCTCAAATACTATGGCCAATCGTACGTAAAAACCGACAATTTCATTCACCCGACCACTAACGGTGGCCGGCCTTACATCTAATCACATAATCAATATTAAACATATAATCCAATTATGTTGATTTAACCTTCGTGTCCAACACAAAAGTGTGCACGAGCCCTAGGCTCTGATACCAATTGAAGGTACCGGTATATCGATCCAATCGATATACCGTGTGTTCGGAAGCGTGTAAAGCAATAGATCTACTATGCCATGATCTTAGTGCACACATATATATGTATAGACACATATTTATATATATATATACATCCAATATATATATAGAGAGAGAGATTAACAAGAACACTTACAACCGGTGTAGCGTGCCTCGTTGATGTTGATGAAGGTGGTGTTGAGTCGATTGAACCACCTTCATGGATCAGTCTTGAGAATGACCTCGTCACTCTTCTTGTCTAGATCGCCCGGATGTTGAAGCCGCACAAATGGCCCGACCTCTACGTGTTGCACACGAACCCGGAAAATGAACTTGCTTGCTTGTTTGAAAATGGTTCTCCAAGAACTCTCTTTTCTCTTTCTATTTTGTGTATCATTTTCGTGGCTGATCAAAAGTAATATGAAAACACATGTTTTCATCACTATATTGATCACCATTAACCTCCCATGTAACCCCCACCATAATGTGCATCATAATGCACAAGTAATGGTGGATAATGGAGAGATGAAGGGTCATTTCCACATCATCATGCCAAATTGCATTAGATGTGGTCCCCTTGCTTGTGTGGCATGCCATGTCACACCATGTGACATGCATCCATTAAAGCCATGCATCTCATGTATGCCATGCATCCCATGCATGTGAAAATCCATACGTATTGATTCTAAATCAATATAACAAGCAACGTAATTCCGACTCGTGTGTGACCCTGTAGGTATGATTTATTGATCAATATTATATTGTTCCCAACAATTAATATTATCGAATAATCATTTAACATCCATAGACGACCTTATGACTTTATCGATTGCACACGTAGGATCGAAGGACATCCCAACAATGAATGGTTTGAAGAAATCGCTTCGTGAGCTCCACGGGATGCTCAAGGCTGCTGAGCCGGCGATAGAGAAGGACCCTAAGAGGGAAATTCTTATGATATAGGATAGGGTATTCAAAAGAGCATGGGCAAGAAGGCTACTAGGGTTCCTAGGGAATCTCAATGCGTCTACTGCAAAAGTGTTGGACACTACTTGCAAACATATAAAAGTTCATATTTTATTCAATTTCAAAACAAATGCCTAATTTGTCTTTCATTTGATGTATTATAAGGTTAGGATTATTTACACCTCGGGGAGTGATTTAATCCAAAACACTTAAGTTCATCAATGACACAAATTAGAGACTTTCGAGCCATTGGATGGCGTGAATCGATTGTCTGGTTGACTCCCTCATATTTTATGAGAGATAGGGCTTCAATTACATGATAATATCGCTGGTTAGAAAACTTCAATTTTTCACTTACGATTTATCACGTTTTGACATTGAGATAATTTTGAATGGAAATTTGAATGAGATTCAATTATTGGGAATAATTGAATTTACCCAAAGTTCAAAGAAGATGTGAAGAACGGGGTTGCTTCATCTTCAAGTATTAATGATATAGACATTAAACTTCACAAATTATACATTTTTGGGTATTGGATGCCAAATGTGGTTCTCACATTTTATGTGGAGGAACTACATAGAAGTATAAGTTTGGTGAATAGAGATGTCGATCTACGGGCAAGAAATGGAGCGAAGGTCGCTGCATTAGCCGTATGATCATATGATGTTGTTTTGCCTTAGGGCCCTGTTTTAGTATTATAACTATGTAATTTCGTACCTTCAATAAACAATGAATATTGGTTCAGTATTGGATACTGATGGATTAGTTTTTCACTATTAAATAGTTTGGTAACTATTTTAATTGTGAATTATTCTTTGTTTTGGTAAGATTATTATATTGTTTATGTATACTTTAAACTTGACAAATCATATATAACATTAACACTAAAGGCCGAATCGAATAAGTCTCAATGAGACATAACTATAACATTGTTGATTAGGTCAAATCATCATCTAAATATGTAACGAAGCTTCTTTTAGAATGCATTCTAGAATCATTTGACTTGGAATCATTTGATACATATGGATGATGTGTGATGGACAAGATAACAATGTCATCTTTCTTGGAGAAAGGAGAACATGTGAGCGATTTATTAGGGATGATCCATACTGATGTATGTGGAACCTATCAGTTCACAAGCACATGAAGGTTATGTTTCGGAAAAGAGAAAACAAACTATATTAGATATAGTTCGACCATTCGATGAGAGGTCTAAATGAACTACTGGTCTCTTTTGGGAACACACAATTCTTGACTTCAACTTATACACTGAATAGGACGCTGTCAAAAGTTGTTGATAAGACACCATACTAGGTATGGAAAGGGAGGGTCCCTAAATTGTTTTCATCAAAATTTGAGGTTCTAAAAGCTTCTCTGACGAGATTTATCTCTATAGAGCTTGAACTCAAATGGGATAAAAGTTTCTTTATGGTATTCATAAGAAACTCGAGGGTACAACTTCTACGATCTATCTGAGAACAATATTTTGTTGCTCGAGATAGTGATTTTCTTGAAAAGAGTTATCTTTCCTAGAAAGTCAGTGGGAGCTCGGTTGTCTTGAACGAGGTTCAAGTGGAACAACTAATGATGAATTTCAAGACTGGGTTGAGAGTATTCTTATGGTTTTGGAAACCATACCAGCCCTCGTAGGTCCAGAAATGCATAGATCTCTATTATTCAAATACTTAGATATTGTGATCAATGAGAGATATGAATTCATGCTTTTGGAAAGCGATGAACCTTCGACCTATATTCAAGCTATGACGAGTCCAGCTACTTAAAATTGGCATGGTGCCATGAAATCTGAGATGATATCAATATCTGATAATCAAGTTTGGAACTTGATATATTTGCATCACGGGGTTAGACCCAATGAATGCTAATAGATCTTTAAGATCTAAACAGACAGATGGAAAACCTAGGGTTTTCAAGCAAGGTTGATGGTAAAAGTTTTATTCACGAGGTGGATTATGAAAAAACTTTCACCAATTGCTTTGATTAGATCATTCAGATTATCTTAGCCATTACTACTCATCTTGATAATGAGTTATGGTAATATTGGATGTTAAAACTAACTTCTTGAATTGGATTCTAGAAGAGGCTGTGTTTTAACACAGCCAAAGAGTTTTATCGATCATAATAAGGCTGAGAAATTATGCAAGCTTATAGTTCTATTTATAAAGAATGCATATCAGAGTAGCAATCTTCAGTTCAATGAATCCATACTGGGTTTTGGATTTCAGAGTCTTGTTTTACAAGAAGATCAGTGGGAGTTACGTTGTATTAATTGTGTTGTATGTCGGTGACATAGTCCTTATTGGAAACAATGTTTCTATGCTTAATTCTATTAAAGAATGGCTTGAAAATTGTTTTTCAATGAAGGATCTTGGAGAAGCACAGTACATATTGGGCATCAAGATCTGTCGGAACAGATCGAAAAGGATGTTTGGACTTAGTAAAGCGACCTATTTTGAAAAGGTGCTTGATAAGTTCAGAATGAAAGACGCCAAAAAGGGTCTCATTCCAATTACTCATGGCACATCTCTTAGCAAGATTCAAGGCCCTACAGGGATTGATGAGCAAAAGAGGATGGAAAACATTCCTTATGCTTCGGCAATATGGTCTATAATGTACGCCATGATATGTACATGACCAGACGTATCGTATGCTTTGAACATGATGTGTCAGTTTCAAGGAAACCCAGGTGAGGCGCGTTAGACTGCGACCAGGAATATTCCTATGTACCTTAGATGGACAAAAGAATATTTTGTTGTCTTTGGAAGACAAAAAGAGTTGATGTTAACAAGCTATTTTGATGCAAAATTCATAACAGGCTAAGATAATTTCCGATTTTTAATCTGGTTATATCTTTTGTCTAGATAGAGGTGAAATTTGCTGGAATAGTTCCATGCAATGCAATAGCTGATAAAACTACAGAAGCTGAGTACAGCACTGCATTGGATGCAGTGATGTTGGCAGTTCGGATTTGAAAGTTTTTCGATGAACTAGGTGGCGTAACTAGCTCGGCCCATCCGATAATTTCTCTAATTATAGTAGAGCTATCGCGCAAGCCAATGAGCCTAGGGAGCACCACAAATCTAAAACTAGTGCTCAGGAAGTTCCACATTAATCTAGGAGATGATTTTGTGGAGACATCGAGATAATAAAGTTGCAACTCTTGGAATTGTTGCAAACCCATTTTATAAAACCTCTCCAGCAGTTTAAGCTTGAGGCTTTCACGACTGCAATAGAGATCAGACATCTTAGAGATGGGTTGTGATTTCTATTACTGTATTAGATACTTTTGGAGAATTGGTAAACATTCACTCATATGTATAATACATAATTCTTCATATAAATATGGTTTAATTTATATGAATTGTCCAAATGATTAAGTTATATCAATTGGGTTATGAGGTCGACTTACCGCATAATGAAGTCCCAATGGTTGAACTGATATACTTGAATCATATAGCTGTTCCTGGTTCGTATAATCGAGTACGGACAAACCAATAATACAAAGAACTAGATTGTAATGTGTACTATAGCGCCGCTTCATGGGCTAGTGATGTGGGACATCAAGTACAATTACATAGATATTAGCTGGGAGCTAATGATCGAACAGACCCGACTGGAATAGTATTTAAGATTTCGAGTCATAATACTATTTCATTGACTGTCGAGCAATTTCCTCTGACCTGAGTAGTCCAGAGTAATTCCATTGTAAAATGGTGTACTTTGATACAAGTAAACGCCTTTCGTAAAAGGAGGTTAATAAACTTGTTATTGGGTATATCAGGAAGCAAGTGGGAGAGCTTGGATTGACAAGATGGGATTGTCCTCCATTTTATAATGGGATACATGTCTTACCGGCCACTTGGAGAGTCGATACTGTGGAAAATACGTGGCCACGTACAGATTCGTATCATAGTGATAAATCTGGTTTACAGTCTGTCTCAAAGTCCAAGAAAGGTTTGAACCGATTGAGGATGACTCAAGTCTTGCCTCAAGTTCAAATTTAGACATAAAGTGACAACAGGAAGTTGGCAGCACACTGGCTCTGAAGGCCAAGTGGGAGATTGTTGGGATATGTCCTTCGATCCTACGTGTGTAATCGATAAAGTCATAAGGTCGTCTATGGATGTTAAATGATTATTCGATAATATTAATTGTTGGGAACAATATAATATTGATCAATAAATCATACCTACAGGGTCACACACGAGTCGTAATTAAGTTGCTTGTTATATTGATTTAGAATCAATACGTATGGATTTTCACATGCATGGGATGCATGGCATGCATGAGATGCATGGCTTGCATGGATGCATGTCACATGGTGTGACATGGCATGCCACACAAGCAAGGGGACCACATCCATGCCAATTGGCATGGTGATGTGGAAATGACCCTTTACCTCCCCATTAACCACCATTATTGGTGCATTATGATGCACATAATGGGGGGTTACAAGGAGAGGTTAATTGTGGTGAATAAAGTGATGAAAACATGGTTTTCATATCACTTAATCATCAGCCACGAAATTCCATACAACAAGAGAGAAAAGAGTGAGAGAATCACTCAAGAACAAGCAAGCAAGTTCATTTTCCGGGTTCGTGTGCAACACGTAGAGGCCGGGCCATTTGTGCGGCTTCCACATCCGGACGATCTAGACAAGAGTACTGACGAGGTCATTCACAAAGAGAGCTTCGAGAGGCTGATCCATTTGAGGTGGTTCAATCGACTCAACACCACCTCAACGACATCAACGAATCACTTCGTCACCATAAGTAAGTAATCGTTGAACCTTGTATATATATATATTGGATGTGTATATATATGTGTTTATAATGTGTTCTTATACACATTGAGTGTGCACTAAGATCAAGGCATAGTAGATCTATCGCTTTACACGCTTCCGCACACACGGTATATCGATCGGATCGGTATATCGGTACCTTCAGCAGCGTGTTACGATCGTGCGTTCAAGGAATGCTTTGAGGTACTGCAGCAGTAGCTGAAAGTCCATCGATAGTGTCTGATAGTCCTGCGGCAGTGGCTGCAGGTGTTGCAGAAGCATCGAACGCGACATTATCAATTTTTGGAATCCATACTTGAGTCACTTTCTTCTTTATTTGACGCGAAGGAGGTCGGGCTATGTTGAATCGCTTGTTGGGATTCCAGGAACCGACATTTGATACGAGGAAACGTCCATTTTCAATATCTTCCTCACGCTTCCAGCAATATGGCCGAATATGACCAGGAACAAGGCAATAGTGACACACATATCGTCTTCGTGGTTTGTTTCTGGGCTTGGGAAGATGTTGAGGATTGTTCACCTTACCAGTTGCTGCATGACCCTTCTTTGCATTTCTGCTCTTGCGTGTGGCATCAGCGGCTGGCTTGCTTCCTGTTGCAGCAACGACTTCCGAGCTTGCTCTTGCGATGGATTCTTTTGCTGTTGGGAACTCAGGGACATCTTCCATGGCCTTTACAAATGTGATTCCTGAAGATAGCTTCTTTGGAGGGAACACGACATCGACGGTCTTTTGATACCCGAGGCCTTGCCTTTCAACATTTGATATGCTCATCACCGCATCCAACTTTGAGGTGCCGGTGTTAAGTTTCTCAAACGTGTTGTTGGCAACCTCCAGTTTCCCGTTAGCCCTATCCAAATCGATCTTTAGCTTATCAATCTCTAGATCCTTCCTTGTGAGTTCCACATCAAATTTCTTTAATCGTTCTTCGTATGCGCCTTTGTCGTTGATTAATCTCTCCGTCAACTTTGATTCCTTCTTGAATCTTTCTTCGGATGAGGCTTTATCAGATTTAAAGCTCTCCACCATCATTGATTGCTTCTTGGATTCCATTCGGAGAATGTCTAATTGGTCCTTTAGTTCCATGAAAAGATCGATGGGGATTGACACTTCTTCAAGTTCATAGTCATCAATGGAGGCAGTGAGACACATGAAATCCCTTGCCATGGCTGCAGGAGTTTTAGGGCTGGCATGTTGCAGCTGGTAGGCAGGGGTTGCAGCAGCATCATCATCTTCATCATCTGATAAGCATCGACCTTTGAAGCGAGCTGCACGGGCTGTTTCGGTGTAAAATTCTTCGACCTTAGGGTCCTGCAATGCCATCATATTAACAAGATTTTCAATTTTCCTATTTTTAGATTGACATTCGGTAGCATAATGTCCAACTCCATGACATGTGTGGCACTCAATTTTGGACCAGTCCTTCTCTTGGCTCAAATTTGAAATCGAGTTTGGTCGTTGAGGCACAAGTCTTCTTTCTTGACCTGTTGCAGCCTTGGATGGATTCCTCCTTCGTCGTGGATCGAAATTTCCTTTGAGAGATCGTACAAGAATAAGATCCAACTTCTTTGAGAGTCGATCAAACTTGTCATCACCATCATCGTATCCAAGTATTTCATAGATCTCATCGTCGATGAGAGAATCCGGACTTTACTCACGAGGTGTTGCTGCAGTGCCTGACTTTGTGAATGAATTGCCCCTTGGTTCAGTTGCGGTGAATGCAATAGACTTCTCACGGGTTTGTCCATGACTTTCACGATCTTGTATGTTCAGCTCATATGTTTTAAAGACAGCCATGAGTGTGACATAATCCTCCGAGGAGCCCAACGGTTCGTCTTCGATTGCGGTGACTTTAGCTTGAAACTTTGAATTCAAAGACCGCATCACTTTGCTGCATACAGCGGTATTGGAGATAGGTCCACCAAGGTCAGCACACTCATTGACAATAGCCATGATATCGCCAAAGTACTGACTAGCGGACTCATCCTCATGCATTCGCAAATTCTCAAAACGAGACATAAGCATGCGCAACTTTGTTTTCTTCACTGCGGTATCACCCTCACAGTGAAGTTGAAATTGGTCCCAAATATCCTTGGCTGAACCACATTGTTTAACAATTTTATACATTTCACAATCAATGGATTCAAGGATCACGCATCTAGCCCTATCATTGGCTGTTGCAGCATCGATCTCATTTTTGGACCATTTTTCAGGCGCTTTTTCAAGCTTAGTGCCTTCTAGAATTGATTCAAGAGGTGGTTTCCATCCTCTGAGAACTGACAGCCATGAATTACGATCAATGGACTTGATTCTCGCTTCAATACGAGTTTTCCAAAAACCATAATTTGTGCCATCGAGAACAACCGGTGTTCTAACGATGTACGAGGCGTCCGACATAATGTGTGTGAGAAATCAGAGGGACTGTAACACTAAGTGAGTCTAGTGTTGGCTCTAATACCACTTGTAAGTCGGGGGGCGCGCAGCGGTATTATTTAGAAATACGCAGCACTCCCTACGCAGCGCTGCAGCAGCAACAACTGAGGTGTTGCAGCAGCGCGTTGCAGTAAAGAAAATCGTTTTGTTTGTGAGTAAATTACTTTGTTCCGTGAGGATTATCAAATTTATATAAACGTTATGCAGCGGAATGAAATTGGAACAAGTATGACAATCGATTTTCGTACTCACACACACACATACACACGAAATAGCAATAAAAGAGACAACAAAATTATCTTGTATGGGTATTTAAATTATACCCATACGAATGTGTCTTACGGCAAAAATGATTAATAAAGATCGATTGTCTTTACAAAATGTGATCTTGAACATACACTCGACTACCTTTCGGACATACACACATGTATTCCTTAGGTATCGTATTCAAAGATCACAGGCAAACCAACACTAAACAAACTACAGCTGAATATGTTATGATACAAAGCTTCGTAGTTGAAAGGTTCGATCACTCTCGATGAAATGAGAATAATCGAAGAAGAAAATCTCGGGTGAGACTTTTCACAAAGATGAAAAGATGTTCTGGAGTTGGTGAGGAATGTGCTGAAAATACGAGTTGTTGAGCTGCTCCTATAAATTAGGAAATATGTTTTGACTGATGCTGCAACACTTGCGTAGACTGAATCACTGTTGCGCAACTCCTTGCATCAGTGGATTCAACGAGACTTGCTGCAACGGTGCGTCTTTAGTCTTCAACTAAATCCCTTGAAAACCGAGTTGTTAAGCACTTGCTAGAATATAGGGATTTAGGTTTGACCGCTGCTGCAACGTCTAGCAGAGGGCCAACTCTAGCTGCTGCTGCAACACCTTGCGTCAATATCCTCAGGAGGTCTTGCAGCAACTGTTGCGCCTTAAGTCTTCAGCAAACATTCTCATGCATATAATCTTGATGCATCATGTGTAGGACCCCATGGCTGCATTACTCTTCAATGCTCGACGAGTGTTGGTTGCATATATACACGCACGGATCAACCGGATCATGCGCTAAATAGATCACACATAATATATGTGATGCACAACAGTACACAATATGCTGCTGCATCGCATTGCCTAGCGACTCGCTGCGGCAGTTTAGTGCGTAGCATATTACACTAACACTACTCAATTCAAAGTGTAGAAAATAAATTGAAAGCACAAATTGGCTATGTGGATTATGTGAAGCGGGAGAAAGTAGGGCCGGGGCGCTAAATTCAATTCTTCTTCTTCGTTCAGGTACATCGCGTGTTTCACATTAATTGTAAGATTCAGTTCTTAATAATTCTTGATAATTCTTAATATATTTATGTAATCATATTAATTAATAATTTCTTGTATTTGCTTTGGCTAAATTTGAGAAGACGTTAGTAGATCGAGCGGTTCCAGCAAGTATAGTTCTAAAGAATGAAGGAAATAGTCTTTTACAAATACGAATTTAAAACGTGTCACAAATATAATAATTGCAAGTTGCAGTTGGTAGTTTGTTTTATTCTATATTTGAAAAATACTACTATGCTTATTAAAATTATGTGTAGAGGTCACTTATAAATTGTTCACATTGAATATTTGTTCCATTTAATATCAATTGGTTTGAGGATAAAACCTCTCAAAAATTATATAAATAATGATATTTAAATAATTTTAAAAATAATGATATTTATAAAAATATATTAGTATTAGAATGATAAAATTATAAAAACAAACATTCTATTTATTAGTTTGGATACTTTTATGAATCAATCTAAAAATGAAAGTATACAAATTTTTAAGAATCAGAGTGAATATAATATTTTATTTGCAATTAATTTGTTGAAATGCCCGACACTTTGTTCGTTTTTATTATTGCTTTTTGGTATGATTTTATATATATATATATGACTATATTTTTTTCACTTGTATTAATAATTGATACAAATAGTATCAGCTCGAGTAGTTGATCACTGATGAGCTGGAGTAGTTGAATTGGATGGGACTTGGGAGTACTCATTTATTAGCAACTTGTATTCGTAATAATTGAATGTTTTAATTCACAGTGTATATATATACTACTACTACATTGTTTTTGGAAAAACTCACTTTTTTGAACTTTTGTGAATTACTGTATGATATAACAGTAAAAAATAATTTAATTGAGAATGAATGTATAAAAGTTTTTTGAATAATAGAAAACCCAATAGTGCTGTAAATTTGAAAATGATCAATCTTTCTGGCATAAATAACTTAAAAAAGTAAAATATTTGTAAGTAAAATTTAAAAAGTAAGTAAATAAAATAAAAGTAAAATTATATTTTAAAATAAAAATTAAAAATATATTTATTTTATTATATTCCAATTGACCAAAAATAAAATTGAAGTCAATGGACTTAATCAAAGTTGAAATATTTCCCTACTGTTCATATAAGTATTAATTTTCTCTCCCCATTCATTTCGATGTGGGATAAGACTTTAAAATCTCTTTCAATATAATGCCTTTTCACTTGGCTAATTTATTTGTTTATTTCTCACTTACCAAAAAATCGGATTTTCAAGAAATAAAATACTATAATTAACTACGCAAAATTGTAGAAAATTATCAATAAATTAATTTCATCATGAATTAATATTGTCAAGGTTGTTAACTCAGTTGATTGAGCATTCGACTTGAGAACCGTAAGGTCCAAGGTTCGAACCCGAGACATTTGTGCGTGAGTAATTGACCTACACCAAAAAAAAAAAGAATTAATATTTAACCATAAAAATCAGTAAAATATTAGTTAAATTAAATATTTTATTCCAATTTTTCCAACATTTTTTTTATAAAAATTGTGTTTAACTAATTTGTATTACAGTATAATTTATTGGTTAAACAAAATATTTTATTTCAATTTTTCCAACATTTTTTTATAAAAATTATGTTTAACTAATTTGTATTACAGTATAATTTATTTTTGATTTGTATTAGAGTATAAATTATTTTTGACACAGATTTGTACGGTACTTAAAAATTAATGGAATGTAAGTATAAATTAATAAGCATACAAATTTAAGTACTCCTATAAATTATTTTTGACACAAATTTGAACATTACTTAAAATTTGTTGGAATGCAAGTATAAATGAATAGGCAAGTATACGAAATTGTAGGCGACGTTTACTATAGATGCTCTTAAACAAAGATGATATATATATTTTTTTAATTTTAAAACATAAAACAAATTAGATTTGCACACGTGGCGATGAAATGAAAGTGGACGGTGCCCATAAAAACATTGTCTGATTACTCCGACATAAGTCATAACTAATTATTCTACTTATATTTTATTGAATTGTTTTTTGCAAATATTTAAATTCAAAACACAAATTTAAATAAAGGTGGACCTAAACATTCTTGATAGCCCGAATTTAAAATGATTATTTTTGTGCAAATATCTAAATTCAAAACACAAATTTAAATACGGTAATTCTTTGTGGGCTGCTCATGAGCAGAACTGCCCAAATTTATTGTTTTTTTTTATTTTTTTATGTTTATATGATTATAAATATAATTAATTTAATAAGTTTATTAAAATAAAATTTTTATCTTTCAATTTTATATATTAAAATAATTTTTTTTTAATCAATTGATTATTTTAGTATAAATATATAAATATTTAATATCTTTATCTAAATATTTTTATTTTTTATTTTTTTTTGTGTAATATATATTTGATATAGTGTACTTAATTATAATATATAAAAAAATTATAATAAAAATATTATAATAATTTTTAAATAATTTTTTAAAGAAATTCTGCTTTGGCAGATTCTGCACAAATAGCAGGACCCATTTAAATAAAGGTGGACCTAAACTTCCTTATAGCCCGAATTTAAAATTTGAATGTTTATTTACTATTTTCACTTTAATTAATTCAACGTAATGCTCAGTGGACAGACGGCAGAATTTATTTTTTTAAATAATTAAAAATTGAATTAATATATTAAAAGATTGTTACTAAAAATGGAATTAATTAGAAATTGAATTAATATATTAATATAATTATTCACGGTTCTGTGTGCAATCATGCGTCTTATGAGATTCTTCAACATCTAATTAATTGTCCATACTTTTAACATTAAAAATTAATAAATTATTAATCGCACAGTAATATACTATTTTTTTGCTCTTCCTTGATTTATGATATTATTTCAGCCCAATTTCAGCCCATATTACGTGTACAAATATTTTATTTATTAAAACCGTAATTAATAGATTAAAGAAAGTAATATCACTATATTTTAATATTTATAAATATATATCACATTTTTTATAAATCATATTTTTTATGGAAAAATCAAAATGAATTGTACATTTTTACATAAAAATTACTACGTACCTTATTATTGGTTATAGTTTAAAAAATACAATTAAATAATTTATAGTTTACTTTTAATAGTTATAGTTATACAAGATACTAGTAATAAATATACTTTCATGATAATGTAGTTTATTTGTTATTGAAAAAAATAGCATGACGATATATACAATGTTTAAAAAATGAACATTTTGTGAACACAATCTATGATCTATATCAGCTATATATACAAAAAGTGTAACAAAAAGTCAATATACTTTCAATTAAAACATTACACATGACACGTTGTATTAATATTATTGTTAAGAAATTTTTTATACATTTTTTATCAAAATATGAATATGTCACTTTGTAATAATAATTATTTTTATTTTAATATTTAATTTCTATCGATTTTTTTAATTTTTTACGTTGTATTAATATTATTGTTAAGAAATTTTTTTATACACTTTTTATCAAAAATATGAATGTGTCATTTTGTAATAATAATTATTTTTATTTTAATATCTAATTTCTATCGATTTTTTTAATTCTTTTTTTTTCTATTAATGTAGTGCTACATAATTATTGCAAAAGTTTGCATGGCACAATATTGAAATAGTTTTTGGACAAATAATCAAAATTTTAATGTATTTAAAAAAATTAGACTAATCATATATTTTTTAAAAGTAATTATTTATAGATAATATTTATAATAAATTATTTTTGTGTTTATTAATATATAAAGACTTGTTTAACAATAAATAAAAATATTACAAATTAATATTATTAGCGATTGAATCCAACTCCAAATGTTGAAGTCGAAATTGTTTACGAATGAATGATTAAAATTCATTTTCAGTGTTTTTTCTAAATAAAATACCAGAATAACCTTTTATAAATATTCAAGATATATATTTGATTAAATTATTTAAAAACAATTTTTTTTAACTAAAAAACTCTTTACTAAAAAAAATACTTTTTGAGATTATATTTAAAAAACTTTTTTAGCAAAAAAATACAGTTTTAAAGATTATATTCACTATATATATTTAATTAAATTATTTAATAATATTTTTTTTCAAAATAATTTTTTTTTAAGTAAACAAATAAAGTTTTTAAGATTATATTCACTATATATATTTATTTAAATTATTTAAAAACAAATTTTTTCAAAATAATAAACTATTTACTCGAAAAAATGACTAAATCTCTAACTGCTTCCATTATCTTTGAGCACGTGCCAAAAAATAAAAATAAAAATGAATAATAATTATAAAAAAATAAATTTCAAGTGTCAAAAATTAATTGGAAACAATTCTAGTACATGACACCCCTTTAGATTTTGCCTGTAAAATTGAAGAAAATAAATAAATATTACATTGAGATACATTATGATAAATTGTGAGGAAATATAAAGATGACATTGATATAATAAAATATTATAGTAATAAACATAAGGATATACTAGTACATTTTATTTTTAAAAGAAATACAATATATTTTAATTTCTATATAGTATTTAATGACCTCTATCCCATAAAAGCAGTCATTTTTTTTTGTAAATTACAAATGAACTGTAACTATTTAATTTTTAATTAGTACGTAGTACTATCTCTATCCCATAAAAATGGTTACCACTTAATTACTTTGTAAATTACAAAATAAATGTGACTATGCTTATTTCAAGAGAGAATATTATAAACATGCATATTGAAGTATATATTTATAGAGGACATAAATTTACGCATTTATACAAAAATTGTATTATGTCAATTATTTTGGGTATAGAAATGTTAAAAATGTGATCATATTGATACCCTATTGAAAATTTTCGATATCATATTATAATGTAACGAAATTTATAATGTAACAAAATTTCAATATATTGAAAAATTATTATTTTTCTATATGATAAGTTCGGTATTCGAATATTTTTAAGTTACAAATGAAACATTATTATTTATTGTATGGGAGAGACATAATACTTGAGATCGAGATCCTATACCTTACACCCAAGGAGTAAGATGGGTATTTTACTCCAGGCCCAATGTATAAAAAACATGACCCAGCCCAAATTTGATGCTGACGTCATCCATCATAACACAATACACAAACACAACATGGAATCATCCCGTTCCTTACGTTTCTTCTGTAATTTCTCTCCTTTCCACTGCTCCACCGCCCGGCACCGTCGAAAGCTTCGATTATCGCCGACTGCAAGCATCAATTATTGCCGCCTTCAAGCATCTATTATCGCGGTCTTCAAGCATCGATTCTCGGCGTCGATTCTCGCCGCCTTGAAGCATCCATTCTCAGGGCCTTGAAGCATCGATACTCGTTTACAAATTTCGACGCATTCAAGCATCAATTCTTCCTCCACACCTCGTCGCCTCCAAGGTTCGCTGGAAATTACTCTTTCGAAACCCTAGGTAAAAATTCAATTTCCCCTTTCTGATAGTTTCTGATTTCTTATCCCCTTTCATTATCCTCCAAGCCTCTAACCCTAGATAGTTTTTGATTTCTTATCCTCCACGGTATAGCTTCTTCCACCACGCCTCGCGGACATCAATCTTTGGTACTGGATCGTCTCCAATTTTTCATACTTCATATCCTCTAACCCAAGGTAATTTCTTATTTCACATTATGGTGTTTCATGAATTGGATATGGTGTTTCATGTTTCCTGTATTTTTATGCACTTGCATGTTCATCCATCATATATGAATTGAGTGTCTCTCTTTGTGTGTGTATGTGTGTGTGTGTATTTGTTTATGTGTTTACCTGGTCAGCCATGTTTATTGTTTATGTACTTGCTTATTCATCCATCAAATTGATTTGATTCAGTGATTAAGGGTTTAGAGTTTAGCATAGGTTTGAGTTTGAGATTTTCCACTTCATTCATATGTTCAGCCAATTGTATATTTTCCCTTGAGTGTCTCTGTGTGTGTGTGTGTATCTGTTTATGTGTGTTTAGCAATGTTTTTATCTGTTTATGAGTGTATCTGTTTAACCATGTTCATATATACCCTGTTCAGTTGATATATGGACACTGTTATCTGTAATATCTGTTCCAACATGAACTTGGATCTTGTTCATCTTGTTTCAGTTTCATGTATTTCATTATCTATTAGACTGATATATATTACCTGTTCAATCACAACAGTTTTGTGCAATGGATCCATCAAACGATCAAGAGAGACATGATAGAAATCGAAAAGTAAGTTTCTGTAAAAAAAATATTACAAGTTTTATTGATTGATTCTTATATTTCTGACAAATTATTGTTCATTCTTCAGGAATTGATTCATATGCTAGCCAAAAAAACCGTAGGAAAGCAGGGTTCTCCAAAAAAACAGGTAGAGTTCTTAAAATATCTCACACTTCATGTACATAGTACTCATCTTTCATTAAAAAACAGCTCATACTTCAGTTTTATATTTCAATATAAGACATCTTATCCTTTGTCATAACATTACTTAACTGATTATATCTCATATTTCATCTTTATATTGCATCATTCTTCAATATAAATAAACTTAATCCTTCATTTTAAATAAACTTCATCCTTCAAATTTTTTTTCAGCAAGTAAAATTTCCTACAAAGGACAGCATAAGACAAAACATGTACAAACTGGGGCAAGGACAAAAGGCCTCAGAAACTTCTATTGCTGATACACCACAGGTTACTTCCTCTTAGTCGATAAAGTTTAATTTATCTCTTTCATTTTGAATCATTCAATTAAAAATATTACTATAAACAAATGGTCTGAGGTTTTTAGTATGATTAAACAGGAGAAGGAGGCTGTGGTAACAATGAAAAATATGAGTTCTAATTCAGAGATTGAATCAATAACAGTGTGTGCATAATGATTGTTAAAATGCAGGTTTTCTTTGTTATCCTTGAAGATTCTCATTTATGGCTGGTGTGTGTGAACTTCAAGGCAAAAACAATTGATATAATCGACAACAAACACGTGGAGCCACACAGATTGAGGAGTACAAGCCAATACACAAAGACTGCCTTAACCATGGTAAGACAACTTTGAAAATATCACTGTATAATTTTCCAAATATCACTGTATAATTTTGTTGTATTTTTCCTAAATATTTTTTATTAGAGACGATTGCTTGGAGATTATATGTCAGAGAAGAACATAACCACAAAGCACTCTGCTAATGAGTTTGTAAAAATACAGTTGAAAATGTCATGGAGATGCCCGGATAATAATAATAATTGTGGAGTCTATGCTATTAGGCATATGGAGACGTACTAAGGGGAGGGAGATGATTGGGACAGTGGATTTGAGAAAGACAAGGTATTCTTACTTAATTTCAGTAATTAATACTAGTTCAAGTAAATCAATACTATAATTTGTATTGTTTATAACTATGGTTTGTCTTTTTTTGCAGGACACTACTTTCTTGAGAGAACTTAGAGCCAGATATGTAGCTTCTGTGATATTGATGGACGTCAATGAAATCAAAACTGTAGTACTAGATAAAGCCAAAAGATTCACAGCTGTATTGAAAATGAAGACTGATGGTAGAGATGACTGATGGTAGATGACAGGGATGACTGAGGTTTCAGTGACACATTTTTTGATAACTTGTAGATGAGTAAATGGTAGATATTTTGTCATAGTTTTGTATGTTAAAACTTATTTGTTATCATTTGGTAGATACTGATTTGTTATCATTTGGTAGATACTGATGTGTATCTTGCATTATTTCTGATACTGATTTGTTATCATTTGGTAGATACTTAAAATATTTAAGTAGCATGTTTGTTTTAATCGAAAATGAAGATTCATAATCTGCAATTTGAAGTATCAGAAATTAAAAAATGAAAAAATTGTAAAAATTACTTAATAAGTTTGTATATTTGTAAAAATGAACTATCTGAAAATGAAGTTGCATTTATTCTAAACGAAAATGAAGGTTAATAATATGCAATATGAAGTATCAGAAATTTAAAAATGAAGCATTGTAAAAATTACTGAAAACCCTAAACCCTAAACTGAAGGTTTGTAATCACTTAAAATGAAGCATTAGTATTTAAAAATTGAAGGATCATCACGTAAAAATTGAAGTATCACACCTGTAAAAATGAATCATGAACATGTCCGAGGACAACAAAAAATCTAATGGTCAAATGACTAAATTAGAAAGCAGAAAACCCAAAGTACTGAAATTGAAATTTCTTACAATAATCAAAATCCAAAATCTCAACAAACCAATATTTTTTCAAATGATTAAAGTAGAAAGCAACAAATCTAAAGTCTTTACTTCTACATCTTCTAGAATTGGTTGAAGTCTTCAATCATACAAATCTCCATCTCAACTACCTGACCTATTTATTTTCCAAAAAAAACACAAAAAAATGAAAGTTAATTAGTAATCAATAACTTAAAAATAACAAACATAAAGTGTCCTAAATACTTACCTAGTAGAATCTCTCAATGGAACAAACAACGAACTTGTTTCTTCATTAACAACATGTAAAGAACCACTCCCTGAACTTGGGTGAACAATATATGCGTCCTTCTGCACCTCAAAATAAGCAAGTTGGTTTTTAGAAACTCTCCTATGAGACCTAAGAAGATAACTACCCGACGGTGGACATAGGTCATGGTTGTTGCCTTTTACATGTTTACTAACAACCCACACTCCATTAATATCAACATCATATTGAACTAGGGCTGGACATTCGCAACGCACAACCAGTTTTGTATACAAAGGATCACTATCCGCTTTTTTCGGTTTAAGTCCAGCATGAGAACAAACATATCGTTTCATAGAAATACTTTTATCGACACGGAGCCTCTGTTTGCACTTTCGGACACTAAACCCGACATTAAATGCATATGTGTTGTAGATATCATATACCTCACTCTCAGAATTCACAACAACTCCTACCAAGTCAGTATCAGGACCATAAACAATATCATCTACAAGCCAAAATGAACCACAATCATCAACTATAAACTTAAAATTGAGAGCAAAATGAAATTAAGTATTAATATGAGAATAACATGAAGTATGAACATCCAGATTTCCATTATCAAGATCAACAACATGATTCAACTCCATGGCATCTAACAGAAATGAAATATTAATTAAACTGGAGTACAGGCAAAATGCAGGTTGAAATGTAACTTAAATGAAGGCTGGCATAATACTAAATGAAGGTCAGGTCAGAATCAGTTTCATAAATCTAGGGTTTGATCATCACCAGCAACAACATGATTCAACATCTAAAAACATGATTCAACAACTAAAAACACATAAACTCATAAAAGAACATGCAATTCGAACAGAAGATGGATAGAATTGACATACCTTGGACCATAATCGATGACAAATCCAATAAATCATCCATGGCTATGATTCAATTCAGATTTGGAAGAGGATGATGCCGCTAATGAAGATAGGAAAACGCCCAATTGAAGACGTGCAGATGAATCGACGACGAACGGCGACGACAATGTCAGGAAAACACGGAATTAGAGAGGAAATGGCGGCGGTGAACGGAGACGACGAATCGTGTCGGTGTAGGCAATCGTGGATGTTATTCACCGGAGGCAGACGCTTAATTGTAGACAGCGCTGATGGAGCTGATGAGGACGACGAGTGGAGTTGACGATGACGGCGGTGATTGGAGCTGATGATGACGGCGGCAAACGGCGCTGATGATGACGGCGGAGAACATCGAAGAAGGTTGAGCCGAACTTCGAGAATTCTGGTAGCGTGAGAACAGAGAGAGAGAGAGTGCGAGCTGGGGGGAAAAAAAGGGAAAAAAAAGTTGGTCAATTTTGACTCATTCTTTTATTAGGTTGACTGGGAGCAAGATGCTCATCTTACACATGGGTGTAAGATATAATTTGCCTATTACTAATACTCCCTCCCAATCAGACTAATAGTCACACTTCCTTCACAAAATACAAAAGAAGTGTGACTATTAATATAGTTCGGAGGGGGTATTTATTTTATGGATTAAAAAAATATTATTTCACTATTTTTTTAGAAGAACTACTCTATTAATTATTACTTGGAATTTCAAAAAACAATTAATGCCCTTGAAAAAAAACACTTAATTACTATTTACAATTCATTACGCTACACACAATTGTTAATAAAAAAATAAAAACGAATGAACTAATTTAATAAGGTTTTTTTGTCTAGGTCAATTGCAATATTTTGAATTCGAATAAAATAAATAAAATAAAATAACCTTTAATTGCAGATAGTCGAAGCGCTTTCGCTATCCACAAGATTAAAACGCCCCGTGTATCCTACGGTTTTGTTACGAGAAGATTAAAACGCCCCGTGTATCCTACGGTTTTGTGACGAGATACAACTGTTAGAAACCGCTTCATCTAAAAGCTCGAACTATTAGAGAATACAACTGTTAGAAACCGCTTCATCTAAAAGCTCGAACTATTAGAGAAGTTGGGCAACTAGACATTTATAGTGGGCCGAATATATTCTCCAATACTCCCCCTCACTTGTGGACCGATTTCAACCTCAGGGTTGCAGATAGTCGAAGCGCTTTCGCTATCCACAAGATTAAAACGCCCCGTGTATCCTACGGTTTTGTTACGAGAAGATTAAAACGCCCCGTGTATCCTACGGTTTTGTGACGAGATACAACTGTTAGAAACCGCTTCATCTAAAAGCTCGAACTATTAGAGAATACAACTGTTAGAAACCGCTTCATCTAAAAGCTCGAACTATTAGAGAAGTTGGGCAACTAGACATTTATAGTGGGCCGAATATATTCTCCAATACTCCCCCTCACTTGTGGACCGATTTCAACCTCAGGGGAAGGCCCAACAAGTGGATTATTAATTCGGGTGGAGTGGCACATGGCGGGAGTCGAACCCAGGACCTTCCACAAGGCTAAGCTCTGATACCATGTGTTCGGACCCTTTTTCTCTAAATTATACTATTACTGGAATGGGGGGGTTGATTAAAGAAGGGTACCAACAAGATATTTATTTGATTTGGGACAGGTTATAGATCGAAGAATGCATGGTCGGAAATCTGGAAATGAACATGATGTTCTTGAGCTTAAAGCTCTTTTTTTTCCTTTACTTAAAGTATTTGGAAAAGTAGAAAAAATGTGAAGTCCTTTTCTCCTCTCTCTCCCCTCTCTTTTATACTAGTAGTATGCATGAGCATGCAAGCTCTTCTAATGCCACCTATTAGCCACCTATCATATCTAATCCCACTAATGAAGACTTTTAAGCCATTACATTAAATACCCACTAATTTTGTCTTCCACTTGCTGCATGTCACCAGAGGCGCACCGCCTCTTGCTTGGAGCTTTATATGACTGATCCCCTAATCTGGTACGGGGCCGTCTTCCTGGGGCTACTGTTGAGCTCGCCTGGTACCTTCTTCATACATGGTTTCAATTCTGACTTTGGTCCGCCGTTTGACCACCTCCTTGATGACGTGGCTCCGGTCGTCTGGACCCGTGTCGGTGTTGGATTTTTATGGTGTAACATTGGCCCCCAAGAAAATTGATGGATTGTAACATCTTTTTTCCTGAAGTTTGGTCTTGGATCTCCTGGTAATCGACTCTTGATACTCTTCGGAGTTGGAATTTGGCTTGTGGATCTTGTCAGCAGTGGCTTTTGACGTGGGATTTTCTTGGGATGTATTTGATTTTAGGTGGCTTTAGTGTGGTCTTGAAAGATGCTTCATCGAGAGAGGGAGAGGAGATTGCGATTCTTATCGTTCTGGACTTTTGTACCTGCATTGATCAAAAACTTCTTTCGGGATCTTTCCCGATTAGTATTTTTGTAATGGACACATATAGTCCTTGGATAAGAAAATTAAGAATTTTTCTCGCGGGGTTATGTCTTAAGACTCCCCTGTAACAATATTCATACTAGTACTGAGACCATGTACTTTCTTTCCCTGGGTAGTTGGGAAGACTTTCTGTATGCCGATTTATTTTCGGTCTTTATTTGATTAATAAAAATCAGAAAAGAAATGGAAAAGATTTGAAAAGATTAGAATCTTTAAAGGTTACCTTTTTGCAGGTTTTTCTGGCCACGTGGCATGGCAGTTACAGGTCAAATTAATTAGGGTTCAGAGTTAGTGGGCGGTACTTGAGTGCTTTTTTCTCGGTAACCGCCCCTCTTCTCTCCCTATACGCAACTGTGCGCCTTATCAGTTTCTCCACCACTGTTTTTGATTTCAAAATTCGTAATCACGATTCATAACTCAGAATTCATATTTTGGGTAAGAAAAATTCGCTCTCGATTTATCTTATTTCCCTTACGAAATCTTTTGTTTTTGTTTTTATTTTTCATCGACTGTAAATCGAATCATGCCTCGACTGAGACGAGGCCCTCGAGGGAGGTATCAACCACCCGAAGCTCCTCACGTCGACTTCGGCAGAAAATATAAATCCTTCATGGAGGGAGCCGTACCTGATCTTCCGTCGCCGGAGGCGCCAGATCCGGCTACCGAAGGGCCTTACCAACCGGTTACGAGAAAATCGATTCCGGTGAGGCCCTATCCGGATCACCAAGATTGGGGCGCGCACGGTCGGAGCAGTACAGTAGACCCCTCAACATTACTGGAAAAACGACAGAAGTGGAGGATTCCCAACAACGTTCACCTTTATGTGTCGTTACCTGGAGAATCGGCGTGTTGCCCGCCGGCGGGAATGGTGGCCGTCGGAGAGGACGCACTGAATGTGGGGTTGCGGTTTCCGCTGCACCCCTCCATATCAGGACTCCTAAACCTCTGGGGATTAGCCCCTCACCAACTGCATCCAAATGGATGAGGCCAACTATACGGTGTGCTCACCGTGTTGGGCCAGGTGGGGCTTTCTCGACCCATTACCGGTGAGGAGTTCCATCAATTCTTCAGCCCAGTCGTCTCCAACTCTTCCTCCCGCGGGGATTACACGGTTCGCCTCAGGCCGAACAAAGTGAAGATCAAGGAACCCAAACTCAAGGACATTCGCTGGTGGGATCGATGGTTGTTTGTTTCTGGCCGCTGGAAAACTCAGACCCGGGATGGGGAACTTGACATTCCTGTCACATATTCGGAAAAACCTGACTGTAAGCCTCGTAAACTCGTCATCGTACAATTTTGACTAATCTAAAATTTTTTCAATGATGCAGGTGGTCGATTGCCGAAAACAATAAATCTCCCGTGGGATTTAGAGACGGCGAATCTCCTAGCGCTGTGCATACCATCGAACAAGAGAGATTGCAATTTGTACAACGACGACATTCGAGACGAAGCCGGTTTATACTACCCACCGTGCATCGAAGGTCGAGAATATCCAGGTACCTTCTCTCAGAGTGTTTAAGTTTTCTCTGTGAGACTTTTCCAAATTCCATGGTATTCTACTTAACAACCGAGTATTGGTTTCCCTGGGAATTTTTTCAACTCCCTGGTACTTATTTATATTTTTGTTTTTTAAATGGTCTTCCCTGGGATATCTAAAAAGACTTCCTGGTACTCCATTATGTTATAAACCAAAACTGCCCTGGGATATCTTTTCAGACCTCCCGGTGTAATGATTTATGTGTTTCCTGTGCAGAGTATTTCAACACTGTCTTTTCTGAGAAATCTGAAGGCATGGCTGACAACAGAGATATATTTGGCTACCTTGGCATCGTGGACGCTGCAGTTTTCACCAAAGGGCGAAAAGCTAAAGCCAGCACATCGGCTGGTCGAGGAAAGAGTGCTGTAAAGACCCGAGGTGGTTCCTCAAACACTCCCGCAGGCCGAACCCGATCCCACACTCTGTCCAACCCGGAAACGGAATCCGATCCTCACGGGCTGATGAATGTGGTGGATTCTTATCAGGAAACTCCTCTGACCTCTGACACAGTGATGTCTAAAGCTGCCCCGAGCACTGGATTGCCACCTTCTGGATCTACGTCACTGCTCAAGGTCAAACAGGAAGAAGGGAAAAAACGCAAGGGGGCCCAGGGGGCCATAATTGATGTCACAGACTCTCCACCACGTTCCTCCAATACTAGCGAAAACGCTATGTATGGGTTACATGCTGAGCTGTTCTCCAAGTAAGTATTTTTACTTGTTTTGTTTATACTCTAAAAATAAATATAATTTATTCTGAGTCTTCTACTCTACACTCATTCTTTTCACTACACCACATTTCAGACTGTCCCTGCACGATCCTCCAATTCCTCCAGTGCTCGTGTCATTCTATTCCGGGCTAGGTCCCATCCCTCCGGTGTCTACTCAGAACAGCCCTGTGGGTGAGGCTATTAATGCAGTTGGCCGGTGCTGGACTACCGAGTTCAATGACTTGATGGACCACGACAACCATGCGCTTTCCCTGGCGCTCAAGCTAACCAGTCAAGCTACAGTGGCCATCGCCGGTGCTCATACTCGTACAGAGAAAATGCTCGAGGCAATCGTAGCACACGAGACCAATGCAAAAAAGTTCGAGCAACACATCAAGGAGCTCAATGAGGCATACAAATCTGCAGCCGGGGATCGGGACACATGCCGGAAAGTCATTGACACCGAGCGGACTGAAAAGGCGACACTGAAGTCTGAGTTGGAGGAGGCCCTGAAGACTGTCAAAGAGGGTGAAAAGATGATGGAGCAGGCCCTGGACGAGACGTCCCGGGAGATAAAAGAGCTGAAAGCCAAACTGGCCCAGACCGAAGCTGATCTAAAGGAGACCATAGACAACTTTGATAATGCTTGCGAGATGTTAGAATCTCCAGCGCATAATCCAAGAATTCTGTCTAACCTTCTTTATGTTACTGTCTATGTTGGAATGATTAGGTCAGCGGCAAAGGAGCAGAACGAAGTTGTCAAAGACTTTGCCCTCAAGACACTCAAAGATTACATGAAGGAGGACACACTCGATGACCGGGTGCCGCAGCCATTCAAGGATCTTGAGGTCGAGTTCGGCATAGACATGAAGTGGTGGCCCACTTATGACAAGCTCTGCATGCCTAGTGAACTGCCCATTGCAACAACAGAAGAAGATAAAGAAGATGAAGAGATGAAAGATGGGGAGGCACAGGATCTAGTTGGTGACGGGCCCAGGGGCATGCCAAAAGATTCTACCGTGACTCCTCCCCGTGATGGTAATTCCACCTCTTGAGTGTCAAAACTCAAGAGTCTGCAAAAATTTGAAGTCTCCCTGGGTGTGAAAAACCCAGGGTTTTTAACCTCTTTTTATTTTATAAGTATTATCTATAGGCCTTTGGCCTCAGACAATGTTTTTATGGTGTGTAATAGCTTAGAACTTTAAGTTTCTGCTAGTTTTTTTGTTAGGATCCTCTCTTGGGGACCTCTGAACAATTTGGATGCGTTTGCACCTCTTTATTATTTGCAAGTTTTTGTTAGGATCCTCTTATTGGGATCTCTGAACAATTTGGATGCGTTTGCACCTCTTTATTATTTGCAAGTTTTTGTTAGGATCCTCTTATTGGGATCTCTGAACAATTTGGATGCGTTTGCACCTCTTTATTATCCGGCATGGCTCCTTTCACAATGTGTCAGCCTTTCAAGTCCGAATAATTTGGCTCTACCCTTCGTTCTAGGTACTTTGAGCTCTTAACTTTATAGGTCGATTAAAGGTAAATGTTCTCTTCCTTTTGGTGCACGCTTTCGGCCCTGGTCCCATTTGCTTACCTCAACCGATTTCCTATAAAGCTTAAGTTTGGCACCAGTGGACTTTTTCTAAGCCTCTTGGATTTACCAAACAATCTCTTATTCTCTCCCCGAGGGATTCAGAGTCTTCTGAATTCTAATCCCCGAGAATAGAATTCGTCGGCCCTCAAGTCTTATAGACTTTCACAGGGATGCCGGAAATTTATTTCCTGGTACAGGAATCATCCCCTAAAAAGGGTTAGTTCGGGAGAAGCATAAAAGCTCTCACCGGAATAGTATATTTATTATCTCATCCTCCTTTAAGGAAAGATTGCCTGGGTAAAAATCTAAGTTTTTCCCGGCATAGATATGTTTATTACCTGGGTACAGCTTCAAGCCTCTTCCCGGTAAAAGATATACTTCATAGTATCATGGGTTTGGCTCCAAGCCTTCTCCCAGAGTGATTATATACTAATAATTGAAATAAAAATAATGAAGGTAAGAAGAAATTGATAGGGGTACATTACCTCAAATTTAGACTTCAAAACCTTCTTTTTAGATAGAGATAGCCAACAAGCATTACATTGTATTTCCGCCAAAAGGTTTTACAACATTTTTAGCTCCCAGGCTAGTGATAGAATTTTTTCAAGTGTAACGCATTCCAGCGATACTGATCTTTTGTGCCGTCGAGTAGCTCTAGTTCATACACTCCGTTCTGGAGGCACCGGCTTACTCTAAACGGTCCTTCCCAGGATTGACCCAGGGCCCCAGGATGTGCTCCCAGGATCTTTTTCAGTACCAGATCTCCCACTTGGAAGTCTCTGGCTCTTACTTTGGAGTTATACCACCTTGCAATTCTTTGCTTGTTCATTTCGTTCAACGAGTCAGAAGCTAACCTCTTTTCTTCCAAAAGGTCTAGCTCTCTTCGGAGCGCTTCCTCGTTTTCACCGCCGGCTCCCTGGGCGGTTCGATGTGACAACACCGTAATTTCCGCCGGGATCACGGCTTCGGTGCCGAACGCTAATGAATATGGGGTTTCTCCTGTAGCCGGTCTGGCTGTTGTCCTGTAGGACCATAGAACTTCTGGGAGTTCATCTGCCCATTTGCCTTTTCGCTCTTCGAGCTTGGCTTTAATGGTGTGTTTCAAAATCTTATTGACAGCTTCAACCTGTCCATTCGTTTGGGGGTGGTACGGAGTGGAGAATAATCTTCTGATTTTCCATCTCTCACAAAACTCCGCACTTCTGCCCCGTCGAATTGTTTTCCATTATCGGAAATTATCGTCTCCGGTAAACCGAAGCGACATATAATATTCTTCCATAGGAATTTGATGACCTGTGCTTGGTCTATCTTATTCAGTGATTCTGCTTCCACCCATTTGGTGAAATAATCAACTGCCACTATGGCGAATTTTACCCCTCCCCGGGCCGTTGCCAGTGGTCCTATCAGATCGATTCCCCAACGAGCAAACGGCCAGGGACTGTACAGGGATCTTAGCATCTCTGGGTAAGTTCTAGTGGTAGGTCCTATTACTTGGCACTTTACGCACTTTCGGGCATAGCCAATGGCGTCCTTCCGAAGGCTTGGCCAGTAATAGCCTTGACCCATTATTTTATGTGCCAGGGATCTCCCCCCGGCATGGTTCCCACAGACGCCGTTCTGGACCTCTTCCAGGAGTCTCAGTCCTTCCACCTTCGACATGCATTTCAGCAGTGGAAGGGAATAACTCTTCCGGTAGAGATCCGAATTTAGGATTGTATATTTTGCTGCCCGGATCCGCAATTGTTTGCCTTCGGTTTTGTCTGGCGGCAATTCCCCAGTATCTATGTACCTTAGGATTGGTGCTCGCCAGTCCTCACCGGATACGGGCAGAATTGGCAGTTGTTCTGCTCTTCGATCTACCGAGGGATTCAATAACTTAGTCAACATGATTTTTGAAAAATCTGCCGAGCCTTCCGAAGAGGCTAGCTTTGACAAGGCGTCTGCCTGTGAGTTATGTTCCCTCGGGATCTGTTCGATTACTATCTCTGGAATCTTTTTACAAAGTGATCCTACCAACTCCAGGTATTTGATCATTTGTTCTCCCTTGGCTTCATACTCACCAGTCACATGGTTTACAACCAGTTGGGAGTCCATGAATATGGTTAATTTTTTTACCCCAATGGCTATGGCTAATTCTAGTCCCGCGACGAGAGCTTCATATTCAGCCTCATTATTCAACGTAGGGAACTCGAATTTAACCGCCTGGGTGATAGAATCTCCCTCGGGTCCAAGTAGTACTATACCGGCCCCCGAGCACGCTGTGGTTGCTGAACCGTCCACGTACAGTTTCCACGCGCGTGATTGATTATTGGACTTTTCCGGGAACGTTAGTTCCACGATGAAATCAGCCAACACTTGGGCCTTGATTGCTGTCCTGGGGCTGAAGGTTATGTCGTATTGACTTATCTCCAGAGCCCACTTCAGGAGTCTCCCGGTAACATCGGACCGGGAGACTTCTGCAAGGTCTTTTATGTGATCCGCTTCATTCTTGCTTTTCACAATGATATCATCGATATATACTTCAACAGTTTTACCGATTAAATCTGTAAACATCATGTTTACTAACCTTTGATATGTGGCCCCGGCGTTCTTCAAACCGAAGGGCATTCTTTCCCAGCAAAACACTCCTTTTTCCGTGTAGAACGCCGTGTGCTCTATATCGTCTGGGTGCATCGGAATCTGATGGTATCCTGCTTTAGCATCAATCGTTGAAAATATAGCATGACCTGTCAAATTATCGACAAGATGATCAATGTGTGGCATCGGAAAGTGGTCCTTGGGACATGCATTGTTCAGATCTGTAAAATCTATGCACAGTCTCCAGGCGCCTACTGTCTTCGACACCATCACAGCATTGGATAACCAGGTGGCATCGCTCGAGGCTTGCCTCACCAGTTTATTCTCAATCAGTTTGTTTACTTCCCCGGCCAGTGCTTCGCACTTCTCGGGCCCCATTTTCCTTCGCCTCTGGGCTATAGGTTTTCTCTTGGGGTCGATTTTTAGCCGATGGCATGCATGTTTGGGATCTATCTTTCCCAAATCCGCACTTGACCAGGAGAAGGTACTCTGATTTTCCCTATGGAAATTTATCAGTCCACTCCGAGTGTGCTCTAACATATGTGTACCCACGAGTACTTGCTTATGAGCTTGCTCGGGATCCAACACTATGGAGTCTAAGTTTTCGACCACTTCCATGGCAGTTCCTTTCCGGTACTTGGTTCCCGTCCTGGGATCATAATCCTCGTGCTCTGGCCCCATGCGATCTTGAGTTTGGCTGGTGGAAGCTGTTCCCGCACAGGGATCTTGCCCTGGGGAATCTGCTTCCTTTCCCAGAACCAACTCTTGGATCGCTCCGGGCCCCACGGTCTTCATAACATCAGGAGGCTGGGATTCCAAACCTGTAACATTAACTTCAGCCACTCGGGACTTTTTGTTTTGATCATCCTGTGAGTCTTTGGTTTGCTCATCCTGTGAATCTTTGATATTTTCCTCCAGTCTTTCCTGGGGATTATCATTTACAGCTAAGTTATCAAGATCACAGAAATACAAAATACACTTCTTTGCCATTAACAGATCGCCTCTAACGGTGCCAACCGCACCGGAGGGAGTAGGGAAATTTACACAATAGTAGTAGGATGAGGCTACCGCTTCGAAAGCGTCCAAAAAGGGCCTACCTAAGAGTGCGTTATAGCCGCTCTCCCTATCTATTATTACAAATTCCAAGTTCCTAACCAACATCAGACCTGGATTCTTGACATCTTTAAGCTCCACCGGCAGTACGATCTTGCCATATGGATGTACCACGTCGTTGCCAAAGCCTTTGAGTATCAGATCGCACGGTGAGACATAACGGGCCAGCTTGCCCATCTGATCCAGGGCATTCTTATACAGAACATTGCCGTGAGCACCGTTGTCAACCAAAGTGCGAGATACATCGATTCCCAGGATCCTCGCCCTGATTACCAGGGGTTCATCCCTCGGGAATTTGGCCTCAGCTCGATCCCGTGGCGTGAAAGATATCACCACAGTGTCACAGATTGTTGCGCTCTGCGAAGGTGCAGTAGCCATCAGAACTTCCCACATAGCAAAGTCTCTTTTGCGTTTCCGCTTGCTGTCTTCAGTTAAAGGCCTGACACCACCAATCATCATAACTTCCTGGGCACCCGGAGGTCCCGGAATATTTTGATTCTGGCCCGGTGCAGCTAGTGGAGGGCCCTGGGGATTCTGACCCCGTGGCTCATTCCCTACAGCCCCGGGACGGGGGAGATACTGCCACTGTTTTCCCTCATTGAACAGCCTCCATAGTTGCCTCAGTAACTGACGACACTGGTTTGTTGAATGGCCGTGTTTCTCATGGAAATCACACCATAGGTTCGGGTTCAACTTCTCTGGGGGAGTGTTAATAGGCGGGGGCTTGGTTAACACATCTACCCTCTGAGTCAGGAACACCTGCACAATGGCCTCTGGGGCCTTACCAGTTTCACGCCGAATATTGGCTTCTAGTTCCCGTATTTCATCCATCCTGGAATCAATACCGGTTTTGCCACTGGTTTTCTTACCAATATAGTTTGGCCTTTTCTCCGAAGAGAATGGGGCCTTCTTTTTGGTTTCGCCCGAGCCCCGAGGGGTCCCGGTCAACCTCTGGTAAGCTACTTCCGCAGCAGCTTTCACCCTGAATTCCTCATAGGATTTTGGGTAATTTTTCATCATGCATTTGAACAACTTTGAGTTCCTTCTCAGACCAGTCCTGGCGGTATGGAGCTTTAAATTCACATTTATATCCTCTCCGCCAGCCAGGAGAATTTTCTCAACTCGATCCACATACCTTTCATCCGACTCCTCATCATCCTGTTTTATCCCGAGTAGGCGTTGGCTCTGTTCCAGTCTCACAGCCTTAGAGGCAAAATGCGTCACGAACCTTTGCACCAAATCATCGAAACATTTAATCGAGTGGGCAGGGAGGCAAGCATACCATTTGTGGGAAACATCACCCAACGTAAGGGGAAAGAGTCTACAGCGCGTCGCATCAGTTGCGCCGCGGCCGGACATGTAAGATCTGAACCTACTCAAATGAGTCTCTGGGTCAGTTTTACCGTCATAGACTAAGGATTGTATGGGTAGGATTTCAGTTTGCATGGATGCATGTTCAACCTCTGGGGCCAGGGGTTCATTTTTGTAACCTGAAGGTACATGCACGCCCTGTCCCTCATTCATTCGTCTCTCCAACTCAGCATATTTCTGCTTCAGATCTACGATCTCCGGGTCCTCCGCCCTAACCCCTCGGGCCCCAGGCACAGGAGAACCCTCTCGATACCGATGCATGTCACTCTGGCTGCCTTTCCTTCGACGATCCGTCGAAGTGGCCACAGATTCAGCATTTCGGTTTAGATCTATCACCGGGTGCTTTTTCCGCTCTCTCCTGTGGAGGCGTTTGACCTTCTCTAGAGCCACTGTCGTGGCATGTCCAGTTTTCATAAAAGTACCGGTTGCATGTTTCAATGGAGTTGTCAAAACGTATTTTCTGTGCATAAGAGCATGCACGGCTTCATCAATTTTTTCTGGAGTATCCAGATTTCCGAATTTGATTGGGGGCGGAGCCACAACGGGCGTCGACGGCCCTCCCAAATCATACGGGTGCAAACGACGAGCACGGCGGCGAGAACGATGACGGCGAATAGGAATTCTAACCTGAGAATCTGAATGCAGATCGGGTTCTGCATGGCCGTCGGCGGGGCTTTCCTCATCGACAATCTGTATTGGCGGCGGTGGTGCGTCTTGGTCGACGGGTTCTGGGTCTACCTCAGCCGCCGGAGCGTTGGGATCCTCGATGACCGCCTTGCCCATGACGTCGCGCCACCTGCCGGAAACACCAGAGTCGTCGGATGCCGTTGCGCCTTCTCTCTCGTCCGCCATTTTTGCCGCCGGTTGAACCTCTAACTTCGATGCGTAAAACCTGATCTCCTTCTAGCGCCACTGTTCGGACCCTTTTTCTCTAAATTATACTATTACTGGAACGGGGGGGTGATTGAAGAAGGGTACCAACAAGATATTTATTTGATATGGGGCAGATTATAGATCGAAGTTTGTATGCCGGAAATCTGGAAATAACACATGGTGTTCTTGAGCTTAAAGCTCTTTCTTTTCCTTTACTTAATGTATTTGGAAAAGTAGAAAAAATGTGAAGTCCTTTTCTCCTCTCTCTCCCCTCTCTTTTATACTAGTAGTATGCATGAGCATGCAAGCTCTTCTAATGCCACCTATTAGCCACCTATCATATTTAATCCCACTAATGAAGACTTTTAAGCCATTACATTAAATACCCACTAATTTTGTCTTCCACTTGCTGCATGTCACCAGAGGCGCACCGCCTCTTGCCTGGAGCTTTATCTGACTGATCCCCTAATCTGGTACGGGGCCGTCTTCCTGGGGCTACTGTTGAGCTCGCCTGGTACCTTCTTCATACATGGTTTCAATTCTGACTTTGGTCCGCCGTTTGACCACCTCCTTGATGACGTGGCTCCGGTCGTCTGGACACGTGTAGGTGTTGGATTTTTATGGTGTAACACCATGTTATAAACCGCTTCATCCAACAGCTCAAACTGTTAGAGAAGTTTGCCAACTAGACATTTATAGTGGGCCGAATATATTCTCCAATAACAACGACTTCAATCATCTTCTAGTCAGAGGCACACCAGCCAAAAGCTCAGACGAATAGGGAAAGAGAGAGAATTGAGTATTTTGCAAATGTAAGGAACTAATATTGCTTACACAATATTCTAACAATATATAAGAATGCACTTAGAGAGAAGAGATTGTTAACACAATCACAATCAGATGTGGGATAGAATGTTGAATGAAATGAATCTCTCTCAATTAACATGCTGCGATTTTTTCTCGTATGAAGGAGTACCAAAAGACAAAAGGCAACTCAAAGGTCACAAGACAACTCAAATGTCACAATTATTATGAAAAATTATTTATATATTTTACTAATCATTTAAATAAAATTCTGATGATTTTTCAAAATTTTCGGTTATGACTATTGAAATTACGTACAACCCATTTAAGTATTTTATTTAATATATAAATAAAATTCTGATGACTTTTCAAGTCTTGGGCCGTATGACTATTGAATTCCGTACAACCCATTTAGACTAGCCCAACAGCTTAACAGTCCGTTTGAACAAGCTTATTTAAAAGAGCTCATGAGCCATTTTATTTGCTCATCTTTGAGCCCTTTTAGAGTCGTTGTTGAGTCACTTTGAGTCGTTTTTTGTGTCTGGGAGGGCACATTGGAGTGTTTGGGCAAAGTATGCAGGTTGCAGGTCAGAAGTGGAGATTGTGCATAAATGAATGGTTCACTTTGGGCAAATCCGCGGATTCGAGGCAAAGTGACTGAAGCAGTTTGACCTAAGGAGGCAAAGTCACCACTTTGGGCAAAGTCACGATGCAGAAGAACCTGACGCCGAAATTGAAGTTTTCACTTTGGGCAAAGTCAAGACTTTGGGAAAAGGCACATCTTTGGGCAAACATCGAGTATTGGGCACACTAGAGACAAGAGTTGACCAGAGACGGACTATGGCGGACTATGGGAAAAGACGAATCAGGATTTCATTACCAAGAAAAGAATAAGGAAAGAATCTTTTCTTTCCTTATCTCAAAGATCAAATCTTGACCGCGATTTTCCTTGGTGTCCAAGACATCTTACACCTATAAAACAACACATGAAACCCTACAATCAGCACACCAAGAGAGAGAGGACGAAATTAAACACCATAAAATATATAGAGACGCCATTGATGGGTTGAAGAAGATGGAGTCGAGTTCTCGCCGGCTTTCTGCCTTCGGGCAAAGCGCGGCGAATTTGTTCGATTTCATGTTTTTATTTTTGTTAATTAATTTCTGAATGTTCTAAACAATTGTTAGTTTGATTTTCAATTTAATTCCAGCATGTTTAGTTTCGTTTTTATTTTGTTTATTTTCAGTTTGATTATGCGTAGCTAGTTTACTGGCGTCTGGGCAAAGGCAGATCTAAGGGGAACTCTGGGCTAAGTAGAACCGTGAGGTTGATAGGGCTTAGTTAACTGCCTGGGGTTTGTTCCCGATACACAGTTGAGGTTTAACTACATTCTTGCAGGTTTGGGCGGACTAATTTGGTCGTTAGGAAACCCTTACACTTTGAGATACCAGCGATTGATCAAATCGAGTAGAAAGTACCTATATGTACTACGGGCATAGCGCTAGAACGTGTTGGAGCTTTGCGGTCGTATGATTTGGATTTCCGGACATGCTATTGGCCGAATTGGGTTCGTCGAGAGAGTAATGCGAGTTTGGGCAAACTAGATCCATGCGACCACATAGGTATCGAATTGACTAGACTCAGGGGATTAGGCATAAGTATACCTTGCCTTTTCTTTACCTAGTAAGGACGGATTGGGGTGGGGTAACTGTAGGCGTGACTTAATAGGACTACTTTTACTTTGTTCGACATCCTATAACCGATTGACAAACCATCAGTGAAAACCATTAGTGCCAGGGATCGGTAGTTTGCCCAGATAACCCAAAGAGAAGCCATGAGCCCAGAAGCCTGTTTTCCTTTTATTGAGTCCAGTTTGATTTACTGTTTTCTGTTAGCTTAGTTTGGTCAAAGTGTTTGCGTTAGTTAGTAGTTTGATTAAACCGCTGTGACCACAACAACCATAAAAAACCTTTTTAAAACGTGACAACAGTTTGGGCAAGCCGAGATCACTTATTGCAATTGCTTCCTCGTGGGACCGACCCCACACTTATCACTATACTCCTTAGTGTTTAGTTTGGCAGAATATAAATTTATTTTGACCGCGTTAGCTTCCACGAAAAAGTTTTCGCGCCGTCAAAATTGGCGCCGTTGCCGGGGAGGTAATATTCCAGCAATAAGTCTTCTGTGCTATTTGACTTGTTTTTTTGTTTTTGCTCCAGTTTGACCGTACAGGGCAAAGGGGGGCAGAACGAGAGGAGCAGGGCAAAGAGCACCTGCAGTCCAAGTGAATAGCAAGAGAGCAGTACCCTTTTGACTAGAGAAGAGAGATGGGTGACCAGTATGACCCACCAGTAGTCCAGACCTTGAGGGAAATGATGTTCCCCACCGATTTGAGCTTCGGACCTCTGAGCATCACTTTGCCCAGAATCACTGCAGATTGGGAGATGAAGCACAGTTTTATTCAGATCTTGCCCAAATTCAGCGATATGCCCTGGGAGGACCCTCAACGACATTTGAAGGATTTTGAGATGGCATGTGGCACTATACATGCTATGGGCAAACTGGCAGAATACATTCGACTGTTAGCCTTTCCCTTCTCCCTTGTTGATGGGGCAAGAGAATGGATTTACAGTTTGCCCAGAGGCGAAATTACAACATGACAAGAATTGCAACATCAATTCTTGAAGAAGTACTTCCCCATGTCTCAAGTCTTGCAAATGAAGAAGAGAATTTATAACATCAAAATGGGCACAAAAGAATCGTTCCATGACTATTGGGTTCAATTCAAAGAAATTTTAGCGCTTTGCCCATACCACCAGATTCCAGATCACGAATTGGTCCAATACTTCGTATCTGGGCTAAGGGGACTAGAGAGAACGATAATTCGTGCAGCATGTGGGGGTTCTATTCTGAATAAAAGTGCAAGTGAGGCATTAAAAATATTCAAAGAGTTGGCTGAAGAATCCCATGAAGATGAGTACGATTTGCCCAAACAGACAGTTGCTATGCCCATAACAACCGAAAATAAAATCGATCAGCTTTGCAGCACCATTGAGAGATTCATGGAGCATATGGCCACAAGACCACTCAAGGCAGTCGATAGATATGAACTTTACAGCTTTGGGCAAAGCAAAATGGATTACTATGATCCATATGCCCATACCAGCATACCAGAACGAAGATATCATGAAAATTTTGGGTATGGGCAAGACAACTATCAAGAGAGAAGCCAAGAGCACGATTAACAATACTTTGAACCCCAACACTTTGATGAAAATAGAGAATCGTCTCTATTCGAGCTTGTGAACCGTGTAATGATGGAGAACATGAAAGATCTGCTGGGATTCGATGTCCCGGGCTATTAAAAATTTGCGGAACCGATAACCCGACCGAAACCCCATCGCCGGAAACCGATCACGAACACCACGTCACCGGATTCCGACGAGGGAGTCGCCACAAGGGCGAAACCCTAGCCGAACCCCACGCGGGGTTCGCGATCGCCCGTGCATGGCGATCGCATGGGGCTGCTCCGGCAGCCCCCGGATGGCGGTGAGTCCGGCGACTTCACCGCCGTCGCCACCAGGAGGCGGGGAAAGCCACCAGCCGCGGCAATCCCCCCGGCGATCGAGCGAAGGGCTCGATCGCCCCCAGCCGCGGCGTCCAGCCGCGGCTTCTCTCCGTGCGCACGCCACCGCCGGCCAGGGAGGACCGGGGAGGTCGTCTGCCGTGGCGCCAGCCCACGGCGACTCCCCAGCGATCGACTTCACGTCGATCGCATGCCCCGGCTTCCAGCCGGGGCTTCCCCTTGCCGCGGTACCGGCGGTCGAAACCCTAGGGTTCGACCGCCCCTCGTTCGATCCCCACGGGGATCCAACGATCCCCGTATCTAGGTCTCGACGCTTACCCGGATCGTCTTGTTCATGTATATATCACGATTAACGAACACATAATCAAAGAGGGGGTTTTAGATTATGTTACCTCAATTCGTTGTGCGGAGAAACGAATTAAACGTTGATGACCTTGCGATCTTCCTACGTATTCCTTGCACCTCGTTCGAACGTCGTGTGGGCGACGATCTATCGAACTCCTATGGATCTGCTTCAACTCTCTAGAACTATCAAGTATTGATATTCTTCTCTTTTTCTTGGTTATGAATTATGAAGGCCATGTAGTGCTTTTATAGGCTACGTAGGGGATCATAAGGAGGTGGAATATTGGGCTTCTAATATTGAAGATTAAATTGAGCCCAATGCTCAAGTCCATTAATCCTTATCAATATTAATTAATTTATTTTCCACTATATAAATTAATTGCACTCCCAATATTAAATCATATTATATCAAATAATATTTCTCCGGTAGTATTATTTATTCCGTGTATTTAAGATTTAAATATCCATGAATAAATTTATTTATTGCTCAATAAATTATATTCATCTCTTGTATCCGAGACTAGTACCATTCAACCTTAATTATTGTGCGGAACAAGTCCACTCATGAGGTTTACACAATAATTCCTTATGAACTCATCTCGGGGATATTATCAACCCTTCCGGGATACACTTTCCCGTCAAGTATTCACGGCATGTCATATATAAAATATAGCGACCCAACTTAACCGGTAATTAACCCAATAATTAAATCGGTTAATTCCTTTGGTAAATCAAAGTCTCTAATATTAAATATATACACCCGCAATAGTATCGGGGATTAAGAATAAAATACTCTGAGATTTAAATTGATTATCCAAGGCAATCCTAATCAATAAATCTCAAGCGATCCGCCCAATACACCAAGTGTACAAGTGTGATAAAATAATTAAGATAAATTATTTTCTCTCTCACACAACGACTATACCGATGGATTGGTCCATGTCCATCTAGGTCGTGAGCAACTGTTTGATTAAATACGAGTAACCGATAGTATGATCTTCTGTGTGCCCATGCAACACCATACTAACTACAACGTATAAAATCCAGGACTATATTTTGCATAATTAATTAATAATAATTAAATGCAAATAATTGTTTATTAATTTAATAGATTAAATGCTATGACCGGGAGTTTACCGTTACTTAAATCTAGACATTAAGTACACAACTCCAAAAAGATCAACAAGAGAGCATAAAAGCTCAACAAGAGAACGAAAATTTCAAGAAGGAGATGGTGGAAGGAATTCAGAATCTTAATGCCCACATATCACAACTTGCCCAAACTGTGGCAAGATTGGAAGAGAAAATTGAGGAGCAGTCTGCCCAAGAGGAGCAATCTGCCCAAGAGGCGCAACACTGTACCGTCCAAATGAAGAGCAAAGACATACTTCCAGAGAAGAGAAAGAGACCAAACCGAGACATGGTAGAATTTGAAGCCCTGAAGAGACTTTTCAAACGTGAAGACAAGTCTGCCCAAATCAAGGAGTAAAAGCCCAAACCACTGACTATAGTGATCAAACCTCCATTTCTAGGAAGGTTAGCAAAGGTCAAAAGATCAGAAAACACACATTTGGGCACACCTGATAGTCTGGGCAGAGATGCAGGTCTAAACGTAGCAACCGGTTTGGGCAAAGTGCCGAATGTTGAACAGTTTGCCAAAGATGACGTAATGGAAGAGAAAATGGAGGCGGTACTACATATTGGAATCCTAGAACCATCTAGTACTTTCATCCCCACGAGCCCAACATATAAATTTGTCCCAGAGGAGAGATTGGTGCCGCCCTTTGAGCAAGCACCCGAGCAAGAGTTAAAGAAGTTGCACAAACTTATCAAATATCTCTATCTAGGACAAGTGAATAAAATCTCCGAGATCAGCAGTGATGAGTCAAGCGAAAGTTCAGAAAGGAAAGCCCATGAGTCGTTTGCCCAGCATCCAGAAGACAAGAGGAAGACGCCCACCACCAACATGCGAATACCATTTGGTTTGGGCAAAGCTCCTGATACTATACAAGGATGGATGATGAGCATCTCTTCAGATTTACTCATGTTTCTGAAGGCCTCTTATGGGCACAACAATGAGAAGCTTAAACCTCGCACCATGAAGAATGGTGAGCATACATCACGTCATGCCCATGACGATAACTAAGGCGCTGACCAGGAGGCAACCTGGTATCTTTTTTCCATTATTTTATTTTATTTTATTTTGAAGAAATTGAACGGAGGACTTTGAATTGTTTGATCCCATAAGGAGAAAGGGTTTGTTTGTTTTTGAGGTGCAGGTGAAGGAGGGCAAAAAGGCAGCGGTGTGGGCATACCGGGTACTTGGTCAAACTGCAGACTATGCTAGAAGATGGATGAGCTCCCTAAGGTTGCAAGGATGACCCCTGGAACGAAGTCAAGGTCTGGGCACACGTGCTCACGCTACTGATTCCGGGCAAAGTCCTAAGGCGACAAGGCAGTATGCAAAAAGGCTTCGCGGAGCTGCTGAACACAATAATAGCCCACTTTGCCCGTGCATAATTCAGGTTCTACCTTGCATTTACCTCCTCCTAAGTTGTCCTCCATATAGTCTCTTTTATTCTCTTTTCTTTTCTTTTCTTTTCTTTGAGTCACTTCGAGTCATGGGGTGATCTTTTCATTGACACACTTTGCCTAGGCAAAGTGTGTGAGGAGGTTCACCATACTCAGTATGTTCGTTGTTGTTTGGATTTTTGGTTGAGGCAGCCTCTACTGATCTTATTACTTTCACCCACTTTGCCAAGGCAAAGTGTGTGAGGGGGGAAAGGGAAAGGGCAAACCTCTGTGTCTAATCGTTGTCAGCATGATTGTGTGAATACTTTGGTCTAACTTAGAGCATGAAATTTTTACAGCAACTCCAAATTTGTAGTTAAAGGCATGAAATAGGGACGATGGAACTCTACTAGGCAAACTGTGAGATTTGAGCCATACATTGAATTGAAGTTTCTTTCATGAGAGTCTGTTGTGATATTTTTGATGCCTGACTTTGCCTATTTGCTGTGATAAGTAGTTTTGTTAAGTGGAGCTATTATATAAGTTTACGGGCAGAAAATCCTATCCAGGACTCTCCCGCGAACGTATTGATGTTTTGGGGATTGAGGGAACAAATAAGAAAAATGTATTAAAAGAACTTGGAATTAAATGCTAGGTATATTTCTTGGGAATTGTGTGTATTACAAATGGAAAGTTTCCACTATTTATAGTACAAGGTTTAGGGCTTCTAAACATGGGCTTGGGCCTAAAACACATGGGCCTTAAGTAAAAAGTCCTTTTTACCCCCGTTCCTTTCCTCGGATGATTTCTTCGCCCGCGACGCCCTTGTTATTCGGATGTCTCGAGTCCAAACGGCAAATCTCCGACCTTGCTCCCGTTCCCCTTTGATCAGCCGACCGCCCGGTTTCAACAGGGAAGATTGACAAATTCCTCGGGAAGGTGGTCGTTGGCCATACGGGCAGATGTTATCTGGTCGCGGACAATTTCCCTTTTGAACTTCCCGGACATAGTTTGGCGGATGAGGGCAGTCTGAGGAAAAGGCCGAACTGTCCGAGCTGGGGGTTCAGTGAGTAACGGTTGAACACGAAAAGTATTTGGGCTGACTGCATTTGGGCCTAACAGGCCCATTGGGGTGAAATGGGGTCAACAAATTGTTGGAATTCGATATCCCGGGCTATTAAAATTTGCGAAAACTAATAACCCGAACGAAAACCTTCGCCGGAGATCACACGAACACCACGTACGAGCCGGAGCACGAGCCGAACGCACGACACGGCCGAAGCCGCGCGCACGCCCAGCCCGAGCCCCCGCACGCGGGGCTCGCGCGATCGAAGGAGTCGATCGCTCAAGGCGATCGACCGGGGCTGCCCAGCAGCCCCCGCGGCGAGTCCGACGACTCGCCGCCGCTGGGTGGTCGGCCCGCCACCAGCAGGACACCGCGGGGCCCAGCCCTCGCGGTGGGCGATCGATCGCACCCCCGGCGTCCAGCCGGGGTTCGACCCCTCCCCAGCGAAACCCTAGGGTCGATCGCCCATGGTCCGGTGGCTTCGCCACCACCACGCGATCGTCCTTTACTCCGGGGTTCGATCCTCGGATCTTGCGTTCTACGGTATTTCACGATAATCCAAATCAAATAAAATCAAGGACGTTTAGATTTTATACCTTCGATTCGTTATTCGGAGAAACGAAATCAATCGATGACCTCGAGAACTTCCCACGTATTCCTTTCACTAGCTTGAACTTCGGGTGGGCGACGATCCTCCAAGCTTATGGATCTCCTTCACGAACTCTAGACTAATCAAGTATGATTATCTTGTCTTGTCTAATTGTGAAGACCATGTAGTGCTTTTATAGGCTACGTAGGGGATCTTAAGGAGGTGGAATATTGGGCTTCCAATATTGATGATTAAATTGAGCCCAGCCCAAATTTATTAATCCCATCAATATTAATTACTTTATTTTCCACTATATAAATTAATTGCACTCCCAATATTAAACCATATTATATCAAATAATATTTCTCCGGTTAGTATTATTTATTCCGTGTATTTAAGATTTAAATATCCATAAATAAAATTTATTTATTGCTTAATAAATTTATTCATCTCTTATATCCGAGAATAGTACCACTAAACCTTATTATTATGCGGGAACAAATCCACTCGCGAGGTTTACATAATAAATCCTTATGAGCTCATCTCGGGGATATTATCAACCCTTTCGGGATACACTGTCCCGTCAAGTATTCACGGCATGCCATATATAAAATATAGTGACCCAACTTAACCGGTAATTAACCCAATAATTAAATCGGTTAATTCCTTTGGAAAATCAAAGTCACTTATATTAAATATACACACCCGCAATAGTATCGGAGATTAAGAATAAAATACTCTGAGACTTAAATCAATTATCACAGAGCAATCCTAATTGATAAATCTCAAGCGAACCGCTCAATACACCAAGTGTACAAGTGTGATAAAATAATCAAAACAAATTATTTTTCTCTCTCACACAACGACTATACCGATGGATTGGTCCGTGTCCATCTAGGTCGTGAGCAACTGTTTGATTAAATACGAGTAATCGATAGTATGATCTTCTGTGTGACGGCGCACACCATACTAACTACAACGTATATAATCTAGGACTATAATTTGCACATATTTAATTAACAATAATTAAAAGCAAATGAATGTTTATTTCAATAGATAAATGATAGTGTACAAGGAGTTCAGAATACTCAAATCTAGACATTAAGTATACTACTCCAATACAAATGCCCCCCGGAGATGGCATTTCTATTGGTTTTAGGGATGCCGTGTCCGGAAAAGATGAAACGTTTCGGCCTAGTAAGCGGGCGGCCCAATATCTGACTGATAAATTCCTTGGGAATTGGGGAAAACGGCGCTTCGAATCTCGTGTAAACGTCCTTTCAACTGTCAAAGTTAATTTCGAATTTTAAAATCCTTGGTTTTGCCGCCACTGAACTCCTATATAAAGGGGCTAGGGATCCCCATTTAACACTTGACGACGCGAAAACTTTGTCGTGGAAGCTAACGCGCGCAAAATAAATTTATAAAGTTCCTAAACTCAACACAAGATAGCAAGTGATAAGTATAGGGTCGATCCCACGAGGAAGCAATTGCGATTTAGTTAATCTCGGCTTTGCCCAAATAGTGTCACAATAAAAAGGTTTTGAATTTGGTTGCTGAGTCACAGCGTTTAATCTAACTACCAACTAACAGAAATAAATAAATTAATTAACCCAAACTAACATGCAGAAATAATAAACTAACCACTTTGACCAAACTGTAAACAGAAAAGCAATTAATCAAACTGAAATCAAATAAAGGAAAATAGGCTTCTGGGCTTTGGCTTCTCTCTGGGTTCTCTGGGCAAACTACCGATCCCTGGCACTTATGGTTTTAACTGCTGGTTTGTCAATCGGTTATAGGATGTCTAACAAAGTGAAAGCAGTCCTATTAAGTCACGCCTACAGTCACCCCACCCCAATCCGTCCTTACTGGGTAAAGAAAAGGCAAGGTATACTTATGCCTAATCCCCTGAACCTAGACAATTCGATAACCTATGTGGTCGCATGGATCTAGTTTGCCCAAACTCGCATTACTCTCTCGACGAACCCAATTCGGCCAATAGCATGTCCGGAAATCCGAATCATACGACCGCAACTCCAACACGTTCTAACGCTATGCCCGAGCACATCTAACGCGGAATACTCGGTTGATCAATCGCTGGTATCTCAAAGTGTAAGGGTTTCCTAACGACCAAATTAGTCCGCCCAAACCTGCAAGAATAAAGTTAAACCTCAACTATGTATCGGGAACAAACCCCAGGCAGCTAACTAAGCCCTATCAACCTCACGGTTCTATCTTAGCCCAGAGTTCCCTTCGATCCGCCTTTGCCCAGACACCCTGCAAATTTAGCTACTCATATGCGAAATAATAAAACAAGAATTAAGTTGGAAATCGAAACTGAAATTCATATTAACTAGAATCGGAAATAGTTCAACTGGAGTAATAAAAACAAAGTACTAAAAACATAAAGCAATAAATTGTTTTAATGCCCGAAGGCGCGATCAACTTCAAAACACAAAACCACTAGGCCGGAAAATCTCCAAGCTTCAATCGCCGGCGGTTGCTTCGTGAACGGGGTCGGAATTCTGTGTCTTGTCTTCTCCAGCTTCTCTCCCTTATATAGGCTTGAATTAGGGTTGCGGAATCACTATCTGCATGGGCCGCTGCATGGGCTTCCTTTTCAGGCGCCGCTAAGTACTTTCCATCTTTAGCTCCAGCCGCCTTTGACTTTGCCCGCTGGCAATCCGCTTCCCAAACTCTCTTCAGGTATTCTTCTCCTCCACAGGTGAACGGACCAGGCACGGTACTTAGTAGTCGATTTGGGTCTTCTGCTTCATGACTCAACCCTGAATGGTTTGACTTGCCTGTTTGGCCATCTTTGTTCAGTCACTACCGCTCCAAATCGCTGTTTGCCCAAAGAAGGGGTTTTCCTTGTCTCTTTTGCCCAGTGCGCCACCTGTTACCTGTTTGCCTGCACACTCTGACCAAACACTCTACTGTGCCCTCCCAGACACAAAAAACAGACTCAAACTGACTCTAAAAGGGGCTCAAGATGAGCAAATAAAATGGCTCATCAAACCGCACACACTTGCAATACGCTTGTCCTCAAGCGTGGGGTTTGACTCACCGGACTCAAGACCAAAGTGAAAAAGAAATCAAGATAGAGGGGGAACAAATAAACAGAGACTCAAAGGACTTTAGCATGATTACAGAATATGAAATAGGCAAAGCAAATACAGACAAGTCAAAATTCAAGTTAGAGGCATAAAAATTCGGTCAAGAGTCTATACCAGGTCTTAGGGTCACTCCCTTACAAGTGTATCTCTCTTTTCAGTGTATGGGTATGATGTCGCTCATTTTCTGTTGTGAATCTACTTTGCCCAAATTTGACAGTTTGCTGATCAAGTTATTCTAGCTAAGTGGGGGGTCTTATCAAAGGGGCTTTTATTGGGTTGTAATGTAGGCTCTTTGGGTGGATTTTGAGGAGTAGGCACAGTTTGGGCAGAGGGCTGTTTGGGTTAGCCTTTCTCTACCACTTTGCCCCTTTTCTTACGGGCCTAAGCACACAACCAATTTATTACTTCTTTTTTTTCTATTTTTCTCTCTTTTTTTTTTTTTTTTTTTTTTTTTTTTTTTTTTTTTTTTTTTGGACACTAATCTCTCTACCCCTCATTATCTGTCTGGTTGCCTATTGGCAAAGTGCCAGACTGGTATACAAGAAAATTCAACAGGCTCAAAGGGGCTAGCAAGGGATTAATGTTCATTTATAGTCAAACTGAAAGAAATGCCCTAATCATGTAATAACCCCCACCCAACAGAACTACTTATCACAGCAAACAGGCAAAGTCAGGCATCATACATATCACAACAGACTCTCAAGAAAGAAACTTCAATTCGATGTATGGCTCAAATCTCACAGTTTGCCTAATATAGTTCCATCGTCCCTATTTTCATGCCTTTAACTACAAATTTTGAATTGCTGTATAAATGAAATTGCTTCTAACTGCCCTAAGTATTCACATAATCATGCTGACTCGATTAGACACAGAGGTTTGCCCTTTCCCTTTCCCCCCTCACACACTTTGCGTAGGCAAAGTGGGTGAAAGTAATAAGATCAGTAGGGGCTGCCTCGACCAAACAACAACTCTAAATTAACGTTGGCGCACCTGCCCCCTCACACACTTTGCGTAGGCAAAGTGTGTCAGCAGGGAGATCGACCCCGTCGCCCGAGTTGTTGACTCAAGCAGAAAAAACGAAAAAACAAACAAAATAAAATATAAAAAAAACTAAAAACAAGGGAGGGTCAGTTAAGTGCTAGGTTCAGGTGGGTACCTGAATCCCTTATGGGCAAAGTATGCCTTCATCATGCTGGCAAGCTCTTCCAGCTTCTGCTCAATCCTCTCCAGGCGTTCCTCCACAGCGCCATCTTCCTTCAACTCTTCCTTCTTAACCTTTGCCCTAACTGGCACAACCTTCTCTGCCTTCACTGGTTTGTTGTCGTCAAAAACTATGACTCCATCACTGCTCTCCTTGATATCATGCATCCTCTTGAAACAGGCCTTGTCAAACTTTTCCTCACTCAGCAGGTTCACCTTCTTCCCTACCAGCAAATCCATCTTTGCAGCATACACCATGGGGAACTGGGCAAAGGAGTGGCGCTGCATGGGGTGGGTGATCAACCATTTCATCTGTGCACAGAGAAAAGACCCAAAGTGGAGCCTGATCTTCTTCTCCATGCACCACAGCATGCCCAACTCAATCTGGGAGATCGCATTGCTTGTATCCTGTTTGCCAAAGAAATTGACAGCCAGGATCCTGTGGCAAACCCTCATCGCATCGTCCTTCAACTGATGCCCCTTAGTGGTCTGTGCAATGAACGTCCCCCCTTTGCCTAACACCTTCCATATCTCATTCAACTCGTTCTTGGTTCGCTCGGGCAAAGCCTTTAGTGCCCCCTGGTACTCTTTTGACTTCCATTCCTCAAATGTCACCATCCCCAAACTGAGATCCAGTTCGGTGCAGCTTGCTTTGACCTTGCTTCCCAGTATCTCAAACTGGATGCCAGTAACTCCTTCCTCCTTGTCCTCTTTGATCACCAAAGTCCTAAAAAACTCTCTCACCACCTTATCGCTTATTTGCCCAGACCACTCCAAGAACTGGCTCCACCCAATGTTCGCAAAGTATTCCCTCACTTTGGCCTCCACCCCCATCAGTTTCAGTGTGTCGAAGCACACAGTCTTGGGCACCACGATTTTGCGAGGGGGAACGCTGGTGGTTGCCGGAGTCGGAGCTTTGCGCTTCTTGGTTGAAGCTCTGGTGTTTGGTGTTTTTGGAAGGTTGTGGGTGACTTCGATTTCTGGCTCTTCTTCTTCCTCATCATCGCCGCCGGCAGCCGTCGAATTCTCCTCCTCCTTCTCGTCGCTCGAACCTGCATCAGACACTTTTACACCCTTACCCTTAACGTCAGATCTGGGCTTCTTCCTTAGTGGGCTTTCGATCACGTCGCCGGTTGGCTGCTCAGACCCCTCCGCTGCATCGGCCAGAGTCTCCAAATCCTTCTGCTCGGAAAGCTGGGGCACGTCCAGCTCTTCGCTGAGTTGCGCAATTAGGTTCTGGTCGACTGGCGGCGGGCTGTTTGGCGTGGTGGATGTTGGTAGTATTGTGACGAGCGGTACGGCGGAGGAAGCTTCTTCGGTCGTCTCGGTGGTGGCGGCGGCTGGTGCCTCCTCCCTGTTGTCTTCCTCGGCGGCAATGTTCTTTGGCTCCGTCATCTTCTTGCGTCGCGGTTTGGTTGTTGCAGTTGGTGGTGGTGGTGTGGTAAGATCGATATGGGTTCCGTCCGGGATTCCTCTCAATTTGTTTTTTGGTCTAGTGCTCACCATGGACGACGGTGGTTAGGGTTATAGGGATTTTTGAATTTGGAAGGGGAGTTGATTGGGTAGTTATCGATTTTCGTGGGGGGAAGTTATGGAAAGTTGGATTTGCAGAGTCCTAATGATGGGATGTTTCTCCCTCAAAATTCGTACTTTCCATCTATCAGTTATGGTAAGCCCTCAACTGACGCCCTTTGCCCAAACTCCTGTCCCTGCAAAATCAAAAATACAATACACCCTTTCTTCCGGTCTTGTTAATTTTGGTATGAAGTGATCTTTTTTATTAACCCTAAAAATAGAAAAGCAAAAAACTAAATAATAAAACATACCAGGTTGCCTCCTGGTCAGCGCCCTATTTTAGGTCCTAGGCATGACCTTGCTGCTGACTTTGGCTAAAGATCGATGAAGGCAATTTGCCCCTCCAGCTCCTCCTGCCCAAAGTAAGGTTTCACTCGTTGTCCATTTACCTTGAAAATGTAATCCTTGCCTTTGTCTGTCTTGCTCTTTAGTTCCACTGATCCATTAGGGGAAACCTTATGAACAGTAAAAGGCCCCTCCCATTTGGTGGATAGTTTGCCCTTTCTGAATAAGTTCCTTGTCTGATGTAGCAGCACCAGTTGTCCTGCTTCAATTTTTTTGCCTCTTATTATTTTGTCATGAGCTCGTTTGGTTCTCTCCTTATAGTGAGCAGCATGATCATATGCTTCGAATCTAATCTGCTCCAGTTCTACAAGGTCCAACTTGCGTTCATTTCCTGCTAGGTCCCAATCAAAGTTGACTTTGTTTACTGCCCAATGTGCTTTATGCTCAATCTCCACGGGCAGATGGCATGCTTTCCCAAATACCATCCTATATGGTGATATCCCAAAGGGTGTCTTGAATGCAGTTCGGTATGCCCAAAGTGCATCATCCAATTTGTCAGACCAGTCTTTGCCCTCGGGTCTAACTGTCTTTCTTAAAATAGTTTTTATGATTCGATTTGACAATTCAGCTTGCCCATTTGCCTGTGGGTGATATGCTGTTGAAATCCGGTGTGTCACCCCATACCTCTGAAGTAGCTTCTTTATCACTGCGTTGCAGAAGTGCGTGCCTTGATCACTTATTAATGCTCTAGGTACACCGAAACGACTGAAGATGTTAGCTTTCAGGAATTCCGCTACCACTCGAGAGTCATTTGTAGTTGTCGCTTTGGCTTCGACCCACTTGGACACATAGTCCACTGCCAGTAATATATACTCTTTGCCCTTGGAGTTTGGGAGTGGCCCCATGAAGTCTATACCCCATACATCAAATACCTCCACTGGTAGTATGGGCACAGAGGGCATCTCGTCCCTTTTAGTCATGTTTCCTTCCCTTTGACATTGATCACATCCCTTACACCAGGCGATGCAGTCTTTAATCAAAGTCTTCCAGTAGAAACCGCATTCCAAGATTTTTCTAACTGTTCGCCTGTGCCCAAAGTGGCCTCCACAGGGTTTCTCATGGCAGTGTCTCATTATAGCTTGTTGTTCCGATTCGGCTACACACCTTCTCAACACCTGATCTTCACATCTTTTCCATAAATACGGTTCGTCCCATATGTAGCTCTTTGCCTCCCGTTTCATTTTATTTCTTTCGTAGATGGAAGCTTCGTCTCTGAACTCTCCTCCTACTATATAGTTGACGAGGTCTGCGTACCAAGGTTCCTCCTGCATGGCATAGATAGAGTATAAGTGTTCGTCTGGAAAGGTCTCAGTTATGGGTATGTCTTCTTCTTTTTGTAAAATCCGGCTGAGATGGTCTGCCACTAAGTTTTGATTGCCGGCTTTGTCCCTAATCTCGATGTCAAACTCCTGTAGCAGTAGGATCCACCGAATTAGTCTTGGTTTGGTCTCTTTCTTTGCCATTAAGTACTTGAGTGCAGCGTGGTCAGTATACACTATGGTCTTGCTCCCCAATAAGTATGACCTGAATTTCTCAAACGCGAACACTATGGCTAGTAGCTCCTTCTCTGTGGTTGCATAGTTGCTTTGGGCGGCATTAAGTGTCTTCGAGGCATAGTATATCACGTGCCTCTCTTTGCCCTTCAGTTGCCCAAGTACTGCCCCCACTGCATATCCACTAGCGTCACACATAAGTTCAAAAGGCATCCCCCACTCTGGGGGTTGAATGATAGGTGCTGTCACTAGTCTCTCCTTCAGATGGTTGAAGGCTCTTTGGCAATCATCATCAAAGTCCCATTCTACGTCGTTCTGTAGCAGTCTTGTCATTGGTTGGGCAATGCTGGCAAAGTCCTTCACAAAACGCCTATAGAATCCCGCATGGCCAAGGAATCCCCTTACTTGCTTGATATTCCTCGGATATGGTAGTTTGGCAATCACTTCTATTTTCGCTTTGTCGACTTCTATACCTTTGGCCGATACTACATGTCCCAGGACTACTCCTTCTTCCACCATGAAGTGACACTTTTCGTAGTTCAAAACCAAACTCTTCTCTACACACCGTTGCAGTGTTAGCTCCAAGTTTGCCAGGCATAGGTCAAACGTATTACCATAGACCGTGAAGTCGTCCATAAATACTTCAATCCCGTTTTCTAATAGGTCAGAGAATATACTCATCATACAACGTTGGAAAGTCCCTGGTGCGTTACACAGCCCAAAGGGCATGCGCCTATAGGCAAAGGTGCCAAAGGGGCACGTGAACGTTGTTTTGTCTTGATCTTCTTCGGCGACCCAGATCTGCATGTATCCCGAATACCCATCCAGGAAGCAAAAGTGTTTCTTCCCGGCCAAGCGTTCCAACATTTCATCTATGAAGGGCAAAGGGAAATGATCTTTGCGGGTTACCTTATTCAGTTTACGGTAGTCGATGCACACTCTCCATCCTGTTTGTAGCCTGGTAGCGATTTGTTCTTTCTTCTCATTCTCTATGACCTGGATCCCGGACTTCTTGGGTACGACGTGCACAGGGCTAACCCACTTACTGTCTGAGACCGGGTAGATTATCCCTACACTGAGGAGTTTCTTTATCTCTTTGAGTACCACTTCCTTCATGGCTGGATTTAATTTCCTTTGGGGGTCTCTTACGGGTGTAGATTCATCTTCAAGGAGTATATGATGTTGGCAAATCGTCGGGCTTATACCCCTTATATCAGCCAAAGTCCATCCTATAGCCAGCTTGTAGCGTCCTAGCACTTCTTTGAGTTTAACTTCCTCCTCCTCAGATAGAGCTGAATTGATGATTACTGGCAAAGTGTCGTGTTCTCCTAAGTACATGTATTTCAGATGCTTTGGCAGATTTTTCAACTCCAGTAGCGGGGGTTTCTCCAGAGATGGTTTCATAACCGTTTCTTCCAGTATAGGCAGTTTGCCTGGGTCTCCCTTGTAGTTTTCGAGTGCCCCCAACTGCCTGATTGCTTCTTGTATTCCCTCCGGTTCGTCTTCAAGTTCATCGTGTAGCATTCCTTGTTGAATTACTACCTCTATTTCGTCATACTTACCGGTTTGCATCACTTTGCCTTCTACTGCTTTTTCTATTTGATCGATCATGTGGACCTCTTCGGTATCGGCCGGGTGCTTCATGGACTTGTAGAGGTCAAAGGTGACTGTTTCTCCTTCGAACTTGCACGTCAGTTTGCCTGTCTCGCAGTCTATGTGTGTTCTTGCAGTTTTAAGGAATGGTCTGCCGAGAATCATAATTGGCTCTTTGCTTGATCTCCCCATGTCTAGTACGTAGAAGTCTGCTGGGAAGATTAAATCTTCCACTTTGACCAATACGTCCTCCAGTATACCCTCAGGGTAGACATTGGATCTGTCAGCCAGCTGGATCACCACTCTTGTGGGTTTGAGAACCCCTATGCCCAGGTCCTCATACATAGTTTTGGGCATCACATTGATTGATGCCCCTAAGTCTAGCATTGCCTTCTCGATTCTCATTCTTCCTATGATGCATGGTATGTAAAACATGCCTGGGTCTCCACACTTGGTAGGCACGTTCCTTTGAAGCACTGCTGAGACATTTTCACCCACCTCGAACTTTGCATCGTCTTGATATTTTACTTTTTTTGTGCATAGCTCTTTGAGAAACTTGGCACACCGGGGCATAGTGTTTAGTATAGTCAGTAGCGGCATATTGATCTCCACCTTTTTGAACATCTGGAACATCTCGTACGTCTCTTCCCTTTCTTTATTCTTGCTTAGCCTTCCTGGAAAGGGGACTCGAATCTTTGGTGGTGGTGATTTGTCTCTCTTTGCCCTGACTACTTCTTCTTCCTTCTCTGTTTCATTTTCAATAGTTATGTCCTCAATCTCTATGGGTTCTGCCTCTTGAGGGTGTTTGCCCTGGGTTGGCACTTTGACTTCTGGCAAGATTCTTCCACTCTTTAATTGGATGGCATTACAGTGGGCACCCTTCACTTCGACTTGTGGTGGTAAGTTTCCGTTCCTTTGTTCCAGCTTTGCCACGACTTGATTCAAGTGGGCCATTTGAGCTCCCAGATTATTCAGTTGTCCTCTAGTTTCCTGCTTGAACTTTTCGTTTTCTTGCATGGCTTTCATGTTTTCTTGCTGGAATTTTACGTTCTCTCTGACCAGAGTCTCCATCATGTCCGATAGTGTTGCCCCTTTGCCCTGATTTTGCTGGGAATTCCCTTGTTGCTGATGGTTGTAACGGTTCTGGTTCAGGTTGCCTTGATATCCCTCTCCTTGGTTGTTACTATTCCCATACCTGAAGTTCTCATGGTGCCTCCATCCTGGGTTGTAGGTATTTGAGTATGGGTCAAATTGCGGCCTCCCTCTCCCTTGACCGTTTCCATTAGATTGCCCCATCGCTTTGAGCTCCTCATCGAATAAAGATGGACATTCATCAGTGGCGTGCTCTACCTCTTGGCAAATCTGGCACGCTTTGACTGCCTTCTTTGGTCCTCCCGCCATACTGGTCATGAATTTTTCCATGGCACTGCACAGCTTGTCGATTTTTGAGTCAGAGGGGGATTGTACCAGCAGGCTTTGTTTGGGCATATCGGTATCCTCGCCTAATTCCTCTGCCATCTCTTTGAACAGTTTGAATGCCTCGGCAGCACTTTTGTTGAGTAGAGACCCTCCACTGGCAGCTAGGAGTAGAGTCTTCTCATGATGTCTCAATCCGGACACAAAGTATTGGATGAGATCATGGTCCGGGATCTGGTGCTGGGGGCACTTAGTTAGTAGTTGCTTGAATCTTGCCCAATAGTCTTGGAAATTCTCGTTAGTTCCCATCCTTATGCTATTGATTTTCTTGCGCATTTGTTGGATTCGTGCCGCTGGGAAATATTTTTCCAAGAACCTCTTTTGTAGTTGTGCCCAGGTGGTCACTTCGCCTTGCGGAATAGTATATAGCCACTCTCTGGCCCCATCAGTCAAAGAGAAAGGAAAGGCCAGGAGTCGTATATATTGCGCTAATACCCCGGTTGCCTGAATTGTCCCGCATGCTAGCTCAAAGTCCTGTAAATGCCTCTGTGGGTCTTCTCCGGGCATGTCACTGAATTTTGGCAGGATTTGTATGAAGTTGTGTTTCATCTCCCAGGGGGTAGGAATGGTGGGCAAAGTGATGCCTAATGGCCTCAAGTTCATCTCTGACGGGAACATCATGTCCCTCAAAGTACGTGGTGCTTCTGCTCCCATCTCCTCGGGTGTAGGTTGACTAGGAGTCTCAACTGGTATGGTCTTCTTGTTCTTTGCCTTTTCTGCCCTTGGTGCCTTGGCAGAATTTTCTCCTTGGGTTGCACGTGCTAACGCCTTGTTCTTTGCTTCTTTTCTTAGTCTTTTGGCGGTTTTCTCGATTTCAGGGTCAAAGAGTAGTCCCGTATCGCCTTCCACCGCGTTTATAGTACCTAATCAAAGAAGTAAAGCAAAGTAGTTAGTACAGAAAAACTAAAAAGCTGGAATATTGCCTCCCCGGCAACGGCGCCAATTTTGACGACGCGAAAACTTTGTCGTGGAAGCTAACGCGCGCAAAATAAATTTATAAAGTTCCTAAACTCAACACAAGATAGCAAGTGATAAGTATAGGGTCGATCCCACGAGGAAGCAATTGCGATTTAGTTAATCTCGGCTTTGCCCAAATAGTGTCACAATAAAAAGGTTTTGAATTTGGTTGCTGAGTCACAGCGTTTAATCTAACTACCAACTAACAGAAATAAATAAATTAATTAACCCAAACTAACATGCAGAAATAATAAACTAACCACTTTGACCAAACTGTAAACAGAAAAGCAATTAATCAAACTGAAATCAAATAAAGGAAAATAGGCTTCTGGGCTTTGGCTTCTCTCTGGGTTCTCTGGGCAAACTACCGATCCCTGGCACTTATGGTTTTAACTGCTGGTTTGTCAATCGGTTATAGGATGTCTAACAAAGTGAAAGCAGTCCTATTAAGTCACGCCTACAGTCACCCCACCCCAATCCGTCCTTACTGGGTAAAGAAAAGGCAAGGTATACTTATGCCTAATCCCCTGAACCTAGACAATTCGATAACCTATGTGGTCGCATGGATCTAGTTTGCCCAAACTCGCATTACTCTCTCGACGAACCCAATTCGGCCAATAGCATGTCCGGAAATCCGAATCATACGACCGCAACTCCAACACGTTCTAACGCTATGCCCGAGCACATCTAACGCGGAATACTCGGTTGATCAATCGCTGGTATCTCAAAGTGTAAGGGTTTCCTAACGACCAAATTAGTCCGCCCAAACCTGCAAGAATAAAGTTAAACCTCAACTATGTATCGGGAACAAACCCCAGGCAGCTAACTAAGCCCTATCAACCTCACGGTTCTATCTTAGCCCAGAGTTCCCTTCGATCCGCCTTTGCCCAGACGCCCTGCAAATTTAGCTACTCATATGCGAAATAATAAAACAAGAATTAAGTTGGAAATCGAAACTGAAATTCATATTAACTAGAATCGGAAATAGTTCAACTGGAGTAATAAAAACAAAGTACTAAAAACATAAAGCAATAAATTGTTTTAATGCCCGAAGGCGCGATCAACTTCAAAACACAAAACCACTAGGCCGGAAAATCTCCAAGCTTCAATCGCCGGCGGTTGCTTCGTGAACGGGGTCGGAATTCTGTGTCTTGTCTTCTCCAGCTTCTCTCCCTTATATAGGCTTGAATTAGGGTTGCGGAATCACTATCTGCATGGGCCGCTGCATGGGCTTCCTTTTCAGGCGCCGCTAAGTACTTTCCATCTTTAGCTCCAGCCGCCTTTGACTTTGCCCGCTGGCAATCCGCTTCCCAAACTCTCTTCAGGTATTCTTCTCCTCCACAGGTGAACGGACCAGGCACGGTACTTAGTAGTCGATTTGGGTCTTCTGCTTCATGACTCAACCCTGAATGGTTTGACTTGCCTGTTTGGCCATCTTTGTTCAGTCACTACCGCTCCAAATCGCTGTTTGCCCAAAGAAGGGGTTTTCCTTGCCTCTTTTGCCCAGTGCGCCACCTGTTACCTGTTTGCCTGCACACTCTGACCAAACACTCTACTGTGCCCTCCCAGACACAAAAAACAGACTCAAACTGACTCTAAAAGGGGCTCAAGATGAGCAAATAAAATGGCTCATCAACACTTTTGGCCAACTCTCGATCCTACCGCGACCAATCGTGTTCATCTTACGTGCCTTCTTGCGGTCTCTGCTCGGGTACGCATTCCTTCTCCTGTAAAGGTTCTTTTTTCCTTTTAAAATTTCCTAGGTCATTTTCTTGGTGTGAGGGGCCTTGTCGTTTATGTCCGGCTAAAACAGTCTTCGTATCTACATCCCAATCGCAAAAAATCTCTTCGGTCGATGTCCAGCGAGTACTCTAACTCCGAGAACGACTCCGATTACGTTCAAAACGTCATTCTTCCCGCTTTCACCGATATCCCTCAAGCTCTTTCCCCACTCTCTAACGATCTTCTAATGTTGCCCACCCAATTCTCTCCTCCTCGCGACGTTCTGTATCCATTCCCATTATCCGAGGAAGAAAAGGCGAACTGGTTTTCCGAAATCGTTCATCCTTACTATGAGCTCTTCGCCTCCTTGATTGCTGATCGCCGAGGTTCTCCGACCGACTTCTCATTTGATGACTATAAAGCCACGCACCCTTATGTGCCTGTGGGGCGAGCAGATTTGCCAACTTCGGAGCCTCCTGTGAGTCCTTCTAATGCGGGCCGCCGGGTTAGCAGTATGACCGACGAAATGCTCCAAGCAAAACGCGACGAGTGGGAAATTCCGTCTGATGTGCATCTTCATTGCCCGAACAAGTTTGATAGGGCGGACCGCCCCCGGAGGGAATGGTAGCGATCAATTCTGGGATGATGGAGAGCGGGCTCCGTTTCCCAATCCATGATAATTTGGCCCGGGCGGTTCTGGAGTTGGGGGTCGCTCCAATGCAACTAACTCCTAATTCCTGGTTATCCTTGATTTCCTTATCCGTTCTTTTTGGTCACTATGGCCTCTATAGGGGATTACTTCCCGTGGAATTTACCTCCCTCTTAGCTCGTCATTCTGTGAGGTCGAGCGGTGATCACTATTTGAAATCTCATATAAAAATCATAACTGATCTCCCGGACAAACGAGAGCAATGGTGGAACGAGTGGTTTTTCGTTAGCGGAGCCTGGAATTCTATCACCTATCGCCTGAGCGCGGAATATCAGATCCCTCATACTTGTTAGTTTCTCGTTGACTTTCACTCCTTTTCCTTATGATTTCCGAACTCCATTCTCTTTGTGTTCGTCTTGCTCACGTTTCTTTTTCTTAGGTCCTGAACCTCCACCTTTGAAAGAATTGAGTTGTGATTTTTTGTTAGTATTCGAAAGAAATTTGGGTATGCCAGATGAGTGGCTTATGTTTGGCCAATGGCTTAGTGTCGACCGCAGGATCTCATCCCGGTTAATTAGTATTCCCCAAGATGCTGAGGATGAATATCCCCGTGAGTCTGATGTCCCCTATTTAGGTATTTATATCTTGATTTCCGGGCGACAGTGTGACTCACCTATCTTTTATTTATTGTTCGCAGTTCGCTAGTATCCCCGCTTCAAAGATCCTCCAGAAGGAGCTATCCAAGATCGCGTGGATGAAAGGTTGTCCGCTCTCATGAGCAGGAAGAAAGAAGAGCGAGCGGCTAAGAAACTGGAAGAGTTGCAGGCCGCGGCGCAGAAAAAGGAGACGTCCAAAGGTTCAAAACGCTCATCTGACAGCGAACCTGATCATTCAGTCAAACGTCCCTGTGTCGAGGGGGACTCTTCCAATCCCGTTCTTGAAGTTGCTGACCTCGTCTCGTCCCGGGACGAAACACCTCGTCACGTGCTCCTCGGCTCTATCCCGGGCAAGGGTAAAAAGAACTCCAGACTGCCCAAAAAGAACACTCCCGAACCTCAAGGTCCAATATCTTCTCCGGTCAATACCTCTGAGAGTGGTCTCGACCGGCCTAACCAGTAAGAGCCCTTACCCTGTAGATTTAGTCTCGCGTCGGTTTAAGTCCCATCCTCTTCATCGTTGTCACGTGGTTTCTTTTATCTCCCGAGCAGGTCTGAAATCGGTGATTCCGACCTGTCTGTCTTTTTGAAGTTCTTCGACCCGGCGCCTCTTCCTCCTGATCTAGATGGCCTGCCCGTCCATATAAAGAAATCGATCGAGGAGATCCTTCGCGACTGGGCTGAGCGTGCCGACCATGCTCGCCAACACCCGAAAGAGATGGCTTTCATGACCATGATCGCGGCCTCCCGTTTCCCAGCCATGGTTCGTTCTCTGCTGCACTCAATGGTTGAGAAAACTAATATTCGGGACGCGGTTCCCTCATCTCTCTTGGATGAGAACAAGAAAATGCAAGCGGTGATCGCTCAAACCAAAATTCTCTATACCCAGGAGGTTGACAAATCGAGAAAAATGGAGGCGGCGATCAAAAGTGCGGACCTCGAGGTCGCGAGATTGAGAGGAGAGGTGGACGGGCTGAAGACTGAGAAGGAAACGGCTGTCAAGAGGGAGAAAGAGCTGGAAGAGAATCTCCGGGAGACACTGCGAGAACTGGACTCTGTTCGGGCGGAGTTGTCCGAGGGAAAACGTCAAGAGTCTTCCGCTCAAAAGTCCTTGCAAGAGAAAGAGGTCCTGATCGGGGATCTGAAGGCCAAGCTCGAGGCGTTTTCCGCGGACGAGGAAGATAGGCGGACCAATCCCTTGGCCAACCTGAAAATGTATGGTGATTGGACTTATTGCTGTGCGTTTTTCGACTGCATCCGGGGCCAACTGAAAGAGGGTCAGAAAGTGGATTCCTTGGTCGCCAAGCTAAAAACCTTCGTCCAAAAACGGCCGGTCCATCCCGACCTCCCTGTCGAGGCGGAGGATTTGAGTGAGGACCTTGGCCTGGATCTTTCATGGTGGCCAGACCGCGATCAGCTATGCCGTCCCGTTGTTCAGAGTGAGAAACCATCGATCAGTGCTCCTATTGAAAACCCCAAGACTGTAGAAGGTGGGGCCGGGGGATCCCCGGATACTCCCGAAGTCGATCTTTTGCCGGAAAATCACTGATGTTTGAATGAAACTCGTTTAATTCCCTAGAAGTTGTTTTCCCTTTATGGGTTTAGTGTTTGTAATTTCCGGACAAATTTCGAACATTTTGGATCTGTTTCCTGACTTCGTGTTTCAAGTTGCATTTCAAAATTCTTTTGTATTTCGAAATTATTCTTGTCATCCAACCATTCAAGTATTTTATATGTTATTTGTTCGGGACGTACACGTATCTTGTTATTTTGGCGATGAGATGAAATCATCGCCAAAATGCCCCAGTCCGGGTAATTATTATGGTATTCCTCGTTTAATTATTTTTCTCGAGTTCCGATTTTATCAGTGTCCTTCCGGTCCCTGTTTTTTCTTTGCTCGGACATCATACCGAAGTTGCCACGTGTCGGTATCTCGTGGTTTGTCATCATCACTTGGGCCGTGCATGCGTTATGATTGCGTGAACCTGAAAGTCTTTTTGCATGAATCGAGGCATTAAATGCATCTGTTGGATGCTAATCGCGTCGGTTCATTATCCCGAAATGTCTTTTCACAACCCGATCGATGAACACTTCAACCACTTCATCTTGGCGACTGACGTGAAACATCACATATGGGTGTTCGAGCTGGCTCGCCGCCATGGCTTCGTCTCGTTGGTCGGCTCAGGTTGGGAACTCTTCGTGAAGGATGCCGCGCTTCGCCATGGGTGACATGTTCGCCTGCTCTTTCACCCTACCGAAGGCTTCTCCATCCGGGGGTATGACGCGAGTTCTTCCTGGTGGTTGATCCCGATCTGCATTAGGAACCCCCCTTGTCTTCCTTTTTAATTTCCTTGTTTTTATGTCCTCCCCTTTTGTAACTCCCGGGTTCGTCCGGGAACATTTTAATGAATGGAGATCTTTCCTTTTAATTGCTTGCTTTCTTGTATTTTTTATATCCGCGCGACGTTCAGACAAAAAACTTTAAAACTTTTAAGAAACTTTAAAATTTCCAAAACCTTAAAGTCCGAAAACGTAAAACAGCCTGAAGGAAAATAAAAAATGTTTGGGCAGTTATCTTCGAGAAATCGTTTTATTGCGAGCGCGTATTTTCCTGGGTCACGAAAATCTTGTTTCGGTATCCCGGATGGTCGGACAGTCCTTTACCTGTCCGGCTCGGCGTTCTCTGAAAGATAAGGATTTTTCTTTAAGCTTCTCTGAAGTACACTTCTTCTTAACGCCCGAGTGGTCGGACAGTCCATTGCCTGTCCGGATCGGCGACCTCCGAAAAGTAAGGATTTTTCCTTAAGCTTTTCTGGAGTAAACTTTTTCTTATCGCCCGAGTGGTCGGACAGTCCATTGCCTGTCCGGCTCGGCGACCTCCGAAAAGTAAGGATTTTTCCTTAAGCTTTTCTGGAGTAAAACTTTTTCTTATCGCCCGAGTGGTCGGACAGTCCATCGCCTGTCCGGCTCGGCGACCTCCAAAAAGTAAGTATTTTTCCTTAAGCTTTTCTAGAGTAAACTTTTTCTTATCGCCCGAGTGGTCGGACAGTCCATTGCCTGTCCGGCTCGGCGACCTCCGAAAAGTAAGGATTTTTCCTTAAGCTTTTCTGGAGTAAAACTTTTTCTTATCGCCCGAGTGGTCGGACAGTCCATCGTCTGTCCGGCTCGGCGACCTCCGAAAAGTAAGGATTTTTCCTTAAGCTTTTCTGGAGTAAAATATTTTTTATCGCCCGAGTGGTCGGACAGTCCATCGCCTGTCCGGCTCGGTGACCTCCGAAAAGTAAGAATTTTTCCTTAAGCTTTTCTGGAGTAAACTTTTCTTGTCGCCCGAGTGGTCGGACAGTCCATTGCCTGTCCGGCTCGGCGGACTTCGAAAGGTAAAGATTTCTCCTTTACAGCCGGGAAACCTTATGGGGAGGGAAGGATAAGCTTTATTCCTCATAAACTTTGTTACAAAATTCTCAGGCTGTGCCTTACAACATTCATTGATGATATTTCTTAAGGTACAAAGCATTCCAAAAGTACTGGTCGGCAACCCCATCCAAGTGTTCGAGCTCGTACGCGCCGTTCTGTAAGTGTTTCCTGACTCGCATGGGCCCTTCCCAGTTCGAGCCCAATGCCCCAGTGTTCGGACCCATTATGCGTTTTAGCACTAACTCTCTGATGAGCCATTTTTTTTGGCTCATTTTTAGGTTTTTAGAGTCAAGTATATCGAGTCTTTAGTTTGTTTTTACTTTGTTTGTGTCTGGGAGGGCACGTTTGGGTACTTGGGCAAGTTTTGCAGGTGGGCAGGTAAAGGAGTGGAAAAAGGAGCGCACTGTGTGAAAGAGGCAAGGAAATCACCTTCCATGGTCAAGAGCACTCGTTGAGCAAGACAGACTGACGAAAAGGGTCCAGAAGAGTTGAGCAAGCAACAAGGACGTCAGCAGGTGGAGCAAGACTTGAGTCCGACCAAGTACCGCACATGGTCCGCTACCTCAATCAGTCAGAGAAGGAAGTACATGGGCAAGCACTAGCATTGACGGAGACGGAACGTTGGGCAGTCGGTGTACCAGGAGTCCAGGAATTTGCGGAGTCTTCAAAGGCGGCCAGATTCAAACTCCAACCCAAGTAGGACTCTCGTCCGCACTTGGAGGTATTTTCCCCCACACGTCTCTCATCATCTGAAGCCCGTCTATTTAAGAAGAAGTGACTGATGAAGAAAGCACACACATGAGCAGCGAAGAAACCGGATCGGAACCTTACCTGACCAGCGAAGAAGAAGGCGGCCGCGTGAGCAACACAACTCGCCGACGTTTATTTTCTGTTAAGCCCTCGGGCTAGAAACAATTTATTTTATGCTTTCATGTTTTAATTTCGTACTTTGCTTTTATTTCCCTTTGAACAATTTCCGTTTTAATGCATAGTTCAGTTCGTCTTATTTACTTTGTTTTATTTTCTGTTCTAATTATGTCAAGTAGCTAATCCGTTTGTATCTGGGCAAAGAGAGAACCTGACCAACCCTAAGACGTGATCATGCCGGGAGGCTTACTGATGACAGCAACTAGCTGAGTTTTGTTCCCGATTCAACAGGGTAGTAACTTAAGCATGTTAGGGACTTGGGCAATCCTACAATGACCAGTGAGAACCCCGACTTGCCTAACACAGGAGTACGTGGATCAACGCGACCGGGAGACTGGGCGTCCGCGAAGTACAACATGTTGCTGGAGATGTGGTCGTATGACTTGGGTCTGTCCAGGCATGCTATTGGCCATTCCGGGTTTGCTTGAAGGATGAAGGCGACTTGATCAACTTAGACTCATGCGGTCACATAGTGTCGAATTGGTCAATGTCAGGAGATCTGTTGAGAGAGATCTAGCAGGACTTAAACATAAGAGCGAATAAGGGTTCGGGGTATTAATATGCGTGACATTATAGGAATGTTAATACTTGGGGTCTATAACTGGAAGACAAAACTGTTAGCAAAATGATATACGTACCGATGATCGGCAGCACATAGGTCAAGGGGGAAGTCAGGGGAGTCAATGCCTGGATACTTTAGTCTTTATTTGTTTCATCTTATCTGTTTAGTCAAGTCTGTTAATTGCTCAGTCTATAAATTAGGTTGCATGCTAGTTTTATTTCTTTTTAAGCTATTTGTTATTTTTCAGTCGAGTAAACACGGTGACCACGGTTCGGCAGTGCCCAACTGCTCTCCAAAACAAAACCTTTTCAAACGTGACAACCCAATTGAGCATTCAAAGCCGGGAAAACTATAAGCTAAATCGCCTCCTCGTGGGATCGACCCTATGCTTGCTACTAGTACTTGTGCTAGTGAATAGTTTAGGAACTATAAATATTATTTTGCGCTACTCCACGACGGTAGCGTCAAAATTGGCGCCGTTGCCGGGGAGGCAATATTCCAAGCCAATAGTTTTCCGTGCTAACGCTTGACCTATTTTTGTATGCAGGACTCCAACTCATCGGGAAGCAAGGATACAAGGCTATTATTTGACCCTGAAATCGAGCGAACCGCGAGGAAGAATCGGAAGGCAGCAAAGCAGAAACAAGCATTAGCACGTGCCGCTCAAGTAACTCAGTTGACCATAACTGAGACAGGAGAGTCGATCTCGGACACATCGAGAGAAGATTCACCGAACACATCCAGGTCACCTACGCGATCAAAGGATGGGAGATGAGAGAGCCAAGACGTTGAGGGACACGATGTTCCCAGAGAACTTGAATCTGAAACCACTGGGCATCACCTTACCCACGGTTGAAAACAATACTTGGGAGATGAGGCACGGGTTCATCCAGATCTTGCCCAAGTTCAGTGACATGCCACTGGAGGATCCCCAGAGACACCTCCAAGACTTTGAATTGGCATGTGGCACCATCCGAGCAAGTGAAGGGCTAGGGGAATACATCAGGCTCCTAGCCTTCCCTTTCTCACTGGCCGAAGGTGCCCGAGAGTGGCTATACACTCTGCCTGCTGGAGAAGTGACCACCTGGAGTCAGCTTCAACAGAAGTTCCTTGAGAAGTACTTCCCAGCTGCACGCATCCAGCAGATGAGAAAGAAGATCAACAGCATCAAGATGGGAGGAGGAGAGAACTTCCATGACTACTGGGTCAGGTTCAAGCAAATGTTGGCCAAGTGCCCACAGCATCAGATCCTTGACCATGACTTGGTCCAGTATTTCATATCTGGATTAAGAGAGACGGAGAGGACATGGGTCAACGCAGCTTGTGGAGGATCCATTCTAAACAAGAGGGCCGACGAAGCGTTCAAAATCTTCAAGGAAATGGCCGAAGAAACAAGGGAGGATGGCAGTGACTTACCCAGGAACAACTTGCCCGTACCATCTGCAACTGAAGTCAAGTTGGACAAACTGTGCAACATAGTTGAGCAACTGGTGCTCAACCAAAACCCAGGGCAAAAGAGAGGAGTCAAGGCGTGCCAAATCTGCAAGGAAAGTAACCATGCCACTGACGAGTGCCCTGAGCTGTTTGACGAAGAGGTCAAGGTGATAATGCAGAATAATGGGAACGGACAGAGGCCCAATGGGAACACGTACAACTCGAACAACTGGAAAAGTCATGACAACAACCGGTACGGAAACAACAACTACCAGGGCGGAGGAAACCAAGGCAATCAAGGCCAGCAATACCACGGCCAGAACAATCATCAGCGGAATAACTACCAAAATCAGGGCAACCAGCAGAACCAGAGCAATGGCCCAAATTTGGCAGACATGATGCAGACCTTGGTCAATGAAAATATCAAAGCCCAGCAAGAGAATGACCGGTACAAACAGGACAACGAGAAGTACAAAGTTGAGACTCGAGGTCAACTGCAGAATATCAATGCTCAAATGCTTGAGTCGCGCGGGCAATTCCAGAACATCAATGCCCAACTGGCGCACTTGACCCAGGCAATGACTGAGATGAAAAAGAAGACCAGCGGTCTACCTCCCCAAATTGAACTAAACAACGCCCAACTAAATGCAATCCATCTCAAAAATGGAAAGGTCCTGGCTGAAGTGCCCAAGAAGCCCACTCCACCATCTCGAGTGGAAGGAACGGTTGAAGAGGTTAACGAGGAAGAAGAATCAGAGGAAGAGCTCGAGATGATACCACCTAAACAGAAGGAAACATCGGCACCGGGTCAAGCAGTGACACCACCAAAAATCTACCCTCCTTTCCCAGGCAGATTGAGCAAGAAGAAAGAGAAGGAGGACACAAATGAGATGTTCCAGATGTTCAAAAAGGTAGAAATCAACATGCCTCTATTAACCATCCTGAAATCCATGCCCAGGTGCGCCAAATTCCTCAAGGAGCTGTGCACCAAAAAGGTGAAATATCAAGATGATGCCAAGTTCGAAGTAGGAGAGAATGTTTCAGCGGTACTCCAGAGAAATGTACCAAGGAAATGTGCAGACCCTGGAATGTTCTATATTCCCTGCATAATAGGCAACATGAACATAGAAAAAGCCATGCTCGACTTGGGAGCATCGATCAATGTTATGCCTAAGTCAATGTACGAAGACTTGGGTATAGGGCCGATGAAACCAACAAGGGTAGTAATCCAGTTGGCAGACAGATCAAATGTGTACCCCGAGGGAATTCTGGAAGATGTGTTGGTCAAGGTAGAGGAGCTCATCTTCCTTGCCGACTTCTATGTCTTGGACATGGGGAGATCAAGCAAACAGCCAGTGATGATCTTGGGCAGACCATTCTTAAAGACGGCAAGGACACACATTGACTGCGAGACTGGAAAGCTAACCTGCAAGTTTGAAGGAGAAACGGTCACATTCGACTTGTTCAAGTCAATGAAGCACCCAGAAGATACCGAGCAAGTGCATTATGTTGATCAGATTGATGAATTGATTGAAGAGCAAGCTCTAGGATATGGAGTTTCTGACAAAGTAGATCTAGTGATACAAAGGGGACTGACCAGAGAAGATGCAGAGGATGAGCAACTTGAAGTTCAACAGATAGTTGAGCAACTGGGAGCTCTGGAGAATCACCCTATGGGCGTGAGCAAGTTGCCACCCCATGAAGTCACGATCATGGTACCATCCCTGGAGAAGCCACCAGAGTTCGAATTGAAGAAACTCCCTGCACATCTCAAGTACATGTTCCTTGGGCAAAATGATACATTGCCCGTTATAATAAGTTCGAAATTGAAGAAAGAGGAAGAAAGCAGGCTGAGGAACATCCTTGACCAGTATAAGCAAGCCATTGGATGGACCTTAGCAGATATACGGGGAATCAGTCCCACCATATGCCAACACCACATATTGCTCGAGGAAGAGTCAAACCCAGTGCGCGATCCACAGAGAAAACTGAACCCCGCTATGAAAGAAGTAGTGCTCAAGGAGATACTCAAGTTGCTCAACTTGGGCATTATCTACCCTGTTTCAGACAGCAAATGGGTAAGTCCAGTCCATGTGGTACCCAAGAAGTCAGGGATTCAAGTGATCGAGAACGAGAAAAAGGAGCAGATAGCCACTCGACTTCAAACCGGATGGAGGGTGTGCATCGACTACAGAAAGTTGAACAAGGTAACAAAGAAAGACCACTTCCCCCTACCTTTCATTGACGAGATGCTCGAAAGACTAGCTGGGAAGACTTATTTCTGCTTCCTTGACGGATACTCGGGCTACATGCAAATTTGGGTAGCCCCGGAAGACCAAGACAAGACTACCTTCACTTGCCCATACGGTACCTTTGCATATCGACGCATGCCATTTGGTCTATGCAACGCCCCTGGTACTTTCCAGAGATGCATGATGAGCATCTTTGCTGATCTACTCGAGCAAGGGATAGAAGTTTTCATGAATGACTTTACTGTGTATGGCATCTCATTCGAGACATGCTTGAGCAACCTGGAGTTGGCCCTCAGCAGATGTGTGGAGAAAAGTTTGGTACTTAACTACGAGAAATGTCACTTTATGGTCGAGGAAGGGATAGTCCTTGGGCACATAGTCTCTGCCAAGGGAATTGAAGTTGACCGAGCCAAAATAGAGACCATATCAAAGCTGCCTTATCCAAGGAATGTCAAACAAGTCAGAGGCTTCCTTGGGCACGCAGGTTTCTACAGAAGGTTCGTGAGAGATTTTGCCAAAATTGCCCAACCTCTGACCAGACTACTGCAAAATGAGGTTGATTGGAATTTTGATGATGATTGTCAAGCCGCCTTCAACCACCTCAAGGAAAGGTTAGTCACTGCCCCTATCATCCAACCGCCAGAATGGGGAATGCCATTTGAGCTTATGTGCGACGCAAGCGGGTATGCTGTTGGAGCTGTACTTGGGCAGATGAAGGGCAAGGAACGACATGTAATCTAATATGCTTCCAAGACTTTGAACCCTGCCCAATGCAACTACGCGACCATAGAGAAAGAACTACTGGCTGTGGTGTTTGCATTCGAGAAGTTCAGATCTTACTTGCTCGAGAGCAAAACCATAGTCTACACTGACCATGCCGCGCTGAAATACTTAATGGCCAAAAAGGAGACCAAGCCACGACTGATAAGGTGGATCTTGTTGCTACAAGAGTTCGACATCGAAATCAGAGACAAATCAGGTAACCAAAATCTAGTGGTTGATCACTTGAGCAGGATAATCCAGCGAGAAGAAGGCATGCCCATCACGGAAACTTTTCCAGATGAGTACTTGTATCAGATTTCGACCCAATCAGAAGAGCCGTGGTATGCAGACTTGGCCAATTACATAGTCACAGGAGATATAAGGGAAGACATGACCCTCTACGGCAAAAACAAGCTCAAGCGGGAGAGCAAGAAGTACATTTGGGACGATCCCTACATGTGGAAGAGGGGAGAAGACCAAGTATTGAGACGTTGCATTCCTGAAATTGAGCAAGCAGAGATTCTGAAGCATTGCCATGAGCAAGCCTGCGGAGGACATTTTGGCCACCGACGAACAACAAGGAAGGTACTTGACTGTGGTTTTTACTGGACAACACTTTTAAGAGATTGTTTTGAGTGGTGCAGGAGCTGTGACAAGTGCCAAAGAGAGGGGAACGTGACCAAGAGGGATGAGATGCCCATGATGCCCATCATGCCAGTAGAAGTCATCGATGTATGGGGCATCGACTTTATGGGACCATTGCCCAACTCCAGAGGGAAGGAGTACATACTCTTGGCAGTTGACTATGTGTCTAAATGGGTCGAGGCCAAGGCTACAGCAACTAATGATTCGAGAGTGGTAGCCACCTTCCTCAAGGGCGACATATTCAGCAGATTTGGTGTACCCCGCGCATTGATCAGCGACCAAGGTACGCACTTTTGCAATTATATAATTGAAAGGTTGCTCAGGAAGTATGGAGTGCACTACAGGATCTCCACAGCTTATCACCCCCAGGCCAATGGGCAAGCCGAGTTATCCAATCGTATCATCAAAACCATCTTGAGGAAGACGGTCAAGCCAGAAGGTAAGGATTGGAGCGACAAGCTCGACGATGCACTTTGGGCCTACAGAACCGCCTACAAAACACCTTCAGGGATCTCTCCCTATCGCATGGTGTTTGGCAAGTCATGCCACTTGCCCGTGGAAATCGAACACAAGGCGCATTGGGCAGTGAACAAGGTCAATTTCGACTGGGATGCGGCCAGCGAAGGACGTAAACTTGATCTAACTGAGCTAGAGGAGATAAGGATTGAAGCGTATGATAACGCGGTCAATTACAAGGAACGGACAAAGAGAGCCCACGACAAAATCATCAAGAAAAAGAAGATTGAGCCTGGTCAACTGGTTCTGGTTTACCAAACCAAGTTTAAATTCAAGGCTAAAAAGCTATCCACCAAATGGGCAGGACCATTTATAGTCCATACTGTTTGCCCAAATGGTTCTGTTGAGCTATTTAAGCCAGGTGACGATCAGATCTTTAAAGTAAATGGGCAGAGAGTCAAGGCTTACTATGGGAATGAGGATCTCAAGGGGACGATACCCCCTGAGCCCGCCGCTTGACCAAGTGAAGCAAGAATAATAAGTCAGGCCCATGACAATAAATAGAGGCAAATACCGAAGGCGAACTCGGTATGTATACTATGCTTTTCCTTTTATTTCATTTTGTTAATAAATTCACCACGCCAAGGAGTAGCCTTGGGCACGAAAGGGTTTTGGTCTGTCTTTATTTGCAGGAAATAGAGTGAGCAATTGCGGCGGTTGAGCAACGAGTGGGAATGGACAGCTGTGATGATTGCGGAATTATCGGGAATCCGCAAAAGAGTCCAATCAAATCTGAATTTGCAGAGTCCTATCAAATTCAAAATTCTAATCAATCTATCCCACCCCCCTCTACTTCTAAAAAACCGCACACACAACTCCTCAACTTCCCCACTATCACCACCACCCCCATAACCCTAACTCCGAAAATAATGGTATCCACCCGCCCCAAAAACACTAAGTTGAACAAAATCCCTCACGGTACCAAAATCGATCTCACAAGCCCTCAATCACAACCGTCAAAGAAGATGGCCAGAGCCAAGTCGTCAAAAACCGCCGCCGCCGCCTCTGTACCCGCAAAGGAGAAGACGCCACCACCACCGGAAAAAGGAAACACCCCTTCGCCGGTCAAACAGAGCCCGGTGCGCGAAGAAAGCCCACCACCCCTCAACACCGACTTGGTGGACCAACTGACGGCTGAAATCGAAGCCCCAAAATTGTCCGACCTCGACACAACACCAAAACCGTCCAACGAATCAGCTCCGGCAAGTCAGAGCGGCGAACCGAGCGAAGACATAATCAAGAAACGGAAGTTCACGGCGGAGGAAAAAGGTAAGTTCAAGAAGCCCCGAGAGAACACGCCGGTCGCCACCATGGAGTCGTCGTCCGACGAGAAGCCCGACGATATGTCCACTGCCGGCGGCGAGGAGGATGAAAAAGACGGTGAAGAGGAGACGGAGATTAAGGAAGAATCGGAGTCGATTCCGGCCAACACGCCTGAGAAAAAGACCCCATCGTCGACCCGAGTCACCCGTGGCAAGGGCAAGCAGTCAGCACCCACCCCATCCAACATCCAAAAAAGGGCAGTTGTCGTGCCCAAGACGGTATGTTTTGAAACCCTTAAAGATTTGAATATTGATGCTAAGGTTAAGGGTTATTTTGAAGCTATAGGATGGGAGGACTTCTTGACCTGGCCAGGGCAAGTCTCTGAGAAATTGGTCAAGGAGTTCTATAAGGACTTGGAGGTGAGGACAACCAAAGAAGGCGGGCCGTTGGGCATTTCATTCAAAATGATGGGATCGTACAATGAGGCAAGCATCTTCGAGATCAACATGGCCATTGGAGCGGCCAGTTTCAAAGACAAGTTTTCTAAAGAGTACAAGGACAGATTGACCACGCCACCAGAATGCACACAGAAGGAAAGGAACGAGATATGGAAGGCCTTGAGCAAGGAGAAAGTGTTCAAGTCACAGGAGGCCAAAAATTACCAGCTCAAAGACGACGCCTTGCGCATCTGCCACCGTATCCTGGCCTACAACTTTTATGGGAAGAAGGACAACAGTAACACAGTCTCCCTTACCGAGCTTGATCTACTGTGGTGCATGACCAAGAAGATCAAGGTCAACTTTGGAGCTTTCCTGTGCGCACAACTGAAGAACATCTTGAGCAAGCCAGCACAGAGGTTGTCCCTTGCCCACTTTCCAGGAGTCTATGCCCAGAGGATGGAGTTGAAGCTTGACTTTGAGTTGATGGAGATGATGCCCGAGGAGAAGTTTGACCACGCATGTCTGAATAGGATGGCTGATATCAGAATTGATGGAGAGGATTGGGTGTTCACAAACCCAGAGGAAGTGAAGGCCTTGGCGCTGGCAGCCAAGGCGAAAGTGAAGACCGAGCCTGTGAGTCGACCAAGTGTGAGGGTCGAGTCGCAGAAGGAGGAGATCCTTGAGCAATTGGATGTCCTCGAGGAGAAGCAGGACCGTATCGGAGAGAAGCAAGAAGAGATGCACGCTGCCCTACTTGCCTACTTCGCCCACGTTGGTTTCAGGTACCCGCCTGAACCCAAACCCTAAATGTACCCTCCCTTTGTTTTTAGTAGATTAGGTTTTGTTTTTATTTTTTTTTTATTTTATTTTAGTCTTGAGTCTGCCCGACTCATGTCTGATGGGGTCGATCTCTCTATTTGCACACTTTGCCCAAGGCAAAGTGTGTATGTGGGAAGGTGCGCCAACATCGTTGGAGTCGGAGTCAGGGGAGATGCTTGCCCTACTTATTACTGTTTGCACACTTTGCCCAAGGCAAACTGTGTGAGTGGGGGAACGGCAAGAGAAACCCCATAGTTTGATCGAGTCGCATGCTTGATAAATACCCTGATCAATTTGAACAGTTTTCAAAATTAATAGTCCATGCATGAAAAATATTAGGGACGATGGAATTGCAACTAGGTAAGCTGTGAGGATTTGAGCCTACATTGTGTGTTATATTTCTTTCATAAGAGTAGCTGTTTAAAAGTTTGTAATGCTGAAGCTTGCCCAAGTTCTGACCATTGTGATTTTTTGAAAATTGAGTTGAGTAGTAAATGATTTAAGCATTTTCTTTCTGTATTACAAATAAAAAAAGAAGACCCTTGTTAGCCCCTTGAGCCTAGCCAAAATTTCTTGATCACCTGGGGGAAAACTCCCACTGCCCTGAATCAACCTGCATATATGCTCAAGTTCACAAAAAGAGCAAGTCAGGGCAAAGTCTTCTCTAAAAAAAAAAAAAAAAAAAAAAAAAAAAAAAGAAAAAACAAAGAAAAAGAAAAAAATAGACCCACGAATAAAAGGGTGTGCTAAGGCCCGTAAGAAAGAGAAGAAATTAGGAGGAAAATTGCTAAGTAAAATGCATGTCCTACCTAAGATCAATTCTGGGCATTGCCCAAGCTAGCCTATACAGTCACCCTAGAAAGCCCTAATGATATTGCCCAACTCAATTGAAAATGTCACAGGATAGAACTTGGTCAAGCCCAAAGCAGAACTTCTTTTAAAACAGCATTGAGCGAAACACTACCCATCCACTACATAGAGAGAAACACTTAGTGAGAATCCCAAAATCCTGTTGCAAACTCTTGACCGTTTTTTATGCATCCCATTGACTATGATTTTGACTATCTGTTCACTTGATCAATTCTCTGTATTTTGATAAGCATGCTGTCCTTGAGTCTTCAGTTTTCTTTCTTTCTCTACCCCCTGTTTGTTTTCTGCTTGAGCAGGCAACTCACCGTACACGCTTGAGGACAAGCGAAGTAAAGTGTGTGCGTGTGATGAGCCATTTTTTTTGGCTCATTTTTAGGTTTTTAGAGTCAAGTATATCGAGTCTTTAGTTTGTTTTTACTTTGTTTGTGTCTGGGAGGGCACGTTTGGGTACTTGGGCAAGTTTTGCAGGTGGGCAGGTAAAGGAGTGGAAAGAGGAGCGCACTGTGTGAAAGAGGCAAGGAAATCACCTTCCATGGTCAAGAGCACTCGTTGAGCAAGCCAGACTGACGAAAAGGGTCCAGAAGAGTTGAGCAAGCAACAAGGACGTCAGCAGGTGGAGCAAGACTTGAGTCCGACCAAGTACCACACATGGTCCGCTACCTCAATCAGTCAGAGAAGGAAGTACATGGGCAAGCACTAGCATTGACGGAGACGGAACGTTGGGCAGTCGGTGTACCAGGAGTCCAGGAATTTGCGGAGTCTTCAAAGGCGGCCAGATTCAAACTCCAACCCAAGTAGGACTCTCGTCCGCACTTGGAGGTATTTTCCCCCACACGTCTCTCATCATCTGAAGCCCGTCTATTTAAGAAGAAGTGACTGATGAAGAAAGCACACACATGAGCAGCGAAGAAACCGGATCGGAACCCTACCTGACCAGCGAAGAAGAAGGCGGCCGCGTGAGCAACACAACTCGCCGGCGTTTATTTTCTGTTAAGCCCTCGGGCTAGAAACAATTTATTTTATGCTTTCATGTTTTAATTTCGTACTTTGCTTTTATTTCCCTTTGAACAATTTCCGTTTTAATGCATAGTTCAGTTCGTCTTATTTACTTTGTTTTATTTTCTGTTCTAATTATGTCAAGTAGCTAATCCGTTTGTATCTGGGCAAAGACAGAACCTGACCAACCCTAAGACGTGATCATGCCGGGAGGCTTACTGATGACAGCAACTAGCTGAGTTTTGTTCCAGATTCAACAGAGTAGTAACTTAAGCATGTTAGGGACTTGGGCAATCCTACAATGACCAGTGGGAACCCCGACTTGCCTAACACAGGAGTACGTGGATCAACGCGACCGGGAGACTGGGCGTCCGCGAAGTACAACATGTTGCTGGAGATGTGGTCGTATGACTTGGGTCTGTCCAGGCATGCTATTGGCCATTCCGGGTTTGCTTGAAGGATGAAGGCGACTTGATCAACTTAGACTCATGCGGTCACATAGTGTCGAATTGGTCAATGTCAGGAGATCTGTTGAGAGAGATCTAGCAGGACTTAAACATAAGAGCGAATAAGGGTTCGGGGTATTAATATGCGTGACATTATAGGAATGTTAATACTTGGGGTCTATAACTGGAAGACAAAACTGTTAGCAAAATGATATACGTACCGATGATCGGCAGCACATAGGTCAAGGGGGAAGTCAGGGGAGTCAATGCCTGGATACTTTAGTCTTTATTTGTTTCATCTTATCTGTTTAGTCAAGTCTGTTAATTGCTCAGTCTATAAATTAGGTTGCATGCTAGTTTTATTTCTTTTTAAGCTATTTGTTATTTTTCAGTCGAGTAAACACGGTGACCACGGTTCGGCAGTGCCCAACTGCTCTCCAAAACAAAACCTTTTCAAACGTGACAACCCAATTGAGCATTCAAAGCCGGGAAAACTATAAGCTAAATCGCCTCCTCGTGGGATCGACCCTATGCTTGCTACTAGTACTTGTGCTAGTGAATAGTTTAGGAACTATAAATATTATTTTGCGCTACTCCACGACGGTAGCGTCACTCTCCCGGCGAGAATTTTCAAATTTTTACTGTAGTCGTAGAGCTTTGTCGTTGTTGTCGTTTATGTTTTGAGACGTCCTATGGGTGGGGATCTCAATCTCTGATGGGATCACAGCTTCCGCTCCGTACGCTAAAGCGAATGGGGTTTCTCCCATGGCGGCCTTGCTGGTCGTTCTATACGACCACAACACCTCGGGCAATTCCGCTGCCCATCTTCCCTGTCTTTCTTCGATTTTAGCCTTGATGGTGTGTTTTAGAATTTTGTTGATCGCCTCCACTTGTCCGTTTGTCTGGGGGTGGTAAGGTGTAGAGAAAACCTTCTTGATTTTCCATTTGTTGAAGAATTCCATTATCTCCTATCCGTCAAACTGCTTCCCATTATCCGATATGAACGCGTGAGGGATCCAAATCGACAGATGATGTTTTTCCAAATGAAATGGATGATGGCCTTTTGATCGATTGTCTTTAGTGGTTCTGCTTCGGCCCATTTGGTGAAATAGTCCACGGCTACTACAGCGTGTTTTACTCCTCCTGGTCCGGTCGGTAAGGGACCAATAAGATCGATGCCCCACGAGGCGAACGACCACGGGCTATATATTAAATTTAGGTATTCCGGCTGAGTTCGGATGATAGGGGCGGTGATTTGACATCGGTGGCACTTTTTGGCATAGCGGACGGCATCCTTCCTTAGTGTGGGCCAGTAATAACCCTGGCGAACAGTTTTGTGTGCTAAAGATTGCCCGCCTGCGTGATTTCCACATACTCCGTCATGTATCTCGCTAAATATTCTCTGTCCCTCTAACGGTGTCACACATTTCAGCAGTGGTAGGAAAAGACTTCGCCGGTATAAAATATCCCCGATCAACGTATATCTGGCGGCTCGGATTCTCAGTCGTCGGGCTTCAACTTTGTCTTCAGGTTGTTCTCCAGTTGTTAGATACGCCTTTATAGGATCCATCCAACTTTCTCCTCGGTCTATCGTTAATAAGTCGTGTTTTTCCTCTAAAGCCGAGTTTGCTTGGCTTGTCACTATTACATTTGTCATGTCCGCGGCCCCTTCGGATGAGGCCAACTTAGATAAAGCATTCGCTTGTGATATCTGCTCCCGGGGGATCTGCTCAATAAAAATCTTGGGGAATTTTTCACACAGGGCCAAAACGTGCTCGTAATATTTCTCCATCCTCTCACACCTTGTCTCGTATTCGCCTTTGATTTGATTCACCACGAGCAGAGAATCCATGAATATATGAACGTGTTGTGCCCCTATTGCTAATGTCAAATTCAAACCTGCGATCAAAGCCTCATATTCTGCTTCGTTGTTGGTTGCTGTGAATTCGAATTTGATCGCGTGTGCGAATGATTGTCCCTCGGGCTCGATCAACGCTATTCCAGCCCCGGCGTGGGAACTGTTTGATGACCCGTCGACGTATAGTTTCCACGACGGGAAATCGCTCGTGGGGACAATCTTTGGGAAAGTCAATTCCAGAATAAAATCGCCCAGGACCTGTCCCTTGATCGCAGTGCGGGAGCATAAGTGATGTCGTACTGTCCGACTTCCAAACTCCATTTTAACAACCTGCCGCTCGTATCGGGCCTCTGCAGGACCTGTCTCAGAGGCATGGTGGTCAGGACTTCTACTGGGTGGTCGAAAAAATAGGGCCGGAGTTTTCGAACACTCATGACTAGAGCGTAGGCCAACTTTTCTAGAGGCGTGTATCTGGTCTCTGCGTCATGGAGTGCTTGACTGACGAAGTAAATTGGTCGGTGGATTTGCCCTTCTGCTCGGACGAGCACCGAGCTCAGAGCATGTTCCGATGCTGCCAAATATAGGAAGAGCTTTTTTCCGGACACTGGTTTGGATAGAATTTTAGGGTCTCTCAGGTGCTCCTTCAGTTTGTCGAATGCCTCTTGAATCTCCTTTCCCCACTGGAATTTTTGGTTCTTGATAGCTTTAAAAAATCGTCGACTATTATCTCCCAGCCGGGGAATGAACCTGCTTAAAGCTGCCAGGCATCCTGTCAACTTCTGCACATCCCTCAGGCATTTGGGTTCTCTCAGGTTTATGATCGCGTCGATCTTTTCGGGATTTGCCTCTATCCCCCGCTGATGGATTATGTGTCCTAAAAACTTGGTAGCGTACACTCCGAAATGGCACTTTTTTGGATTCAACTTCATATTGTAGACCTTCAAAATGGCGAAAGCCGTGGCCAGATCCTTCACAAGATCCTCTTCGCTCTTACTCTTGATGATGATGTCGTCAACGTATACCTCCACCGAGTCTCCGATCTGTTCGGCGAATATTTTGTTGACTAAACGTTGATACGTGGCCCCTGCGTTCTTCAAACCAAAGGGCATCCGCTTCCAACATAAAATACCTTTATCGGTGTAGAAAGATGTGCATTCCATGTCCTCAGCCGCCATGGGTATCTGGTGATACCCCGCGTAACAATCACAGTTTGAAAAGATCGCGTGTCCGGCGACGCTATCGATCAAATGGTCAATATGTGGGAGGGGGAAAAAATCCTTCGGACAGGCTTTGTTCAAATCGGTGAAATCGATGCACAACCTCCAAGCATTATTGGATTTCTTCACCAAGACCACGTTCGCGACCCACTGGGGCTCTTCCGATGCTTCAGTCACGAGGTCATTATGACCAGCTTTTTTACTTCTTCGGCTAACGCTGCGTATTTTTCGGGGCCCATCTTTCTCCTCTTTTGCGCCACAGGTTTTTTATCCGGATCAATCTTCAGGTGGTGACAAGCATGTTCGGGACTTATCCTGACCTTGTCTTTATGCGACCAAGCGAATGCATCCGTGTTTTCCTTCAGGAAATCTATCAATTCTCCTCTTCGTTTATCCGGGATTCTAGACCCTAGGAAAACTTCTAACTCCGGGCGGTCGGGATCTAGCTTTATTCTTTCTAATTTGTCGACCGCGGTGAAATGAGAGGGTCCCCGCGGATCCTCGATTTCTTCGGGCTCAAATCCCAAATGGGGATCGGGATCGTCTCTCCCCCTGGTTTCAACCGGCGTAACCTCGTGTTCGCACGCTTGAACGTCCTGGGATACTTCATCGATTAGGATTTGTAACATCTGGAGATTTAAAGCACTTGTCTCATCGGATTCCACTTGTTCGTCAATTCCTTCCTTCTCTTTGTCACAGCTTTGTTCGTTGTCATTCGTTAACTGTTCGTTTATTTGGTGATTATGATCCCCAGATGTCTTAATGTTTAATTGTTTGTCCTCGCGTTCGAGCATATTTATCGAGTAGTAGGGTATGAAAAACTCAGGATAATCAAAACACTTTTTTGCCATAAATTGATCCCCCTTTACGGTCCCCACAGATCCGTTAGAGGTAGGAAATTTTACACAGTAATAGTGGGAGGACGCCACAGCCTCGAAAACATCGAGAAACGGCCTCCCGAAGAAAGCATTATAGATACTTTCAGAGTTTACAATAATGAAATCCATCATTCTCGTTATTTTCACCTCTGGGTTCCAATGGTCCCTCAACTCCACGGACATCGTGATCTTCCCCAACGGACAGACGATCACGTTCCCAAACCTTTTTAACTTCTCCCTGTAAGGTTTCACATAGCTGACCAAATCCCCGAGTTGATCTTAAGCCGGTTTGAAGATTATGTTGCAAAGCGCGCCGTTATCGATCAGGATTCTTGCGACCTCGACTCCCAAAATCTTGGTCGTGATAACCAGCGCGTCCTCCTTTGGGTACGCAATGCCTTCTCGATCTCGATCCGTGAACGAGATAGTCACGCCCCTGGCTATGGTCGGCTCCTTAAACGGGATTACGGAGTTTACTCCTTCCCATCTCCGCAACTCTTCCTTCCTTTGCCGCTTGTATTTATGGATGATGGGGGCCAAACCCCCAATCATATTGACTCTTCCCCCGTTCAGGTTCGGTGGAAATTCATTCTGTTGGCGTTCGCCCGCCGGCGGGGGCGGGGGCAATAAGTTTTGATTTATCGGGGGTCCCTCCAACCTCGGCTGTTGGTGAGGCCTGAAATCTTGGCGGTTGCCGTGATTTTGGTCGCGGCCTCTTTTTGGTGCTCGCAGGAGCTGTCCTAGCTTTCCCTCGTCGAACAGCCGACGAAGTTGGGTGATCAAATCTTTGCACTCATCGGTCGTGTGCCCGACGTCTTCATGGAAAGCACACCATTCCCGGGGATTTCTCTTGTCCGGAGGCGTGTACAAAGGTTTTGGGGGAAAGAGGGCATTTATCTGGTTTTCATGAAAATTTGCAATATCGCTCCGGGGCTCCTCCCCAGCAAATTGACGTCCTCGCTCTTTTGATTTCCCTGCTCACCTTTCTTAGGGCCTTGATACCCTTTATACCCCCCGGGTTTCTTCGACCAGTCCTTCTTTTCCACAGCTTCCTTGTTGCCTCTCCCAGGCTCTAAATCCTTCATGCGCTGGGCGTAGATCCGCTGCTGTGCGATCTCCTCGCCTGCACGTCGGCGAAACTCGGTATACGTCCGGGGGTAATCCTTCATCATTGGCTTGAAAAGTTCAGACGTGGCTTTCAGCCCGCTCACGGCGACATGCACCAAAACCTCTTCCCCAACCTGTTCTCCTCGCATCACAATAGTCTCGATGCGTTCAACATACTCTTCATCAGACTCATCTACCCGTTGCTTGATTCCCATCAGACGTTGTCGTCCCTCCGGGCACTTGACCCTTGAAGCGAAATACGAGATGAAGGTTTCTCCTAGTTCTCCAAAACTATCGATCGATCTGTGCGGAAGCCCTGTATACCAGTGGTGGGCGGCATCTCCCAGTGTCAACGGAAAAAGCTTGCATTTGGTTTCATCAGTAGCGCCCCGTCCGACCATATATATATTATATTTATTCAGATGGACCTCGGGGTCGGACCTCCTGTCATATGTCAGGGACAGAAGCGGTGTAATATCCAATTGTGCCCGAGCTCTTTCTACTCTTAATGTCAGAGGTTCGACCAAGGCAGATCGCTTTTTTGGGTCGTTTTCCTGCTGAGAGATTTTTCTCTCCATCTCGCTCAGTCGCTGTTCCAGATCCAGGTCGGCCGCTATTTGGGCTCGGCCTCCGTTTATCGCTCGGACGTTACGCCCTCCGGCCTTTTTCATGGTCACTCGAATATTGTCTGGTTGGGGGGTTCCTTCCTCGAAATCAGCGTCTAAACGCCTTCCCTCGACTTCGGGCGTTCTTGGTGGTTCCTTCCCCTTCAAAATACGGGAACGTTCTTTCAGCTTCTGGATAGTCCGCTTTATCTCCTCGGGCGACTGCATACGCTCGATGTTATGGTCGGGAATTTCATTTTCTACGATATTCGCCTTCTTCTTCTCCTCGGCCAGCTTCTCTGCGATTACCTTTTGCTTCTCTACAAGCTCAGGTTGTTCGGCTCTCAACTTCTCGATCATAGTCCATTGGCGTTGTTCCTCTCCGGAAAACGGTTGCCGTTGAACCTCTGATTCTCCCTCAACCACGGGGGATTTCCCGTTATCACGAGCATTCCTGCTCGCGGACTCTCCTATCATCGCTGCGTTCGGGTCTCCTATCTCTAACAGTCCCAACATGATGCCTTAGTTTGTTCGATCAACGCCCGAGGATCACCCCTCCTTCTAGCGCCAATTGTTTACGGGCAGAAAATCCTATCCAGGACTCTCCCGCGAATGTATTGATGTTTTGGGGATTGAGGGAACAAATAAGAAAAATGTATTAAAAGAACTTGGAATTAAATGCTAGGTATATTTCTTGGGAATTGTGTGTGTATTACAAATGGAAATTTTCCACTATTTATAGTACAAGGTTTAGGGCTTCTAAACATGGGCTTGGGCCTAAAACACATGGGCCTTAAGTAAAAAGTCGTATTTACCCCCATTCCTTTCCTCGGATGATTTCTTCGCCCGCGACGCCCTTGTTATTCGGATGTCTCGAGTCCAAACGGCAAATCTCCGACCTTGCTCCTGTTCCCCTTTGATCAGTCGACCGCCCGGTTTCAACAGGGAAGATTGACAAATTCCTCGGGAAGCTGGTCGTTGGCCATACGGGCAAATGTTATCTGGTCGCGGACAATTTCCCTTTTGAACTTCCCGGACATAGTTTGGCGGATGAGGGCAGTATGAGGAAAAGGCCGAACTGTCCGAGTTGGGGGTTCAGTGAGTAACGGTTGAACACGAAAAGTATTTGGGCTGACTGCATTTGGGCCTAACAGGCCCATTGGGGTGAAATGGGGTCAACAATATGATTAAGGCATTTCTTTCAGTTTGACTAAATAAATTACATTAATCCCTTGCTAGCCCTTTGAGCCTGATTGATTTTCTTGTATACCAGTCTGGTGCTATGCCCATAGGCACCTGAAAATATATGAGGGTAGAGAGATTGATGTTCAGCAAAAAAAAAAATGAAAAAAAAGAAAAAAAATAGTAATAAGTGGTTGTGTGCTTAGGCCTGTAAGAAAGGGGCAAAGTGGTAGAGAAAGGCTAAACCCAAAATATAGCCCTCTGCCCAAATCGTGTCTACTCCTCAAAATTCACCCAAAGAGCCTACATTACAACCCAATAAAAGCCCCTGTGATGAGACTCCCACTTAGTCAGAATAACTTGATCAACAAACTGTCAAATTTGGGCAAAGTAGATTCACAGCAGAAAATGAGTTAAATTATACTCATACACTGAAAAGAGAGATACACTTGCGAGGGAGTGACCAAAAGCCCTATACAGAATCTTGACCATTTTTTATGTCTCTTAACTCGATTTTTGATTTGTCTGTATATGCTATGTCTACTTGTATTTGCCAGTCATGCTAAGTACTTTGAGTCTCTGTTTACTTTGTTCCTCCCCAGCCTTGATTTCTTTTTCACTTTGGTCTTGAGTCCGGTGAGTCAAACCCCAGGCTTGAGGACAAGCGTATTGCAAGTGTGTGCGGTTTGATGAGCCATTTTATTTGTTCATCTTGGAGCCCTTTTAGAGTCGTTGTTGAGTCAGCTTGAGTCGTTTTGTGTGTCTGGGAGGGCACATTGGAGTGTTTGGGCAAAGTATGCAGGTTGCAGGTCAGAAGTGGAGATTGTGCATAAATGAATGGTTCACTTTGGGCAAATCCGCGGATTCGAGGCAAAGCGACTGAAGCAGTTTGACCTAAGGAGGCAAAGCCACCACTTTGGGCAAAGTCACGATGCAGAAGAACCTGACGCCGAAATTGAAGTTTTCACTTTGGGCAAAGTCAAGACTTTGGGCAAAGGCACATCTTTGGGCAAACATCGAGTATCGGGCACACTAGAGACAAGAGTTGACCAGAGACGGTGACGACGACGCGTGTTTGTCGTGGAACAAACGCCGGTCAAAATAAATTTGTAAGTTTCCTAGACCTTTCACCAACACAAGTATTAGTGGCAAGTATAGGGTCGATCGCACGAGGAGTTTATTGTTACTTTCCCCCGGCTTTGCCCAAAGGGTTGTCACGTTTAAAAAGGATTTTTTGTGTTCGCTATGGGCACAGCGGTTCCGTGATATGCATACTACCTTGACTGAAATAAAACAAAAACAAAATAAAATCGAATTAAAAACATTTGGGCAAGTCGTTACCATGATCACACTGGTCAAATGTTTACTGTTCACAGGCACATATATCATTTTGCTAACAGCTTCATCTTCCGGTTATAGGCCCTAAATATTAACGTCCCTATGATGTCACGCACGCCAATACCCCTGACCCTCATTCGCTCTTATGTTTAAAGTCCTATTAGATCTCTCTCAATAGGTCTCCTGACATTGACCAATTCGACACTATGTGACCGCATGAGTCTAAGTTGATCAAGTCGGGGTTCCCACTGGTCATTGTAGGATTGCCCAAGTCCCTAACATCCTTGATATACTACCCTGTTGAATCGGGAACAAAGCTAAGCTAGTTGCTGTCATCAAGAAGCCTCACAGTATTTTACACAGCAGCCTGATTAGGATCAGAACTTGACCAAACGATGTTAGTTCAGCAATACATAATTAAAATAAATAAAGAAAGCAAAAACGAAATTAAATAACTGAAACAAAAGGGAAATAAATTAAATAAAAACATAATGTACAATTTTGCCTAAACGGGCTGCCCAAAAGGGCGGTGTTCCTCCTCACTCGACTCTCAAAACAAATACATATAAACTCTCATGAATTTTGTGTTGTTTTGTGGAGCTCGGGTTGTGTGTTGTTGCGTTCGGTCCTCTCTTTTTCGTGGCTCTTTTTCGTGGCTCTTTGTGTTCTTCACGTCCTCATATATTTATAGATGATAGGAGTCTTGGGTAGCAAGTAAAAAAACGGTGATCTTGATTGGATAAGGATTCTCTTGAAGACTCCTAGATTTTCAGGATTCTGGACAGCTGCCTGCCCATGCTGACGTCTTGACAGACTCGTGTGTATATAGGACTCTGATTTGATAGAGACGTGTTGGACAATGACTCTAAGGTTGGATTAGAGTCCTTCTTTGATACTTCTCTGAATCTGGTCTCCTTTGAGGACTCCATGATTCCCAGGACTCTTTCGTACACTACTTGCTCAACGTCCGTCTCTGATCAATTGTCGCTCTTGCCCAATTGATTTATCTTCGATAGCCTTCTTTACGAGGTAGTTGTTCATGCGCGGTACTTGGTCGTGCATCGGTCTTGCTCCACTTTCTGACTCTGTCCCAACTTGCTCAACGGGATCTGGATGTTCCAGTCAGACCAGCTTGCTCAACATGCACCCTTGACCAGGAAGGTGATTTCCTTGCCTCTTTTACGCCTCGGTCTTTTCTTTGCCTTGGTTAAGTCATGGATCACGTGTGAGACTTTGGAAGTTGGGAATCTCCGCAAGGTGCCTTCGCCCATAATGGTTGCTTGCCCAAGTAGGCCCAAGTGTTTGAGTCACCGTTGCTTTGATTCCTTGATTTTCGTCCAAGGGACTGTTTCCCTTCATGCATGCGGTGTATGCCCATAGTGGTTGCTTGCTCAACTGTCGGTGATCAGTCGAAAGTGAGTGTTTTGCCTACAGTGGGTGATCAGGCCAAAGTAGGTGTTATGCCCAAACCGCCAACTTGTGCTGTCTTTTGCCCAATTATCAGGACTTCTTCATATTTCACGTAATTCACTCCAATTATGCCCAAAGTGTCACCTGCTATGCCCTGCATCACTCTTACTCCAAATGTGTCCTCCCAGACATAATAAAATAATAAAAGTGAAAATAAAGACTTGATTACTTGACTCAAAAGAACTAAAAATAAGCCAAAAAATATGGCTCATCACACACACACACACTTTACTACGCTTGTCCTCAAGCGTGCGGTATGACTTGCCTGCTCAATTAGAAATCAAAGGGAGGTAGAGATAGAAAAAATAACAGAAGACTCAAGCATGCTTATCAAAATACAGAAGTTGATCAAGTGAACAGACAGTCAAAATCATAGTCAGTGTAATGCATAAAAAACGGTCAAGAGTTTGCAACAGGATTTTGGGTGCTCTCTCAAGTGTTTCTCTCTCATATTGTATGGGTAGTGTTTCGCTCAATGCTGTTTTAAAAGAAGTTTTGCTTTGGGCTTGACCAAGTTCTATCCTGTGAATATTTTCAATTAAGTTGGGCAATATCATTAGGGCTTTCTAGGGTTTACTGTATAGGCTATCTTGGGCAATGCCCAGAATTGATCTTAGGTAGAGCTGCATTTTACTTAGCAACTTTTTCCTCCTAATCTCTTCTTTTATTACTGGCCTTAGCACACCCTTTTATTCATTGATTTTTTTTAATTTTTTTTATTTATTTTTTTTGCTTTTTTTTTAGGAAGACATTGCCCTGACCTGCCCCTTTTATGGACTTGGGCGTTTTTGCAGTTTGGTCAGGGCTTCGGTAGTTTTCCCCCAGGGGATCAAGAAAATAGGCTCGGCTCAAGGGGCTAACAAGGGTCTTCTTTTTATTATTTGCAGAATAGAACAAAATGCCTAAGTCATGTACTACCTCAACTAAATTTCAAATAATCACAATGGTCAGAACATGGGCAAGCTTCAGCATCACAAACTTTTTTAAACAACTACTCTCAAGAAAGAAATATCACACAAATGTAGGCTCAAATCCTTACAGCTTACCTAGTTGCAATTCCATCGTCCCTAATATTTTTCATGCATAGACTATTAATTTTGAAAACTGTTTAAGTTGGTCAAGTATTTTTCAAGCATGCGACTCGACCAGACTATGGGGTTTCTCTTGCCGTTCCCCCACTCACACACTTTGCCTCTGGCAAAGTGTGCAAATAGTAATAAGATGGGCAAGCATCTCCCCAGACTCAATATTCCGACTCCAAACGATGTTGGCGCACCTTCCCACATACACACTTTGCCTTGGGCAAAGTGTGCAAATAAGGAGGTCGACCCCATCGACCAAGGTCTTCAGAATAAAAAAAAATATGTCAATGGGCCGGAGGAACGCATTCAAGAGGAGGGATCAGCAAGATACCTTTGCCCAATATGGGCATTGTGTGCAGGCAATACTTCTGGGCTCGGTCAAGGTCCTTCCCAAAAATCTTTAATTGTTTGACCTCATCTGGCTTGCTCATTCGATTCTGTCTTTTCTTGTCATGGCACTTGCCCACAAGGTCTCTGTTCTTGCTCAAAGCGCATCTTCCTCCTCCAGCTTTAGCTCCTTGCCCATGATCTGCAACACAAAACACACTACCTTTCGAGGAGAACACTGCTCAAGGCTTATTTATTATAAAAAATAAAAAAGGGAAAAGATACTACCAGGTTGCCTCCTGGCCAGCGCCTAAGTTATCGTCATGGGCATGACGTTTGTTTTTGGGTTGCACGTGTTGTTTTCCTTGCTCTCCCTGTTCTGCCCTCAATTGTCCTGTATGGTCAAGCTAAAGCAAAACAAAAATCACAAGTCAAATAGCACGGAGAAAGTAACTGGAATTTAAACTCCCCGGCAACGGCGCCAATTTTGACGCTACCGTTGTTTGAGTAGCGCAAAATAAATTTATAAGAACCTAAAGCTTCACACCAACAACAAGTATTAGTGGCAAGTATAGGGTCGATCCCAGGAGGAGTTTATTGTTACTTTCCCCCGGCTTTGCCCAAAGGGTTGTCACGTTTAAAAAGGATTTTTTGTGTTCGCTTTGGGCACAGCGGTTCCGTGATCTGCATACTACCTTGACTGAAATAAAACAAAAACAAAATAAAATCGATTTATAAAACATTTGGGCAAGTCGTTACCTTGATCACACTGGTCAAATGTTTACTGTTCACAGGCACATATATCATTTTGCTAACAGCTTCATCTTCCGGTTATAGGCCCTAAATATTAACGTCCCTATGATGTCACGCACGCCAATACCCCTGACCCTCATTCGCTCTTATGTTTAAAGTCCTATTAGATCTCTCTCAATAGTTCTCCTAACATTGACCAATTCGACACTATGTGACCGCATGAGTCTAAGTTGATCAAGCCGCTTTCATCCTCCAAGCAAACCCAGAATGGCCAATAGCATGCCCGGACAGACCCGAGTCATACGACCACATTGTTGGGGATCGTGCATGTATACGCAGCGGAAAACAAAAATTTTATTTTATTTTATTTTATTGAAAACCCTTTTTCAATATTACATGCATTAATTGATTTAATTCAAATCTATTAAATAAATTATCCACCATTTAATTTAATTATCAAATAATTAAATATTTAATTCATGTATCCCATACTACATAAATTAAATCTTAGCGCAATTAAATTTATCATATAAATTAATTACTTGTAGCGCAATTACATTTATCATATAAATAAATTACACTACTAATTAATTACGCAGACATGCACACATAATTAATTGCGTCAATTTGACAATTAACATAATCGCAATTATATAATTCAAATCAAATTGATTTTAATTAACAATTAAATTAATCTCTATTAATTTTATTTGTCAATTATAATCCCAGTACTTTAGCGCAAACAATTAACGCAAAAACAATTAAATTCAAGTTTAATCGTGAGTACCTCAGGGATTCATCGGACGAAACGAAGTTCGTCGGAAGTCGCGCGGATGCGACGCGGGGATGCACGCGGGGCGTGCGGGCTGAACACGGGGAGAGCCGGGGTGGCTCTCGGCTGGTCGCGGGCGGCGCTCGGGCGCGGGCGGGCTTTGCTCGTCGTGCTCGGGCGTTGCTCGTGTTGGGATATGTCCTTCGATCCTACGTGTGCAATCGATAAAGTCATAAGGTCGTCTATGGATGTTAAATGATTATTTGATAATATTATTTGTTGGGAACAATATAATATTGATCGATAAATCATACCTACAGGGTCACACACGGACTCAAAGATGATGTACGTTGCTTGATAAATATATTGATTTAGAATCAATATTCACGTGGATTTAATTCACATGCATGGGATGCATGGCTTGCATGGATGCATGTCACATAGTGTGACATGGCATGCCACACAAGCTAGTGGGACCATGTCTTATGCTAGTTGGCATGATGATGTGGTGTGACCATTCATATTCACCATAAACCACCCCATTATGTGTGTTGATGACACACATTAAGGTGGGGGGTTACATGGTTGATAATGAGACAATTATGTGACCATAATGAGATTAATAAGAGGGTGAAAATCAGATTTTCACACAACTTAATCACATATTTCGAAATCCACACAAAAGAGAGAAAGGAGAGAGTGTTCTTGGAGAACCGACTCGATCAAGCAAAGTGTTCGTCATCCGGGTTCGTGTGCAACACGTAGAGGCCGGGCCATTTGTGCGGCTTCAACATCCGGGCGATCTAGACAAGAGGAGTGACGAGGTCATTCACAAGGAGAGCTTCGAGAGGCTGATCCATTAAGGTGGTTCAATCGACTCAACACCACCTTAACCAAAATCAACGATCACCAAAAGTAAGTAATCGTTGAACCTTATATATATATATATTGGATGTGTATATATATATGTTTATATGTGTTCTTATACACATTAAGTGTGCACTAAGATCCAAGCATGATAGATTTATATGCTTTACACGCTTCCGCACACACGGTATATCGATCGGATCGGTATACCGGTACCTTCAATTGGTATCAGAGCCTAGGGCTCGTGCACACTTTTGTGTTGGACACAAGAAGTTTAAATCAACATAATTGGCTTAATTGTTTGTTTGAATCTATGTGATTAGATATAAGGCCGGCCACCGTTAGTGGTCGGGTGAATGAAATTGTCGTTTTTTACGTACGATTGGCCATAGTTTTGGAGGGCTGCGTCCCTTGGAATCTTTTGTAATAGATAGGTTTTTTCTATTCAAAAATGTATTGTTCAATGTGTAAGCAATGGATTGAATCCATGGATCGACATTGGATATCGGCTCTCCAGCGAAAACGAGAAGAAACGAAGCAAAACGAAGCAAAACGGGCGAAACGGGGCTGCTGGAGCCAAACGGCGGGCACCGTTGAAGCTCCAGCGGGCGCTGTTTTGGTTCGGCGGGCGCCGTTTTGGAAACGGCGACCGCCGAATGGCCTGATTCTTGGCAGATTGGTCCGTGCCCTTTCGGCGACCGCCGTTTTGGAAACGGCGACCGCCGGTGGTGTTCGGCGACCGCTGGTTGTGAAACAGCGGGCGCCGTTCGTGGTTTTTGGGGTACGGACTAAGGTTAACCTAAATCGGCGGGCGCGGAACTGAAACGGCGAGCGTGGACCAGTCCGGAAGAAGTTCAAGGCCTATTTTGTTGCTTTTAATCTTTTCGTTTGAGAGTTGTGAGGTTCTAGGGGCCTTTCGATTACGTATTTAATTGCTTTGCTAGTTATAGGATGTTTTATGTTATAAATGTTCAACTTACATATAAACACCTATGCATGCAAGTTCCCAAAATAATGAGTATAATGTCTTGTCCAAAAACATCACACTCATGAAGCTCTCGATCATAAGTTGGTAGGTCCGCCTCAGCGGGGTACTACTTGTTATCTTGGGATAAGTGGGAGTAAAGGTTAGACCTTTACATGTGAGTTTGGTTTTCTCATCGATAGATCCACTGCAGGCGTGGCTATCGAGACATGAGATGAGAATGAGACTCTCATCGACCGAGAGTGACATTAGATGTCATTGACATGGGATGTCTACCTATCTTGGACTTCTTAAGTGCGGACTCAGTCGGCTTAAGAATTTGCAAGATGAGGGTCTTGGGATTGTTTTGTTCAAGGGAACAAAGATATTAGATATCGATTGAACAAAATGGAACAAATAAGTAGTTTTGATAGACAACCTTATTTGTTTACCGCTTTGTGAATGTTTACATACTTTATTTATCTTTCTTTTGTAGTTTATCATGTTAATTTCAACTCGATTCAAGTTTGGTTCAATTCTTGATTATGAAAAATTGAACAACATAAATTTTCTTGATTAACAACGTAATTTGAGGATGGTCCTCAAATACGAAGACAAAGAAAATGTGTTAAATAACCACATCCTAAGATATCATTGAACAACTCAATAGCATGTTCGGGGAATATGCTAAGATTGAGCGGTTCGGTATGACCAGGGTCATCGCTTCAGCTAGGCTGGAAAAATGGAAATCTATGGAATCACATGTACAACAAATGATTGGATTATTTGTTTCAAGTGACCGCCTAGATTTTTCCTATGATGATTATTTGGCAACCGATTTCATACTTCAATCTCATTATGGTTATAATGCCTTTAGGCTAAATTTTCCATATGAATGGTTTGAGCCGGCGATAGAAAAGGACCCTAAGAGGGAAATTCTTATGATATGGGATAGGGTAGTCAAAAGAGCATGGGCAAGAAGGCTACTAGGGTTCCTAGGGAATCTCAATGCGTCTACTGCAAAAGTGTTGGACACTACTTGCAAACATATAAAAGTTCATATTTTATTCAATTTCAAAACAAATGCCTAATTTGTCTTTCATTTGATGGATTATAAGGTTATGATTATTTTCACCTCGGGGAGTGATTTAATCCAAAACACTTAAGTTCATCAATGACACAAATTATAGACTTTCGAGCCATTGGATGGCGTGAATCGATTGTCTGGTTGGCTCCCTCATATTTTATGAGAGATAGGGCTTCAATTGCATGATAATATCGCTGGTTAGAAAACTTCGATTTTTCACTTACGATTTATCACGTTTTGACATTGAGATAATTTTGAATGGGAAATTTTAATGAAACTCAATTATTGGGAATAATTGAATTTGCCCAAAGTTCAATGAAGATGTGAAGAACGGGGTTGCTTCATCTTCAGGTATTAATGTTATAGACAAATTCTACTTCTTGGGTATTGGATGCCAAATGTGGTTCTCACATTTGTATGTGGAGGAACTACATAGAAGTGTAAGTTTGGTGAGTAGAGATGTCGATCTACGGGCGAGAAATGAAGCGAATGTCGCTGCATTAGCCGCATGATCATATGATGTTGTTTTGCCTTAGGGCCTTGTTTTAGTATTATAACTATGTAATTTCGTACCTTCAATAAACAATGAATATTGGTTCAGTATTGGATACTGATGGATTAGTTTTTCACTATTAAATAGTTTGGTAACTATTTTAATTGTGAATTATTCTTTGTTTTGGTACGTTTATTATATTGTTTATGTATACTTTAAACTTGAAAAATCATATATAACATTAACACTAAAGGCCGAATCGAATAAGTCTCAATGAGACATAACTATAACATTGTTGATTAGGTCAAATCAACATCTAAATATGTAACGAATCTTCTTTTAGAATGCATTCTAGATTCATTTGACTTGGAGTCATTTGATACATGTGGATGATGTGTGATGGACAAGATAACAATGTCATCTTTCTTGGAGAAAGGAGAACATGTAAGTGATTTATTAGGGATGATCCATACTGATGTATGTGGAACCTATCAGTTCACAAGCACATGAAGGTTATGTTTCGAGAAAACAAACTATATTAGATATAGTTCGACCATTCGATGAGAGGTCTAAATGAACTACTGGTCTCTTTTGGGAACACATAATTCTAGACTTCAACTTATACACTGAATAGGACCCCGTCAAAAGCTGTTGATAAGACACCATACGAAGTATGGAAAGGGAAGGTCCCTAACTTGTCTTATATCAAGGTTTGGGGATGTGAAGCTTATGTGAAGAGAAATATCTCAACAAAGCTTGAACCCAAATCGGATAAATGTTTCTTTGTTGGTTATCCAAAAGAAACACGAGGGTACCACTTTTATAACCAATCCGAGAACAAAGTCTTTGTTGCTCGAGATGGTGTATTTCTTGAAAAGGAATATCTTTCCAAGAAAGTAAGTGGGAGCTCAGTTGAATTGAACGAAGTTCAAGAAGACTTGAACGAGGTTCAAGAAGAACAAACTGAGATGGAGACTCAAGACTTGGTCGAAAGTACTCCAGTGGTTTTGGAAACCACACCTAACCCTCGAAGGTCCGGAAGGATTAGAACTCAACCTGACAGATACTTAGGTATTCTGACAAATGAGAACTATGAAATCATGCTTTTAGAAAGCAATGAACCTTCGACCTATATCCAAGCTATGACGAGTCCAGATTCCGAGAAATGGCAGGGTGCCATGAAATCCGAAATGGAATTGATGTCTGAAAATCAAGTTTGGAACTTGGTCGGTTTGCTTAAAGGGGCTAGGCCATTGGAAGCAAATGAATTTACAAGATAAAAACAGACATGGATGGAAAACCTAGTGTTTTCAAAGCAAGGTTGGTGGAAAAAGTTTTTTTTCACAGGGTGGATTATAATGAAACCTTTTCACCAGTTGCTATGATTAAATCCATTCGGATTCTCTTAGCCATTGTAGCTCATTATGATTATGAGATATGGCAAATAGATGTTAAAACCGCCTTCTTGAATGGGATTCTAGAAGAGGATGTGTTTATGACACAACCAGAGGGTTTTATCGATCCTAATCAGGCTGAGAGAGTATGCAAGCCTAATAGTTCCATTTATGGAATAAAGCAAGCATATCGGAGTAGCAATCTTCAGTTCAATGAATCCATACTGGGATTTGGATTTCAGAGGAACTCGGAAGAGTCTTGTTTTACAAGAAGATCAGTGGGAGTTACGTTGTATTAATTGTGTTGTATGTCGATGACATACTCCTTATTGGAAACAATGTTTCTATGCTTAATTCTATTAAAGAATGGCTTGGGAATTGTTTTTCAATGAAGGATCTTGGAGAAGCACAGTACATATTGGGCATCAAGATCTGTCGGAACAGATCGAAAATGATGTTTGGACTTAGTCAAGTGACCTATATTGATAAGGTACTTGATAAGTTCAGAATGAAAGACGCCAAAAAGAGTCTCATTCCAATGAGTCATGGCACATCACATAGCAAGATGCAAGGCCTTACGGTACTTGATGAGCAAAAGAGGATGTAAAACATTCCTTATGCTTCGGCAATAGGGTCTATAATGTACGCCATGATATGTACACGACTGGACGTATTGTATGCTTTGAGCATGACGATTCGGTTTCAAGGAAACCCAGGTGAGACGCATTAGACTGCGGCCAAGAGTATTCTTATGTACCTTAGATGGACTAAAGAATATTTTGTTGTCTTTGGAAGAAAAAAAGAGTTGATATTAACAAGCTGTTTGAATGCTAACTTCAAAACAGACTAAGATAATTTCCGATTTTAATCTGGTTATATCTTTTGTCTGGTTAGAGGTGATATTTGCTGGAATAGTTCCATGCAATGCAACATAGCTAATTAAACTACAGAAGCTGAGCACAGTATTGCATTGGATGCAGTAATGTTGGCAGTTAGGATTTGAAAGTTCTTGAATGAACTAGGTGGCGTAACTAGCTCAGCCCATCCGATAGTTCTCTATTTATAGTAGAGTTATCGCGCAAGCCAATGAGCTAGGAAGCACCACAAGTCTAAAACTGGTGCTCAGGAAGTTCCACATTATCTGGGAGATAGTTTTGTGGAGACATCGAGATAATAAAGTTGCAACTTTTGGTAAGGTTGCAAACCCGTTTTCTAAACCTCTCCAGCAGTTTAAGCTTGAGGCTTTCACAACTGCAATAGAGATCAAACATCTTAGAGATGGGTTGTGATTTCTATTACTGTATTAGATACTTTTGGATATTTGGTAAACATTCACTCATATGTATAATACATGTTTCTTCATATAAATATGGTTTAATTTATATGAATTGTCCAAATGATTAAGTGATATCAATTGGGTTATGAGGTCGACTTACCGCATAATGAAGTCCCAATGGTTGAACTGATATACTTAAATCATATAGTTGTTCCTGGTTCGTATAATCGAGTACGGACAACCCGATAATACAAAGAACTAGATTGTAATGTGTACTATAGCGCCGCTTCATGGGCTAGTGATGTGGGACATCAAGTACAATTACATAGATATTAGCTGGGAGCTAATGATCGAACAGACCCGACTGGAATAGTATTTAAGATTTTGAGTCATAATACTATTTCATTGACTGTCGAGCAATTTCCTCTGACCTGAGTAGTCCAGAGTGATTCCATTGTGAAATGATGTACTTTGATACAAGTAAACGCCTTTCGTAAAAGGAGGTTATAAAACATGTTATTGGGTATATCAGGAAGCAAGTGGGAGAGCTTGGATTGACAAGATGGGATTGTCCTCCATTTTATAATGGGAAACATGTCTTACCGGCCACTTGGAGAGTCGAGACTGTGGAAAATACGTGGCCACGTCCAGATTCGTATCATAGTGATAAATCTGGTTTTACAGTCTGTCTCAAAGTCCAAGAAAGGTTTGAACCGATTGAGGATGACTCGAGTCTTGCCTCAAGTTCAAACTTAGACATAAAGTGACAACAGGAAGTTGGCAGCACACTGGCTCTGAAGGCCAAGTGGGAGATTGTTGGGATATGTCCTTCGATCCTACGTGTGCAATCGATAAAGTCATAAGGTCGTCTATGGATGTTAAATGATTATTTGATAATATTATTTGTTGGGAACAATATAATATTGATCGATAAATCATACCTACAGGGTCACACACGGACTCAAAGATGATGTACGTTGCTTGATAAATATATTGATTTAGAATCAATATTTACGTGGATTTAATTCACATGCATGGGATGCATGGCTTGCATGGATGCATGTCACATAGTGTGACATGGCATGCCACACAAGCTAGTGGGACCATGTCTTATGCTAGTTGGCATGATGATGTGGTGTGACCATTCATATTCACCATAAACCACCCCATTATGTGTGTTGATGACACACATTTAGGTGGGGGGTTACAAGGTTGATAATGGGACAATTATGTGACCATAATGAGATTAATAAGAGGGTGAAAATCAGATTTTCACACAACTTAATCACATATTTCGAAATCCACACAAAAGAGAGAAAGGAGAGAGTGTTCTTGGAGAACCGACTCGATCAAGCAAAGTGTTCGTCATCCGGGTTCGTGTGCAACACGTAGAGGCCGGGCCATTTGTGCGGCTTCAACATCCGGGCGATCTAGACAAGAGGAGTGACGAGGTCATTCACAAGGAGAGCTTCGAGAGGCTGATCCATTAAGGTGGTTCAATCGACTCAACACCACCTTAACCAAAATCAACGATCACCAAAAGTAAGTAATCGTTGAACCTTATATATATATATATTGGATGTGTATATATATATGTTTATATGTGTTCTTATACACATTAAGTGTGCACTAAGATCCAAGCATGATAGATTTATATGCTTTACACGCTTCCGCACACACGGTATATCGATCGGATCGGTATACCGGTACCTACAGCTCGTTCAAACCTCCGGCGTCTCTCGTCAAATCAGGTTTCACCTCGTATAGGTAATCCCACTCGCGTATTGCACTAGAAATACGAGAGGGAGAATACGACGGGAAAAACGGGCCAGAAAAACGGCGCCGGAATCGGATTCCGGCGAGGCGGTCGGCTGCCGGCGGCGGCGCTGGGCGGCGGCTCCGGGCGGCGGTCCTCCGAGGGAGGCGGCCGAGGGGGCGGAGGACGAGAGAGGGGAGAGGAGAGGGAGAGACTAGGGTTAGAGCTCTCTAGGTTTGGTGTGTTCTTCTTCATGCCTATGGAGCTCCTTTTATAGGTGAAGAAAAGAGCTACTTGGGCTCAAACCCTAATGGATCGGATCCATTAAGCCTTGTCGGCCCAATTCATTAGCCGTCATTACGTTTCTCCCAAATTGACAATCAATTCGATCTCCGAAAAATATAACGATTATATTTTCTTTCTCGTTTTAATTTTCTCATCGATATGAGATAATAATAAAATTTTCCAATTTCACAAAATCGGAAAGCCCATTTCAGGGGTACTGCTAAATCGGGAAATTTCCCAAAATAGAAAGTGTACGCCATCGTGTCCGTTTTCTTTAGCTCATTAATATTTCCAACTCATAATCACAATTATGAATCTCGGATTCAATCATATTGACCTCCGACTATATGTACTTAATTAACAGTTAATTAAAACATGATCGTATTCAAGGATTGGTTTACACGAGAATGTGACCCTCAATGGTTCAGGTGTATAACTAGCCGTGGGCTCACAACACATTGTGATTCGAACAACATATTGTTCTTATATCAACTACTCTCGAGAGTTTTAGATTAATAATCATATTATTTAATCTCCGAACAATTCGGTGCCCAACGAATCAGTGACGAGCGTCTAGCAACCACGCTTCACTAATTCCCTAGATACAAATGAAGTGCCTGCAAGAACCTTGTAATATAGTTAGCGTACAGTACGATCCCTCCGATTCATATGTCCTTATCAAACTAGAGATATTGGTCAATCGAGATCTCTTGTTGTGTTTGATAACTTTGCGAACGTTCTAGGCTTCGTATAATCCAGTCGTGATTGATCTAGAGAAACACATTTCTCTAATCATCTCACTGTTCAACTCTGGCCAGAGATTCCGGGACTACGAACCACATAGGACATCCATGATCTATATCAAGCGATCAGATCCCCTACTACCATGCACAGACTTCACATCAGATTTCGAACTGCACGAACATTGCCTCCTTTTTCGACTTACTCCCTTTCCAGGGAATCAGAAACACGTTACGATACAGCTAGTCCTCTGATGAAGTCACGGTGATGTCTGGGTCTTAAGGATTAATTGTGTACAACTATATTATGGAATTCTCTACTCGATCAGTGATAACCACTTAGAGATTCCAGGGAGAGGGGGTTCAGTGAACTCATCAACAGTGAGCACCCACTCATGTATGTCGATGTCCCAACACCGAGGCTCGAGATTAGCCCACATACACTAAGTGCTAGTCTCAAGGGGGAAAGGCCGGGTATCCTTGTTATTGGCGTAACCCATCGACTAGGAACTGAGTTTGACCAGTTACGTTGCGTTAACAGAATTATCTCTCGGTTTCCACAAAACCGAATTCATACAACATGTGTAACTGTACAGGACTATATCTATGATTCAACATGGGGAGTAGATATAGCATATGCCTTAATTAATCATAATTAATAATCTTTCATAATTTCGAAATAAATTGATAATATTTATTAATTAAATAATAAATTAGGTTCGACCACAGCCACAAGTTGGCTTGTTGGTCACCTACTCTATCAATCTCCCACTTGACCTAAAGCCAACTGCTCTCGTATCTAAGTCCCATCGACTCTCGATGTATCTCGTGGACTGATTTAGACAAAGGCTTGGTAAAGGGATCAGCTATATTATCTCCCGAAGTGACTCTTTCGACCAAGACGTCACCTCTCTCAACGATCTCGCGGATCAGATGATATTTCCTCAGTACATGTTTGGATTTCTGATGAGATCTCGGTTCCTTATCTTGTGCTACGGCTCCCGTGTTATCACAGTACAACGTTACTGGATCACTTGCGCTCGGAACGACTCCCAACTCTTGGATGAAGTTCCGTATCCAAACAGCCTCTTTTGCAGCTTCACTTGCTGCAACATATTCAGCTTCGGTGGTGGAATCAGCCGTGGTTTTCTGCTTGGAACTCTTCCAACAGATGGCACCTCCGTTCAGCTTGAATATGTATCCCGATATCGACTTAGAGTCGTCCACGTCAGATTGAAAACTAGAGTCCGTAAACGCCTCTATCTTCAAATCGTGACCTCCATAGACTAAGAACATCTCTTTTGTATTTCGCAAATACCTAAGAATGTCCTTCACGACTTTCCAATGAGCCGGTCCAGGATTAGACTGATACTTGCTCGTGACACTCACAGCATGAGCAATATCAGGTCTAGTACATAGCATGCCATACATCACGCTTCCAATACCGGATGCGTATGGTGTGCGATTCATCCTCTCGATTTTCAGTTCCGTTGCTGGACACATGGTTTTTGAGAGACGAATTCCATGACACATTGGCAAAAACCCTCTCTTGGAGTTTTCCATGTTAAACCGTTTTAAAATGGTTTCTATGTACAAGGATTGTGATAGGCCGATCATCTTTCTAGATCTATCTCTATAGATTCGTATTCCTAATACGTAAGATGCCTCGCCTAAATCCTTCATCGAGAAACGTGTGGACAACCATGCTTTCGTTGCCTGCAGCATACCTACATCATTCCCAATGAGTAGTATGTCATCAACGTATAGCACTAAAAACGTCACGGCGCTCCCACTAACCTTCTTGTATACACAAGGTTCCTCCGGGTTCTTGACAAAATCAAACTCTTTGATTGTGTTGTCAAAACGTTTTTTCCAACTTCGGGATGCTTGTTTCAATCCATAAATGGATCGCTGGAGTCGGCAAACCTTTTTCTCTTCTCCAGGAGATATGAAGCCTTCCGGCTGCGCCATATAAATTTCCTCCTCAATGTCCCCATTGAGAAACGCGGTCTTCACATCCATTTGCCATATCTCGTAGTCATACCACGCAGAGATGGCCAGCAAAATCCTAATGGATTTAAGCATAGCGACTGGTGAAAAGGTTTCCTCATAGTCAACACCTTGCTTTTGAGTATATCCTTTTGCCACCAACCTAGCTTTAAAGGTCGCAACCTTTCCATCAGCTCCAACTTTCCTTTTATAGATCCACTTGTAGCCTATAGGAACGATTCCTTTAGGTGGGTCTACCAACGTCCATACGTTGTTGGAATACATGGAGTCCATTTCGGATTTCATGGCAGTAAGCCAATGTCCCTTGTCCGTATCCAATATGGCTTCATTGAAGGTTCTAGGATCGGATCCATCATCAATGATTTCGTGATCACTATCAACGAGGAACAACCGATCAGGCAACCTCCGAACTCTTTCGGATTTACGGACTGTCGGTCGTGGAGGTGTATCAGTGGTTTGTTGAATTGGCTCTGGTTCAGGGACTGGTGCATGAACTTCAGTTTGTGGGTTGTCATCTCGAACCTCTTCGAGATCTACTATGCTGCCTTTTCCATCCGCTAGGAATTCCTTCTCAAGGAATACAGCATTTCTCGAGACAAACACTTTTGCCTCAGAAACATAGTAGAATTCATATCCCATGGAATCCACGGGATATCCCACAAAGTAGCATAAGTCGGATTTACTATCCAACTTATCTCCCACTAGCCGCTTCACGTAAGCGGGGCAACCCCATATCTTTATATGTTTGAACGTGGGTTGTCGGGAATGCCAAAGTTCATAAGGTGTGGATTTAACTGCTTTAGTGTTAAGTCTATTCAGCAAATAGGCGGCTGTCAAGAGTGCGTGACCCCACAAGTACGCCGGTAACTCAGTGACACTCATCATAGATCGAACCATGTCCAACGGTGTTCGGTTACGGCGCTCGGACACTCCGTTCAACTGAGGTGTTCCAGGAGGAGTCCACTGAGAGAGAATCCCATTCTCTTTTAGATAGTCTATAAACTCAGCGCTTAAGTATTCGCCACCACGATCGGATCGTAGTTGCTTAATACGAAGCCCAATTTGATTCTCTACTTCATGTCGGAAGTCTTTGAACCTTTCAAAAGTCTCCGATTTGTGCTTCATTAAGTACACGTAACCATACCTTGAATAATCATCGGTAAAGGTTACGAAGTAGTTGAATCCACCCCTCGCACTAACACTTAGTGGACCACACACGTCAGTATGGATCAGATCCAATAGACCTTCAGCACGTGCCATTGTCCCTTTGTAGGGAGACTTGGTCATTTTCCCTTTTAGGCAAGCTTCACAAGCTTGGAGCGATTTCACATCATCAAGTGTGAACAGCCCTTCCTTTAGGAACTCATTCAATCGTCTCAGGGAAACATGTCCTGTTGGAATTCGATATCCCGGGTTATTTAAATTTGCGGAAACCAATAACCCGAACGAACCCTTCGCCGGAGATCACACGAACACCGACTCATCCGCCGAAGTCCGGGCTTTGGAGACCACGCGCCCGAAGGCGCGCAATCCGCCCCCACCCGAACCCCCGCGAGCCGGGTTCACGCGATCGAACATCGCGTTCGATGGGGCTGCATCCGGCAGCCCCCAGCAGCAGGTCCGGCGACCTGCTGCCCGCCGTCGAGGAGCCCCCACCGTCGCGGTGGGGAGGTGACGGCACCAGCCCGTCACCGCCGGCGATCGCTTCCAGCGATCGCCCCCTCGGCCGAGGCCGAGGGTTCTCCTTCGCGCGCCGAACCCTAGGCGTGCGGTCCACGCGGTCCGGTGGCTTCGCCACCACCGCGTGGTCCCTCGTCTAATCCGGGTTCGATCCTTCAGATCTTGTTTTTCGATAATTGATCAATAAACTAGAATTAAATTGCGGAAATTTAATTCACCTTTCGATTCGTTGTGCGGAGAAACGAGATCTTATGATGACCTTGAGATCTTCCCACGTATTCCTTGCACTAGCCCGGACGTCGTGTGGGCGACGATCTACCGAACTCCATGGATCTCCCTCTCTACTTTCTCTCTCTAGAATTGTGTTCTTCAAGTTATGAGAATAGAGAAGACCATGTAGTGCTTTTATAGGCTACGTAGGGGATCTTAAGGAGGTGGAATATTGGGCTTCCAATAATAGTGATTAAATTGAGCCCAAGCCCAAATCTATTAATCCTTACTATAATTAATTATATGATTAACTCCACTATATAAATATAATTGCACTCCCAATATTCACCATATTATATCAAATAATATTTCTCCGGTAGTATTATTTATTCCGTGTATTTAAGATATAAATATCCATGAATAAAATTAATTTATTGCTAATTAATTTATTCATCTCTTATATCCGAGACTAGTACCATTCAACCTTAATTATTATGCGGATTAAATCCACCTGCAGGGTTTACATAATAATTCCTTATGAACTCATCTCGGGGATATTATCAACCCTTACGGGATACACTTTCCCGTCAAGTATTCACGGCATGTCATATATAAAATATAGTGACCCAACTTAACCGGTAATTAACCCAATAATTAAATCGGTTAATTCCTTTGGTAAATCAAAGTCACTTATATTAAATATACACACCCGCAATAGTATCGGGGATTAAGAATAAAATACACTGAGACTTAAATCGATTATCGCCGGCAATCCTAATCGATAAATCTCAAACGATCCGCTCAATACACCAAGTGTACAAGTGTGATAAAATAATTAAGATAAATTATTTTCTCTCTCACACAACGACTATACCGATGGATTGGTCCGTGTCCATCTAGGTCGTGAGCAACTGTTCGATTAAATACGAGTAACCGATAGTATGATCTTCTGTGTGCCCATGCAACACCATACTAACTACAACGTATAAAATCCAGGACTATGATTTGCATATATTTAATTATAAATAATTAAACGCAAATAATTGTTTATTAAATTAAATAGATTAATGGCAATGGATCGTGAGCTTGCGTTACTTAAATCTAGACATTAAGTACACAAATCCAACAATCTCCCACTTGTACTAAGGTCTAGTCATTTTCTCCAAACTCCCGACTCCCATACTCATCACGTGCTTAAGTTGTACTTCCAAGAAGTATTATGTGAATGAGCACTCTAGGTTGCCGCTCTGAAGTTATCTTGGTGACTACAGCGTCGTCTCCCTCGACGATGACTCGTATCAGGTGGTACTTGCACTATGTGTTATCTTACACTTATGGACTAGTGATTTCTTACCATTTGCCATTGCACCGCTATTTACATAGCCTTTGGCAAATTAAGAATCACATCTAAGTCCCAGAGATTATCCCGGAGTTATACCAAAACTTCCGCTGCCTCTGAGGCCGCTATTTGGTTACCCATGGGAGAGTCCGAAAAGCATCGTGCTTATCACTCTTCCATGTTAAAACTCCTTCTCCTTTAATAGTGAAACACATAGCCTGATCGACTTACACCGGTCCTCATTCGATTAGAAATCTAAGAGAATGTAATCCAAAGGAAAAACTCGTCTGCTTCGTAGCCTAGAACAGTACTTCGAAAATACTTTTACGGCAGTCGAATATTCCTTTCCAGGATTACCTTGATATCCTCCCACTATGCTAACCGCATAGCCGATATCAGGTTCTTGTTTTCAACAATGCATTTATCAAGCTTTCCACACTCCAAGTGTAGGAAACTGCTTTCACTGCTTCTATATCACCTTTATGTGTTCCAAAACACATACCTTAGATAGATGCATTCCGTCTCTGAAAGGTAACGAACCTTTCTCGGAATCTTGCATGTTAAAACGAACCATAATCATATATATGTAAGATGTCCAGGAGAAGTACAATGTTCTTTTCTTGAGATCCTAGATCTTAAGAACATGCTCTAACTTCTTCTTTATCTTATATATCGATTTTTCTAGACAACCATCATTTTATGTCTGACAACATCTTTACATTGTTGCCAATGATAAAATGTTTATCTACATAAAACCTCCGAGAAACACCACCTTGTTTCCATCACGTTTCCCATACACACGATTCGTCAATGCCTTTTGATGAATCCATCAAATGGACTATCTCATCAATGCGCAAGTTCCACGAATTCTAGCTTTGTTACAATCCATAAATGGATCAACTAAGCTTGTACTCTAAATGATCTCGCCTCTTAACAATAATCCTTATTGCTTTCCAAGAAGGCACATTTAGATCTAGTACCGCCTCTATGTAGATCTAGGGATCGATTTCACGTATACTAGGTCCAGAGTCCGAAGACTCACCTAGTTTTATGAATATCTCCGGTTGTTAAACAACCTCCCACTACAACGGCATTCCGGTGTATAAACAGTAATAACAGTAGGTGCAGTTAGTGGTGTACCGCTACTCGGTTTGGCTGGTTCTAAGTCTTAATCATTTTCTCTCTTTTCAGAAGCATCATGTCATTTTGGGCTTTGTGGTTCATCTAATAGTCTTCCTCTAAGAACCGGGCGTTAGAACTTATAACGTCCTTCTGGTTCATAGTACTATCGAACACACATCTTTTGTTCTTCTAGGATATTCTACAACCACATTTGAATGTGCCGTTGTTACCAAGACATATCCATAGAACATAGGTAGTTCCGTTTAACTCGCGCTTTTACTATTTCTATAAGAGTTCCATTTCTTATTTCCGACACACCAATCTTACAGAGGACTGTATGGTGTAGTCACTTGGGATCCAATCCCAAGCTCTGATCATAAATCAGAGTCAATCAATTCTAATACTTGTCCGGATCTTACATCTTATATCCATAAAGGATTGCTTAGTCGTATTATCTTCCAAATTAGATTCTTAGGTCGGAAGGTCCACTCCTTCAACTTAATTGATCTTACAATCAATTTTCGACCTTTGAACTTCTTATTTGAATAAATATGACTTAGCATAAGATTCCACAAGTATAAATGATTTAATAAAGAAATCTCTTATTAGTAAAACGAGTTATATAAAACGGTTCGTCGCATTGTGGTAGACTCAGGATTCATCATTTATATATTGCTAGCTAATGTACCAAAATAGATAATATCATTATTTCTTCTTATAACCATCAAATGATTAAAAGAAATAAAATATCCATTCATTAGAAATCCAGAACAAATTTCTTTCTAATATGAAAAGTACATAAAAGCAATAACTCAAAATGAAATCCTATAAAGTGTCTTCCACTGCAACAGCTGCCTCCTTACAGCACTGCCCATCTAGACTACGATCTTTTCTTTTCTAAGTCGTCGGGTTTCCTGTAACCCTTGCATTTAGAATGCACATACCGCCAGTGGTTCCATATCTACACACCAGGTTCCGGTAGATAATACCACTGACTATGTTTTACGACTAAAGAAATTTCGTACCTTCTTTGAGAGGATAATTAGACTTCCAGTACCCAGACTGTTTTCATCGAGAACTCTTGCCTATTGGCTTTCTCGTCCCATCTCGTGGTTCAAGTAATCTTAGAACCACTGGGTTTCTTTGCTTTCTTTTCCTTTCCCCCGATTCATGCCTTTAGGTTCGAAACCTTTGGCATTGGCTAAAAGAGCTTGCGATTTCCGTTTCAACTTGTCTAAAAGGTCAATCATCTCAAAAACGTGTTTAAGCGTTTCCTTGAATCGACTGCCCTTTATGAGTATCCACATCGCTTCTTGTCTAGCCGCCTATATCAATAGGCTCGGAAGGACAAAGCTTATTGAGTACAACCTTGTACTCTTCAACAGTTTGGGTAATGTCTAGATCTCTATTCCAATCATTACATTTAGGGACCAGTGAGTTTAAAAATTCCTTACGTATCACAGAAAGTGGGTTCAAAGCCATATCCTAATCTATGAGCACATATAACAACAAACAATTGATTTAATCTCCGATATTATCTCCCTCAAATAATATCATTAAACCACTAATCACATCTAAAATCCCATCAGGTAAGGCAAGCCACGTGGTGTGGACGTTTACCCACCCAAATGATTTAGCAATTAGATTTGCTTCGGTCATACATCACTTATAGCGGAACCTCGTGGGGAGGAATACTATAATGCGTATCTAAGTGTAAACCATTACTCAGTACCAAAGTAAATTACTTGGAATTGCTACATCACCGCAAGCCACGTGGTGTGGACGTTTACGATAACTTCACAACTCTTCATAATTACTTACAACTGTCTACATCAATTAATCCAAAGTCCGTCAGTATAGCAAGCCACGTGGTGTGGACGTTTACTACACTAAGAGACTTTTATAATTGACTCCCAATTACTTGATCCATTTAATCTTGTAAATCAAGACGTGGAGAATCATAAGTGAAACTCGAAGTTTCTAACCAGTGATTCGCCATGCGAACGACCCTATCTCTCATAAATGAGGGAGCCGAGCAGACAAGCGACCCATCTATCAAAGAATGGCACGGAAGTCTCTAATTTGTGTCCTCTACATGACCAAGTGGCTTTGGCTCCATTCCACTCCCCGGGGTGAGAATGAGTCGACTTGAAATCAGCTTTGGAAAGACAAATTAGGCATTGTTTGATAAACTTAATCAATGTTTCTCGTAAGAGGAATTACAAGAACTCTCCTCCAATGACTTATCTATATAAACTTCAAAAGTTTATAAAAGTCACCAAGAGAGCAGCAATGGAGACCATGGATATCTTTCCATACCCTCTCCCACTTAGCTTTTTATAACAAAGGGATACGCTATCTAATGCATAATTAAATACACATAAGCATAATAACAAACATACACTTCATGCAAGTACGTTCACAAATAATCAAATAATTACTCAAGTAAAATTATTTCTCGACTATTCGTACCTTGATGAATTCCAGCATGCTTGCCTTGAGTCTTCATTCTACGTCTTGAATACTTTGCCGAGCGACGGAAAAATTCTTTGATTCTCATATTTAATTTTACCCAATTAAATAAAATCAATTCCATTGATTTCCATATTTAATTCTATTTTAAATAAAATCCAAGATTTTCCAATTCAAAATAAATTTTGAATTAATCTAATGATTTTAAATAAAATACTTAAATTAAATAAAATCAATATTATTAAAATCCATTGATTTCCATATTTAATTCTATTCTAAATAAAATCCAAGATTTTTCAATCCAAAATAAATTTTGAATTAATCTAATGATTTTAAATAAAATACTTAAATTAAATAAAATCAATATTTTAATAATTTCTCAATCCTATTTAGATTAGATCTCAAGAATCCTAATCAAAATCGAATTTTGATTCTTCTTAAGACTTCTAATCCAAGTAGATATAGGATATCTAGAGAAACTAGGATTTTCTTTCCTAATTTAACTCTCCATCTAATTCCATTATTTAATTCCATAATTAAGAAATCTAATCCAAATAGAATTTGAATTAATTCCAAAATTAAATTAAATAAAATTAGAAAGATTAAATTATTTCCGGAAAGATCGGATTTACCGGGACGAACCGAAACGAAGATTCCGGTAATCCCGATCGAACCAACATGCATGGCCGTTCTCACCATGCATAAAGCATGGCCTCATGCATTCCACATGCACAGCCCATGCAAAGGAATGAATAAATTCCATTCAGCCAACCATCAATTTACGCACATGCATAACAGAAATCACATGGTGTCGGCCAAAGACAAAACCGATGTCGGCCGACACCCTTAATTAATTTCAGCAGCGCGCACAATTTCGATCGTCTTCTCCGGCGGACTGTGCACGAGCCTGGTTGATTTCCGGCATGGCGTCTCCTTCGACGACACACGCCATCAACCTCGACACAGTCCACGCAAGCCACGCGTCTAGCCGTGCTCGTCAACGCAACCCACGAAAGACGAAACACGTCCACGCGGCATGGCTGCGCGCTCGTAGCCGCCCTGCTGACTGCCGCCGACTTCCGGCGAGCCATCACGCGATGGTGATCACCAAGTCGAGCAGCCCAGCACCAACAGCTCCGAGCCTTGGCGCACCAGCAGCCCACGATCCGAAGCCGAAGCCGCGAACCGAAGCCGATGCGCGAACCTAACGCCGCTGCCGGCTGCCGGCGAACCACCACCGCTGGTGGCATACGCCGACACGCCCAGCTGCGTTCAGCCCGCTTACAGCAGCCGGTACAGCCCGTGCTTCCAGCCACCTCCCCGGCAGCCCGCACCGAGCCCACGGTCGATCGATCCGGTTCGATATTTCCGAAAACCCTCGTTTTTAATAATTAATTTTTCCGTCCAACACAATTCATACAAGAGAGAAAAACAAGTACGTAGAACAAATATAGCACAATAATTTAACAATTTAAATTAATCTATGGCTATAAACATCGAGAATCGATTATCGAAACAATTAACGAAAAACGTAACCTGGCTCTGATACCAATTGTTGGAATTCGATATCCCGGGTTATTTAAATTTGCGGAAACCAATAACCCGAACGAACCCTTCGCCGGAGATCACACGAACACCGACTCATCCGCCGAAGTCCGGGCTTTGGAGACCACGCGCCCGAAGGCGCGCAATCCGCCCCCACCCGAACCCCCGCGAGCCGGGTTCACGCGATCGAACATCGCGTTCGATGGGGCTGCATCCGGCAGCCCCCAGCAGCAGGTCCGGCGACCTGCTGCCCGCCGTCGAGGAGCCCCCACCGTCGCGGTGGGGAGGTGACGGCACCAGCCCGTCACCGCCGGCGATCGCTTCCAGCGATCGCCCCCTCGGCCGAGGCCGAGGGTTCTCCTTCGCGCGCCGAACCCTAGGCGTGCGGTCCACGCGGTCCGGTGGCTTCGCCACCACCGCGTGGTCCCTCGTCTAATCCGGGTTCGATCCTTCAGATCTTGTTTTTCGATAATTGATCAATAAACTAGAATTAAATTGCGGAAATTTAATTCACCTTTCGATTCGTTGTGCGGAGAAACGAGATCTTATGATGACCTTGAGATCTTCCCACGTATTCCTTGCACTAGCCCGGACGTCGTGTGGGCGACGATCTACCGAACTCCATGGATCTCCCTCTCTACTTTCTCTCTCTAGAATTGTGTTCTTCAAGTTATGAGAATAGAGAAGACCATGTAGTGCTTTTATAGGCTACGTAGGGGATCTTAAGGAGGTGGAATATTGGGCTTCCAATAATAGTGATTAAATTGAGCCCAAGCCCAAATCTATTAATCCTTACTATTATTAATTATATGATTAACTCCACTATATAAATATAATTGCACTCCCAATATTCACCATACTATATCAAATAATATTTCTCCGGTAGTATTATTTATTTCGTGTATTTAAGATATAAATATCCATGAATAAAATTAATTTATTGCTAATTAATTTATTCATCTCTTATATCCGAGACTAGTACCATTCAACCTTAATTATTATGCGGATTAAATCCACCTGCAGGGTTTACATAATAATTCCTTATGAACTCATCTCGGGGATATTATCAACCCTTACGGGATACACTTTCCCGTCAAGTATTCACGGCATGTCATATATAAAATATAGTGACCCAACTTAACCGGTAATTAACCCAATAATTAAATCGGTTAATTCCTTTGGTAAATCAAAGTCACTTATATTAAATATACACACCCGCAATAGTATCGGGGATTAAGATTAAAATACACTGAGACTTAAATCGATTATCGCCGGCAATCCTAATCGATAAATCTCAAACGATCCGCTCAATACACCAAGTGTACAAGTGTGATAAAATAATTAAGATAAATTATTTTCTCTCTCACACAACGACTATACCGATGGATTGGTCCGTGTCCATCTAGGTCGTGAGCAACTGTTCGATTAAATACGAGTAACCGATAGTATGATCTTCTGTGTGCCCATGCAACACCATACTAACTACAACGTATAAAATCCAGGACTATGATTTGCATATATTTAATTATAAATAATTAAACGCAAATAATTGTTTGTTTAATTAAATAGATTAATGGCAATGGATCGTGAGCTTGCGTTACTTAAATCTAGACATTAAGTACACAAATCCAACATGTCCTAGTCGGGCATGCCAAAGTTGTGCGGGGTTAAGACTAATTTCTTTTCGTTTTGCTGTTAGCACATTAACAGGGATCTCGTTTAAGTTAAGTTCATATAAATTGTTTGACAGATGTCCCTTACATATCACTTTATCGTCCTTTTGTATAAGGCAAATCGAATTTCCAAAAACAAAAGAATAACCTTCATTATCCAAAACAGGAATAGAAATAAGGTTCCGAATAAGTGATGGAACGTAAAGACAATTGTTCAAAACTAATTTAAAACGAGAATCAGAAACATCTAAGTAAATAGTCCCGATGGCTTCAGCAGCAACTCTTGCTCCGTTTCCCATCCTCAAGAAGGTCTCACCTTCCTTGAGCTTCTTACTTCTTGTCATGAGCTGCAAATCATTACAGAGATGTGAGCCACAACCGGTATCCAATACCCATGAAGAAGAATTTAAGGATAAATTTACTTCTATGTAAAACGTACCATTCCCAGAACGTTTCTGGTCAAGGTACTCCTTGCAGTTACGGCACCAATGGCCTTTCTTTCCACAATGGTGACAAACGTCATCAACAGATTTGACGACTTTGTCCTTAGATCCACCTTTCTTCCTTTTATAGACCATCTTGCTCGAGGAAGAAACATTTTCTTTCCTCTTCTTCGGATAGGAACGCTTCCTCTCAGAAGTCGAAGCAATGAGAACAGATTTCTCCTTTTTGATAGTCGTTTCAAAACTGACCAACATGTTAAGCAGCTCCTCGAGAGGTGGTGCTAGTTTGTTCATGTTGAAGTTCACTATGAACGGTTCATACGAACTTGGGAGAGACAGGAGGATCAAATCCACCGAGAGCTCTTCGGGTAGGACGACCTTGAAATTCACTAGCTTCTCAATGAGACCGATCATTTTGATACCATGCTCGTGGACCAAAGCCCCTTCGCGCAGTTTCATAGTGGTCAGCTCCTTCGTAGCAGTGAATCTCGCGGTCCTAATATTCTCACTGTATAGGCCATCAAGATGAATCTTGATATCATGAGCCCATTCATACGTTTCATATTTCCTAGCAAGCTCAGGAGACATGGCAGCTATCATATAGCATCGGACAGTATTATTGTCCTCTTTCCATATCTCCATGTCTTTCTTCTCCTCGTCAGTATGATCGAGGTCCGGGTCAAAGTCAAACTTATCATCCAAGACATAAGTAAGGTGATCAAGTTGCAGCACAAGTTTGAGATTGCGTAGCCAATCAAGATAGTTTGGGCCAGTGAGTTTGTTTTGGTCGAGGATCGACGCTAGGGGATTCTTAGACATGATTACTGAGAAAATTTTAAGAAGATTAATTAGTGATAGTTCGAATTATGATTGCAATTAAAATTGTAAGGACTTTTAGGAATTTTAATTGTCTCCCACTAAATTTTTCGAATTCCACTATCCTCTAGTGAACAGACGGGAAAATCCAATTTTCCTTAGATGGGCTTTAGGTCCAAAGGCGTAAACCATAACTCGTAGTTAATCTAGCCCAGTTATGTTTACCCAATGGTAGAAAACTATTTTTCAATCACATCTCTATGTGATCCTAAAGTTAGCTTTTCCTCACCATGACAATGAACTACGTTAATCGTACCCTTCAAAGTCAACCATGTGTCAAGACCGACCCACCGATATGAGAAGTGAAAGTTGGATTCCAATAAACGTGTACATCCCATAGTTAATCTATCCGACTGCACAAGTCTAAAGGAATCGTAGCCAACACGTCTCCATCATATGTCGGTAAATCACAGCTTGACTCACAAGCAGTACTCCCCGCTAACACGGCATACCATACTACTTGCAAGTGGCTTTCTCATGATTTAACGTCGGTAGAAGGAAAGAAGAAAGAACGACACATCGGTTCTTCTTTATGGCTTGATATACATTCTCGGGAGAGAATGGAGGACTACAGGATTATTTATCTCATCAGATTGAGTGAGCGATCGATTGTTGATTCCTAACAACTATGTTCTCTATAGGCCATCCTAATGGAGTACATAGGATCATAATATATATCACAATATATATATCTCACATAAGTCATATAATTCACATAGCATTTAATCACAATTAAAACAAGGTATGTAAATTAAATTGGTGCTCTATTAATTAACTTGATTTAACAATTAAATCAAATAATTAATCTATCACCTTGTTGATCGAATATTTAAATCAATTATTTAATTGGTCAATAAATAATTTCACTAAATTAAATATTGATACTTCTTTTCTATTTCAATTTATTGATATCCCAATACTCAAACGTGATGTCTCGTAAGTGAAGACTCGAAGCTTCTAACCAGCGATTCATCATGCAAACGACCCTATCTCCCATAAATGGGGGAGCCGAGCAGATCATCGATTTTATGTCATCATATGACTCGAAGATCTCTAATTTTTTTTAACAAAGACAAGTCTAGATGAATCACTCCCCGAGGTGAATTCATGTTTGACGTTGAATTGTTACTTAACAACAAACTAGGCATTGTTTGAACTATTAGATAAAAATAAATATCTTAATAGAAACAACTAAGTCCCAATCAAATAACATTAAATCAATCAATTCAACAAACAGCATGCTTAAAGGTGATTATATTCATAGACAATTAATCAATTTCAGAACCTCGCTCTGATACCACTGTTGGGGATCGTGCATGTATACGCAGCGGAAAACAAAAATTTTATTTTATTTTATTTTATTGAAAACCCTTTTTCAATATTACATGCATTAATTGATTTAATTTAAATCTATTAAATAAATAATCCACCATTTAATTTAATTATCAAATAATTAAATATTTAATTCATGCATCCCATACTACATAAATTAAATCTTAGCGCAATTAAATTTATCATATAAATTAATTACTTGTAGCGCAATTACATTTATCATATAAATAAATTACACTACTAATGCACTCATAATTAATTGCGTCAATTTGACAATTAACATAATCGCAATTATATAATTCAAATAAAATTGATTTTAATTAACAATTAAATTAATCTATATTAATTTTATTTGTCAATTATAATCCCAGTACTTTAGCGCAAACAATTAACGCAAAAACAATTAAATTCAAGTTTAATCGTGAGTACCTCAGGGATTCGTCGGACGAAACGAAGTTCGTCGGAAGTCGCGCGGATGCGACGCGGGGATGCACGCGGGGCGTGCAGGCTGAACACGGGGAGAGCCGGGGTGGCTCTCGGATGGTCGCGGGCGGCGCTCGGGCGCGGGCGGGCTTTGCTCGTCGTGCTCGGGCGTTGCTCGTTCAAACCTCCGGCGTCTCTCGTCAAATCAGGTTTCACCTCGTATAGGTAATCCCACTCGCGTATTGCACTAGAAATACGAGAGGGAGAATACGACAGGAAAAACGAGCCAGAAAAACGGCGCCGGAATCGGATTCCGGCGAGGCGGTCGGCTGCCGGCGGCGGCGCTGGGCGGCGGCTCCGGGCGGCGGTCCTCCGAGGGAGGCGGCCGAGGGGGCGGCGGACGAGAGAGGGGAGAGGAGAGGGAGAGACTAGGGTTAGAGCTCTCTAGGTTTGGTGTGTTCTTCTTCATGCCTATGAAGCTCCTTTTATAGGTGAAGAAAAGAGCTACTTGGGCTCAAACCCTAATGGATCGGATCCATTAAGCCTTGCCGGCCCAATTCATTAGCCGTCATTACGTTTCTCCCAAATTGACAATCAATTCGATCTCCTAAAAATATAACGATTATATTTTCTTTCTCGTTTTAATTTTCTCATCGATATGAGATAATAATAAAAATTTCCAATTTCACAAAATCGGAAAGCCCATTTCAGGGGTACTGCTAAATCGGGAAATTTCCCAAAATAGAAAGTGTACGCCATCGTGTCCGTTTTCTTTAGCTCATTAATATTTCCAACTCATAATCACAATTATGAATCTCGGATTCAATTATATTGACCACCGACTATATGTACTTAATGTTGGAATTCGATATCCCGGGTTATTTAAATTTGCGGAAACCAATAACCCGATCAAACCCTTCGCCGGAGATCACATGAACACGGACTCATCCGCCGGAGTCCGGCCTTTGGAGACCACGCACCCGAAGGCACGCAGCCCGCCCCCAGCCGAACCCCCGCGAGACGGGGTTCACGCGATCGATGATCGCGTGCGATCATCATGATCGATGGGGCTGCCCAGCAGCCCCCGCGGCGAGTCCGGCGACTCGCCGCCGCCTGGAGGAGCCCCGCCTTCACGGCGGGTGGGGTGCGGCACAGCCCGCGCCCCCGGCGATCGATCCCCGTGATCGATCGCGAGCCCTCGGCCCAGCCGAGGGTTCCTTTCCTCCGCGCGCCGTCAAACCCTAGCGGGCGATCCCGCGGTCCGGTGGCTTCGCCACCACCGCGTGATCGTTCGTCTAATCCGGGTTCGACTCTTGGATCTTGTTTTTCGATAATTGATTTCAATATATACATGAATTAAATTGCGGAAATTTAATTCACCTTTCGATTCGTTGTGCGGAGAAACGAGATCTTATGATGACCTTGAGATCTTCCCACGTATTCCTTGCACTAGCCCGGACGTCGTGTGGGCGACGATCTACCGAACTCCATGGATCCTCCTCTCTACTTTCTCTCTCTAGAATTGTGATCTTCAAGTTATATGAGAATAGAGAAGACCATGTAGTGCTTTTATAGGCTACGTAGGGGATCTTAAGGAGGTGGAATATTGGGCTTCCAATATTGAAGATTAAATTGAGCCCAATGCTCAAGTCCATTAATCCTTATCAATATTAATTAATTCTATTTTCCACTATATAAAATTAATTGCACTCCCAATATTATACCATATTATATCAAATAATATTTCTCCGGTAGTATTATTTATTCCGTGTATTTAAGATATAAATATCCATGAATAAAATTAATTTATTGCTAATTAATTAATTATTCATCTCTTATTTCCGAGACTAGTACCATTCAACCTTAATTATTATGCGGAACGAATCCACCTGCAGGGTTTACATAATAATTCCTTATGAACTCATCTCGGGGATATTATCAACCCTTCCGGGATACACTTTCCGGTCAATTATTCACGGCATGTCATATATGAAATATAGTGACCCAACTTAACCGGTAATCAACCCAATAATTAAATCGGTTAATTCCTTTGGTAAATCAAAGTCACTTATATTAAATATACACACCCGCAATAATATCGGGGATTAAGAATAAAATACTCAGAGATTTAAATCGATTATCGCCGGCAATCCTAATCGATAAATCTCAAGCAGATCCGCTCAATACACCAAGTGTACAAGTGTGATAAAATAATCAAGATAGATTATTTTCTCTCTCACACAACGACTATACCGATGGATTGGTCCGTGTCCATCTAGGTCGTGAGCAACTGTTCGATTAAATACGAGTAACCGATAGTATGATCTTCTGTGCGCCCATGCAACACCATACTAACTACAACGTATAAAATCCAGGACTATAATTTGCATATATTTAATTATAAATAATTAAACGCAAATAATTGTTTATTCAATTAAATAGATTAATGGCAATGGATCGTGAGTTTCCGTTACTTAAATCTAGACATTAAGTACACAACTCCAACAATCTCCCACTTGTACTAAGGTCTAGTCATTTCCTCCAAACTCCCGACTCCCATACTCATCACGTGCTTAAGTTGTACTTCCAAGAAGTACTATGTGAATGAGCACTCTAGGTTGTCGCTCTGAAGTTATCTTGGTGACTACAGCGTCGTCTCCCTCGACGATGACTCGTATCAGGTGGTACTTGCACTATGTGTTATCTAACACTTATGGACTTGTGATTTCTTACCATTTGCCATCGCACCGCTATTTACATAGCCTTTGGCAAATTAAGAATCACATCTAAGTCCCAGAGATTATCCCGGAGTTATACCAAAACTTCCGCTGCCTCTGAGGCCGCTATTTGGTTACCCATGGCAGAGTCCGAAAAGCATCGTGCTTATCACTCTTCCATGTTAAAACTCCTTCTCCTTTAATAGTGAAACACATAGCCTGATCGACTTACACCGGTCCTCATTCGATTAGAAATCTAAGAGAATGTAATCCAAAGGAAAAACTCGTCTGCTTCGTAGTCTAGAACAGTACTTCGAAAGTACTTTTACGGCAGTCGAATATTCCTTTCCAGGATTACCTTGATATCCTCCCACTATGCTCACCGCATAGCCGATATCAGGTTCTCGTTTTCAACAATGCATTTATTAAGCTTTCCACACTCAAAGTGTAGGAATCTGCTTTCATTGCTTCTATCTCCTTTTTGTGTTCTAAAACACATATCCTTAGATAGATGCATTCCGTCTCTGAAAGGTAACGAACCTTTCTCGGAATATTGCATGTTAAAACGAACCATAATCGTATATATGTAAGATGTCCAGGAGAAGTACAATGTTCTTTTCTTGAGATCCTAGATCTTAAGAACATGCTCTAACTTCTTCTTTATCTTATATATCGATTTTTCTAGACAACCATCATTTTATGTCTGACAACATCTTTACATTGTTGCCAATGATGAAATGTTTATCTACATAAAACCTCCGAGAAACACCACCTTGTTTCCATCACGTTTCCCATACACACGATTCGTCAATGCCTTTTGATGAATCCATCAAATGGACTATCTCATTAATGCGCAAGTTCCACGAATTCTAGCTTTGTTACAATCCATAAATGAATCAACTAAGCTTGTACTCTAAATGATCTCGCCTCTTAACAATAATCCTTATTGCTTTCCAAGAAGGCACATTTAGATCTAGTACCGCCTCTATGTAGATCTAGGGATCGATTTCACGTATACTAGGTCCAGAGTCCGAAGACTCACCCAGTTTTATGAATATCTCCGGTTGTTATACAACCTCCCACTACAATGGCGTTCCGGTGTATAAACAGTAATAACAGTAGGTGCAGTTAGTGGTGTACCGCTACTCGGTTCGGCTGGTTCTAAGTCTTAATCGTTTTCTCTCTTTTCAGAAGCATCATGTCATTTTGGGCTTTGTGGTTCATCTAATAGTCTTCCTCTAAGAACCGGGCGTTAGAACTTATAACGTCCTTCTGGTTCATAGTACTATCGAACACACATCTTTTGTTCTTCTAGGATATTCTACAACCACATTTGAATGTGCCGTTGTTACCAAGACATATCCATATAACATAGGTAGTTCCGTTTAACTCGCGCTTTTACTATTTCTATAAGAGTTCCATTTCTTATTTCCGACACACCAATCTTACAGAGGACTGTATGGTGTAGTCACTTGGGATCCAATCCCAAGCTCTGATCATAAATCAGAGTCAATCAATTCTAATACTTGTCCGGATCTTACATCTTATATCCATAAAGGATTGCTTAGTCGTATTATCTTCCAAATTAGATTCTTAGGTCGGAAGGTCCACTCCTTCAACTTAATTGATCTTACAATCAATTTTCGACCTTTGAACTTCTCATTTGAATAAATATGACTTAGCATAAGAATCCACAAGTATAAATGATTAAATAAAGAAATCTCTTATTAGTAAAACGAGTTATATATAAAACGGTTCGTTGCATCGTGGTGGACTCAGGATTCATCATTTATATATTGCTAGATAATGTAACAAAATAGATACTATCATTATTTCTTCTTATAACCATCAAATGATAAAAAGAAATAAAATATCCATTTATTAGAAATCCAGAACAAAGTTCTTTCTAATTTGAAAGGTACATGAAAGCAATAACCCAAAATGAAATCCTATAAAACGTCCTCCACTGCAACAGCTGCCTCCTTACAGCATTACCCATGTAGACTACGATCTTTTCTTCTCTAAGTCGTCGGGTTTCCTGGAACCCTTGCATTTAGAATGCACATACCGCCAGTGGTTCCATATCTACACACCAGGTTCCGGTAGATAATACCACTGACTATGTTTTACGACTAAAGAAATTTCGTACCTTCTTTGAGAGGATAATTAGACTTCCAGTACCCAGACTGTTTGCAACGAGAATTCTTGCCTCATGGCTTTCTCGTCCCATCTCGTGGTCCAAAAGGAACCACTGGGTTTCTTTGCTTTCTTGTCCTTTCCCCGATTCATGCCTTTAGGTTCGAAACCTTTGGCATTGGCTACAAGAGCTTGCGATTTCCGTTTCAACTCGTCTAAAAGGTCAATCATCTTCAAAAACGTGTTTAAGCGTTTCCTCGAATCGACAGCCCTTTATGAGTATCCACATCGCCTCTTGTCTAGCCGCCTATATCAATAGGCTCGGAAGGACAAAGCTCATTGAGTACAACCTTGTACTCTTCAACAGTTTGGGTAATGTCTAGATCTCTATTCCAATCATTACATTTAGGGACCAATGAGTTTAAAATCCTTACGTATCAAAGAAAGTGGGTTCAAGGCCATTTCCTAATCTATGAGCACATATAACAACAAACAATCGATTTAATCTCCGATATTATCTCCCTCAAATAATATCATTAAACCACTAATCACATCTAAAATCCCATCAGGTAAGGCAAGCCACGTGGTGTGGACGTTTACCCACCCAAATGATTTAGCAATTAGATTTGCTTCGGTCATACATCACTTATAGCGGAACCTCGTGGGGAGGAATACTATAATGCGTATCTAAGTGTAAACCATTACTCAGTACCAAAGTAAATTACTTGGAATTGCTACATCACCGCAAGCCACGTGGTGTGGACGTTTACGATAACTTCACAACTCTTCATAATTACTTACAACTGTCTACATCAATTAATCCAAAGTCCGTCAGTATAGCAAGCCACGTGGTGTGGACGTTTACTACACTAAGAGACTTTTATAATTGACTCCCAATTACTTGATCCATTTAATCTTGTAAATCAAGACGTGGAGAATCATAAGTGAAACTCGAAGTTTCTAACCAGTGATTCGCCATGCGAACGACCCTATCTCTCATAAATGAGGGAGCCGAGCAGACAAGCGACCCATCTATCAAAGAATGGCACGGAAGTCTCTAATTTGTGTCCTCTACATGACCAAGTGGCTCTGGCTCCATTCCACTCCCCGGGGTGAGAATGAGTCGACTTGAAGTCAGCTTTGGAAAGACAAATTAGGCATTGTTTGATAAACTTAATCAATGTTTCTCGTAAGAGGAATTACAAGAATTCTCCTCCAATGGCTTATCTATATGAACTTCGAAAGTTCATAAAAGTCACCTAAGAGAACAGCAATGGAGACCATGGATATGTTTCCATACCCTCTCCCACTTAGCTTTTTTCAATAAAAGGATACACTATCTAATGCATAATTAAATACATAAGCATTATAACAAACATACATTTCATGCAAGTACGTTCTCAAATAATCAAATAATTACTCAAGCAAAATTATTTCTCGACTATTCGTACCTTGATGAATTCCAGCATGCTTGCCTTGAGTCTTCATTCTACGTCTTGAATACTTTGCCGAGCGACGGAAAAATTCTTTGATTCTCATATTTAATTTTGCTCCAATTAAATAAAATCAATTCCATTGATTTCCATATTTAATTCTATTTTAAATAAAATCCAAGACTATCCAATCCAAAATAAATTTTGAATTAATCTAATGATTTTAAATAAAATACTTAAATTAAATAAAATCAATATTATTAAAATCCATTGATCTCCATATTTAATTCTATTCTAAATAAAATCCAAGATTATCCAATCCAAAATAAATTTTGAATTAATCTAATGATTTTAAATAAAATACTTAAATTAAATAAAATCAATATTATTAAAATCCATTGATTTCCATATTTAATTCTATTCTAAATAAAATCCAAGATTTTCCAATCCAAAATAAATTTTGAATTAATCTAATGATTTTAAATAAAATACTTAAATTAAATAAAATCAATATTTTAATAATTTCTCAATCCTATTTAAATTAGATCTCAAGAATCCTAATTAAAATCGAATTTTGATTCTTCTTAAGACTTCTAATCCAAGTAGGTATAGGATATCTAGAGAAACTAGGATTTTCTTTCCTAATTTAACTCTCCATCTAATTCCATTATTTAATTCCACAATTAAGAAATCTAATCCAAATAGAATTTGAATTAATTTCAAAATTAAATTAAATAAAATTAGAAAGATTAAATTATTACCGGAAAGATCGGATTTACCGGGACGAACCGAAAAACGAATTCCGGTCATCCCAAAATCGAACCATGAACACACATGCACATTCAGATTGACCCACGAGAATTGATTAACCAATGCATGTCCAGCATGTATAGACCATGCAATGCATGGTTCCAATTAATTCATGTGGTCGCACATTAGGCCATGCATCAAGAATGAATTAATTCATTCAGCAAGCCATTCATACACATGCAATGTACAGCATGAATTAAAGTTCATGTATTCACGTACCTTCAAATCACGCACAGCCGCGCGATTGAAAATCGATCGTCTTCTTAGGTCTTCGGCGAGGGGCGTACCAGCAGCGTCTTGGTCAATCTCCGGCATGGCGTCTCCCTTGACGAACCACGCCATCGACCTGTTGCCACCACCTCACGAGCAGCCCCCGAGAAGCCCGCGTACAGCAGCCCCCGAGTTGCGGCTGCTCTCCTATACGGAGACCGCCTCACGTCCAGCCGCTGCCTTCGAGCATCGAGCACAACCGCCGGCTGCCGGCGAACCACCGCCACTGGTGGCACACGTCATATATGAAATATAGTGACCCAACTTAACCGGTAATCAACCCAATAATTAAATCGGTTAATTCCTTTGGTAAATCAAAGTCACTTATATTAAATATACACACCCGCAATAATATCGGGGATTAAGAATAAAATACTCAGAGATTTAAATCGATTATCGCCGGCAATCCTAATCGATAAATCTCAAGCAGATCCGCTCAATACACCAAGTGTACAAGTGTGATAAAATAATCAAGATAGATTATTTTCTCTCTCACACAACGACTATACCGATGGATTGGTCTGTGTCCATCTAGGTCGTGAGCAACTGTTCGATTAAATACGAGTAACCGATAGTATGATCTTCTGTGCGCCCATGCAACACCATACTAACTACAACGTATAAAATCCAGGACTATAATTTGCATATATTTAATTATAAATAATTAAACGCAAATAATTGTTTATTTAATTAAATAGATTAATGGCAATGGATCGTGAGTTTCCGTTACTTAAATCTAGACATTAAGTACACAACTCCAACACTTAATTAACAGTTAATTAATACATGATCGTATTCAAGGATTGGTTTACACGAGAATGTGACCCTCAATGGTTCAGGTGTATAACTAGCCGTGGGCTCACAACACATTGTGATTCGAACAACATATTGTTCTTATATCAACTACTCCCGAGAGTTTTAGATTAATAATCATATTATTTAATCTCCGAACAATTCGGTGCCCAACGAATCAGTGACGAGCGTCTAGCAACCACGCTTCACTAATTCCCTAGATACAAATGAAGTGCCTGCAAGAACCTTGTAATATAGTTAGCGTACAGTACGATCCCTCCGATTCATATGTCCTTATCAAACTAGAGATATTGGTCAATCGAGATCTCTTGTTGTGTTTGATAACTTTGCGAACGTTCTAGGCTTCGTATAATCCAGTCGTGATTGATCTAGAGAAACACATTTCTCTAATCATCTCACTGTTCAACTCTGGCCAGAGATTCCGGGACTACGAACCACATAGGACATCCATGATTTATATCAAGCGATCAGATCCCCTACTACCATGCACAAACTTCACATCAGATTTCGAACTGCACGAACATTGCCTCCTTTTTCGACTTACTCCCTTTCCAGGGAATCAGAAACACGTTACGATACAGCTAGTCCTCTGATGAAGTCACGGTGATGTCTGGGTCTTAAGGATTAATTGTGTACAACTATATTATGGAATTCTCTACTCGATCAGTGATAACCACTTAGAGATTCCAGGGAGAGGGGGTTCAGTGAACTCATCAACAGTGAGCACCCACTCATGTATGTCGATGTCCCAACACCGAGGCTCGAGATTAGCCCACATACACTAAGTGCTAGTCTCAAGGGGGAAAGGCCGGGTATCCTTGTTATTGGCGTAACCCATCGACTAGGAACTGATTTTGACCAGTTACGTTGCGTTAACGGAATTATCTCTCGGTTTCCACAAAACCAAATTCATACAACATGTGTAACTGTACAGGACTATATCTATGATTCAACATGGGGAGTAGATATAGCATATGCCTTAATTAATCATAATTAATAATCTTTCATAATTTCGAAATAAATTGATAATATTTATTAATTAAATAATAAATTAGGTTCGACCACAGCCACAAGTTGGCTTGTTGGTCACCTACTCTATCACATATCTCCAGCAACATGTTATACTTCGCGGACGCCTAGTCTCCCGGTCGCGTTGATCCACGTACTTGTGTGTTAGGCAAGTCGGGGTTCCCACTGGTCATTGTCGGATTGCCCAAGTCCCTAACATCCTTGATATACTACCCTGTTGAATCGGGAACAAAGCTAAGCTAGTTGCTGTCATCAAGAAGCCTCACAGTATTTTACACAGCAGCCTGATCAGGATCAGAACTTGACCACACGATGTTAATTCAGCAATACATAATTAAAATAAATAAAGAAAGCAAAAACGAAATTAAATAACTGAAACAAAAGGGAAATAAATTAAATAAAAACATAATATACAATTTTGCCCAAACGGGCTGCCCAAAAGGGCGGTGTTCCTCCTCACTCGACTCTCAAAACAAATACATATAAACTCTCATGAATTTTGTGTTGTTTTGTGGAGCTCGGGTTGTGTGTTGTTGCGTTCGGTCCTCTCTTTTTCGTGGCTCTTTTTCGTGGCTCTTTGTGTTCTTCACGTCCTCATATATTTATAGATGATAGGAGTCTTGGGTAGCAAGTAAAAAATCGCTGATCTTGATTGGATAAGGATTCTCTTGAAGACTCCTAGATTTTCAGGATTCTGGACAGCTTCCTGCCCATGCTGACGTCTTGACAAACTCGTGTGTATATAGGACTCTGATTTGATAGAGACGTGTTAGACAATGACTCTAAAGTTGGATGAGAGTCCTTCTTTGATACTTCTCTGAATCTGGTCGCCTTTGAGGACTCCATGATTCCCAGGACTCTTTCGTACACTACTTGCTCAACGTCCGTCTCTGATCAATTGTCGCTCTTGCCCAATTGATTTATCTTCGATAGCCTTCTTTACGAGGTAGTTGTTCATGCGCAGTACTTGGTCGTGCATCGGTCTTGCTCCACTTTCTGACTCTGTCCCAACTTGCTCAACGGGACCTGGATGTTCCAGTCAGACCAGCTTGCTCAACATGCACCCTTGACCAGGAAGGTGATTTCCTTGCCTCTTTTACGCCTCGGTCTTTTCTTTGCCCTTGTTAAGTCATGGATTACGTGTGAGACTTTGGAAGTTGGGAATCTCCGCAAGGTGCCTTCGCCCATAATGGTTGCTTGCCCAAGTAGGCCCAAGTGTTTGAGTCACCGTTGCTTTGATTCCTTGATTTTCGTCCAAGGGACTGTATCCCTTCATGCATGCGGTGTATGCCCATAGTGGTTGCTTGCTCAACTGTCGGTGATCAGTCGAAAGTGAGTGTTTTGCCTACAGTGGGTGATCAGGCCAAAGTAGGTGTTATGCCCAAACCGCCAACTTGTGCTGTCTTTTGCCCAATTATCAGGCCTTCTTCATATTTCACGTAATTCACTCCAATTATGCCCAAGGTGTCACCTGCTATGCCCTGCATCACTCTTACTCCAAATGTGTCCTCTCAGACATAATAAAATAATAAAAGTGAAAATAAAGACTTGATTACTTGACTCAAAAGAACTAAAAATGAGCCAAAAAATATGGCTCATCAGACGGACTATGGCGGACTATGGGCAAAGACGAATCAGGATTCTATTATCAAGAAAAGAATAAGGAAAGAATCTTTCTTTCATTATCTCAAAGATCAAATCTTGACCGCGATTTTCCTTGGTGTCCAAGACATCTTACACCTATAAAACAACACATGAAACCCTACAATCAGCACACCAAGAGAGAGAGGACGAAATTAAACACCATAAAATATATAGAGACGCCATTGATGGGTTGAAGAAGACGAAGTCGAGTTCTCGCCGGCTTTCTGCCTTCGGGCAAAGCGCGGCGAATTTGTTCGATTTCATGTTTTTATTTTCGTTAATTAATTTCTTAATGTTCTAAACAATTGTTAGGAAACCCTTACACTTTGAGATACCAGCGATTGATCAAACCGAGTAGAAAGTACCTAGATGTACTACGGGCATAGCGCTAGAATGTGTTGGAGCTTTGCGGTCGTATGATTCGGATTTCCGGACATGCTATTGACCGAATTGGGTTTGTCGAGAGAGTAATGCGAGTTTGGGCAAACTAGATCCATGCGACCACATAAGTATCGAATTGACTAGACTCAGGGGATTAGGCATAAGTTGTAACGCCCCGATTTTCGTTTTGTAAAAATATAGCGGAAGCTCTTAAAATAAAATAATTTATTTAAAAATAAATAATAAAATGTGGGGAGTTACATATAATGACCTCATTTTCAAGAAATAAGACTTTCAGAAAATTAAAAATAACAATTTTAGCATTTAATAAATAAAAATGAGCTTTAAATTCCACGTAAGCATAGTCTTAAATAAATACACGTGTCACACTACCGCATCCTCGTTATTCCCCTCGAAGTCTCCGTTCGTACCTAAAAAAAATGTCGTTGATTGGGGTGAGCTCAACGTGCTCAGCAGGAATCAATTATCTTAAAATCATGAATCATATCATAAGTATATGGCACGTATAATCACATGAAAAATGTAGATACATATATCACATGAACAATTTCATTCATACTTTCATATAAGTAAACATGTAAACATATATTTTTCACATATTGCCGTCCCTGCCTACGGACAGACCTTGTTGTCACCCCTGCCTACGGGTGAACCTTGTTTAACATATAATTTTCACGTATTGTTGTCCCTGCCTACGGACGAACCTTGTTGTCACTCCTGCCTACGAGTGAACCTTGTTTAACATAGCATTTTTCACATATTGCCGTCCTTGCCTACGGACGGACCTTGTTGTCACTCCTGCCTACGAGTGAACCTTGTTTAACATAGCAGTTTTCACATATTGCCATCCCTGCCTATGGATGGACCTTGTTGTCACCCCTGCCTACGGGTGAACCTTGTTTTCATAGAATGTCATGGTGATAGCGTATAACATATTACACGTGGCGATATCATAACATATTAGACGTAGATAATCCTATATCATTCAAAGTCGACATCTCAACTAGCACACATATATCATGCGTAAACACGATATTCAACAAGCATAACAACAATGCCACGTAAAATCACATAATTTATTTCATCCACAATCATTCACGTAAATACACATACGCACATAAACATAACATAACTCATGAGTAAAGGATAAGAAGCCCCTACCTCTTGTAACGTGCGAGTTACTATTCGTGAATCCTATGTTCAAAGTCCTCTTCTAAACTCATTCGTGAATCCTATGTTCAAAGTCCTCTTCTAAACTCGCAAGTCAAACCTCAAGTCTTCCCGTATGCTCGACTCCTAATTATATACAGTATCTTAAAATTATGATTCAATATATATGTACTGTATTATATTGTACTTCACATAAATAAAAATAGTGTGTTGATGCTATATTATTTGAATAATTAAAAAGTGGATGTGAGTTTATAAAGAAATCAAGCTTCAAATTATAAAGTAGTTGAATGAGGTTTTGTGGGTTTGAAAACTAATCTGTCGGACATGTAACTATTGGAGTTGGGCTGATAAATGAATTAGATCAAAAGAGTATTCGATCATGTCTTTTTAATAAAACCAAATCCCAAAATAAGATAAAAGGTAATAGTCGAACCCTACACTTCACTGCAACTTACAGAGGGATTGAGAGGGAGTTAGAGCAGCGGCGTCGACCCGGATTCGATGAAGACTAACGCGACTCGGATGATGAGGTGTCGATCTTGGATGACTATGGTCGTCGGCTCGAGTGATAGTGATCGTTTTTGGGTCTCTTTCACGGCGTTTGGCGGCCAGCGGCTGTCGTATGGCGAGAGGATAACTCACGAGGGAGACACTGGATATCTCGTCGGAGGGCGAAGGAGCAGCGGAGACCGGGATTCGTCTTGTGTGGAAACGTCCAGAGGATATCTTTCGACAGGGATCTCGGAGTGTCTACAACGATGGTAATCGTCGGGGCTTCGGTTCGTGGTATCGGAGGCAAGGAGATTCAACCGAAATCAAGGAGAGAGACAAGGACTCGAACACGAATACAGGGTCGAGACAAGACTATGAAATGTGGAATTATTTTCTGGGCAAGGGAATTGATTTAAGGCTTGGTTGATGGTTCTTCTGTGAAGTCCCCCGAAGAATAGTGGGTATATTAGCTGGAGAAACGTAGGACTTGAGTGCCACAATACTAGGGAAAGTTGTTTAGATTTAAGGGAGAAATATTAGGAGAGATTGACTATCCAACAATTCAACTTGTTACAGTCTTACAGATATTATAATTTGGTGTTAAATAATAATAATAGTTGAATTAATAAATCTTAATATTAGATAGTATTTAAGTCAAATTTAATTAGTTTATATGTAATTATATTAATAAGCACATAAATTTTATTTTATATTTTAGAAAATAGTTTAAAGATTACTAACATGAGAATTTATTTAAATAAACGTTATAGCGAAAAACGGGTGTTACATAAGTATACCTTTCCTTTTCTTTACCCAGTAAGGACGGATTGGGGTGGGGTAACTGTAGGCGTGACTTAATAGGACTACTTTTACTTTGTTCGACATCCTGTAACCGATTAAAAACCATCAGTTAAAACCATTAGTGCCAGGGATCGGTAGTTTGCCCAGATAACCCAAAGAGAAGCCATGAGCCCAGAAGCCTGTTTTCCTTTTATTGAGTCCAGTTTGATTTACTGTTTTTTGTTAGCTTAGTTTGGTCAAAGTGTTTGCGTTAGTTAGTAGTTTGATTAAACCGCTGTGACCACAGCAACCATAAAAAACCCTTTTAAAACGTGACAAAAGTTTGGGCAAGCCGAGATCACTTATTGCAATTGCTTCCTCGTGGGACCGACCACACACTTATCACTATACTCCTTAGTGTTTAGTTTGGCAGAATATAAATTTATTTTGACCGCGTTAGTTTCCACGACAAAGTTTTCGCGCCGTCAAGAGCTTATAAGATGTTACGTCTTATAAGTTGTTTTAAGAGCTGATAAGTTGTTATATCTTATTTAATAAATAAGTTGTTAAATTGTTTAGATAAAATAGATATTTAAACTTATAAGATGTTAATTTGTTTGACAATTTAAGATCTTATATAAATAAAAATACCAAAAATAAATTTTATATATGAAAAAAATAATTAAAAATAATTATATTAACTAAATAATAAATTTGGAATTTTTGTATATATATATAAAAGGTAATAATTTTAAGGGTATTTTGGTCTTTTATTGTTTAAGTTACGAGAGCTTATAAGCTGTTTAAAAAAATACCTCACCCCTTACTTTTTTTTAAACACCTATTACTTTTTTTTAAACAGCTTATAAGTTGTTAAACAGTTTATTTTACAATTTTTTAAGATTTATTTTTAAGTTTACTAAACAAATTTTAGGAGCTTATAAGCTTTTAGACAACTTATAAGCTATTTTAAGGAGCTTATAAGCTCAGTCAAACATGCTCTAGTCAATTGAAAAGTTTCAACTTATTTTACTCAGCGCAAAGGCTGGTAATTCAAACCATAATAACTATACATGTTATTATTTAACAGGATCAATACAAACTAAATTTGTACTTGTTAAACTCTTATAAGCCCAAGAAAAATCTCGGAGGCCCAAGTCCAAATAATAATACTCCAATTCAAGGTTAATGAGCTAACTCAAAGTTGAAACACTTTCTACTCCTCATATAACATAATAAGAGTATTGTTTTTCTCATCACAATCAATGTGAGATTATGATTTTTCACATTCTCAACAATCAATACTAAAATACCTTTGATAATGATTCTCACAAATTCATTATATACCATATTTCGATGTGGAATGAGACTAAAATTCTTATTCAATAATGTCTTTTCACTTGACTAAATCAATCATGTTGTAAATTTAATAGCTCAGAACAATATATGTTGGAGTTGTATACTTAATGTCTAGATTTAAGTGATATTAACTCCCGATCCATTGCCACTAATCTATTTAATTAAATAAACAATTATTTGCGTTTAATTATTTATAATTAAATATATGCAAATTATAGTCCTAGATTATATGTACGTTGTAGTTAGTATGGTGTGCGACGTCACACGGAAGATCATACTATCGGTTACTCGTATATAATCGAACAGTTGCTCACGACCTAGATGGACACGGACCAATCCATCGGTATAGTCGTTGTATGAGGGAGAAAATAATCTGTCTTGATTATTTTATCATACTTGTACACTTGGTGTATTGGGCGGATCGCTTGAGATTTATCGATTAGGATTGCCTTGGATAATCGATTTAAATCTCAGTGTATTTTATTCTTAATCCCCGATACTATTGCGGGTGTGTATATTTAATATTAGTGACTTTGATTTTCCAAAGGAATTGACCGATTTGATTATTGGGTCAATTACCGGTTAAGTTGGGTCGCTATATTTTATATATGACATGCCGTGAATACTTGACGGGAAAGTGTATCCCGTAAGGGTTGATAATATCCCCGAGATGAGTTCATAAGGAATTATTATGTAAACCCTGCAGGTGGATTTATTCCGCATAATAATTAAGGTTAAATGGTACTATTCTCGGATATAAGAGATGAATAAATTAATTAGCAATAAATTAATTTTATTCATGGATATTTATATCTTAAATACACGGAATAAATAATACTACCGGAGAAATATTATTTGATATAATATGGTTTAATATTGGGAGTGCAATTAATTTATATAGTGAAAAATAAATTAATTAATATTAATGGGATTAATAAATTTGGGCTTGGGCTCAATTTAATCATTAATATTGGAAGCCCAATATTCTACCTCCTTAAGATCCCCTACGTAGCCTATAAAAGCACTACATGGTCTTCTCTATTCTCAAAACTTGAAGATCACAATTCTAGAGAGAGAAAGTAGAGAGGGAGATCCATGGAGTTCGGTAGATCGTCGCTCACACGACGTCCGAGCTAGTGCAAGAAATACGTGGGAAGATCTCAAGGTCATCAAATTGAGTTCTTCGTTTTTCCGAACAACAAGAACGAGGTAAATCGTAAAACCCTCTTTATGATTTTATCGTTTAATTATCGTGAAAATATCATGAACCAAGATCCGAGAGACGAACCCCGGACGAGGATCAACCGGCGATGGTGGTCGAAGACCACCGGACCGCGGCGGTCGGATCCCCGTGGGGATCGTGCCCATGCACGAAGCATGGAACCCTCGGCTGGACGCCGAGGGTGGCGATCGATGCCCTAGGGCTCAATCGCCGGGCGCGCAAGGAGAAGCCCCGGCTGGTGCCGGGGTGTGCGATCGACGCTCGGTCGATCGCTGGGGGCAGCCGCGGGCTGGTGCCGCAGCAGGCGCCCCCTCCTCTATCGGCGGTGGCGGTGAGTCGCCAGACTCACCGCCGGGGGCTGCTACGAGCAGCCCCGGGGATGCACGATGCATCCCCATGCGATCGCCCACCGCGATCGCGAGCCCCTCGCGGGGCTCGGCTAGGGTTTGCCGTGGGTTCATCCCACGGCGGCTACGTTGGTCAGGCTCCGGTCATGCGTGGTGGTTCGCGGTGGTTTCCGGTGAAGGGATTTCGATTGGGTTGTCGGTTCCGCAATTTTGACAATCCGGATATTCGATCTCCAAAGGATTTCGGTCGGAATTAATTAGATAATTTATTTATTTAAATTTATTAATTCCGGGATATCGATTTCCAACAATTGGTATCAGAGCATTGGTTTTAGTTCATGGTATTTTTCGATAAATTGTTCTACCTTGCAGGGTTTCCGATTATTATGGCTAGATTTAATTATTGTTAATTAATGTCATAATATTTCTGTTGATTATTAAACTCTCGGTGATGTCAATATTTGTTCTTGTGTGGTGAATGCTTGTTCTTATTTTTCCGGAAATTGTTTAAGGTCGTTTTGTACAGAATCGATACCGGATAGCGTAGTAATAAATTTGTAATTTATTTTACGTTGGATCGAGGACGAAACGGCGACCGGAAAATTGTGACGGAGGAGACGAAGAGAGGGTTAGGGCTCGGTTCGGCTATCCCCATAGCCGAACAATGGATCGAGCGCGTGGGGGGCACTTGACCACACCCTCGGCCGTGTGATGTCACCGGCGGTGGTGGCGCGCCGGTTGGGTGGTGGCGGTGGTGGGCGTGCTCCTCGGCCGAGCTCGGGGATAGACCGGAAATTCCCATTCCGTGTTAATCCCGGTAAAGATCCTATTCCTAATATAATTCGGTTTTCCTAATATAATTATTCCTATTTTATGGGAATTTTTATGGATTAGGAAAAGAATTATTTTTCCTAAATTAGTTCGGTTTTCCTATTTTGAGTATTCCTATTTTTGGGAATTCTCATGGAATAAGAAAAGAATAAATTTAGAATAAATTTATTTTTCCTTATTGATTATTCCTATTCTTGGGAATTTTCATGGAATAGGAAAAGGAATAAATTTATAATTAATTTATTTTTCCTATTTGATTATTTCTGTATGGAATTTTTAATGGATTAGGAAAATAATTAATTTGGAAAGTTTAGGAGTCCTAAATTAATTTTTCCTTATTTAATTATTGTTTTATGGAATTTTTAATGGATTAGGAAAGGAATTAATTTGGAAGGACTAGGAGTCCTAAATTATTTTATTTCTTATTTCATTATGGAAATCTTTTAGAATATTCCAAGTGGATCTTGAATAGGATTCTAGAGATTTAATGGAATTAGAAAAAGAAAATAAAAATAATAAAAATATTAATAATATTTAATTTTATTTTGATTTATTCGATTGACTTTATTTTCGAATTAAGTAACTTTTGGATTTATTAAAAATAAATAGATTTAAATGTTGGAATTAATATTCCCGTCACATGGAGCATTCAAGAACGAAGACTGAAAAACTAGAAGACGCATACGGGGATGCGATAAAGCCATAATAGTGTCAAGGGTTGTTAGCTCAGTTGGTTGAGCACTTGAATTGGGGACTTGAGGTCCTTGGTTCGAATCTCAAGACATTGCAATTGACCTATACCAAAAAAAAAAAAAAAACCATAATAGTCGAAAAATAATATTCTAGTATTATTTTGATTATGTGATAATATTCTACGTGCTTTATTTCATGTATGCATTCTTATGTGTATTTAATTATACATTAGATAGCGTATCCCTTTGTTATAAAAAGCTAAGTGGGAGAGGGATTGGAAACAATGTCATGGTCTCCATTGTTGTTCTCTTGGTGACTTTTATGGACTTTCGAAGTTCGTATAGATAAGCCATTGGAGGAGAATTCTTGTAATTCCTTTTACGAGAAACATTGATTAAGTTTATCAAACAATGCCTAATTTGTCTTTCTGAAACTGATTTCAAGTCGACTCATTCTCACCCCGGGGAGTGGAATGGAGCCAAAGCCACTTGGTCATGTGGATGACACAAATTAGAGACCTTCGTACCATTTCTTGAAATGGATCGATTGTCTGCTCGGCTCCCTCATTTTATGAGAGATAGGGTTGTTCGCATGGTGAATCACTAGTTAGAAACTTTGAGTTTTACTTATGATTCTCCGCGTCTTGATTTACAAGATTGAATGAATCAAGTAATTGGATGTCAATTATAAAGATCTTTTGGTGTAGTAAACGTCCACACAAACGTGGCTTGCTATACTGAATGAGATCTTGGATTAATTGATGTAGACAGTTATAGGAAATTGTGAAGGATTGTGAGTTATCGTAAACGTCCACACAAACGTGGCTTGCGGTGACGTAGCGATTCCAAACGATTCACCTTAGTACTGAGTAATGGTTTACACTTAGGTACGCTTTATAGTATTCTTCCCAACGAAGTAACGCTATAATTGATGTACGACCGAAGCAAATCTAATTGCTAAATCATTTGGATAGGTAAACGTCCACACAAACGTGGCTTGCCATATCTGATGGGATTTTAGATGTGATTAGTGATTTAATGATATTATTTGAGGGAGATGATATCGGAGATTAAATCAATTGTTTGTTGTTATATGTGCTCATAGATTAGGAAATGGATTTGAACCCACTTTATGTGATACGTAAGGAATTTAACTCACTGGTCCCTAAATGTATTGATTGGAATAGAGATCTAGACATTGCCCAAACTGTTGAAGGGTACAAGTTTGTACTCAGTGAGCTTTGTCCTCCCGAGCCTATTAATGTCTCAACTGATGAGGAAAGGACTGATTTTAAGAAGTGGGAATGCTTATGCAATGACCACTGATTATGATATCATGTTCAAACTCAAGTTGGTGTTTAGACATGACATAGGCGGCTAGACAAGAAGCGATGAGGATACTCATAAAGTCCAGTCATTCGAGGAAACGCTTAAACACGTTTCTGAGATGATTGACCTTTTGGACGAATTGAGACGGAAATCGCAAGCTCTTGTAAGCCAATGCCAAAGGTTTTGAACCTAAGGGCAAAATTGGGGGAAAGGAAAAGCAAGCAAAGAATCTCAGTGGTCCTAAGTTGTTTAGACCACGAGATGGGACGAGGAAGCCATGAGGCAAGTGTTCTCGATACAAACAGTCTGGGTACTGGAAGTATGATTATCCTCTCAAAAAAGGAAAAAAAATTCTTTAAGTCGTAAAACATAGTCAGTGGTATTATCTACCGGAACCTGGTGTGTAGATATGGAACCACTGACGGTATGTGCATTTTAAATGCAGAGGTTCCAGGAAACCTAACGACTTGGAAAAGAAAAAATCGCAGTCTACATGGGCAATGCTGTGGAGGAGGCAGCTATTGCAGTGGAGGACATTATATAGGATTTCATTTTGAGTTATTGCTTTTATGTACCTTTAATTTTAGAAAGAACTCTGTTCTGGATTTCTGAAATTTAATGAATGGATATTTTATTTCTTTTAATCATTTGATGGTTATAAGAAGAAATAATGATATTATCTATTTTGGTACATTAGCTAGCAATATATAAATGATGAATCCTGAGTCCACCACGATGCAACGAACCGTAGTATGAAACTCGTTTTACTAATAAGAGATTTCTTTATCAATTATACTTGTGGATTCTTATGCTGAGTCATGTTTATTCAAATAAGAAGTTCAAAGGTCGAAAATTGATAAGTTGAAGGAGTGGACCTTCCGACCTAAGAATCTAATTTGGAAGATAATATGACTAAGCAATCCTTTATGGATATAAGATGTAAGATCCGGACAAGTATAAGAATTGATTGACTCTGATGTATGCATACCTATGTCTACTCAGACAATAAGGTACGAGTACTTCATTTGATGATTACTCGAGAAATGGATTAGAATACCTGATGTGCCACAAAAGCAAGTGTTTTGACAAGTCAATGGACACTAAGCAATTGTGGAGAACCATCAAGGTATATCCATTTGTAGCCTGCGATTTGATCGCGGAGGCAAGTACCTGTCTGAGGAATGCATGGCATACTAATTAGAGATTGGGATTTGATCCCAAATGACTACACCATACACTGTTGTGTAGAAATGGAGTGTCGTAAACAAGAAATGGAACTCTTATAGAAATAGTAAAATCATGAGTTATACGGAACTACCTATGTTCTATGGATATGTCTGGAAACAACGGCGCATTCAAATGCGGTTGTAGAATATCCTAGAAGAACAAAAGATGTGTGTTCAATAGTACTATGAACCAGAAGGACGTTATAAGTTCTAACGCCCGGTTCTTAGAGAAAGACAATATGATGAACCACAAGCCCAAGGTGACGTAATACTTTGAAATGAGAGAGAAAGATTACGACTTAGAACCAGCCGAACCGAGTAGCGGTACACCACTAACTGCACCTACTGTTATTACTGTTTATACACCGGAATGCCGTTGTAGTGGGAGGTTGTGTGACAACCGTAGATATTCATAAGGCTGGGAGAGTCTTCGGACTCTGGACCTAGTATACATGAAATCGATCCCTGGATCTACATGAAGGCCGTACTAGATCTAAATGTGCCTTCTTGGAGAGCAATAAGGATTATTGCTAAGAGGCGAGATCATTTAGAGTACAAGCTTAGTTGATCCATTTATGGATTGAAACAAAGCATTGAGTTCGTGGTACTTGCAAATTGATGAGATAGTCCATTTTATGGATTCATCAAAAGCATAGACGAATCGTGTGTATTGGAAACGTGATGGAAAACAAGGTGGTGTTTCTCAGGTTTTATGTAGAGAACATTCTTATCATTGGTAACAATGTAAAGATGTTGTCAAGACATAAAATGATGGTTGTCTAGATAAATCAATATGAAAGATATAGGAAGAAGTTGGACATGTTCTTGAGATCTTGGATCTCTAGGAAAGAACATTGTACTTCTCCTGGACATCTTACATATATATGATTATGGTTCGTTTTAACATGCAAGATTCCGAGAAAGGTTCGTTACCTTTCAGATACGGAATGCATCTATCTAAGGATATGTGTTTTGAAACACAAAAGGAGATAGAAGCAATGAAAACGGTTTCCTACACTTTAAGTGTGGAAAGCTTAATTGATGCGATGTTGAAAAATGGGAACCCGATATCTACTATGCGGCTAGTATAGTGGGAGGATATCAAGGTAGTCCTGGAAAGGAATATTCGACTGCTGTAAGGAACATTTAAAGTACTTTCGAAGTATAAGAAATGTTCTGGATTACGGAGCAGACAAGCATTTCCTTTGGATTACATTCTCTTAGATTTCTAATCAAATGAGGACCGGTGTAAGTCGATATCAGGCTATGTGTTTCACTATTAAAGGAGGAGGAGCTTTAACATGGAAGAGTTATAAGCACGATGCTTTTCGGACTCTACCATGGGTAACCAAGAATAGCGGCCTCAGAGGCAGCGGAAGTTCTGGTGTTGCTCCGGGATAACCTCTGGGACTTAGATGTGATTCTTAGTTTGCCAAAGGCTATGTGATTTATGTCGTTTTTGTGTTATTTTTCGTTTACGTTTTGTTTCGTTTGAGAGTCGTGTGTTGATTGTTTTTATCGTTTTAGTTGATGTTTGATGTTTTTGTGTGATTTGATCTCACGGGGTGTGTTGGAGTGGTTTGAGTATGATTTTGTAGGTCGGTGGCCGAGAAAAGTCGAGAAATCGAGAGAAAGCTGGAAAAACAGAATTGGCGAGCGCCAAAATAGAAACGGCGGTCGCCGGATAAAACGGCGGGCGCCGAAAACCGAATGGCGACCGCCGAAAGGGTCGAAAAGATGCAGCCTACTCAGCTTGGATTTTTGGGCAAAACGGCGGTCGCCGAAACCTTTTGGCGGTCGCAGGAAGCAGTTTGACGGGCGCCGTTTTGAGGCAGTTCCAAGGCGGTTACGTGGAAGATGAATGATGCATTTAGGCGAGAAAAATCGGATTTTGACACAACCTTTTTCGCCTGGGATTGAATCGGGAAGCACGGGAGACCATTTCGGAGCCGACAACTCCGAGAGAAGATCGATCAAGTCCAAGCCATTTCAATAATCGTAATCTTAGTTGTATTTTCATTTCGTGAACTTCAATTATTTCCTTTTCATGTATTTTTCTTCTTTTGCAAAACTTCTGAATGCTTTTGGATCTTAAATGTTAGAATGCTATTTTAATTAATTTCTTTTGGTTTATAAAAGATTGTTCTAACTTTGTCGTTGTTTCATTATCTCGTTAAACTTCGTTTTTATTGTCGAGTTCATTATTGTCAAGTTTAGCTTTCTTATCATTATTGTTGCTCGTTCAATCATGAGAATGATGAACTAAACTTTTTACTCGAGTAATTATATGAAAAACAAGACGGAAAATCATTGAAACCGGAAGGTCTTGAATAATCGACATACTCTTGAACTCGTAACTCGACCGGGAGCGAGAAATCAAGTGGATTAAACGTTTGCAAAACGAGTTAAGCAACCCGACCGGGAACTTGAATTTCGAGTGTTGGATGATTAAGATTGAAAAAGGTATAAATGATCTGAAGTCGAGTTTGGACTATAATTATTCGAGCTTTTCTTATTTGATTAAATTCTACTCTTACTTTGTTTGTGGAGAACCAAAATGAACCTAGGACTTAGTTTAATAACTTATGTCTCTAACACTTTTCAAACACAAAAACAATACTCTTTCGTTTCCTTGGATTGATACCGAGTCAACTACAATAGACCTCGGATTTTGACGAGAGACGCGCACAAAAACGTCTAATCACTATGTAAATAGCGGTGCGATGCCAAATGGTAAGAAATCACAAGTCCATAAGTGTAAGATAACACATAGAGCAAGTACCACCTGATACGAGTCATCGTCAGGGGAGACGACGCTGTAGTCACCAAGATAACTTCGGAACGACAATCTAGATTGCTCTTTCACAAGGCACTTCTTGGAAGTGCATATTAAGCACGTGAAGAGTATGGGAGTCGGGAGTTTGGAGGAAATGACTAGACCTTAGTATAAGTGGGAGATTTTTGGAGTTGTATACTTAATGTCTAGATTTAAGTGATATTAACTCCCGATCCATTGCCACTAATCTATTTAATTAAATAAACAATTATTTGCATTTAATTATTTATAATTAAATATATGCACATTATAGTCCTAGATTATATATGTTGTAGTTAGTATGGTGTGCGACGTCACACGGAAGATCATACTATCGGTTACTCGTATATAATCGAACAGTTGCTCACGACCTAGATGGACACGGACCAATCCATCGGTATAGTCGTTGTATGAGGGATAAAATAATCTGTCTTGATTATTTTATCATACTTGTACACTTGGTGTATTGGGCGGATCGCTTGAGATTTATCGATTAGGATTGCCTTGGATAATCGATTTAAATCTCAGTGTATTTTATTCTTAATCCCCGATACTATTGCGGGTGTGTATATTTAATATTAGTGACTTTGATTTTCCAAAGGAATTGACCGATTTGATTATTGGGTCAATTACCGGTTAAGTTGGGTCGCTATATTTTATATATGACATGCCGTGAATACTTGACGGGAAAGTGTATCCCGTAAGGGTTGATAATATCCCCGAGATGAGTTCATAAGGAATTATTATGTAAACCCTGCAGGTGGATTTATTCCGCATAATAATTAAGGTTGAATGGTACTATTCTCGGATATAAGAGATGAATAAATTAATTAGCAATAAATTAATTTTATTCATGGATATTTATATCTTAAATACACGGAATAAATAATACTACCGGAGAAATATTATTTGATATAATATGGTTTAATATTGGAAGCCCAATATTCCACCTCCTTAAGATCCCCTATGTAGCCTATAAAGGCACTACATGGTCTTCTCTATTCTCATAACTTGAAGATCACAATTCTAGAGAGAGAAAGTAGAGAGGGAGATCCATGGAGTTCGGTAGATCGTCGTCCACACGACGTCCGAGCTAGTGCAAGGAATACGTGGGAAGATCTCAAGGTCATCAAATTGAGTTCTTCGTTTTTCCGAACAACGAGAACGAGGTAAATCGTAAAACCCTCTTTATGATTTTATCGTTTAATTATCGTGAAAATATCATGAACCAAGATCCGAGGGACGAACCCCGGACGAGGATCAACCGGCGGTGGTGGTCGAAGACCACCGGACCGCGGCGGTCGGATCCCCGTGGGGATCGTGCCCATGCACGAAGCATGGAACCCTCGGCTGGACGCCGAGGGTGGCGATCGATGCCCTAGGGCTCGATCGCCGGGCGCGCAAGGAGAAGCCCCGGCTGGTTCCGGGGCGTGCGATCGACGTTCGGTCGATCGCTGGGGGCAGGCACGGGCTGGTGCCGCGGCAGGCGCCCCCTCCTCTATCGGCGGTGGCGGTGAGTCGCCAGACTCACCGTCGGGGGCTGCTACGAGCAGCCCCGGGGATTCACGATGCATCCCCATGCGATCGCCCACCGCGAACGCGAGCCCCTCGCGGGGCTCGGCTAGGGTTTGCCGTGGGTTCATCCCACAGCGGCTACCTTGGTCGGGCTCCGGTCATGCGTGGTGGTTCGCGGTGGTTTCCGGCGAAGGGATTTCGATTGGGTTGTCGGTTCCGCAATTTTGACAATCCGGATATTCGATCTCCAAAGGATTTCGGTCGGAATTAATTAGATAATTTATTTATTTAAATTTATTAATTCCGGGATATCAATTTCCAACAATATAAATATAAAGAACGCAAGAGAATAGAAGTAGGGAGAAGGAGAGTATTCTTATTATCTTTTAATTTTTCAAGTGTGTATACAATGGATACAAAGACACCTATTTATAGGTACACATACATGATCATGCATTATGTAGAAGTAAATACTATGAATAAATATGATCATCAAGGTGTGCTTCAATGGTGTGTCTGACGAGCCCGTATGCTTGTCGTTAGGGGCAAACAAGCTGTCAAAATGATATTTATATTTAGCCAGTACTCTTATAACTACAAAACGTAGATAATGGCAAGTACGTGGGGTCGGTCCCACAAGGAGGCAATTACAGTAGGTGATCTCGGCTTTGCCCAAGGGGTTGTCACAAAAAGATTTGATTTTGGGTTGCTGTGGGCACAGCGGTTTTGCAATCGTTTCACACTTTGACCTAACTACGGCTAACCAAACTAACATGCAACTTAAACAGATCTAAAAAGTAAACAAACCAATCACTCAGATCTAACAGAATATTAAAAGGAAAACTTAAATCAGATGGGAAACAAAGCATCCGGGCAGACAACTTCACTCAGGATTATTAGGGCAAACTACCGTTCATTGGCACTAAGGATTTTTACCAGCGGTTTGTCAGCAGTTATGGGGTGCAAAAACAAAAGTGGTCCTATTGCGTCACGCCCAGCAATTGCCCCACCCCTTATCTATCCTTACTGTGTAAAGAGAAATCTAGTTATCATTATGCCTAAACCCCCTGAATCTGAACAATTCGATAACCTATGCGACCAAACATGGATCTAGTTTGCCCAAACCCGCATTTACCTCTAGACAGACCCGCTCGGCCAATAGCATGCTCGAAACATATGACCGCATCTCCTGCAAGTTCTAGTGCTATGCCCGCAACAATACTACAAGGTACATCTATGCGGTTTGCCAATCACCAGTATCCCAGTTTGTAAAGGTTCACTAGTGGTCGTCCTAGTTAGCCCAAACTCCCCAGAAATAAAACTTAAACAACTTTGCCTCGGGAACAAACACCCAACCGGTTAGTTCAGCCCCTCCAGCCTCACGGCCTAACTAAACCCTAATTTCACCCTCGATCCGTCCCTGCCCAGATGCAAAACAACTTAGCTACTCATACAGAAATTAAAAGACGAAACAATTAAGGAAAAACAATCTATATTAATCATAGCTTCAAATCGATAAACGTTTTTTGAAGGAAATCAAAGTACGGAATTAAAACTTAAAAACAATAAAACATGAAATTGTTTCTCGACCCGAAGGTCGGATCTACTCAAAACAAACAAGAGACTCGGACGAACAGCTCCGATCTCTATCTCCGGCGACTCCTCCGGCGGCGACGACGACTGTGGGACCGGCGGCTCTTCCGATGTATCGGTGCGTAATGTGTTCTCCTTTGCTGCCCGTCGCGCCCCGCCTTTTAAAGACTTCAATTTGAATTTGAATCCGCGGCTGTTTCTCCTTCCCTAAAGAATAGGCGTCAGCGGTCAAAGGAGTTGGGGATAAGTCAGATCCCCCGAATCCAGGGATTCTGGTGTGCTGCCAGCTTGCCCGCAGCGAATCTCCTGTCTGCCGCGTCTTTTGCCCAAACTGAAATTCTGCAGGTATTTCTTCTCCTTCACAGATGGTCGGACCAGGCACGGTACTTGGTAATAATGGTTCTTCTGCTTCGTGACCTTACCCATTTGCCCGATGTGGTCAAAGTGTTGCTTGTCACTACTGCTCCAGAACTTTGCCCAAAGAAGGGGATTTCCTTGCCTCTTTTGCCCAGTGCGCCACCTGTTACCTGCATCACCACACACTCTGCCCAAACACCTAATTGTGCCCTCCCAGACACGTAACCGACTCAAACTGACTCAATAAAGGGTGTAAAAATGCTCTAAGATGAGCAAATAAAATGGCTCATCAGAACCGCACACACTTGGATACGCTAGTCCCCAAGCGTGGGCTCTGATTTGCCTGACTCAAGACCAAAGTGAAAACAGAAATGAAAGAAGTAGGGAGAAATAAAACAAAGGAGTTTAGCATGATCAGTACAGGGCATAGTACATACAGATAACACAAAATTCAAGTAAAGACAAAAATAAGTCAAGAGTCTGTTCTAGGTCTTTGGGTTCACTCCCTCACAGTGTTTCTCTCTTTTCAGTGCATAGGTTCAATGACACTCATTTTCTGCTGTGATTCCACTTTGCTTAAATTTGCCTTATTGCTAATCTGAGTTTGTTTTAACTAAGCAGGGGGGTTATCAAAGGGGCTTTTATTGGGTTGTAGTGTTGGGCTCATATGGGTAGATTTTGAGGAGTAGGCTCTATTTGGGCATAGGGCTTTTTGATGTTAGCCTTTTCTCTGCCACTTTGCCCCTTTTCTTACGGGCCTTAGCACAACAACTATTTATTCTATTTTTTTTTTTTTCTTCAACACTATGCCCTAACTCCCTCTTTTCTCTTTGGCTGCCTATGTAATGTGGGCATAATACCAGATGGGTTCACAAAGAATATTCAATCAGGCTCAAAGGGGCTAGCAAGGGACAGTGTTATTTATTTAAGCAAAAGGAAACAAGAAAATTCCCTAATCATCTAACAACCCTTACTCAGTCAAACTACTCATTTCAGCAAACAGGCAAAGACAGGCATTGTAAATATCACAGCAGACTCTCAAAGAAAGAAATCATATATCAATGTTGGCTCAATTCTCACAGTTTGCCTAGAACAGTTCCATCATCCCTATTTCATGCATCTTAACTATGAAGTTTGAGTTACTGTATGTACGTTTGCCCAAAGTGATCACATAATCATGCTAACTCGATTAGAAACAGGGGTTTGCCCTTTCCCTTTCCCCCCTCACACACTTTGCCTGGGCAAAGTGTGCAAAAGTAATAAGATTGGTAGGGGCTACCCACGACCAGACTGTGACTCTAAAAGTTTGGCGCACCTGCCCCCTCACACACTTTGCCTTGGCAAAGTGTGTCAGCAGGGAGATCAACCTAGTCTCCCCCCGAACCAAAGTGACTCGGGGGTGACTTTAACAGAAACAAACAAAAAATAAAAAAAACTAACAACTACTAAAAACAAGGGAGGGTACAAATTAGGAGGTGGAAGCAGGTGTGTACCTGAATCCACAGTAGTCAAAGTATGCGATCATCATCGCCTTCACATCCTCGAACGCCTTCTCAATCCTGTCCTACTGGGATTCGATGTCCCGGGCTAACAAAAAATTGCGGAACCGATAACCCGACCGAAAACCCTAGATCGCCGGAGATTGGATCCCCGACTCATCCGCAGGAGTCCGACCTTTGGAGACTACGCGCCCGAAGACACGCAGCCCGCCCCCAGCCGAAGTCCCCCACGAGTCGGATCCACGAACGCGAACCACCTCACGAGCCGGGGCCCGACCGAACGCCATCGAGACCCGAAGGCCCCGTGTGCCCAGCCGAACCCCCACGAGGGGTTCGCGATCGTCTACGGACGATCGCTGGGATCGCTACTAGCGATCCCCGGGGCTGCTCGTAGCAGCCCCGCAGCGAGTCGCGTGACTCGCTGCTCGCGAGGGCGTCGCCCTCGCACGCCTCGCTACGGGTGAACCCGTAGCGCATACGAGGCAGCTACGGGTCATCCCGTAGCACGCCCGCGATCGAGCTCACGGGCTCGATCGCCCCTCGGCTCCAGCCGAGGGCTTCGCGCGGCACGCGCCTCCGACGACGGCGGCTGAGGTCCGCCACGGCACCAGCCCGTGGCACCTCGGCGATCGACCGAAGTCGATCGCATGCCCCGGCGTCCAGCCGGGGCTCGCCCTTCGTCGCGCGCTGCGGCGGTCCGAACCCTAGGGTTCGACCGTCGCGTTCGATCCTCGCCGGGGATCTCGAATCCCCGTCCCCGAGGTTCGTCGTTTTCCCGGATCGCGCGTTCATGTATATATCACAATCAATACGCACAAATAATCATAGAAGGGGGTTTCTCGATTATTACCTCGATTCGTTGTACGGAGAAACGAATTCGGTTGACGACCTTGCGATCTTCCTACGTATTCCTTGCACCTCGTCCGAACGTCGTGTGGGCGACGATCTATCGGATTCCTATGGATCTTCCTCACTCTCAAGACTTTATGATTGGCGTAGGTCAATTAATTCTCTCTCTTAAGTGAAGACCATGTAGTGCTTATATAGGCTACGTAGGGGATCATAAGGAGAATAAATATTGGGCTTCTAAATATTGAAGATTAAATTGGGTCCAACCCAAATCCATTAATCCTTATCAATATTAAATTTTATTTATTTTCCACTATATAAATAAAATTGCACTCCCAATATTATTCCATATTATATCAAATAATATTTCTCCGATTAGTATTATTTATTCCGTGTATTTAAGATTTAAATATCCATGAATAAATTTATTTATTGCTCAATAAATAATATTCATATCTTATATCCGAGACTAGTACCGTTCATACTTTATTATTGTGCGGAACGAATCCACTCATGAGGTTTACACAATAATTCCTTATGAACTCATCTCGGGGATATTATCAACCCTTCCGGGATACACTTTCCCGTCAAGTATTCACGGCATGTCGTATATAAAATATAGCGACCCAACTTTACCGGTAATTAACCCAATAATTAAATCGGTTAATTCCTTTGGAAAATCAAAGTCTCTAATATTAAATATACACACCCGCAATAGTATCGGGGATTGAGAATAAAATACTCCGAGATTTAAATTGATTATCCAAGGCAGTCCTAATCAATAAATCTCAAGCTGATCCGCCCAATACACCAAGTGTACAAGTGTGATAAAATAATTAAGATAAATTATTTTCTCTCTCACACTACGACTATACCGATGGATTAGTTCGTGTCCATCTAGGTCGTGAGCAACTGTTTGATTAAATACGAGTAACCGATAGTATGATCTTCTGTGCGCCCATGCAGCACCATACTAACTACAACGTACAAAATCCAGAACCCTGATTTGCATATATTTAATTATAAATAATTAAATGCAAATAATTGTTTATTAATTAAATAGATTAAATGCTATGATTGGGATTTTACCGTTACTTAAATCTAGACATTAAGTACACAACTCCAACAATCTCCCACTTGTACTAAGGTCTAGTCATTTCCTCCAAACTCCCGGTTCCCATACTCATCACGTGCTTAAGGTGTACTTCCGAGTACTATGTGAGTGAGCACTCTAGGTTGCCGCTCTGAAGTTATCTTGGTGACTACTACGTCGTCTCCCTTAACGATGATTCGTATCAGGTGGTACTTGCACTATGTGTTATCATCACTCTTCGAACTTATGACTTCTTCCAGTTCTCCATGCACCGCTATGTACATAGCCTTTGGTGAACCAAGAGTCATATCCAAGTTCAGAGGTCATTCCGGAACCTGACCAAAACTTCCGCTGCCTCTGAGGCTGCTATTCGGTTTATGATAGAGTCCGAGAAGCATTACGCTTATCACTCTTTCATCCTTTAGGTTCCACCTCTTCTAAAGTGAACACATAGCCTGATATCGACTTACACTGGTCCTTCTCTGATTTGAGATCTGAGAACATGTAATCAAAGAAGATTTCGTCTTGTTTAATGTCTAGTACTTTCACAAGTACTATTAAGACATCCGAACATCTCTTGTCTAGATTACTTTGATATCCTCCCACTACGCAAACCGCATAGTTGATATCAGGTTCTGGTTTTTCAACATTGCATCTACAAAGCTCTCCACACAAGAAGTGTAGGTAACTGCTCTGTCCATATCTATTTCCTTCATGTGTTCGAAACACACACCTTTAGATAGATGTATTCTATTCCCGAAAGGCAACAACCTTTCTCAGAATTGTGCATGTTTAAAACAAACCATAATCGTATAAGACATCTTAAGAGAAGTACAAATGTTCTTATCCAGAGATCGAAAGATTTCTAAGAACATGATCCAACTTCATCTTAATCTTATACCTCGATTCATTTAGACAACCTTTATTTTATGTCTGACAACATTTTTACATTGTCGCCAATGATAAAGTGTTATGTACACAAAATTCCGAGAAACACCACTTTTGTTTCCATTACGTCTCTAACACACCTTTCTCGCAAATCTATGCAGACCTAGGGATCGATTTCATGTATACTGGATCCAGAGTTCAAAACTCCTCCAGTCTTATGAACATCTCTGGTTGCTTAACAACCTCCCACTGCAATGGCGTTCCGGTGTATAACAGTAACAACATTAGGTGCAGTTAGTGGTGTACTACTACTCGGTCAGGCTGGTTCTCAGTCTTTCCTTTTCCTCATTTTAAAGTACTTTGTCAATTAGGGCATTGTAGTTCATCTAATAGTTTTTCCTCTACGTACCGGGCGAGAACACCCTTCTGGTTCGTAGTACTATTGAACATACAATTACTTGTTCTTCTAGGATATTCTACAACCACATAGAATGTGCCGTTGTGTCCAGAAATATCCATAGAACATAGGTAGTTCCGAACAAACTTGTTCTTTTTCCATTAGAATCTCATTTCTCATTTCTGATTTATGCTATGTGTTGTTTAGATAGGTGATAGCCTCCGCGAACAGCTCGCAGGCTATAAATGGATATACTTTGAAAGATCCCCATAATGGCTTTGTGTTGAAAAACACTCCGCCTTTATGGCACAGCAAGTAGTCCAATCCATCTTCGAGTATTCTTGAAAGAACGACTCGTACCTTCTCTAATTGCACATACCGCGCTAATCATAAATCATTTTCTATGCTTGTCTGAATTCCATCCTTTATCAGAAAGGTTAACTTAGTTGTATCATCTTTCAAGATCGATTCTTAGGTCGGGAGGTCCATTCCTCCAACTATAATTGATCAAGTCAATTTCGACCTTTTGAATCCCTTTTGAATAGATACTACCAAGTTCAAGAATTCACAAGTATAATGATTAATAAGAGAAATACATCTAATAAGTAAAACAAGTTATACATAACGGTTTGTTGCATCGTGGTAGACTAAGGATTCATCATTCACATATTGCTATCTAATGTACCAGAATAGATATCACTATTATTTCTTATCCAAACCATCAAATGATTAAAGAAATAAAATATCCATTAATAATAAAGAAAACCAGAACAAAAGTTCTTTTTCAAAATGAGGGGTACATAAAGCAATAACTGAAATGAAAACTTAAAACAGATAAATGTCTTCCACTGCAACCGCTGTTACCCCAACAGCTTTGCCCATGTAGACTCGAACTCTTCTTCTCTAAGTCGCCGGGTTTTCTGGAACCCCTGCATTTAAATTAATGCACATACCGTCAGTGGTTCCATATCTACACACCAGAATTCTGGTAGATAATACCGCTGACTATGTTTTTACGACTAAAGAAAAATTCGTACCTTTGAGAGGACATTCAGACTTCCAGTGTCCAGACTTGTTGCATCGGAAGCACTTGCCCTTTGGCTTATTAGCCCCCACTCGTGGTCCATTCCTCTTGGCACCACTGGGTTTCATGGCTTGCTTCCTTTTCTTGCCCCTACCTCCACCAGGCTTAAAGCCTTTGGACTTGGTAGCTACAAGCGCTTGAGACTTGCCCTTCTTGTAGATCCCCTCTGCCGCCTTCAGTTCAGTCAGGAGTTGCGCAAGAGAATAAGATAGTTTACCCATATTATAACTCATGCGAAACTGCTCAAAACTAGGGGTCAGAGACTGGAGTATGATGTCGACTTGAGTGTCAGCATCAATCTGAGCTCCTAGGATCTCAAGCTCATTCAACAGACCCATCATCTTAAGAACGTGCTCCCCTACGGGCGTTCCTTCAGACTGAGTAGTTGTCATGAGGACTCTCATGGCTTCTTGCCTTGCCGCACGATCTTGCTCCCCAAACATCTCCTTGAGGTTAAACAGCATATCATAGGCAGTGTCCATCGACTCATGTTGGGTTTGGAGTACATTTGACATTGAAGCCAAAATATAGCACCTAGCCATTTCATCAGCCTTTTTCCACTTCCTATATGCCAGTTTTTCCTCATCAGTCGAGGCAGCCGTGAGCTCAGCAGGGCATACTTCATGGAGTACAAACTTGTACTCCTCTGAAGTTAGGACAATGTCTAAATTTCTCTTCCAATCAATATAGTTGGGACCAGTGAGCTTATGCTCCTTGAGTATCATAGAAAGTGGGTTCATAGCTATTCTCTAAACCTATAAGCACATGTAAACAAACAATCAATTTAATGTCCGATATTATCTCCCTCAAATAATATCATTAAATTACTAATTGCGTCCAAAATCCCATCAGGTAAGGCAAGCCACGTGGTGTGGACGTTTACCCACCCAAATGATTTAGCAATTAGTTTTTCTTCGGTCATACATCTCTTATAGCGTAACCTCGTGGGGAGGAATACTACAAGGCGTATCTAAGTGTAAACCATTACTCAGCACCAAAGTGAATTGTTTGGAATTGCTACATTACCGCAAGCCACGTGGTGTGGACGTTTACGACAACTTCACAACTCTTCACAATTCCTTACAACTGTCTACATCAATTAATCCAAAATCCGTCAATGTAGCAAGCCACGTGGTGTGGACGTTTACTACACTAAGAGACTTTTATAATTGACTCCCAATTACAAGATCCATTCGATTTTCGTAAATCAAGACGCGGAGAATCATAAGTGAAACTCGAAGTTTCTAACCAGTGATTTACCATGCGAACAACCCTATCTCTCATTAGATGAGGGAGCCGAGCAGACAAACGACCCATCTATCAAAGAATGGCACGAAAGTCTCTAATTTGTGTCATCCACATGACCAAGTGGCTCTGGCTCCATTCCACTCCCCGGGGTGAGAATGAGTCGACTTGAAGTCAGTTTCAGAAAGACAAATTAGGCATTGTTTGATAAACTTGATCAATGTTTCTTGTAAGAGGAATTACAAGAATTCTCCTCCAATGACACATCTATACGAACTTCAAAAGTCCGTAAGAGTCACCAAGAGAACAGTAATGGAGACCATGGGAATGTTTCCATCCCCTCTCCCACTTAGCTTTTTACGATAAAGGGATACGCTATCTAGTGCATAAAATAAACACATATAGCATGCATGAAAGCAATAAAGCACATAGATCACATAGTCAAAATAATGCTAGAGAATTATTTTCCCGACTATCATGGCTTTATCTTCATATGCATCCTCTAGTCTTCAGTCTTCGTTTCTTGAATGCTCCATGTGACGAGAATATTAATTTCCAATATTTAAATCTATTTATTTTCAATTAATCCAAAAGTTACTTAATTCGAAAATTAAGTCAATTGAATATATCAAAAATAAAATTAAATTTTATTAATATTTTTATTTATTTATTTTCCTATCTAGTTCTATTAAATCTCTAGAATAATCTATCCAAGTAAAATTGGAATATTCTAGAAGACATCTATAATAGAACAAGGAAATAAAATAAATTAGGACTCACTACTTTCCAAATTTATTTTTATTCCTAATCCATGAATGTTCCCATGAGTAGGAATAATCAAATAGGAAAAAATAAATTTAGTACTAAATTAATTAAATTTCTAATCTATGAATAATTCCATGAAGGAAATAAATCAATAGAAATAAAATTAATTTAAATTAATTCTTTTAATTTAAATTAATTCTTTTCCTAATCCATGAGAATTTCCAAAAGGAGAACAATCAAATAGGAAAAATCCGAATTAATTAGGAAAGTAATATCTTGGTAGGAATAGCATGGGATTGGGAGACCCCACACCATCCCCACCTAGATGGATCGGCCGGCCACTCGGGGAGGAGCGCCGCCGCCGCCTAGCCACGCCGGCTAGGCCATGGGTCGATCACCATCATGGGATCGATCCCAAGCCCTACTCTCTTCGTCACTTCTTCGTCTTCCGGCGATCGTCTCATCATCGAACCAACGTAAAATAAATTACAAAATTTAAATTACAATTCCGGTATCGATTCTATACATGAAATCGACCCTATACATTTTCCGGAAAAATAAAGAACGTAATAATAAATCCTAAATTCGGTCAACCCCCGAATTTTTACTATTACAAACATTCAACCACACAAAACGAATCTCGACATGTCCGAGAGTTTAATAATCATGATAATTAATTAAAAACAATTAATTAAATCCAACCATGATAGCCGGAAATCCTGCAAGGTAGAACAATAATCGAACATATACATGAACACGAAACCAAACGCTCTGATACCAATTGCTGGGATTCGATGTCCCGGGCTATCAAAAAATTGCGGAACCGATAACCCGACCGAAAACCCTAGATCGCCGGAGATTGGATCCCCGACTCATCCGCAGGAGTCCGACCTTTGGAGACTACGCGCCCGAAGACACGCAGCCCGCCCCCAGCCGAAGTCCCCCACGAGTCGGATCCACGAACGCGAACCACCTCACGAGCCGGGGCCCGACCGAACGCCATCGAGACCCGAAGGCCCCGTGTGCCCAGCCGAACCCCCACGAGGGGTTCGCGATCGTCTACGGACGATCGCTGGGATCGCTACTAGCGATCCCCGGGGCTGCTCGTAGCAGCCCCGCAGCGAGTCGCGTGACTCGCTGCTCGCGAGGGCGTCGCCCTCGCACGCCTCGCTACGGGTGAACCCGTAGCGCATACGAGGCAGCTACGGGTCATCCCGTAGCACGCCCGCGATCGAGCTCACGGGCTCGATCGCCCCTCGGCTCCAGCCGAGGGCTTCGCGCGGCACGCGCCTCCGACGACGGCGGCTGAGGTCCGCCACGGCACCAGCCCGTGGCACCTCGGCGATCGACCGAAGTCGATCGCATGCCCCGGCGTCCAGCCGGGGCTCGCCCTTCGTCGCGCGCTGCGGCGGTCCGAACCCTAGGGTTCGACCGTCGCGTTCGATCCTCGCCGGGGATCTCGAATCCCCGTCCCCGAGGTTCGTCGTTTTCCCGGATCGCGCGTTCATGTATATATCACAATCAATACGCACAAATAATCATAGAAGGGGGTTCTCGATTATTACCTCGATTCGTTGTACGGAGAAACGAATTCGGTTGACGACCTTGCGATCTTCCTACGTATTCCTTGCACCTCGTCCGAACGTCGTGTGGGCGACGATCTATCGGATTCCTATGGATCTTCCTCACTCTCAAGACTTTATGATTGGCGTAGGTCAATTAATTCTCTCTCTTAAGTGAAGACCATGTAGTGCTTATATAGGCTACGTAGGGGATCATAAGGAGAATAAATATTGGGCTTCTAAATATTGAAGATTAAATTGGGTCCAACCCAAATCCATTAATCCTTATCAATATTAAATTTTATTTATTTTCCACTATATAAATAAAATTGCACTCCCAATATTATTCCATATTATATCAAATAATATTTCTCCGATTAGTATTATTTATTCCGTGTATTTAAGATTTAAATATCCATGAATAAATTTATTTATTGCTCAATAAATAATATTCATATCTTATATCCGAGACTAGTACCGTTCAACCTTTATTATTGTGCGGAACGAATCCACTCATGAGGTTTACACAATAATTCCTTATGAACTCATCTCGGGGATATTATCAACCCTTCCGGGATACACTTTCCCGTCAAGTATTCACGGCATGTCGTATATAAAATATAGCGACCCAACTTTACCGGTAATTAACCCAATAATTAAATCGGTTAATTCCTTTGGAAAATCAAAGTCTCTAATATTAAATATACACACCCGCAATAGTATCGGGGATTGAGAATAAAATACTCCGAGATTTAAATTGATTATCCAAGGCAATCCTAATCAATAAATCTCAAGCTGATCCGCCCAATACACCAAGTGTACAAGTGTGATAAAATAATTAAGATAAATTATTTTCTCTCTCACACTACGACTATTCCGATGGATTAGTTCGTGTCCATCTAGGTCGTGAGCAACTGTTTGATTAAATACGAGTAACCGATAGTATGATCTTCTGTGCGCCCATGCAGCACCATACTAACTACAACGTACAAAATCCAGAACCATGATTTGCATATATTTAATTATAAATACTTAAATGCAAATAATTGTTTATTAATTAAATAGATTAAATGCTATGATTGGGAGTTTACCGTTACTTAAATCTAGACATTAAGTACACAACTCCAACATGTCCAACCGAGCCTCGATGGCTCCTTGCCTTTCTGCAATCTCCTCTTTGGCCTTAGCCTCTGCAATCGGATCTCTCGCCTCTGCCTTCACCGCAACTGGTTTCTCCTCCAGGAACTTCACACTTCCATCACTCAAAGGGACTATGTCCTGCATGCGCTTGAAGCACTGGATGTCAAACTTGCCCTCCACCATCATCTCCAACTCTTTGCCCTTCTTGATCAGGTTCATCTTGGCCGCGTACATCATCGGAAAATGGGCCAGTGAAAGGCGCTGGAGAGGATGGGTATGCAACCACTTCATTTGGACAGAGAGGCAAGAACTGAAGTGTAGCCTGATCTTCTGAGTCATGCACCGTATGCCCAGCTCGAGATGGGAAATAGCACTGCTGGTGTCGATCTTGCCGAAGAAATTGATGGCCAGGATCCGGTGGAAAACCCTGAGTGCATGGCTCTTCAACTGGATTGACTTGGTGCTTTGCCCCACGAACTCGCCTCCTTTGCCCAGCTGCTTCCAGATCTTCTGCAGCTCCTTCTTTGTGTACTCTGGCAAAGCCCTCAGTGACTCCTGGTACGCCTTTGACTTCAGATCCGCAATACCTGCCATATCCAAACACAAATCAAGTTCATTACCACCAGTAGAAACAGCTTGATCAAACAACTCAAACTGGATCCCTATAACTCCCTCATCTCTGGTTTCCTTGATTCCCAGTGAACCAAAGAATTCTCGCACCACCTCCTCACTGATTTGCCCAGACCACTCAAGAAACGGCTCCCACCCTATGGCCTTGAAATACCCTCGAACCTCCTTCTCCACACCCATCAGTTTGAGCGATTCAAAACACACCATTTTAGGGGCCGCGATTTCGCGCGCCGACGTGTCAACCGCCTTTCTCTTCTTCGTGGATGCACGGGTCCGGCTTTTGGGGGTTTTGTAGGTCACCTCCTCCACGTCGTCTTCCTCCATCGGCGTCTTACCGGCGGCCGTCGATTCCTCTTTCTCCTTGTCGTCGGAGGTGGATCCGGCAGTGGGGGTGGGAGTGACCTTCTTCTTGCCTTTGCCCGCCGCCTTTTTCTGCTTCTTTTTCGGGGGGCTATCAGCGGCGGCTTTGCCCTCCTCCTCCTGAGCGGCGGTGGCTAGGGTTTCCAGATCCTTCTCGCTGGTGGTCTTAGACTCGTCGATTTCTTTGGCCAAATCGTCGATTGGGGTGTTGTCCGTCTCCGTCGTGGCGGGGCTTGGCGGTATGGTGGCCATGGGCACGGCATGGATGGCTTCCTCGGCGGTGGGGGACTTGGGTTTCGCTGGGCTTGACTGCTTCGGCGACACCATCTTCTTTAACTTGGTTGCGGCGGTACCTATAGTAAGATCAATTAGGGTTCCGTGAGGGATTTTTCTTAACTTGTTTTTTGCTCTTGTAGAAACCATATGGAGAGAGAGAAGAGATATATAATTGTTTTTGAATTTTGAAAATAAGGGAGTTAATGGCAGTTATCGAGAATCGCGGATGAATAGGGGCGTGATGATGGTGGAGTTGCAGAGTCCTTAGATGGGACGGTTTTCAGCCCTTGAAAATCGCAACTGCCCACTTGCGCTCCTGTTTGCCCAAAGTCTCAGTCTGCCCAAAGTAAACTCCTGCAAAATCAAAAAGACACATACCCTTCCTCACGGCATAGTCAAAGTCTCTTGTTGCAAGTAGTTTTATTCCTAATCTAAATAAAAGGGAAAATAACAAAAATAAACAAACATACCAGGTTGCCTCCTGGCCAGCGCCCCATTTATAGTCCCGGGCAGGACCCAATTGCTTTATTCGATCACTCAATCAGGGCAAGCTGCCCTTCCAGATTCTCTTGCCCAAAGTAGGGCTTCACTCTATGACCATTCACTTTGAATATATAGTCATCATCATTTTTGCTTTTCAATTCCACAGATCCATTTGGGCTGACATGGTGAACAAAATAAGGCCCTTCCCACTTAGAGGACAGTTTGCCCGAACGGAACTGATTCCTGGTTTGGTACAGTAAGACTAACTGTCCAGCCTCAATCTTTTTCTTCTTAATCAGTTTGTCATGGGCTCTTTTGGTCCGCTCTTTGTAGTGGGCAGCATGGTCATAGGCCTCAATGCGAAGTTGCTCCAATTCGACCAAGTCAAGTTTACGCTCGTTCCCGGCCAGATCCCAGTCAAAGTTGACCTTGTTCACAGCCCAGTGTGCCTTGTGCTCTATCTCTACGGGCAAATGACAAGCTTTCCCAAATATCATTCGGTAGGGAGATATGCCAAATGGAGTCTTGAACGCAGTGCGGTATGACCACAGTGCATCATCCAGTTTGCCTGCCCAATCCTTCCCCTCTGGCCTAACTGTCTTCCTCAGAATAGCCTTGATAATCCTGTTAGAGAGTTCTGCTTGGCCGTTTGCCTGGGGGTGATAGGCACAGGTGATTCGATGAGTGACTCCATATTTTCTCAGTAGCCTCTCAATGATATAATTGCAGAAATGGGTCCCCTGATCACTGATAAGCGCTCTGGGCACACCGAATCGAGTGAAGATATTCCCTTTGAGGAATTCAGCCACAATGCGCGAATCATTGGTGGTGGTGGCCTTTGCCTCGACCCACTTGGAGACATAATCAACTGCTAGGAGTATGTATTCCTTACCTTGTGAATTCGGAAATGGCCCCATTAAGTCTATGCCCCAGACATCAAAGATCTCTACTGGCAGTATGGGCACAGAGGGCATTTCATTGCGCTTGGTCAAGTTGCCTTCCTTCTGACACTCGTCACACCTCTTACATAGGTCATAGCAGTCTTTGAGCAAAGTGTTCCAGTAGAATCCGCAATCTAGAACCTTTCTTGCCGTTCTCCTAGGCCCAAAATGGCCTCCACAGGGTTGCTTGTGGCAGTGATCCACTATGCCCTGCTGCTCAGACTCAGGAATGCATCTTCTAAGGACTTGGTCTTCACATCTTTTCCACAAATAGGGTTCATCCCAAACGTAGCTCCTTGCCTCGCGTTTCATCTTGTTTTTCTCGTAATACGTCATGCCTTCCCTGAAAATCCCTGTAACCATAAAGTTCACAAGGTCAGCAAACCATGGCTCTTCGCCCAAAGTGGCAATAGAATATAAATGTTCATCGGGGAATGTTTCGGTGATAGGCATATCCTCTTCTTTCTGGAGAATCCTACTGAGGTGATCCGCCACCAGATTTTGATTCCCAGACTTGTCTCGAATTTCAATGTCAAACTCCTGGAGTAGCAGGATCCATCGAATAAGCCTTGGTTTAGTCTCCTTCTTTGCCATGAGGTACTTCAATGCAGCGTGGTCTGTGTACACTATGGTCTTACTGCCCAGCAGATATGACCTAAACTTCTCGAAAGCAAAGACTATGGCCAAAAGCTCCTTCTCGGTCGTGGCATAGTTGCTTTGGGCAGCATTAAGGGTCTTCGAGGCATAGTAGATCACATGCCTTTCTTTCCCTTTAATTTGCCCTAGCACAGCTCCTACTGCATATCCACTTGCATCACACATCAGCTCGAATGGCATGCCCCACTCTGGTGGTTGAATAATAGGCGCTGTGACCAATATCTCCTTCAAGTGGTTAAAAGCAGCCTTACAGTCCTCATCAAAGTCCCATTCTACATCATTCTGAAGCAGTCTGGTCAAAGGGCGAGCAATTTGGGCAAAGTCCTTCACAAAGCGTCTGTAGAAACCAGCATGCCCTAAGAACCCTCTGACTTGCTTCACATTCCTTGGATATGGTAGCTTCGAGATGACTTCGATTTTTGCTTTATCCACCTCTATGCCCTTAGCTGAAATAACATGTCCAAGGACAATTCCCTCTTCGACCATGAAATGGCATTTTTCGTAATTCAGTACGAGGCTCTTCTCTACACACCTTTTGAGCACCATCTCTAAGTGTTCCGGCAGGAGTCAAAGGAGTTGCCATACACGGTGAAATCGTCCATGAACACTTCAATTCCATTCTCGAGCAGGTCAGCGAAGATACTCATCATGCATCTTTGAAAAGTTCCTGGTGCATTGCAGAGGCCAAAGGGCATCCTTCTGTAGGCAAAGGTGCCAAAGGGACAGGTGAAGGTGGTTTTTGTCCTGATCCTCTTGAGCAACCCATATCTGCATATACCCTGAGTAGCCATCTAGAAAACAGAAGTGCTTCTTCCCAGCCAATCTCTCTAACATTTCATCAATGAAGGGCAAAGGGAAGTGATCCTTGCGGGTTACCTTGTTCAGTTTGCGGTAGTCAATGCAAACTCTCCACCCAGTTTGTAGTCGTGTGGCAATCTGCTCATTCCTTTCGTTCTCTATGACTTGAACTCCAGACTTCTTTGGCACCACATGCACTGGGCTAACCCACTTGCTGTCTGACACTGGGTAGATTATGCCCACACTGAGAAGCTTCTTGATCTCTTTGAGCACAACTTCCTTCATTGCTGGATTGAGCTTCCTTTGAGGATCACGTACGGGCATAGAGTCATCTTCCAGAAGAATTTGGTGTTGGCAGATGCTTGGACTTATCCCTCTGATGTCAGCCAAAGTCCACCCTATGGCCTGTTTGTACTGCCCCAGCACATATCTCAACTTTGCCTCCTCTGCCTCTTGCAAATAGGCACTTATGATGACGGGCAAAGTGTCATTATCTCCCAAATATAGATACTTGAGATGCTTAGGTAGTTTTTTCAATTCCAGCATTGGTGGCTTTTCAAGGGAAGGTACCATGATCATTTCTTCAATCTCTATCGGTTTGCCCGGGTTGCCTTTGAAATCCTCCAGAGAGTCTAACTGCTCAATTGCCTCTTGTAATTCTTCTGGTTCGCCCTCCATATCAAACCCAGTAAGCCCTTGCTGAATGGCTATCTCAGTATGGTCATACTTGCCACATTGGAGTGCCTTTGCCTCCACTGCTTTCTCAATTTGGTCAATGTAGTGGATTTCTTCGGTATCGGCCGGGTGCTTCATGGATTTGTAGAGGTCAAAGGTGACCGTTTCTCCTTCGAATTTGCACGTTAGCCTTCCGGTTTCACAGTCGATGTGGGTCCTTGCTGTTTTGAGGAACGGTCTGCCCAATATCATCACAGGGGCTTTACTTGATCTGCCCATATCGAGCACATAGAAATCAGCAGGAAATATCAACTCTTCCACTTTGACCAGGACATCTTCCAGTATGCCCTCAGGATAAACATTAGATCTATCAGCCAGTTGGATCACAACTCGAGTGGGCTTCAGTTGTCCGATTTCCAAGTCTTCGTACATCGTTTTGGGCATAACGTTAATTGATGCTCCCAGATTGAGCATTGCCTTCTCTATCTTCATATGCCCTATGATGCACAGAATGTAGAACATGTCTGGGTCTCCACACTTTGTAGGTCCAGTCTTTTTAATAACGGCAGAGACATTCTCCCCCACCTCAAACTTCGCATCATCCTGATATTTGACCTTCTTTGTGCAAAGATCCTTCAAGAACTTAGCACATCTGGGCATAGCGTTCAGTATGGTCAGAAGTGGCATATTGATTTCCACCTTCTTGAACATTTTGAACATCTCTTGAGTTTCTTCCTTCTCACGGTTTTTACTCAGTCTGCCCGGGAAGGGTGGCTTGATTTTCGGTGGTGGAGATTTGTCCCTCTTTGCCCTGACTGTCACCTCTTCTTGCTCAATATCTGTCCCAGGGTCTTCCTCAATGACTGGGGGGCCATCTAACACGGGCTCTTTGCCCTTTTCTGCAGACTTTTCCACTATGGTGAGTGGTTTGCCACTCCTGAGCTGGACGGCATTAACATGAGCATTGTTCACTTCGACTTTTGGGGGCAAAGTACATCCTTTCTGTTCCAGCTTTGCCACCACTTGAGTAAGATGTGAGACTTGGGCTCCTAGATTTTGGAACTGCCCTCTAGTCTCTTGCTTGAATTTCTCATTCTCTTGGTGGGCTTTGGCATTCTCTTGCTGGAACTTAATATTCTCTTTGACCAAAGTTTCCATCATTTCAGACAAGGTAGGCCCTTTGGTCTGAGCGGGCTGGTGGTACATCCCTGGGCCTTGCTGTTGGTACTGCCCCTGCTGATTGTAGCGCTGGAAATTCTGGTTACCATTATACCCCTCATTGTAGTTGTTGCTATTCCCATACCTATTATCATAGTATGGTTTCCCCCTTCCTTGCCCATTACCGTTACTCTGCCCCATCGCTTTGACCTCCTCGTCATACAGTGAGGGGCATTCATCAGTGGCATGCTCTATGCACTGGCAGATCTGGCAAGCTTTCACACCTCTCTTTGGCCCGGTGGCCATAGTGTTCATAAACTTTTCCATCGCGCTGCATAGTTTGTCGATTTTTAGATCCGCAGCAGTGGTTGTCCCCAAATTGGTCCTGGGCAACTCACTTCCATCATCTCTGAACTCCTCTGCCATCTCCTTGAAGAGTTTAAATGCCTCCTCAGCACTTTTATTCAGGATGGACCCTCCACTGGCAGCATGCAAGAGGGTTCTCTCGTGCATCCTTAGCCCAGACACAAAGTATTGGATCAAATCGTGATCAGGGATTTGGTGCTGAGGACATTTTGCCAACATCTGCTTAAACCGAGCCCAATAAGCGGGAAACTCTTCGCCTGCCCCCATCCTAATGCTACTGATGTTCCTTCGCATGTGTTGGATCCGGGCGGCAGGGAAGTATTTTTCCAAAAACTTCTGCTGGAGCTGTGCCCAAGTAGTGATTTTTCCTTCGGGCAGAGTGTAGAGCCACTCTCGTGCTCCATCCCCAAGTGAAAAGGGAAAAGCCAGCAGTCGGATGTATTCACTAAAAGGGGGCCCTCCCCTTATGGTTCCGCAAGCTAACTCGAAGTCTTGAAGATGCCTCTGTGGGTCTTCCATGGGCATATCGCTGAACTTAGGTAGTATTTGGATGAAATTGTGTTTCATCTCCCAGTTCTCGTTGATGGTGGGCAAAGTGATGGCTGATGGTTGGAGGTTCAGATTGGCAGGGAACATCATTTCCCTGAGGGTTGCCATAATGGCTGGTTCCGGTGAAGGTCGTGGTGGGGTAATTGGTTCACCTCTCCTTGCCCTTCTCGGATTTTCTGCCCTTGGTGATCGGGCAGCTTCTTGGGCGGCACGTGCTAACGCTTTGGCTAGTCTTGTCTCTTTTCGGATTCGTTTCGCAGTCTTTTCGATCTCAGGGTCGTACCAGGGTACAATCTCTTTGCCCGAAGTGGAATCCTGCATAAACAAAACAAGTCAAACTGTTAGCACAGACGACTTACTGTTGGAAATTTGCCTCCCCGGCAACGACGCCAATTTTGACGAGCCCGTATGCTTGTCGTTAGGGGCAAACAAGCTGTCAAAATGATATTTATATTTAGCCAGTACTCTTATAACTACAAAACGTAGATAATGGCAAGTACGTGGGGTCGGTCCCACAAGGAGGCAATTACAGTAGGTGATCTCGGCTTTGCCCAAGGGGTTGTCACAAAAAGATTTGATTTTGGGTTGCTGTGGGCACAGCGGTTTTGCAATCGTTTCACACTTTGACCTAACTACGGCTAACCAAACTAACATGCAACTTAAACAGATCTAAAAAGTAAACAAACCAATCACTCAGATCTAACAGAATATTAAAAGGAAAACTTAAATCAGATGGGAAACAAAGCATCCGGGCAGATAACTTCACTCAGGATTATTAGGGCAAACTACCGTTCATTGGCACTAAGGATTTTTACCAGCGGTTTGTCAGCAGTTATGGGGTGCAAAAACAAAAGTGGTCCTATTGCGTCACGCCCAGCAATTGCCCCACCCCTTATCTATCCTTACTGTGTAAAGAGAAAGCTAGTTATCACTATGCCTAAACCCCCTGGATCTGAACAATTCGATAACCTATGCGACCAAACATGGATCTAGTTTGCCCAAACCCGCATTTACCTCTAGACAGACCCGCTCGGCCAATAGCATGCTCGAAACATACGACCGCATCTCCTGCAAGTTCTAGTGCTATGCCCGCAACAATACTACAAGGTACATCTATGCGGTTTGCCAATCACCAGTATCCCAGTTTGTAAAGGTTCACTAGTGGTCGTCCTAGTTAGCCCAAACTCCCCAGAAATAAAACTTAAACAACTTTGCCTCGGGAACAAACACCCAACCGGTTAGTTCAGCCCCTCCAGCCTCACGGCCTAACTAAACCCTAATTTCACCCTCGATCCGTCCCTGCCCAGATGCAAAACAACTTAGCTACTCATACAGAAATTAAAAGACGAAACAATTAAGGAAAAACAATCTATATTAATCATAGCTTCAAATCGATAAACGTTTTTTGAAGGAAATCAAAGTACGGAATTAAAACTTAAAAACAATAAAACATGAAATTGTTTCTCGACCCGAAGGTCGGATCTACTCAAAACAAACAAGAGACTCGGACGAACAGCTCCGATCTCTATCTCCGGCGACTCCTCCGGCGGCGACGACGACTGCGGGACCGGCGGCTCTTCCGATGTATCGGTGCGTAATGTGTTCTCCTTTGCTGCCCGTCGCGCCCCGCCTTTTAAAGACTTCAATTTGAATTTGAATCCGCGGCTGTTTCTCCTTCCCTAAAGAATAGGCGTCAGCGGTCAAAGGAGTTGGGGATAAGTCAGATCCCCCGAATCCAGGGATTCTGGTGTGCTGCCAGCTTGCCCGCAGCGAATCTCCTGTCTGCCGCGTCTTTTGCCCAAACTGAAATTCTGCAGGTATTTCTTCTCCTTCACAGATGGTCGGACCAGGCACGGTACTTGGTAATTCTGGTTCTTCTGCTTCGTGACCTTACCCATTTGCCCGATGTGGTCAAACTGTTGCTTGTCACTACTGCTCCAGAACTTTGCCTAAAGAAGGGGATTTCCTTGCCTCTTTTGCCCAGTGCGCCACCTGTTACCTGCATCACCACACACTCTGCCCAAACACCTAATTGTGCCCTCCCAGACACGTAACCGACTCAAACTGACTCAATAAAGGGTGTAAAAATGCTCTAAGATGAGCAAATAAAATGGCTCATCAGTGTCCATTTGCATGCCCACTACATGAGCACACCAAAAGACATCCACTATTACATTATTTCATAATACTCCCCCTTGGATGTCCGTTGTTCGTCTTTGTATTTCTCCCCCTAATTTAAACATCATATTTTTATTTAATACGCTTAATAAGTTGCCTCGTTAAAAACCTTCCAAGGTAAAACCCTTTAGGAAAAAACCAAGTGAAGGAAAAGAGTGCAACGCGTATTTGTTTGAGATTATTTTAACAAACACATTTCGATGTTTCTCATAAACTTTTCAAATGTTGCAGTCGGTACTGCTTTGTAAATAAATCTTCCAAATTATTCCTTTATCGAATTTGTTACACATCAATTTCACCTTTCTTTTGCAATCCATTTAATCTCCTTTCTCATTTGAATTGAGATATGGTACTTCAGTACCAATGTTCTAATCATTTTTGTCTCGAGCTCTAAAATTATCCTTTTTAGGATTAATCGATCGGCCGATCATCAGAGTAATTAAGAGATGTGCATTTTTCACGTTGAACTGCTTTAATACCTTATGGGCATAAGATGTTTGGTGAACTAACATCACATCTTCTAGATGTTCAATGTGTAAACCAAGGCAGAATTTAGTTTTTCCAAATTCTTTAATCTCAAATTCTTTCTTCAACTAGCGGCTTCTTGAAGCTCTTCAGGAGTTTCGATCAAATTTACATCATCAACATACACCGCAATTATTACATCTTCTGCCGGTCCAAATAATTTTCCTTTTATCAACGAGTCCAATTCAAATTGGATTTGCATCTTTCCATTTTGGCCAATCAATTTTACGCCGACATTCATCAACCGATTTTGGTTTATAATCCTTAATTTCTTCCATAATTTCAAGTGCTACATTATATGCAAAAATTGCATCAACACCAATTTCTTTTCGATTCTAACCTTTTTCTTTAGTGACATAATTTATTGAAGTTTCTATAGTTTCATTTTCTTCAGAAACTTGTTCTTTTTCTTCTTATGGAGAAACCTCTTCAAGAGATAATATTTTCTCATTATTTTTGTCTTCTTCTTTTTCGTCACTTTTATTTAATCTTTTTTTTTTCGAGGATTTTTATCTTTGGAACCAATAGGTAATCCACGCTTCAGGCGTACTTTTAATTCATTCGCACTTGTAATTTATCCTTCAGGGATATCGATCTTAACCAGAACAATTTCTATAGGAATATGTGAATTAGTAACTCTTCGGGAGTCAGTAAATGCATCCGGTGATTGATTTGTAATTCTTTGCAAATGCAATATTCTTTGAACTTCAAGTTCATATGCTTTTATTCTTGGATCAAGAAAATGCAATTTTATTTTCCAGTTGAGTTCTTTTTTTCGGTTGATCATTTCCTCCTCCTAATGTCGGGAAAATTGATTTCATTTTTGCTCAACGCCTTTTATTTTTCAAAAAATGGCCATGCGAATTTTCAATAATTCGTCTCATCATTGTCGAGCTTGGATTTCCAAGTCGATCGATCATGCCAAATCATAAAATCTTTTTGGAACAATAGACTTCTGGTCTATTAAGTGATATAATTCTATTGAATTTAATTTGGTATAATATAAGCCCAAGATAGTGAATACAACTTTTCTAGTAAACACTTCTTTTCCAAATTGATTTTTGTAATCAATTAGCATTCTATATTATCTCGTTTATAGTCTCATTATGATATCCATTTCCGCGGATATCTTTACATTTTTCCGAGACTTGAAAGATTATAGTGCATTTTCTATTACAATTTTGGTTCCTTCAGGGAGAAAATATATTGCTCTTCCGGAGCTATCAATCAAATTTGCACTTTCACTAATCATATTAAGACTTATTTCTCCTACTTCAAGTCGAGAGAAATATTTTTTTTATTATTCCGTATTGTGTGCGTTGCAGCACTATCAATTAGGCAAATATCACCATATTTTTTCGATTCCAAAGATTTTACATCCATAATTTCTTCTTTGAAATATTATTGATAAATAATGCAATAATTGAATTTTCTTTCATTATTCATGTCATCATCATTGACATAATTTTCATCAACATGATTTGTCTCCACATCTTTCTCGTTTCATTTCAACGATTTATTTTTTATAACGATCAACAAAATGATCTTATCTTTGTCATATACGAGACCAATGAACTTTCTTTTGTTCATTATTATTTCTTATTTCATGTTCTCTCTTCTGGGAGAATTTTTTTCATCATTCTTATTTTTATTATATGGTTACACCAAACATGATTACGAACATGATAGTTTTCATGTCCTCTACTTTTACCACGGTTATTACCACAACCTTGTCCATGACCATGACCACTACGGCCACGTTCATAATTTTGAATTTGAGTCTCATTTGCTTCAGGAAATGGACTAGAACATGTGGGTCGGTATTTGTGAATTTTCAACAACCAATTTATTCATAATATTTGGTAAAACATTTTTGTCGATATTGCTACTGCAGGAGCACATTCGACACATGCAAAGTAGAGTATGTTTTCTCAAGCATGTCTTCATCAGTTATAGTTTAACCACATAATTTTATTGAGAAGCTACTTTCATGATAGCAATATCATATGCTAGGACAGATGTAAAATCTTGTACTCAAATGTGGAGTAAATCATACCATATTTTTTGTAGTACGACCATCTTCAGGTGGTCGAATCTTTCTTTCAAATCTTTCCACAGAGTTTTTGGATGTTTCACGCTTAAATATGCATTCAATAATATCAAGAAGAGTGAAATCAACCTTGTTGATGTTAGTCATAATAATAATGAATTTAAAATAATAAAATGCGTACCTTAAGAATCTTACTATTCATTCTTGCTATTCGTGCTTGCGAATCTTGCCATTCGTGCTGATAACGTGTTGTAAATTTAATAGCTCGGAACAATATAAATATAAAGAACGCAAGAGAATAGAAGTAGGGAGAAGGAGAGTATTCTTATTATCTTTTAATCGAAGTACATAAAGTACATTACAAGTGTATCAAGTATATGAAGTCTTCGATTAAAAGATAATAAGAATACTCTCCTTCTCCCTACTTCTATTCTCTTGCGTTCTTTATATTTATATTTTTCTGAGCTATTAAAATTTACAACACGTTATCAGCACGAATAGAAAGATTCGTAAGCACTAATAGCAAGAATGAATAGTAAGATTCTTAAGGTACGCATTTTATTATTTTAATTGCGGTGTATGTTGATGATGTAAATTTGATCGAAACTCCTGAATAGCTTCAAGAAGCCGCTGGATATTTGAAGAAAGAATTTGAGATTAAAGACTTTGGAAAAATAAAATTCAGCATTGGTTTACACATCGAACATCTAGAAGATGGAATTTAAGTTCACCAAACGGTTTATACCCAGAAGGTATACATTAAAGCAGTTCAACATGGAAGAAACACATCTCTTAATTACTCTGATGATCGGCCGATCACTTAATCCTAAAAAGGATAATTTAGAGCTCGAGATAAAGATGATGAGATCATTGGTCCCGAAGTACTATATCTCAACTCAAATAAGAAAAGAGATTAAATGAATTGCAAGAAATGTGAATGTGATGTGTAACAAATTCAATAAAGTGATAACTTGGCAGATCTATGTACCAAAGCAGTACCGACGACAACATTTAAAAAATGTGTGAGAAATATCGTTTTTCATCGGTTAAAGAATCTCAAATAACTACGTGTTGCACTCTTTTCCTTCACTTGGTTTTTTCCCAAAGGGTTTTATCTTGGAAGGTTTTTAACGAGGCAACTTGTTGACCGTATTAAATAAATTTTTGTTTACTAAGGTTTTCTCTCCGGGTTTTTACTTAGTAATTAAAAACGAAATATAAAAGCGATGCTTGAATCAGGGGGAGAAATACGAAGATGTATAAAAGACATCCAAGGGGGAGTGTTATAAAATAATATGTGGATGTCTCTTGGAGTGCTAAGGATAGTGGGAATTCATATGGACACAATTGATGTCACCACTTATTGTAGTATTTATTCATAGCTAATGCATATGGATGTACCTATAAATAGGTACTTATGTACTCCATTGTAATACACTTGTGATACACTTGAATCCTTGAAAGATAATAAGAATGTCCTCCTTCTCCCTACTTGTATCTTCTTGTGTACCTTATACTTTATATTGTTCTGAGCTAATAAATATACAACACGTTATCAGCACGAATAGCAAGATTGTTGAGGTACGTACGCATAGCAAGATTATAGAGGTACGCATAACAAGATTATTGAGGTACGCATATTATTATTTTAATTTATAATTATTATGGTTAACATCAACAAGGTTGATTTCATTCTTCTTCATCTTAGTGAAATGAATATTTAATCGTGCTGATAACGTGTTATAAACTCAAGAGAATTGAGAGAGAATAATATAGTAGAGAGAGACAATAGGGAGAGGAGAATAGAATTCTTATGAATTGTTATTTCATTCATATGGAGAGACCCCTTTATATCGGATACAAATTAGGGTTTCTGTCTTGTTCACCAAGAAAGGGTAAACTAGTCATACACTAATTAATAATATTCATAACACTCCCCCATTGAATGACTATTTACAGGATTGTTGCCTCGTTAAAACCTTGCCAGGAAAACCCAGTGGGATAAAACCTGAGCGAAAGAAAAAGAGTACAGCTTGCTCCCCCTGATTGTAATCACCGAAAATCTTTGACTTCTTGAAAGTAGTTATTGGTGATCAATCCATCTCATTAAAACTTGTAACTAATAAAACTATATAGGAAAAACTTAGTTATTCAAATATAAATTTTGGTCTTCAGGACACAACTTTCGAATTGTCGAGTTTCACATTCATTTGTATTATTGTATATTTTTCATCTATTGACTAGAGCATTCGCAATTGCTATAACCGACTGGTAACTCTGCTGGAGTATTTTAGATGCGTCTAGTATTCAATATACATTTTTTCACAAATGAACAATAATGTGAACTTCAATTCGCAATCATTTGAACTTCAGGTTCAATATCTCAGTTTATCTCGAAAATAAACTTATATGGAACATTCTAATGTCCTCATTAATAATTATCGAGTGATGTACATGCCTCGTTAAAAACCTCGTTATAAAACCTTGTAGGAAAAAATAGTCGAAGAAAAGAGTACATGACATTCACATTTATATTGTGGTGATTGTCTCGTTAAAAACCTTTAACTAAGAAAACCCCGTGGGAAAAACTTAGTAGAGGGAAAAAGAGTGCAATCACTGGTCTTCAGGACCAATCACTGGTCTTCGGGACCTTGTCTTCAATATCATTTTTGTCAATAATGACATATGTAATATGATATTTTACATGTTCTGATTTTCATTTCCTTTCATTTCAGGAATCTTAAAATCCATCCAGGACTTTCATGTATGTATCTTTCTACATTCATGCATTCATGCATATCTATATTTATCGTTGTTGCTGCCATAAATATAAGGTAGCGGAACTTAATGTCATCCTTAAAAATATCGAGTTTCTGCGAAGAATTCTTGAGCAACTAATCTCACCTTTTATATCTCACCACATCATTACTCGTTTTTCTTACGAACACCCACATATATCCTTCTGGGATAATATTTTGAGGTGTGTACTATAGGGTCAAAATATATCTTTATTTAGCGAGTCATGCTCAGCCTCAATTGCTCGTTTCTTATTTTTCGAGTGCTGCTGGCACACTATCATTGATTTAAGTTTTGGATCCAATTTTTCTAGAGCAACTCTTGAGGCAAATACGTCGTTGACGACTTTTTCCATGTAGATGACAATTCATTCTATCAACCAAATCTTTCATCATTTTCCAAAATATTTAATTTGGTTGTTCCGCAATCCCATGATTTTCAATTATCATGTGCACTTGCTTTTTCAATGGGATTTCCATCTAACTCTCTTCAGGAGATTTTGAGGGTGACTAAATTTTATTACCGCGGATTTATTTTATATTTTCAGATCGATCTACTACGCTTCAGGCGTATATTAGAATCAACATTTGGGTTGATCTCTTTTGAACTCTTATAGTTCATTTTATCACAAATATATGTGCTTTTGTCACACCTTCATTAATTTGGCAGATTACTTGCTGAATATTGCAAGTCACTTATTTTAATGAACTTCGGGTTCAATTGATTGATGGTGGATCAAGAATTGAAGATCTTTTTCATTTAATGAAATTTCTCGGCATTTACATCTTTTATATTCTTATCTCCCCCTAATGCCGGGAAATGATCTTCCTTTAATATGCAAATCAGCATAAATGCTATAAATCGATCTTCTGGATCGTGGGCTCAAGATATTATGCCCGTTCATAAAAATACACTTTATTGGTGATATGAATATAAGTTGCATATTTCAAATTAATTCGCACTTAATAATAATCATGATATGCATCATTTTCTGTACATTTGTAGCACTCACGAAAAATTGGATCTTCACGAAATAAAATATTATAATTATCTACGCAACATCGTAGAAAATTATCCAACTTGAATTAATATTTAGCAATAAAAAAATCTGTGAAATATTGGCCAAACCAACTATTTTATTTCAATTTTTCCAACATACTTTAGATACTTTAGAGCATCACTAATGTTGTACCTAAACATAAGTATAATTCATTTGATAAAACAATAATAATTTATACCTATAAATTTATAGGTAAACACCTCAACGTTTTGAGGTACATGTGGGACCCACAACATAAGAAACATCTTCAATTTGTATGTATTAACAATTTGATACTCATTTTCATCTCTCTAAAATTGTACTTAATTTCCAATTGTTTACCTAGGTACAACTTGATGTCACATAAGAATTGTACTTACGGGATTGGGATGCTCAAGTGTGAACGATTGTCACAAAATTGATTATGTAAGAGCATCCAATTGTGTTCCCATTTACAATTTAACTGACACATCACAAAATAATTGTACTTATCAATTTGTACCTAATATCTAAAATTTGATACTCATTTTTATCTCTTATCAATTGTATCACATCCCCAATTGATGCGACCCAAGAACCAACACAAGACGGTGATGTTCCTTTTCAGGCCGTAACGAAGAAGACGACATCGGAACGAGAGTCAGAAGTTCGGTCGAGGTTTTGGCTTGGTGTCGGCCGACATCAAGGCCTGTCGGCCGACAGAGGCCCAAAATCCATCTTCTGGCGATCCCGCAGCTCAACCCGAGGAAGAACCCGAGTTTCGGGTTCGGTGTCGGCCGACACCCATACTTGTCGGCCGACAGCTTCAGAATTTTTCAGCGCAACGGCGTTATCACGATTTTAGCATTTTAATTTTTTTTTTTATTTAATAATTAGGGTTATGCCTATTTAAAGGTTGCGTTAGACATTGTTTTGGAACATATTATTATTGATGAATGAAAATTATGTTTTGTGAGTTTTTAAATTAAATTCTCTCTCAGGTCCGAATTCTACCCGGTTATTTCAAAGAGTTCAACCGACGAATCAACGAAGCGACTCCCCCTTCGTTCGTGTGTCTTCCTCATCCCCGAGTTGTTTCAATTACGTATTGTGGTTTAGGTCTTGATCTAAATCATTCTACGGATTAGAACCAGAGGATTAGGGACTTCCGGAAGGTATCTTTTATCTTTTCGTTCATCGTTCATCTTCTATCCTTCGTATCCCAACGAAGTTCGTATCATTTGGTATCAGAGCCCAGGTTAGGGTTCTTTGTTTTCTGAATACGTAGCCTCGTTTTATTTTTCGTTTCCTCTTTTCTTTGTCGTTTCTTTTCTTATAAAAAAAATATATATTTTTTTCGAAGTTATTGTTCATCGAACAGTAAATCATCGAACAGTAAATTACTGTTCATCCGAAAAAAAAAAATGGGCAGAATTTTTGCCGAATTTTTCCTAGAGTTCCGAACACCGTATAGAGTCATCTTTGCATTTTTTTTGTGTTCCTTTTGAATTTTCCGATTTTTCAGCACTTTCTTTGTTCCTTCCGACGAACGTTGTTGTGGTGTCGTGGTTCGTGTGGGGTTGACTTTGATTCTTTGAGGGAGAAGTTGAGAGAGACACGAGTGCTGAGAGGATTAAAAAACTTGAGCGATACACGAGAGTGGTGAGGACTCTTTTTTATTGTTTCTAACACTTTTGCAGGATGACTGAGATGGATGACCCACAAATTAAGCTTCTCGTGGAGACATTTCGAACTGAGTTGAAGGAGTCCTTGGCGCCTGAGTTTGAGAATATGTATGCACGATTCACCGCCATAGATGAGAGATCTCATCGTGTTAATGCAGGGTATCGGAGAGGCGGAGAATACCAAGGAAGTCAGAATGGCCATCATCGATCCCATGATAGAAAGAGGGACTTCCATTTTGAGAAGGAGGAAGCTTCCGACATTGATGAGAGGAAGTACAGAGTTGAGTTCCAGTGCGAGAGTTGGAGCAATATTGAGCGTCTTTTAGAGGAGCTGGTACATGCATCAATGGAAGCTGGGAAGGTAGCGACTGATGATGACGGCGAGAAGTTAGAAACGTCGGTTTTGGTAGAGTCCGAGGAGGAGGTTTTGGTGGAGTCCGAGTGGGAGGAGGATATTCTAACCACTGAGGAGGTTGGTGCAAACGTGGTTCGGCAGTTGGAGTTATCCATGGTGAAGCACCCTGAGCCGAATCGACTACAGTGGCTGAATGAGACCGATGACATTGAGGAGAAACAAGCAGTGAATAAGGGGCAGCCGACGTTGTGCAAGACGAAGTTGATTACCACTAACGTTATATTCCCTCTACACCCCTCTATTCGTGTTATTTTACAGGAAATTGATGATGTTTTCCCTGAGGATACATTTCTTGTTTTCTCACCGACTCGAGGGAGTAAGCATCAGACTGACGTGGTTCCGAGTGTGTTCGTGAGAGTGGTATTCGAGCCTGGCATAGACTTGGATTTGAGAACAAATCCTCTTGAAGAGGAGAGGAATGATGCGACCCAAGAACCAACACAAGACGGTGATGTTCGTTTTCAGCCATAACGACGAAGACGGCATCGGAACGAGAGTCAGCAGTGTGCTGAGAAGGCGTCGCGAAGTTCGGTCGAGCTTTTGGCTTGGTGTCGGCCGACATCAAGGCCTGTCGGCCGACAGAGACCCAAAATCCATCTTCTGACAATCCCGCGGCTCAACCCGAGGAAGAACCCGAGTTTCGGGTTCGATGTCAGCCGACGACCATACCTGTCGGCCGACAGCTTCAGAATTTTTCAGCGCAGCGGCGTTTTCATGATTTCAACGTTTTAATTTATTTTCTTTCCTTTTATTTAATAACTAGGGTTATGCCTATTTAAAGGTTGCGTTAGACATTGTTTTGGAACAGATTATTATTGATGAATGAAAATTATGTTTTGTGAGTTTTAAATTAAATTCTCTCTCGGGTCCGAATTCTACCCGGTTATTCCAAAGAGTTCAATCGACGAATCAACGAAGCGAATCCCCCTTCGTTCGTGTGTCTTCCTCATCCCCGAGTTGTTGTTTCAATTACGTATTGGAGTTTAAGTCTTGATCTAAATCATTCTACGGATTACAACCAGAGGTTTTGGGACTTCCGCAAGGTATCTTTTATCTTTTTGTTCTTCGTTCATCTTCTATCCTTCGTATCCCAACGAGGTTCGTATCACCAATGATATATCTAGGTACAATGTGATGCCACATATGAATTGTACCTACCATTGGAGATGGTCCTCAAAAGAAATCATCGGATGAAGGTAATTTGCAAGGGGCGCTAAACCCGATTTTATTTTGGAATCGGGTTAGGTATTTTTCTGTTTGGGATAGATTTCGACACACTTGTTAGTGTGTAGTTCTTCCTAGTTCAACATAGAACCACGTTGTTCTTGTTTGAACTTAGTTGAACTATACACTATGTTTTATAGTAATTTCATGTTGAGTGTTTTTGTATGCTGTGACTGATTAATTCATACAAGTCTGCTAGGTCATATGGTAGAGCTAGCAGAGCATACTATAAAAATATAAGTGCGTCAACGTGGAGTTGACTCGTGCGCCAACGTGGTACTACAAGTATTGGGTTGCACCAACGTGGAGATAGGACGTGCGCTAACGTAGGGCCACGTTATGCAAAGATGGCTCAGCACGGAGCTAGCTGTGTTGGTCTCCTCATCAACATGGAGTTTAAGCGGTTTTGCCAACGTGGTGCAAACACTCACGCCAACGTGTAGTGGCGTTTTCATGCCTTTGCGCCAACGTACAACCGGGTTGACTTGAATGACACATGAAGTTAACCTCACATTGAGTGTTCAAGGCTTACCGTGAAGTCATTGAATCAGAGCTTTCAATTTAACGGACGCGGAGCAAGCACGGGTAGACATGGAGTTGGACGAAGGCCTGCTAAGGAATGAAACCAGCTACGAGTGTAACTAGAAGACTTCACTAGAATGATTTTATTTCAAGAGGAAAACATCAAGTATACCTACTGTGCCTGCGATAAGCTTGAAGCACGAAGACACGCTAGTGTGGGAGTGCGTAGAACTTCGTTCGTGAAGTACGGAAAAATGGAATCTCGAATATTCCAACCCGCCAACTACAAGACCCAATCCTGCTATTTGTAATAATATTTGAAAATCAGCCCAATTTAAACCAAACTATTCCAAACCAAACTCAACTAGCCTAATTAAAACTCTTCAAAATGCAATTAATTCAAACTAAAGAGGCCTAAATACAATTAGCCCAACCTAAATTGATTCAAACTCAATATAAAAGCCCAATTTATTAATAAAAATTAAAACAAAATTGTATATTTATTTAATAAGAGGCGGCCTGAGTTTAGATTTTTCAACACGTGGCCCGGACTGGACCGGGCCCGCCATCTACGGGCGGGTTGCGGGTTTGATTTTATCAACCCATGGCCCGCCGGGTCTGGCCCGGCCCGCACAGACCCGGCCCGCGTGCAGGTCTTCCAGTAAGTATAGTTCTAAGGTCACCTCCGAACATAAAAATTTAAACTAAAAAATAAATTTAGTTTTAAGTTTACCGTAATTTAGCTCCCCGAAATTCCAATACTCAAACTTAAAAGAATATTCTCAAATTACTCTTTTTATACAATTTTTTATACTATTTTTTATAAATACCCAATATTTTTACAAATCTATAATTTAACCTCCTAACTTTTAACATTAAATTTAAAAAATTAAAATAAAAATTCAATTTAAAATTTCAAAAATAATAAATATAAAAAATACGAAATAAAATATTAATTAAATATGAAAAAATTGCGCAAACATGAAATATTTAATATTTAATTATAAATATTTTTTTTATTTTTAAAATAAAATTTTATTTTAATTATTAATGATATAATTATTAAAAAAATTTACATTACAAAATATATTAAATAAAAAACTAAAATAAAAGATTAATAGGTCTTTTTTATTAATTTGTAAAATAAAAGGATTATTTTATAAATAATAAATAGTTTTTGGTTGAGTTTAAGGTAAACGAAAATCTAAGTATTTTTTATGTAGGTCCCACCATAAAATTTATAATAAGTTTATGTTTTGGTATCCGTTGGAGTACCTCCCTTACTCTAAAATAGGTTTTTGGTATCGATTGGATTGCTATTTCAAAATATGTTTTTGGTATCGATTGGATCGAAGATGCTCTAAAGACTGACGTCTATTCTCCGGTTACTGACGTCTATTCTCCGGTTTCATTTTGGGTTTATGGGAGGAAATAGTCTTTTAGTAATTAATTAAATGTGAATACGAATTTAAAACGTGTCAGAAATATATTAATTGCAAGTAGTTGGTAGTTTGTTTTATTCTATATTTGAAAAATACTACAGTACTATCATTGTTTGTGTAACAATTCATACTCGGCAGTAAAAAAAACTAAAATGCATAAAAATTCCTCGAACGCTGCCGAGACCTTGGCCGGCATACACCACAAATTCTCCCAACTCCCCAAAGCCCAAACCGAACGCTGCATCTACAGAGTCCACAAGCACCTGCGCAGTGTCAACGACAAGGCCTACGACCCGGAGATCGTCTCCATCGGGCCCTACCACCACGGCAAGGACGATCTCCGAATGATGGAGGAACACAAGCTCAGGTATCTGCAATCCCTCCTCCCTCGCAAAAACCAAAGCCTCGAGCAATACATCTTGGCCGTGGCCGAGTTAGAAGAGAGAGCGCGCAACTTCTACTCCGAACCGGTTAGCCTTAACTCGTCCAAGTTCGTCGAGATGCTCGTCGTCGACGCGTGCTTTGTTGTCGAGTTGATAAAGAAATTCAACCGGCCGAACGACGACCTGAGTTGCAAGGAGGATCCGATTTTCCTGATGGATTGGATGATGAACAGCTTGCAAAGAGACTTGTTTCTCTTCGAGAATCAAATCCCTTTTTTCGTCTTGTGTAAAGTGTACGATTTAATTGAGGCCCCGGGCCAGCACAAACGATTGATCTACCTCGTGCTGTTCTTCTGCCGGAGCCTTTACCCGGGAGCCGTGGAGCAAAGCAGTACTACGAATCGAGACTCGGGGGAGATCAAGCATTTGCTCGATTTGATACACGCCAACTGGCGGCCTTCGCTCGGTGTTTCTGTCGACCTCGACCACGGTAGCGTGGAAAGAGAATCACTATTCATAGACTCTGCGATGAACCTAACCGACGCGAACGTGAAGTTTTCGAAACGAACTTCCCTTACGTTATTCGACGTGGAGTTCAAAAGGGGCGTTTTATCGATGCCGACTTTGATTGTCGAGGACTGGACGGAATGTTTTCTCAGGAACATGATCGTTTACGAGCAGTACTTTCCGAGGAGCGGGCAGAGCTTTGTGACGGACTATGTGAGGCTGATGGATTGCTTGATCAACTCGTCTAAGGACGTGGATCTTCTTTCCAAGTGCGGGATCATCGACAATTGGTTGGGAGATAGTGAAGTGGTGGCCGTTATTTTTAACAAGATCACGGACTCGGTTGCCGGAATCGGCAAGGGATTCATGTACTCTGCGCTTTTCGAGGGCATAAACAAACACTCGGAGCGGCCTTGGAATCGGGCGATGGCGGAGTTGAGGCGCGAGTATTTCAGTAACCCTTGGGCGTACATAACGGTTTTATCTGCTGTTTTCTTGCTTTTCCTCACTGCGGCTCAGACTTTAGTAGCTGTGGTACCGGTGATTAAGGCCTGGTTCGTGTGATATGAATTTATTTTATGTTTATGATTTTGATTGAATCTCGATGAAACGACTGCATAATAATTCACAAAATGCTTAGGATAATTGATGAAAATAGATGAAGAATTTTAGGATAGTTGTGAAAAGTAAGAAATAATAATGCCATAGAAGTAACAGAGAAAAAGTAATGAGAGTACTAGTTAAACTCCTAATTTTCCCTTTAGTTGGAAGCGAATAACTGGATAATTCATCCAATGGATCATCATCCAAGATAAGGGGCATCTCGTAACCTCAAGGATAGTAAAAACCATTGGATTTTATACTTATCACTCTCATTAGACAATATGACATACTCTTCCCAAGCAAGAGATTTTGAGGAGACTTGATGTGATTGGATCGAGAGCTCGTCATCTTCAATAGCTTGAAAGGACTCTCTTTTCATCGTCCAAGCAAGTAAATATGTTTGACACATGAGCATCTATTCTCTTGAAACACGCTCGAAGATCATCTACAACCTCTTGGGTCGATTCAGGTTGAGAAAATTTTGTTTCTTCCTCGGGTTCAATATCTTCACCATTTTCATACTCATACGGTACCTCCATCTCCATAATCTTGTTTTTTTGTAAATGTGTTGTAGGGACATGTCCTAAACTCATATCCTTCGTCACCACAAATAATACAAGAAACTCTCATATCTTCTTTAAACTTTTGCATCTAGACCTATAAATGGAGCAAGTTTTATCCGGATCCGCTCCAAATCCGTAGCTTTTTAATGGATATGGATCGTAATATTTGATCCGTTTACCCGTTTAATAAACAGAGCTTGAGTCGTTGTCCGATCCTCCAATAACTGTTGTGCACGCTGTTGGACGTGGAGTTCGAAAAGGGCGTCGAGGACAGGACGAAGTGTTTTTTCCGGAACATGATCGCGTACGAGCAGTACTTTCCAAGCGACGAGCGTAACTTTGTGACGGACTATGCGAGGCTGATGGATTGCCTGATCAACTCGTCTAAGGACGTGGATCTTCTTTCGCAGTGCGGGATCATCGACAATTGGTTGGGAGATAGTGAAGTGGTGGCCGTTGTTTTTAACAAGCTTACGGACTCGGTTACCGGAATGGGGAAGGGTTTCGTTTACTCTTCGTTATTCGATCGCGTAAACAAACACTCGGAGAGGCCTTGGAATCGGGCGATGGCGGTTTTGAGGCGTGATTATTTCGGTAGCCCTTGGGCGTATGTAACGTTTTTTTCTGCGGTTTTCTTGCTTTTGCTCAATGTGATTCAAACTTTAGTAGCTGTTGTACCGGTGATTAAGGACTTGTAGGTGTTGTTTATGTGTGTTTTATTTAAATGGATATGGATTTTGTTTTTGGTATAAAAAAAAGTAAATGATTTTGATTAAAAAAGAAATTAGGCATACAGAGAAAGTACTAGTTAAACTGCTCCTTTTCCCAGTTTAGTTGGAAGCGAAAAACTTGATAGTCTTGTACCGTTGTGGAGTTGTCGTACGATTCTTCAATAATATTTGTTGATTCGTCGTCTGATTCTTCCGAGTCTTCGGTGGTTGTTGAGTCGTCGTCTGATTCTTCAGTAGTTGTTGGGTCTTTTGAGTCCAATGTGACATCCCTCCACCTAAAAACAGTTGCATCAAAAACCTGCACTCTTGCTTCTTTGAGATCGTTCAAGCCATACATGAATTGGTAATTTGGGATCGGGACTTCTGCATCGCGTGCTTCTAAAAGTCTTTCCCAAAGGAAATAATTATTATTGTCCGTTTTAGGAAAACCACTTGAGCAAACATGACATTCATCACATGACATGTACTGAGTAATCACCTTTGGGCGACACATCCGGAACAACCCATCAAAGAGAGCATAACAAGTTAGGGATGGCAGGTGCATATATATGGTAGATGTTCATATTCTCGATTTCAGGCATAGGCAAATCATGAATGTGTAGAAAGCGAGAGAAATATCCTCGAAAGCCTCAACTCTTGTAGAAAGTTGCTCAGTTTGTAGAACCATGAAGCACTGAGACATTTGCTAGGCGTTATGGATACGCAAGACTCCCATCCCCTTGAATTTGATTTAAGGGAGAATTCATCTGGAATGAATGAACATACAAAGGTCAACTTACGAATATTTGGGACATCGAGCTCGACCCTCTGAACCTCATAACAATATCCCATGTTAAATTCCAGACGTTGAAGCGTAAAGCTTGAAATCAGCATCTCTTTTCGATCTTGGTTTATATGTAGGGTTAACTCTTTAAGGGATGGAAATTTAATCGACAAGTCAGCAAGAAACAAGTAGTCGAACGATACATCTTTCAGCACGAGAGACTTCAGCCTATGAAGAGGACTAATAATAGTATGCGGACGTCTATAAACAACAACGTGGCACAATGATAGTTTCTCAATCAAAGGGCAGCTCGATACTAAATGAGAAATCGTAGCATGACTTTCTATAAAAAAATATTCGAGACTAAGGAGTTGAAGGCTCGACCTATATACCTCGTCTCGATTCGGATGGACTCTGCACCACCCGTACACGGTTAGGGAACGGAGGTTTTCATATCTGAACACCTCATCCGGTATATAAAAATAAGAAGCGTTAATATCGAACGAGAGACGAGTCGGTCCATATTTCAATGCTCTAAGAATCAATTTTGTAGCAGGATCAGAATGACAATGGTTCGGAATCTTGATACGCAGCCTGAAACTGTCGATCTTGAAGTTGAGATTGTCGTACCTTTCAAGTGTCTTGTCCGCAACTTCCAGGAACTTTGGATCAAAGTAGTCGGCGCTTTCATGAAAGTATGTGTGATCGAAGTCGAGGTTGGGGCGAGTGAGCCACGCGCTGCGACATGACTTGGAGAGGAGAGTTGTTTGTGCGGCTTCTTTAGAGGTGAGGAAAGATTGTATATGCTGGATTAAGGGTTCTGGAAATTCTATGAACATGATTGAAAAACCCTAACTAAAACTTAGACTCGGAATTAATGAACAATGAGAGTTTAAGTAGAACGAGATTCCCATCCAATTATGGTTTCTTGCTTGTTTTTTTTAATATATATATATATATATCTTTAAAAATAATTTATAAATTTATAAAAATAAAAAGCATACAATATGTCAATATCTACAAAAAAAAATACATACAACTATACAATCGCAAAGATTTTTATTTTTATTTTTTAAAAATAATTTATAAATTTATATAAAAAAAACATACAATATCTATGGATTGTTAAGTTAAAGACTTATAGGACAAAAAGTTGGGTGTTTCAACGTCCACGTTAATACAAGGTTCTTTCATAAATCTAACGGTTGATATTAAATAATTAAATCTAAAGGTTGAAATTGAATAAAATGTACGTGAATGTACCGTAGAAGCGCTCTAAACTATATAGAGTAATAAACTTTAATAAAATATTCAAGTATCAACTTTGGACTACTTATCAATAAAAATAAACTCTAAATTGTGTTTTATAAATTTAATACTAAATTTTATTTGATTCTATCTATACACTAAAAAAAATGAGCATGTTCACGTGCATATTTTTGTTTATATTTTTGTTTCGATATCAAATTTTGTTTCAATTCATAATTAAATAATCATCTATTATTTGTATTTGTTTTGCAGAGATTATTGTAAGTTTAATATATTTTTTATTTATTGTTTATATTTTTCTTTCTATTTAAATTTTTGTTTCAATTAATAATTAAATCATCATTTATTATTTGTATTTGTTTTGAGTTTAATATGTTTTTTTTATTTATAGTTCGTATTTTTGTTTCAATTTTAATTTTTGTTTAAATTAATAATTAAATCATAATCTATTGTTCGTAAATATTTTGCAGGTTTAATATGATGAACATTCGGTGTATTTTTGTGGGTAATAATGTGTATCAAAGAGCCTAGCTGCTAATAATAGTTAAATTATTACTTTGGAATTATTGGATAATAGTGAGATTGTGATTTTAATGAAATAATTTGGAATTATTGTTCTTCTTTCTTTATGTTTCGACATCTTAATTAGTCGTGCATCAATTTTTATTTGACAAAGGTTGGAGTTTAATTTAATCATTTCACGTCAAATAATTATTTTTAAATTTATTTTATTATTTATTTGATATTTTTATAATTATTAATTTTTGAATGTATAATTGCTAATATATATTTTTAAAATCGTGTATATATTAATAACAATTGATTAATTATTGTCTTTAATTATAAAATCAGGAGATTTCAATGTCTATGTAAAATTATTTATTATAATGTAATTATAAATTTTTCATTTTCTATTCCACTCAATTAGTGTCTTAATAATAGAGTTTATTAATATATATGTCTTAATAATATAGTTTATTTAATTTCATGTTTAAACATTAATTATATATAATTAATTGGATTATTTAAAAAAAAATCAAAAACTATTTCTTATTTATCCAAATAAGTAATTGGATTTAATTACCGTATTTTTACTCTTTTATTCTATTGACTAATTAATATTTAACTTGAAAGAATCTTTGACTAAATTAAATGTGATATTCCACTCAAATTCATTAATATCAAATTTATTTATAGTATAATGCCATTCAAATTAATTAAATTTAAGTATATGAACTGATTTCTTCCATTAACTAAATTAAATATTTCATGTGTTTTAAATTAATAAAGAGTATGAATATTGCATTAACTAATACAAAATACCCTTTATTAATTTATAAATTTATAAGAAAAAGTAATACCCTTAATTGAAACACATGAAATACCCTTAGTTGATGCAGGGTATTCTTTTTCTTAAAACACATGAAATATTGCATTAACTAAGAAAAATATAAATTTATATTAAGTAAATTTGTATTTTATATTAGTTAATGCAATATTATAAGAAAAAGAAAAATATTGTAGTCAACTTTAAAAATCAAGCATAACTACTTCGACTGTCTGATCTTAAGAAAAAGAAAAGGATATAATTGTATTAAAGAATAAATATCTTTGAATTAAATAATTTTTTTTTCTTTTACGAGAGGAATTAATTGTAGGTGATTTCATAAAAAAATCAGATGACTGTGGTTAATGATGTTGAAGACGACGATCCCATCTGATAAATATTTATTTATTTTATATTTTATACATAGAGCAATATAGTCATTTAATCATACTATTAAAAAGAAAAAATATAAATGAAGTGTGTAAAGTAAAGATTGAGGTGTAAATAGTCTGAGCCATATGAAAAAAATGAAAAATATTTGTTATTCTTCCAAAAAAAGTTATATTTATAAGAAAATGGATCCGAGTTGCATATGAAAAAAATGAAAAATATTTGTTATTCTTCCAAAAAAAGTTATATTGATAAGAAAATGGATCCGAGTTGCAAGAAGGATCCCATTTTCCAAAAGGGTTGGATGATGAATAGTTTGCAGAGAGACTTGATGTTGTTCAAGAATCAAATCCCGTTTTTTGTTTTGTGCAGGCTGTACGATTTAGTCTAGGCCCCGAACCAACGCAACAGGTTGGTCTATCTTCTCCTGTTCTTCTGTCAGACTCTTTATCCGGGAGCCGTGGAGCAAAACAGGACGAATCGAGACTCGGGGGAGATCAAGCATTTGCTAGATTTGATACACTCAAACTGGCGGCCTACCTTTAGTGATACTGATAGCGTTTCTGTCGATATCGATGTTCGTGTGGGACGAGAATCGCGTTTCATAGACTCCGCGACAAATCTGGCGGATGCTAACCAAAAATCCAATACGTTATTCGAGGTGAACTTCGAAAAGGGCGTTATGTCGATGCCGACTTTGATTGTTGAAGATAGGATAGAGTGCTAATTACACTCAATACTTTCCGAACAATGGGAATAACTTTGTGACGGACTACGTGAGGCTGTTGGATTGCCTGGTTAATTCATCGAGTGACGTTGATCTTCTTTCGCAGAGTGACATTATCGATAATTGGTTGGGCGACAGTGAAGTGGTCGCAGGTATTTTAAACAAGCTAACAGAATCGGTTACTGGACTGGACAAAGGTTTTATGTATTCAGCGATTTTTTTCAATAGCATTAACAAACACTCAGAACTGCTCTCCTACTTTTTCTCACTGTGGCTCAAACTGTATTATCTGTAGTTCAGTTGGTAATGGAAAAGTCTATGTACGATGATTATTACTCGTCTTAGCTCATCCCCTAGGTTATTGTCTTATATCATGTGCGTGCGTGAGTTGGTTTGGTGGTGCATGTTTTAATTAAATAAATAAGTTATGACTTTGTTTTTGGTGTAAACAATTTCTTCAGTAAATAAGTTATGACTTTGTATTCTGCGTTATTCGATCGCGTAAACAAACACTCGGTTTTGAGGCGCGATTAGTTCGGTAGCCCTTGGGCGTATGTAACATTTTTTTTCTGCCATTTTATTGCTGATTCTCACTGTGATTCAAACTTAAGTATCTGTGATACCAATGATTAAGTAAATGATTTTGATTGAAAAAGAAATTAGCTAGGCACATTGCAAAATATAGTTGTGTTACAATTCTACTTTTCCCAGTTCAGTTGGAAGCGAAAAACCGGACACTCTTGTAACGTTGCTGAGTTGTCGTACAGTTCTTCAATAATTGCTGACTCGTCGTCTGATTCTTTAACAATTGATGAGTCGTAGCCTGATTCTTCAATGATTGAAGAGTCGTAGTCTGATTCTTCTATAGTTGTTGAGTTCTCGTCTAGTAACGAGTCCAACGCGACATCCCTCCACGTAGAAACAGCCGCATCGAAAACCTGCGCTCTCGCTTCCTTGAGATCGTTCAACCCGTACATGAATTGGTAATTTGGGGTCGGGAATTTCGCATCCCGTGCTTCCAAAAGTCTTTCCCAAAGGAAATCAATATTATTGTTTGTTTCCGAACGAACACATGATTGAGCATTAGACTTGTATTGAGTAATCACCTTCGGATGACATATCCTGAACAAACCATCAAAGAGAGCATAACAACTCGTGGTAGATTTTCAGATTCTCGATTTCAGACATTGGCAAACCGTGAATGTCTCTCCCCTTGTAATCAAAGGTGTCCAGAGAGTAAACATGAAGTGACAGAGTTACCCTCGAAAGCCTCAACTTGTTTAGAAAGTTGCTCAGAGTGTAAAACCATGAAGCACTGACGCATTTGCTACGCGTTAGAGATACACAAGACTCTTCCCATCCTTTTGAATTTGATTTAAGAGAAAGTTCAGGAATCGAGGCGCAATCAAAGGTTAACTTACCTATACTTGGGATATCGAGCTCGACCCTCAGAGCCTTATAACTATACCCAAAACCCATGTTAAAGTCCAGACGCTCAAGTGTAGGGCTTGAAATTAGTATCTCTTCTCGATCATTGTTTATATGCAGGGTTAAATCTTTAAGGGATGGAAATTTAGACGACAAGTCAGCAAGAAACAAGGTGTCGAATGCCACGTTTTTCAGCACCAGAGACTTTAGCCTATGAAGAGGAGTACTAATAATAGTTCTATCAACGTCAACATCAACATGATCAACGTAAACATAGCACAATGATAGTTTCTCAATCAAAGGGCAGCTCGATACTATCTGAAAAATCTTAGCACGGCTTTCTATCGAAACAGATTCGAGACTAAGGAGTTGAAGGCTCGACCAACGTAACTCGTCTCGATTCGGATAGACTCTGCACCACCCGTACACGGTTAGGGAAAGGAGGCTTTCGTATCTGAACACCTCATCCGGTATGTGAAAATCAGAACCGTTAATTTCGAACGAGAGACGAGTCGGTCCGTATTCCAACGCTCTAAGAATCAAATTCAAAGCATGATCAGAATGACAATGATTCGGAATCTTGATACGCAGCCCGAAACTGTCGATCTTGAGGTTTGGATTGTCGTACCTTTCAAGTGTCTTCTCCGCAAACTCCAGGAATTCTGGATCAAGACTGTAGCTGAAATCGTATCGGTGTTGTCGACTGAAGACTGCTTGATCGAAGTCGAGGTTGGGGCGAGTGAGCCACGCGGTTCGCCATGACTTGGACAGGAGAGTTGTACGTGCAGCTTCTTCTGAGGTGAGGAAAGATTGTATATGTTGGATTAAGGGTTCTGGAAATTCTATCAACATGATTGAAAAACCTTAACTATTAGACTCAGAATTAATGAACAATGAGAATTTAAGTAGAACGAGATTCCCATCAAAGTAAGGTTTCTTACCTTTTTTTTTCTTTCCGTATTTACTTGCAAGATTGACTAATTAAGACAATCGATTTCAAATAAGTAAGTTGGTATACAACGTGGAATTTATCGTGGATTTTAATACTATATATAAATTTTATTTGATTCCGTCAACAAAAAATATAAATATATAACAAAATTTCAATGTATTATAATAATTCGAATCGATTAAATAAATTTTATATAAAATAAGGTCAGAATTTTATTTTTTCTTGAAAATAAAACAGTTCGAAATTTATTCTGAGAGATCAAGCATATGCTTGATTTTTTTTTATTTTTTCATCTTTTCAAAAAAATATGAAAAAGGGAAAATATTTGTTATTCTTCTAAAAAATGTAATATAATAATTTGAATCGATTATGCACGGAATTGCATCAAATAATTTTAAAAAATAAATAAATTTTATATAAAATAATATTTAATCAGGTTAGAATTTATTTTTTCATGAAATTTCCAATTTATTCATGGACAAAGCCCTACAAGCCCAAAATAAGGGGGGGCTTACCACCGCGACAAGGACGAGCTAAGAATGAAAGAGCACAAGTTGAGGAACTTGTAATTGATCCTCTGTCGAAAAAAATAAAATAAAACGTTGAATAATACATGTCGTCTCGGCCGTGGGGGAGTAATTAGGCGAACACACGTGGATTCGCTACCCAGAACCGGTTAGCCTCAACTCGTCCAAATTCATCGAGATGGTTTTTTCATCGTACAGTACGTTGATAAGAATATATACAACAATCCAAAGGATCCCATTTTCCTGATAGATTGGATTGATCGTGAATAGTTTGCAGAGAGACTTGATCTTGTTCGAGAATCAAATCTTGTTTTTCGTTTAGTGCAGGCCGTACGATTTTGTCGAGGCCCCGAACCAACACAATAGGAGAGATCAAGCATTTGCTCTATTTGATACACAAAAACTGTAAGAAATAATAATGGCATATGAAAGTCGTAGGCAGTAAATAAAACGCAGTGAGATGCGCTGCCTAGGCAAGGCAGTGTTCTGCGGCAGAACAACGTATGCCGCAGCACGATGCCTTGTACAGAAAATGTTTGTTTTTCGTAATTTATATATTTTAGCGTGTGTCTTAATGTTTCAGATTAAGGTTCATATATGTTATATATGTATATCGTTGCAGCGGAATTAATTAAAAATAAATTACTTGTAAAAACGAACTCACACACACATACGGAAATTAAAGGAACAAGAATTTAATCTTTGTATGTGTATTTAAATTATACACATACGAAACGGCCTTACGGCCAGAAACTTTATTAAAGAAACGAGTCTTTACAAAAGGTCTACTCTTGGATTTACAAATGATTTTACCAAAGATCATACACACGTATGTCTTCGTGATAATCGTATCCAAAGAGTATAATTAACAATCAACACTAAAAGACCTAGCTACTGAATAAACACCTATCTAATGTCACGATCATCAGCTAACAAAAGAACTCTCTTTGAGATGAGAGAACATATGGCTCGACGAACTTCACAAGTGAAGCCGCGGCACTAAAGGCGTGATGATCGATCTTGGAAGTGAAAAGATGTTTCTAAGGTGTTGGAATAGCTAATGAATGCAGCTGGGGTCGTCCTCTATTTATAGGAGGAGAGTCCCAACTGATTTCCTTGATTTGCTAGGTCAACAATCGGTTGAGATATTCTAGGGCAGGCTGCTTTGACCGCTGCCGCAGGATGCCTTCTGAAGTTCTTCTGGAATGCTCTGCCGTACTGCACTGCCTTCCATACTCTCTGGACTTCAGCAATCCTTTGCCCTACGCTCATGCTTCGCTCGATATCTTGACTCAACCTCTTGTCCAAGTCTTGCACTGCTTGCGGCATGACTCTGCCTGGCTGTGCTGCGGCAGAAAGCTTCTATGTTGTAATACCCACGACTAATTTTTTTCGAAACCATTTAATATAATAAAAATATATACATTAAAATTTATAATAATACTAAAATAAGTATTTAATTACTTAACATGAATATAATTGGTTAAAACAATTTTATTAAATTTTATGAGATATAGTAAATTATACTTTTGAGTAGTATAATATTTCATCCTTCATCATAAGAGGAATTAAATGTTTATCTCCCTCGCATGTGCTCGGTTTCCCTTACATAACTACCATCCCATGTGCCGAGTAGATACGCTAAGATTTATTTGGATTTGATAAGATTTTCTTGTCGTATAATTCTGCCTATAAATAGCTTCCCACCCTTTGATCAATTCACACCAATACTTAGAAACCAAAATACAAGTCCTTCCTTCCTTCTCCATTTATCCTCCTTCAATATACCGTAGTAACTATATTTACTAGTACAAATAAATATATAAATACTTCTCAAGTAGTTAAGCCCAGCAAACACTAAGCTTATATCATATATCTAACTATGAAATCAAGCCCACCTTCATCCTATGTCCACCCCGAAAACCCTTTCGTTTCGGTCGTCAATGACCCGAAACCATGTTCATACGCCAACCTTCTTCCACCCTCGTTCGAGAACCCGTATACACCCCGACGAACTGGACCTATGGACCCTCTTGTTCAAGACCATCCCTGAACCCGAACCGCTGCTCGAACACCATCTGAACCATGGACCCCCAAGACAAATGTCGAACTTCTCGACTAACATATAAGACCTACCAATCATCCCGTATGTGGACCAAATCAATCCTGTAAATCCACTAAAATACCACCCACGGAATTATCAACCCCCAAATGCTCCTGTCGAACCTCCCGACTAATCTTTTAGGCACTTCGATCAGCCCGTATATGAACCGAAACCTTTCCTAAAGTCCCTTGAACCACACCGATAAATTCTACTTACCTTTTTCCCACGACAAAAAAAAGCCATTCCAGTGCAGCCCTCCATTTCCACAGTAATTGCCATTGTTGAGCAGCCTTTGATTTTGGCTGCCACTGGACAACGCTTCACAGAAGTCCTAAAACGATCGTCCTCAGGCCGAAGTCTAAACCTCAGTCGCTACCTCTCCACCTTTGAGACACTGTCCAGTAGTCGAACCTGTGCAAGCGTCGAGCCTAGTTGTAGACCCGCCACTGTCCTTGTTTAACCCACGGCCGACCACCGTGAATACCACCATCAACCGATTTCTTCCTCGCGCCGTGAGTTGTCGCCCCCGATCAAAATCTGTCGCCCCTCTTCTACGATGTCGCCGTTTTCGATTTCGTTCGATACCCTCGCCTGTCAACCTTCCAATCACCAAAATATTCTCTCTCACGGTCGACGAAAAAGGAAAATGATATTAAGGCCCCTGACCCCATCTCTCATCGCCGTCGTTAGCTCTCTTTTACCTCTGTACAAATCCATTCCCAAATGGCAAAATGAAAGTGTTGTTAGGAATTGGGGATTTTGCTCCTCCCGTTTCTTTCCCCCACAACTGTGATGGACCCTTTAATCCAAGCCCAAACCTCCTAAATATTTCAAGCCCAAATGTCTTAAAGTCCTCAAAGCCCATTTTCTCCCAAAAGCCATTTTAAACCTATACATTTTTACCATCTATATATTAAAACATATATTAATAATAATAATAATAATAATAATAATAATGATAAAGAGACTCACATCGGTTCACTTGGGACATAAGATCTTGCACGCTAAGGATTTCGAGATTTCGGCATGCGCCCACAAGGTAGGGTCTTTCTTATCTCTTTTAATGTTGTAAATTTAAATGTGACGTACATGAACTGTTTTCGAGGCGACTGAACGATATTATGTTATAAGACCTGTGATCCCATGAGGGGTCAGTGACCGAACTAAGGGTCATCGGGGAGAGCCCGCCGTGTTTTATGTGCGCACCACATGTTTCAAGTATGTTATGTTTATCGTTAATGTCTTTCGCATTTGTGAACATGTTTATGTGTGGAATATTTGAATTATCGGCATTAGACCAGATATAGATTTTCTCTACTGAGTCGTTGAGCTCACCCCTTCAACACATTGTTTTTAGGTATGGCTGAGGATGTCCACGGAGGAGACGACGGGACAATGGAATAAATTTATAAAAGAATATTATGTTAATAATTATATATATTGTCCGCTGCAATATATGAAGAATTACGATGATTTATGATAAGTATGTTGGTGTGCTGATAACACCTTTAAGTAATTATGAAGTGATTATGATTTGATCCGGTCTGATATGACAGGATAAGTACGAAATGTTTTCAAAGAACTAAGTTTTGTAGCGCCTCGGGTTTTATAAAAATAAAATATTCCTTATTTTAATATTACTAAATAAATTATAGTATTTATTTTACGTTACGAAAAACGGGGCGTTACATATGTTGATTGTTTTTCAAGCACGTTCCAACTAATGAACTATGCTAAATCAAATCACCAATATGACAAGTGATTACAACAGTTTAAATTGTGAAGAAAGAAATAAAACAAATAAATATGTTAGCAAGACAACTTCTGCCTAGGTACATTTAAGGCATTGTAATGCCCAAACATATTTATCCTTACAAACTCCCCCTTTTTATCTTTCTTCACAAAACCATGAGGCAGCAGCGCATAAGAGCACTCCCCCTCAATGAAATACATCTTACTTGGAAGTTTATGGATTTTATCTTGACAAAACAACTAAGGCATAAAACTCCCCCTTAGTTAATACTTCCTAAGTAGAACAAAAATTTATTTAAACAACTAACTAACTAATAGAACAAAAACAAGTAACTAAGTAAGCCTTAAAATAACACACCAATTTTTCAAAAGAAAATAACTATTTGAATCAAAAAATGTTCAACCAAATAAAACTTAAAACCAAATTGTTCAAAAACAATTAAACAGAAATTAAATAAATTGTTCAAAATAAATAAAGACTAAAAGCAAAAGAAGAAATGATATTTCTTCGGGTCTTGAGAACTGCAATCCTTCAAACTTCGGGCTCGGGCGACGAATCACGATCCTCTCCATCAATCTCTGCTGCAGTGTCTGCGGCAGTCTTCTCTGCTGCGGCAGCATCCTTCTCTGCAGCTTCTTCAGCTTCAACTTCTTTGATGTCTTGATCAATGCGCCTCTTTAACATCCTCAGAATAGTGCTCTTTGCAACTTTGGCCTCAGCTGCTGGTACTCCCCCTTTTTATGGAGTAAAGCCTTCTTCTTCAAGAAAGAATGTAATTGCATCCACTAATGCTTTGGCCATGTAGTCCTGCATAATGACCATATGGTTTGCAGCAATTTGGTCTGCAAATGCCTGGAGACGGGCATGAATACCGGGCTGTGGAGCAGATGAGCTAGAGTTGAGACTGCAGCAGTGCAATGAAAATTTGTCCATGGAAGACAATTGGAATCGCGGATGCTCAACTTGTATGCTGTAGGCAGTGGTGTCTCAATATCAGCATCGTTGTATGATAATCATTGTGCCTTCATCATCTTCCAGATAAAAGAGGGGAACGCAAGGCTCTGCGTCTGTGATGAGCTTCAGCCTGCGTAGTCATTTAGTAAAAAATGAGCTGCCCAAGGATCACTTGCCTTCCTGCACCAAGGTTAAAAAGAACATCTGCCATCGTGGTGTGCACAAAGTGCATGTTGGACGTGGGAGTCCATTTGCCACGAGCAATGTTAAATAGTAGATAGTAAAAAGAGGTTAGTTTGGAGGCAGGAATGTAAGAAGTGTCTGGTATTTTGCCATTCAGGCGGCGAGCAATTGCGGCAGTGCTGGGTTCAGTGACTGCGGCAGGATATTCAATATCCGAGCGGTCAAGGAAATCAGTGATTGCGGCAGGGCTGAAAGCAAAAATCTTTTTCCGGAGATACACTTTGCCGTAGCCTTGAGAGTCATCATTACCAAAGCAGTGACCCATTTTGGCATACATATCCCATATCAAATCCTCTTTGAGTAAGCCTTTGTCGCCTCCATGTCGATTCAGAATCCTACTTAGGCGCATGGACTGCGGCAGTAGTGGCATTACCCTTGTCCTTTTCGGCAGATGGAGGTACTGCGGCATTTCCACTGTGTGAATTGTCTATTTTTGATGCGGCAGATTCCTTTCCTTTGCGTCCCTTCTTCGTAGTAGCTTCCAAATCAATTGGATTGACCGAAGAAGTGGATGGCAGCCTCTTGCCTTTTGCTTAGGCAGTAGATCGGGTGAATAAACAGCGGTGAGCTCCCAGTAGTCTGCGGCAGCGTGGATGCGGTACATAGCATCCATATATTCTGGCACTTGAATGTCTGCCAGCGTGGCCTCGGGGCGAACCTTCCCTGATGAACGCAATGCACCATGGGTCGCCAAAATAAGGAGTAAAAGGAATGTATTCGATCATTGAAAATTTGGAGAGAAAGAAAATTTAGGGCAAGAAAACAGAGCACAAATTCGACACAAGGATTGGATTTTATGTGCGAGAGAAAAATTAGGGATTTCAGGAATTCAAATTAATTCAAACTCTAGATCTAATATTATGAGAGAGTTGCATTCCAATTAAGAGTTTGAAGTAAAGAATAAGAAAAATAAGTGAAAATCAGATGGTGGTTTGATGTAACGCAAAAATAGGCAACAGTTACGTTTCTAAGGTTGAACCATCGTCTGCTGCACACTTGAGTGCTGCCCAACGGTCAAGTGGGGCAATGCTCTACGGCAGGTTGTTGCCAAAAATCAAAATCCAAATTTTTTTTTTTTATCTATTTTTCTGTTTTTAATTTTTCTCTTTTTCTGTTTTTTTTTTTTTTTTTTTTTTTTTGGAATATTTTCTTTTTCTATTTTTCATTTTTAATTTTTTTTTTTTTTTTTAATAAAATAATTAAAATATTTTTGTGGTGTGAAAAAAACAAGGCTTACAAAGCAAAATTAGGAAAAGATTAACAACTATCTAATCCTAATGGAACATCATGCTGCATCATAAGTACTTATACTCTACTTAGGTATAATGCCATGTCAACAATGAGATTATCAAATACTTAGTTCACCTAGTACATAGTATCTCAACCCATTTCGTATTAATTACATGTATATGGGTTTGACCATGTTGCCTAGAGTGGTTTGGGTATTTTTTCTTCCTTCGGAAAATTTTAAACTCAAAAATTGACTAAGGCAGAATGCTGTGGCAGAGGTTCAGTAGGCATGACAATGCGGCAGCATGATGCAGATCAGCATCTAAGGCATGATGCACATGCACAAAGAATTCCTTAGGGCAATGAATCGATCTGAGTTCAGTGGCTTGGTGAAGATGTCAACTATTTGCTTCTCTGTTGGGATGTGATCAATCCTCAAGAGACGTTTATCCACCAAATCTCGTATGAAATGATGCCTTATGCTGATGTGTTTGGTTCTTGAGTGCTGCACTGGATTATAACTGATATTTATAGCACTCGTATTATCGCAGTAGAGTGTAAGAACATTGCTATCCAAATGGTAGTCATCAAGCATGTGCTTCAACCAAGTCAGTTGGGTACAGCAGCTCCCTGCGGCAACATATTCTGATTCGGCAGTGAATAGAGAAATGCAGTTTTGCTTGCGGCTTTGCCATGAAATGATGTTGTTTCCAAGAAAGCAACATCCTCCGCTTGTACTCTTGCGATCATCCATGTCTCCAGCCCAGTCGGCATCGGAAAATCCAACTAAATTGGTATTGGTGTCTTTGGTGTACCATATGCCTAACTCGACTGATGCGGCAATATATCGTATGATGCGTTTGACTGCCTTCAAGTGTTCTTCTCTTGGATCAGCTTGAAACCTGGCACATATACAAACGCTATACATGATATCTGGTCTAGTTGCCGTAAGATAAAATAAACTCCCTATCATGGATCGGTAGAGTGTCTGATCCACTGCGGCAGTATCAGTGCCTCGGGAGATTTTGTCCGTTGAACCCATAGGTGTTCTCATGGGCTTGGATCCTTCAAGTTGGAATCTTTTGATGAGATTCTTGACATATGTGGCTTGTGAGATGAAAGTTCCAGTTGATGATTGCTTGATGTGGAGCCCTAAAAAATGAGTTAGTTCTCCTACCATGCTCATCTCAAATTTTGATGCCATGGCAGAGGTGAATGCCTTAAGCATATTCTCACATGTGGATCCAAATACAATATCATCAACATAAATTTGTGCAATTAAAATATTGGAAGAATTGAATTTCACAAACAGTGTTTTGTCGGCAGTGCCTCGAGTGAATCCGAAACTGAGTAGAAAATCAGTTAGGCAGCCATACCAAGCTCTAGGAGCTTGTTTTAGGCCGTACAATGCCTTGTGTAATTGATACACATAGTCAGGATGTTTCGGATCTTCGAAGCCCTTGGGTTGTGCAACATATGCCTCCTCTTCAAGTATGCCGTTGAGAAAGGCTGCCTTCACGTCCATTTGATGTAAGGTGATGTTGAGGTGGCATGCAATAGCAATAAGTAAACGTATGGACTCCATGCGTGCTACGGGAGCAAAAGTTTCATCGAAGTCGATGCCTTCAACTTGCGTATAGCCTTGCGCCACTAGTCTTGCCTTGTTGCGCACAACCTGCCCATGCTCATTCGATTTGTTCTTGAAAATCCACTTTGTCCCGATGACATTCTTGTTTTTGGGACGAGGAATGAGCTTCCAAACTTTGTTTCTTTCAAAATCGTTCATCTCTTCTTGCATTGCCATGATCCAAAATTCATCGGCCAATGCTTCTTTGACATTTTTCGGTTCTACCGTGGAGAGATACGAGACAATGCCTATCTCAATGCATGTGGAAGACATGCTTACATTCTTGGTCATGTTGCGGTAGTTGATGTACGGACGAGCTCTCATGCGTGTGGCCAACAATTGACTCGAAGGGTGGTTTCGGATAACATGCCTTGGGGGATCCCTTCGTCGTTGGTTTGATGTCTCTTCAACATCTGATGAATCTGATTGTTGTGGACTGCTATCATCATTTGATTGCTCGGGAGACGCTGTAGAAGGTTGGGCATCATCATTCGAGCCAGTAGGTGCGGCAGTAGACTGCGCATGTGTGAAACTGCCTTCAATTTCTGCTACTGCGGCAGGCTCGAGCAAACTTTGTACATTCTCTTCTTTGGGTTTCCTGAGTCGACTAAGATCATCAAAATCAACATTTACAGATTCAATGATGGTTCTAGTTTGTATGATAAAAATACGATAGGCATGACTATTCCTAGAGTATCCAACAAATAATCCTTTAAGTGATTTTGGATCAAGTTTAGATCTAGGTTCTCTATCATTTAGAACATAACACACAGAGCCAAAAACATGAAAATATTTCAAATTAGGCTTTCGATTGTTCAAAATTTCATAGGCCGTTTTTGTTGTTCCTGAACGTATGCTGATGCGGTTCAGGATATGGCATGCGGCATTGAATGCTTCTGCCCAAAATTGCTTGCTTAGGCCCTTGGCGATCAGCATGGTACACGCCATTTCCTTGAGGGTTCGGTTCTTCCTTTCAGCCACGCCGTTTTGTTGCGGTGTTATGGGGGCAGAAAATTCTTGAGCAATGCCATGCGTGTCACAAAATTGAGAAAGCCGATGGTTTTCGAACTCGGTGCCATGGTCACTCCGTATTCTCTTCACGTTTGCTTCATGATTAGTCTTCATCCATCTGATGAGCTTGGACACTTCATCATAAGTCTCACTCTTGTCTTTGAGGAAACGCACCCATGTGTATCTTGAGTAGTCATCAACTACAACGAGTACGTAGCGTTTTCCAGAGTGGCTTCTCGTCTCGATTGGTCCCATTAAATCCATGTGGAGGAGATCAAAGCATTTGGTTTGCTTTTGATACAGTCCTGCCTTGGTGTTGGCAGGTTCTGCGGCAGAGGCATCAGTCTGTCCTGCGGCAGGTATTGATGGATGACTTGCACGAGTCATTTTTCCTTGTTTGCAATGTCCACATGTTGTCTTCTGGGTTTTTGGGAGTGCTGGAAGTCCACGAACAGCATCGAGCTTGATCAGACGCTCCAAATTCCCGAGACTTGTGTGTCCAAGTTTTTGATGCCATAGATCAATGTCATTTTTGACTTGTGCAGAGAGGCATGTTTCTCCAATGGCGTAGCAATTGTTTGACTTGGAACGCTCCCCCTGGATTAGTGGGTTCCCTGCATTGTCAAACACTTCACATAATTTGTGAGTAAATTTCACATTCATGCCTTCATCGCATAATTGGCTTATGCTAATGAGGTTTGTAATAAGGCCTTCAACATGAAGCACGTGCTGCAACTTAGGCAGCCCTTGCACATTCAATGTGCCTCGGCCGACAATTGAGCCACTGGAACCTCCTCCGAAAGTGACTTCTCCTCCTTGAAAGACTTTGTAGTCGATGAGGTGATCACTATTTCCAGTCATATGACGCGAGCATCCACTATCGAAATACCATTTGTCATCTTTGGTAGCTTTGAGGGCAGTGAAGATGACATTGCATGTTTCAGCACTTTGAATGGCATTGGATGCGGCAGAGGAGTCATTGGAGGGATCTGAAAAACAAACATTAGTAGAGGATTTAGTTTTGGGCACCCATTTGCGTATAATTGTTGCCTTCTTTTTGATAAAGTGTCGTGAAGACAGAGAATGCGAGAAGTATTTGGGATGCCGTGGTCCAGTGTTGGAGTAAAAGTAATGTCCTCTTGCTTGATCCTCTTCGCGTCTCCAACAAAAGGGTCGAATGTGACCAGGTACAAGGCAGTAGTGGCAAACATATCGTCTCTTTGATTTAAAATGTTGCTTAGGCAGGGGCTTCCTTGTTTTCATCCTGCCTGATGGTGCCTGCCTTTGCTTCGGCCTCCTGCGGCAGTCTCTTGCTGGGGCAGCGGCCTTTGGTGCATGCTCTTGTGGGGATGGAGACGTTTTGGAGTTCGTTGACTCGTCATTTGATGCCTTTACAAATGTAACTCCCGTTGATAATTTCTTCGGGGAAATGATGGTATCTACGATCTTTTGATGTCCGAGGCCTTGCCGTTCAACATGTGAAATACTCATTACGGCATCTAGTTTTGATGCAGCCGTGTTGAGTTTTTCGAACGTGTTGTGGGCAGCTTCGAGTTTTCCATTTACACGGTTACGATCGATTTTAAGTTTTTCAACCTCCATGTCTTTTCTTGTGAGTTGAACATCGATTTTCTTCAATCGTTCTTCAAAGGTGTTCTTCTCCACAAGCATTTGTTCAATTGCCATGGCCTGCTTCTTTAATTTTTCTTCGTATCCGGCTTTGGTTGATGTGAGCATTTTCATCATCTTGGTCTGCCGGGTAAAGTTCATACGTAGCTCATCGAAACCTTCTTTGAGCTCAATGAAAATATCAATGGGAATGGTCTCCTCTTCAGATTCATAGCCATTGGTTGAGGCAGTGAAACATAGGCAGTTCTCTGCGGCAGGCGTGACTGTCTGGTCTGCGGCAGAGGCAAGAAAAGCAACATGCCGTCGTGGAGGGGCCTGGAATGGACCGTCATCTTCTGCATCGGATAGGGAAATACCATCAAAGCGAGCAGCAAGCGAAGTGGTGGAGTCTTCAAAGCAGTATTGTTCCATATCCTCTTGCACAACCATGGAGTTTAAAATTTCAATGCCTCGATCTTTCGAAGGGCATTCAGTTGAGAAATGTCCAATTCCTTCACACACGTGACACTTGATTTTTGAACAGTCTCTTGGACTTGAGTTTGAATTTGCTCCTGTGCTTGGGTGGCGTACAACGATCCTTCTTTCTTGATTCTTTGTTGGCCTCGATGGGAACTTCCTGCGTCGGGGATCGTACGGCTTCTTCAACGAGCGGACAAGTACTGCATCCAGTTTTTGTGAAAGGAATGCAAACTTGTCTTCTCCACCATCAGATCCAAGCAACTCATAGATCTCTTCATCGGTCAAATCATTTGCGGTGGGAGGACTGCTGCCTTGATAGCTGTTGTCTGATTCCCTGCCGCAAGGTTCTGTCACGGTGTAGGCAAGATTCTTCTCGTCGCTTCGTGAACGTGATTTCCCGTGAGTTTCACGATCTTCATGGTTAAGCTCATAATTCTTGAAGATTGCCATTAATGAAACATAATCTTCCTCTGACATGGAGCTGTCTTCTATGGCAGTGACCTTCGGCAGAAACTTTTTGCTCATCGATCGCATTATCTTACTACACACTGCCGGGTTGCTAATGGGTGAACCAAGGTCAGCACATTCAGTAACAATGGACATTAATTCTCCAAAGTACTGAAGGCATGTCTCGTCCTCGTTCATACGCAAGTTCTCGAAACGAGACATAAGCATACGGACCTTGGTTTTCTTCACTGTGTTGTTACCTTCACAATGAAGAGCAAGCATATCCCATACTTCTTTGGCAGTCGTACATTGTTTGACAATTCTGTACATATTGCAATCGATTGATTCAAGGATGGCACACCTTGCCCTATCGTTGGCAGTAGCTGCGGCAATCTCATCGGTAGACTACTTCTCCGGAGCTTTTTCAAGCGTACCGCCTTCAGGGATTACCTCCTGAGGTGGTTTCCATCCTCGAAGTACGGACAACCACGCATTGCGATCAATTGATTTGATCCTTGCTTCAATGCGGGTTTTCCAAAATCCATAATTTGTACCGTCAAGAACAACCGGTGTTCGTACGATGTAAAATGATGGATCTGCCATTGTAAGTGTGCGTGATCAGACGGACCTTAAACACTAAGTAAGTCTAGTGCCCGCTCTGATACCACTTGAAAGTCGTAGGCAGTAAATAAAACGCAGTGAAATGCGCTGCCTAGGCAAGGCAGTGTTCTGCGGCAGAACAACGTATGCCGCAGCACGATGCCTTGTACAGAAAATGTTCGTTTTTCGTAATTTATATATTTTAGCGTATGTCTTAATGTTTCAGATTAAGGTTCATATATGTTATATATGTATATCGTTGCAGCGGAATTAATTAAAAATAAATTACTTGTAAAAACGAACTCACACACACATACGGAAATTAAAGGAACAAGAATTTAATCTTTGTATGTGTATTTAAATTATACACATACGAAACGGCCTTACGGCCAGAAACTTTATTAAAGAAACGAGTCTTTACAAAAGGTCTACTCTTGGATTTACAAATGATTTTACCAAAGATCATACACACGTATGTCTTCGTGATAATCGTATCCAAAGAGTATAATTAACAATCAACACTAAAAGACCTAGCTACTGAATAAACACCTATCTAATGTCACGATCATCAGCTAACAAAAGAACTCTCTTTGAGATGAGAGAACATATGGCTCGACGAACTTCACAAGTGAAGCCGCGGCACTAAAGGCGTGATGATCGATCTTGGAAGTGAAAAGATGTTTCTAAGGTGTTGGAATAGCTAATGAATGCAGCTGGGGTCGTCCTCTATTTATAGGAGGAGAGTCCCAACTGATTTCCTTGATTTGCTAGGTCAACAATCGGTTGAGATATTCTAGGGCAGGCTGCTTTGACCGCTGCCGCAGGATGCCTTCTGAAGTTCTTCTGGAATGCTCTGCCGTACTGCACTGCCTTCCATACTCTCTGGACTTCAGCAATCCTTTGCCCTACGCTCATGCTTCGCTCGATATCTTGACTCAACCTCTTGTCCAAGCCTTGCACTGCTTGCGGCATGACTCTGCCTGGCTGTGCTGCGGCAGAAAGCTTCTATGTTGATTGTTTTTCAAGCACGTTCCAACTAATGAACTATGCTAAATCAAATCACCAATATGACAAGTGATTACAACAGTTTAAATTGTGAAGAAAGAAATAAAACAAATAAATATGTTAGCAAGACAACTTCTGCCTAGGTACATTTAAGGCATTGTAATGCCCAAACATATTTATCCTTACAGCATACAATGTAAATAAGCGGAGTGTGAAGAATATAACAAAACGATAAAATTATTTCAATTATGAGATATGCATCTTGATAAACGGCTACTATTTCCAGTTAAGCCGGAAGCGAATAACCGGAAACTTGTCTACCGCCATCGAGTCATAGTATGATCTTGAGTCGTAGTCCGAGTCCGATCCTCCCTTAACTGTTGAGGCATATCGTCTGTTTCGTATATATGTAGTTGTTGAGCCTTTTGATAATTCACCACATGACTCATCATCCGATTGATGGTCTTCTTCCGAAGTTGTTGTTGAGTCCTCGTCTAGTAATAACTCCAATGTGACATCCACTTGAATTTGATCTAACAGAAAGTTTAGGAATGGATGTGCAGTCAAAGGTCAACTTACGAATACTCGGGATGTCGAGTTTCACCGTCTCAACCGTATATTACGAAGGTGAGAGTACTACTTATTCTTCAAATGTCCACCGGAAATTATGTATTTAGCTTTATTTTATATTTATACTAATTCTGTTAAAAAACAATAATCACACTTTTTTTAAAAAAGTGTAATTATAAAAATGAGATAAAATACAAAGAAATTTGACTATTAACAAAGAAAGTAAGAAATATTAAGTAAAACATTAATTTTTATTTTTAATTTAAAAAAAAATGGGCAAAAATGTATTCCCTTCGAACCTTTTTGAATGGTCACACTTCTTTTATAATTTTAAAAAAATTATGACCATTAAAAAAAGTTCTAAGGGAATATATAATTGGATTGCCGGTTCCGTAATTTACGTAAAGCACAAATGCTATTTGCATATCGATTGTGCTATTTGCACATCGATGCGACGCATCGATGTGATTGTCGCATGGATGTGACTTTTTTTTTTTTTTTTTACTTTTTTAATATTTTAATTATTAAATAAAATTATTATATAAATATATTAATATTATAATAAAAACACTTTTTTCAAAAATATTAATTTAAATTCGTTTTTACCTTATTTTTTTAAATATTAATTGAGTTTTTGTACACGCAATTAAATTGGTGACACTATCAAAACATATTATTTTAAAGTTAATTTAGAGTGTGTAACGCTATAAACTTATTTTAGTATTTTAATTGTTTATTGAATATTTTAAAGTATAATAAGTTTTTTGTAATATAATTTATTTATATTAAGGTGCATGTTTCAATATTTTTATGATTTTTTCGCAATTCGTATTTGTTTATATTTATTGCGTAATTTTTAGAAACTAAAAAATTAATATGTTTTGATAATCAGAATGAATTTAATGGAGTGTACGAGTTAATATAAATGACTTAATTGATATTTAAAATTAATGTTTATATTGCTTTTTTATTTTGTAGATTTAAAAAAGATAAAAATATTTTTTCTTAAAAACGAATTTAATTAATACTTTCAAAAAACGTGTTTTTATTATAAAATTAATATATTTATATAATAATTTTATTAAATAATTAAAATATAATAATAAGTAAAAAATAAAAAATAAATAAAAATCATATTTTCACAATGATTCTATCTTATCAACATGCAAATAACGGAAGCTGATACGGTTACACTCGGTGTATTGACTTTTCAATACACTTCCAATTAATTTTTGACATTTGTAATTTATTTGTTTAGTTATTTTTAATTATTTTTGACATTTGTAATTTATTTGTTTAGTTATTTTTAATTTTTAGTTTTTCGCACGTGGTCAAAGGTAATGGATAGCAGTTACAGATTTAGTCTTTTTCTTGTGACGAAAGAGTTTTAAATTTTGAAAAAAATTGTTTTTAAATAATTTAATTAAATATATATAAATATAATCTTAAAAACTTATTGTTTTTTTTCGGAAAGAGTACTTTTTATTTTAAAAACATTTATTTGTCAATAATTTATTTAAATATATAGAGTAAATATAAATTTTTTTGCGTAAAGAGTTCATTATTTTGAAATTTTTTGTTTTTAAATAATTTAAATAAATATATATAGTGTATATAATTTTAAAAACTTTATTGTTTTGCGTAAAAAAAATTTATTTAAAAAAAATTATTTTTAAATAATTTAATAAAATATATATAGTAAATATATAATCTTAAAAACGTTTTTTTTTTTTGCGGAAAGAGTACTTTTTTATTTTGAAAACATTTGTTTTTAAATAGAGTAAATATAATTTTTTGAAGAGTACTTTTTTATTTTGAAAACATTTGTTTTTAAATAGAGTAAATATAATTTTTTTACGTAAAAAGTTTATTATTAAAGAAAAAAATTAATAAATATGTATAGTGTATATAATCTTAAAAATTTTATTTTTTTCTGTAATTTTTTTACTTCTTTTACAAATTTTAAAAATTAAAATACCTTATTTAGTAAAAAATAAAAAATAATAATAATTAATTTTTATAAATAAAATTAATGTACATGAAATATTATCAATTATAATATACACAATCTATATTTCATTATTATTTATTTAAGAAAAAATAAATGCATTTATTTTTCAAAGAAATAAATCTATTTTTTTATTTAGGTAAATTGTACAAATTTAAATACTCACACACTCATGTTTCGATTGTGAATTGTGAACCTTAAAATACTCAATTCAAGTGAGCTAACAACCTTCGACAAAGAGATCATTTTTCTAAAAATATCGTATATGCATGGCATGTGCGTCTTTTAATGTAGTTTACAATAAAGTACTTTAAAATTTGAAATGAACGTCAAATTATTTTTTTGTTTTCATTTGTGATTTCATTTTTCAATATCTATAAATTAGATTTTAATCAACTAATTACTATAATTTAATTTAATATTATTCAATTAAAAAAATATAAATGTATTTATTTTTTAAATAGATCAATGTTTTGAAAACTTCACATATTTTGCATGTGTGTGTATTAGATAAGTGTATTGGATTGTGATTTAATAAGATTTTTTTTGGCATTTGTATATGTCAGAGGGTCGCATATTTCACATGTATGTCTATTAAAAGAGTGTATTGAATTATGATTTCATAAGATTTTTTCATCTATATATTAGAGTGGTATGTTGGATTATGATTTCAAAAGATATTTTTTGAAACTTTAAAAGTTCTTAAATTTAAAAAGTCTATAGACTGAGACTCTATGTAAATTTTGACTGGTTTTTTTAATTCATTTGTATATATGAATTTTCATTAATTTGAGAGAACTGTAAACAAAAATATTAATTTAAATGAACTTCCATACACTCTGACTTATTGATTCAAATTAATATGAGTATATAAAAAAATCATATTATTTAGAAAATACAAAAACTATTATTATTTATTATTATTATTCTCATTTTTATTATTTTATACTTGACTTCATTTTTTAAATACATTAACGATACTGTTTTTCATGTATCAACTTTCGTTATTTGTTAAATTACAATTTTTTCTATTTCATATCGAGATTTTCTACTAAATATTAAACAATATACAATTTTAAATAAATAGTTATAACCAATTTTTTAATTAAATTAAATATTAATACTAATAATATTAATTTACAATATTTTAATTTATTGTTAAACAAGTCTTTATATTAATAATCACAAAAATAATTTATTATAAATATCATCTATAAATAATTATTTTAAAAAAATATATGATTAGTCTAATTTTTTCAAATAAAATTTTGATTATTTGTCTAAAAACTATTTTAATAATGTGGAATGTAAACTTTTGCAATAATTATGAGCACTACATTAATAGAAAAAAAGAATTAAAAAAGAAATGATAGAAATATATTAAAATAAAAATAATTATTATTACAAAGTGAACGCATGTCATATTTTTTGATGGAAATGTATAAAAGATTTATTACCAATAATATTATTACAACCCGCCAAATATCATGTTTTAATTGGAAGTGTATCAAACATTGGTTACAATTTGTGTATATATAGCCTTTTCCGCAAATAACAGGACTCCAATGAACACTCTATCTTATCTAGTATAAACATAGAACAAATGAGATTTGCACACGTGTCCGATTAAATGATAGTGGACGGGCCCGTAAAAACATTGTCTGACTAGTGACTACTCATACGTAACTTTAATAATTCCACCTTCCACGTACTGCAATAATTAGTTGTATGTTTTGTTATATACAAAATTTGAATCATAGCATAGCATAAGAAATGCAGTAGTACTAGGGTTTTAGTGTGTAAGTAATTCATAATTTGCCGTAAACAATAAAATGCATAAAAGTTCCTCCACCGGCGCCGGCGCCGCCGAGACCTTGGCCGGCATACACCACAAATTCTCCCAACTCCCCAAAGCCCAAACCGAACGCTGCATCTACAGAGTCCACAAGCACCTGCGCAGTGTCAACGACAAGGCCTACGACCCGGAGATCGTCTCCATCGGGCCCTACCACCGCGGGAAGGACGAGCTCCGAATGATGGAGGAGCACAAGCTCAGGTACTTGCAATCCCTCCTTGATCGCAATGAGCAAAGCCTCGAACTATACATCTCGGCCATAGGGGAGTTGGAAGAACAAGCTCGGGGTTGCTATGCTGAACCTGTTAGCCTCAGCTCGTCCAAATTCATCGAGATGTTGGTTGTGGATGGTTGCTTCATTGTAGAATTGATAAGAAAATACAATCGAAAGGATCCGAGTTGCAAGAAGGATCCCATTTTCCAAATGGGTTGGATGATGAATAGTTTGCAGAGAGACTTGATGTTGTTCGAGAATCAAATTCCGTTTTTTGTGTTGTGCAGGGTGTACGATTTAATTACTGAGGACCCGGGCCAACACTCCATACTGATCAAACTCGTTCTCATCTTCGGCCGGACTCGTCATCTGGGACTGGGACCCGTTCAGCAAAACAGTACTACGGATCGAGACTCGGGGGAGATCAAGCATTTGCTCGATTTGATACACGCCAACTATCAGCCTTCGTTCGGCAATTTCGACATCCCTACTCATGTTTTAAGGCCTGGTAGGTTATTTCGTGTGCGTTGGGTTTGGATATGCATTAATTCAAACCGTATGTTTATGATTTTGAGGCGCGATTATTTCAGTATAGCCCTTGGGCGTACATAACGTTTTTATCTGCTGTTTTCTTGCTTTTCCTCACTGCGGCGATTAAGGCCTGGTAGCTAATTTATTTCATGTGTGTGTTTTATTTAAATGGATATGAATTTTGTTTTTGGTATATATAAGTAAATGATTTTGATTGAAAAAGAAATTACGCATATTGTTGTGTTGACAATGCTACTTTTTCCAGTTCAGTTGGAAGCGAAAAACAGGATAGTCTTGTACCGTTGTTGAGTTGTCGTACAGTTCTTCAATAATTGCTGATTCTTCAACGATTGAAGAGTCGTACCCTGATTCTTCAATGATTGAAGAGTCGTGGTCTGATTCTTCTATAGTTGTTGAGTTCTCGTCTAGTAACGAGTCCAATGTGACATCCCTCCACGTAGAAACAGCCGCATCGAACACCTGCGCTCTCGCTTCCTTGAGATCGTTCAACCCGTACATGAATTGGTAATTTGGGGTCGGGATTTTCGCATCCCGTGCTTCCAAAAGTCTTTCCCAAAGGAAATCAATATTATTGTTTGTTTCCGAACGAACACATGATTGAGCATTAGACTTGTATTGAGTAATCACCTTTGGATGACATATCCGAAACAAACCATCAAAGAGAGCATAAGTTATGGACGGCAGGTGCTCGTGGTAGATTTTCAGATTCTCGATTTCAGGCGTGGGCAAACTGTGAATGTCTCTCCCCTTGTAATCAAAGGTGTCCAGAGAGTAAACATGAAGTGACAGATATACCCTCGAAAGCCTCAACTTGTTTAGAAAGTTGCTCAGAGTGTAAAACCATGAAGCACTGACGCATTTGCTACGCGTTAGGGATATGCAAGACTCTTCCCATCCTTTTGAATTTGTTTTAAGAGACAGTTCAGGAATCGAGGCGCAATCAAAGGTTAACTTACGAATACTTGGGACATCGAGCTCGACCCTCAGAGCCTTATAACTATACCCAAAACCCATGTTAAATCAAGAATATAACTTACTCTCGTAGATATGGTAATAAACTCATGTGGTACCTTCACCCCTAGTTATGACTCTCACTGACATTAATCCCACCTACATATGAGAATTATTATATATAACAAAACCTACACATAAATATCAACATGTATTTTGTAGTTTATATACACACACAAAGAAAAGTGTATACCACCAACTCGTTGAATTCCGGCGTAGGTAAAGTGGACTTAGGTTAGGTGGCGGGATACTTCCTGATCTCGGTTTTGGTGGCGAATTCGATCTCGATCTTGGTTGTGGTGTTGAAATTGATGGGTTCGATCTCGGTCTCGGTCTCGGGGACGGATTCGATCTCGATCTTTGTTGTGGTGTTGGGTTCGATCTCGGTATCGGTTGGGATCGTGTTAGTAGGGTTAAACCATACCAAGCACACAAAAGAAAAAGACAAAAAATAAGAAAATCCATCTGCCATGACACGATAAAAAAAAAAAACATGAAATTATGCATAATTGAATTGATATGAATAATAGGAGAAATGAATTAATTCTAAGAGATGGAGATGAGAAACAGTGAGGACTTACTTTGGTTGAGTAAACTAAGTTTCAAAGCTGGTTTTGTTGAGGTTTATATGTATGATCCTCTGATTAATCTTCTAATAAAATGCTATGATTTTTAGAATAAGCTTTTTTAATTTGTTCACACATAGGTATAGCTACTACTTAGTTAATTATAATGACATAGGTCGTCATTAATTAGTTTAATTATAAATATTGTATTAACAATTTATAATTGGGTGAGAGAGTTTGACCGGCCGATTCATTAATCAAATGCAAGTATTTTCTAATTAATTAATTTAGTGTGAAAGATTTTAAAATTGGTCTAGATTATTTTAATTGCAATTGCACCATAATAATTGGATAGGAGTAATAATTACTGTGAAAACGATTTTAAATCTGTCTCAATTATTTTAATCGGTAGTTGTTGATTGTTATTGTTTTATTCGAATGTAACATCATAACAAAAGAAATACAGTATATGGTTTGTGTAATAGTAATTCCTCTTCAAAATGCATAAAAATTCCACCGCCGGCGCCGCCAAGACCTTCGCCGGCATACACCACAAATTCTCCCAACTCCCCAAAGCCGAATCCGAACGCTGCATCTACAGAGTCCACAAGCACCTGCGAAGAGTCAACGACAGGGCCTACGAGCCCGAGATCATCGCCATTGGGCCCTACCACCGCGGCAAGCCCGAGCTCCAAATGATGGAAGAGCACAAGCTCAGCTACTTGCAATCCCTTCTCCGTCGTAAAAAGCAAAGCCTCGAGCAATACATCTCGGCCGTCTCGAATCTAGAAGAACGCGCGCGCGAATCCTACTCCGAACCGGTTAGCCTCAACTCGTCCAAGTTCGTCGAGCTGATAAGAAAATGCAGCCGGAATGATCCGAGTTGCAAAAAAGATCCGATTTTTTTAATGGATTGGATCATGAACAGCTTGCAGAGAGACCTGTTTCTGTTCGAGAATCAAATCCCGTTTTTCGTGTTGTGTAAAGTGTACGATTTAATCGAGGCCCCTGGCCAGCACAACCGATTGATCTACCTCGTGCTCGTCTTCTGCCAGAGCCTTCATCCGGGAGGCGTGCAGCAAAACAGGACTGATCGAGACTCGGCCGAGATCAAGCATTTGCTCGACTTGATACACGCCAACTGGCGGCCTTCGTTCGGCAATTCCGACAACAGTGCTAGTGTTTCCGTTCGGGTGGAAAAAGAATTGCGATTCATCGACTCCGCCACGTACCTGACGGACGCGAACGTGGAGTTTTCGAAACGAGCTTCGCGCTCGTTGTTCGATGTGGCCTTCAAAAAGGGGGTCGTGTCGACGCCGACTTTGATTGTCGAGGACAGGAAGGAGGTTTCTTTCCGGAACATGATCGTTTACGAGCAGTACTTTCCGAAGAAGGGGCGTAACTTTGTGACGGACTATGCGAGGTTGATGGATTGCCTGATCAACTCGTCTAAGGATGTGGATCTTCTTTCCAAGTGTGGGATCATCGATAATTGGTTGGGAGATAGTGAAGTGGTGGCCGTTGTTTTTAACAAGCTGACCGACTCGGTTACGGGGTTGGGAGAGGGTTTCGTGTACTCTGAGTTATTCGAGCGGATAAACAAGCACTCGGAGAGGCCTTGGAATCGGGCGATGGCGGTTTTGAGGAGGGACTATTTCGGTAGCCCTTGGGCGTACATAGCGTTTTTATCTGCTGCTTTTCTGCTTTTGCTCACTGCGGCTCAAACTTTAGTGGCTGTGGTACCGGTGATTAAGGCCTGGTAGCTTATAATTTATTTCATCTGTGTGTTGTATTTAAATGTAAATGAATTTGGTGTATATAAGTAAATGATTTTGATTGAAAAAGAAATTAGGCATATTGTTGTGTTGACAATGCTACTTTTCCTAGTTCAGTTGGAAACGAAAAACCGGATAGTCTTGTATTGAGTTGTCGTACGATTCTTCAATAATTGATGACTCGTAGGTAGTCTGATTCTTCGACTAAATATCCCATCAAGATATGTTACCGAACGTTTTATGATATAAACTCGAATTTAAAATACGAGATGACGTATCAAAAGATTCAAAACTAGATCTCACATAGTACAATATACGGAGTACCAGTACAATAAGTATTGTCCATAATCTATTGAATATTCTAATGTAAAGTTGTTTTGCTCTAAATAGTGAAATCTATATACTTATATTCTAATTAGTGTGAATGATTCTAAAATTTAAATACTTTTTTTTTATATAGTGGAATATTCATAAATATACCCTCCGGTTTCGTAAAATACAAAAGTAGATTAAAAAAAAGATTTTTTTGAACTAAGGTTATTAGCCCATAGATCAATTGAAAATTTTAAATACTTACACATAAATGAAAATAAATAAATTATTTATTAATTTTAATTAATCATAAAGTCATACTTTTGAATACCACATATACTGTCTTCATTCGACCGAATTCTTTTAAGTTTTAATTGGTCTCAAGCTCGCTTGCTCCACTTAAACATATTTGAAATCCGACTCACATACCTTCAAAAAGTCAACAATTCAAAAACATATGTTAGGTTTGACTATATATTACTAGCGAAATAGGTCTTGCACGTACGTACGTACCTTTTAGGAGAACTTTCTTTTTGGAGATTGATCAAACGGCTCCGCGATAGAGTTACGGCCGTGTCTTTGAATACTTGGCGGCAGCTATAGCATTTTCCGGATGTTCTCGAATATGTAAGGGTTTTGAGTTTGCAGTTTTCGTGTATGATTTACATGTTTTTGTGCTACTTTTCCTATGATGTTTTGTGTCGTTTCATGCCATTTTGTGTCATTCTTGTGCATCATTCTCATGATTCTCGGTAGGTTTGACGTTTTGTGGAGTGTGTAGGTGTATGATCATGTTCAATGCGAAAACGAGCAAAAACGAGTTGAAAAACGGTAAATTGATTTGACCAACCACTTATCGTGATTGCGCTGCAAACTTGGCCACTTTGGTTCTCCCAACTCCGAATACCTCAAAACACGATCCATACATTTTCGGAAAGATCTTGAAATCCTATATATGGCTCTACCAGTTTGTTGTCATGGTTCCTCGTCAGAAAGCCGGAATTCACGGGTTTCCAGCCCAGTATGCAGCTGCCCCGGGGTGTATGTGCAGCAAACTTGGAGAGCTTGGTTCTCCCAGATCCGACCACATACATGCATGGTCCATACCTTGTCGGAAATCTCTCGAAGAGTTGTACGAGGCTCTGCACTTTTATTATCATATATCCCCGTGATATAGTCACAGTACTTGAGTTTCCAGACCAGTACGCAGCTGCCCGGAGAGTATGCGCAGTAAACTTGGAGAGCTCGTTTCTCCCAGATCCGACCACATACATGCATGGTCCCATACCTTTTCGGAAAGCTCTCGAAGAGTTGTACGAGGCCCTGGACTTTTATTATCATATATCCCCGTGATATAGTCACGGTACTTGAGTTTCCAGACCAGTACGCAGCTGCCCGGAGTGTATGCGCAGCAAACTTGGAGAGCTTGGGTCTCCCAACTCAGAACACCTATACCGATGATCTATACCTCTACGGAAATCCCTTGGAGTCTTCTACATGGCCCATCCATCCAAGAGCCCGCCTGACCACCAGGCGCCCGCCCACGACGGCGACCAGGCGACCGCCTGACCCTCAGGCGCCCGCCTGCCCCCACTTTCAGAGAACCAGTTTTTTCCACCAAGCGCCCGCCTCCCTGCCAAGCGGGCGCCTGCCGGCCAGCGCGGGCGCTCGCTTCCTTCCCACAGGCGCTCGCTTCGTCTCCTCGTCCAGATTTGACCGCGTTTGACTTCCGTTTTTGACATACTATTAGTTGGGTTTTGAATCGAGGTTTTGACACACTTTTTCACTTTATTTTTCTGACTTGGGAGAGAGCTCTTGGAACTCGTAACATCGAGGTTTAGTTCATTGGTTTTGAATCTTTTCTTGTAATCGAATCTCGGCAAAAGTTGGATTAGCCTCCGACGGGTGCCTATGCTTGATATTGGTTATTAATCTAGTAAGTCTTTATTTATTTTCATTGCTCGTTCTTCAATTCCTTGTTCGATTAATTGTTTAGTTGTTTTTATTTTCCGAAAATCGTTTTCATGAATTGTAAATGTTAGTTTTGACGACAACATATGACTTTCATTGTTGAATGGATTTCAGGTGACTAAGTGAATGGATACAAGTTGGAACTCAAGTAAAATCCAACTTATGCGAATGGAGTCGCAAAAGTCATTTCTCCGTCAACATTTGCGACTAGAGTCGCAAATCCTTGCACCTCATCATTTGCGAATGGATTCGCAAATCCACGCTCTCTCCATCTGCGACTGGAGTCGCAAATTCAAGCTCCTCCAACAATTGCGAACTGGTTCGCAAATCTATGGCTCTCTCCATTTGCGAACCGGTTCGCAAATCCTGCCGTTCAACTAATGCGAATGGGTTCGCAATTCCAGCTTCCTCATTATTTGCGAACAGGTTCGCAAATCATGCATCACTCGAAATTGCGAACGGAGTCGCAATCTTTGCACCTCCATCTTGTGCGAACGGGTTCGCATTTCATGCCCTCCAAGAATTGCGAATGGGTTCGCATTTTGTGCACTCTCTCACTTTTGCGAATGGAGTCGCATATCCTACATCACCATCAATTGCGAATGGGTTCGCAATTCTCATGCACTCAACATTTGCGAATGGATTCGCAATTCGTGCCATCCTCAACATTTGCGAATGAAGTCGCATTTTTTGCCTTCCCTCATTTTGCGAACGGAGTCGCATTTTTTGACTCTTGCAACATGGACTGGTTTTTACTACTTCAATACTATCGACGACCATGAAGACGATGAAATGCTAAAGCCTCAACGACGAGTGTTCATCACGATAATGTTGAAGACGAAGTATTGAGATCGATGGAGTCAAGATAGAGTTGAAGTTTGAAGTTAAAGAAATTAAATATTCAAGATTCAAAGATTCGAGAATCAAAGATTCAAGATTCCAAGATTCTAGAATCCAAGTACAAAAAGTGATGTCATCCATGGATCCGTGATGTCAGCCAAGCATGTGACCAGTGAGATTGCTCCACATCAGCGCTCCACATGTGCGGCACTCCTATATAAACCCATGGAAGCTGAAGATTTCACTTGACGATTTTGAGAGAACGAAATCTGATATTCGAGTATCGCTATCGTTGTTTACGGCTTATAGCTTTAAGAGTTTTGGTAGTTGTTTTGTGCTGTGCACCACTAGTAGGGTTATGTGATTTAGCTCTAGGTGTAGTAGTACTAGGTCTCTGGTTCGTTGGAGTGCTGCGTCACTTGGGATACGACCTTTGATCATTCCGTCTACCTTTCTCTCCACGTGTAATAGCTTTCGTTTTGTGATCAATGAAATGAAAAATATTACATAACTTTGTCTTCACAACTTTACTTTACTTTTGCTGAGTGTGTGCGAACGAAGTTGCTGAAGTGTTAAGTGTTTAAGACCGACTTCGCGAAAAGTTGGTATCTTACGTCGAAGACGTAATTTCAATTGGTATCAGAGCAGGACGTCATACGTATACGACGTGATCCGAATCTTGACTTCATATTTTCCGCTATAATGGAGTCGCCAATGTTTGTTCAGAAACCGATTATGCTTACTCATCAGAACTACTCAAATTGGAAAGCTAAAGTTTCTGCTAGAATCAAAGGATTTGACTCTAGATCTTGGATGGCTGTGCTAGAAGGATGGGAACGTCCATATACCCAAGATCAGGATGGTCTGAGAATTCCAAAACCGGAACGGAGTTGGACAAAAGAAGAGCATGACTTATCAACGGCAAACAGCAAAGCTCTTCTAATTATTTGTGAATGGCTAGATCTCAACATGTATCAGCTAGTTAAAAATTGCATCTCTGCCAAGGACGCATGGGAGACTCTACAGAGAACTTGTGAAGGAAGTCATGCTGTTAAGCGCTCCAAAATCCGAACTATCACTGCACAATTCCATCAACTCCGCATGAGAGAAGATGAAGACATCAATGAATACTTAGACAAGATCATGAGATATGTCAACGAGGCATTTGAACTGGGAGAAGTCTTTCCTGCTCCTATGGTTTATGAGAAAGTTCTATCCAGTGTGAGCACTAGGTTCGAAAGCAAGGTGCTAACTATTGAAGCTCTAAATGACGAAAATCAAAACTGGGATTATGCTGACCTGATGGCTGATTTGAGAAACTACGACTTGACTCTAAAAGTGCGTAGCAATCCTGAAATGTCTCTTGTTTATGAGCCGATGACTGCTCTAAAAATTTCTGAGAAGGGTAAGAGTTCGAGAAGTCCGAAACCTCAGAAAACTCCTTCGAGAAATGAGAAATCTGAATGTAGTTTCTCAGCTGATGTAAATGATTCTGATGACGATGAAGCTGAGGATATTGAACGTTTGATGAATTCAAACAATCCAGACAAACTTGCTGCACTGACCGAAATCGTCACGTATCTTGTGAAGCAAGAGTTTAAGAGAAAGAATCGTGCACGAAATTTTCGAAATTTTCAGAAAAATTCTAACTCTTTTCAGAGAAACCCCGACAACAGAAATCAAACTTCATTCTCTGACAGAAAATTTAAGGAGACAAAATTATCTCCATATTCCTCAACTAGCAAGGATGTTTCTAAATTGCAGTGCTTTGAATGCAAAGGATTTGGACATGTCAAGTACGAGTGTCCTAATTTACATCGCAAGAAGAAACTGCCCGTGAGTTATGTGGTGTTTGATGATGAAAATGTAATCTCAGAAAGCGAGGAGTCTGAGAATGAAAATTCTGATAACGATGAGGACAACGCTCTGGTTGTCACTTTTGGTGAGAGCTTCGACCTCGAAAACGTGGAGGTTGAAAACTTTGTGTTTGATGGATTTCTGAAGGATACTGCAACTGCAGACAATATCTTTCGTGTTGCTTCAGCTAACCGAAACTTCTGTGACGACGATATTTTTTCGGATGTTGAATCCGTGACTGAGTCTATGGAAAATGAGATGACACCTAAAGTATCTGAAACTGGATGTGCGAATGCTGAGCTGCTTGCCTTGCACGAGAGTCACTCTGAACTCTCAAAATCCTATGACTCAGTTATCGCTAAGAATGGTGCACTTGAAGTGTCTTTTAAAGTTCTTACAGAATCTTGTAACGAACTCTCGACTGCTAACCGGAAGATGTATGACGAAGCCGTAGAGTTGAAAAACTCAGTTGAAAAGACAACGGACGAGAAAAAGAGGCTGAACAACTCTCTAACTATTCTCAAAATCAAATTTGATAACCTCTTCGAAGAGAAACACAAATACTACAAAGAAGTTGTTGAACTAAGAGAATCATCTGAGAAGTTGAACTCTGAGAATTCTAAACTGAATGCTAGTCTGAAGAAGGAAACATCTGAAGTGAAGAAACTCCAAACTCTCTTCAAAAACACTGATGCTGAGAATGATGAGCTAAAGTCTTCCTTGATGAAAGCTCAAACTGATCTAGCTATGTGTGACAAGGAACGTTACGTCCTGAAGGAGAAGCTTCACATGACTGATGAACTTCTAAAGAAAATGAACACTAACTCTTCCGTGTTTGACAATGCTGCCTCTTACATGAACCCAAGTCGTGTTGGACTTGGCTTTCAAAAGGTTTTTGAATCAATCTACACTACACCGGAGAAGAAAGAAGTGACCTTTATCAAAGCTTCTACTGACTCTACTGAGAGTATGACCAAAGATGATTCTATAACTCAGAGGCGAAAAGAAATTGCTGAAGGTAAGAAGGTTATGATATCTCCGGAAGCAGAATCTCAAAAGTCAAACTCAACTACTACTGTGAAGGCGGAGACATATCAATTTCCTAAGTTTATTGTAAAACATCCTCGCGGCATCTTACCGTACGAAAAGACGTTGCTGAAAAAGTTGAGTAAACCACAGAACGTTAAATCAACTGCTAAATTCTCTCACTCGAAATCTGCTATGATTAAGACTTCGCAAGAAGTTGAAGTTCGTCAAAAGAGAAAATATGTTTGTCACTATTGCAATGAACCCGGACACATCAGACCTTTCTGCTTTAAGATGAGAGATGACATAAATCGGGATTTCTTAACTGAACAGAAGAAGAGTGTAGTTGTCAAGAGTGTGAAGAAACACACATCCCCAGTGCCTAAGGTTGAACAGAATGTAAAGCTTGTGACTGAGTCTAAGCCTCGAAATCTTGGTATGAAGAAGAAGTGGGTACCTAAGTCCCAAAAGAGTGAAGTTAAGCTTAACTCCACCACTTCAACTACCTGGAGACCAAGAGAACTAATTTTCTGCAATGTTGCACTAAATGCCTCCGACTCTGGAAACAAAGGCATTTGGTATTTTGATAGTGGGTGTTCCCGTCATATGACTGGAACCAAGAAATTTCTGAAAGAATACGAGCCTATGACTGGCTCTCCCGTGGTGTTTGGAGGGGGAGCTAAAGGTATCGTCATGGGAAAGGGAACCCTGCACATTAAAGGATTGCCACCGATTCGAAATGTTGTCCACGTGAAGGGTCTCGTGGCAAATCTTATTAGCATCAGCCAACTGTGTGATGAAGGGCTGAATGTTAGCTTTGATAGAGATTCCTGCAAAGTTTTTGATGTAGAAGGGAAGTGCATCATGGAAGGTCCACGTGCTAAAAACAACTGCTATACTACTGAGTATAGTTGTTTCTCTGTAACCGTTGCTGATGAAGTTGATTTATGGCATCAACGCCTTGGACACACTGGCTCTCGAAATTTGAGTAAACTTGTTAAGGGGGAGATAGTTCGAGGAATCTCTCAACTCCCCAAAATCGAGAAAAGAGTGTGTGGAGACTGCCAGAAAGGAAAGCTGACAAGGTCTTCTCATCCTGCACTACCAACACTGATGAGCACTACGGCTCCCTTTGAACTGCTTCATATGGATCTCATGGGTCCAATGGAAGTGAAGAGTATTGCGAAAAAGGAGTATGTGCTGGTGGTGGTTGATGATTTCTCTCGCTATACTTGGACAAGATTTCTGGCAACCAAGGATGAGACTTTTGATGCTTTCAAAGGCATTGTGAAATGGATAAGAACAAATCATGAAGCGAAAGTGAAGAGGATCAGAAGTGATCACGGGACTGAATTTGAGAACGCTAGCTTCAACGAATTTTGTATGATGAAGGGAATTCATCATGAATACTCGGCCCCAAAGACGCCACAACAAAATGGGATTGCCGAACGTAAGAATCGAACACTGCAAGAGATGGCTCGCGTGATGCTGATCTCGAAAAATCTTGCACGAAATTTTTGGGCAGAAGCCGTCTCTACTGCTGGATACATTCTGAATCGAATTAGTATTCGTTCTGGCACAAAGGCTACTGCATATGAACTTGTGAATGGCAAGGAACCATCTGTAGCCCACCTTCGTGTCTTTGGCTGCACTTGCTATATCTTGAGGGATCGTGATCCTCTGAAGAAATTCGAAGCTAAAGCCGATCGTGGTATCTTTGTTGGCTATAGTCAGAATAGTCATGCCTACCGTGCTTACAATCTTAGAACCAGGAAGGTCATGGAAACTGTGAACATAAATTTTGATGAACAAGACTTCCTAGGAAAAGATGTGGATGAAGACTGGGTTAAAGAAGGAATTTTGGAGTACAGAACCTTTCCATCTACACCGACTGACATGGCTCCTGAAAATGTAACTCCTAACACTTCACCTGAAGTTGGAGATTCTAGCCATCATACCAATGATACTTCATCATCTGATGGTGAAGAGAGTGAAGATGTTGACAACCCTGCTGATGCTCCAAGAGAAGCTCCTGGACATATTCAAAAACGACATCCTCCGACTCAGATGATTGGAAGCCTGAATGAGCGCACTACACGCTCAAAGAAACCTACTACGTCTCGTGATGAACTCTACAACATCTGTACTTCTGCTGTTTGTCTTGATATCGGGATCTCTTGCTTCTTATCTCAATCAGAACCGAAAAACTATAAGGAAGCTCTGAAGGATGATTGCTGGGTCATGGCTATGCAAGAAGAGCTGAATGAGTTTACTAGAAATAATGTATGGTCCTTGGTTCCCCGAACGTCAAATATCAATGTAGTTGGAACAAAATGGATCTTCAAGAACAAAACGGATGAGCATAACCAAGTTGTGCGTAACAAAGCTCGTCTGGTTGCACAAGGCTATGCCCAAGTAGAAGGGGTAGATTTTGATGAAACCTTTGCTCCAGTTGCTCGCATTGAGTCTATTCGTCTTCTGATTGCTATTGCATGCCATCTCGGCATTAAACTTAGACAAATGGATGTCAAAGCTGCATTCCTAAATGGAGTATTAGAAGAGGAGGTGTATGTTGCTCAACCAAAAGGATTCGAGGATCCCAAAAAGCCGAATCATGTTTATAAGCTTCACAAAGCACTCTATGGTTTGAAGCAAGCTCCTCGCGCATGGTATGGATGTTTAACGGACTACTTGCTGAAGTTTGGGTTTGTACGTGGCTCAGTCGACAAGACTCTCTTCTTGAAACGTGATGGCAAACATATGATGGTTGCCCAGATTTACGTTGATGACATTGTCTTTGGTGCTACCAGTTCTAAACTCGTGAAAGCTTTCACGGAATCTATGTCTTCAACATTCCAGATGAGTCTAGAAGGAGAGCTACATCAATTCTTGGGACTTCAGATATCTCAACGACCGGATGGAATCTTCGTATCTCAAAGCAAATATGCGAAAAATATGGTCGAAAGATTTGAGATGCACCATGCTAAGCCTGCCAAAACTCCCATGGCGACGACTGAACGGTTATCTAAATCAACTAAAAGTCGAAGTGTTGATCAAACTCTTTATCGTTCCATGATTGGTAGTTTACTTTATCTAACCGCTACTCGCCCTGACATCATGTTTAGTGTTTGTATGTGTGCTAGGTACCAGGCGGATCCAAAAGAAGATCATTTACGAGCTGTCAAACGGATTCTCCGTTATGTCTCAGGGACTTCTGATTTAGGTCTTTGGTATGCATGCGACACTTCATCAAATCTCGTCGGTTACTCCGATGCGGATTGGGCAAGCGACACTGATGAACGAAAGAGCACATCTGGATGCTGCTGCTTCCTTGGCAATAATATAGTGTCATGGCATAGTCGGAAGCAAAATTGCATCGCTCTATCGACTGCTGAGTCTGAGTATGTTGCAGCTGGGAGTTGCTGCACTCAATTGCTTTGGCTAAAGCAGATGTTGGATGATTATCTTATCGAGAGTGCTCCCTTGGTGCTGTTCTGTGATAACCAAAGTGCTATCAAAATCAGCGAAAATCCTGTCCAGCATTCTCGCACTAAACACATCGACATTCGACATCATTTCATTAGAGATTTGGTTGATCGTGATATAGTCAGTCTACAACATATTTCAACAGAAAAACAGCTCGCTGACATCTTTACCAAACCTCTTGACTTTGAGAGATTTCAAACTCTAAGAAATTCTCTCTGCATGTGTTCTCTTTAAGAGTTCACGAAATTTTTTGAAGTCTGAAAGATTATTTTCTTTACTTCTGAATATGCACGCTGAATCGTCGTGGATTAGTCTAATAAGTTGAACATGGATACGAGGCCGCTTTAGTCTTCGAACCCAAGTGCATTTATTCCTCTGAGTGCAAACATGTGAACTTGGCATATAACTCCCATAAGCTATCATTTGCATAGATCCATAATACCAAGTAGCGGAGGACGCCGGATCACTTTGTCCGCCGGCTCCCCTCTTTGAAAGGTGACACATGGACGCTGATCTTTAAGACACTCTATATCACACTTTGGAGGACGCAAGTGAACCTTGCTCCCCTCTGACTGCTGTAATGAGTGTCTGTTGCATTTCATTTAAAGCTATAAACTCGTCTGGAGGTCGCCGGTTCCCCCGGCTCCCCTCTGATTGAAGTAAAAAGCTAGTCCCAAGTGGAGTGCCTTAAAAGTTCACCTTGTGCTCATGAATTAAAATCTCTTGTGCGGTGCAAACTCATCAAATATGTTTCGACGAAACACGGCATGTGTTCTTGTGATTGTGACGAAGGACGAGTTAAAATTCTATCACATACTTCGGTCCGTTTCACCGGTTTTTATCTCGAGAGATTTTTCTTTATACCTCAAAGTTTTTATCACCTCGTGTGAAATTTTTTTTGGTTTTTGGGAAGTGATGAAATGTGGATTCTTTTCTGGGAAAATATTTGCTCTTCACTGCCTCGTATCACCACTTAAATCTCCACTAAAATGTTTTTGAATGTGTGCAGTGTGTTGATCGCTTGAATACTAACTCGGGATGTGCTATTTTGTTTGGTATTCCTATAGTTCATGTTCAGCATCTCGTGGATCTCAAATCTATAAGGCGGAATTTGAGTGTAGCGGCTTCCAGTGCATAACTCCTCATGCAAAATGGCTCTGAAAGAAGTCTTGTAACACTTGGCGCACAACATCAAGATTTGCGAACCCATTCGCACGCCAGGATTTGCGAACCCATTCGCACGCCAGGATTTGCGAACCCAGTCGCACGCCAGGTTTTGCGACTCCAGTCGCATGTCGTCTCTTGCGACTCTGTTCGCACTTGAGAACAGTTTTGCGACTCTGTTCGCTTGTGACACAAGTCTCACACCTCGCCTCCCTCTGCTGATCAACACAAATGCTACAACACATTTCATCTCCGTCAACCCTGCCTTGCAACGACAAGTCTTGTGATCCTTGCTCGTCACCGAAAATCCTTGAAAAATTTCGAAAATTTTTGAAATTTTTTTTTACTTAGAAATTTTTTCAAGATTTTCGTTTTTATTTTTTATTATTTTAATATTTTTTTTATTATTATTTTAATTATTTTTGTACTGATGGGCCAATTTTGTACTGTTTATTGGGCTTCTTCGCAGGTCTTTTGTTTCTGGACGAACATGCCCAAAATTTTCCTATATATAGGCCATTGAAAAATTGGATTAGGGTTACTTGCATCCTTATATTCTCTAAGCCTTACACTCGTGCTACCTAGAGTTGAAGTTGAGTTCAAGTTTCTGTGGTTGAAGTTCTTCGTTCACGCATCCGGCGTTCGACGTTGTTAGTTTCAATTCTCTAACTCTCTAAGTGTTAGATCTCTGCTACTCTTGCTTTGCACTTCAAGGGCCTGTGATCGTTACTTAGGATTCTTAGATCTTCAACCTCGCTCTCTTCCTACGCTTACTATGTCATCATCCACTGGTACTCTGTTCGATGACCTCGATAAGGAAGTGTTAGAATCTCTTCGCGACACTTGGAAGAATGCACCCTCTCCTGACTCGAAGAAGAAGGCTCTTCACGCCTTACAAAAGCACATGGACAAGATGGATCGTCGCTCTGGCAAATCCATATCTGACACTCCAACTGTTGATCTCTCTGCCAAACCGGCACACTCTGTGTCGCATGGTGCTGGCAAGCACACTAAGGACCCTAAATCTGGGTTCCTTCGTACCTACAAAGGCACTGTCTCTCGCAAAGAGTATGAACGTATGATCGCTGCAGGCGAGATGACTGTTGATGGAAATAAAATCATCAAACTTCCCTCCACTGCTGAAGTGGTTAAACCGTCTGTCTCTGGTTCAGCTAACATACCCAAGAAATCACCGTCACCTGACGTGGTTGTTGAACCTAAGAGATCTAAACCCTCTGTCTCTACTGACTCCTCTAAGTCCAAACAACGAGCATCTGGCTCTGGTGGAGCAAAGCCTGTTGTTCCTGGCTCCTTCATACCTCCGATTGTCCCTCACTCTTCAGGCTCAACAGGAGCTACTGCTGACCAAATCTATGTGATGAAGGTTGAGGACTGTGGACCTCACTATAAACCTGATTTCTTTACTGAGAAGGCAGAACGTCGTCTCACCTTGATTGAGAATCTACCAATACTTGAGGATCGTCAGGTCCGTGTCGCTGACTATGAAAAATATGGACTTTCGAAGTTTTTTACTGATATGCACATACTTGAGTCTGTGACTCAAACCTACAGATTCTCTCTGCCTATCATCCAAAAGTTTTATGCAAACTTGACTCCTGAGTTCGCCGATCCGTCACACAAGATGTGTGGACGTTTTGTTTTTCGTGAAAAGCTCTACACCTTCCGTCCTCTTAACATTAACAATTTCTTGAAGAGGTTAGAGATTGATGGATCTTGGAAGTTTCCCACTGACGATGATCGGATGAATGCACTGAAGATAGGGTCTTTCTTAACCAAGGGCAAGGCTCGAACTCCCCTTCCTACACCAAATAAACTCTCTGCCTTCTATGGTGCGCTGCATAGACTCGGCATGACAAACTGGGCAGCACACCCTGACGAGAACTATCTCTCTCCGAAACTCATGCACATTCTGTTTCGTCTGGGTTGTGGTGAGCAAGTTGATCTCGGTGAGATCATTTTCGCTGATATTTGCAGGGTGGCTAAGGCGTCAAATGATGTTCTCCGTCAGCAGCCTGATCTCGAGGAAGTACGAAGAATTCATCTCACTCACCCATGCTTGATTTATGGGATGTTGATCGATCAGAAGTTCATTCCGATGACGGAAACTGAACGGAAGACAAAGAAAAATTCTCATATCAACATCACCCCTACCTTCCTTAAGAATAGAGTGAATGATCTTCCGTGGACAAAGTATACTAAGCGTGAGGATGTTCCTGATCCTATCACTCCACCCTTGTCCCCAAAGTCATCCAAGAAAAGGACACCTGTCCTCAAACTTGAGATTCCAAGTGCCAAGCGTATGAAGACTTCTCCGGCTCCTACACCGAAGGTGGTTCCACAAAAGTTTGGTCCAAAGTCTGGCTTGCCTCCGCACAAGAACCCTTTTCATCCAATGCATAACTTCCGCTCCGTTGTTCCCTCTGCTATTGTTCATCGTTGTTTCACAACAACGAAAAACTTGGAACGTAAGCAGGCTGCTCATGCCATTGCTTACAACGAGATGGTTGATGCTCAGATTGAGCAGAAAGCGGCTCTCGATGCTCTATATCAGATAACCCATCAAGGGGGAGGTTTGGGTGGATCAAGTGGATCAAGTGCTGGCTCATCTGTAACGAGTCTGAGCAACACCTTCATGTTTGAACTCATCAAGGATGGACTCAAGGAGGCTGTTGCTGAGTTGGCCAAGTCTAAGGCTGTTGACACTGATGATGAGGGTGTCAGAGAAATGATGGCTGGGGAAGTGTTTGAACTACTGAGAAAAGGTAAAAGCAAAGTTGTTGAAGAAGAGAAGGTTGTTGAAATGAAGAAAGTTGAGAGTACGAGTACCACACATCCAGAGGTATCGCCCGCGATGCCGTCTGACGGTTTGAAGGATGTTGATGAAGAAGTTGATGTTGAAGAGTTGGATGATGAAGATGATGATGAGAGAATCAAGGTGGGTGAAGATGAGTTTGGGGAGTATGAAATTTATGGCCATCAAGACCATGACTCAGACACTGATGATGATGCTGCTGAGGTCGATGATGAAGATGATGAAGCCAAGTCTGATGATGCTTCACCAGCAACTACTCCTGTGCGCTCACCCTCTCCAACTAACTCTCCCAGAGACTCTGAGTTTGCATCTCTGTGATGCTGTTGTGATGTTTTTCTGTTTCAAGACTTGAAATTTTTGTTTACTTGTTTTGGTTTGATTTTTGTTCTGCATGCATAAGACTTGATGTTTTTCCATCATGCATGTTTTTCATATTTCGTTTGTTGAACTCTGCTTTTGAAGTTTTGAATGATTATCTATCGACTAAGTTTTTGGTTTTTCATATCTTATCACTGTTGGTTGATTGATTGGTTGTTTTTTTCTTTTTTACTTAGTATATTTTGTATATGCTTTGTTGAGGGGGAGTTTGTGTGGTTCTGATCTCTAACTCAAATTCATATGGGTTGTGCCAAAAAGGGGGAGATTGTAAATGTTAGTTTTGACGACAACATATGACTTTCATTGTTGAATGGATTTCAGGTGACTAAGTGAATGGATACAAGTTGGAACTCAAGTAAAATCCAACTTATGCGAATGGAGTCGCAAAAGTCATTTCTCCGTCAACATTTGCGACTAGAGTCGCAAATCCTTGCACCTCATCATTTGCGAATGGATTCGCAAATCCACGCTCTCTCCATCTGCGACTGGAGTCGCAAATTCAAGCTCCTCCAACAATTGCGAACTGGTTCGCAAATCTATGGCTCTCTCCATTTGCGAACCGGTTCGCAAATCCTGCCGTTCAACTAATGCGAATGGGTTCGCAATTCCAGCTTCCTCATTATTTGCGAACAGGTTCGCAAATCATGCATCACTCGAAATTGCGAACGGAGTCGCAATCTTTGCACCTCCATCTTGTGCGAACGGGTTCGCATTTCATGCCCTCCAAGAATTGCGAATGGGTTCGCATTTTGTGCACTCTCTCACTTTTGCGAATGGAGTCGCATATCCTACATCACCATCAATTGCGAATGGGTTCGCAATTCTCATGCACTCAACATTTGCGAATGGATTCGCAATTCGTGCCATCCTCAACATTTGCGAATGAAGTCGCATTTTTTGCCTTCCCTCATTTTGCGAACGGAGTCGCATTTTTTGACTCTTGCAACATGGACTGGTTTTTACTACTTCAATACTATCGACGACCATGAAGACGATGAAATGCTAAAGCCTCAACGACGAGTGTTCATCACGATAAAGTTGAAGACGAAGTATTGAGATCGATGGAGTCAAGATAGAGTTGAAGTTTGAAGTTAAAGAAATTAAAGATTCAAGATTCAAAGATTCGAGAATCAAAGATTCAAGATTCCAAGATTCTAGAATCCAAGTACAAAAAGTGATGTCATCCATGGATCCGTGATGTCAGCCAAGCATGTGACCAGTGAGATTGCTCCACATCAGCGCTCCACATGTGCGGCACTCCTATATAAACCCATGGAAGCTGAAGATTTCACTTGACGATTTTGAGAGAACGAAATCTGATATTCGAGTATCGCTATCGTTGTTTACGGCTTATAGCTTTAAGAGTTTTGGTAGTTGTTTTGTGCTGTGCACCACTAGTAGGGTTATGTGATTTAGCTCTAGGTGTAGTAGTACTAGGTCTCTGGTTCGTTGGAGTGCTGCGTCACTTGGGATACGACCTTTGATCATTCCGTCTACCTTTCTCTCCACGTGTAATAGCTTTCGTTTTGTGATCAATGAAATGAAAAATATTACATAACTTTGTCTTCACAACTTTACTTTACTTTTGCTGAGTGTGTGCGAACGAAGTTGCTGAAGTGTTAAGTGTTTAAGACCGACTTCGCGAAAAGTTGGTATCTTACGTCGAAGACGTAATTTCATGAATCCTCCTTTTCAACACTTTAATTGTTCTTCATTTAAAATCATGAATAGCTAAATTCCTTACCTAGGGTTAGGGTTGATCGATTCTTCCTACTAGGATTTGAATTTAAATTTCGATATTGAATTGATGCCAACCGGTGACGGACGTATTCGTTCTATTTCATAAAGTCGAATTCATATCCGACGTATAGAATTGAAATTCCCGAAACCCTAGTTTATTTTCCTTTGATTTAAAAAAAAAAATTATTCGCTTTCTTACTCGCTTTCTCGTCTCTTCAATATTTAGCTAATTTTAGATTAATTACAAAAACCAAAAATCAACTTTTGCATTATGCTATTTCACTTTCTTATTCCCGTTGCAAACAATTAAACATTTTTATGCCGATAGTAGTGTTCCTCGAGAGATCGACTCGGGCGAGTTGCTTTAGCAATAAGTTCGATTATTTTTATTTGATTTTTGACGCACTACAAAACGACTAATCAAATTGGCGCCGTTGCCGGGGAACACTTTAGGCACTAGTATTAGTGTTTGACTGTTTGTAACTTTTTTGTTTTTATTTTTTATTTTTAATATGAGTATTATTTTTCCCACCGGTGCGTTTAATGTTCTTGTCAAGTGTTTGTGTTAGCAGTGATGAATACATATAACAACTATCAGTGGGAGTTCACAAGGCCTCAGACGAGCACTTACTACGAGCCTTCCCAATATGACGGGACAACACATTTTGGCTCTCAGTCTCAGGCATACAATCTAGAGTGGGATACTCAATCGAGCTATCATTTTGATCCACCTCACCAACAATGGCCTCAACAACAATGGACTCCTCAGAACATAGTGTACCCTCCACAATATTCAATGCAACCAAAGCCGCCATACAAGCCCTCATTGGATGACGTTTTTCAGGATTTCATGAAGACGACCAACCAGATAATAAAATCAAATGAAGCGGCGATGAGAGCGAATGAAGTGGCGATGGCCAGAAATGTTGAAGAAAATTTGGCCTACCCTCCACCATATTCGATGCAACCGGAGCCGCCGTGCAATCTATCTTTTGATGAAATTTTTCACGATTTCAATGAATCGACCGAACAGATAATGAAAGCAAATGAAGAGGCAATGGCAAAAAGGGAAGAAGCAGAGGAAATGTCAATTGTTTTCGATGATGAGATATGTATGTTATCTACCCCAATGCGCGAGTGGGAACAAGATGAAGAAAATCATACGCGCCATCTAACGGAAGTCCAGGCCCTCGCGATTTTCTCCAAGGTGACTACGAAGATGAGGATGTAGAACCGAATGAGGTCGAGTCCACAGTGGAGCATGTGTACCTCGATGAATTACATTTGGAGGAAGATGACGAAAAAGAGACGATAGAGAGTATGGTGCTAGAGGATATTACACCGAAAGTGTCGCATAGAGACGAAAGCTCATACAAATCGTCCATTCAACCGAGACAACCAGATGAAGAGACATTGAACACCAATGTAGTGGTAGGAAATCAGGATGGTCTAGAAGGGGATCCATCGATGCTAGCTACTCCTCTTGGGTACGAAAGTTCTTATATCTATGCCTCGAGTGACGATGATGATGAGGTAGATGACATGTTTCCCGAACATGCATGTATGACAGAATTACCTCCTTCCTCTCTGAGTGATTTGGTGTGTAAGAATTCCGGACACTTTCCTCCCTCACTCGACATGAACGACCTTATGTATGTTGAGGAGTCAAAGGTGAAACGTGCTCTTCACCCACCCAAGCCGCAAGATCCAGGTATTTTCAAATTTAATTTTGCTTTGGGTGGAGATAAAACATCTTTTGGTAAGGTTGATTACATTGAGGTTATTAATTCTTTTGATGCCTACATTGTAAATTATCTTTACATTTATGCTATTGATCTCTTGGGTGAGATGGTGTTTTTGCAGAAAAGTAGCTCGATATTTCTCGGTGTTGAAGCCAAGCAAGACGTGCATGTAAAAGATAGTGTGGGGGTGATCGACGTACTCGAGAGTGACGATGAAAATGAATCACCTCCACCAAAATTAGAGCTGAAGGGGTTATCAAAACAATGGAAATACGTTTATATAGAAGAGATGACACCTGAAGTGATGAGCCTCATTGAGGCTCCTTATTGATGGAAGATGAGTCAAGCTCGAGACATTAAACAAGCGCCGCGTGGAGGCTAATCCACAGACCGTGCTGCTCTTTCGGTTGCCAAAATGAGCGCCACGTGGGGGCCTTCCCACGATTTCATACGGGCTGGATCGAGAAGACCGAAGGAGTCAAAACCACTGTTTGCACCTTCTTACCCTTCCTTATTTTAAGCTTGTTCTGTATATTATGTTTCTTTAGTTTGTTTTTTTATTTCGTTTGGACATGTTTTGTACTTCCTTGCCTGAGATTTGCTTGCTTATGTGTTTTACATTGAGGACAATGTGTATTTCAAGTGTGGGGGGTAGCTTTGCATGTTCTTAGGTTAACCCGTTGTTTCGCGAGGTTTGTTGGGGTTATAGTAGTCTTCAAACGTCGCTTATGTTGTGTCTTTTGGTATGTTTTGTCGTGTTGATCACCCTCCCCATTTGGCACAATTGCGGTATAGTTGTTAGAAGCATGTTCTAGGCAATATAGGCTTCGGTTTACACATAATTGAATTCAGGGTTTCATCAGGATGATAATGACGAGTTGATTAATTGTGGGTCCTACACTTAGGATTTGCTACATAGGGAGAGCTGTGTTTTTCATGACATCAGTTAGGCACGAGTATTAAGTGGATCGAGTTCATTGATTGTTTGGGCGGGTTATACACGAGGATTCTACTTTGATCGTCTCTCTTATTAGTATTGTGGCTTAGCTATATGTAGTTATTATTCGCAACCGGACGCAAAAACAGAAGACGTTCGAAAGTTTTAGTTGCGTATGTGAAAAAAAAAGGGCCGGCATCCGAACTAGTAAGAAAAAAATAAATGGTTCGAAAAATCCCGTTGCCGAGAGAGAAAAAAAAACAAAAAAAGAAAAAAAAAAGAATAAAAAAATAGTAGTATTAGTATTAATATTAGTAGAGCAGTCACACTGCTTATACGAGAACGATGAGTATGGGAAACCACGCTAGGATACTCGAGTGACCCTCGACTGTTTACACCTAGTGAATATTGCCTCACTTGATTAACTTGGCTAGAGATTTATGTGGCTTTATTTACTTGTGCTCGTTGTTGATATTGGTGGAGTGGAGTCATGGTTTGAACTGTGGGGATTTGAATACTTGAGGGACACTCATTAGTTGGTTCTGATTTGTCGAATGTGAATGACTTGAATTCCCTTATGGTTGATTGTTTGTCTTGAGCTTAGTCGATGCTTGGTTCGTATTGTATACCGTGATTGTTTGCTTGAGGACAAGCAAATAGCTAAGCGTGGGGGAGTTGATTTACATGTTTTTGTGCTACTTTTCCTATGATGTTTTGTGTCGTCTCATGCCATTTTGTGTCATTCTTGTGCATCATTCTCATGATTCTCGGTAAGTTTGACGTTTTGTGGAGTGTGTAGGTGTATGATCATGTTCAATGCGAAAACGAGCAAAAACGAGTTGAAAAACGGTAAATTGATTTGACCAACCACTTATCGTGATTGCGCTGCAAACTTGGCCACTTTGGTTCTCCCAACTCCGAATACCTCAAAACACGATCCATACATTGTCGGAAAGATCTTGAAATCCTATATATGGCTCTACCAGTTTGTTGTCATGGTTCCTCGACATAAAGCCGGAATTCACGGGTTTCCAGCCCAGTATGCAGCTGCCCTGGGGTGTATGTGCAGCAAACTTGGAGAGCTTGGTTCTCCCAGATCCGACCACATACATGCATGGTGCATACCTTGTCGGAAATCTCTCGGAGAGTTGTACGAGGCCCTGCACTTTTATTATCATATATCCCCGTGATATAGTCACAGTACTTGAGTTTCCAGACCAGTACGCAGCTGCCCGGAGAGTATGCGCAGCAAACTTGGAGAGCTCGTTTCTCCCAGATCCGACCACATACATGCATGGTCCCATACCTTTTCGGAAAGCTCTCGAAGAGTTGTACGAGGCCCTGGACTTTTATTATCATGTATCCCCGTGATATAGTCACGGTACTTGAGTTTCCAGACCAGTACGCAGCTGCCCGGAGTGTATGCGCAGCAAACTTGGAGAGCTTGGGTCCCCAACTCAGAACACCTATACCGATGATCTATACCTATACGGAAACCCCTTGGAGTCTTCTACATGGCCCAGCCATCCAAGCGCCCGCCTGACCACCAGGCGCCCGCCCACGACGGCGACCAGGCGACCGCCTGACCCTCAGGCGCCCGCCTGCCCCCACTTTCAGAGAACCAGTTTTTTCCACCAAGCGCCCGCCTCCCTGCCAAGCGGGCGCCTGCCGGCCAGCGCGGGCGCTCGCTTCCTTCCCACAGGCGCTCGCTTCGTCTCCTCGTCCAGATTTGACCGCGTTTGACTTCCGTTTTTGACATACTATTAGTTGGGTTTTGAATCGAGGTTTTGACACACTTTTGAAATTGTGTATTTTGTACTTGGTTCTACCTAGAACTGGATTGTAAAGGGTAGAGTACAAACACTTAACACAATTTGAGATTCTAAAGAAAAACTCTTTTGTATAACTTGTTAAGGGTGGAACCACTTACAAACACATCTACAAAATTCTAGCGAATCTTGTAGAAAGGTCAACACGACCAAAAACAAAGTCTATGTAGAACTAATCTAGCGACTCGTACTACAAAGACTAAACTGACAATAGAACCGGAGCTTTCTAGCGAAGTCTCTCGGTCTACAAATTTTCTCTCTCTAGAAAAAGTCTAATCAATACATGCATAGTGAATTCCAACAACCCGCTATTTATAGGTGTCGAGAAATAGGGTTTCCGGAATTCACGCTTAATGGGCCGAGCCCAAAGCATCTTCATGGAATATTCGAGATTCCATTTCAGTTGTACTTGACGAACCCAGCTCTACCCACGGCCACACTAGCGTGTCTTCGTGCGTCGAACTCGTGGAGGGCATAGCTGGTTTACTTGGCGTTTTTCACTGGACTATCATTCTTCTAGCGAAGTCTTCTAGTCGTACCCACAACTGGCTTCATTCCTTAGCAGTCATTCGTCCAGCCGTATGTGTAGCTATGCTTGCACCGCGTCCGTCAAGGTGTTATCACGGTAAGGCCTTGAAGCGCGTTGATGAACTCGCAATTCTCTCTGATCCACGTTGAACCATGTTGACAGAATAGCTCGTTCCATGCTAACGCACTGATGCAACTCCATGTTGTTTGTAGAGGCCAAGTCTGCTTGTTCCATGCTGATGAACCGTGGTCACGCGTTGAGCCACTTGTTAATTCCACAGTTCACAGGGCTCGTTCTATGTAGACCTAGCAGACTTGTATGAATTAATGAATGGAAAACATACAAACATGAAACATGAAGTTACTACAAAACAAAGTGTATAGTTCAACGTAGTTCAAACAAGAACAACCCTGTTCTATGTTGAACTAGGAAGAACTACACACTAACAATCTCCCCCTTTTTGAGTCAACTTCATATGTGGGGGTTCGTAGAGAATCTCCCCCTCAAACTAGTATCATACTCAAAAAGTTCAACGTATGACACAAGAAAAGAAACAACAGTCATACGTAAAGTAGAGCATAAGAATTAAAACAGGCATACATAGAGCAAGGAAAGATAGCATAAATAATCACAAAACTCAAACGAGCAAAAACAACATTGTAACAAAGAGTCATGCGTTTAACAGGGTTAAAAGGTAAAGTAAAAAAAAAATAACAAAGTGCAGGGATAGAAAACACTTGAACGAAAATTATTCACTGGCTTCTCCGTCCGACTGTTCAGGAGTAGTGTGGCGGCGCAGATCTTCTTCCTCGTCGTCCGTCGCTTCATCAAGCAATTTGCGCTTTTTGTACTGCGTGGATTTGGGTTTATTGGCCATTTGCTTTCTACGTTGACCCGCACCCTTCTTCATAGCAGCTTCTTTCTTGGTGAGCATCAGTCCACCCGGTCCACCTGAACTCATCAAGCCCTTACCTGCCCCTTGTACAAACGCAGGAGCCGCACCCTTTGCAACTGGTTCTTTGGTGACACCTGCCTTTGAGACCAACAGCTTGGGCAACTTTGATTTGTCCACCGTAGAGCCAAGACCTTTTCCCTTGTCCATTTCCTTGATGCCCGAAGAGCCAGCACCCTTAGACTTCTCATCCTTTTTAACCGCATCCAGCTCCTTCACCGTGCCATCCGCATTTTTGACAAGGCCGCTGTGCGCATCACCAGCTGCCTTTCTGCTTTGCTTATGCGCAGAGCGCAAATCCTCACCTTCATCAGCTTCTACTTCCTCCTCTACGTCCACTTCACAGGCCTTTCTTTTTCCACTCTTCTTTTTGGCCTCGGTGGGACGGTCCGCCGCATTTCTTGATGCCTCCATTTGTTCGGTCACGAGGTTGACCAAACCAGATAGGCGTCCATGGAGCATTTTCAGCGGCCCATAGTCTGCGTACGAGGACCCATCTCCCCCTAGACGAGCCGCTCTACGAGCTTTGCGGTGCATATGCGCAGAGATACGGACCACTACATCCACAGAGGACCGTAGCTGAACAAAGTCTTGTAAGAGCGCGGTCGGCTCACAAAGATACATCTCGTCGCACGAAGAGCCAGAGTCCTCGGACGAAGAGTCAAGTGTAGCATCCTGAATCCCCTTCGTAGGGCGAAAAGACTTGGTTCTTTTTCCTTTGCCTTTACCTCCCTGTTGGATGTGTAGTGGAATGGCCTGTGAGGCGTTGAACAGCGCACGATCCTCAGCTTCACTTCCAAGTCTACGCCATGGAAGATCCTTAACCTTGTGCTCCGCCATGTATTTGGAATCAAAGCGAAAGGAGGAAATGCCGATCATCGGGCCATCATCGTCCTCGTACGTGAAGCCCTGACTGACAAGAGCGGCGCTGATCAAGTGGGGGCACGGTAGATTAGATTGCAAAATTTCATTGTGGGTCATGTCCCCGTACGACTTGATTTTATTAAAGACAACTTGGCCCAAATCCACTTGGATGCCACGGCTCAGTTTATACATGAGATGAAGTGCGTCTGCGTGGACCACCGAGGAGCTCGTCGTAGGAATCCAGTTGTTGGCAATAATTTTGTTCAGGTGAGTGAAGAATTGAGTCAACGAGGTGCAAGCCGGCTGGGCCGTAGAGGCAAGACCACCGGTCACGACGAAGCCCATCATCTGACTATCTGGGTGCTGCGTAGAGGGAGCCTCCCAAGTGGCCTTGATGTGGGAGCGCTGAAACATCTTGTTGAGCGTACGAGGAGATAGTTCATACTCCCGCTCACGAATAATAACCTTCCCGTACGACGCATGAGTGGGATCCCCAAACTGCTGATCAATGTGGGCGAAGACAACTTTATGGACGTAGTGGCTGTAGTCTACGTCGAAGTTAATGGCATTGAGCAGCTGCATCTCCCTCATGAAAGCCTCCAAGCCACGTTGCACCCACTTGGCTCGCCCGGCGTAGAACCGCTCTGCATTTATTTTCTGATCTGCAAGAGAGTCATATCGATCAGAAGCTGCTTCGTAGTGGAAGTCAGCAGAGTACCCTTCCCCAACGAAGCGTGAGGGAGATGGTACTACGAGCCTGTTCTCCGGCACCTTGTCTTCCTCTTCTACGGGTGGCTCAACGTTGAGCGGGGACGGGTGGTCAGTAGAATTGACGTTGCAGGCCGTAGGGCCACCATCCTTAGGTGAATTCGAAGCACCCGCGTCAGTGGCCACATTTAAGGTAGCCCGTGCATCCGGGGCAACAATGAGTGTGGCCATGCGTTCAGCAGCAGCAGTTACGTCGTCTGCCTTTTACTTCTTTTCCAACGCGGCTCTACGGTTGGCCTCGTCAGATTTCTGTTTTTGCAACAAGGCTATACGGTCAGCCTCGTCCTTTTCCTTCTTCTCTCTCTCCTCTTCAGCTATACGGTCAGCCTCCTGTTTTCTCTTCCGTTCCAACTCGGCTAAACGGTCAGCCTCCTCCTTTTCCTTCTTTTTCCTTTCTTCCTCTGCTATACGTTGCCGTTCTAACTCGGCCAAACGTTTGTCCTCCTCCTTCTTTTTCTTTTCTTCTTCGGCTCTACGAGCCTCCTCCTCCCTTATGGCTTTTTCGGCCAACATCTTATTTCTGCGGTGCTCAAGGATTTCGGCACGTACAGCACTGATCTGAGTTTCCAGTACTGTGACTTTGTCAAAGTCTTCCTCAGCGGCTTGCGCGGCCTCGAGAGTAGCTTCCTGTGCCTTGAGTTCAATCATTTTTGCCGCGTAGAACGAAGGCAATTCATAGGTGGGCTTAGTGGTAGAAGGGGACACTGATGAAGTCATTGTAGTCAGACGTTGAGTAGTGAAATTCCGCGTAGAGCAAGGAGCAAAAGTGGGCGAAGATGATATGAGCTTGTACGTAGAAGGTAAGAACAGCAGGGGAATATGGTTTCTCTCTCTAAAACACGCAGTAGAAGGTGCACTGTGTGTTTGACCCGGGGGGGTATTTATAGTGTAGCTGAAGTGGTTCAAATTCTGTGGTGTAGAGCGCGCCACGTGTCCAAATGCCAGGTCTGCGTAGGAGTGATTTCAAGAGGTTAAGTGGTAGCGCGCGGACGAGGAAGCATGGAACACTCACGGTGCGTGTAACAAGCAACCTATCTCATCGTAGCTGCATGGTAGAAAAACAAAAACACCACAACGTACAACAGGAATATAGAGCGTGTAGCAGTAAAAATTAGTCAAAGTAGACAAGAAATAAACCAAAGTCCGAAGACATGTAGATCAACGGTGGGCGAGCTGGCAAATGCACTTGGTGGTGCGCGCAGCTGGGAGAATTGGGCTGCCAGAGAGTGTGTACAAGCTAGGTAGTACAACGCATAAGCAGCACCAAATTTTCAAGGGATAGCACGCCCTACAAAGACGGTTACGGGGAGAGCAACGATACTTATAATGTAAAATCAGCAAACAGCACAACAAGCAAAGAGTAACACGGAAGACAGGAACGACTTTCATGAATACTCAAAGTAGCACACGTAGAGCAGGGGCTATTACACACAGTCCTACGTTGAATTACCCAGATTTCAAGAGCACTAAAAAAATCTAGACCAACGAAGCCTAAAGAAGCACTTCAAGGTAGAGCAGCCTTGCTTCGTAGACCAGGAGTTCTCTGCAAAAATTTAAAACACGAAATACAGTTAAAGGCATAACAAGCACACACAACGTGGACATACGTACCACCACACAGTGAATCAAAATCGCTGGAAAGAACATTAAGTAGAGATATTGGAAGTAGAGTGACAGAGCTTTATGGACGGTATGCTATTTTGGCCAGTTCAGCGTGTAACCACGACCATTTCACTTGCTTTTAGGGCATAGATCAGGCCTATTATGACCCAATCAGTGATAGGTGTTATAGAATGATGTTTCCATATATATTTTTTTGTGTTTTCATCATTATATGTATAAGGCCATGTCTTTTGCATTTGCCCGAAGACCAAGTCAGTCAAGACCCGATCCACCGAGGAAATCTTAAGGCCGACTTTTCCTGCTAGACATAGAGCAAACAAAGTTCACTCCAATGAAAAGCTTATGAGAGTATCTAAAGAACAGTATGTCCAAATACTACGTCACTTTGCATCTGTCAACAACTAACCTCACCTTGCTCTACCTCATGGTTCCATTGACAAAATAAACAGCTGTGGGTAGAGGTAGCCATCTGCGGCCTACTACCCTTCAAAAGGCACCCATGCAGAGAGACTTCCGGAGGAATAAAAATCTTTCCGAAGCAAGTGGTTTTGTGAAGAAGTCTGAGAGTTGTTTCTCCGTAGGAACATGTTCCATTACCACCTTACCCCGTTCTACCAAGTCTCGAATGAAGTGATGTCGTATATCAATATGCTTGGTCTTTGAGTGTTGTACCGGATTCTGACTTATCTTTATAGCACTTTGGTTGTCACAGTACAAGGTTAGGGGCGTGCTATGAATGTGATAGTCGGCAAGCATTTGTTGAAGCCATAGCATTTGGGTACAACAACTCCCGGCAGCCACATACTCGGATTCGGCGGTGGATAGAGCAATGCAATTTTGCTTCTTGCTATGCCATGAAACAAGGTTGTTTCCTAAGAAGCAACACCCACCACTGGTGCTCTTCCTTTCATCATTGTCTCCGGCCCAATCTGCATCTGCAAAACCAACAATATAAGAAGAAGTATCTTTAGTGTACCATAGACCAAGGTTTGTAGACCCGGCCACATATCGAAGGATACGCTTCACAGCAATAAGATGTTCTTCCTTTGGTTGAGCTTGGTAGCGGGCACAGAGGCACACACTATACATAATGTCCGGTCGAGTGGCTGTGAGGTAGAGCAAGCTACCAATAAGAGATCTGTAGGTAGAAATATCAACATCCTTGCTCTTCTCAGCTCTACTCAGCTTGTCAGTGGTAGCAATAGGAGTCTTCATAGGTTTAGCATCCGCCATATCAAACTTCTTGAGCATGTTGATAGCATACTTAGTTTGAGAAACGAACATACCATCCGGTCGTTGAGAGATTTGAAGCCCAAGAAAGTGACTTAGCTCCCCCTCCAAGCTCATTTGAAAAGATGAAGCCATGGCATCAGAAAATTCTTTAACCAAGCGGTCATGGGTAGCACCAAATACAATGTCATCCACATAGATCTGAGCAATAAGCATTTCATTCTTGACGATCTTGATGAAGAGAGTGGTGTCGGCATTGCCTCGCGTAAATCCAAATTTCAAAAGAAAGTCTGTGAGACAGCTATACCAAGCACGAGGTGCTTGTTTCAAACCATAGAGGGCCTTGTGAAGAAGGTAGACATGGTCCGGCTTGTGAGGGTCCACAAACCCCTTAGGTTGTTCAACATATGCTTCTTCATCCAACACTCCATTCAAGAAGGCCGCCTTCACATCCATCTGTCGTAACGAAATATTTTTGTAGCACGCCACATCAATGAGTAACCGGATGGACTCTATGCGTGCCACAGGAGCAAAAGTGTCTTCAAAGTCTATTCCTTCAACTTGGGTGTACCCTTGAGCAACCAGTCGCGCCTTGTTGCGCACTATTTGATTGAATTCATTGGTTTTATTCTTGTAGATCCACTTGGTACCAATAACATTTACACCCTTTGGTCTTGGGACCAAAGACCACACCTTATTTCTTTCAAACTCATGTAGTTCTTCCTGCATAGCCGCAATCCAAAAATCATCAAGTATAGCTTCCTTTATGTTTTTGGGTTCAATTTCGGAGACAAAGCTCAATATGCCCATGTCCGGAGATTAGAGACAAGTTGGAGAAGGTATTAGAATAGCTAGCGGGCACTGTGTCGGTAGCGCAGGTAGAACGAGTAACACGTTGGTTGAGATCACCAATCATTTGTTGGTTTGGGTGTCTCTTTCGAATATACGCGGGAGGACCCGAATTCGGTACTCCGGTAGAAGTAGAAGCTCCAGTGGTACCCATGACAGGGTTAGACGGACTAGGATTCAAGCCTTCATCATCCCTTTCAGAGGGGACAGAGTCACAGGAGTTGTGAGGAGTAGAATGAACATGACCATTTGGTGGCATGGAAGACCCAATACCCTGCTCTACCTCCCCCTCAATTAATACTTCAGCCAAGGGTAGAGCAGGATTAGACGCTTGTTGTTGCAAGGTAGACTTGGACGGACTCTCATGAAAATGATGTTCATCAAACTTGATGTTAGTCGATTCTTGCACCGTCTTTGTACGAAGGTTAAACACGCGATAAGCATGACTATTAAGGGCGTAGCCAACAAAAATAGCCCTGTCCGACCTTGGATCAAACTTTTTCAAGGCATCTCTATCATTTAAAATGTAGCAGATGCATCCATACACACGGAGATGAGCAACATTCGGCTTCTTGGAAGTTAGTAATTCGTAAGCCGTACATTTTGTCCCGGCACGTATGCTTATACGGTTCACCACGTAGCAAGCCGCACTCAAGGCTTCTGCCCAAAAACCCTTGGCCATACCCGCAGCCACCATCATCACTCTTGCCATTTCCTGTAGAGTCCTGTTCTTCCTCTCTACAATTCCATTTTGCTGCGGAGTCTTTGGTGCAGAGAATTCATGGTGAATCCCTTTACGAGTGCAATATTCAACAAACACTCGGTTTTGAAATTCACCTCCGTGGTCACTTCTTATACGTTGGACCCGTTTACCATAAGTGGTGCGAATTCTACGAGCTAGAGATCGGAAGGCTTCAAAAGCCTCGTCCTTGGTTCCAAGAAAATTTACCCAAGTGTACCTCGAGAAGTCATCAACAATAACAAGAGTATACCACTTGTGTCCCAAACTCTGCACTTCCATGGGCCCCATGAGATCCATGTGTAGTAGCTCAAAACATTATGTAGTGCGGTTATGGGTAGAGATAGCAGGATGAGGAGCTCGAGTTTGTTTACCCATCTGACATTCACCACATACTCTCTTGTCAATCTTGGGCAAGCTATCTATGCCTCTGACCGCCTTTATTTGAACTAACTTCTCAAGGTTCCGGAGGCTGGTATGACCAAGCCTTTGATGCCAGATATCTATCTCGTCATGGGTAGAGGCACTTAGGCAAGATTCATTGATAGCGTAACAGTTGTTCTTCGCACGAGCAGCAGTGAGAATGCACTCCCCCTTAACGTTGTACACTTCACAGTTCTCCTTATTGAATTTCACATTAAGTTCATCATCACAAAGTTGGCTAATGCTTATGAGATTAGCACATAGCCCATCCACCAAGAGAACGTTCTTGAGTGCGGGTAGACCTTTCACGTTTAATGTTCCACTTCCAATTATACTCCCCTTTGCCCCACCTCCATAAGTGACGGGTCCACCGGAGTGAGGAACAAAATCGACCAACGAGTCTTTAGTTCCTGTCATATGCCGAGAACACCCACTATCGAAATACCAAGTTTCCTTTGTCGTGCCTTTGGCCACAGTGAATGCAACATTACATGTCACCTCTTGCTTTCTTCTCCATACTTGCTTTGGCTTAATGTTTGTTGCTGTGGGTACAGCGGCTTTAATTCTCCAAACACGGTTGGTCTTGTCACACGTGTGTTTAGTAATCTGTCTCCATACTTGCTTGAAGGCCATAGTACGAGAACTTAACTCCTCGGCACGCTTGTAGCAGTAAGGTTTGATGTGTCCTTTCATCCCGCAGTGGTGGCACACATAGACTCGCTTGTAGTGAGAAGAAGGGGTCCTCTTGTTGTGAGTAGTCAGGCCCTTAGCAGGGTTTGACTGAGGAATAGCATTGGGTGATCGAAAGTTCAAGGTCGATTTAGTTGTTGTGTTGGGAAGCTTCGAACGATTTGAGACATTTCGTGTGAAAGTTTTCTTGTCATGGGTAGACCCGGATTTATCCACGGGTAGAGCAGAGGTAGAAACCGGTGTCAACGAAGACATTGAAGCATTTTGGGGCAGAGGAGTAGAGGTACGTTTGAGAAATTTTATATTAGATGTAGAAGCCACATTGCCTTTGGATGTAATAACATCCTCTGGTTTGGCCTTATTATATTCAGTGATAGCTTTATCTCTACCATGCACAAACTTAGGAAAGATATAAGGAGAATCGGAGTAGACAGAATCAAAAGTTTCCTTAAATCCAAGACCAAAGTGCTTAGTGTTAACACAGCTCAACATATTATCAAGTTTAGAAGTGCCAGTATTGAGTTTCTTGAAGAGACAGTCAGCAACATCAAGTTTGTCTTTCACTTTGTAGAGCTCCTTGGTGCGCATAGCATAGCATTCTTCCATCTTGGCAAGAGAGTCTCTAAGGAAGTCTTTCTCCGTGTCTTCCTTTTGCACAATGGCCTCCAACTCACTGGCCTTCTTCAAAGCTCTCTCCAGCTCCAGCTTCACAATCTCAAACTCTCTCTTGCTCACCCTCTCAGAATCAAGGGTAGACTCAGCTTCCTTCTTGGTCATGCCCCCAGCCAGAGATCTGGGGGTAGAACTAGCATCTTTCTCAGCAGTACCTGCAACAACAGAGGTATAACAAAAAATATTTCCATGTGTAGCCAAGTCCTCTTGATCTACCTCGTACTCCTCATCGCTCTCACCATTAATGGCACTCAGAAGTGCATTGACTTCATTAGGCTCCACCATCTTCCCTTTGTCTTCCTCAGAGGAGTACAAAGCATCATCTCCATCAAACACCAAGTAACTCACATCCATGTTGTTCTTCCGATGCAAGTTAGGGCATTCATTCTTCACATGGCCCATCCCTTTGCACTCGAAGCACTTGATTTGAGACATGTCTTTGCTAGGGGCGCCACTGACAAACTTTCGACTAGGAGTATACCCATTGCGGTTGGTGGCGGGTGGAGTAGAGAATGAATTTCCAGGAGTCCTCTGATTTCGAAATTGCTTGAATCTTCTCTTCCTCTTAATGTCTTGACGGACAAGGTAGCTCACAGCATCTTGAATGGCGATGAACTTTTCCGGATTTGGAGAGTCAAGAAGAGAGAGAGCTTCACTCTCATCATCGGAGTCTTCAGCTAGAAAAGCATTGCTCTCGGTAGAGTGTGGAGAGTGGGTAGAGCTGGCCCTGTTGGGGGTAGAGCTAGAGGCATTCTGTGAGATAGCAAGGGCCTTCATGGAGTTCTCAAATGGAGTCATAGAGTAGGACTTGTCCTTCAATTTCAAGTTTAGCTCGTAGTTCTTTAGATGGCTCATGATCTCGTTGTAGTCGCCCGATTGACCGAGCTTCGTGTCTTCCATCGTAGTGACCTTAACACTAAACTTCTCCGTTACACCTCGTAGAACCTTGGTGCAAATGAGTGGAGGAGGTATAGGATCTCCAAGTTCTTGACACTCACTCGCAATAGCCATGATTTTGTTGAAGAAAGAGTCAAGGTCTTCATCTTCCCTCATTTCAAGCCGGTGGAAGGTAGTGTTGAGCCCTCTGATTTTGGATCTCTTGATACTATCACTCCCTTCACACATGCGTTCCAAAGTGTCCCACACTTGCTTAGCAGAAGTGAGATGCCTGACAACAGAGAACATGTGGACATCAATGAGATCAGTGATAATGTGAATGGCCTTCGAATTGAATGTGGCAGCTTCATGTTCAGCCGTGGTCCATGTAGACTCGTCTTTTGGAACCGTGTCATTATCCCTGTCAATGTGGGTTGGAGGAGTCCAACCGTTCAACACAGCACCCCACACACGTGAGTCCACATTCTTCAACTTCAGCCTGGTCTTGCTCTTCCAATAAGAGTAGTTGGAGGAATTGAGGATGACGGGCTTGACAACAGTGAATGACTCCATTGTAGAATCTCTCCCTAGGATCACACCAAGGATGGTGAACTCGCTCTGATACCAATTGAAATTGTGTATTTTGTACTTGGTTCTACCTAGAACTGGATTGTAAAGGGTAGAGTACAAACACTTAACACAATTTGAGATTCTAAAGAAAAACTCTTTTGTATAACTTGTTAAGGGTGGAACCACTTACAAACACATCTACAAAATTCTAGCGAATCTTGTAGAAAGGTCAACACGACCAAAAAAAAAGTCTATGTAGAACTAATCTAGCGACTCGTACTACAAAGACTAAACTGACAATAGAACCGGAGCTTTCTAGCGAAGTCTCTCGGTCTACAAATTTTCTCTCTCTAGAAAAAGTCTAATCAATACATGCATAGTGAATTCCAACAACCCGCTATTTATAGGTGTCGAGAAATAGGGTTTCCGGAATTCACGCTTAATGGGCCGAGCCCAAAGCATCTTCATGGAATATTCGAGATTCCATTTCAGTTGTACTTGACGAACCCAGCTCTACCCACGGCCACACTAGCGTGTCTTCGTGCGTCGAGCTCGTGGAGGGCATAGCTGGTTTACTTGGCGTTTTTCACTGGACTATCATTCTTCTAGCGAAGTCTTCTAGTCGTACCCACAGCTGGCTTCATTCCTTAGCAGTCATTCGTCCAGCCGTATGTGTAGCTATGCTTGCACCGCGTCCGTCAAGGTGTTATCACGGTAAGGCCTTGAAGCGCGTTGATGAACTCGCAATTCTCTCTGATCCACGTTGAACCATGTTGACAGAATAGCTCGTTCCATGCTAACGCACTGATGCAACTCCATGTTGTTTGTAGAGGCCAAGTCTGCTTGTTCCATGCTGATGAACCGTGGTCACGCGTTGAGCCACTTGTTAATTCCACAGTTCACAGGGCTCGTTCTATGTAGACCTAGCAGACTTGTATGAATTAATGAATGGAAAACATACAAACATGAAACATGAAGTTACTACAAAACAAAGTGTATAGTTCAACGTAGTTCAAACAAGAACAACCCTGTTCTATGTTGAACTAGGAAGAACTACACACTAACAACTTTTTCACTTTATTTTTCTGACTTGGGAGAGAGCTATTGAAACTCGTAACATCGAGGTTTAGTTCATTGGTTTTGAATCTTTTCTTGTAATCGAATCTCGGCAAAAGTTGGATTAGCCTCCGACGGGTGCCTATGCTTGATATTGGTTATTAATCTAGTAAGTCTTTATTTATTTTCATTGCTCGTTCTTCAATTCCTTGTTCGATTAATTGTTTAGTTGTTTTTATTTTCCGAAAATCGTTTTCATGAATCCTCCTTTTCAACACTTTAATTGTTCTTCATTTAAAATCATGAATAGCTAAATTCCTTACCTAGGGTTAGGGTTGATCGATTCTTCCTACTAGGATTTGAATTTAAATTTCGATATTGAATTGATGCCAACCGGTGACGGACGTATTCGTTCTATTTCATAAAGTCGAATTCATATCCGACGTATAGAATTGAAATTCCCGAAACCCTAGTTTATTTTCCTTTGATTTAAAAAAAAAATTATTCGCTTTCTTACTCGCTTTCTCGTCTCTTCAATATTTAGCTAATTTTAGATTAATTACAAAAACCAAAAATCAACTTTTGCATTATGCTATTTCACTTTCTTATTCCCGTTGCAAACAATTAAACATTTTTATGCCGATAGTAGTGTTCCTCGAGAGATCGACTCGGACGAGTTGCTTTAGCAATAAGTTCGGTTATTTTTATTTGATTTTTGACGCACTACAAAACGACTAATCAGTGTACGAGAAACGAATCGCATCCGCACGCTGTCATCAACGCGCTGTTATCCTCTTTCAACAATATACTGCAAATTTCGCAAATTGCTTCCTCTTTGGGTATCTCGCTGATGCGTTTACCTTCACCAATTTCTGTTTTGTGTCGGACAATCAGTTTGCCCTGAAAATCAAACAGTTGTTGATGCATTAATATATATTTATTAATTTTGCACTTTTTTTTTTTTTATATATACTTCATTACCCCGAACTCGTTGTTTATCGAAACATTCTTGAAATCAGGCGATCGGGCGCAGCCAGCATAACTTGACACAGCCTCCAACAAGTCTGCGGGTAGGCCTTGGCCCACACTGAAAAAAAAAGTGCATATATAATATACGGCAGCTCTTTTATTGGCGTAAATTAAACCACCTTATATTTTACTCGTGGGGCCTATACACAGACATATAGTAGATATGAGCTTGTGTTTATTACTCATTCCTCTCTTGAAAAAAATTTGTACTATTTTAAGAGATAAAGATAATAGTATGTAAGTATATAAAGACTAAAAAATGTTAATTTTTAGTTTATGCATTCAACTCCTATACTATGTGTTATATGCAAATACAATTTTTTTACTATGATTGATAAAAATATATTAAATTAGTCCAATTCTATCCTTTTGTAAATTCAATATATTAAACTAAATTAAGAGTAATGTAAAAAATTTAAATTTAAAGTTAATTATTTTTTAATTTTTTAAAATAAAGTTTTTCAAATTGTAATTATTTTGTAAACGATTTCTTTTTTCATTTTTTTCAAATTAATTCAATTATTATAATTTTCATCTTTTTAACTACAATTATTAACTCATAAATGAATAAAAAATAATTTGAACTCAAACGATAAACTAATAAAATTATTTTTATCATGTTTTACATAAAAATATCAGTTTTTAATTACTAACAAAAACATATTTTAAAACTCAATACTAAAAATATTTAAATTTAATTTCTATATTATCAATAAAAATATAGAATCTGTAAAAAAAATCTTTGTAGAATATTAAAAATTGAAAATTTATATGAATAAGTCTGTCATTAATTTCTAATTAATATGTTTATTACAAAAAATTCTTAAAAAGATTTAGGCCCACCGTCGCAGCGGGCTCCGCCCCATCTTGGAATTTTCTAGCCCGTGCTTGGAATATTCTATGGACATGCGTCTGCGTTTGGACGACACGCCTTCGTCTGAAACAATAATATTGTTAGATATTGACAAATATTTATAAATGGAACAAATTAAGATCGATATGAACAAGTGAAAGACTTATATATACATGTATATGTACCTTCATCTTCACCGTGGAATATCGACCGATGTACAAATTTCGGTTTTGGGGCTGAAACCGTATTGAAGCTCTTATAAACCCAAAGAAACCAAAGAAAAAGGGAAAATAGAAAACAGAAGAAAACAAGAAGAACATAGTAGTGCATCTGAAAAGGATTAAAAAAAAAAACATGTTAGTTAAACTACAGTACCGTTTCATGTATCAACAATTTTAAAGTAAATATAAAAGTAATTCAAACTAAGTTGAGTACTTGGATATATTGTTGATGTAATGGATATTACGAAGGTGAGAGAGTACTGCTTATATATGCTTCCAAATGTCTATCGGAAATTATGTATTTAGCTATATTTTATACTCATATATACTGTAAGATACTACTACGCTACCTCTATTCAAAGAAATTATACACACTTTTTTTTTGTAAATTACAAAAGAAATGTGCATAATTTCATTGGAAGGTAGTACTGTATGTTCTTGTCGTTTCAAAAATATATATTCAATTTGTTTTATGTTACCTATTTCCTATGAAAATATTTACACTTTTTTTTTTGTAAATATTAATGAATATTAAATAGAACATTAACTTTTAATTATTTTTCAATAAAAATGGGCAAAAATGTTACTATAATTGGGGTTTTTTCTATCCTACCTTAATGGGATAGTGCACTAATCCACCTAAAATGTTACATGTGATCACTATAAAAAAACTTAACTAATGAAAAAAATAAAAAAAAGTTAAATTCTTTACACTGTAAATGAAATTAGGGTAGTGCACTTGTTCTAGCATAGAATTAACTATATAATTGGTTTACCATTCCGTAATTTACGGCAATAATGCTATTGACAATATATATTTTTTTTATCTAACGCTGACATTATTTTACTTTTATTTTATTTTTAAAATTTTTAATTATAATTAATTTACTTTTCATATTAAAAATACATTTACTACTTATTTATTAATTAAAAATTAAAAATTATTATGTTTTAATTAATTTTTGTGCCTAGAAAACTTGTGGAGTGGAAGAAATACTAAATCTCTGTAAACAAGAAACAAAACCACTTTTTTTCTTTTTCTCTCGTCCTCTAAACTATATATGCATTTATTTAAATTAAAAAAAATGTTATTTTTTAATTTATTGACAAAAAAAATAAAGAGTAAAAATATTTTTTTAAATTAAAAAGTAAATTAGTTGTTAATAAAATTAGAAAAATAAATTAAATTAAATAGAGATTAAATAATATTTTAAAGTATTAAAATAAAATAATTTTTTTTAAAATGTTGAAATATTAAAAAAATAAAAGCGTCCGTAATTTAGTTGGACATAAATGAATATGAAAAAGAAGAAAGTAAGATGGACAGTATCAGATTTCCACGTGTTTAGTGTGAACGATTTTAATATTGATGAGAATATAATATTTTATTTGCATTTTGTATTCCTAATAATTGATACAAATAGTACCAACTCGAGCAGTTGATCATTTATGAGCTGGAGTAGTTAGTTGAACTGGACGGGAGTTACTCCTTTCAATTTTTTAAAAGGTTTTTTTTGTTAACATATCATATAAGAAACAAGTTTAGAGATATTGTACAACGCTGCTGAGAATCTACCGCTTCAACGAGCTAACAAATTAGTTTTTAGAATTTCCAAAAATAAAAGAGCGTAACAAAATAATTTTTGTGTTAAAATAATAAAAAGTAAAAATATAATATGTATGTATTGTTGTTTAAGTAATGAATAAATTAAATTAAAATTTTAATAGTATTTATTTAAATAAATAAGTATTAAAAAAATAAAATTATAAAAAAACTTTTTATTTATGAATTTGCAAATTTTTATTAACAACTGAAAAAAAAAATGTGAAAACTCTTAAAAATTCGTGGCGCACATGTGCACCGAAGAATTGGAGGAATATAATATTTTATTTGCAACTTGTATTAGTAATAGTAATTGATACAAATAGTACTAGTTGATCATTGATGAGCTCCTGCTCGAGTAGTTGAATTGGATGGGAGTTATGGCCTATGGGGTAATATTTATTAGTAACTTGTATTCTTAATAATTGATACAAATAGTACCAGCTCGAGTAGTTGAATTGATGGAGGGGGAAATGAAGTTCGAATCCCTCTGGTTTTACCACGTCCACTCCGATGATTTATAGCAATTGCAGGCTCCGATTTCCGTCATAATTTTTTTGATACATATAGGCTTATGATTTTGTACTAAAATTTCATATTCATGCGAACATTTTAATTGAATGGGTAAAAATTATGCACAATATAATTGAATGTTTTTTAAAGTCGTAGGCAGTAAATAAACGTAGTAAAATGTGCTGCCTAGAAAAAGCAGTGTTCTGCGGCAGAACAACGTATGCCGCAGTACGATGTCTTGTACAGAAAAATCGTTCGTTTTACGTGATTTACTTGATTTAAGTATTTTATCCAGATTAATCAGATTGTTTAAATGATAAAATGATATGTGATATATGTATAAGAATTGCAGCGGAATTAATAAAAATAAATCACTTCGAACGAACACACACACACGTACGGAAATGTAAAGAACACGAATTTAAATCTTTGTATGTGTATTTAAATTATACACATACGAAACGGTCTTACGGCCAGAAACTTTATTAAAGAAACGAGTCTTTACAAAAGAACACTCTTGGATTTACAAATGATATTACCAAAGGCTATACACATGTATGCCTTCGTATTAATCGTATCCGAAAAGATGAACAATCAACAACAAAAACCTAGCTACTGAATTGAACACCTATACTAAGCTATCGAATCATCAGCTGAACAAACGAACTCTCTTAGGGACGAGAGAACACACGGCACGACGAGCTTCACGAGTGAAGTCGCGGCTCTAAAAGCTCGATGATCGATTCCCGAAGGAAATGTGTTTCTGGAGGTGTTAATGTGTTGTATGAGTGTTGAGTAAATGCAACTGGGTCGTCCTCTATTTATAGGTGAGAGTCTCCAACTGATTTCCTCATTTTGCTAGGTCAACAATCGGTTGAGAGAAACCAGGGCAGGCTGCTTTGACTGCTGCCGCAGGATGCTTTCTGAAGTTCTTCTGGAATTCACTGCCACACTGCACTACCTTCCATACTATCTGGACTTCAGCATTCCCTTGCCCTTATATCATGCTTCGCTTGATTCTCTTAACTCAACCTCTTGTCCAAGCCTTGCACTGCTTGCGGCATAACTCTGCCTGGCTGTGCTGCGGCAGAAATCTTCTATGTTGATTGTTTTTCAAGCACGTTCCAACTAATGAACTATGCTAAATCGAATCACCAATATGACAAGTGATTACAACAGTTAAATTGTGAAGAAAGAAGAAAACAAATAAATATGTTAGCAAAACAACTTCTGCCTAGATCCTTTAAGGCATTGTAATGCCCAAACATATTTATCCTTACAAACTCCCCCTTTTTATCTTTCTTCACAAAACCATGAGGCAGCAGCGCAATGGAGCACTCCCCCTCAATGAAATACATCTGACTTAGAAGTATATGAAATTTATCTTGACAAACAACTAAGGCAATGAAACTCCCCCTTAGTTGATACTTCCTAAGTAGAACAAAAATTTATTTAACAACTAACTAACTAATAAAACAAAACAGTTTAACTAAGCAAGCCTTTAACAAACACACCAAATTTTTTAAAGGAAATAAATTCTTAAATTAAAAATTGTTCAAACCAAATAAAAACTTAAACCAAATTGTTCAAAAGCAAATAACCAAAAAACAGAAATTAAATAAATTGTTCAGAGTGAATAAAAATTAAACATCAAAAGAAGAAATGATATTTCTTCGGGTCTTCAGAACTGCAATCCTTCAGGTTCTTCAATCATCGTGCTCAGGGGACGATCTACGCTCTTCACCATCAATCTCTGTTGCAGTGTCTGCGACAGCCTTCTCTGCTGCGGCAGCTTCCATCTCTGCAGCTTCTTCAGCTTCAACCTCCTTGATGTCTTCATCAATGCGCTTCTTCAACATCTTCAACACAGTGCTCCTCGCCACTTTGGCCTCTGCTGCTGGTACTCCCCCTTTTTGTGGAGAAATGCCCTCTTCTTCAAGGAAGAAAGTGATAGCATCCACAAGTGCCTTTGCCATGTAATCCTGCATAATGACCATGTGATTTGCAGCAATTTGTTCTGCAAATGCCTGGACACGAGCATGAATATTAGGCTGTGGGGCAGATGAGCTTGGGGCAGCAGTTTGCGGCAGCTTGGATGTCTTCTTTTGAGCTGGAGTGGGAGGCACTGCGGCAGTGGCATGAAAACCAGTCCAGGGCAAGTCATTGTACTCCCGAACAGACAACTTGTAAGATTGCGGCACGGAAGTCAGGAGATCAGCACTATTGTGTGGGAGCCCTTGGATCTTCAACATTTCCCAGATCAGTGATGGGAACGCAAGGCTCTGCGTCTAGGTAATGTTTTCTGCCTGTGAAGCAATCTTCTCAAAGATAAGCTCTCCCAAGTTCACCTGCCTACCTGCACCAAGGTGAAACAGGACTTCCCCCATTTGGGTGTGCACGAAATGCACATTTGTTGTGGGAATCCAGTTGTGCCTGGCAACAGTGAACATAAAATAGTAAAAAGAAGAGAGTTTTGAGCAAGGAATGTTGTTGGCAGCATCGGGTGGTGATCTGGTCAAGCGGTGAGACACTGCGGCAATGGTGGGGTCAGCAATTGCGGCAGGATACTCGACATCAGAGCGCTCTAAAAAGGCATTAATTGCGGCAGGGGTGAAGTTAAAGATCTTCTCACGCATGTACACCTTGCCATAGCCTCTGGATCCATCATCACCAAAGCAGGGACGCAAGTTAGCATAAAAATCGCGCACCAAATCCTCGCAGTAGGGTGCTGCGTAGGATACTGCCTTGAACAGCTTCATCTTCTTCAAGAACCTGTCAACTTTGTGTTTGGCACAGGTTGACAAGTCACCACCACGGTCAGGTTGAATTGGCTTGTTGGAGTAGAACTGGGGCCCAATCACTGAACGACGTTCCGACCAGAATCGCCTCGAATAACCCTTGCCGGATTTCATGTCAGAATCCGAGTCCTCCTTGGGGGCATCAATTTTTGGTGCCTTGCCACCCTTCTTTGCAGCAGGATGTGCTGCGGCATCACCACTGTGTGAGGTGTCAGTTTTTGAAGCGACAACAACACTTTTTCCCTTACGGGACTTCTTGGCGGCGGTGGTCTCGACATCAATGGGATTTTCCATTGAGGTAGGGGGCAGAGCCGGGCCTTTGCCTTTTGCAGTGGCGGATCTGGTGGACGGCCGGCGAGGAGGAAGGGGCATCTGCTTCTTCTTGCGCTTTCTTGAGGCAAGGTCCTGCAGCAGTGGGTCCGATTCTGTGTCAGATTCATCTGCGGCATCATGCTGCTGCTGACTTGAGTGGCCAGAATCCTCCGCATCAGAGGGTGGATTTGCAGAAGGATAAGGAGTCGGTTTGCGATCCTTGGTCTTTTTCTGAGACGGGTAGTTGTCGTAGAGTTCGCTGTAGTCAAAATCATCAGCATCATCCCTCCTGTTGTAAGGCATGCCCTTTCCTTGCTGCTGCACTTTAGTGTCTGCCTGGGGAAAGGCAGAGGATGCGGCAGTGACAGAGGGCTCAGGAGTGAAAAGACCCTTAAAATCAGAGGAGGTGAATGATTTTTGATTCAGGGCAGCCTCATAGTCGATCACGTTGTCAACTCCTGGAATAACCACCGGCGACTTTGGAGTCTGAGACGGCTCGGTGTTGCCGGAGATGTTCACATTGTCGGGAAGGATGATGGACAGAGGAGCGGGTTCAGGGAACACTCGTTCTTGAAGTAGTGGATCCTCTGCGGCAGGGATGTCCTCTGCGGCAGTGGCTCCCCCTGCAGGCGAGATGTTCATAGGAGAACCCTTACCTGAACCTTCACTGTCCTCGATGTGCGGCGGCGAGTTCTCTGTGGTTGACGGCTGCTGGGACGCGGCAGCTGTGGCGGCGGTGGCGTTGAGAGCCTTGAGGCGGTTGATGGCGTGCATCGAATCACCTTCGTTAAGGTCGTCCATCGTTGCATTGGGGCGAACTTCCCTGACCAGCTCCAGAAATCGAGGATCCTCGAAGTAGCGGGCGAACGGATTTGGGATCGGAGATGCACCAGCCATTGAATTTTGAGTTCGTGAGGAGAAAAAGAAATTAGGGTTCAAGGATAAACAGAGCACAACCACAATCGACGCAAGAGATGGGTAATTTATATTGTGCGTTCGATAGGAAAAAAATTAGGGTTGAAGAATTTTAGTAAAATCAAACTCTTGATCGGATTTGGATAGAGAGAGATAGAGTTTGAGAAGGATTAGGGCTTTTGAATTTCAGTAAATATTAAAAATAAAACTTGAAAGAGTTTTATGTTAAGTGAAAAATGTATGGCAGTTGATGGGATGGGCAACGGTTACTTTTCTGAAGTTGAACCGTCGCCTGCCGCACACTCGAGTGCTGCCCAACGGTCAAGTGGGGCATTGCTCTGCGGCAGGTCGTTGTCAATAAAATTGAAACACAAAAATCCCTTTTTTTTGTTTTTTTTTAATATATTCTTTTTCTATTTTTAATATTCTCTTTTTCTATTTTTAGAATATTTTCTTTTTCTATTTTTCATATATATATATTTTTTGGAATAAAATAAGTAAAATATTTTTGTGGTGTGAAAAATTAAGGCTTACAAAGCAAAATTAGGAAAAGATTAACAACTATCTAATCCTAATGGAACATCATGCTGCATCATAAGTACTTATATTCTACTTGGGCATAATGCCATGTCAAAAATGAAATTATCAAATACTTAGTTCACCTAGTACATAGTATCTCAACCCATTGAGTATTAATTACATGTATATGGGTTTGACCATGTTGCCTAAAGTGTTTTGGGTATTTTCTCTTCCTTCGGAAAATTTTAATCTCATAAATTGACTAAGGCAGAATGCTGTGGCAGAGGTTCAGTAGGCATGACAATGCGGCAGCATAATGCAGATCAGCATCTAAGGCATGGTGCACATGCACAAGGACTTCCATAAAGCAGTGAAACGATCTGAGTCCAGTGGCTTGGTGAAGATGTCATCTATTTGCTTCTCTGTTGAAATGTTATCAATCCTTAGAAGACGTTTTTCCACTAGATCTCGTATGAAATGATGCCTTATGCTGATGTGTTTGGTTCTTGAGTGCTGCACTGGATTATGACTGATATTTATGGCACTCGTATTGTCGCAGTAGAGTGTAAGAACATTGCTATCCAGGTGGTAGTCATCAAGCATGTGCTTCAACCAAATCAGTTGGGTACAACAACTCCCATGCGGCAATATATTCTGATTCGGCAGTGGATAGAGAAATGCAGTTTTGCTTGCGGCTTTGCCATGAAATGATGTTGTTTCCAAGAAAGCAACATCCTCCGCTTGTACTCTTGCGCTCATCCGTGTCTCCTGCCCAATCAGCATCTGAAAATCCGACTAAATCGGTGGTGGTATCTTTGGTATACCATATGCCTAACTCGACTGATGCGGCAACATAGCGTATGATGCGTTTGACTGCCTTCAAGTGTTCTTCCCTTGGATCAGCTTGAAACCTGGCACACAAACAAACGATATACATGATATCTGGTCTAGTTGCCGTAAGATAAAGCAAACTCCCTATCATGGATCGGTAGAGTGTCTGATCCACTGCGGCAGTATCAGTGCCTTGGGAGATTTTGTCCGTTGAGCCCATAGGTGTTTTCATGGGCTTGGATCCTTCAAGTTGGAATCTTTTGATGAGATTCTTAGCATATGAAGCTTGTGAGATGAAAGTTCCAGTTGATGATTGCTTGATATGGAGCCCTAAAAAATGAGTTAGTTATCCTACCATGCTCATCTCGAATTTTGATGCCATGGCAGAGGTAAATGATTTAAGCATATTCTCACATGTGGATCCAAAAACAATATCATCTACATAAATTTGAGTTATTAAAATTTTGGAAGAATTGAATTTAACAAACAGGGTCTTGTCGGCTGTGCCTCGGGTGAATCCAAAACTGAGTAGAAAATCAGTTAGGCAGCCATACCAAGCTCTAGGAGCTTGTTTTAGGCCGTACAATGCCTTGTGCAGTTGATACACATGGTCAGGACATTTTGGATCTTCGAAGCCCTTTGGTTGTGCAACATATGCCTCCTCTTCAAGTATGCCGTTTAGAAACGCTGCCTTCACATCCATTTGATGTAAGGTGATGTTGAGGTGGCATGCAATGTCAATGAGTAGACGAATGGACTCCATGCGTGCTACAGGGGCAAAAGTTTCATCGAAATCGATGCTTTCAACTTGCGTATAGCCTTGCGCCACCAGCCTTGCCTTGTTGCGTACAACCTGCCCATGCTCATTCGACTTATTCTTGAAAATCCACTTTGTCCCGATGATATTCTTGTTTTTGGGATGAGGAATGAGCTTCCAGACTTTGTTTCTTTCAAACTCGTTCATCTCTTCTTGCATTTCCATAAACCAGAATTCATCGGCCAATGCTTCTTTGGCATTCTTCGGTTCGATCGTTGAGAGATACGAGGCAATGCCTATTTCAATGCATGTGGCAGACATGCTTATATTCTTGGTCATGTTGCGATAGTTGATGTACGGATGAACTCTCATGCGTCTGGCCAACATTTGACTCGAAGGGTGGTTTCGGACAACATGCCTTGGGGGATCCCTTCGTCGTTGGTTTGATTCTTCTTCACCATCTGATGAATCTGATTGATGTGGGGTGCTATCCTCGTTTGATTGCTCAGGAGATGCTGTAGAAGGTTGAGCATCATCATTCGAGCCAGTAGGTGCGGCAGTAGGCTGCGCAGGTGTGATACTGCCTTCAACTTCTGCTACTGCGGCAGGCTCGAGCAAACCTTTCACATCTTCTTCTTTAGGTTTCCTGAGTCGACTAAGATCATCAAAATCAACATTCACAGATTCAATAATGGTTCTAGTTTGTATGATAAAAATACGATAGACATGACTATTCCTAGGTATCCAACAAATAATCCTTTAAGTGATTTTGGATCAAGTTTTGATCTAGGTTCCCTATCATTTAGAACATAACAAACAGAGCCAAAAACATGAAAGTATTTCAAATTGGGCTTTCTATTGTTCAAGATTTCATAAGCCGTTTTTGTTGTTCCTGAACGTATGCTGATGCGGTTCAGTATATGGCATGCGGCATTGAATGCTTCTGCCCAAAATTGCTTGCTTAGGCCCTTGGCGATCAGCATGGTACACGCCATTTCCTTGAGGGTTCGGTTCTTCCTTTCAGCCACGCCGTTTTGTTGCGGTGTTATGGGGGCAGAAAATTCTTGGGCAATGCCATGCGCGTCACAAAAACGAGAAAGCCGTTGGTTTTCAAACTCGGTGCCATGGTCACTTCTTATTCTCTTTACTGAGGCTTCATGGTTGGTCTTTACCCACCTAATGAGCTTGGACACCTCATCACACGTCTCACTTTTGTCTTGGAGAAAACGCACCCAAGTGTGTCCAAGAATTGGCAGGTCCTGCGGCAGAGGCATCAGTCTGTCCTGCGGAAGGTATTGCTAGATGACTTGCACGAGTCATTTTTCCTTGTTTGCAATGTCCACACGTAGTCTTCTGGATTTTTGGGAGATCTGGAAGTCCACGAACAGCATTGAGCTTGATTAGACGCTCTAAATTCCCAAGACTTGTGTGTCCAAGTTTTTGATGCCATAGGTCTATGTCATCTTTGACTTGTGCAGAGAGGCATGTTTCTCCGATGGAGTAGCAGTTGTTTGCCTTAGACCGCTCCCCCTGGATGAGTGGGTTCCCTGCATTATCAAACACTTCACACATTCAGTGAGTAAACTTTACATTCAAGCCTTCATCGCATAGTTGACTTATGCTAATGAGATTCGTGATGAGGCCTTCAACATGAAGCACTTGCTGTAGCTTCGGCAACCCTTTCACATTTAATGTGCCACGACCTACAATTGAACCACTGGACCCTCCTCCAAAGGTGACTTCTCCTCCGTGAAAAACTTTGTAGTTTATGAGGTGATCACTATTTCCGGTCATGTGCCGCGAGCATCCGCTATCGAAGTACCACTTATCATCTTTGGTAGCTTTGAGGGCAGTGAAGATAACATTGCATGTTTCAGCACTTTGGATGGCATTTGATGCGGCAGAGGAGTCATCGGAGGGACCTGTAAAACTGACATTTGTAGAGAGTTTAGTTTTGGGCACCCATTTGCGTATGGTTGTTGCCTTCTTTTTGATAGAATATCGTGAAGACATAGAATGTGCGAAGTATTTGGGATGCCGTGGTCCAGTGTTGGAGTGAAAGTAATATCCTCTTGCTTGGTCCTCTTCGCGTCTCCAACAAAAAGGTCGAATGTGACCAGGTACTAGGCAGTAGTGGCAAACATATCGCCTCTTCGATTTAAAATGTTGCTTAGGCAGGGACTTCCTTGTCTTCAATCCTGCCTGATGGTGTCTGCCTTTGTTTTGGCCGTCTGCGGCAGTCTCTGGCTGAGGCAGTGGCCTTGCTTTTGGTTTGGTCATCCCTTTTTGAAGTTAAGGATTGTGCGGCAGTTGTTGAATCGTCATTTGATGCCTTTACAAATGCCATGTCCGTTGGGTTTTTCTTTGGAAAAACGGCATCTACAACCTTTTGATGTCCAAGGCCTTCCCGTTCAACATGTGAAATACTCATTATGGCTTCTAATTTTGTTGTTGCCGTGTTAAGTTTTACAAAAGTATTGTTAGCAACTTCGAGTTTTTCATTTACACGATTAAAGTCAATTTTTAGTTTTTCGGCCTCTATATCTTTTTTGGTGAGTTGGACATCAAGTTTCTTCAATCGTTCTTCAAAGGTGTCCTTTTCTACGAGCATTTGTTCAATTGCCATGGCCTGCTTCTTCACTTTTTCTTCATATCCGGCTTTGGTTGAAGTAAGCATCTTCATCATCTTGGTCTGCCGAGCAAATTCCATGCGTAGCTCATCGAAACTTTCTTTGATCTCGATGAAAATATCAATGGGAATGGTCTCCTCTTCAGATTCATAGCCATTGACTGAGGCAGTGAGGCACATGCAGTACTCTGCGGCAGGACTTTCTGTCGTTTCTGCGGCAGAGGCAAAGAATGCAACATGCCGTCGTGTATTCACATTGGATGGACCGTCATCTTCAACGTCAGATAGGGTTGTGCCTTCGAATTGAGCAGCAAGCGCAGTGGTTGAGTCTTCAAGGCAATATTGTTCCCTATCTTCTTGTGCAACCATGGAATTCAAAATTCCAATGCCTCGATCTTTTGAAGGGCATTCGGTTGAGTAGTGTCCAATCCCTTGACAAACGTGGCAATTGACTCTCGACCAGTCCTTTGAATTTGGACTTGATGTTGATCCCGTGCTTGGTTGGCGAATCACAAGTCGACGATCTTGAGTTTGTGGTGACCTTGCCGGAAACTTCCTTCGTCGGGGATCGTAGGGCTTTTTCAGCGAACGAACAAGTACATCATCCATTTTCCGGGCGAGTAATGCAAACTGGTCATCTCCACCATCAGATCCAAGTAGCTCGTAGATCTCTTCATCGGTCAAGTCATTAGTAGAGGTGGGGCTGCTGCCATGAGAGCTATTGCCTTGTTCTCTGCCGTCGGGCTCTGCCACGGTGTAGGCAATATTTCTCTCGTCGCTTCGTGAACGTGATTTCCCGTGAGTTTCACGATCTTCATGGTTCAGTTCATAGTTCTTGAAGATCGCCATTAATGAAACATAATCTTCTTCAGACATTTCGCTGTCTTCTATGGCAGTGACCTTTGGCAGGAACTTTTTACTCATCGATCGCATTATCTTACTACACACTGCCGGATTGCTAATGGGTGTACCAAGGTCAGCACATTCAGTAACAATGGACATTAATTCTCCAAAGTACTGAAGGCACGTCTCGTCCTCGTTCATACGCAAGTTCTCGAAACGAGACATAAGCATACGGACCTTGGTTTTCTTCACTGTGTTGTTACCTTCACAATGAAGAGCCAGCAAATCCCACACTTGTTTGGCAGTAGTACATTGTTTGACAATTCTGTACATATTGCAATCGATGGACTCAAGGATGGCACACCTTGCCCTATCGTTGGCAGTAGCTGCGGCAGTCTCTTCGATAGACCACTTCTCCGGAGCTTTTTCAAGCTTGCCGCCTTCAGGGATTTCCTCCTGAGGTGGTTTCCATCCTCGAAGTACGGATAGCCACGCACTACGATCAATTGATTTGATCCTTGCTTCAATGCGGGTTTTCCAAAAACCATAATTACTACCGTCAAGAACAACCGGTGTTCGTACGATGTAAGATGGATCTGCCATTGTAAGTGTGCGTGATCAGACGGACCTTAAACACTAAGTAAGTCTAGTGCCCTCTCTGATACCACTTGAAAGTCGTAGGCAGTAAATAAACGCAGTAAAATGTGCTGCCTAGACAAAGCAGTGTTCTGCGGCAGAACAGCGTATGCCGCAGTACGATGCCTTGTTGAAATTACGTCTTCGACGTAAGATACCAACTTTTCGTGAAGTTGGTCTTAAACACACAGACAGCAGCTTCGGTCTGTCAAAACTCTCGCACAAATTCGAAGTACAAAAGTGGAGACAAAGTTATGTAATAGTTTTCATTTCATTGATCACAAAACTTAAACTATTACACTTGTAGAGTATGGTAGGCAAAACGATTACAAGAAGTTTCCCGAGTGTCGCAACAACTCCCACTAACTTGCAATCTAGCACACGAGTACCTAAAGCTAAATCTCCTAGCTCTAATCTTGGCACACGGTGCAAAAGCTACTACACAAACTCGAAGCTCGACTATGATTCTAAAAATCAGATTTCGTTCTCTCAAAATCGTCAAATGATGAAATGAACATCCATGGGTATTTATAGTAGAGTCGCACATGTGAGAGTGATGACGTGGCACGTTCTCATTCGTCGCATGCTTGGCCTATGTCACTTTTCCACGGATGACATCATCATTGTAGAACTTGGATTCTTGAATCTTGGAATCTTGAATCTTTGATTCTTGAATCCTTGAATCTTGAGTCTTCAATTTCAAAATCAAACTTCAATTTCAATATTGACTCCATCGATCTCAATTCTTCATCTTCAATTTCTTGTGAAAATCTCTAAGTGTTGAAGCTTCAGAATTTCATCGTCTTCATGGTCGTCGATCTTGTTGAAGTTGCAAACTTGGAACAATTCTTCATTTCCTCGAACTGAGTACCTGGTGAAAGAAAATACGTTGAAAGTACTTAGTCTTTGAAATCATGGCAAAGGAACATGAATTATGAAAAAACACACAAGGGACAAAACCGGCGACTCCAGTCGCCGGATTCATGCACGTCCCCAAAACCAGCGACTCCAGTCGCTGGAATTTTTCCAAGCACCAAAAACCAAAAACGGCGACTGGAGTCGCCGTTTCTCCAACACACCAAAAAACAGCGACTCTTGTCGCTGGAATTTTTCCATGCCTCAAAACCGGCGACTCGAGTCGCCGTTTCCATGCAACTCCAAAAGCGGCGACACGGGTCGCTGGAAAAGTTCCCTTGCACCAAAAGCGGCGACACGAGTCGCCGTTTCCTCGCGTCACCAAAAGCGGCGACTGCTGTCGCCGTTTCCTTGTTCTTGCATCCAAAGCGGCGACTGGAGTCGCCGTTTCCTTGCAACACCAAAAGCGGCGACTCTGGTCGCCGTTTTTATGTAAATCCAAAAGTGGAGACTCAAGTCTCCATTTTCATGCGCAAGGTAGTTGACTTCGGATTCTTAACCTGTGAACCTGAAAATCAACAAAAACAAAAACACAAGGAAAAATACGTTGTCGCCAAAATAAACATTTATAATCTCCCCCTTTTTGGCACAACTCATAAAAACAAGTTAAGTAAAACGAGATATAAGTATCTCCCCCTCAACCAAACAAACCATCAAAAAAATAACTAAGTAAAAAGATGGAAAAACATCAATCATACAATCAATGAAAAACCATAAAAATACTTAGACAAATTTTCATACCAATCATCAAAACAAAGATAGAGAATTCAAACCAAATTCAAACCAAGTATCAAAAACCAGAATTCCAGAGTTAAGCAAATATGAAAAACATGCATGGACGAATAAGTTTAGAGTTGAATGCATGCAAAACAAAAACAATAAAAACGAGTTTAGGAGTTCATCAAAAACATAAATTAAGAACTTGGAACTTCAGTCTTGAGTTGGATCGCGCTCCGGACTTCCGATCGTCTCTTCTTCATCGTCTTCATAACTGAAGCCATCGTCAGAGCTAGAGTCGCTTTCATCGGAGTCAGTTTCCGGATTTCCAAAAATATCTTTTTCACCCAAACCATCACCAGCATCTTCGTCAACATCCACAACGTCGACATCATCCTCGTCTCTCAGACCATCAGACGGCATCGCGAACGACGCCTCTGGATTTGTAGTATCCTCCATCTTCTTCTTTCCTTTATCACGAGCATCAAAGACTCCATCAAAAATATCGTCATCTGTTTTCTCAGCATCATCAGATTTATCACCGTCATCTTTCACAACTTCTATCAGCTTGCTTTTGGACAGCTGCGAATGAGCTTCCTGAATTGCGTCCCTCACCATCTTCAAAATAAAAGTATCTTTCAAACTCGCATCTGGGGCTCCAACATCTCCAAGTCCTCCCCCTTGTTGGATCTCCCGTTGCAGTTTCCTGAAAGATTGTTTCTGCTTGTCCTGCGCCTCGATCATTCTGTTGTACGCAACAACATGTTCAGCTTGACGTTTTTCAAGAGCCAGGGAATCGACATAGAATTCCTGAACGACAGCCGAAGGAACCACAGCACGGTGACTATGGATCGGATGATAAGGATTCTGATGAGAAGGAATTCCAGAAGTTGGACCAAAACCTTGGGGCACAACTCTTGGTGACTTAGCACCATCAGCCTCAGTTTCATCGACAGCAGCTGTCGTCTGTGATTTCTGGCGCTTAGCAGCTGGTGACTTAGTTTTCGGAGTTGTAGGCTTGCGCTTTCGTGAAGACTTGGGAGTTGGGGGCGGAGTTAGGATTTCCGGAAGCGCATCTCGGCTGACAAGTTCGCGCCAAGGTAAGTCGATCACGCGCTTCGCAGGATTCAGATATTTTCCCGTAATTTTGACAGCCCCATTTTTCTTCATCTTTTTCTCTGGGCCAGGGTTTGGGAGAAAATCTTGGGCATGGAGCATCCCATAAATCAGACACGGGTGTGTAAGATGGATTCTCTTTTCTTCGGGCAACTCAGCTTGCTTAATAATCCTTTCATCCGAAACTTTGGCGATTTTGCATAAGTCATTAAAAATGATTTGGCCAAGGTCAACCTGTTCGCCGCAGCCGAGGCGAAAAATCAGATGCATCAATTCAGGAGTCAGGACTGAGGGATCCCTGTTAGCTATCCAGTTAGACATCCCCAATCGATGAAGGACGCCATAAAAAGCAGACAGCTTGGAGGGCGGTGGCAGTTCAGACTTGACTTTCTTTTGGGTGACAAATGTCCCAACTTTCAAGTCATCAGCTCTCTCAGCAGCTGATGGTGTTGTCCAGGTGCCATCAATATCAAGTCTCTTCAGAAAATGATTAATGGTGAAGGGACGAAACTTGTAAAGTTTGTTGCGAAAAACAAAACAACCATACAACCGATTCTTCGGATCGGCAAATTCTGGAGTCAAGCTTGCGTAAAACTTGTGGATAATAGGAATGGAGTAACGGTAAGTCAGATGGACAGAGTCAAATAGCTTCATCTGATTCAGAAAATCCATGATTCCATGGTTTTCATAATCCTCTTTCAGGATAGTTCGGTCAGTGTGAATCGGGAGTTTGGCGATCAGTTTATGGCGACGTTCAGCAGTCGCCGTAAAAAATTCTTCAGAGTGAGCTTTGGGACACTCGTCAATCCTTCGAACATATTTGAAGGCATCAGTTGATTTTTGGGATCCAGCTGATCCCGATGAGTGAGGCGCCAAAGGCGGTTTCTGAGAGCTGTGGGTTTTGGATTTTGCAGCTGACCCACCAGCCGAAGTTTTTGGAGTTGCAGGTTTAGCACCACTGCCACTCACAACAGTCTTATTTCCAGAACCACTTCCAGTTGGAAGCGATGATTTTGGTGTCTTTGGATCTTTTCCAGCAGACACAGTTGCAGTCGATGGAATTTTCATAACTTTCTTCCCATCCTTAGTTATCTCGCCAGCTGCGAGTAACTTGTTGCATTCCTCTCTAGAGACAGTGCCTTTGTAAATGCGAAGAGAACTATCTCTGTCCTTGCCGGATTTTCCTGACTTTTGTTCCTTGCCCGGATGACGAGCAGAAGAGTGAGCAGGAGTTGCAGTTTTTGTCAAGTCAGGTTCGGCGGACAAAGCTTTGCGACGATCAACTTTGTCAAGATGAGTTTTTAGTTCTTCATACGCAGCTTTCTTGGAATCAGGAGAAGGAGCCTTGTCGAACTGCTCTTGCAGATACGCAGTCATGTCAGCCATCATAACATCGAAGTTTTTAGCCATGTCTAAGTTCAGAAATTGTGTGAAACTGACAGTTAGCAGCTGTGAGAACGGTAACCACGAAAACGAAGTTCAACTTCAGAAACTAGGACTGGGCGCCGGTTGCGCAAAGCTAGAGTTGCCGGATGCAACGGAAAAGTAAGAACTTAGAACTAAGAGTTTCGGTCGCTGAACTTGCAGTTGATAGCCGAGAGTTGGAGAACTTGAGAATTCGAGAGTTAGAGAGTTTTGATGAAAGCGCAAATGAATTAGGGTTTCACCAAGGCCTATATATAGGAAAATTTTGGGCCTCCCGTCGGAATGAAAAAGCCCAGTCCAAGACCTGCAAACAGCTCTTTTCAAGAAGAAAAAATAGGTCAAAGAGACGAACAAAATTTATTAATTTGAAAATATTATTAAAATAATAATTTTCAAAAATAATAAATAATAAAATAAATAAAAACAATAATAAAAAAAAGAAAATCAAACCAAGGCATGAGAATCGAAGTTGAGAACCATCGGTTGAGAAACGAAGTTGAGAGCCATGGGTTGAGAAACTTGAGTTGTCAAATTTTCGATGACACAGAAAATCGGCTAAGGCAAAATGAGAGTCGCCGTTTTTGTGGCATGAATTGAGTCGCCACATTTTCGGCGACTGGAGTCTCCGGAATTTGCAAAATCAGGTGGCCACGGAAAAAGAGACATGAGTCTCCGGTTTTGACATTTTGGCCGAGTCTCTGGTTTTTGTCCAAGTTCAGGATTTCTGAAAATCCGGCGACTGCAGTCGCCGGTTTTGTGCACGGTTGAGTCTCCGAGGTTGTGTCCAGGTGAGTGTCTTCGTTTTTGCATTCTCAGGACTTAGTTTAATTTGCGAGTTCTAAGTCTTCAAAAATGTTGTCACTTGAATTTTGCAAGTTGGCCGTCGCTACACTCAAAATTTGACTTCAGAGAAGGTAAACCACGTAGCGCTGAATATGAACTACAAAGATGCAACACCAAAAACAACACATCCCGAGTTAGTCATTCAAGTGTTCAACACACTACAAGCATTCAAAACCATTTTAGTGGAGATTTGAGGGGTGATATTAGGCAATGAAGAGCAAATATTTTCCCAGAAAAGAATCCACATTTTCATCATTTTCCAAAACCAAAATTTTTTTTCACTCGAGGTGATAGCAACTTTGAGGTATATTAAAAATCTCTCATATTAAAAACCGGTGGAATGGACCGAAGTATTTGATAGATATTGAACTTGTCCTTCGTCACAATCACAAGAATACATGCCGTGTTTCGTCGGAACACATTTGATGAGTTTGCACCGCACAAGAGATTTTAATTCATGAGTACAAGGTGAACTTTTAAGGCACTCCACTTGGGACTAGCTTTTTACTTCAATCAGAGGGGAGCCGGGGGAACCGGCGACCTCCAGACGAGTTTATAGCTTTTAAATGAAATGCAACAGACACTCATTACAGCAGTCAGAGGGGAGCAAGGTTCACTTGCGTCCTCCAAAGTGTGATAGAGAGTGTCTTAAAGATCAGCGTCCATGTGCCACCTTTCGAAGAGGGGAGCCGGGGTAACCGGCGTCCTCCGTTACTTGGTATTATGGATCTATGCAAATGAAGCTTATTGGAGTTATATGCCAAGTTCACATGTTCGTACTCAGAGGAATAAATGCACTTGGGTCCGAAGACTAAAGCGGCCTCGAATCCATGTTCAACTTTATTAGACTAATCCACGACGATTCGGCGTGCATATTCAGAAGTAAAGAAAATAATCTTTCAGACTTCAAAATTTTCGTGAACTCTTAAAGAGAACACATGCAGAGAGAATTTCTTAGAGTTTGAAATCTCTCAAAGTCTAGAGGTTTGGTAAAGATGTCAGCGAGCTGTTTTTCTGTTGAAATATGCTGTAGACTGACTATATCACGATCAACCAAATCTCTAATGAAATGATGTCGAATGTCGATGTGTTTAGTTCTTGAATGCTGGACAGGATTTTCGCTGATTTTGATAGCACTCTGATTATCACAAAACAGCACCAATGGAGCACTCTCGATGAGATAGTCATTCAACATTTGTTTCAACCAAAGCATTTGAGTGCAGCAACTTCCAGCTGCAACATATTCAGACTCTGCAGTTGAGAGCGCGATGCAATTTTGTTTGCGGCTATGCCATGACACGATATTGTTGCCAAGGAAGCAACAACATCCAGAAGTGCTTTTTCGTTCGTCGGTGTCGCTTGCCCAGTCCGCATCGGAGTAACCGACAAGATTTTATGAAGTGTCGCATGCATACCACAATCCTAGTTCAGAAGTTCCAGAGATGTAGCGGAGAATCCGTTTGACAGCTCGTAGATGGTCCTCCTTTGGATCAGCTTGGTACCTAGCACACATACAAACACTAAACATAATGTCAGGGCGAGTAGCGGTTAGATAAAGTAAACTTCCAATCATGGAACGAAAAAGAGTTTGATCAACACTTCGACTTTTAGTCGATTTAGATAACCGTTCAGTTGTAGCCATGGGAGTTTTTTCGGGCTTGGCATGATGCATCTCAAATTTTTCGACCATATTTTTCGCATATTTGCTTTGAGAAACAAAGATCCCATTTGGTCGTTGAGAAATTTGTATTCCAAGAAACTGATGTAGCTCTCCTTCAAGACTCATCTGAAATGTTGAAGACATAGATTCCGTGAAAGCTTTCACGAGTTTAGAGCAGGTAGCACCAAAGACAATGTCGTCAACATAAATCTGAGCAACCATCATGTTCTTGCCATCCCGTTTGATAAAAAGAGTTTTGTCCACAGAGCCACGTTCAAAACCGAACTTTAGAAGATAGTCCGTCAAACATCCATACCAGGCGCGAGGTGCCTGTTTCAAACCATAGAGAGCTTTGTGAAGTTTGTAGACATGATTTGGTTTCTTAGGATCCTCAAAACCTTTCGGTTGAGCTACATAAACTTCTTCTTCCAATACTCCATTTAGGAATGCAGCTTTGACATCCATTTGTCTGAGTTTGATGCCGAGGTGGCATGCAATAGCAATTAAGAGTCTGATGGATTCAATTCGTGCAACTGGAGCAAAGGTTTCATCAAAATCAATACCCTCAACTTGGGCATAGCCTTGTGCGACAAGTCGTGCTTTGTTTCGAACAACTTGGTTGTGTTCATCAGTTTTGTTCTTAAAGATCCATTTAGTTCCAACTACATTCATGTGTGACGTTCTGGGAACTAAGGACCAAACATTATTTCTAGTAAACTCATTCAACTCTTCTTGCATGGCCATGATCCAAAAATCTTCTTTCATGGCTTCCTTGTAATTTTTCGGCTCATTTTCAGAGAGAAAGCAAGAGATGCCGATTTCATTATAGATAGCAGAAGTGCAAATGTTGTAGAGTTCATTTGGAGAATTTGTTGGTTTCTTGGAGCGCGTAGTTCGCTCATTCAAGTTTCCAATTATCTGATTCGGAGGATGTCGTTTTTGAATATGTCCAGGAGCTTCTCTTGGAGCATCAGCAGGATTTTCAACTTCCTCATTTTCATCATCCTCAGAAGAAGTATCATTGTTTTGATTGCCAGAATCTCCAACTTCAGGTGAAGTGATTGGAGTAAGAGTTTCAGGAGACACATTCTCAGAACCAGCAGTTGTGGGTGTCGATGGAAGATTTTGATATTCCAAAATTCCTTCTTTTACCCAGTCTTCCTCAGCATCTTTTCCCAGAAAGTCTTGTTCATCAAAATTTATGTTCACAGTTTCGATGACTTTCTTAGTTCGAAGATTGTATGCACGGTAAGCATGGCTATTTTGACTATAACCAACAAAAATTCCACGATTAGCTTTGGCTTCAAATTTCTTCAGAGGATCACGATCCTTCAAAATATAGCAAGTACAGCCAAAGACACGAAAGTGTGCAACTGAAGGTTTCTTGCCATTTACTAGTTCATAGGCAGTTGCGTTCGTCCCAGATCGAATACTTATCCGATTCAAAATATATCCAGCAGTTGAGACAGCTTCTGCCCAAAAGGTTCGTGCAAGATTTTTCGAGATAAGCATTACACGTGCCATTTCTTGCAGTGTACGATTTTTGCGTTCGGCAATCCCATTTTGTTGAGGAGTTTTTGGGGCCGAGTATTCATGATGAATTCCCTTCATCATACAGAATTCGTTGAAGCTAGCATTTTGAAATTCAGTTCCGTGATCACTTCTGATTCTTTTTACTTTAGCTTCATGATTTGTCTTGATCCATTTCACAATGCCTTTGAAGGCATCAAAAGTTTCATCTTTGGTGGCCAAAAATCTTGTCCAAGTGTAACGAGAAAAATCATCAACTACAACCAACACATATTCTTTCTTTGCTATGCTTTTGACTTCCATTGGACCCATTAAGTCCATATGTAGCAATTCAAATGGAGCCGAAGTGCTCATTAGTGTTGGCAGTGCAGGATGAGGAGTTCTCGTCAGCTTTCCCTTCTGACAGTCACCGCACACTCGCTTTTCAATTTTGGGGAGTTGAGAGATTCCTCGAACTATCTCCCCCTTAACCAGTTTACTCAAATTTCGAGTGCCAGTGTGGCCAAGGCGTTGGTGCCACAAATCAACTTCATCAGGAACGGTCACAGAAAAACAACTATACTCAGTTGTATAGCAATTATTTTTAGCACGTGGACCTTCCATTATGCAATTTCCTTCAACATCAAAAACTCTACAAGACTCCTTATCAAAACTCACGTTCAGTCCTTCATCACACAGTTGACTGATGGAGATAAGATTAGCAACTAGTCCCTTTACATGGACTACATTTCTGATAGGAGGTAAGCCTTTGATTTGTAGAGTCCCCTTTCCCTTTACGACGCCTTTCGCTCCCCCTCCAAACACTACGGGAGCTCCAGTCATAGGCTCGTAATTTTTTAGAAACTTTTTCGTGCCAGTCATATGGCGGGAACAGCCACTATCAAAATACCAAATTCCTTTGGTTCCAGTCTCAGAAGCATTAAGTGCAACATTGCAAAAAATGAGTTCTCTCGGTTGCCAACAACTTTTGGAGTTAGAGTTAAGTTCAACTTTACTCTTGAGAGTCTTAGGCACCCATCTCTTCTTGTCTTTAGCAGTTTGGACATTTTTCTCAGTCACAGTCTTTAGATTCGTCTTAGTTATCAAGTTTGGAGAAATGGGTTTCTTCAAGTCCTTAGCAACCTCAACCTTCTTCACATTAATATTTCGTGAGTTTGTCATATTTTTCTCAACTTTCAGCTTTTGAGAAATTTGTGATTTGTCATCCTTAGTCATCATCTCACGGTTCATGTCAGCTTTAAGTTTGTAGCAAAATGGTCTAATGTGTCCAGGTTGGTCACAGTAGTGACATACATACTTTCTCCTTTGACGAATTTCAACCTTCGTATACTTCTTGACCAAAACAGTTTTAGTGCGTGAGGATTGTCCATTTTTCTTCACGTTCTGAGATTTCTCTAAGTTCTTCAGCAACGTCTTCTCATAAGGTAGGATACCACGAGGATGTTTGACAATGTTCTTCGGAAATTGATATGTCTCAGATTTTGAAGTCGAGATCGACTTTTGAGTTTTAGGTTCTGGAGACTCAGCAATCTTCTTCCCTTCAGCAATCTCCTTCCGTTTAGATGATTCAACATCATCCTTGCTTTCATCCTTAGGCAGATCATCCGATGCCTTAAAAAAAGTCACATCATTCTTCTTTTCAGGAGTCGAGTATATAGACTCAAAAACTTTTTGGAAACCAAGACCGTAACGATTAGGATTCATATATGAAGCAGCATTGTCAAACACGGAAGAGTTCGTGTTCATTTTCCTCAACAGCTCGTCAGTCATATGAAGTTTTTCTTTCAACACATATCGTTCCTTGTCAGTCATGGCAAGGTCAGTTTGAACTTTCATTAGAGAAGACTTCAGTTCGTCATTTTCAGCGTCCGAGTTCTTAAACAGAGTCTGCAGTTTCTTAACTTCAGTTGACTCCTTTTTCAGTGAGGTCTTCAGTTTTGAGTTTTCAGAACTCAACTTCTCACACACTTCTCTCAGTTAGACAACCTCCTTGAAATACTTATGCTTTTCTTCGAAAAGATCATCAAATTTGACTTTCAGAATTGTCAAGGAGTTGTTCAACTTTTTCTTCTCGTCATTCGATATTTCAACAGAGTTTTTCAACTCAACAACTTCATCATACATTTTTCGGTTCGCAGTAGAGAGTTCATTACACGAATCTGTAAGAACTTTCAGAGACACTTCAAGTGCACCATTCTCAGTGATAACTAAGTCATAGGATTTTGAGAGTTCAGAGTGACTCTCATTCAAGGCTAGCAGCTCAGTACTTACACATTCAGTTTGAGATACTTTAGATAGCATCTCATTTTCCACAGACTCAGTCACGGATTCAACATCCGAAAAAATATCATCATCATAGAAATTTCGATTTTCAGACGCCACACGGAAAATGTTGTCTGCGGTAGCAGTGTCCTTTAGAAAAGCAGCAATTTGAAAATTTTCAACTTCAAAGTTTGCAAGGTCAAAACCTTCATCAAACGTGACAACTAGAGCGTTGTCCTCATCGTCATCAGAATTTTCATTCTCAGATTCCTCATTTTCTGAGATTACATTTTCATCATCAAAAACTACATAGCTCACGGGCAGTTTCTTTTTGCGATGTAAGTTAGGACACTCGTTTTTGACATGTCCGAATCCTTTGCATTCAAAGCACTGCATTTTGGAAACATCCTTGCTAGTAGAAGAATATGGAGAAAGTTTTGTCTCCTTAAATTTTTTGTCAGAGAATGAGGTTTGATTCCGGTTGTCTGAGTTTCTCTGAAACGAGTTAGAATTTTTCTGAAATTTCCGAAAGTTACGGGCACGGTTCTTCCTCTTAAATTCTTGTTTCACAAGATAGGTGACTATCTCAGTCAGTGCAGCAAGTTTGTCCGGATTATTAGAGTTCATCAGTCTCTCAATATCCTCAGCTTCCTCATCATCAGATTCACCCAGATCAGCAGAAAAACTACTTTCAGTTTTCTCATTTTTCACATGAGGTTTTCGAGAGTTCGAGCTTCTTGAACTCTTCCCTTTCTCAGAAATCTTGAGAGCAGTCATTGGTTCGTAGACAAGTGACATATCTGGGTTACTTCGAACTTTGAGAGTCAAATCATAATTTCTCAAATCCGCCATCAAGTCAGCATAATCCCAGTTATGATTCTCGTCGTTGCGAGCTTCGATAGTTAGAACTTTGCTTTCGAATCTGGAGTTTACACTTGATAGGACCTTCTCATAGACCATGGGAGCAGGAAAGATTTCTCCTAGTTCGAACGCCTCGTTGACATATCTCATGATCTTGTCCAAGTAGTCATTTATGTCTTCATCTTCCCTCATTCGAAGTTGATGGAATTGGGCAGTGATAGTTCGGATTTTTGATCGCTTAACTGCATGACTTCCCTCACACGTTCTTTGTAACGTTTCCCATGCATCTCTGGCAGAAGTGCAATTTTTGACCAGCTGATACATACTAAGGTCCAGCCATTCACATATAATAAGTAGAGCCTTGCTATTCGCAGTTGACAAATCATGCTCTTCTCTAGTCCAGTTACGTTCAGGTTTTGGAGTTCTCACGCCATCTGCGTCTTCAGTATATGGGCGTTCCCATCCTTCTAACACTGCCATCCAAGATCTAGAGTCAAGGCCCTTAATTCTAGCTGAAACTTTAGCTTTCCAGTTAGAGTAGTTCTGATGAGTAAGTATAATCGGTTTCTGGACAAACATTGGCGACTCCATTTTAGCGGAAATATGAAGTCAAGTTACGGACCACGTCTTGTACGTATGACGTCCCGCTCTGATACCAATTGAAATTACGTCTTCGACGTAAGATACCAACTTTTCGTGAAGTTGGTCTTAAACACACAGACAGCAGCTTCGGTCTGTCAAAACTCTCGCACAAATTCGAAGTACAAAAGTGGAGACAAAGTTATGTAATAGTTTTCATTTCATTGATCACAAAACTTAAACTATTACACTTGTAGAGTATGGTAGGCAAAACGATTACAAGAAGTTTCCCGAGTGTCGCAACAACTCCCACTAACTTGCAATCTAGCACACGAGTACCTAAAGCTAAATCTCCTAGCTCTAATCTTGGCACACGGTGCAAAAGCTACTACACAAACTCAAAGCTCGACTATGATTCTAAAAATCAGATTTCGTTCTCTCAAAATCGTCAAATGATGAAATGAACATCCATGGGTATTTATAGTAGAGTCGCACATGTGAGAGTGATGACGTGGCACGTTCTCATTCGTCGCATGCTTGGCCTATGTCACTTTTCCACGGATGACATCATCATTGTAGAACTTGGATTCTTGAATCTTGGAATCTTGAATCTTTGATTCTTGAATCCTTGAATCTTGAGTCTTCAATTTCAAAATCAAACTTCAATTTCAATCTTGACTCCATCGATCTCAATTCTTCATCTTCAATTTCTTGTGAAAATCTCTAAGTGTTGAAGCTTCAGAATTTCATCGTCTTCATGGTCGTCGATCTTGTTGAAGTTGCAAACTTGGAACAATTCTTCATTTCCTCGAACTGAGTACCTGGTGAAAGAAAATACGTTGAAAGTACTTAGTCTTTGAAATCATGGCAAAGGAACATGAATTATGAAAAAACACACAAGGGACAAAACCGGCGACTCCAGTCGCCGGATTCATGCACGTCCCCAAAACCAGCGACTCCAGTCGCTGGAATTTTTCCAAGCACCAAAAACCAAAAACGGCGACTGGAGTCGCCGTTTCTCCAACACACCAAAAAACAGCGACTCTTGTCGCTGGAATTTTTCCATGCCTCAAAACCGGCGACTCGAGTCGCCGTTTCCATGCAACTCCAAAAGCGGCGACACAGGTCGCTGGAAAAGTTCCCTTGCACCAAAAGCGGCGACACGAGTCGCCGTTTCCTCGCGTCACCAAAAGCGGCGACTGCTGTCGCCGTTTCCTTGTCCTTGCATCCAAAGCGGCGACTGGAGTCGCCGTTTCCTTGCAACACCAAAAGCGGCGACTCTGGTCGCCGTTTTTATGTAAATCCAAAAGTGGAGACTCAAGTCTCCATTTTCATGCGCAAGGTAGTTGACTTCGGATTCTTAACCTGTGAACCTGAAAATCAACAAAAACAAAAACACAAGGAAAAATACGTTGTCGTCAAAATCAACATTTACACTTGTACAGAAAAATCGTTCGTTTTACGTGATTTACTTGATTTAAGTATTTTATCCAGATTAATCAGATTGTTTAAATGATAAAATGATATGTGATATATGTATAAGAATTGCAGCGGAATTAATAAAAATAAATCACTTCGAACGAACACACACACACGTACGAAAATGTAAAGAACACGAATTTAAATCTTTGTATGTGTATTTAAATTATACACATACGAAACGGCCTTACGGCCAGAAACTTTATTAAAGAAACGAGTCTTTACAAAAGAACACTCTTGGATATACAAATGATATTACCAAAGGCTATACACATGTATGCCTTCGTATTAATCGTATCCGAAGAGTATGAACAATCAACAACAAAAACCTAGCTACTAAATTGAACAACTATACTAAGCTATCGAATCATCAGCTGAACAAACGAACTCTCTTAGGGACGAGAGAACACACGACACGACGAGCTTCACGAGTGAAGTCGCGGCTCTAAAAGCTCGATGATCGATTCCCGAAGGAAATGTGTTTCTGGAGGTGTTAATGTGTTGTAAGAGTGTTGAGTAAATGCAGCTGGGTCGTCCTCTATTTATAGGTGAGAGTCTCTAACTGATTTCCTCATTTTGCTAGGTCAACAATCGGTTGAGAGAAACCAGGGCAGGCTGCTTTGACTGCTGCCGCAGGATGCCTTCTGAAGTTCTTCTGGAATTCACTGCCACACTGCACTACCTTCCATACTATCTGGACTTCAGCATTCCCTTGCCCTTATATCATGCTTCGCTTGATTCTCTTAACTCAACCTCTTGTCCAAGCCTTGCACTGCTTGCGGCATAACTCTGCCTGGCTGTGCTGCGGCAGAAATCTTCTATGTTGATTGTTTTTCAAGCACGTTCCAACTAATGAACTATACTAAATCAAATCACCAATATGACAAGTGATTACAACAGTTAAATTGTGAAGAAAGAAGAAAACAAATAAATATGTTAGCAAAACAACTTCTGCCTAGATCCTTTAAGGCATTGTAATGCCCAAACATATTTATCCTTACAGTTTTGATTCACAGTATATATATAATGTACATTGTTTTTGGAAAAACTTGCGAATTATGATATACAGTAACAAATAATTTAATTGAGAATGAATGTTTAAAAGTTTTTTGAATAATAAAAAACACAATCTTTTGTTGTATTTCGATCTTGCAATGGCCTAAATTTGAAAATAACCAGGATCAATCCTTCTGGCAAGTATCACTTAAAAATATATTTTTAAACTGAAATTAAAATAGTTGTAGGTAAATTTTAAAAAGTAAGTAGATAAAATAAAAGTAAAATTTTATTTTAAAATAAAAAATTTAAAATATTTATTTCATTTTTTTATGTTTCAATTATTGTGAAACATTTAAAAAAATAAAAATGTTGCTAAGAGAAAGGAGTGCTAATTTTTTTTTTAATAACATTTATTAATAATATAATTATAATAATCTAATAACTAATTTTTTTTAAAGAAATTGATTTTAACTAATTTGTATTACAGTATAATTTATTTTTAACACAAATTTATACCACTTACAAACATGTTGGAATGTAAGTATAAATTAATAAGTAAGAATACAAATTTGTAGGGGACATGTACCAAGGGCATAGATGTGTTGGTATTCGTAGCTATTACAATGCTTGTTTCTGGATTAGAATCAGTACTACTGAATCTTTACACTTTTCCAGAACTATAAACTTAAATAAAAGAAATGAAGAAGAAGAATGAAACACGAACATGTCTTCAACTTCGATCGAACATCAGAACTGGATTGCGGGTAGTCGAGGCGCTTTCGCTATCCGCAAGACAAATACGTCCCGTGTTTGCTACGGTTTTCAGACGTAATGTCCCCAAAGATACAACGACTGTCAACGTTCTTATTCTGAAGCAACCAGAAAAGAATCACTTTCGAACATGAAAAAGCAGAGAGTATGAACTTGTATGAAAATGCTGGGAATTGCTTTTGCGTTTTTCTGGTGTATGAAATGTAGCCTAGGACTCACTATTTATAGTGATCCACCTGCATGTGAGGGGTCAAAGGCATTCAGTATGGGCATTGATACCTGGGCAATAAACACCCATTATCAGCCCCATCAAAACCATGTAACGGTTCAGGAGTGATGACCTGACCGTTGAGGATTTAATTTCAAAAAATAATAATATTAATATAATAATTATTATTATTTATTCAGGCCTGAATTTTCATCCATCTTCAGCCCACATATGTTCAACTTTAGCCCACCCTACGTAGGCCCAATCAAAACCATAGTTCAGCCCATCAGCAAAACTATTACGCTGGCCAGGCTCAGGAGCCTCAGGAAGCCCAAGTCCAGCCCAAAGTCCAATTTCCAAGATCCAAGTCCAAGTCCAAGTCCAAGGACGAGGCGAGTCGAGTCGAGTCGAGTCGGGTCGGGACGGGACGAGACGGGACGAGCCGAGCCGAGCACGAGCACGGGCACGAGCCGAGCCGAGCCGAGCCGAGCGGACGGACGCGCGTGTGGTGATTGCCATGTACCTTAACGGTCCATGGTCTTACTCACTTGTTGAACACATTAATCCTCCAATCACTTATTAAGTGTAATAACTTTATTACATCTTTCAATGTGGGATGTAATAACTATTACACATTTCAATGTAATAAAGTCTTACACTTTATTACGTATTCAATTAAATGTCTTTTTAATTGGCTATCTTTAACCATTTATTTCTCACTCACCGAAAATCGGTTTTTGACGAAATAAAATTCTATAATTATCTACGAACGACGTAGAAAATTATCGTACAATTTATTTCCCAATCGGAATTAAATTTATAGCCAGTCAACTCAGTCAAACATTGGATAAAATCAATTTTGACTTAAGATTTTCCAACAATCCCCCACATGAGTGGAAATCAATGCATGCATGTATGCAGACTCTTCGTTCAATTCCCCAAAAGAATCTATCGCTTCCGGAAAGGTAGTTTGCGGCTTTGAACCTTCCGTAGTGAACAACATCGGAAGTACAGGAGGCCTAGTGGACACGATGCCTTGAACTATTCTCCCACAACGTACAACGAGTCAATGCTATTCACGCAATAAATTCCGTTCAATTTCCCGTTCTATGTTGTGTCCGTTTTGGCCATGGACAACACTTTAGATTCATAAATGTTTACATTTGAAGCGGCCCTCACTTCACATTTATATAGGTGACCTCCCATTATAAGTATCCTGAAATACTTAACCTTTTCAAGGTAGGGATTCATTAAAAGTCTCCTCGAGAACTTAACCTATTACCACACGTCCGGAAACAACACTTGAATTGCCTTTAGGGATGAGTACAAGTGCTCGATTGAACTTTCATAACTTAGTTTTCCCTTTGAACCAAGTTTATGGGATCTCCATTCATCAAGGTAGGGTTACCGTTATGATCGTTCGATGGATTGTGGTTTTTCAAACCCATTCCCTCTAGCAACACGCCCAATTGATCTCGATTCATTCCTTTTGTCAAAGGATCCGGCCAGATTTTCCTTAGATTTTACATACTCTAAGGAAATTACTCCATTTGAGATCAATTGTCGAACGGTATTATGTCTCTGACGAATATGTCGAGACTTACCGTTATACATAATGCTCTGTGCTCTCCCTATAGCTGCTTGGCTATCACAGTGAATCATCACGGGAGACACAGGCTTTTTCCAACATGGAATATCTTCCAAAAAGTGACGAAGCCACTCTGCTTCTTCACTAGCTTTATCTAAAGCTATAAACTCCGATTCCATGGTGGATCTGGCTATACACGTTTATTTCGTTGACTTCCACGAAATTGCTCCGCCCCCGATACAGAAGACGTAACCACTATTGGAATGTGAACTTTTAGAATCAGATATCCAACTAGCATCACAATATCCATCAAGTACATTAGGATATCTCGTATAGTATAGCCCATACTCTCGGGTGTATTTCAAATACTTTAAAACCCGATTCAAAGCATTCCAGTGCTGAACACCTGGATTGCTCGTATACCTGCTCAGTTTATTCACAGGATAGGCCAAGTCTGGACGTGTACAATTTGTTAAGTACATCAGACTGCCTATAACTTGAGAATACTCTAACTGAGCTACAGGTTCAGCCTTATTGACAGTAAGATTTATACTTAAGTCAATCGGCGTCCTACTCGTAGGACCATCATGGGCATTGAATTTATTTAGCACTTTCTCAACATAATGAGATTGTGTTAAGACAATTCCATTTGGGGTTCTTTCAATTTTAATCCCGAGGATTAAATCATCAACACCCAAATCTTTCATGTCAAAATTTCTTTTTAACATAGCTTTAGTATTCATGATCAATTCACGAGTACTACCCATGATTAGCATGTCGTCTACATATAGACAGACTATGACAAATGAATCAGGTGTTCCCTTGATATACACACATTTTTCACACTCGTTGATTTTATATCCATTTGATATCATTATGTTATCAAATTTCAAATGCCATTGTTTAGGAGCTTGCTTAAGTCCGTACAACGACCTTATCAATTTGCACACCTTTTTCTCTTGTCCAGGTGCTACAAATCCCTCGGGTTGTTCCATATAAATTTCTTCTTCCAATTCACCATTCAGAAACGCAGTTTTCACATCCATCTGATGAATATCGAGATTGTGCAAAGCAGCAATCGCAATAAGCACCCGAATAGACGATATTCTGGTTACAAGTGAATATGTATCAAAGAAATCATATCATTCTCTTTGTTTAAACCCTTTGGCTACCAAACGAGCTTTAAACTTATCGACCGTTCCATCTGCTTTATACTTTTTCTTTAGGATCCATTTACATCCTAAAGGTTTACAACCCGGTGGATCAACCAACTTCCACGTGTGATTTTGCAGAATAGACTCCATTTCGCTATTAATAGCTTCTTCCCAGAGCGGTGCATCTGGACTGGATAGAGCTTCCCCGTAGGATTTTGGCTCGTCATCCAATAAATACGTAATAAAATCAGGTCCAAACGACTTAGCCATTTTTATCCTTTTACCACGTCTAGGTTCAATAACCTCTTCGTCTACCTGATCGTCACCAATAGGTGTTGTGTCGACATCAGGTTCATAAGTTCTTTTATTAGAACTTGATTCTTCTCTTTCTTTACAAGGAAAGATATTTTTGAAAAATGAAGCATTTCTCGATTCAATCGTGGTACCTGTATGCACGTCTGGATTATCAGACTTGTGTACTGACGAGCACGAATGTTTGTCATGGGAACAAACGCGCGTCAAAATGAAATTTGTATTTAGCCAGTACTCTTATAACTACAAAACGTAGATAATGGCAAGTACGTGGGGTCGGTCCCACAAGGAGGCAATTACAGTAGGTGATCTCGGCTTTGCCCAAGGGGTTGTCACAAAAAGATTTTGAGTTTGGTTGCTGTGGGAACAGCGGTTTTGCAATCGTTTCAAACACTTTGGTCCAACTACGGTTAACAGAAATAACATGCAAATAAACAAATCTAAAGGTAAACAAGCAAACACTCAGATCTAACAGAATACTTAAAAGAGAAACTTAAATCAAATAGGAAACAAAGCATCCGGGCAGACGACTTCACTCAGGATTATTAGGGCAAACTACCGGTCACAGGCACTAAGGATTTCTACCAGCGGTTTGTCAGCAGTTATAGGGTGCTTTAAAAAGACAACAGTGGTCCTATTGCGTCACGCCCAACAATTGCCCCACCCCTTATCTATCCTTACAGTTTAAAGAGAAGGCAAGCTAACGTTATGCCTAAACTCCTAGATCTGAATAATTCGATAACCTATGCAGCCATACATGGATCTAGTTTGCCCAAACCCGCATTACCCTCTAGACAGACCCGCACGGCCAATAGAATGCCCGGAACTCCGAGTCATACGACCGCAATCTCCAGCATGTTCTAGTGCTATGCCCGCAACAATACTACAAGGTACATCTATGCGGTTTGTCAATCACCAGTATCCCAGTTTGTAAGGGTTCACTAGTGGCTGATCTAGTTTGCCCAGACTCCCCAGAAATATTCCTCAACCAACTTTGCTTCGGGAACAAACCCCCAACCGGCTACTCTAGCCCCATCGACCTCGCGGCTTAACTAAAACCCTAAATCTCCTTCGATCCGCCTCTGCCCAGATGCATGTTAGCTACTCATTCTGGAAATAAAAGACAAAGTAAATAAGGGAAATAGAACTATATTATTCATGCCTTCAAATCGAAAACGTTTTTGAAGGAAATCGAAGTACGGAATTGAAAACTTAAAAACAAAACATAAAACGAAATTGTTTCTCAGCCCGAAGGCTGGCGCTACTCAAAACAAATAAAAGAGACTCGGACGAACAACTCCGATCTCTCTCCGGCGACTCCTCCGGCGACTTGCTACGGGACCGGCGGCTCTCTCGATTTCTCGATCCGTATCTGTTGTGTTTTTGCTGCCCGTCGCGTCCCGTTCTTTTAAAGGCTTCGATTTTTGAATTTCAAATCCGCGGCTGTTTCTCCTCCCTAAGGAATAGGAGTCAGCGGTCAATGACTTGGGGATAAGTCAGATCCCCCGAATCCAGGGATTCTGGTGCGCTGACACCTTGCCCACAGGAAATCTTCTGTCTTCAGCCGTTCTCTGCCCAAATCGAAGTCTGCAGGTATTTCTTCTCCTCCACAGGTGGTCGGACCAGGCACGGTACTTGGTAAAAATTCTGGGTCTTCTGCTTCATGACTTTACCCATTTGCCCACGGAGGTCAAACTGTTGCATGTCACTACCACTCAAGAACTGATTTGCCCAAAGAAGGGGATTTCCTTGCCTCTTTTGCCCAGTGCGCCATCTGTTACCTGCATCAACACACACTCTGCCCAAACACCTAATTGTGCCCTCCCAGACACGTTACTGACTCAAACTGACTCGGGGGAGATCAAGCATTTGCTCGATTTGATACACACAAATTGGCGGCCTACCTTTGGTGATTCTTCTATGGGAAAGATCTGACGAATGCTAATGTGGATTTTTCTAACCGAATGTCCAATACGTTATTGAGGTGAACTTCGAAAAGGTCGTTATGTTGATGCCAACTTTGACTGTTGAAGATAGCGTAAACAAACACTCGGAGAGGCCTTTGAATCGGGCGATGGCGGTTTTGAGACGCGATTATTTCGGTAGCCCTTGGGCGTATGTAACGTTTATTTCTGCTATTTTTTTTTGCTGATTCTCACTGTGATTCAAACTTTAGTGTTAAGTATCCCACATCATATAATTTCTAAAGCTCAAATATAAGTTGGATTATCTTATCACCTTAACAAAGTCTTTTAAGGTGTTACTTACTTAACTTTAACATGGTATCCTTGCCCAAAGATGACACTATGTCCACGAGTAGGTCCGGCTTGCCCAAAGATGACACTATGTCCACGAGTAGAATCCCTACTCGTGAGGGGGCGTGTTAAGTAATCCACATCGGTTAAATATAGATTCTAAAGCTCAAATATTAGTTGGATTACCTTATCACCTTAACAAGGTCTTTTAAGGTGATACTGACCCAACTTCAACACGATGATGGAGCCCCAACCGATGAAATTTTCGGCTTGCCCAAAGATGGCACTATGTCCACGAGTAGAATCGAGCCTACTCGTGAGGGGGCGTGTTAAGTATCTCACATCGGTATTCCACACCGATTGGATATAGATCCTTAGATTGAAAAAGAAATCAGGCATTTTGATTGAAAAAGAAATTAGGCACATTACCGGATACTCTTGTACTGCTGTTGAATTTCCGGCTTGCCCAAAGATGGCACTATGTCCACGAGTAGAATCGAGCCTACTCGTGAGGGGGCGTGTTTGTAGGGATCGGATTTATGGAGATGGCAGGAAAAATCGAAAACGAAGCTCGCGTTCAACACGATCTCCTTAAAACAAAATTCGACATCTATCGATCGTTTGTTTCCCAGGATACAACGTTTTCACGCAACTACGTTGCACGTCGAACCGAGATGTTGCCCGAAATATTTCACCGGAGGGCCAAAGAAAGCTAAAAGAAAATCGAAGAGAAGAAGCAAATGTGCTAGAGTGGTTGTCGTATAACTCTCGATTGTTTTCCGTGTCCTCCTCAAGTGCTTCTCATGCAAATGTTGATTGCACTTTATATAGAGAATGTTGGATGATGTGGTTCGTTGAATATGGACGGTCAAAACAACATTTGTAACGTCCCATCATTCAACACCATACTAATGGTCACTTAATACCATTATTCAATAATTCAAATTCAAATTGTAACTTATCACAATAATAATAATACAATATTATTATTATATTATTTTTGTCAATAATTGACAAATAATACTTATGAAAATAAAATAACAAAATGTGTATAATAATAGAGTACTCCCCTATATTTATCTACTACAATTTGTATTTTCTTTTTCACTTATTATATAATTCTCGTTGGAATTCTCTTCTAATTAGTTACATTTTTTAAAATTAATTTCTCATTCATACTACTCGAAAATGAGCGTATGAGATATCACATCGAAGCTCTCTCCGATCTCTATATTTTCCAACAGTGTTAAGTATCCCACATTGGTATTCCACACCGATTGGATATAGATCCTTGGATTGAAAAAGAAATCAGGCATTTTGATTGAAAAAGAAATTAGGCACATTACCGGATACTCTTGTACTGCTGTTGAGTTGTCGTACGATTCTTGTAGATGTTAGTTTTGTCAACAACATGTGTGTGTTGTTTGTTTTTGTTTTTCAGGTGTTGAAGCTAATGGATGCAAGACTGATAACATGTTTATATGGAGTGAATGAAGTCAAGTGTATCAAGTATCATCACTTGGTGATATTGGCGCGCACGACCTATGATCATCAGCATCATCTGGCGCTAGCGCCAACCTCACCTGCTCCAGCATCAGCATCATCTGGCGCTAGCGCCAACCTCACCTGTTCCAGCATCTGCTTCAGCTGGCGCTAGCGCCAACATCACCTGCTCTAGCACTTCCGCCAATTGGCGCACGCCGTGACACTTCACTCTGTGATCATCATCTCATGCTGAGAGTGTAACGTCCTATCATCAACTTCAAGTGCAAGTGATGTCTATCCACGTTCAAGTGTTGATGATGAGTGAATGTTGTTTACTACTTCAACTATATCGACGACCGTGAAGACGATGAAGTACTGAAGCCTCAACGACGAGTGTTCATCACGATGAAGTTGAAGATGAAGTATTGAGATCGACGGAGTCAAGATAATGTTGAAGTCTGAAGTTAAAGAAATCGAATATTTAAGATTCGAAGATTCAAGAATCGAAGATTCAAGAATCGAAGATTCAAGAATCGAAGATTCAAGATTCCAAGAACAAAGAATCGAAGATTCCCGAAAGTGATGTCATCCATAGAATTGTGATGTCAGCCAAGCATGTGGCCAATCAGATGGCTCCATTTCAAGATCCCACATGTGCGGTGCTACTATATATACCCATGGAGTTCCAAGATATCACTCAACGATTTTGAAAATTTTGAGAGAACGAAATCTGATATTCGAGTATCGCTATCGTTGTTTGTTAGGCTCTGAGCCTTAGAGTTTTGGAAGTTGCTTTGTGTTGTGCACCACTAGTAGGGTTATGTGATTTAGCTCTAGGTGTAGTAGTACTAGGTCTCTGGTTCGTTGGAGTGCTACGTCACTTGGGATACGACCTTTGATCATTCCGTCTACCTTTCTCTTCAAAGTGTAATAGTTTAGTTTTGTTGATTCAATGAAATGAAAACTATTACATAACTTTGTCTTCACTACTTTACATTCACTGAGTGCGAACATACATACATAACACGAACCGTGCTCCAACAGGAGCAAGTGATAGCTGAGTGTGTACGAACGAAGTGTGTGTGAACCTTAGTTGCTGAAGACTGATTTAAGACCGACTTCGCGAAAAGTTGGTATCTTGCGTCGAAGACGTAATTTCAATTCTTCAATAATTGCTGACTCGTAGTCCGATTCTTCGACGTTTGAAGAGTCATAGCCTGATTCTTCAATGATTGAAGAGTCGTGGTCTGATTCTTCTGGATTTGTTGAGTTCTCGTCTAGTAACGAGTCCAATGTGACATACCTCTGGATTTGTTGAGTTCTCGTCTAGTAACGAGTCCAATGTGACATCCCTCCACGTAGAAACAGCCGCATCGAACACCCGCGCTCTCGATTCCTTGAGATCGTTCAAGCCATACATGAATTGGTAATTTGGGGTCGGGACTTTTGCGTCCCTTGCTTTTAAAAATCTTACTAATGTTAAGAGAATTTCCAACCGATACCAAAATCTTATTTTGGAGTAGGGGAGATGCTCCAACCGATACCAAAACATATACCTATTATTGGTTTTTGTGTAAAATCCACACAAAAAATACCTAAATTTACGTTTACCTCAAACTCAAACCAATAAATATTCTTTCTTTATAAAATAATATTTTTATTTTACAAATTAATAAAAATGACCTATCAAATTAATTTTTTTTAATTTCTTATTTTTTTTGTAATATAATATTTTTAAAAAATAATTTCATTAATAATTAAAATAAATTCACATAATAATATTTTTAATAATTAAATAAAAATACATATCACAATATAAAATTTTAATAAAAATATATTTAATTAATATTTTAATTAATATTTAATTACATTTATTATATTTAAAATTTTAAATTGTAAAATAATATTTATTAGATTTTTAATGTTAAAAGTAACGGGGTTAAATTGTAAATTTGTAAAAATGTTGGTTATTTTTAAAATTAGTATAAAAAGTGATATAAGAAGAATATTTCGAGAATATTCTTTTAAGTTTGAGTATTGATGTCACAATTGGAGTCGAAATGACCACAATAAGTAAAATCTCTAGTGAGTTATGATCACATTTCATATAACTTAATGGTATTTGTAAATGATAGTAGTACTTAATAGTTTCAATAGATTAACATTATTCAAGATAGATTGAAATGTTTTATTTTTATTTTTTGAATTTGACTTATTTTTTGAGTTCTGAGTTATCTTATACTCCTATAATTTAACTGACAAAGTGACAATTGATAGTATTTTTTTCTTACAATTGATTGATACATATAATTAGTTAAAATTTATGTGATTATTTATTTTTGTTCATAGTATTAAAAAATGATCTAACTCTAACTAAATTATTTGGAAAAATTGTGAGTTATAAATACTTTTTTTAATATTTTTTTGTAAAAATTTAAATTCTACCAAACTCATTGGTAAATACGGATTACGGAGTATGATTTATTTTGTATCAATAATTTAAATTTTGTATTGATGTATTTATTTCCTTTAAGAATTAAAATATCTAAGGAAATTTAATAACATTTAAAAAAATCCACGAACAAATATAATTTTAAAATTAAAACAACTATTTAATAATATTAATTTAAGTAATTAAAACAATCATAATAATTATAAAATTTTAACACAAAAACGTTACACAATTTTAACACAACTATTACATTTAATAAAAATTAAGGACACGATATTAAACAATATTAAAATCTTAATGCAGATAATTAATAGATAATTAATGTTCAGAAACCGAAATGTAAAACTACTTAAAAAGTAGGAGTAGAGTAACTATGAGTCTATGATCGGCCGAAATAATTAAAATGATTATACAAATACTGGTTTCAGTGAGAAGGTTAAAAAAGTAATAACATAAAATTTAAGTCATTTTTGGATAATCAGATTCTGAACAATAATCTTTCCCGATAATTAATTAGGATAATTAATTAGAAAAGTTGATTTATAAGATCGATGGAGACAAGCGGTTAGATGCACTGAATTTGGCGAGACCGCGAGAGTGGTACAGGTCGATTTAATGTAAAAGTATATAGGAGTATTAAGGTTAAAATAGTAATAAAATATCACTAATTTAAATTCTGTACCGAATGATTTAATGTAAAAATATATATTAAAGTTAAGATACAGTAGTAATAAAACATCACTAATTTAAATTTTGGATATCTTTACAACTTGTATTCGTAATAAATTTAAATTTTGGATATCTTTACAACTTGTTTTCGTAATAATTGATGAAAATAGTCCCTAGAGCATAGTCGAGTGGTAAAGTCTTTGATGATGTGGATGAAATTATCCGACGACACAGGGTTCGAACCTCAGGTGAGACAAATTTTCATTAAAATATTATGAAGGTTTGTCCTTGAGTAAAACTTGTTGACTCTCTCGCACATGTGTCTGCTACTCGAGCACATCCCTCGATTTACATCATACTCGATCGAGGGACCTCAGATCGAGTGTTGACTCTCTCGCACAGGTGTCTGCTACTCGAGCACATCCCTCGATTTACATCATACTCGATCGAGGGACCTCCGATCGGGTGGGTGGAATTTCTCGTCTCTTCTCATAAAAAAAATAATTGATGCAACCTCTGATCGGGTGTTGACTCTCTCGCACATGTGTCTGCTACTCGAACACATCCCTCGATTTACATCATACTCGATCGAGGGACCTCCGATCGGGTGGGTGGAATTTTTCGTCTCTCCTCCTTATAAAAAAAATAATTGATGCAAATAGTACCAACTCGAGTAGTTGATTAAAGAATAACATGGTTTGAGCTGAACAAATGATTAATGGCGGCTGCCTTTACATTCCCAAAATAGGTATTCGATTACAGAGTAAAAGCTGTGAATAACAGCTTATATAGTATCCAAACAAGGACCTAACAAATGGGAGATACAATAGGATAAATACATGTGTCGACTCACACATATTGGATAAAAGGCAAATAAATAACTGGGATGGGCTTGAGCACATAAATGGGCCTAAGTATATTATTCTTTTATTCCCCCTCAATTCAAGCTCGGTGGAGGGAAAACAGACAGTTTGCGCGCAAGCCGAGTGAAGAATTGCTTACTCAAAGCCTTGGTGAAAATGTCTGTTGTTTGATCAATAGAGGGAACAAACTGTACTTTAAACACACCTTGTTGAATGAGATCCCTGACAAAATGAATATCCAACTCCACATGCTTTGTTCTTGAATGAAGAACAGGATTTGAAGCCAATGCAATGGCAGACTGATTATCCACCCAAATCACAGGAGGTGGAGTTGATTTGACCTGTAATTCAGCAAGTAGAGAGATTATCCACTTAACTTCAGCTGCAACATTAGCAAGACTTCTATACTCAGCCTCTGCAGTACTTCTGGAAACAACAGTTTGTTTCTTTGATGACCAAGATATCAGATTTTCACCAAGATAAACACAAAAACCAAAAATAGACCTTCTATCATCAACATCAGCAGCCCAATCAGCATCTGAGTATCCCACTATATTCAGATTAGAATGTTTGGTGAAAAGAAGACCTTGAGAAGGTGTACCAGCAAGATACCTTAAGATTCTCTTCACTGCCTTCCAGTGCAAGTCAAGGGGGCAGTGCATATATTGGCAAACTCTATTAACACTATAGGCCAATTCAGGCCTGGTTATAGTAGCATATTGCAAGGCACCAACTATGCTCCTGTATTGAGTTGCATCAACTGTAGGTTCCCCCTGAAACCTAGAGAGTTTTGATGAAGTAACCATGGGTGTTGGAGCACCCCTAGCAGCAGACATGTTAGCTCTTTCAAGCAGAGTCTTAATATATTTTTCTTGACTTAGATGCATACCTGACTTAGTATGCTTGATTTCTATACCAAGAAATTGATGAACTTCTCCATGGTCTGTCATGGAAAAATGATTATGTAGGGTCTGAATTACAGAAGATATTCCTTTCAAATCATTTCCTGTAACAAGTATATCATCCACATATACTAGCAACCAAACACAACCTGCATTAGAATTTTTGAGAAAAAGTGAAGCATCTGCCTTTGAGCTTCTGAAGCCATGATTAATAAGGATAGTTTTAAGCTTATCCAAGCTCTGGGAGCTTGTTTGAGACCATATAAAGCCTTATGGAGTCTGCAAACTGAAGGCACCTGGGAAGAAGAACCAATTTCAAAACCTGGTGGCTGTTGCATAAAGACATTTTCTGTGAGATCTCCATTAAGAAAAGCATTCTATACATCAAGCTGCCTCACTAACCAATCCCTGTGTGACTGAAATAGCAAGAACCATTCTTATAGTAGTAGGCTTGACTACAGAACTGAATGTCTCAAAGTAATCAAAACCAGGGGTTTGGTCATAACCTTTTGCAACAAGCCTTGCTTTATATCTAGCAATGGATCCATCTGAATGAGTTTTGAGTTTAAAAACCCATCTACAACCAATGATTTTCTGATTTGACTCTGGTTTACAGAGAGTCCAAGTTCTGTTCTGCATTAGAGCATCATACTCTTCCTTCATAGCCTGCTTCCAGTTACTATCACTGAGGGCTTCTTGATAATTTCTAGGTTCCGTTTTCTCAGTGAGTAGAAACACCTTTGGTTTAAAAGAACCTGTTCTGGATCTAGTAACCATGTGATGCTGGTTACCAGGCACTTCTTGTCACGCCCCAACTCCAAAATAACAGACAAAACAGGTTTAAAACACTAAACACAATTAAACTACTAAATTAATAATAAACATTTAATCAAAATCTAACATATAACTCGGGACATGAACTACAAACAACAATCACACTAAATATATACAAATAAACTGAGTGCGCAAAATATATATATACAAATAAAATCGTACACAAACTCCCAAGGACCCCAGAGACTGACTAACGGACGAGACATGACAATGACCACGATCTCCTTGAGTACCTGCAAAACTCAAAATCTGTGTGGGGGTGAGTACGCCACATCGACTCACCATTTTACATTTTCAAATAAACAACAAAACTTGTTTAATACTAATATATATCCTATCACAAGTCTTATCACGTAATTCACCAATATCACATCACACAAGTCACCAATATCACAACAATCAAATACGTCACCAATCTCACAACAAGAACATCACAAACTCCAATATCACCAATCAACTCAAAAACAAGTCACAACATCGAACACAATCATCATACTCAAAATCAATCATAGATCACAATTTCAATCACAAATAAATATGCACAATGCAACAATCAATGCAATGCAAGCTACTGTGCAATCTCATACATGCCATGACTCACACACCCGGGCCCATCATCGTACAGCTCTTTGGCCGATAGTACCCCAGCCTACTTGCTGAAGTTTCAAGCCATGCTTGGCTTTTATGCCCTACTTGGCATTTTATGCACGTGCCATGACATAATAAATCGTGTCATGCATGTTTCACATCTCAAGCAACCACGTCATGATCAACACACATGACAAAACATGATCAAGTCACAATCAATGATAAAACACAATCACATAGAATTACGGTACAAGATCCACCCAATTCAAATCACAAAATAGAATCCACAAAACTCACATCACATTAAATCACGTCATACACTTCACAAAGCATCGCATCACATCACATTATATCAGATAATCCCAGTATAAAATCCACACAAATCACAATACACAATTCACAACATCAATATACCATCACAAAACTACACGTCACAAGATATCACGTATAAAGAATTCACACCATCGTATAATTAAACAAATAATTTAGGTTACATTTTTACCCACCTGTGTACGTCGCTGCCACGACCTCTACAATCTATCCCTCGTCTCTATCGTGTGCCCCGTGCACTCCACTCGACGATGGATCACGTCCTAAATATAAGATACTCTAAATTATTCTCATCCAAGACAAATTCAAACTCATCACAGAACTAATTTATTCAAAAGTCCTAAAATCTCACTTCATTTTATTATGTTTCAATATAATACGTCTTAATTCGAGTCCCCCGCATACATAGGTTATATATCATTTACAAGTAGCTCCAACATAACATTTATAGCTTATTCAATTATCTATCATTTCAGCCAATCGAACTCCAATTTCGATATATGGTTAAAGAGTTATGCTCATTTAACAAAATTACATATGCTTAATATTCCAGGTTATTCAAACGTTATTTCAGTCTGTTTCAAAGGCTTTTTGAGTCATAAATATTTCAATTTAGTATTCAGTTATAAATAAAAAGATGAAGATACTTCAATTAGCTTCTGACCCCAACAAATAAATCTAAGTTTCGATCAACCGTTTAGGAGATAATACAATAATCCTAAAACTGCCTGTACAGCCATACTCTCAATCCACCAGTCAACTTCCTAGGCTCACCGAAATTACACCACTCACAACTGGACAAAGGTTCCTACATACAATCTGTAGCTAAAACAGTTTATTAACTTTTAAAACAAACGAAAGAAGAATCGGATCAAAGAGTTTCAAGTTAGGTCTGTTTTCGTAAAACCGCTCAATGCTGTAAATCATACCCTAGCTGAACCCACAATTTTACAAGATTTATTATGATTTTATGACCTAACCAATAACTTTGAAAACCTACATATAACTCAGATACTTCCTTATAAATATCATTTTATTTTTATACAATTTATTCTTTGACCGAAGGTGATCCGAAATTGTTCCAAAACACTAATCTTGTTTCCAGTTTTTCACATTCAGCATATACACCTAATATGTTATCAACCAAACTGACTGAGTTATGAAACTATATGAAGGACAAAATAAGTATTAAATGAAAGCCCTATCAACCTACTTTTCAAAACATCAAACCAACTTGGATTTGAGTCAAAGTACTATCAAATATGATCCAAACACTACACCTTGTTCAGTTAAGTCTAAAATTTCAGGAGCTGCCACATTTTATAAGAAAAATCATAATTAATTTCATACTTCTCCAAAAATTACCAAATTTCATATGACTATACTAGACTCAACAAGGATTCTCCATATATACAAATCCAAGGTTTTGGAATAACAGAAACTATCGAAATCAACATCACTAACAGGCTGAAAATCAGAACACCAATAAACAGCAAACCCTAACCAGTTTATTCATCTCGTATGACCCTTCAAACTTGATTTAATCGACAAAATCAAAACAGCAAAGTTGAATATTACCTTGTTAGGAACAACTATTATGTTGGAAGAATTCAAATTCGAAACCTCAAAATATTAATGCGAAATTACTTCCTCTACGTTCCTCTCTTGCTCCCAACTCCCAAACTCTCCCTTGCTTATCTCTTTCTCAGTATGTATGTTGTGTGTTCTCTGTTATGTTTTTCCCCAAACACTTTTTAATACTTATCCACTAAAATAACAAAAAATATTAATTTGAGGCGGTTTGCATTAATATCCATACAATTATTAATATTAGTATAATAGTATTATTATAATTATTGTAGTATTAGTATTACTATTAATTAACATTTAAATTTTTGACGGGTCTCACACTTCTGCTGTCAAAGGCTGCACAAAATCATTAGTAACAGGTGCATCATTTAACACAAATGGTAATTCTACTGTCAAAGGAATGGTTGTGTTACTGGAGGCATTGGATTCAATGGTAATAGGAGTATGATGTGAGCTATGAGGCTCAGGAGATGGTGAGGAAATATTTTGAGGCTGTGGATTATCAGAGGTAGGAAAAACAATGTTTTGTGACTGTGAATTATTTTCAGGTGGTTGCGCATTTTTATTAATGGATGGAGTTTGTTGAGGATGGCTGATTTGAGGTGGTATCCCTAATATGGAAGGGCTAGAAACAGTGGTAGTGAGTTTAGAACCAGAAGAGGCAAAGGGAAAACTGAGTTCATCAAAAATAATGTTTCTGGTGATAATGACTTTACCATTAGGAAGTAAAGCTTTGAAACCTTTATATTTACTGTTATAGCCAAGGAAAGTTGAGGGTTGTGATCTGTATTCCAGTTTGTTATTGTTGAAGGGTCTGATATGAGGATAGCAAAGACACCCAAAGACCTTTAAGTGTTTGTATAAGGGTTTTCTTTTAAACAGCCACTCAAAAGGGGTTTTCAGGTTTAACACAGGGGTAGGAAGTCTATTTATAATGTGCACAACAGTAGAAAAAGCATCATCCCAGAATCTTATAGGCAAATTGGAGTGAGCAAGAAGAGACAGGCCAACCTCAACTATATGCCTATGTTTTCTCTCAGCTAAACCATTTTGTTGGGGTGAATAAGGGCATGACATCCTATGTTTTATCCCTTCATCACTTAGAAATTTGGCGAGTCCAATGAACTCACCTCCACCATCACTTTGAAAACGCTTTATTTTAGAGTTAAACTGAGTTTTAACTAGATTACACAGGTGCACAAAAGCTGGGAGCACATCAGATTTATGCTTAAGGAGATAAAACCAAGTGTACCTAGTATGATGATCAATGAATGAAACATAGTACTGAAAACCATTTCTGGTTTTGTGAGGTGAGGGACTGATGAGCCATATTTTTTGGCTCATTTTTAGTTCTTTTGAGTCAAGTAATCGAGTCTTTATTTTCTCTTTTATTATTTTACTATGTCTGGGAGGACACATTTGGAGTAAGAGTGATGCAGGGCATAGCAGGTGACACCTTGGGCATAAAAGGAGTGAATTACGTGAAAGATGAAGAAGTCTTGACAATTAGGCAAAAAAAAGCACAAGCTGGCGGTTTGGGCATAACACCTACTTTGGCCTGATCACCCACTGTAGGCAAAACCCTGACTTTCGACTGATCACCGACAGTTGAGCAAGCAACAACTATGGGCATACACCGCATGCATGAAGGGAACCAGTCCCTTGGACCAAAGTCAAGGAATCAAAGCAACAGTGACTCAAACACTTGGGCCTACTTGGGCAAGCAACCATTATGGATGAAGGCACCTTGCGGAGATTCCCAACTTTCAAAGTCTCAAACGTGATCCATTACTTAACAAAGGCAAAGAAAAGACTGAGGCGTAAAAGAGGCAAGGAAATCACCTTCGTGGTCAAGGGTGCAGGTTGAGCAAGCTGGTCTGACTGGAACATCCAGGTCCCGTTGAGCAAGTTGGGACAGAGTCAGAAAGTGGAGCAAGACTGACGCACGACCAAGTATTGCGCATGATCTGCTACCTCGTAAAGAAGGCTATCGAAGATAAAGCAATTGGGCAAGAGCGACAATTGATCAGAGACGGACGTTGAGCAAGTAGTGTACGAAAGAGTCCTGGGAATCATGGAGTCTTCAAAGGCGACCAGATTCAGAGAAGTATCAAAGAAGGACTCTCATCCAACCTTAGAGTCATTGTCCAACACGTCTCTATCAAATCAGAGTCCTATATACACACGAGTCTGTCAAGACGTCAGCATGGGCAGGCAGCTGTCCAGAATCCTGAAAATCTAGGAGTCTTCAAGAGAATCCTTATCCAATCAAGATCAGCGATTTTTACTTGCTTCCCAAGACTCCTATCATCTATAAATATATAAGGACGTGAAGCCACGAAAAAACAACGAAAAAAAAGAGAGCCGAACGCAGCAACACACAACCCGAGTTCCACAAAACAACACACGAAATTCATGAGAGTTTATATGTATTTGTTTTGAGAGTCGAGTGAGGAGGAACACCGCCCTTTTGGGCAGCCCGTTTGGGCGAAATTGTATATTATGTTTTTCTTAATTTATTTCCCTTTTGTTTCAATTATTTAATTTCGTTTTTGCTTTCTTTATTTATTTTAATTATGTATTGCTGAATTAACATCGTTTGGTCAAGTTCTGATCCTGATCAGGCTGCTGTGTAAAATACTGTGAGGCTTCTTGATGACAGCAACTAGCTTAGCTTTGTTCCCGATTCAACAGGGTAGTATATCGAGGATGTTAGGGACTTGGGCAATCCTACAATGACCAGTGGGAACCCCGACTTGCCTAACACACAAGTACGTGGATCAACGCGACCGGGAGACTGGGCGTCCGCGAAGTACAACATGTTGCTGGAGATGTGGTCGTATGACTTGGGTCTGTCCAGGCATGCTATTGGCCATTCTGGGTTTGCTTGGAGGATGAAAGCGGCTTGATCAACTTAGACTCATGCGGTCACATAGTGTCGAATTGGTCAATGTCAGGAGACCTATTGAGAGAGATCTAATAGGACTTTAAACATAAGAGCGAATGAGGGTCAGGGGTATTGGCGTGCGTGACATCATAGGGACGTTAATATTTTGGGCCTATAACCGGAAGATGAAGCTGTTAGCAAAATGATATATGTGCCAGTGAACAGTAAACACTTGACCAGTGTGATCAAGGTAACGACTTGCCCAAATGTTTTTAATTCGTTTTTATTTTGTTTTTGTTTTATTTGAGTCAAGGTAGCAAGGAGATCACGGAACCGCTGTGCCCACAGCGAACACAAAATCCTTTTTAAACGTGACAACCCTTTGGGTAAAGCCGGGGGAAAGTAACAATAAACTCCTCGTGGGATCGACCCTATACTTGCCACTAATACTCGTTGTTGGTGAAAGGTCTAGGAAACTTACAAATTTATTTTGACCGGCGGTTGTTCCACGACAAACACTCGTCGTCGTCAGGGACCCCAAACATCAGAATGAACAAGGTCAAAAGGATTTTCATACTCAGTAACAGAAAGAGGATAAGGCAATTGATGACTTTTTCCTTTTAAACAAGAAGAACAAATTTCATTATCATCAAAAATAGGTTTCTCATTACACAAGGTAGGATCAGAACCTAATACAACTTTGACTACTTTATTTGAAGCATGACCTAGCCTACTATGCCAAATGGCAGCTGCTGTGGTCTTCTTATTGAGCAGGAAAGCTGAAGGTGAAGGTACCGGTATACCGATCCGATCGATATACCGTGTGTGCGGAAGCGTGTAAAGCATATAAATCTATCATGCTTGGATCTTAGTGCACACATAATGTGTATAAGAACACATACAAATATATATATACACATCCAATATATATATATATAGGGATCAACGAGTTCTTACATTTGGTGATCGTTGAAATTGGTTAAGGTGGTGTTGAGTCGATTGAACCACCTTAATGGATCAGCCACGGATTGTTCACCTCTGGAATGACCCCGTCACGCCTTTGGATCGCCCGGATGTTGAAGCCGCACAAATGGTCCGGCCTCTACGTGTTGCACACGAACCCGGATGATGACTTGCTTGATTGATCGAGTTGATTCTCCAAGAACAACCTCTTTTCTCTCTCTCTTTTGTGAATTTCGTGGGTGAAAAATTATGCTGAAAAATCAGCATTTGTTCACCTTAAAATGCCATCAAAACCCCCTTGTAACCTCCTCCTTAATGGTGATATTGATGCCCCATCATTATCACACATTAAGGTGTGATTATGGTGAATTTGAATGGACATTTCCACCTCATTATGCCACATGACATTAGATGGTCCCACTTGCTTGTGTGGCATGCCATGTCACACTATGTGACATGCATCCATGCAAGCCATGCATCCCATGCATGTGTATTAAATCCACGTAAATATTGATTCTAAATCAATATATTTATCAAGCATTGTACATCATCTTTGAGTCCGTGTGTGACCCTGTAGGTATGATTTATTGATCAATATTATATTGTTCCCAACAATATAATATTATCAAATAATCATTTAACATCCATAGACGACCTTATGACTTCATCGATTGCACACGTAGGATCGAAGGACATATTCCAACAGAAGGCAAGGTGGTGACAGAAGATGAAGTGACTCTTGGACTGGTGGTGACAGGTACAGCTTGAACATCAAATTGATAAAGACCTTGCTTAAGGGTTCCTTTGATTAGAGTTTGACTGGTTTCCTTGTCCTTAACACAACAAAAATCAGGATGAAACTCAAAGTAAACATCATTATCTCTAGAGAATTGAGACACACTGATAAGATTTTTGGCTATGTCAGGAACAAGAAGCAATTTGGACAGATGAAAAACATTATTACAAGAGGGTGATTTGACAGTAGAACTACCAATATGAGTAATTGACAAACCTACACCATTGCCAATGTGGACCTTGCTCCCTCCATGAAAATCAGCAGCAGAGTTGAGGTTGCTAATGTCATTATTGACATGATTGGAGGCTCCTGAATCTGCATACCAAGAGAAGTCAGTGTCTGCCTCAGAGGGTCCAGATTGAGCTGCATAAGCACTTCCTGATTGAGGATTTGGAGCTGAATTCTGTTGTTCAGGAGCTTCATAGTTAGAGTTGAATCTGTAGTAGCACTTGTCTGCAAAGTGATTAGTGTAACCACAGATTTGACATCCACCACTTCTCTGTCCAGACCTGCCTCTAGCACCACCATTTCCATCTCTACCTCTTGAGGTGGATCTTCCTCTTCCTCTGTAATTACTGTTTCCTCTTCCCTTTGCAGCTTGGTTGTTGTTATTGTTCTTCTGAAAGAACTGTCCACCAGCAGCTGCATTAACTGAGGGATTGGATCCATCTGTATTGATAGATGAGGGAGAGAGGCTTTCAAGTCTGGTTTCAAAACTCAACAGCATAGCATACACTTCACTTACAGAGCAAGGTTCAGATCTAGAGGTAATAGCCACCACAATAGGATCAAATTCACTGCTTAACCCTGCCAGAATCTGAAGAATCTGATCTTCCTCACTTACCATATGACCTGCAGAGGCCAAAAGATCACAGCAACCTTTTATCTTATTAAGATAATCTCTCATAGGGAGATTCCCCTTTTTGATAGTGGAAAGTTGCAATTTGTACTGCATTTTTCTTGTTGCAGATTGTGAGGAAAAGTTTTGACCTAGTGTGTGCCAGATTTCCAATGAGGTCTCCAATCCCACCATCATAATAAGCAGATTCTCAGATAATGAAGAAAGCAACCAAGAAGCAAGAAGTGAATCCTGTCTAACCCAAGTTTGATATTCTGGGTTGAGCTCCTGCATACCTGTTTCAGAGTTCATAGTGAACTTCTGTGGCTTCGATCCAGGAAGAAGAAAATGTCAAATTTCAAATGGGGACAGGATCGAAACCTGCTCTGATACCATGTCAAATTTCAAATGGGGGTGTTCAAGTGCGGTCCCACGCCTAGCGCACACAAACGAGAGCGGGAGCCCGAATATGCACTAGAGAGCCTCAATCTATCTCAAAACCATATGGTACTAAGTAGGAGAACTCCCTAGGCTTATATCATAAACTCCCCTCTCACAATTATTCGATGTGGGACAACTCACAAGTGGCCTTCAACACACCCCCTCCACTTGTGAGTCCTAGTCAAAGGGTGGTTATAACCACTCACAAACAGGATCGAAACCTGCTCTGATACCATGTCAAATTCCAAATGGGGGTGTTCAAGTGCGGTCCCACGCCTAGCGCACAGACGAGAGCGGGAGCTTGAATATGCACTAAAGAGCCTCAATCTATCTCAAAACCATATGGTACTAAGTTTGTGTGCGCTAGACGTGGGACCGCACTTGAACACCCCCATTTGGAATTTGACAGAAAAGACTCGAGTCCATATCCTCTTACAGCCGTGAGAATCTGCATCTTCCACAGGAGATAATTTGAATCCGTGAGCTTGATAGAGATGAGTTGGTGTTGAGGATGAATGAGGGTTCCCTGTGTTGAGAAAGAATGGGAACCCGATGAAGCTGAATCATTAACACTCATTTCTGAAAAAGCTCTATCTTTGTTTATCAGAAAAAGGAAAAAATAAAGGATCAACATTGATGAACCAACAACTCTGATACCATAAAGAATAACATGGTTTGAGCTGAACAAATGATTAATGGCGGCTGCCTTTACATTCCCAAAATAGGTATTCGATTACAGAGTAAAAGCTGTGAATAACAGCTTATATAGTATCCAAACCAAGACCTAACAAATGAGAGATACAATAGGATAAATACATGTGTCGACTCACACATATTGGATAAAAGGCAAATAAATAACTGGGCTGGGCTTGAGCACATAAATGGGCCTAAGTATATTATTCTTTTATTGATCACTTATGAGCTCGACTGCTCGAGTACGTAGTTGAATTAAATTATATTTATGTAAATAGATGAGTATATTGAAAAAATAAAATTATAAAAAAACTTTTTATTTATGAGTTTGTCGACTTTTATGAGTCAACGAAAAATGAAACTGTGCAAACTCTTAAAAATCAAAGAGAATATAATATTTTATTTGTAACTTGTTGAAATGTTAACGTTCTTGTATTCGTAAAAATTGATACAAATAGTACCGGCTCGAGTAATTGATCATTTATGAGCTCCAGTAGTTGAACTGGATGGTAGTTATAATATTTATTAGCAACTTGTATTGGTAATAATTGATACAAATAGTACCAGCTGGAGTAGTTGATCATTGATAAATGAGCACGAGTAGTTGAATTGGATGGGAGTTATGGAGTACTCATTTATTAGCAACTTGTATTCGTAATAATTGATACAAATAGTACCAGCTCGAGTAGTTGAATTGATGGAGCGGGAAATGAAGTTCGAATCCCTATGCGGTTACCACGTCCAGTCCGATGGTTTATAGCAATTGCATGCTCTCTGATTCCGGTCATAAAAAAATTGATACAAATAGGCTTATGCTTTTGTACTAAAATTTCATATTCATGCGGACATTTTAATTGAATGTGTTGTATGAATAGACGATATATAGTATGATAATATCGATTATATCGAAGAAAAAAAATCAACGAAAAATAAAGAAGACCAAGAATTTACGTGGAAACCCAACTGAGAAAAACCACGAGAAGAACGACGAACAATTCACTATAATATTACTTCACGATTATAAGGATAATATACTCTCTAAACCCTCAAATCTCACGTAATAGTTATAGCTAGAATAATTGGTGTGATTATGCCTGTGGAGAAGCTCTCTTTATATAGGGGAGAGACTTAATTAATATATGGAAACATTAATTATCGCCCATAGTATGCCTCGTAGGAGAAGGAAACCAAAACAGACCAGGATTTTCCTAAAATTCTCGCGCCTGGCACAAATGGCGACCGCCCTTTGCAACCGGCGATCGCGGGACCATTTTGGCGGTCGCCGAATCCCTTTCGGCGGGCGCCGATTTTGTGCAGTCCCGACTTCGTCTTCGATGACCTTTTCGGCGGGCGCGGGTCTTCCTTCGGCGGTCGCTGAACCAAAATGGCAGGCGCCGATTCACTTCGGCGAGCGCTGAAACGGGATCGAAGCTTCGATCCCCCAGGTGTCGTAAACGGCGGGCGCCGCCCTCCTTCCGCGAGCGCGGAACGACCACCAGTGACCGCCATTTCCAAACGGCGGTCGCCAAACCCTTCAGCGAACGTCTCCTTCTCGGTTTCGTGGCAAACTTCAACAAATCTCCACCTTGGCACTAAACCGCGAACTTCCTTCGCCTTCCGTCTTCCTCCATAAGCCCCTAAGGGCTTAATCTCTCGATCGAAGTCCAACCAAGTTAGAGCAAAGATCAAACTTGGTTGCGGGTAAACTCTTTGTCAACATGTCCGCCGGATTGTCGGGAGTACTAATCTTACTCACCTTAATATCACCTCGAGCGATCTCCTCACGGACAAAGTGATAACGAATATCAATGTGCTTTGTTTTCTCATGGAACACTTGATCTTTTGTGAGACAAATAGCACTTTGACTATCACAAAAGATGGATGTCGTCTTCGAACTCTTCAAAAGCTCTCTAAACCAACCTCTCAACCATAAGGCCTCCTTGCAAGCCTCGGTGACCGCCATATACTCCGCCTCGGTAGTTGATAAGGCCACCGTACTTTGCAAGATAGCTTTCCAACTTATAGCACACCCACCAATGGTAAAAACATACCCGATAAGAGATCTTCTTTTATCTAGATTACCGCCATAGTCGGAATCCACGAACCCTCGCACATCTTCTTGATTCCTCCCGAACACTAGCTTCTTGTTAGACGTACCTCTCAAATAGCGCAACACCCATTGCCCCTCTCTCCAATGCTCTCTTCCGGGATTCGTCATATACCGACTCACGACACTCACGGCGTGGGCCAAATCCGGACGCGTACACACCATGGCGTACATCAAGGACCCAACGACATTGGAATAAGGGACTCGAGCCATATCCTCGATGTCCTTCTCCGTAGTCGGAGAATAAGCAGAGGTAAGTCTAAATTGTGTTCCAAAGGGAGTACTTACCGGGTTCGCATTTACAAGGTTGAACCGACGTAGCACCTTCTCTATGTACCCATTTTGACCAAAATACAACTTGCCATCTCTTCGATCTCTAGTGATTTCCATACCAAGGATCTTCTTTGCCGCACCAAGATCCTTCATCTCGAACTCCTTGCTTAGTTGTACCTTAACTCTCTCCACCTCCGACTTATCCTTAGCCGCTATCAACATATCTTCGACGTAGAGGAGAAGATAGACTAAAGACCCATCACGGCCTTTCCGGAAGTACACACAACTATCGTAGGAGCTCCTTCGGAAACCATTCTTAATCATAAACGTGTTGAAACGTTTATATCATTGTCTAGGAGACTGTTTCAAACCATATAAAGAATTCTTGAGAAAACACACCTTGTTCTCTTGGTTTGAACCCTCGAACCCCTCGGGTTGGACCATGTAGATATCTTCATCGAGCTCCCCATGTAGAAAGGCCGTATTCACATCCATTTGCTCAAGCTCCAAATCATGCATTGCCACAATGCCTAAAATTGCCCGAATCGAGCTATGCTTGACCACCGGTGAAAACACATCATTGAAATATACTCTGGGAATTTGGCTAAACCTTTAGCCACCAATCTCGCCTTATATCTCTCGTCCTCGACCCCAGGGATGCCCTCCTTCCTTTTGAAGATCCATTTGCACTTGATGGCCTTCTTGCCTTTAGGGAGATCAACCAAATCCCAAGTGCTATTCTTATGAAGAGACTCCATCTCTTCTTGCATAGCCAAGACCCATTTACTTGATTCATCACACGTAACCGCCTCGGCATATGAGGAAGACTCCTCATACGAATCAACTTCATCGGCTACGTTTAGAGCATAGGCGACTAACTCATACTCGGCTAACCTTTTGGGTGGTCGAGTCTCACGTCTTGGCCTATCTCGTGCTATGCATTGCGGCTCCTTCTCTTTAGGATCTTCCGGAGTAGTCGAACTACTCGTCTAATCGGTCGGGGAACTTGACCCATCATCTTCCTCTTGCACCCTGTCCGGCTCCACCTCAATAGGAGTACTTGGAATCTCGAGATTCCCTTTAGACGCCCGATCACCAATCATAGAAACCTCATCGAAGACTACATAACGGGTTAGAATGATCTTCTTCGTCTCTGGACACCAAAGCTTGTATCCTTTAACGCCTTCCTTAAAGCCAACGAATATGCACTTCTTAGCTCGTGCATTCAATATCCCGTCGTTGACGTGCATGTAGGCCGGACACCCAAACACCCTCAAGTTCTCATAATTTGCCGGAGATTTCTTCCACAATTCTTGTGGAGTCTTCTTATTAATTGCCATGGACAGAGAACGGTTGATAAGGTAACATGCTAAAGAAGTCGCTTCAGCCCAAAAACTTTTACTCAACCCAGAAGTTGCTAACAAGCAACGTACCTTGTCCATAATCGTGCGATTCATTCTCTCGGCTACTCCATTTTGCTGGGGCGTCTATCTCACAGTGTGGTGCCTCACAATCCCCGAACTCTTACAGAACTGGTTGAACTCGTCGGACACAAATTCTAGGCCATTGTCCGTACGCAGGTTCTTCACGACTTTCCCAGTTTGTTTCTCTATCATCACCTTCCAATCTCTGAAGGTAGAAAACACGTCGCTCTTGTGCTTCAAGAAGAACGACCAAACCTTTCGGGAATAGTCATCGATGATGGTAAGCATGTAGAAAGAACCTCCAGTGGAGGGGACCGGGGATGGTCCCCATAGATCGGAATGGACATACCCGAGTATCTCTTTAGTTGTGTGAGCGCCGGTAGTGAACTTCACTCGCGTTTGCTTCCCAAAGACGTACTGCTCACAGAACTCCAACTTCGACAAGCCCTTATCCCCAAGAAGCCCTTGTCTACTCAACTCGGCCATTCCGGAATCACTCATATGCCCTAGACGCATATGCCAAAGTCTCGTTGTATCGAAATCCGGGACTTTGGAATCACCCATGGCTACTTCACCTTTTACCGTGGTGCCTTCAAGAACGTAAAGCCTATTCGACTTACGTTCGCCTCTCATAACCACCAACGAACCGCTGGCAACCTTCACGACTCCACCTTCTCCGGTGAACGAGTAACCCTTAAGCTCCAAAGTACTAAGCGAAATTAAATTCCGCTTTAAGCCGGGAACGTATCTAACCTCGCTTAGGGTGCGGATCGCGCCGTCAAACATCTTGATTCGGATGCTTCCTATCCCTTCGATATTGCATGAGGCATTGTTTTCCATAGTCACCGTACCTTGCTCCACCTTCTCAAAAGTCTCGAACTACTCACGATTCGGGCACATGTGGAACGTACATCCCGAGTCTAGAATCCATTCCTCGCTTGATTTGGAGACCTCACCCAAAGCCATAAGGAGATCACAATAATTCTCGGCTACACCAACTTCACCGGAACTCTTACCGGAATTATTGTTGTTGTTGTTGCCACCTTCTCTCTCCTTCCTATTTTTCAAGGCGTAGCAATCGGCTTTGATGTGACCTTTTTTCTTGCAATAGTTGCACACCTTGTTACTATGTCGTGACTTCGATCGAGACCTATCACCCGACCTCTGGTTGTTCCGTCCACGGACATTCAATCATTCGCTTGGCGTCTCTCCTGAATTAGGATTCTCCATCATCAAAATATTCTCTCTAGATAAGAGAGCCGATGTTACGTCTTTAAACGTGAGGCTATCTCGAGAATATAAGAGAGTATCACGGAAGCCCGCTATAGAAGGAGGTAGCGAAATTAGGAGCCAAAACGCGAGATCATCATGTTCGAGCTTCACGCCAATGTTGTCGAGGTCGGCGACTTTCTCCTTGAATTTCGCTACGTGCGCGGGGATAGAAGAACCCTCTGCCATCTTGAGAAAATATAAACTTCTCTTCAAATTGTGCTTACTTGACACCGTCTTGGTAATGCACATCTCTTCGATATTCTCCCACAATTCTTTCGTTGTCTTCATCTCCATGATGTCCTCCGCCAATGCGTTCGAAACATGGAGCCATATGGTTGCCATAGCCATCTGATCGAGCGTCACGCGATCGTCATGCTCCATGTGAACCGGCATGTTGTCAATACCATTGAGGGCGATCTCTTGCTTCAGGGATCGTAGAACTAACCTTATCTTGTATTGCCACGTCGGGAACCTTGTGTTGAGATCCAGCAACGGAATGTCATACCTCACGCTCGTCATAGAACATGGCTCTGATACCACTTGTTGTATGAACGGACGATGTATAGTATGATAATATCGATAATACCGAAGAAAAGAAATCAACGAAAAATAGAGAAGACCAAGAATTTACGTGGAAACCCAACTGGGAAAAACCACGGGAGGAACGACGAACAATTCACTATAATATTACTTAACGATTACAAGGATGATATACGCTCTAAACCCTCAAATCTCACGTAATAGTTATAGCTAGAATAATTGGTGTGATTATGCCTATGGAGAAGCTCTCTTTATATAGGGGAGAGACCTAATTAATGTATGGAAACATTAATTCTCGCCCATAGTATGCCTCGTAGGAGAAGGAAACCAAAACGGACCAAAAATAGAATTTTCCTAAAATCCTCGCGCCTGGCACAAATGGCAACCGCCGTTTGCAACCGGCGGTCGCGGGACCATTTCGGCGGTCGCCGATTTTGTGCAGTCCCAACTTCGTCTTTGATGACCTTTTCGGCGGGCGCGGGTCTTCCTTCGGCGGTCGCTGAACCAAAATGGCGGGCGTCGATTCACTTCGGCGAGCGCTGAAACGGGATCGAAGCTTCGATTCCCCAGGTGTCGTAAACGGCGGGCGCTGCTCTCCTTCCGCGAGCGCGGAACGACCACCGGCGACCGCCATTTCCAAACGACGGTCGCCAAAACATTTCCAAACGTCTCCTTCTCAGTTTCGTGGCAAACTTCAACCGAATGGGTAAAAATTATGCTCAATATTATTGAATGTTTTGATTCACAGAATATATATATATACTACATTGTTTTTGGAAAACTTTTTTGAACTTTTGCGAATTATGATATACAATAAAAAATAATTTAATTGAGAATGAATTTGCAAAAGTTTTTTGAATAATAAAAAACACAATCTTTTGTTTTATTTCGATCTTGCAGCCGAAAATTTGAAAATAACCAGGATCAATCCTTTGGGCAAAATTCACTTAAAAGGTATATAAAAATGTATTTTTAAATTTAAAGTAAAATATTTGTGAATAAATTTAAAAAAGTAGCTAAATAAAATAAGTGTAAAAATGTATTTTAAAATAAAAAATTAAGAATATTTATTTCATTTTTTGTGTGTCAACACTCAACTAAGTGAAATATCTCAAAAATGAAAATGTTGCTAGGAGAAAGGGGTGCTAATTTTTTTAATAATATTTATTATTAATATAATTATAATAATGTAATAAAAATATAAAATTTTATATCAATTTTTTTAAAGAAATTGAGTTTAACTAATTTGTATTGTATTTAAAAAATTGTTGCAGTGTAAGTATAAATTAATAAGTAAGCATACAAATTTTAGTATAATTTATTTTTAACACAAATTTGTACATTACTTAAAAAATTGTTGGAATATAAGTATAAATTAATAGGTAAGCGTAGAAATTTATAGACGATGTGTACCATAGATGCTCTTAAACAAAGATGATATAATTTTTGTTAATTTTAAAACATAAAACAAATTAGATTTGCACACGTGCCCGATGAAATGATGAAAGTAGACAGTGCCCATAAAAACATTGTCCGATTACTCCGACATAACTAATTATTCCACGTATATTTTAGATACTTGAGAGCATCACTAACTGCGTACATAAACATAAATACAATTCATTTGACATGATAAAAATAATTGCACACATTAATTTGTACTTAATATTTAAACTTTGATACTAATTTTTATCATTCATCAATTGTACCCACATCCGCTTTGATACTAATTTTTATCATTCATCAATTGTACCCACATCCGATGTATCTAAATACTATTTGATGCCACATATGAATTGTACTTACTATTAAAATTGTTCGTCAAGAAAATCATCAGATGAAGGTAGTTTGGCAAGGACGCTAGGCCCGATTTTATTTAGGAATCGAGTAAGGTATTTTTCTGTTTGGGATAGATTGCGACACACTAACAGACACGTAATCTAGAATTGATCGTGCTCTTGTTAGAATAAGACGCTTACCTATTTGATAGCCTTAGCTGGCCGTGCCCCGAGCAGATGTTTTACAGCTTCTTTCATTGTAGATCGAGCGGTTCCAGTAAGTAGTTCTAAAGACTAAAGTCTGTTTTCCGGTTTCATTTTGGTTGGAAGGAATAGTCTTTTAAGACTTGTTCTTTTACACTAAAATTGCCTGAACAGAACTGAATGAATCTGAAATGAACTAAACGATCTGAACTGAACTAACTGAAATAAATTTAATTAATTTTTTTAATAAAAATAATAATAAATTTTATAAATATTTAAATATTTTTTTAAAAAATATTAATAATATTCTATTATTAACTAGATTTTATACTTATAATTATTGATTTAAATTATTTATTATTTATTTTAAAACAAATGAGTTGAATTGAATTGAAATTAAATAAAATTATGTCCTCTCCAAAAAAACAATAATTAATTATAAGTCTGAATACGAATTTAAAACGTGTCACAAATATATTAATTGCAAGTGGTTGGAGTAGTTTGTTTTATTCTACATTTGAATCATAACAAGAAAAAATGGGATTGAGGGCGGTGCAGTGCCAAAATCCACTGCATAATAAGCAGTGCGTATCTGCACCGTTCAAATTCCACTCATGATTTTTTTTCAATCTCTTCCGTTAAATTTAAATATTTTTAATAATTGTAAATTTTATTTTTTATTAATTTGATTTAACGCAATTATTTAATATTAAAAATAAAAATAATAATTATTTGACCAATTATTTAATTTTAAAAATGAAAATAATAAGTATTTGAATAACATATTTGTATTACTTTACGCAAATTAATTTGTTATTTTTATAAATTTTATTTTAAATATTATTTTTTTAATAAATATTTTGTCTTAATTTTTTATCAAAATAATTTGGGTAAAGTAATAAAAATATGTTACTCAAATACTTATTATTTTCATTTTTAATATTAAATAATTGTTTAAATACTTATTATTTTCATTTTTAATATTAAATAATTGTGTTAAACAAAATTAATTTGCGTAAAATAATAAAAATATGTTACTCAAATACTTATTATTTTCATTTTCAATATTAAATAATTGCTCTAATACTTATTATTTTCATTTTTGATATTAAATAACTGCGTTAAACTAAATTAATTTGTGTAAACTGTAAAGTATTAAAAGTATGTTAAAACGTAAATTCATGTTTTTACAATTATTAAAAATATGTATATTCGAGGGAAGAGATTGAAAAAAAATTATGAGTGAGATTTGAACGGTGCAGATGCGCACTGCTTATTATGCAGTGGATTTTGGCACTGCACCGCCCCTCAATCCCTCTTTCCTATTGATAATAACATGACCGGATCACTTTCCTTAAATGGACAGTTCACTCTCAATTTATTTATTTATATTTACTTTTTCACATTAAAATTCAATTTTATTCTTACTTTATTTACTTAATTTTTCAACTTTACTCACGATCAATTTACCTTTTAATTTAAAAATATATTTATAATCTTCAATTTTTGGTTAAAAAGTAAAAAAATAACATTTTTCTTAATCTCCAAAAATATAGTATAACCTTCTCTTTTTTGTTAAAAAGTTAAAAAAATAACATTTTTCTTAATCTCAAAAAATACCTTTATAACCTTCCATTTTTCTGTCAAAAAGTCAAAAAAAAGTCATATATATTTATATATGAGGGAGTACTATCGTGGCCGGAGAAAGGGTGAGTAGTGTCGTTGTTTCATTGTTTGTGTAACAATTCATATTCTGCAGTAAGAAAACAAAAATGCATAAAAATTCCACCACCGGCGCCGCCGAGACCTTCGCCGGCATCCACCACAAATTCTCCCAACTCCCCAACCCCCATTCCAAAATCGAACGCTGCATCTACAGAGTCCACAAGCACCTGCGCAGTGTCAACGACAAGGCCTACGACCCGAAGATCGTCTCCATCGGACCATACCACCGCGGCAAGGCAGAGCTCCGAATGATGGAGGAGCACAAGCTCAGCTACTTGCAAACCCTCCTCCGTCGCAAAGATCAAAGCCTCGAACTATACATCTCGGCCGTAGCCGAGCTAGAAGAACGAGCTCGGGGTTGCTATGCTGAACCGATAACCCTCAGCTCGTCCAAGTTCGTGGAAATGCTCGTTCTCGACTCGTGCTTTGTCGTGGAATTGATAAGAAAATACACCCGGAGGGATCGGAGGGATCCAAGTCGCAACAAGGATCCGATTTTCCTGTTAGATTGGATCATGAGCAGCTTGCAGAGAGATCTACTTCTCTTCGAGAATCAAATCCCGTTTTTCGTTCTGTGCAAGGTGTACGATTTAATCGAGGCCCCAGGCCAGCACCACCGTCTGATCTACTATGTGTTGTTCTTCTACCAGAGTCTTTACCCGGGACCCGTGGAAGAAGGGCAAAACTGGATGAAACGAGATGCAGGGGAAATCAAGCATTTGCTCGATTTATTTCACTACAACTGGCAGCCTTCGACGTTCGGTGTTTCTGTTTCCATCGACGACGACGACGACGAGCCAGTGGCCGTTCGGATGGAAAGGAACATAGACTCCGCAACGAACCTGACCGGCGCGAATGTGGAGTTTTCCAAACGAACTTCCCTTACATTATTCGATGTGGAGTTCGAAAAGGGCGTTTTATCGATGCCGACTTTGGTTGTGGAGGATAGGACAGAGTGTTTTTTCAGGAACATGATCGCGTACGAGGAGTACTTACCGAGCAGGGGAAGTAACCTTGTGACGGACTACGCTAGGATGATGGATTGCCTGATCAACTCGTCCAAGGACGTGGATCTTCTTTCCAAGTGCGGGATCATCGACAATTGGTTGGGCGACAGTGAAGTGGTGGCCGGTGTTTTTAACAAGCTCACCGACTCGGTTAACAGAGTGAGGAAGGGTTTTGTGTATTCTTCGTTATTCGTTCGCGTAAACGAGTACTCAGAGAGGCCTTGGAATCGGGCGATGGCGGTTTTGAGGCGCGATTATTTCGGTAGCCCTTGGGCGTATGTAACGTTTTTCTCTGCGGTTTTCTTGGTTGTGCTCACTATGATTCAAACTTTTGCATCTGTGGTACCGGTGATTAAGGCCTGGTAGGTTATTGAGTTTGTTTTTGGTATAAAAAATCGTACTATTTTGATTGTAAAAGAAATTAGTCATATTGTTGTGTTACAATGCTACTTTTTCCAGTTCAGTTGGAAGCGAAAAACCGGATACTCTTGTACCGTTGTTGAGTTGTCGTACGATTCTTCAATAATCGCTGACTCATAGTCTGATTCTTCGACGATTGAAGAGTCGTAGCCTGATTCTTCAATGATTGAAGAGTCGAGGTCTGATTCTTCTATAGTTGTTGAGTTCTCATCTAGCAACGAGTCCAACACGACATCTCTCCACGTAGAAACAGCCGCATCGAACACCTGCGCTCTCGCTTCCTTGAGATCGTTCAACCCGTACATGAATTGGTAATTTGGGGTCGGGAATTTCGCATCCCGTGCTTCCAAAAGTCTTTCCCAAAGGAAATCAATATTATTGTTTGTTTCCGAACGAACACATGATTGAGCATTAGACTTGTATTGAGTAATCACCTTCGGATGACATATCCTGAACAAACCATCAAAGAGAGCATAACAACTCGTGGTAGATTTTCAGATTCTCGATTTCAGACATTGGCAAACCGTGAATGTCTCTCCCCTTGTAATCAAAGGTGTCCAGAGAGTAAACATGAAGTGACAGAGTTACCCTCGAAAGCCTCAACTTGTTTAGAAAGTTGCTCAGAGTGTAAAACCATGAAGCACTGACGCATTTGCTACGCGTTAGAGATACACAAGACTCTTCCCATCCTTTTGAATTTGATTTAAGAGAAAGTTCAGGAATCGAGGCGCAATCAAAGGTTAACTTACCTATACTTGGGATATCGAGCTCGACCCTCAGAGCCTTATAACTATACCCAAAACCCATGTTAAAGTCCAGACGCTCAAGTGTAGGGCTTGAAATTAGTATCTCTTCTCGATCATTGTTTATATGCAGGGTTAAATCTTTAAGGGATGGAAATTTAGACGACAAGTCAGCAAGAAACAAGGTGTCGAATGCCACGTTTTTCAGCACCAGAGACTTTAGCCTATGAAGAGGAGTACTAATAATAGTTCTATCAACGTCAACATCAACATGATCAACGTAAACATAGCACAATGATAGTTTCTCAATCAAAGGGCAGCTCGATACTATCTGAAAAATCTTAGCACGGCTTTCTATCGAAACAGATTCGAGACTAAGGAGTTGAAGGCTCGACCAACGTAACTCGTCTCGATTCGGATAGACTCTGCACCACCCGTACACGGTTAGGGAAAGGAGGCTTTCGTATCTGAACACCTCATCCGGTATGTGAAAATCAGAACCGTTAATTTCGAACGAGAGACGAGTCGGTCCGTATTCCAACGCTCTAAGAATCAAATTTGTAGCATGATCAGGTTGACAATGATTCGGAATCTTGATACGCAGCCCGAAACTGTCGATCTTGAGGTTCGGATTGTCGTACCTTTCAAGTGTCTTCTCCGCAAACTCCAAGAATTCTGGATCAAGGTTGTAGCTGAAATCGTGTCGGTGTTGTCGACTGAAGACTGCTTGATCGAAGTCGAGGTTGGGGCGAGTGAGCCACGCGGTTCGCCATGACTTGGACAGGAGAGTTGTACGTGCAGCTTCTTCTGAGGTGAGGAAAGATTGTATATGTTGGATTAAGGGTTCTGGAAATTCTATCAACATGATTGAAAAACCTTAACTATTAGACTCAGAATTAATGAACAATCAACAATGAGAATTTAAGTAGAACGAGATTCCCATCAAAGTAAGGTTTCTTACCTTTTTTTTCTCTTTCCGTATTTACTTATATAAGATTGACTAATTAAGACAACTAGTGAAAGACCCGTGCGATGCACGGGGAGCTTCTCCGTAAATTGTTTGTACTTCGTATTTGTTATTTTGAAAAAATTACATGTTTCAGTTATGTTATAATCGAAACATCTTTGTTATTTTGCGAGATGTTTGGATGCCATTGCATATTAAAAAATTGTATTATTATTAACTTATCGAGAAATGAAATTACAAATTTTGAAAGACCTCCTTATACACTACATTGGACGTTCTATTAGTAAGCTTCCCACTGTCATCACAAAGTAAAAGCTTCAACCCGGCCTTGTTGGTAACTCTAGAAAGGGCAACATACAATTGACCATGCGTGAAAACAGGTTTCCTCAAGAATATACCCACGTTTGACAGAGATTGTCCTTGACTTTTATTAATCGACATAGCGTACGATATCATCACCGGAAATTGTCTTCGTTGAAAAGTAAATGGGAGTTTCTGATCTGACGGGGATAGACTAATCCGAGGAATGTATACCAAGTGACCCGATGTTTTACCTCCCAAAATTTTGGCTTCGATGACATATTTTCCAAGTTTTGTTATTACTAATCGAGTGCCATTGCAGAGACCGACAGAAGGATCCATATTCCGCAAAAGCATGATGGGGACACCAACCTAAAAGAAAAACATAAATAATAAAAGGCTTTAATAACATTCACAACTTGAAATATTATTGATACAAAAAACAAATCTAACCTTCAATTTCAACTGATGATTTGGCAATCCTGAACACTTGATAGTATTAAGAAATTCAACCGAATGCATCTGCTCAAACATATTATCTCCTTTGTCAGAAAGCGCAACACTATCAGAACTCAGATATATCCTTTCGTCGGTATCATGCATCGAAACCATATACTCATTAAATTGAATCGACTTCATCTAGAGTTGGAGCCAAAATAGCTCTTCCTTGCAAAAAATCAATACCACCAATGTGTTCGTGGAAAGAAGGATACGTTGATTGCACCATCGATTCAATAAAATTATCAGAATTGGTAACCAAGAACTCTTCCGGAATTTCAATTTGTACCTCTCCATCGTTTTCCTCGCCAAACGTACCATCACCAACAGCGGACAACCAAGTTGAAAACTCTATTAAGACACGATAATCATTTGCATCGCCCGTATTCTGAAGCCTCATATTTTGCGTCAAACGCAAAACTTTGCAATCACTCCATATTTTAGATGAATTAATCGACGCATGAACAATATCCTGTCTCGTACCTTTGGGTATGACCGGCAAGATTTGTCGAAAATCACCTCCGAAGACAATAACCTTTCCCCCGAAGGGGAGGTTCTCCGCTCCAGGACTGCGTGCTCTCATAATATCACGGATTGTTCGATCAAGGGCTTCAAAACAATTTCTGTAAAGTTCATCAAAAAATGAGATTTTTTTTTACGAAAAACTAATAACATTTTACACATTAGGCTTTTATTTAATAAATAAAAATATATGCATGAGGAGAACATTTAGACATACCTATGCATCATAGGCGCCTCGTCCCATATAATAAGCTTTGCTTTGACAATAAGTTTGGAGAGATCACTTCTTTGCTTTATATTGCAGGTAGATTCTTCAGTAAGAACCAAAGGAATAGAAAACTTGGAGTGGGCCGTTCTACCTCCGGGCAAAAGAAGGGAAGCTATACCGCTCGAAGCAACATTCAACACAATTTCACCTCTCGATCGCACAGCTGCAGAAAGGGTTTTCCAAACATAAGTTTTTCCAGTACCTCCATAACCGTACAAAAAATACACCTGTCCGATCCCGGAGTAAAGCGATTCCATCATAGAACGATAAGCAATCATTTGCTCTTCGTTCAACGCGCTGCGTAATTTATCATGCTCTTGTTCCATCGTAATTCTGTCGTACGCCAACTCCTCCGCTATCAATTGATTGTGCACATAAGAAGTATCCAAGCTCGTTGGGTAAGGCAACGTAGGGTATTCTTTCAGAGATCTACCCTTTTTTCTCATTATATCCTCTATATTGTTCAAGCAACGATTAAGAATTTCATCCTCGGTCAAATTTACGTCTGCAAATGCATAAAGCGCTAAAATTATTTACCGATTCAAATATCGTAGGATAAATAATTAATTTAAAGAATTTAGAAAGAAGAAAATATCTTTACCTGGATTACCAATCTCATCACGATATTTTCCTAGTTGGTCGGCTGATAAATATTTTTTGGAATTTTTCCAAACAATTTCCGGGCTGGTAAGAGAATCTGATGTCAACAAATTCACAAACAAACATCGAAGCATTTTTTCAGAACCCCAATAAGAAGCTTCTTTTATCGCATCGGAATATTCATTATCATCATCGAGCAATCCACGGGCGTAACATGCTTGTTGAAAAGTCTTATAACGATCTCCATTGTACTCCAAAATATCATCGTAAGATTTGCACCCACGAACGACATTCAACAATATCCTTAAGAAATACTCTTCTCGTGGCCCAGGATACACGTAGGATAATCTTCCAACAGACGTACCTCTCTGCCTAGGTCTCCAAACCTTCTTACTGTCATCCCAAACGAAGTATTTGGGGAATTCTGCATAAGTCAACTGACTCGCAATAGAGGGATACGTCGCATTTGCCTTCATCCAAGCTGTGAACATGGTATCCCTCTCAGCATGTTTTTCCTTCACTTCAGCTGTAGAAGAACTACCCTTGTACACAATATTCTGTTTGCCCTTAAGATGAAATATAAGTCGAATAACGCTCGGTTGGTTGAAATGCATTTCGAAACCAAACAATCTCCACGTAGCCTCGGAAGCAGATACGAATCTTGCGTCAATATACTGTTTAATTTCATCAATGACTTTATCACCTTGATCTTTTTCATGTGATTTATAAAACACAGCCGTCGTCCGATCATTGCCTTTGTGCACATATTTGAATAAATACTTTATAGATCGGGATCTGTTGCACCATTCAACATTAATATGAGCTCTGTATTTTTTGAGAAGATATGCATTATGGGGTACTACATACCTGCAACAGAAATGAGTAATGTTTTTATATTGTTAGTACTAATTAATTATTGTGCAACAAAAAAAATGAAACAAATAATTAAAAAATACCTAGTGTCAAGATCAATTCCATTCTTCAAGACAGTCCGACCAAGATCTCTTCTTCTGTACACGACAAAACCGTCGTTATTTACAGTGGTTCGATGGGCGAAGTCTTTAGGAAAATTCTTCGTGCAACGATTTTTATCCATGCATGGAGATTTTCTATTAGCTAATCCACATGGTCCGTGAATCATGAACTCTTTCACAGCTTCATAATATTCGCTGTCATGCAGCGGGTCGGGTATTTCAGCAGAAATCAAACCATCGACGATATCAGCGCAAGGCGTTTCGGTAACGTCTTTTAAAAACAGCAGAATGTGGGCATGTGGCAAGCCACGTTTCTGAAACTCAATAGTGTACACGACTGCGAAACATAAATAAAAAATGTATATTAATGTTTAAAAATATTAAAAAATAAAGTGAACTAACAAAGAAAAAACATAAACAACATGCATATTTTATTACCCGCGCTGAGATCTCCAAAGATTTTGTTCTGGCGAATATCTGTCAAAATATTATCTAGCTTTTCATGAAATATCCGAGCAATAATGTCTGGTCTGTCATTGGGGATCAAACCTCGCTTCTTACAATACCTAGTAATTTCATCACAATTTGGGTTGCATGTCATGGTAATGAACACATTCGGATAACCAACGGACCTGCATATAGCCATAGCATCGTGATAATTCTGCAACATGTGTCGAGCTCCTCCAACAAACGAAGAAGGTAGAATTATTCTCTTTCCGGTATTCGAAGAATTATTTTCCCCGCTATTTAAACGCGTCATCCAAAGCACTGTAACAATCCGAACGAAAATCCTGTTGATGATTCTTCATGTACGTTAATCTGTACGACTCTACCATGGTGTAAGCATCGACAATGAACTGTTGAAACAATCGTCTTGAATGAAGAATATGAGGAGACTCATTCAACCTCTCATGTAGTCTGTACGCCACATATTCTCTCACGGTATTATCCTTCAATTTAGTTTCTTTGCTTTTTGCGGTCTCTTTATGAGGAACGTCGTCTCTGTATCCATCTTCACCAAACAAAAATATTAAAGGATATTGAAGCGGAAAATAAGCAACGTGCAACTCATCAATGCGGGTCAATTGCTTGGATTTAGTTTCAACAATTATATCCCTTCCATCGCGAAGGTCGTCGACATCTCCAACAATTAAAGCTGCAACTTCAGAGACTTGAGGGAGATTATACGTGCGTCCGTCGGTGTTTCGTTTACGAATTAATCTCAATTTGAAATCAGCATCACTATCAAGCCTGAAATTTTCACCTGAAAAACGAAACCAACGCACCAGTAAATTATTTTCGTCAAGAATATTCTTGAGCTTTTCTACTATTTCAGAATGTTCTTTTAATTCTTTTTCCAATCTTTTTTGCTCTTTGTCTTCAATGTCATTTGAAGCAGATTCCCTGTTCAGCAAATAGTAAAATATAAATCAATATTAATAAATACCTTTAATAATACAATGTAAAATATTTATCAATTAATAACATTAATTAATAAATTACGAAAAGATAATTAATATTATAAGATTGAATTATACGTACCCCACAGATGTTTCGTTATCTTTTTCTTTATTGTCTTTTGGAGATGGTTTTCTGTTCATGAAATAGAAATATATTGTATTTATCAATAAATCCGATTAATTAGTAAAAATAAAATCATCAAAATATAGTAAAACAAAGTAATTATACTTGGTATCGATATACAAATAAGGGTTTGAATTAAAAGTACCTCGCAGCCGTTATTCGATTTTTTATCTCGCTCTCGCCGTCGTAAAAGTACAACTGAGCAAACTTCGGATTACTGCTATCTTCTGGCACCAAATTTCCAATCTTATGATGGTTATCTCCATTTATTCTAAAAGTGGGGGGTGATCCTCCGGTGTTAATAGAGTTGTCTACTTTTCCTCCCATAGACGTGAACGAAAATATCATGTTGTAGAATCGGATTTCTCTTTGGAATTTTTTACTCGAAGAATCATCTCCGTACAGTAAACTACTGTAATTTTCTGGAGGCACCAACATTTTGGGTAATTCTATCTTACCTGTTCAAATACATTTTATTAAAAGTAATTAAAGAATAACGAAAGAAAAAACGACTTCAAAATCTCACAAACAGCTTATTTTAAACAAATTAAATACTAACCATGCATGCAACATTTACTGTATATCGGCTTTCCTTTCTTATTTTTCGCCTTTTCCAATCTTTCATCGTACCAAAACATTGCGGAACAATGATCACATTTCCAAATTGGATCACCCATATCTTCATAACCTATTAAAGAAAGAATTTACAGAACACATTCAAATATTGCTCAGTTAAAAGTATTCTTTCAAATGTATGTAAATTGAATGATATATCTTAATTTTAAAAAGTACATAAAAAAGACCCTTACTCGGATAAGCAGGGTTCTTATATTTGGTATATCGTTGTTCATTTGTCACTGTAACAAAGGGATTTACAAAATCCTTAGATTTAGTTTGAGCCTCTAAAGCGATACCAATTGGAGTCCTTGGAATTCTCTCGGTTATAGGAACTGGATCCTCAGGAATCTCTTGCGGAGTTCCTTAAAAATGACGAAGTACATTTAAACGATCAATATATATACATATATATGTTAAAGCCAGTGTCAAACAATTAACATAAGATAATGTTTAAATATATAAGGCCGCAATCATAAAATATATTAATGAGGATATATAGTACTAAAATATACCTAAAACATGAACAGCTGAAAAATCAACATCAAGGTTTCTGGCTGATTGCATAATTATATTCTCTTTATCCTTTTTTCGAGCTCGAATGGTTTTCAATTTATTCATGGATAGATTGTTTCCAACTTCGCAAGGATTCTGCATCATAGGTACTGTCACGAAAAGAACAATTAAAATTATTGATATTGTAAATTTAAAAAAAAATTATATTTAAATAATAAACATTGAAACGAACCGTTTGATATGTCTTGGAGGGGAATATTATTTTTTATCTTTTTGGGATTTTTAACTGCTGGAGTGCTTAAGTTGTTCCTTTTAGCGCGGTTAGGTTGAGTGACACATGATCCATGCGGAGAATATACATTTGGTGGAATCGAACAATGATTCATTGTGGAAGCATGATTAACTGCACCTATAGCAATATAAGTTAAATGTACGAACTTCAATTTAAATTTCATGAAATAAGTTTTATACTCACTTTGTGTTTGCATAACACTGGTTGGAACTGGAACGGGCGCAACTTGATTGTAGTTCATATTTGGAATAACATTATTGGAATAAGCCCCGAAAATATATATATCTACAATGTATGAAATATAAGAACAAAAAACATATGAAATTAAAGTACAATTGCAATGATTAACTTACCGTACAAATTAGTGCTCGAAATCGGTGTGTGTTCATTGTTCGATACGTATTTACCCTTTCCCTTGTCTGCAAAATAAAAACAACATACAAAATAATAATTGGTAAAAATACTTTAACTTTATATATACAAATGTATGCGATACACAAAAAATAAATCTAAGGATTTTGTAAATCCCTTTGTTACGATTGACTGCAAAAGCATGATTAATTACTGCACCTATAGAACTATAAATCAAATATACAAACTTTAATGATAATTTCATGTAATTAGTTTTATACTCACCTTGTGTTTGCATAACACTGGTTGGAACTCGAACGGGCGTAACTTGATTGTAGGGCATATTTGGAATAACATTATTGGAATAATCCTCGAAAACATATGTATCTACAATGTATAAAATATAAGAACAAATAACATACGAAGTTAATATACAATTGCAATGATTAACTTACCGTACAAAGTAGTGCTCGAATTCTGTGTGTTTTCATTGGTCGATACGTATTTACTCTTTCCCTTGTCTGCAAAATAAAAACGACAAACAAAATCATAACTGGTAGAAATACTTTAACTATATATATACAAATGTATGCGATAAACAAAAAATAAATATAAGTATTTTGTAAATACCTTTGTTACGATTCACTGTGGAAGCATGTTTAACTGCACCTATAGCAATATAATTAAATATACATACACTAATGACAATTTCATGAAATAAGTTTTATACTCACTTTGTGTTTGCATAACACTGGTTGGCACTCGAACGGGCGTGACTTGATTGTAGGGCATATTTGGACTAACATTATTGGAATAAGCCCCGAAAACATATGTATCTACAATGTATAAAATATAAGAACAAATAACATATCAAATTAAAGTAAACTTGCAATGATTAACTTACCGTACAAATTAGCGCTCGAATTCGGTGTGTGTTCATTGGTCGATCGGAATTTTTTCATACCTTTGTCTGCAAAATAAAAACAACAAACAAAATCATAATTGGTAGAAATACCTTAACTTTATATATACAAATGTATCCAAATACTAAAACATTAACAACAAATACAGAAAAGCCTTCATCGGAAATAACCATTTGTTATGTCGTTGAAAACACGGGTATCTGTTCTCTTGTTTGTTGTACTCTGAAAATCATCGCTGTAAACCTTTCTCTTAAAAGCGTGTTGTTCTGTCAGACACGACCCTTGAACAGGAGTTATCATCGGTGATGATTCAATGAAATTCCTATCATTTACAGGAGTAGCCATAGCTGCAAGAAGGTACTTTAATATATAATTTACATTCAACAATAAATAATTATAGTGAATTCGCATATTAAAGAACACAAATTAATTAACAACTCATTATTAATATTAATAATATTTTCGACGGGACATAAAACAATGCTAATATGCACTAAATTGTAATTTTAATCTTACAGGGTATTCGGGAAGAATCGGTACAAATTGAAATTCCACTACCTCGTTTATCCGGTGTCTGTTCATTCTTATTTGTTAAAGACTTCAACAGAAATGTATCTTCGCGTATTACAACGTTGGTATTTAAATCATAAGAAGTACTTTGAAAATTGAATTATAATCAACTTACTCAAATTCTCGTCCTGATAAACATTTCCTCCAATCGTTGTATTGGATTTAGACTTCCCTATATCTGCATAAATACGAAAGCATATAAAATGCCATGAATTACAATGTATATTAACATACCAGAATAATCGATTGCTACATCACAGAAAATGTTTAGGATAACCTGAATCTCCATTCTTTTTGCTAGAAGACATCGGTATGCAGTCTCAAATATACTCTATATTTGTTAATATCAGAACTCACACGACAAAAGAAATCGCACAAATGATTTTATCAGAATAAAAATACACAAATATAGAACGCGAAGTCTGAAAAAAATTATTTGCTTTATAAATAAACAATATTCGTAAAATTTGTAACGATAGGAAAAGAACACAAACCGGAATTATAAACAAAAACAATACTTTGTGGAAGTGCTTAAATAGAATGAAGAAATGTTGTATAATTTTAAGGATATCAGAATTCAATTGTTGCTAAAATAATGAGCGGATTATAAGGAATCAAATATTTTAAACAATTAAGGAATAAGTACCTAATTAAGATATGTATGTTATTTGAAAAAATAAAAAATCTTTGTACAAAATAAGGATTCGTATTCCTTAATTATATTAACATCGTCAAAATATATATGTTCCAATATAAGATTTTCGAATAAGAATTCTAAAATAACAATTAATCAAAACTGTTTATTCAATATTTATTGTGCTTTCATTTGAATGTATAAATATTATCAATTTAAATTTAAATGAAAATAGACAACAAATCATATAATAAAAACGTAACTTATTTTAGAAAATAAAAATAACTTGCGATAAATTCATGCTGCAAAAGCATTATTGTACTGAATAAAATCAAAAACATAAAGAAATAAAAAACAGTCTAAAATGAAAAGGAATAATTGAAGAAATAATCAAACTTAAGAATTCAATCAATCGGTAGAATGATTAATCTTAAGTTTGGAGTTCGTTGAACCCTGCTCATCAGGTAAATCATCGTCGCTCAATATTTCCAGCGGCCTTTTGAAATGCTTGACAGATTCTGGAGATTTGAATTCATCCTCAATCTTCACGCGGACAGAAGATACTTTCTCAGAAGAGTGCGTGTCGCGAACGACGTCCTGGTCTTGACGCTCGAAAAATTGAACTACACGGTGATCGGTTTTTTTGTGTTTCTTGAGAAAGTGAGCATCGTCTGAATATTTATCCACGGAATAGACCGAATCTGTTCCTTCGATGTGCTTTGTTTCAAGGCTCACTCTGAACATGAGCTCTTTTCCGATGAGATCATCGACAGGTTGAGGAATTTCAATTTTCTTCTCGTCCTTTTGATTTCCATCAACATCTAAAATAGTTTGAGTTTCCTGAAAATAATATAACAACTCATTGAGGAATTGGTGTAATAAAACAATCTTGGTTCAGCCGGTATACTGAAGCAATTAAATACGACTTTGGATTAAAATATATTTAAAATAACTTACAACAATCTTGTTCACAGAAATAGCAGCTGCGGCTTTCCCAATGAGAGAAGCGACAACGTCGTTCCACAACAGCAAAACAACATTATCATCACCATCAACAAATTGTGCGTGAATCTTGTACCTCACATTGACGCTAACATTGGTTGAACAGTTATCACAAAAAAATCCAGACTCATTCTCCGCAACCTTCTTTTTGCATTTGAAGCAACTGTTATAGCACCAACCTCTATCGTAAAATATTTCAGATATGGAACCGACAATCCAATATTTTCCAACCTATAAATCACGAAGGGAAAACAATCAAATGTTTATTACTGTTTAATAGTTTATAATTTTAGTTTTAGACATACAAATATTAAACAAAATACATATAAAATAAACATATATTGAATATATACCTTTTTCTCCGACTTCAAATCTTTCAAACAAAGAACTATAGTATCGGGGTTCTGCAATTCATCTCTTACACTCACGTAAGAGGAAGAAGATATCATGGAGCCATCAAACGATAGAGAGACATCGTCATCAGATAGTCTGAAAAGTAAAGATTATAAATTATTTCACATTATGTAATTGTAGAAAAAAAACAATAATAATTTATTTTACTTGTTTCCGAACTCGACAATTTCATCCAGATTTTGATCCGTGATAACTTTAGTTGCGTGGTAAGTATTGGAAATACCAACGGCACCTATATAATAAAAAACAATTAAAAGATGAACCTTGTTATATTTTGCACTTTTAAGTAAAAAATAAGTGTATAAGAAAGGGTCCCGTACAAACCTTGGAAAAGAATTTTAGTTCTACATAGCTGAATGATGACGACATTCTTATCCGTTTTTCTATTGCGTACGCTCTCAACAAATTTATTCATTTGTTTGCAATACGGTTCCCAAAGTACACACTCGATCTTATTCTCACTGTTTCAAAGTATAAGATTGAATAAACACCACTTTTACAAATTATAATTAAAAAAATGTGCTTTTAAAATACTAAAAGAAATAATATTCTAAAACATTATGATGAAAGTAAATAAACTCACTCCAAATCTTTAAGCAAAAGATGAATACTTTGGTTGGCCTTAGCAAGAGGGTCTTCCTTCAATTTAATGTCTTTCAAGTCGATGACTTGTCCAATTACATCTGTAAATAAAAAATATAAGTCATAACATACCCATTAAAACTTTATAATAGTTTAAAGAACATTATAATTAAAACTATGACTTAAATAAAAATATTCATCTACATACCAAAAAGAGGTCCATCGGCTTTTTGAATACTCTCCTTTATATCAACAAAACTTTTGAATTCGAACAACGTCTTTGGGAAATTCGGAACAGTTGCCGGGGCCAAAAACGTATTCCTCTGTAATATAATCCTGTACGGATGGTCAGTTATAGGAAAATTCTTCTGGCTATCAACAACCGAGAATTGACTAATGGACAGTAGCTCTCCTTCGATCATTTTATTATCAAACTGATAAATCAAAAAATTTCGAACAGACGCTTGAATTCTAGTTCCCTGCAAAAACCAACGGGTATTAGTATATTTTAATAAACTTATAACTGATTTCCAAATAAAATAGATAAAGAGTTCAGATTCATGGTTAATTATTTAGTAAAAACAAAATATAAGCATAATAAATAGTGTATACCTCCTTGTCAACAAACAAAAATTCCAACGTTTGCGGAATTCTTCCATTCCCGGTGGTCTTCCACTTCCTACAAACACGAACCCGGATATTCCAATCAATCCTATATTTATTAATTTGCGAAAGGGGAGTGTAATTCGTAACCATTTCAGTATTAGAAGCCATTGAAATTTGATTGAAGTCTTTCTTGAAAGTATTGGATTATTTATAGCCGAGATCAATTAATAGAAAATATTATATATATATTAATAATATATACTCTTGACGATAAACACATATGGAGATATTTATGAAACATATCTTAACAAATATTTTGTCGATTCATAATTATTCTTTTAAGAATAGTATTTAGATAGGTGTTGATTTACTTCCTTCTCTTAGTATATTCTTATTAAAAAATAAAAGATTTAATCTTTTACTATTCGAGCGCTAATTTTCAATCTTACTATAGTCTATATTGTTATTAAAAAATAAAAGATTTAATGTTTTACGTGAAAGATAATTTTCATTAATAGCACGATTTATCTGTCATATTACTATGTATATTTATAGTTATAATATTGGGCCAAATATAAAATATTACGTTTTCAAAAATAATATCACTAATGTTGGTGTGTTGTTTTATACTACAAATATAATAAAAAATGATATCACTAATGTTGGTGTGTTGTTTTATACTACAAATATAATATTTTATATATTTTGTTTTCGTTCGTATCTTTGATTTTATTAATTTTGCAGATATATATTGATTGATGCAGTTGGCGATTTTAACGATTTACATAAATATTCTTTTTAAATATACTATGTATTTTTCAATATAATGTTTCAAGTATATTTGGTTACACAATGTATAATGTTTAGAAATAAGTTCATTTTATGAGATAAAACCTTAACAAAAGAAAATGATTCTCCAAACAAATAATTAATAAAATAATTTTTATTCGGAAATTCGGAAAATCAAATTGTTCGAATACATGAATTATTTTGAAATAAAAATAAATCTAAAAAAGTTTCCAATGTTATTATCAATAAAGAGAGAATAATAAAAAAACGTTGGAAAGTGGAATCATCTTTTAAGATAATTCAAGAGATGTGGACCACGTCGAATCTGACATTGAACTTCAAGAAATGTGAATTACGTTGGAACATTTGCGCCACTTACCTACAAACCTATATAAAAATACAAAAAAATAATAATTATAATTCGCAGTGGGTGATTACAAAATTAAAGATGGCACATCAATTACATAAAATTCTAAAATTGAATCCGGAACTTACTTTTGACTATACTCAACAGCCTCATGCACATGATTATATATGATCACTTTTGTTGCGCCATCAGTGTTGTGAAGTACAAACTCCTCTACACGATTAAAAAATTGATTAAATATCAAAAAACAATTCTAAATATAGAAGAATAATATATGCTTCACTAATTATATACCATTGAACATCATAGTGGAAGCAAGTTGAACGATGATAACAACACGGCCCAATTTTTTATCTCTAACCATATCCACAACGCTTTTGATCTCGCTAGAAAAAGGACCAAAGTGAACAAAGACAATGCTTTTATAACTGCAAAAAAAAATATAAATAAAACAAATTTAAGTTTGTATTAAAAAGGATTAAAGTTTTAACAAATATTATTATAAAAATTACATAATCCGTACTTTAGATCTCCAATACGAAACCGAATGAATTTTAGTCCTCGACCGCAGCAATCTCCATTCATCATAGTGTAGTCAACATCGAGAATATGACCGATTATATCTTGTGAAAAAGAAATTCATATAAGAACGCAATAAATAATATTATATTGGAAAGTACAAATATATTATGAAAAAAAAATATTCGAAACTTGTTATTAAGTAAGTAATCGTACCAAGAAGAGGACCACTGTCTGGATAAGAATGCTCACTAACGCACCAAAATGGTTGAAATTTGTAAACAGACTTTGGGAAAATTGGGTCGTAGATTGATTCAACCGATGTTCCTTTGACGAAGCGAATCATCATAGGGTTGTCCACAATTAGATTGGCACAGGAAGTTGCCATCACACGAAAGTTGTTCACGTTGTAGAGTCCGCCCTCGATAAGTTTTTTATCAAAATCTTTAACGCACACATCTTTTGGAACAGATGCATGAATTTGAGTTCCCTGTTTTAAACACAAAATTATTATGTGAAGATAACAGTATACATCAATTAATCATATCAGAATAATTACTAAAAAAATTTGATTATATTTTTATTTTTCAAAATCTTACTTCTGCATCTATCATGACCAATTCCAAACTTTGTGGAATCATCCTGGAACCCGGTGACATCCATTTTCTGCATACTCGTACAACGATGTTGAAGTTGGTCCCAACGGTAGTTAAGTTTGACAAAAAATCGATCATCATTACTGATTTTGCAGAAGCTACCATGTAAATAGTTATCGGACTATTAATATAATATGAAAGAAGTAACGAATGGTAAAAAATAAAAGTAAATATAATATCTACTATAGAAAAGATTCTATACTGATTATCATTCCTTTTTAAAATAGTTATCAACAATTTTGGGCATATATATTTTTGATACGGTCAGATAATTAATTGTAAAAAAATCTCAGTATTTATCTGGACTAATAACAAATCCTCAAATCAAGGAGAAAACACATTATTTAATAGCTTTATTGAATTATAACACATTATTTAATAGCTTTATTGAACTATAATATTTGTTAATTATTGAACTGATAATTCATTAAGATTTGATAAGTATTAATCGAACCATGCTTCATGTCGTTGATTGTTGATTAAATAAAAAATTCAACATATTTATGAATGATGTTCATATAAATATTTCACAACAACAAATATAGGAACATAAAAAAGACGTAGATAATAAACTAAATTTAATATGTCAATAACAGAAATATAAAACTCCAAACTGAAATATTTGTTATAAATGCATCGAAATAAATTAAGTAGGTGATACTTTGACAGACAATGCTTTAGAAGAAGGATCGTAGGAGAAGACCAACTCCATGCCCTCTTTAAAATCATTCTGATCATAGAATGATCTCCATTCTTCTCTGAGAAAAAGACGTTTGCGATCTTTTCCTTTTCCGTTTCGTACACGGGCTGGAATTTTTACCCCACTTTTAGCATTGGAGAGAATCAAGTTTGACTTGTGCACAATCCCAGTATCCTCTGCTAACTGTCTTGGGATGGTCTGAATACGAAGTTGAAAAATACTGGTTAATGTAAAATTAAGCAATGCACACAGACATTTTATCCAATTTAGGTGTAACTTACCAGACGATAGTGGTGATGCGTCTGGATTGTCAAAATAAAACTGGAAGAGAGATCTGATAAAAGAAATTCAGGCCTACTTAGGAGTAAATAAGGAGAATATTTTATTTCAACCATACCCACACTATAAATGTGTACATTGAAGTGTGATGGATGAATCCATTGGAATGTCAACAAATCAGCATACTTAATCTCATATCTTGCCTTGAATTCAGGCCACCCCCTACTCACATAGAACCGTTGCATGAAATCTACATCTAACTGAACAGGCATCATTGGACCATTAGGTGTTTTGAAATTTGTGATCTTTGGAATTTCACACGTGCATCTGTTCCGGAATGCTAAGGGAAAAACCTATCAAAAGAGTCTATTGTAAAAACTAAAAATGCGTGATAATATAAATTAGATAAACAAAAATTATAATCAAAAGTATTGCGCGAACTTACAATAATCGTCTCATTTTCATCTTCTAGAGTAACATGGAATATAGGTGTGTAGTCGAGTCCTATCCTGACTACAAAAGTTAATTAGGCTTAGGGTCAGATTAAAAATATAAAAAGAACAGACCCAAATTACAATAAGGTATTTGAATCAACTAACATCATAGATGGACTACAAATTCAATTACCACATATCTTTAATTAGAACAAAAATTTTAAGTAGATTGACAACAATATCATTGAATTAAAATACCACATCAAAAACAAACTCTGAATTGATAAAAAAAAAAGATAAAACTTACAATTGTCTACATCAACAACACTCTCCCGTGATATATTCTCGTTGGAATCGATATTAGACATTTTAAATACTCTCTAGAAATTAATTCCCTGAAAAACACATTGAAAAATAAAGTTATCATATACAATAAACAAAGTATAAGAATACCCATACACAAAATAATTAGAAGCTAATCTTAAATAAAACAAAAAATTTGTAACATTATCGAATAGAATACGAACATGATTATTGAGAAGAGTATGATGTAGGATAAAGAACATATTGAAAATATAGAATAACATAATCTATTGTTTGATACCTGATTAAAGTGAATGTGTAAGTTTTCTTCTCTTCAAGAAGGAGAGATCAATACACGTGAAACCCTAGATTTGAATTCAAAACGAAGATACACAGAGTTTATGAAGTAGACGAAGGGTCAAATACTTAAGTAAAATATGATTATTTAATACAAATATTTATTAACAAAATTTAGCAAGTAAGTCAATGTTTGTTTTATTATATAATATAATATTATTTAAAACCTAATAATTATTGTATTTTTGTGGGATGTAGATTTAGTAAGCGCACAATAAAATACTCGTTGATTTTCTAGTTGATTACATATATGCATTGTTTTTAATCTATCTTTCCTAATACTAATCCGTTTAAGTTATTATTTATAGAATTCAAACAAATTTCTAAAAGTTTGAACACAGTTAAATTGTATAATATTTTTTGTTGAATAAAATAGTTAAAAAAGTTGAAGATATAGAATAAAATTGTAAAAATGTTATGTGTTACGAAATATGATGTATTTTGTAAATATTATAGGACATAGACTATTTAAAGTGTTGTTTGTTCAGCACAAATACAAAAATCAAATTTATCAGCAAGCTCAATATAATAAACATTATCACTATAAAGCTTCGAAAAAATTAATAAATATACCAAAACAGAAACAGAATTTTAGCAATTTGTTTAAACTATCAAACGAATAAAACGACATAATTAAAATCTCGGTTGTTCAATCTGAATAATGATCAGAATCATAAAAATTCTTCCCCAGCGTACAATGTCGTTGAAGAAATATCGTAGTAGAATTCCAAAATCATGCCCTCTTGAAAATGATTCTGATCGTAAAACGATCTCCATTTTCGTCCAAGATAAATGCTATTTCTCCCATTTCGTTTCTGCAAAGGCACAACCATTCGATTTCCTCTAGCGTTGGACAGGGTCAATTCTAACAGTTGATCAATCTCAGTGTCTTCAGCAAATTGTTTAGGTATCGTCTAATACAAACGAAAAGTTGTACATTTATATTAAACATCAAAATTAACAACTAATGTTAAAATTTTAGGAAGTAGAACTTACCAGGCGATAGTGGTGATGTTTTTCCAATATTTGACTGAAGCTGTGACGTAGGGACAGTATATCTACGACAGGCACACGTCCGATAACACCAGCATTATAGTATATCTCAACATTAGTGTCGTCAAAAATGTTTACATTGAAGTGCGATGGATAGACCCATTGGAATGACAACATATTTCCATACTTAAGACGATATTTTTCCTTGAATGGAGCCCAACCGCTCATTATATGAAGACGATTATTATTGTCTTCACTTAAAGCAATAGGATGGGTTATACCGTCTGGGGTCTTCAGATTGGTGAACAATGGCATCTGGCAAGTGCTTAGTCTAAGAAATTTTGAAGGAATAATCTAACAAAATACGAAATTTGTCAATATAATAATTATCTAAAAACAATCAGTATAGAATGGATGCTTACAATACACTGGATATCATCACCTCCGACCCATGTATTAAATCGGGGAGCGTAGGGTGGTACTCTTCTTGCTTCAAATTATTTGTTGTCATAGTTAGAAAAAAATAAACAGGTCAAAAAATATATTTATCATGTCAACAAAGTAAAAGAAAAATAGTTTAATCACTGTAATGGTACAAAAACTCAACTTATACATAACTAATTTAGAATTGTAGATTATTATAAAAACCTGAGGATACAATTATTTTAAAATTTATATTGGTGAATAATGCAGCAAGATTAGGAAAAATATAAACATCACTGAAGAAACTATAACCAATAACAAAGATTTTTTTAAATAACTATGATGAATAAATCAATAAATACTGAATAAGAACAAACAGCTTAAATAAATCGTAACAACAGGAGACAATACTCACAATTTTCTAGATCGGCATCGCTTTTGCCGCGACCCTTATTTGAACTGCTACCTGACATTCTAAGGTTGGGATAAAAGAAATTCATTCCCTGTATTTTGAAATAAAACATAGTAAACATATAAAAAAAGTACTCATCATAGAGAAATTAAAACATGAAGAAGATAATTGAATAAAATCGATCCTGATTATTGAGAAGAACAATATGTAAGACAGAATCAATACTATACATACAAATTAGTATACCTTCAAAGATTCAAACCTGATTAAAACAAAGGGATAATTTTTATTATCTTCAAGCAGCCGAGATCAAAGGATGAGAAACCCTAAAATTTCTTCCAAAACGGCGGTATACAGTCTTTAAGAAGTACACGAAGGTCGTAACCATATATAACTATTGTTTATTTTATCACAAAATTAATTAAAATAACTTAAAAAATAATGCGACAATTCTGTCTTTGGAACAACTAAAAGTTTCATTCTTTTTTTATTAAATTATGCACGTGTATAAACTATTTAGTATATGTACTACTTGGGAAGAGTTTATTTAAGTATATGTTATATACATAAAAATAAAATTGAATAGTAATAAACTCAACCTGATACCTACTATTGAATCAAATTTTTTAAAAAAAAAAATTGAAGTGATAAATCAGATTATCAATGAAATGAAGTAATATTGTTTGATTGTTGTTAATATTTCGTAAAATAGTTTAAAGAAATTCGTATATGATAATGAAATAATAGTTCGTAGTTTATTTTCAAGAGCTGTTAAATTTATATTCAGAGTATATATAAGGCATTGATAATCCAATATAGAGATCAAAATATTTACATTGCAGTTAAAAGATAACAAATATAGATAGTGAGGATAAATAAAAACAATATTGATTGTCAAGGTCAGCATCAACACAAAAAATAAATATTAAAGTTCAACTTCATATCATAAGAACATTCAAAAGCATTACTTACACAGTGCAACTAAAAGCACTGACAACGTAGCGCAAAATATTCTAAACCATACCGGTTTAGAAATTGTTCAAAACACTGATGTAGTTTGATGATGCAAAAGAAATAGAAATATTTAAGCAAAACAGGCAACTACGAACATGATGTCTTTAAACCGAAAAAACTTATACATTTTCTACACCGTTCTTCCCATGATCATTTTGAAATTTCAGGCCATCCTTGCAAAAAAAGAAAGACAATTGAAAACAATAGTCAGTTACTTTTTCAATTTTTGACAAATTAAATAAAAGATATTAAAAAGAAACATTCGATAGGTGAATAACCATACCACTGAATATACTCGATGGCCTCGTCGATATGATTATAAAGGGTGAGACGGGTTGCATTGAACGTGTTACAAAGAACAAACTTATCTGCAAATCAAACATTATTACAATCATCAAGTTAAAACTGAAACCAAATTAATGAACAAATAATTAAAGAGATTGCTGAAAAAATAAATACCCTCCCGAATCATAGTGTTGCAAAGCTGGATGATTACAATCGCCCTGTTCAACCTATACTCGTACCACATGTCAAGATAACCTTTGATTTCATTAGTAAATGGAGGAAACATCAAGAAGTCCCTCTGATTGTTGCTGATATCAAAAAAAAAAAAAAGAATAATGTAAAGCTCTGTATATAGTGTTAACATAATTTAAGTACTGATTAATACAAATTATGAAAGTTACTTACTTCAGATCAGAAATCACAAAACGGATATATTCGTGTCCTCCAGAACCATCACCGTAAATCATTGTGTCGTCAATGTCGATAAGATGACCAATGAGATCTTTCAAAATCAGAAAATAAATAAAAACCAATAAATTTATGAAATCAACATAACAAAATAACAATTTAAAGCTTGCATGTAGAGAACAATCTAATCGTGTACATACCAAAAAGTGGTCCATTATATGGATAAGTTTGTTCGGTGATTTGATCAAAAGATACAAGCAGCGAGTCAATGGAAAACCCAGATCCACAACATTCAGAACTCTCGTCGAATCAAGAAAGTTGATCATGATGGGATTAACCAAAAGAGGATTAACACGGGGGCTATCTGACACTTGGAAATGCCTAATGTTGTAAACGTCACCTTCTTGAATATCGTCAGAGAAACGAACCACCAGTGGACCATCAATGAATCCATGAACCTGAGTACCCTGTAAAAAACAAATATGTAAGAACACAGATCCAAACCCTAATTTTCAGAGCAATATTACTAAAAATCCGATTTTGAGTATATGCATGTGTGAAGACCTAGCATCACCCACATTGTTAAACTTTGATTAATAGAAAAACTTGTATGTCTAAGTATTAAACTGAAAATTACAGAGCAAGAACATTTTCTAAAAAATCAGCTTAATCGCACAAAACAATAGTTGTAGATCTGATGTTTTTACTTACAAAATAACAGCTTAGAAAATCAGAAAATAACAAACCTCGGCATCGATCAGAACAACTTCCATACTGAGAAGATCATTCTTGTGGCCAAAGTTATAAAATTTACGGGTGCATCTGACGACGACATTCCAATCCGTTGTTTCGGTAGTGAGTTGTGAGATGGGGCGATTGAGGGCCATTGTTAAGAGAGATGAAAAAAGAAGATGAAAAGGTTTTCTTGAGAAGCCTGATAATTGAATGACAGGAGGAAGAAGACCTTTTTGAAAGGCCGCATCGGTAATCGATGTATAAGACACATACTTTATTAAATGCAATAATTAATAATAATGTAACAGCGGGAACCGTGAGTTGTAGTAGCTTCAAAACTCATACAAAAGATTTATCTTCGATTCAATACCAAGAGATACATTTAATTATAAGTAAAAACATAATAATAAGTTTAAAAGAAATTAAACTTTGAAAATAATTTAATTAAACTTTGGCCAAAGTTTTATTTAATTTCTTAGATACTACATATAACTTCAATGCACAATTTTAAAATATATACATTAAAGTGTATCTATTGTACTGATTTTAAAGATTTTAAAGTAGTTATGAAATAAATGGACGTATTTGTTATGGTTATGTAGAAAATAAATGTGTCAATATCCACTAAATAAATTTCCTATAAAAAGGGAGCACGAAATAGTAGTTTTTTTTTCTTATTTAATATATTAATTGGATAAAAATATTAATTATTTTATAATCATTGTTATTAAAAATATGAAAAATAGATATGAAAAAAAATAGAATTACGCAAAAGAAAATAGAATACAAATCTTCGACGTGGTGAAAAAATATCGGTTAGGAATACATAATAATTATATCTCTTTTTTTCTTATACGAATTATTAATAATAGTTTCTTCAAGAAGGTGAAATAAGCATTCGTCGAATATGGATTTGTTTCTACAGTGATAACGCCACAGGTGAAATAAGCATTCTGATGAATATTATATTAAAAAAAACGCGAATGTCGTTCAACTTGAATCCATTTCGAGAAGATCACGAACGGGACTCCAATTATCTTGAAATCTGTTATACATGAAAATTTTGTATTTAATTAGAATCAAGAAAGTTAGGAGAAGAAAATCGTATATAATATTAAGAGTACGATTTTCGCATTCGCTAATTAGTGATTTACCGTCGATGGTATGCAACTGCCTCGTCAATATGATGATAAATTTTAACCTTTGTAGCATTCTTAGTATTACACAAAACAAAATCACCTACAAACAGTATACAATATGAAAATATAAAAATGATTTAACACATTATCAAATATAAATTTAAAATTCCACGTAAATAGCATATTTACCGTTGAACATCATGGTGCTTGCAAGCTGAATAATAATAACAGCAAGACTCATTCTGTTATCTCTTGCCATATCGACAACTTCAATTATTTCGGTTGAAAATGGTTCGGAATATAAGAACTCAACGATACCAAAACTGTTTATAAAGATGACACATTTATTGTATGTAAAAAATATATTTTTATTGTATAATACAATTTGGATAATTGAATTAATACAATTAAAACTTACTGTAGATCTCCAACACGAAGACGTATAAATCTATGCCCTTGACCGCGAATACCATTCATCCTTTCAGAATCAACGTCAACAATGTGACCAATGATGTCTTGTATAAAATAAAGTAACACGTGAGAAAAAACAAATATAAACATATTAAAAGTTGTATTTTATACTGTATAAAATATAAGGTATTATAATTGTTAAGTTATTTTTTAAAATAAAAAAACATACCCAATAGAGGACCCTCCGATGGAAAGTTAAGCTCGTTGATACACCAAAAAGGTCTGAAATTATAGATTGATTTAGAAAAATCTAAATACCATGTAGGTTCCACAGTTGTTCTTTTTTGGAGAATTATCGTATATTTATTGTCGGCAACCATATCATTCACAGGCAACTCAATAACTTGAAACTTATTGAACCTGTAGAGTTCACCCTCAACAATCTTACTGTGGAACTGATCGAATAGATCCGTCTTTACAAATGCATGAATTTGATCACGCTGGTAAAAAAACATAAAAAATATCATAATCACGACACTTTTGTATTGTGAAGCGAATATATTAAAAAAAATAACACACAGTATTTTTTAGGTCAAATTGATTAGCTTACCATGAGATCCATCATTACAATATGCATCGCCGGCTTATATGGATAATCTCCTGATGAGAACCATATTCGACAGATCCTTACAACGATATTCCAGTTCGTCCCAGTCGTAGTTAAACCGCAAAGCAAATCGTGACCCGCCATTGAAGAATCTTTGTAATGTCTAAAGAAAAGAGAATCAATTTAAATATTACTTACTGATAAAATAATTATGCTTGTGGAAAAAAGAGAAACAAATTGAAGTATAATACTAAAAGGATAATATATAGAAACACAATATTAAACGCCAATGACATATAAATTACTCTTAATATTTAAAGATAGATTTTTTGAAAGGATACAAACTTCCAGAACATATACGCCTTATTAATTACACATGTTTTGAACAGATACAAATTCCTTTTTTTTTGTGTAATTTAAAAAAGATAGAATATATCTATCTATATATTATGGTTAATCACTATCTTCTCTAAAAATACATTATGTAAGTTTAGTCCATTAAGATGACTAATTATATTAATTAAGTGTAAATATATAAATTGAAGTTGTCTAAGTTTCGTCCATTAAGTTGACTAATTATATTAATTAAGTGTAAATATATAATACTGAAGTTGAATATCTCGATATGCATGTAATGTGATTTTTCTTTTAAAACGGTTGAATCAAAAGATTGACCTATTTAAGTAATTCGAATATTAAATATGAAAAATTAAAAATATTTTACCAACAGTACTATAAATATGCAGAATATAGATATCAATTATTTTATTAGATTTTTGATTTATTAGTAGAAAAAAAATTGTATAATAATAACTCAAAAAGTCTTTAAATTATCCAACGACATGCGATTACGTTGGATTAGTCTTAGGAATAAAACGAATTCAAGCGTAAATTAAATAAAATAGAAATAAATCTATGTTTAATAAAACTTGATTCGTAGCCGAAAGGTCACCATTATAGAAAGAATCATCGTTGAACTTGCTATTGCTTGTTGGAATTTCCATAATCAATTTTGTATAGTTTATTCCGAACTAATTCTTCTTTGAGCTGCGGGAGAAGGTCAGAATTATCGCTACCCATATCCACAATGTACTCCGACAATCTTCCAAGTAGATGGCCTGATTCAACTCTGACCTTTAATATCAAATCTTTTCCAAGGAGCGAAAATACAACGGCGGGTATTACTTTGTTTATACTTTCATTTCCCAAAGTAACAAACGAATTGTTGGGAGAATCCTTGTAATAATACAATAAAAAAGTAGTTAGAAAAGTGAAAGAAAGTAAAATTAATGGTTCAATTAAAACCATAAATATGTGAATAATGGTTTTACTTACCGTGATAAGTGAACGAATAACTTCAGGAGCTGATTTCCGAAATAGAAATTTCGAAAGGTCATTCATCAAGACAAAATTTGCAGATTCATTTCCGTCGTTAACTCGTACGTGAATTTTATATCTTGAGTGAGGAATAAGATCTTGACGACAGGAATAGCACAACAAACTGGAAGATGAGACATCTTCTGAATCATTGCAAATTGGGCAAGTGGTGTAAAACCAACCACTATTAGAAGTAATTCCAGTTACTTTAACAACTGTCCAAATTTTCTGAACCTGTCTTAAACAGAAAAGTAATAAATTATAATACAATTGGATTTCAAATATTAATAATCATTATCACAGTAACATACCTTCCGACAAAGTTTAAGACGGAATAGAGATAAGACATTTGGTGAGTTGCTCCGCAATTCCTTTTCGGCAGTAATCACATACGGTGACTTAAATTCAGATTCATCCAACGAAAGAGCTTCTATATTCATAGGCATCCTAATATTGAGTATCAGTAAGAGCAATGAATAAGTAATTGAAAACTAACAAATAAGAAATACCGTACATATATAAATGAGAGAAGATTACCAAAAGTGTAAGTATTTGTTTAATTAATAAAACTTTTATAAACTCTTACCTTGCTTTAAAAAAATAATATCAGGCAAATCTTGGTTCAATATTAGGGTAGTTGCATTGTCGTGATTTGAAACGCAAATTTCACCTACAAAGAAATACATCATACAATTAACAGACTGTTTACAGATAATAAAATCAAAAAAGTAGTAAGTATTAATACTTCAAATAATATACCACGGATGATTGCTTTTTTGCAGAGATGCACAACCAAAACGATTTCAGACATTTGATTACTCTTCAAATATTGAACAAATTCGGATATCTTGGGAGAAGGAGGTTGAAAGAAAATGCAACGCAAACGGTTACCGCTATATAAAAAGAACAATAATCAATTATTGTTATTAGTAAGTGAAGTATACTTGTAAATTTAATGAGAGTGGGATAGTATTGCGTTAATATAACATTCATACTTTAAATCTTGAAGAATAATGTGTAATCGGTCGACATAAGGAGTTTCCTTGAGATCAATTACCTGGCCAATGACATCTACGAAAGAGCAATATTACGGAAATATAACATGAAGCATAGAAAAACATAAATATTGTGCAAAAGAAATTTTACCAAATAAAGGACCGTCATCGACAATTGAAGGATCTTTAACGTCTGCGAAACTCTTGAAACCGAATATTTTATAATATAAGAAAGGATAATTAGACTTCTCAATGCAAGTATGAAACTTAAATAGTATCATGTACTTATGATCACATATGCAGTTCGTAATAGGTTTCTCTACAACATCAAAATGTCGAATATTGCACATAAGCCCTTCCTCAATAAGGCTGTCAAAAGATCCAAAGAGGGATTCTTGCACAGAGGCTTGCATACGATTGCCCTTTCATGAAAAAAATAGAGTAAAAAATTATAAGAACAAAAAAAAAAAAAAAAACTGTTAATAAGACAGAATTAGATTCGACGACTTACATAAAAATCAACCAACAGAATTTCAAAGGAAGTCACAATTTTATCTTCTCCGTACGTATACCATTTCCTACATATCCGAATAGATAGAATCGATTCGATGTTGGACGGGTTTACTTCAGCCAAAGAAGAATAAAAATTAGACATTTTTTATTAGGAATAAGACTACGAATGTGTTGAAAAATACTGAAGTATGTTTACCCCTTTTATAGCAAAAATCCGAAATTAGGGTTAAAGAAAGATATGAGAATCCATATGATTTAGAATTCCAAAAAAATATAATTCTTATACTATTAATATTTAATATATTGTATGTTTAGAATCTTATAAAGGGTTATTGTCATTAAAAAAAGTGCAAAATACATATTAAATTTATCGTTAAATAGGTCTATTAATTAAGTATGATAGTATGTTTAAATAAGTAACCCATAATGAACCGAATGAAAGTGATTAAAGTCAAGCACAAATGTACAAATCTTAGAAAATTAACAATGTATCAGTTCAAAATAATAAGAGAAATACTAATTAAAACATATTAAAATTTATCAATAAAAGTCAGAAGCAGAAAACATTTGAAATTCAGGTTGGACTTTTCACTCGGCGTCAGAATCGGAGAAGATTTCACGTTGTCGAACGACGTACAACGTCGTTGAAATACGATCGTAGTAGAAGTCCAACATAGAGCCGACTTCAAACTTATTCATATCATAAAAGTCCTTCCATTGATCGCCGATAAAAATGCTTTTATTTTTATCCGAGTCACTTCGTCTAATCAAGGAGGCCGACATCTTGATTCCTTTTCCATTTGACAGAGTCAACTCAGTTTTATCTTCAAGCTTAGTCTTAATGGCGAACGGCCTCGGAATCGTCTGTAAATCATGAAAAAAACATACAAATTAATGTCAACATAGTTGATGCAGTATAAGAGTTTGTAGTAGAAATTACCAATCTCCCGCGTTGATGTTTTTCAATTCTTTCAGAAAACTTATGTGAGAGACTCTTCAAGTCTACTTCGCGAACTCTTTTTTTGTGGTCAGCAACATATGATATCTCAACACCATCGACATCATAAACGTGTACATTGAAGTAGATTGGATCCTTAAAATGGAAAGTCAGCAACTGCCCCGTTCTAATTTCATATTTTTCCCGGAACTCTCGCCAACCGCTGAATATATGCAGACGACCGTCTTTGTCTTCACCCAAGGCAACCGAATGCATAGGAGCATAAGGTGTCTTGATTTGGCCGAAGGAAGGCATACGGTAGTAGCACTTTTCAAGGAATGATGTAGGTATTTGCTTAGCAAAGACAGAATTTGTCAAATTCAGAGTTAAATATAACCACAAAACATGAAGACAACATAGTATATATACTCACAACAGTATCAATATCTCCATCGTTGATCGTAATGTGGAATCTCATTGGACATGGTACTCTTCTTGTTACTTGAGAAACACAAAAAATGCATCTAAGTAGATAATAATTAAGATGATAACAACTTTACAAATATGTAGCAAAATATTGTGGATAATACTACAAAAACAGAATTATGAATGATTTAAACAGATAATTAAAAGTATAATTCAACAAAAAATGAGTGAAGAAACCAATAAATCAATCAATCAGGTTAAATTTAAATTAAATTTAAAGCCCTATACCAAATTATTAACATGATCTCGAATCAACAATTCGAATCAACGAAGTACTTTACAAAAACAGAAATAACATACAATGATATTTTACTGATATTCAAAATGTTCTATCAATATTTAAAAAAAAAAATCAATGAATGTCAGTTTAAATAAAAAATCGATGAAACCCTAACCTAAACTTGACACAGTCAGTTAATATGTAAAATACAAAATAAAATCAGAAACAAACGATTAGTTACAATAAGAATAGAAGAGAATACTAACAATCAACTACACCGGGATTCATCTTTCCGCGACGTGTAGTGGAAGTGCTACCAATATTAAACTTTCTGGGACCTTGAGGCGAATTGCTATCGGAAGTTCCAGATTCCCCGACGGTGATATTCATGTCCAGCAGGAGTATTTTTCAAATTTTGGAGAAGGAGAAGAACAACGATTAACCCTAGTTTGGTTTTTAAAAAATTGGAATTTGTTATGAAAGAAGTAAAGAGTCGGCCAAAAATCAAATACTCTTAAAATACTGCAATTATATTTCAACCGAATAAAATTACATTGAAAATAGAAATTAATTACTTTTAAAATCTTTATAAAATTGATAAGATATTATTAAATTAAAATTTTAATGCATTACTTGTACAACTCTTAAAACTCTTAAAAGAAAAATCTTAAACTTCGTAATTAATTGCAAGAAAACTCTTCAACTTCGTAAGAATAAGAAATAAATGAAACATAGCTCTAATTGGCCAAAGAATTTTCGTTACTTGAAACATACCAAAAACACTGCTCATGTGTAAATTGTAAATTTTATGAAAATTAAAACTTTGCTTAGCTACAAAAGTTTAGTTATGTAGAAACTATGATAAGGGAAAGAAGTACTTATAGTGTAAATTGTAAATTTTATGAAAATTAAAACTTTGCTTAGCTACAAAAGTTTAGTTATGTAGAAACCATGATAAGGTAAAGAAGTACTTATAATAACACTGGTCGGCATATACACGTTTATCAACTGCGTATTTTATTTTACTCGAGGATTCATTTCATTAATCGGCTTAAAATTGAAAAAAAAACTTTTTATAATCGTGAAGGCCTTGATAAGTCCCCGAGTCCCAATCATCTGAGCTTATCATATTTCAATCTTTTGAATTGTAAGTTGTTTTTATAACATCAGGAAAGTAAGAACAAACAAAGTAAGAGATGTAAATAAAGTGAATATGATAACGATAAACTTATTATAATTAGAAGTTCATGATAGATGTCATTTGAAATTACATTGAATTCAATAATAAATAATGTAAACAAAAAAATTTGCAACTCATTGATCAAAACGCGGTTAAAGATCTAACTCAAACAGGTCAGTTGGTTCTGGAATGTATTCTGTCAACCTACATAACACAAATATACATATATAAGTATACAAATAATTGTATTTTTAATATGATAATATTAATGTATAACCCAAAGAATATAAAGGAACACATAACATACTTCTTTCTATATGCAATGGCTTCTTCTACGTGATGATAAAACAACACTCGAGTAGCATCTGAGATATTACGAATAACAAACTCACCTGCAAAATGTTAAAATTCAAATCAGAACAACATTAAGAAAATAAACGATATAATCAAGTCAAATGTAATAAAGTAATTGAAAACTCATTTACCTTTGTATTTGGCCGTAGAACAAAAATTGACGATAATAATCGGTTGGTAAAATATATCTTCTTTAAATGTGTCAACACATCCTTTGATTACATTAGAGAATGGACCAAATAGCAAGAAATTAATCTCGGTAAAACTGCAGATTGAAGAAAAGTACAATGATTCGATTAATTAGAACAAAATAAGTAAAAATACATTCAAACTACATTATAATACTTACTTCACATTACATATCACAAAACGAATGTAAGCATCACCTCCATTACTATCGCCATCCATATTGGTGTAATCAATGTCAACAACATGTCCAATTACATCTGTAAAAATGGAAAATAAATATTAGAAGCAAAACAACATTTAAATTAATAATAATAGAAATAATCTAGAAGATGTAATCAATTTTTGTGTCAGATGTTACATACCAAAAAGTGGACATGTATCAGGATACGATGCTTCTGTGATTTTCTCAAGAGGAATAAACTTGTAAGGAGAAAGCGGAATTTCAAGATCTACAGCAATTGTGATAGATGTATCTTCAAGAAATATTATCATCCTCGAATTATCCAAGATTGGATTAATAGCAGGGCTAGCGATAACCTCAAAATTTTTCACTACATAAGCAAGGTTTTCCCGAATATTTTCATCGAAAGTATTGATCAATGATTTGCTTACGAATGCATGAATGCGTGAGCCCTAGAACGAACAGCGTCATGTTATTTATTGTGTTAGGACTCAAATACATATAGAATTCATAACAAACAATTGGATATTGCTGCTGTAATTAAAATCGTCGTTTGGTTTAACAGATTTAAGAAGACAGGGTTTCAAGTAAATAGAAGTAATTAGATTGAAAATAGAATGAATTAAATAGGAGTAATTAGATTGAAAATAGAATCAAACTGAGATGATAGTATCATAGACGGCGATTGTGAAAGTTCTAACCTGCATATCCATAAGTACAACTTCAATAGACAACGGAGTACCATTCAAATCTTTAGTAAACCACTTTCTTGTGCATCGAACGACAATTTTCCAATGTGTGAATCTTGTCAAGGTTAGTTGGGATATACGATGGGGTGCATCCATGATTTTGTTTTCAATACACGGAACTTTGATTTTGTTTTCAATACACAGAGTATCGGATAACTTCTAATAAGTTAGGATTAGTTTTATTTACATCTTTTGAACCGGCGCATAAGTAGATGGAAGGTTAATCGAATATTAATATTTAATAATATCATACATAAAAAGATAAGAATTCACTTCCAAATAAAAAAAATATATTTAGGAAATATATTCAAAAACTACATCAGTTTGTTATATGAATCAAATTCGATTTGAACTAAATCTTTCGTTTAAAGTTAATATTTAAATTAATTCAAAAATAATACAATTGAAAATTTGTTTTAATACATCAGAGTGTTAGTTGGAAATACTGTATATTATAAAAGTTGTACTAATTATTTTCAAAAATTGTAATTAAGAAGATGGAAAAAATAAATGTAACAACAAAATGATTATTACGCACGTTAACTTCTTAAACTTTACAAATACAATATTATTACATTAATATTAGACTGTTGCAAGACAAAACGGTGCTTGTTAAACTATACGAACTATACAGTAAGATCAATTCCACGCTATAAATATTCATCTCAATAAAGACTCCAATAAGACTCCATCTTCAAGATCTTCTCGGAAGTCAGCTTCAGCAAGGAAAGCGGGAGAGACACGGCCACAGATAAATATTGAAGAGCATGATCACGGCTATGTATTTCAGAGATAAAACCATGAAAGAAAACACCCACAAAGAACAAAAAAATAAAAATAATTATATTATAAATAATATTTAACGCAAAAATAAAAATATTAAATAGTTAAGTAATTAGTAAGATAGCGCAAAATCATTTAATCATACGCTGCAAAAAAAACTATTAAATCGCTGCGAAAAAAAGAATTTGTAAGTAAAAACTTAAGAATAATAGTTATCAATAGAATACTTACAGTGGCTCCTGCAAAAAAAATTCAAACGATAGCAGAAGAAGTAATTATGAATAGAATGTACTCAATAAAAACAATTATCAATGAATTAGATACTTACAACGATCCCTGCAAAAACAAAAAACGAAATGCATACGATATATTAAAATTGATAGAAGAAGAAGTAATTACGAATAGAATTGAAAAAATAAGAACGAATGATCAATGAATTATATGGAATACTTACAATGGTCCTGCAAAAGAAAAACAAACGAAATGTTGCGGATATATTTATGAATCGAATTGAAAAATCAATTAGTAAATAAACTTACAATGATCCCTGCAAAAACAAAAAAAATGGAGGTAATAATTAGGATAGTAATCGAAAAAAAAAATAATGAATGATGTTACGAACCCTGCAAAAAAAAAAGTGAGAGGTGGTGAGGAATGAGAATAGATAATGATCCATTTATAGCCAAAATTAGGGTTTGAAAGATACTGTGGATTCGTCCAAAATTTTGAATTCAAATTTGAATGCAATTAATATCCGAAATTATAGAATTTAAATGATACGATCAGACTTAATTTTGGCCGATATTATTGATTTGCTTAAATTAAGGAGGTAATTTTTAGTATAAAATAAATTATTAATATAAAGAATCGATAATTATGTTGTTAGCGTTAAACAAAACAGATTTGTTGCTATAATTAAGGACGCGTATTTGACTTTCATTTAAGCTTTAAAAAACCGGCCGAGTTAGGAAACAAATCGAGTAATTCTATTAAATAAATCGGCCGAGTAAATTGGATTGAAAAATCAGATTTTCAATTTGAAATTGGGCCGTAGATTTCTCAATTTTTAAAATGATCCGACGCTTGAGAATTCGCCACGTCACACATTTGCTTCTCAAATTAAATATTGTATGGTTGATTTCAAATAAGTAAGCTGGTATATACATCGCGGAATTTATCGTGGATTTTAATACTATATATAAATTTTATTTGTATAATAAGGTCAGAATTTGTTATAAAATAAGGTCAGAATTTTATTTTTTCTTGAAAAAAAAACAGTTCGAAATTAATTCGGAGAGATCAAGCATATGCTTGATTTTTTTTTTTTTTTTTTTGTATCTTTTCCAAAAAAATATGAAAAAGGGAAAATATTTGTTATTCTTCTAAAAATGTAATATAATCATTTGAATCGATTATGCACGGAATTGCATCAAATAATTAAAATAAATAAATAAATTTTATATAAAATAATATTTAATCAGGTTAGAATTTTATTTTTCTTGAAATTTCAAAACGACAAGGACAAGCTAAGAATGGAAGGCACAAGTTGAGGAACTTGGAATTGTGAATAGTTTGCAGAGAGACTTGATCTTGTTCGAGAATCAAATCTCGTTTTTTGTTTTGTGCAGGCCGTACGATTTTGTCAAGGCCCCGAACCAAGGCAATAGGAGAGATCAAGCATTTGCTCTATTTGATACACACAACAAACTGTAAGAAATAATAATGACATACAATATAAATAAGCAGAGTGTGAAGAATATAACAAAATGATAAAATTATTTCAATTATGAGATATGCATATTGTTAAACGGCTACTGTTTCCAGTTAAGCCGGAAGCGAATAACCGGAAACTTGTCTACCGCCATCAAGTCATAGTATGATTCTTCAATACATCTTGAGTCATAGTCCGAGTCCGATCCTCCCTTAACTGTCGAGGCGTCGTCTGTTTCGTATGTAGTTGTTGGCTCATCATCCGATCGATGGTCTTCTTCTGAAGTTGGTGTTGAGTCCTCCTGATCATCTACTAATGACTCCAACGTGACATCCCTCCACATAGAAACAGCCGCATCGAAAACTTGCGCACTTGCTTCCTTGAGATCGTTCAAACCGTACATGAATTGGTACTTTGGGGTCGGGACTTTTGCGTCCCTTGCTTGTACAAATCTTTTCACGAGGAAATGATGATTGTGCGTTATCGGAACAGATTTTCTAGACATGTATTGAGTAATCACCTTTGGGCGACACATCCGGAACAACCCATCAAAAAGAACATAACAACTTAGGGATGGTAAGCGCAAATAGTAGATATTCATATTCTCAATTTCAGGCATGGGCAAACCTCTGATGTCTCCCGGCTCGTATTCAAAGGTGGTCCGAGAGTACACATGAAGTGAGAGAGATATCCTCGAAAGCCTCAAATTCTTTAGAAAGTTGTTCAGTTTGTAGAACCACGAAGCACTCAGACATTTGCGACGCGTTACGGATACGTGAGACTCCCATCCCCTACTTGAATTTGATCTAACAGAAAGTTTAGGAATGGATGTGCAGTCAAAGGTCAACTTACGAATACTCGGGATGTCGAGCTTCACCGTCTCAACCGTATAGCCTCCCATGTCAAAGCACAAACGTTCAAGTGTAGGGCTTGAAATTAGCATCTCTTCTCGATCTTTGTTTATACGTAGGGTTAAATCTTTAAGGGATGGAAATTTAAACGATAAGTCAACAAGAAACGATGAGTCGAAAAACAACCTTTCCAGCACCAGAGACGTTAGCCTATGAAGAGTAATAGTCGGCAGACGATCAGCATCAACAGAATCTTCATAAGCATCCTCTCTGTTGCACAATGAGAGTTTCTCAATCAAAGGGCAACTCGACATTATGCGAAAAATCAATTCAGCAGATTCATGACCTTCTAACAAAATATCTTTTAAACTAAGGAATTGAAGCCTCGAACAACATATCTCCTCCTCTTGATTCGGATCGATTTCGCACCCATTCACGGTTAGTGAAAGGAGGTTCTCATGTCGATACACCTCATCCGGTACACGAAACTCAGACTCATCATCATCACACCCGTCAAGTTCGAAAGTGAGGCGAGTCGGTCCCAATTTCAACGCTCTACTAACGAGTTTTGTAATTGTAAGGTTTGTAACAGAACAATAATCACCTCCAGGACGCAGCCAATAATTTGGCCTATTGATACTCAGCCTGAAACTGTGAATCTTGAGGTTGGAATTCTCGTACCTTTCAAGTGTCTTCTCGGCAAACGCCAATAATTTTGGATCAAGGTCGATGTCGAAGTCGAGGTTGGGGCGAGTGAGCCACGCGCTGTGCCATGACTTGGAGAGGATAATTGTTCGTGCGGCTTCTTTCGATGTGAGGAAAGATTGTACGACATGGATCATGGTTTCCGGTAAATCAAACGAATCAGCAGCCAATGCCATGATTGGGAACCCTTAATAACTAAAACCGGCTAAAGGACTCAGAATTTAGAATTATGTATATGTATATACTTTTGCCCTACTTATTATAATGAAACCTAGAATTGATAGAGGATAATTTGGTTGAATATAAAAAATATTTATTTAATAATAATGATACTCCTATTAGTAGAAACCTAGAATTGATAGACCGAGGGAAATAGGTTTATGATTGCAAAAGGGTCGACATATTAATGGCAAATTAATTACGTTATTACTATTAATGGTAAATTTAATTACATAATTTCATATATATTAATGGAAATAGTGCAACTTTCGTGGGTGAAAGAAAAGTATATTTTTTACAAAGATAAAAAGTAATAACTGTTTTTTGGATTGAAACGGACTGAACTGAACGGAATGAAATTAAGTGATCTGAATTCTGAACTGAATTGATTTTTTTTATAAAAATAATAATAATTTTTATAAATTATTAAATATTTTTTTAAAAATATTAATAATATTATAACACTAACTAGATTTTATATTTAAAATTATAAATTGAAATTATTTTTTGTTTAATTTATTTTAATTTATTTTGAAACGAACAAGCGATCTGAATTCAATTGAAGCTATACTAGATTGAAATTAAGTTCAAAAGAACAGGTAAACGTAAATTAAGTCCAAATATAAGTATCTGAAATTAAGTCCAAAAGAACATGTACGTAGTTTTTATAATGTATGTAATTATTTATCTCAACTGAAGCGATACTAAACTGAAATTTACTAAACTGAAATTTGACAATGTATGTAATTATTTATCTCAACTGAAGCGAAAGTAGATTGAAATTAAGTTCAAAAGAACATGTATGTAGTTTTTATAATGTATGTAATTATTTATTAACACGACATTTATTTAATGTATAATATTTTAAATTAATAAATTAAAATATTAAATAAAAACTAAATTGTATTGTAATTCTTTGAATTAACAACTTAATTTTTATATACAATATAGTAATTATTTGTTGAAAATATATACTCTATCGGTAATAATAGTTGACATATTTTCTTTTTTTGAGTAATCCATAGCAGTTGACACATAAAAAAATGAAAAAAAATATTTGTTCTAAATTAGACGAACGCAAGTGGAACTAGTACCTCGAACCGGTTAGCCTCAACTCGTCCAAATTCATCTAGATGCTGGTCGTGAAGGATCCGAATTGCAAGAAGGATCATGAGTAGTTTGCATAGAGACTTGATCTTGTTCAGGATCAAATCTCGTTTTTCGTTATTTGAGGCCCCGAACCAACAACACTAAGCGAGACTAAGGAGATCAAGCATTTGCTTGATTTGATACTGTAAGAAATAATAATGGCATACAATGTAAATAAGCAGAGTGTGAAGAATATAATAAAATGATAAAATTAAAATTATTTCAATTATGAGATATGCATATTGTTGTGGGGCAAATCGAGAAAAAAAATTAAGCAAATTGTTGCGGTAAAGGGAGAGTGCTAGTTAAACTCTGCTACTGTTTCCAGTTTAGCTGAAAGCGAATAACTGGAAACTTGTCTACCGTTGTTGAGTCGTAGTATGATTCTTCACTAGATCTTGAGTCGCAGTCCGATCCTTCACTAACTAATGAGCCGTCTTCGTCTGTTTCGTATGTAGATGTTGAGCCTTTTGATGATTCATCCCATGACTCATCATCCGATTGATTGTCTTCTATAGAAGTTGTCGAGTCCTCCTCATCTGCTAATGAGTCCAACGTGATATCCCTCCATGTCGTTGAAACAGCCGCATCGAAAACCTGCGCTCTAGCTTCCTTGAGATCATTCAAACCATACATGAATTGGTACTTTGAGGTCGGAGCTTTTTCTCCCGTTGCTTCTAAAAATCTTTTCACAAGGAAATGCTGATTGTGTGTTAACGGAACAGATTCTGTAGACATGTATTGGGTAATCACCTTTGGGCGACACAACCGGAACAACCCATCAAAGAGAACATAACAACATAAGGATGGCAGATGCAGATGGTAGATGTTCAGATTCTCAATTTCAAGCATGGGCAAATCTCTAATGTCTCTCGGCTCGTATTCAAGGGTTGTCTCAGAGGAAACATGAAGTGAGAGAGATATCCTCGAAAACTTCAACTTCTTTAGAAAGTCACTCAGCTTGTAGAACCATGAAGCACTGACAGATTTGTTACGAGTTACGGATATGTAAGACTCCTCCCATCCCCTTGAGTTTGATCTAACAAACAGTTTAGGAATCGATGAGCACTCAAAAGTTAACTTACGAATACTTGGGACATCGAGCTTCACCATCTGAACCGTACAGTCTACCATGTTAAAGTTCAGTCGCTCAAGTGTAGGGCTTGAAATTAGTATCTTTTCTCGATCTTCCTGTATACGCAGGGTTAAATCTTTAAGGGATGGAAATTTGAAAGATAAGTCAAGGAGGAACAATGAGTCGTCGAAATACACATTTTCCAGCACCAGAGACGTTAGCCTATGAAGAGTAATAGTCTGAAGACGATCACAAGCATCATCGTCAATATGGCGCAATGAGAGTTTCTCAATCAAAGGGCAGCTCGATATTATACGAAAAATCACATCAGTAGATTCATGACTTTTTAACCAAATATGATTCAAACTAAGGAATTGAAGCCTCGAACAACATATCTCCTCTCGATTCGGAGTGATTTCGCACCGGTTCACGGTTAGCGAAAGGAGATTTTCATACCGATACACCTCATCCGGTACACGAAACAGAGAAACATGACCCACATCAGATTCGAAAGTGAGACGAGTCGGTCCCAATTTCAACGCTCTATGAATCAATTTCGTAAGAGGAAAATAATCTTGACGACCGTCATATAAAATATTGAAACTCTCGATGCTGAGGTTGGAATTCTCGTACCTTTCAAGTGTCCTCTCCAAAAACGCCAAGAAACTTTTGTTGCGTCGTCGACCAAAGTCTACGAGATCGAAGTTGAGGTTGGGGCGAGTGAGCCACGCGCTGCGCCATGGCTTGGAGAGGAGAGTTGTACGTGCGGCTTGTTTTGATCCGAGGAAAGATTGTACGGCTTGGATTATGGGTTCCGGTAAATCAAACTCATCGGTGGACATGATTGGGAACCCTAACCTAAAACCACTCGGAATTCAAAATACTGTACAAAGGGTGGGTTCGGTGAATCGGTAAGGCCGATGAGACTATGAGAGTCTTGTTAACTCATTTATCTTACATTTGGTTAAATTTGGGTGGACTGCGAGTGATAGAAAGCCCACTAATAATTACTGTGCTTTTCAAAAAACTAAACGGCCCAAAATGGTGTGTTAGAATATCTGATCGCTACCGCTACCGTTCCTTTTGATATACAACAATAAATACTCCATTCCATCGATTCTCTTTACATTCTAAAAATACCAATTATTTGGATTTTCAGCAAAAAAAAAAAAAAATATATATATATATATATATATATATATATATATATTTTTCTCTAGATCTTGACATCATAATTTTGATGAGAAAATCGAGGAGGTTTTTCAAGCACCCGTTTTTGCCGTTGTTTGCCGAAACACATAGAAGGCTGTGCAGGTGCGCGCAGCGGTACGACTCCGTGAAGTTGAACAAGACGACGATTCCGGAGCGGAGCAAAGTTACGAACGAGTTTTGATTCGGGAGCCGAACAATGTTACAAACGAATTTCAATACAAGCTTTGGATTTTCAAAGTAGTTTTGAGAGACGAAATTGGGATTTAGAAGATATATATGGCTTAAGCTTTGTGTTTGGATTTCATTTTCTGGAAATATTAATCTAGTATTTTGTTTTGTTTGATATTTATTCAATTAAGTGATCACACAAATATGAAAAAAATTAAAAATATATATATATATATATATATATATATATATATATATATATATATATATATATATATATATATATATTATTTTTTTAAAAACACGATTTGTGACAAAAATTGACCACAAGATACAATTAAATTGACACAAGATAGACTCATTCAATTAAATTGACTTCGGACAAGATACAACCATAACTTGACTTCAAACAAGATAAAATTAAATTGATTTAAGACAAAATAGAAGGCTAGAGTGACCTATACAAGGTATACTTTGAAATTCCACTAAAATCATTTTTCATAAACTTGATTGACGTAGCGGAAGCAATAGAACAAGATTAAAACCCGTTAATTCCTAAGAATGCCGAGATTAACCGATCAAATATCGTTGATTCTTTCGAATACCGATAGTCGATAAAACAAAAAGAAAACTCTTATATATAATATCAAAACAACTACTGAATAAATGAATGAAACGAAATATAAATAACAACGAAACTCTAAAGGCTTTATTAAAAAAGTAAGTAATTAAATAACCTAGTTAAATATTGAGCTTTCGATATCCACATCATTGACTAAGACTATTTTCTAAAAAAATGAAAAATAAATATATATATATTTTTTAGTCTTTTAAAAATTGTACATATTATAATAAGATTATGCACCGAATTATATCAATATAATTTAAAAATTAAATAAATTTTATAAAAAATAATTATTTAATCAATTCAAAATTTTATTTTTTGGCAAGCTAAGAATGATGGAGGAGCACAGGCTGAGGTACTTGGAATTGATCCTCCGTCGTAAACAAACAAAATGTTGAATAATTAATACATCTCGCCTGTCGGGGAGTAATTAGCTAGACGCACACACGTGGAATCGCTACCCCGAACTGGTTAGCCTCGCTCAACTCGTCCGAATTCATCGAGATGCTGGTTGTGGCGGTTGCTTCATTGTACAGTTAATAAGAAAATACAATATCGAAAGGATCCGAGTTGATCTTGTTCGAGAATCGAATCTCATTTTTCATGCATTTGCTTGATTTGATACACACAAACAGTAAGAAGTAATAATGGCATACAATGTAAATAAGCAGCGTGTGAAGACTATAATATATATAATGAAAATTATTTCAATTATGAGATATGCATATTGTTGCTGCAAAGAGAGAGTACAAGTTAAACGGCTACTGTTTCCAGTTTAGCTGGAAGCGAATAACTGGAAACAAGTCTACCATATTTGAGTCGTGGACTGCAGGTTCTTCTGAAGTTGTCGAGTCCTCGTCTAGTAATAACTCCATTGTGACATCCCTCCACGTAGAGACAGACTCATCAAAAACCTGCGCACTTGCTTCCTTGAGATCATTCAGACCGTACATGAATTGGTACTTTGGGGTTGGGACTTTTGCTTCCCGTGCTTCTAAAAATCTTTTCACGAGAAAATGAATGTTGTTTGTCTTTCGAACAACACCATTATTAGGCATGTATTGCGTAATCACCTTTGGGTGACACATCCGAAACAACCCATCAAAGAGAACACAACAGCTTTGGGATGTCAGGCGCAGATGGTAGATGTTCAGATTCTCGATTTCAGGCGTGGGCAAACATCTAATGTTTCCTGGCTCATAATCAAAGGTGGTCAGAGAGTTAACATGAAGTGACAGAAATACCCTCGAAAGCCTCAACTTGTTTAGAAAGTAGCTCAGCTTGTACAACCATGAAGCACTTAGACTTACGCTACGCGTTACGAATACGTAAGACTCCTCCCATCCCCTTGAATTTGACGTAACAGACAGTTTAGGAAAGGATGTGCATTCAAAGGTTAACTTACGAAGACTTGGGACATCGAGCTTGACTATTTGAACGGTGTACTGCTTGGTGCTAAAGTCAAGTCGTTCAAGTGTAGGGCTTGAAATTAGTATCTTTTTTATATCTTTGTTTAGATGTAGGGTTAAATCTTTAAGGGATGGAAATTTGAAAGATAAGTCAGCAAGGAACAATGAGTCGAAATACACATTTTCCAGCACCAAGGACGTTAGCCTATGAAGACTAATAGTGGGCAGACGATCAGCATCAACAGAACCACCGTAAGCATCATTAATATGGCACAAGGTCAGTTTCTCAATCAAAGGGCAGCTCGATATTATACGAAAAATCATATCAGTGGATTCATGAAGTCGTACCAAAATATGTTTCAAACTAAGGAATTGAAGCCTCGAACAACATATCTCCTCTCGATTCAGATTGATTTCGCAGGCGTTCACGGTTAGCGAGAGGAGGTTTTCATATCGATACACCTCATCCGGTATACGAAAGTCAGAAGGATATATCTCGTCATGAGACTTGAAAGTGAGACGGGTCGGTCCCAATTTCAACGCTCTAAGAACTAATTTTGTAACAGGACAAGAATTGGGACGACCATCGTAATATGAAATATAGAAACTGAGCCCGAAACTGTCAATCTTGATGTTAGAATTCTCGTACCTTTCTAGTTGCTTCTCCGGAATGTCCAAGAATTTAGGATAAAGTTTGTACAGATTGATTTCGAGGTTGGAGCGAGTGAGCCACGCGCTGCGCCATGACTTGGAGAGAAGGGTCGTTCGTGCGGCTTCTTTTGAGGTGAGGAAAGATTGTACGACCTGAATTATGGGTTCCGGTATATCAAATTGGTTAGACATGGATTGGGAAGTGGGAACCCTAGAATTGATATATACATATATATATATATATAGAAGATACTTTTGCCTAGCTACTTATTAATAATCTTGAAAATTGAAGTAGAAACCTAAAATTGATAGGAGAGAAGGACCGATAAATATTTAAATTTTAATTTTAATTTGATTGAATATAAATATTAATTAAAGTCTTAAATCTAATAATTATCAATCGTATTCATTAGAGGTACAATATACCACTGTAAAACCTCTCTTTATTTAGATTCTAGATCTGTATATATAAATACTACAAAAATATGAAGCAAAAAATAAATAAAATAAGGAAGAAAAGATATGGATATTGAAAAAAGAAAGAAAGAAAATCCAAAATAAAAAAATTAACATGAAAATTAATGTAAGAAGAAATAATATTTTATTTTGAAAATAATGTTGTAAATTTTATGTTTACTAAGATTTCACAAAGTATTACTATATTAAAGATTATTTTGGGCTTAATAGTCTTCTAGGCCGGTTATACTTTAGTTATTGGGCATATATTATTTTTGGTAGTATTTATATATGGAATAGATATTATTTAATTTTCCTTTAGATTAAGCATTACAGCTAGTTAATTAGGCGGATTAACCCGTATCTGTCTTCACATTTATACTCAGCAAGTCATCTATAAGATCAACAAACTTCGCCGCAATGTCGGCTGACCACCTCCATACACCCCATCAACTACAACCATACTTAACGCCGCCGCCATAATTCGTGGTCCCAATGGGCACATCTTCCCCAAACGATCGAGGGGGTGCCAGTGTGCCACAGGTCCCTTCATAGGTTAAAATGCGATCCATCCTCAACCTGCATCTGTATAGAAAATTAAAATATTTGATTAGTTGACAACTAATGACAAGTGTATAATCTCGTCAGAGCACTGTGTAATATTAATATCATTTTTCTTACTTTTTTATTTATGGAGAGCTCCGTTTGAATTTTTTTTAAATAAAATATTAATTTCATTTTTTAATTTTTTTTATTAATTTGTAAAATTGCTTAAAAAAACTTTGAAAAATCCAAATAATAATTATTTAAGAAACACAGTGCATTTTTTTTTCTTTTTATCAAACACATTGCAAACATTTTCTTCTTATTTTTAAAAAAATAATTGCAAATTTGTAAGATTTTTTCTTTTTATTTTTGAAAAAATAATTTGCAAATCTGTAAAAAGAAAAAATTCCAAATATTCTTATTTTATGTAAAAATAATCTGTAAAAAGAAACTGAATTGTTAAGTTAAGACTTATAGGACAATAGTTGGGTGTTTGAACTTCCACCTTGATACGATGTTCTTTCATAAATATGACGGTTGATATTAAATAGTTAAATTTAAAGGTTGAAATTGAATGAAATGTACGGTACAGTGAATGTATTGTAGAAACGCCATATATTTTAAAGCCGTGACTACTTAATTGTCTTATTTAATACTTATTCAACTAATCCCGTTTGGACGAACTTATTTAAAAGAGCTTATAAGATTTTACGTCGTATAAGTTGTTTTATCTACTTAATCTAGTATTTTGTCTTATTTAATACTTATTCAACTAAAATCCCGTTTGGACGAACTTATTTAAAAGAGCTTATAAGATGTTACGTCATATAAGTTGTTTTATGTCTTATTTAATAAATAAGTTGTTAAATCATTTTAATAAAATAAATATATAAACTTATAAGAAGTTGATTTATTTCTCAATTTAAGATCTTATATAATAAAATTATTAAAAAAATTAAAAATAACTATATTAACTAAATAATAAATTTGGAATTTTTGTATATATATACAAAGTTATAATTTTAGAAGTATTTTGGTATTTTTTAAGTTATAAGAGTTTAAAAACTGTTTAAAAAAAGTACTTCCTTTTTTTTTAAACAACATATAAGTTGTTTACCAAACAGATTATAAGCTGTTTTAAAGAACTTATAATCTCAGTCAAACACTCTCTAAGTAAGTGTCACACAAATACGAAAAGACGGAATATATAAATATTGTTTTTTAAAATTATGTTTTCGTTACACTTATTCAATTAAATTGACTTCAGAAAGTGAGCTATCAAGTATACCAACGATTGAAATTCCACTAACATAGTTAAAAATATATGACAAAATTTATTTTTTTCATAAACTTGAGTAAGACTTAAAAAAAAAATGAAAAAAAATATTTTTTTATTCTTCTAAAAATTGTACATATTATAATAATTCGAATCGATTATGCACCGAATTACGTCAATATAATTTAAAAATTAAATAAATTTTATAAAAAAAAATTATTTAATCAGGTCAAAATTTTTTATTTTTGGCGATAAGCTACGAGGTAAGAATGATGGAGGAGCACAGGTTTGAGGTACTTGGAATTAGGCAAACACATGTGGAATCGCTAACCCGACCTGGTTAGCCTCAACTCGCCAAATTCATCTAGATGCTGGTCGTGACTCTTGAACGGTTGCTCCATCGTACAGTTAATAAGAAAATACAATATTGGAAGGATCAGAGTTCAAAGAAGTATCCCATTTTCCTAATTGAAGTTTGTAGAAAGACTTGATCATGTTCGAGAATCGAACCTCATTTTTCATTTTGTGCATTTGCTTGATTTGATACCCAAAAACTGTAAGAAATAATAATTTAAATAAGCAGCGTGTGAAGAATATAATAAAATGATAAAATTGTTACAATTATGAGATATGCACATTGTTGTGGGAAAGGGAGAGTACTAGTTAAACAGCTACTGTTTCCAGTTTAGATGGAAGCGAATAACTGGAAACTTGTCTGGCGTTGTTGAGTCGTAGTCTGATTCTTCATTAGAACTAGAGTCGTAGTCCGAGTCCGATCCTTCAATAACTGAGTCGTTGTCTGTCTCGTATATAGTTGTTGAGCCTTTTGATAATTCATCCCACGACTCATCTTCCGATTGATGGTCTTCTTCTGAAGTTGTCCAGTCCTCATCTGCTAATGACTCCAGTGTGACATCCCTCCACCTTGAAACAGCCACATCGAAAACCTGGGCTCTTGCTTCCTTGAGATCCTTCAAACTATACATGAATTGGTACTTTGGGGTAAGGACTTTCGCTTCTCGTGCTTCTAAAAATCTTTTCACAAGGAAATGATGATTGTGTGTTATCGGAACAGATTCTCTAGACATGTATTGGGTAATCACCTTTGGGCGACACAACCGGAATAACCCATCAAAGAGAACATAACAACTCAGGGATGGCGGACACATATGGTAGATGTTCAGATTCTCAATTTCAAGCTTGGGCAAACCTCTAATGTCTCTCGGCTCGTACTCAAAGGTGGTCTCAGAGGAAACATGAAGGGAGAGAGATATCCTCGAAAACTTCAACTTCTTAAGAAAGTCACTCAGCCTGTAGAACCATGAAGCCCTGAGACTTTTGCTACGCGTTACGGATACATAAGACTCCTCCCATCTCCTTGAATTAGATGTAACAAACAGTTTAGGAATGGATGAGCACTCAAAGGTTAACTTACGAATACTTGGGACATCGAGCTTCACCGTCTGAACCCTACAGTCTACCATGTTAAAGTCCAGTCGCTCAAGTGTAGGGCTTGAAATTAGTATCTTTTCTTGTTTTTTGTCTATGTGTAGGGTTAAATCTTTAAGAGATGGAAATTTGATGGATAAGTCACGGAGAAACAATGAGTCGAAAAACACATTTTCCAGCACCAGAGACGTTAGCCTATGTAGAGTAATAGTCGGAAGATGATCACCAACAGCAGAATCATCATAAGCTCTATCAAAAATATGACACAATGAGAGTTTCTCAATCAAAGGGCAGCTCGATATTATACGGAAAATCATATCAGTAGATTTATGACTTTCTGACCAAATATCATTCAAACTAAGGAATTGAAGTCTCGAACAACATATCTCCTCTCGATTAGGACTGATTTCGCAGGCGTTGACGGTTAGCGAAAGGAGGTTTTCATATCGATACACCTCATCCGGTATATGAAATTCAGAAGGACATATCTCGTCTTCATGATCAGACTTGAAAGTGAGATGGGTCGGTGCCAATTTCAACGCTCTATGAATCAATTTCGTAAGACAAGAATCGGGACGATCCTCATATGAAATATTGAAACTCTCGATGCTGAGGTTGAAATTCTCGTACCTTTCGAGTGTCTTATCCAAAAAGTCAAAGAAATTTTTGTTGCTTCGTCCACGAAACTCTGCTTGGTCGAAGTCGAGGTTGGGGCGAGTGAGCCACGCGCTGCGCCATGGCTTGGAGAGGAGAGTTGTACGTGCAGCTTCTTTTGAGGTGAGGAAAGACTGTATGAGTTGGATTATTGGTTCTGGGAAATCAAACTCAGGAGCAGCCGCAGTAGTACGCCTACGAACTCGCCTGCGAAATCGCTTACGAAATTCTAAGAACATGATTGGAATTAATTAAGCCCTAAACTAAAACCTTAGAATTCTGAATTTGATTATTTATTTATAACTACTAGCAGTAGGAGTAATAATTAAGGATCATAATAACGTCGTACATTAGGGCTTATTATTATTATTAGCACAATGTAAGAAATTCTATACGGCAATTTAATAATAGTAAAAAATTAAGTAAAATATCTCCGTAATTAGATTTTTTTAACAAAGTTGTGATTTTTATATATAAAATTTATATTACATAATTTAATTGGTTGTTTGTGTATATAGAATATCATGAATAAGAAATAACAAAAAATCAGTGAAAACGCAATAAAAAAAAATTGCCCCAGCTTCCCACCGTGGCGCACCGGTAGCCCCTTTAACAAGCATTCTAGTTTTTTATTTGTAAAATCATTTATTTATTTATTTACTTTTTTTAATACATTCAAATTATTATTTGTTAAATATTGACGATTGAATTTTTTACTTTTAGGACATGTTTGACTTAATCTTTTAGAACATTTTTGATTAATTTTTTTTTCAAAATAAATTAAAATAATATAAATAAATAATAATTTAAATTAATAATTTTAGGAATACAATCTAATTAATAATACAATCTAATTAATATTTAAAAAAATATATTTAATAATTTATAAAATTTATTAGTATTTTTATAAAAAAAAATTATTTAGTTTAGTTCCATTCAAGTTCAATTTAACCGATTTGTACAAAAGAATAATTACTTAATATTTGATTATTTTGTTTACATTTTCCAGTACAATCGGAATCGAACTTTCTGATGGCGAAATCCTGTTGAATGAATTCGCTCCTCACTCTGCTGCTCGCCGAAATCCTCGCTGAATTCCCCGTCGTCCAAAACCTCAATTCTTGCATCCTTGAGATCATTCAATCCATACATGAATTGGTATGACATCGGGACTTTTGCATCTAACGCATCTGAAATTATTTTCCCAATGTTGAAAAACATGAAGAGATGAAAGAATAATAGAGATTCCTGCAACAAATAAAATTCTCAGAAATATTTGCACTTTGACCCCTAAACAGGGACCTGTGTGTAATTAATGTAAAAACATATTTCTGCAGAAATGAAGCTGTTCAATTCATTGTATTTTCATTCCATTAATCATCAAAGCATACAGAGAGGACATATATATAGAGTTCATAGAATAATCTAGAATAAGGACCAAAAGGCAATAAGTGAAACTAATAGTACAATTCCAGCTGCAAAACGGTTTGCAGCATAGCAGTGCGCATTTCATTGGTCCCCACTGTATGATGTCACTCTCCAAGATGTGTGGCTTGGATTGCCAGGTGCATAACTCCCATGCACATGTGATTCCTTTTTCTTATTCTCATGAATAGCATTCCCTTTTTCTCTGCCATCTATGCAGCTACTTGGTTTTGAATTACTCACAGCAAATTTACATTTGCTTTCACCCCCTCTCAATTCAAGTGTGCCTCTATTAGTAACCTTCAACTTGTTTCTGAGGTACATGAAGAATTGCCCTGATAAAGCTTTTGTGAAACAATCTGCAACCTGTACAATACTGGGAACATGTTGAACTTTTATCTCTTTACTCATCACCTTTTCCCTGACAAAATGAATATCCAATTCAATGTGTTTGGTCCTTGAATGAAATACTGGATTAGCTGCCAAAGACACTGCCCCAACATTATCAACCCAAATGATGGGCACTCTCTCAACTTTTCTGCCAAGTTCTTCAAGTAAGGATTTGATCCAAACAACCTCACAAGTGGCATTGGCAAGACTTCTATACTCTGCCTCTGTACTGGACCTTGATACAGTGGGCTGTTTCTTTGAACTCCAAGCCACTAAATTTCCTCCTAAGAATACACAGTATCCACCCACAGACCTTCTATCATCCAAGTCATTGGCCCAATCAGCATCACAGAAAGCTGAAATGTTCAAATTCTGTTGTTTGTTAAAATTCAATCCATAACTCCTGGTTTCAGAAAGGTACCTCAATATTCTTTTCACTGCTTTCCAGTGTTCATCAGTGGGGTTTTGCATATATTGGCTAACCTTGCTAACAGAAAATGCAACATCTGGTCTGGTTATTGTGGCATACTGTAAAGCCCCAACAGTACTCCTATATAACCTTCCATCTTTAAAAGGTTGACCCTTGTACTTTCCAAGAAAGTTACCAGTGATCATGGGGGTACTTATACCTTTTGATTTTTCCATGTTCACCTTTTTCAAAAGGTCTTCAATGTACTTAGTCTGATTCAGAAACAAACCATTAGCTGTGGGAATTATCTCAATTCCCAGGAAGAAGCTAAGATTACCAAGGTCTTTTAGAGAGAAAAGGTTGTTCAACTGATTAATGACTTTTTGAACCTCATTAGTATTTGAACCTGTGATTATTATATCATCTACATATATGAGAATGTAGATAGTAGCCATTGAAGAATGTCTGTAATATAGAGAATTATCTGCTTTGCATGAGCAGAATCCAAGAGATTTGACAGCAGCTCCAAATTTTGAAGTCCAGGCTCTGGAGGCTTGTTTTAAACCATATAGGGATTTGCGCAATCTGCAGACCAGTCCCCCCTCTTGCTCAAATCCTGGTGGTTGATCCATATAAATCTCAGTATCAATATCTCCATTCAAGAATGCATTATCAACATCCAATTGCCTGATGGACCAGCCTTGAGAAAGAGCAATGGAGATAATAACTCTGATTGTAACTGGTTTAACCACTGGACTAAAAGTCTCAGTGTAATCAAAACCAGGTAGTTGGGTGAATCCTCTAGCCACTAGCCTAGCCTTGTGTCTAGCCACTGAACCATCAGCATTGTATTTCAGCTTAAAAATCCATTTGCAGCTGATAGTATGTTTGTCAGGTGGAAGAGGGGTGAGAGACCAAGTCTGATTTTTTATGAGAGCTGTGAATTCTTTATCCATTGCTGCTTTCCAGTGAGGTGATAGAAGAGCTTCTTGGTAGGTTGATGGTTCTTGTTGATGCTGGAGGTGAGATTCATAAATTTTTGGCTTAAAAATTCCAGCTTTAGCTCTAGTCAACATATGGTGAGTTGACTGTGGTTGATGAGAACCTGTACCTGCAGCATCCATACTAACAGTAGAAACAGGGTTGTTATCAATCACAAATGGTAAATTGACATAGAGTTGGCCATGTGAATCCACATGAATGGGACTACTGGAATGGGAATGAGAATGGGAACTGGATGGAGAATCAGGATTAGAATTGTTCATTTGGAAATTAGAGAAGGTTGGTGAATTGGATGAATGGGGAGGGCTGTTGGGTGGTGAATGGAAATTAGCATTTGTGGTAGAAGAAGGAGTATTGTTGATCACAGGAGGTGCAATAAGAGTAGAGGATCTATCATTGATGGTATTTTGATTAGTATCAGAAAATGTAGGTGATGGATTTTGAAATGGAAAAACAGATTCATCAAACACAATGTTTCTGGTAACAAGTATTTTGTGAGGTGGAATGAGAACTTTATAACCTTTATATTGAGGACTATATCCTAGGTAGATACCAGGAGAAGCTCTAAAGTTCAATTTATGTTGATTGTATGGCCTTATGTGAGGATAGCATAAGCAACCAAAAATTCTGAAATGGATATATGGAGAAGGTTTCTGAAAAAGGAGTGTATAAGGTGAGGTGTAGTTAAGGAGTTTAGAAGGTGTGTGGTTGATCAGATAAACAGCATGAGTAAAGCATCAGCCCAATATTTTTGAGGGACATGAGACTGAGCCAAAAGGGATAATCCAACTTCTACAATGTGCCTATGCTTTCTTTCAGCAATGCCATTTTGGGCTGGAGTGTAAGGACATGATTTTCTGTGTATAATACCAGATTGATTCATTAACTCAGTTAAGCCAAGATACTCAGTTCCACCATCAGATTGCAAAGCTTTAATTTTCTTATTAAACTGAGTTTCAACAAGGTTTTTGAAGTGTTTAAAGGCATTGGGGACTTCTGATTTGAGTTTAAGGAAATAGATCCAAGTAAATCTGCTAGCATGATCAATAAATGACACATAATATTTGTAATTGCTGGCAGACACAACAGGGGGAGGTCCCCAGAGGTCTGTATGGACAAGGTCAAAAATGGAATAATTATGTGAAATGATTTCATTAAAAGGAAGAGTATGACTCTTAGACTTCATACAGGCATCACAAACATAATTTTCACAGTCATTAAAATCAATAGAAGCCTGTCTTAGAGCTCTTCTAACAATATCAAAAGAAGCATGTCCTAGTCTATCATGCCAAGCTTTGAGAGACAACTTAGTTTGAGCAGAGTTGACCCAGGCTGGTTTGATGGGCTGGTGTTTATTGAATGCAGGTAAAGGATGACTTGAATGGTTGGAATTTGTGTTGAGTTTGAAGGTGTAAAGGCCATCACTGACTCTCCCTTGAAGAAGGATTTGACCTGTTTCCTGATCCTTCACAAGACAAGAGTCAGAATGAAATTCAAAAAAGACAGAGTTGTCTTTAGCAAACTTGGAAACACTGATAAGGTTCTTATCAATGCTAGGGACATGTAGAAGGTTTTGTAACAGAAAGGGTCTAGAAGAATTCACAGGCCTAACTATGGAATTACCAAAGTGAGAGATAGTCAAACCTGTTCCATTGCCAATATGGACTTTCTCCTGTCCTTGATAATCTGAGCTTATGTTGAGGTTGTTGAGATCATAGGTCACATGACTATTTGCTCCTGAATCAGGATACCAAGAGTCCTCAGAAGCAGAATCTGGAATGTTGTTGTTTGAGCCAGCTGCAGATTGGTTGCTATAATTAGCATTGATTCTCTGGGGTTGTTGTTGAAGTTGTTTCCATTGTTGTTCATGTTGCCATTGTTGTTTTTGTTGTAACCAGTGTTAGGAGTGTAGTTTAGGTCAGCTCTATAGAAACACTTATCAGCTATCTGATTGTTTCTGTGGCAAATCTGGCATTTCACACCATTACCACCAAAAGAGCTACCTCTGCCTCTTGCTTGACCACCACCTCTCTGGTTGTTTCTTCCTCCTCTGTAGTTCGCATTTCCTCTACCTCTACCACCTCTTTGATTATAACCTTGATTAGTGTAGTTGACATTAGGAGAAGAACCTTCAAAACCCAACTGCTGACTATCCACTTTTTCAAGCCTTGCTTCAAATGTCAACAGCAATGAGCTGAGCTCCATAACAGACACTGGTTCAAATTTAGATGACATGGACACAATCACAGGGTTGTATTCAGCTCCCAATCCAGACATAATATATAAAACTTGATCATCACTGGATATTCTACAACCAGCTTCAGCCAAAGTGTCACAACAACTTTTCACCTTATTCAAATAATCTCTCATACTCAGTGTTCCCTTTTTCATGTTTTGCAGCTGTTGTTTTAATTGCAGAATCTTAGCCCTAGATTGACTACCAAAACCAGATTCCAGGCTTTTCCAGATTTCACAAGATGTATTCAACCCAACAGTACTAACAAGCAAGCTTTCAGTCAAAGAAGCAAGCAGCCAAGATGCAATTAACTGATCTTGTCTCATCCAATTTATATAATCAGGGTTTAGAGTACCTTCATCATCAGAGTTCAGATTTGATTCAAACTGTGGTGGTGCTCTTCTTCTGCCTGTGAGAAAATCTTCAAGGCCATAGCCACGGATAGCTGCCATGATTTGGTGGTTCCAAATAAGATAGTTGTTGTCATTAAGCTTTATGGTGATCAACTGATTTAATGGTTGAACCACCTGACTGGGAGGAGAGGAAGTAGCCTCTGTTGTTGAGCTCATGACTGTAGATCTGGGATGTGTACTCTGCAAGAATCAATTAGGGCTCTGATACCATGTTGAAAAACATGAAGAGATGAAAGAATAATAGAGATTCCTGCAACAAATAAAATTCCCAGAAATATTTGCACTTTGACCCCTAAACAGGGACCTGTGTGTAATTAATGTAAAAACATATTTCTGCAGAAATGAAGCTGTTCAATTCATTGTATTTTCATTCCATTAATCATCAAAGCATACAGAGAGGACATATATATAGAGTTCATAGAATAATCTAGAATAAGGACCAAAAGGCAATAAGTGAAACTAATAGTACAATTCCAGCTGCAAAACGGTTTGCAGCATAGCAGTGCGCATTTCATTGGTCCCCACTGTATGATGTCACTCTCCAAGATGTGTGGCTTGGATTGCCAGGTGCATAACTCCCATGCACATGTGATTCCTTTTTCTTATTCTCATGAATAGCATTCCCTTTTTCTCTGCCATCTATGCAGCTACTTGGTTTTGAATTACTCACAGCAAATTTACATTTGCTTTCACCCAAGGAAACGAATATTTTTTGCTTCCGGACGACAAATTGAGAGAGCATTATTAGGCATGTATTGAGTGATCCTCTTCGGGCGACACATCCGGAACAGCCCATCAAAGAGAGCATAAAGGTTGGCAGGTGCGCATGGTAGATGTCCAGATTCTCGATTTCGAGCTTGGGCAAACCTCGAACCTCTCCCGCCTCGTAATCAAATGTGTGTCGAGAGTGAACGTGAAGTGACAGATATATCCTTGAAGACCTAAACTTTCTTAGAAAGCGACTCAGTCTGTCGAACCATGAAGCAGTGAGACAATCACACATTACGTATATGCACGACTCCCATCCCCTTGAATGTGACCTAACATGCAGTTCGTCAGGAAAGGATAACTTGCGAATACTCGGGACGTCGAGCTTCACCATTGGAACCGTATTGTTTACCATGCTAAAGTCCAGATGTTCAAGTGTAGGACTCGAAATTACTATCTCTTCAATTCGACCATTGCCTATGTGTAGGGTTAAATCTTTGAGGAATGGAAATTTAGACGATAAGTCGTCATCGAGAAATATGGTGTCAATATTGCCATGTTTCAGCACCAGAGACTTGAGCCTATGGCGATTAATAGTCCGCGGCTGCTATCAACATCAAATTGATAGTAAACACGGCACAATGACAGTTTCTCAATCAAAGGGCAGCACTTCAATACATGTAAAATCGTATCGCGATGTTTTATCTGAATAATTTCGAGACTAAGGAACCGAAGCCTCGAACAACGTAGCTCTTGGTCAAGATTGATCATATTGCACTTTGTCACGTTGAGCGAGAGGAGGTTCTCGTATCTAAGCACCTCGTCCGGTATAGTAAGATCACAAAGACTTTGGGCTTCGAAAGTGAGACGAGTGGGTCCCAATTTCAAGGCTCTACGAATCAATTTCGGAGTACCGTAACCACAATCCATCGCGATCTTACTTTTGAGATTCAGCCTTAAACTGTGGATCTTCAGTTTCAAATCCTCGTACCTTCCGAGTGACTTATCCGCAAATTCCAAGAATTTAAGTTGTTCGGTGTTGTGTCTGTAGTCGATTTCCGGATGGCAAAAGTCTGCCTGATCGAAGTCGAGGTCCGGGCGGGTGAGCCACGCGCTTTGCCATGACTTGGAGATGAGAGTTGTTCGTGCGGCTTCTTTTGAGGTGAGGAAAGATTGTACGGCTTGGATTATGGGTTCCGGAAAATCATACTCATGACGACGATGACTCTTACGAAATCGCTTCCGATATCCTTTGGACATTATTATTATAGCTGAAACCTCAAGGAAGACTCTGAATTCAGAAGATACAGTAAAACCTCTAAAAAAGAATACTCTATTAAGGAATAAACTCTTTTTAGGAATAAAAATTCATGGTCCCAACTTGGGACCAGTTATAATTTGGAATAAACTCCATATTGTAATAATTCATATTTTTTTCAAGTCCCAACATAAAGAAATACACCTCCGTTTAGGAATAAATTATAATAATTATATATAATTTTACAATAGATTTAATTAATTTATTTAAAATACTTGTTAAAGGTTGATTGTGACAATGATTTAATATTCTGTATTCTAACTTTATCATTCAACTCGCGTGAAGAAAATGTTGATTTGATGCAATTTATAAAAAAAAAGTATTTTAATAGTATTTATAGATGGAAAAATAAAGCAATTAAAAGCAAGTATGCATTATGGTCTTGAGTATTGTCTTTTCATATTAGGTGAGTAAATTAGTTCAATTAAGTTCACACATTACATGTAATGTATCCACTAATTATACTATTATATAATATACATGCTTTAAAAAAAAAGTATACTAACTCTATTTAGGAATAACTCCCATTTAAGAATATTTTTTTGTGGTCCCAAGGATATGACTATAGAGAGGTTTTACTGTAGATATATATAGCTTCCCATATATCCACGGAATTAAACTTTCCTAATTCTTTACTAATTAAGAATAATTGCCTTACTTTTATATTTGGAAATTTAATGTTACTACCGTAGGGTCCAAGCATATAATTAAAAAATACGTCTACAGAGTTCTATTTTAAATTTAAACAAAAAAATCAATAAATTGTTATTTCCAAGATACAAAGAATAAAAAATCAAGCACTGCTTTTTTTCAACTAAATTTCGATTCCACATTTCCACTTCTACATAGCCATACTCCGTGAATTTAGAAAATCCATAAAAATCCACTACGTAGAGTTTGACTGACTTTTTTCCATTGATTTTGAGGGATTTTAATAAACTTCACATGATTGTAATATAGTAAGTTTATAATTGTTTTACTTGAATTTCTATAAACTTTTATATATAAAAAAATCTTAATTATTTGAAAAATCCAAATTGCTCAAAAATAAATAAATATTATTATTTATCAAACAATGCATATATTAAAAAATAAATAAATATTATTATTTATCATTATTATTTTATCTTCATTTATATTATTGTAATGCATGAGCTTCATTTCCCACATAGCATTAACAATACTCGCTCTTCAACCTCCATGAATTAGGAAGGTGTAGTCGATTAGGATTTTATAGGATTTTTTTATTTTGAAAATCTATAGATTTTATAGAGAGGTTGAGCGATTTTATTATTGACTTTATATTGATTTTCATATATTTGAAAAAATTGTAAAATATATATGATTTAGGTAAACTTTCATAAATATCAACTATATCCAAATTTATATAAAAATACTTTTATATAAAAAAATCAAATTTTTAAAAAAAATAAAAAAATAAATTATTATTCTAATTTTTATTTTCATTACAAAATAATTTATTATTAATATCATGTAAATAATTATTTTTAACAAAAATATGATAAGATCAATTTTCTCAAATAAATTTTTTAGAATAATTTGTGTAACTATTGTTAAATGACTAACAATTGTTTTATTTTTATTTTTCGTATTGTAAAGAAATCCATTGAAATCTCTCATAATTATGAGAGATTTCAAAAAGTCAAATTTAGTTATATTTTGTATAGAGAATCCATCAAAATTCATAAACTTTTAAAATCCATTATAATCCATAAACTTTTGAATACTTACGGATTTTTTTAAGACTTTTTAAAATCCTAATTGAATACCTCCGGATTTTAATGAACTTTTAAAAATCCGGATTGAATACACCTAGACTTTAAAAGTCCATTAAAATCCTATAGACTCTTAATTGAATACATCCCCTAAATTTCGATTCCACATTTCCATCCACCTAAAAATTTCAAAAATATTGTTTATTTTAACACTTTGAAATTGATAAAAATAAAAATAACAAATTGCATACTGAAAAATTGATCATGTTTAAGTGTACATTATCAATCGGCATGATGTAGTTCAAAAATTGTGTTTAAAATTTTCAATTTTTAAAATATATCTACGCAAATTGTACTGCAAATGGTCTCGTTCTCTTGCGATCGACCGAACCCCGGGTATTTGTGAAGCATAATCAGGGGCAATATATCGATCGAATTTCATACATACATGTTCCATTGTTCCAATCAAAACCTTAATTTTAATTTGCTAATTACGATAAAACTTCTTTAAATTAATACACACTGAATCTCTAGAAATTTTACCAATTTAAAATTTTATTAAATAAAAGATAGATGTTTTAAATTCAGTCATTTAAGTACAATTTATTTTAAAATAAATAATTAAAATTCATGTACAATATAAATTCAAGATCGAGATCAAGATCTAATTTCATAATCGAATCACATCTCGATCTCCTCACGGAGGTAAACTCTTGCAACAAGCTTTCACCATCTTCTCTGAGATTGTATTAATCGGCAGTAGTCACATGAATAGGACGCGTGATTTTTTTTTCATTCACGTAGAGAAATTTAACACATCAATGTTTTTTTTTTGTCTAGGTCAATTGCAATGTCTCGGGTTCGAACTTTAAACCTTTCGGTTTTTAATTCGAGTGCTCAACCAACTGAGCTAAAAACCCTTGACCCATCAATGGTGTTGTAATTTTATACTACATGTTTTTGTAGTTTTTATTGAATTTTAAAATCGAAAAGATGATGTTTTATTTTATGTTTCACAATCTGTTCATGATGATTTTTTTTTGTATTTTTTTTGAATCTGCAACAGATGAATGTCGATTTTTTTAATTTGGAAATGATTTTTTATAATTTATTTCCATTTTTGTAATTATTTTATTATGAAAATATTGTTGAACAGATGTTGACTGAGGGTACATTTGTAATCTACCAAAAATTTAAGTGGTCAGTTATGAATTTAAATTTTAAATAAATTAAAATATTTTTAAGAATATTTCATTTCGACAAATCACGGGTAGGTTTTTTCGATCAAGTAGAAAAGCGAAAAAAGTAGTAAACCTCGAGTAAGAAACTGTAATTTACCCTAAATTCAATGTATAATTTTAACAATTATATTTATTAAATTATATACTTATTAAATGAATGTGAAATGTTAGAGTCATCTTATTTAATTAGGAATTCCACTTGGTGATAAATGTAGTAGCATACGAGTCATTCCTATTAGTATAAATAGTCATATAATGTGTTGAAATTTATCAAGTCATTTGAAGAATATTTTCCTTTGAATAAAAAATATTCTCTCTATATTGTTTCCTCTTCCTATATAAGCCAACATAGTGGTATCACAAACTCAAAATGAGAACCTGGAGAAAGAAAGGAGGTAGAGACTTGTTATATGTCTGTGTGTATGTGGATGATCTCATTTTCACAGGGAACAGCGTGAAAATGTATGAAGAATTCAAGTCGGCGATGACACGTGAATTCGAGATGAGCGACATGGAACGGATGTCGTATTACTTAGGCATTCAAGTAAATCAATCTGAACAGGGGATTTTTATCTCACAAGAAAAATATGCCTAGGAAGTTCTCGAGAAATTTAAGATGTTCAATTGCAATTCGGTGAATACTCCTATGCAATTTGGAACACAACTAAGGAAGGAAGATGGAAAGATCGATCCAAGAGCGTTCCGGAGTCTTATCGGAAGCTTGAGGTACTTAACTTGCACACGTCTTGGCATTTTATATGTCGTCGGTGTTGTAAGTCGATTTATGGAGAGTCCAGCCAAGACACACATGTTAGCTGCAAAGAGAATACTTCAATAAATCAAAGACACTCTTGATTATGGTATTTTCTACAGCTCTTCGAGCAACTACATGTTGTCTGGATATTGTGATAGTGACTATGCAGGAGATCCTGATGATCGGAAAAGCACGATTGGATTTATGTTCTTTATGGGAGAACATGCAATAGCTTGGAGTTCGAAAAAGCAAGCTATAGTAACACTTTCGAGTTGTGAATCGGAGTATGTGGCGGCAACTTCTTGTGCTTGTCATGCAATTTGGTTGAGAAGGTTGTTGAAAGAACTTCACCTGGAGCAAGGAGATGCAACAAAAGTCATGATCGACAACAAATCAGCATAAAGTCTTGCAAAGAACTCGGTCTTTCATGAAAGAAGCAAGCATATTGATACAAGGTATCATTTCATTCGAGAATGTGTTGCAAAGAAGCAGATTGAGTTGCAGTACGTGAAGTCTATGGATCAAGTTTCTGATATATTCACAAAGCCACTCAAGTTCGATGATATTAAGAGATTACGGTTCATGCTCGGTGTTCAGAGAAATTAAGTTTAAGGGGTAGTGTTGAAATATATTTATATTAAATATATAAACTTGATTTATAAATAAAATCTAGATATGTATCTAGACTAGTAATTTGAAAGGTTGATAGATGAATGTGAAGGTTAGAGTCATCTTATTAAGTTAGGAATTTTAAGAGACACTTGGTGATAAATGTAGTAGCTTAAAAGTCATTCCTAGTAGTAATGTGTTGAAATTTATCAAGTCATTTGAAGAATATTTTCCTTTAAATAAAAAAATATTCTTTATACAGTATATTGTTTCCTCTTCCTATATAAGCCAACAATTACTTCGTCGGCGTCGGCTCATACAATCACAAAAGCTTTGAATTTTGAAATGTAAAATGTGTCAGAACAGCTAGCAATTACAATAAGAGAAATTGAAATATAAAATGAAATGATGTAAAAATTATACTGGTATTTAATAAATAAATAATTTGCTTTAATTATCTCCCGACTCCACACGTTGTAATTTCCTCCATTCAGAAACTGAACTACCATCCCAGATCCATAGTCAAACACTATTAAATTGGTTATGTAAACTTGAAGATAGATAAATAAAATATATTTTATTTTTATATTTATATTATTTTTTTATAAAAAAAATTATTTTTATTTTGTAAAACCCTATATAAGAATAACTCTCTATAGTAATATTTTTTTCCGGTCCCAGACTGTATAGAGTTTCTACTGTATATTGTTTTCTCTTCCTATATAAGCCAACAATTACTTCGTCGGCGTCGGCTCATACAATCGCAAAAGCTTCGAATTTTGAAATATAAAATGTGTCAGAACAGCTAGCAATTACAATAAGAGAAATTGAAATATAAAATGAAATGATGTAAAAATTATACTGGTATTTAATAAATAAATAATTTGAAATCTTAACTTGAAACAAAAACCATTGAAAATTTAAATGTGATAGTTGTAAGGATAAATATGTTTGGGCATTACAATGCCTTAAAGGATCTAGGCAGAAGTTGTTTTGCTAACATATTTATTTGTTTTCTTCTTTCTTCACAATTTAACTGTTGTTATCACTTGTCATAATTGGTGATTTGATTTAGCATAGTTCATTAGTTGGAACGTGCTTGAAAAACAATCAACATAGAAGATTTCTGCCGCAGCACAGCCAGGCAGAGTTATGCCGCAAGCAGTGCAAGGCTTGGACAAGAGGTTGAGTTCAGAGAATCAAGCGAAGCATGATATAAGGGCAAGGGAATGCTGAAGTCCAGATAGTATGGAAGGCAGTGCAGTGTGGCAGTGAATTCCAGAAGAACTTCAGAAGGCATCCTGCGGCAGCAGTCAAAGCAGCCTGCCCTGGTTTCTCTCAACCGCTTGTTGACCTAGCTTTTCAAGGGAATTAGTTGAAGACTCTCACCTATAAATAGAGGACGTCTACAGCTGCATTCCTTAACAATCTTAAGCACAAGACAACACCTCAGAAACACATTTCCATCAAGGATCGATCATCACGCCTTTAGTGCCGCGACTTCACTTGTGAAGTTCGTCGAGCCATATGTTCTCTCATCTCTAGGAGAGTTCTTTTGTAGTGCTGATGATCGTGACTTTAGAATAGGTGTTATCCAGTAGCTAGGTTTCATTTGTTGTTGATTGTTCATACTCTTCGGATACGATAAACACCGAGGCATACATGTGTATAGCCTTAGGTAAAATCATTTGTAAATCCAAGAGTATTCCTTTTGTAAAGACTCATTTCTTTAATAAAGTTTCTGGCCGTAAGGCCGTTTCGTATGTGTATAATTTAAATACACATACAAAGATTTAAATTCGTGTTCTTTACATTTTCGTACGTGTGTGTGTGTTCGTTCTTAAAGCAATTTATTTTTAATTAATTCCGCTGCAACGCTATACATATATAACATATATAAAGCTTAAACTGAAACATTAATATACACGCTAAAATATATAAATTGCGGAAAAACGAACATTTTCTGTACAAGTCATCGTGCTGCGGCATACGCTGTTCTGCCGCAGAACACTGCCTTGTCTAGGCAGCGCATTTCACTGCGTTTTATTTACTGCCTACGACTTTCAAGTGGTATCAGAGCGGGCACTAGACTTACTTAGTGTTTAAGGTCCGTCTGATCACGCACACTTACAATGGCAGATCCATCTTACATCGTACGAACACCGGTTGTTCTTGACGGTAGTAATTATGGTTTTTGGAAAACCCGCATTGAAGCAAGAATCAAATCAATTGATCGTAATGCGTGGCTTTCTGTACTTCGAGGATGGAAACTGCCTCAGGAGGAAATCCCTGAAGGTAGTAAGCTTGAAAAAGCTCCGGAGAAGTGGACTACCGATGAGGTTGCGGCAGCCACTGCCAACGATAGGGCAAGATGTGCCATCCTTGAGTCCATTGATTGCAATATGTATAGAATTGTCAAACAATGTACTACTGCCAAGGACATATGGGATTTGCTAGCTCTTCATTGTGAAGGTAACAACACAGTGAAGAAGACCAAGGTCCGTATGCTAATGTCTCGTTTCGAGAACTTGCATATGAACGAGGACGAGACAACGCTTCAGTACTTTGGAGAATTAATGTCCATTGTTACTGAATGTGCTGACCTTGGTTCACCCATTAGCAACCCAGCAGTTTGTAGTAAGATAATGAGATCTATGAGCAAAAAGTTTCTGCCGAAGGTCACTGCCATAGAAGACAGCTCCATGTCGGATGAAGATTATGTTTCATTAATGGCAATCTTCAAGAACTATGAGCTAAATGTACAAGATCGTGAAACCCATGGCGAAACACGTGCAAGAAGTGACGAGAAAAATCTGGCCTACACTGTGGCAGAACCTTGCGGCAGAGAGTCAGGCAGTAGCCCTTCCACCGCAAATGACTTGACCGATGAAGAAATCTACGAGCTACTTGGATCCAATGGTGGAGAAAACAAGTATGCATTCCTTTCTCAAAAATTGGATGCTATACTTGCTCGCTCGTTGAAGAAGACGTACGATCCCCGACGAATGAAGTACACACCAAAGGCAACGCAAAATCAAGATAGAAGACTCGTCGTTCGCCAACCAAGCACGGGATCAAGCTCAAGCTCAAGTCCAAATTCAAAGGACTGGTCAAGGATCAAGTGCCACACGTGTCAAGGGATTGGACATTACCCATCCGAATGCCCTTCCAAAGATCGAGGCATTGGAATTTTAAATTTCATGGTTGCGCAAGAGGATATGGACCAACACTGCCTAGAAGACTCCACCACTGCGCTTGCTGCTCGTTTCGATGGCATATCCCTATCCAATGCAGAAGATGATGGTCCATCCCATGCCCCTGCCCGACGGCACGTTGCATTTTTCGCCGCCGCCGCAGAAACGACAGAAACTCCTGCCGCAGAGAACTGCCTGTGTCTCACTGCCTCCATCAATGGCTATGAATCTGAGGAAGAATCCATTCCCATTGATGTTTTCATCGAGCTCAAGGACAAATTCGACGAGCTACGTATGGACTTCGCCCGGCAAACCAAGATGATAAAGATGCTCACCTCAACCAAAGCCGGACACGAAGAAAAATTGAAGAAGCAGGCCATGGCAATCGATCAAATGCTCATGGAAAAGAACACTTTTGAGGAAAGATTAAAGAAACTCGATGTTCAACTCACAAGAAAAGACACGGAGGTTGAACAACTAAAAATCGATCGTAACCGTGTAAATGGAAAACTCGAAGCTGCCCACAACACGTTCGAAAAACTCAACACGGCTGCATCAAAACTAGATGCCGTAATGAGCATTTAACATGTTGAACGGCAAGGCCTCGGACATCAAAAGATCGTAGATACCGCCTTTCCCCCGAAGAAATTATCAACGGGAGTTACATTTGTGAAGGCATCAAATGACGATTCAACGACTGCCGCACAATCCTCAAAGGATGAACTAACCGAAGGCAAGGCCACTGCCTCAGCAAGGGACTGCCGCAGAAGGCCGAAGCAAAGGCAGGAACCTTCAGGCAGACGAAAGACAAAGAAGCCCCTGCCTAAGCAACGATTCAAATCTAAGAGACGCTACGTGTGCCACTACTGTTTGGTACCTGGTCATATTCGACCTTTTTGTTGGAAACGTGAAGCAGATCAAGCAAGAGGATATTTTTTCCACTCCAACACTAGACCACGGCATCCTAAATACTTCTCTCTGCCTTCACGACACCATATCAAAAAGGAGGCAACGACTATACGCAAATGGGTGCCCAAAACCAAACTCTCTACTGATGTCTGTTTTACAGGTCCCTCCGATGACTCCTCTGCCGCATCAAATTCCATCCAACGTGCTGAAACATGCAATGTTATTTTCACTACCCTCAAAGCTACCAAAGATAATAAGTGGTACTTTGATAGTGGATGCTCACGGCATATATATGACCGGCAACAGTGATCACCTCATCAACTACAAAGAGTTTCAAGGAGGTGAAGTCACATTTGGAGGAGGTTCCAGTGGCACAATTGTTGGCCAAGGCACATTGAATGTGCAAGGCCTGCCGAAGCTACAGCAAGTGCTTCATGTTGAAGGCCTCATCAAAACCTTATAAGCATAAGTCAACTATGCGATGAAGGCATGAATGTAAAGTTTACTCACGAATTATGTGAAGTATTTGATAGTGCAGGGAACCCACTCATCCAGGGGGAGCGTTCCGAGGCAAACAACTGCTACTCCATTGGAGAAAACTGCATGTCTGCACAAGTCAAAGATGACATAGATCTATGGCATCAAAAACTTGGACACACAAGCCTTGGGAATTTAGAGCGCCTAATCAAGCTCGATGCTGTTCGTGGACTTCCAGCCCTCCCAAAAATCAGAAGTCAACATGTGGACATTTCTCATGTGGACAGACTGATGCCTCTGCCGCAGAACCTGCCAACTCCAAGGCAGGACTGTATCAAAAGCAAACCAAATGCTTTGATCTCCTCCACATGGATTTAATGGGACCATTCGAGACAAGAAGCCACTCTGGAAAACGCTACGTACTCGTCGTAGTCGATGACTTCTCAAGATACACATGGGTGCGTTTTCTCCAAGACAAAAGTGAGACGTGTGATGAGGTGTCCAAGCTCATTAGGTGGATAAAGACCAACCATGAAGCCTCCATAAAGAGAATAAGAAGTGACCATGGCACCGAGTTTGAAAACCAACGGCTTTCTCGATTTTGTGATGCGCATGGCATTGCCCAAGAATTTTTTGCCCCCATAACACCGCAACAAAACGGCGTGGCTGAAAGGAAGAACCGAACCCTCAAGGAAATGGCGTGTACCATGCTGATCGCCAAGGGCCTAAGCAAGCAATTTTGGGCAGAAGCACTCAATGCCGCATGTCATATCCTGAACCGCATCAGCATACGTTCAGGAACAACAAAAACGGCCTATGAAATTTTGAACAATAGAAAGCCTAATTTAAAATATTTTCATGTTTTTGGCTCTGTTTGTTATGTTTTAAATGATAGGGAACCTAGATCTAAACTTGATCCAAAGTCACTTAAAGGATTATTTGTTGTATACTCTAGGAATAGTCAGGCCTATCGTATATTTATCATACAAACTAGAACCATTATTGAATCTGTGAATGTTGATTTTGATGATTTTAGTCGACTCAGGAAACCCAAAGAAGAAGATGTACAAGGTTTACTCGAGCCTGCCGCAGTAGCAGAAATTGAAGGCAGTTTTACATCGGCGCAGCCTACTGCCGCACCCACTGGCTCGAATGATGATGTCCAACCTTCTACAGCGTCTCCCGAGCAATCAAACGATGATAGCACTCCTCAACAAGCAGATTCATCAGATGTTGAAGAGACGTCAAACCAACGACGAAGGGATCCCCCAAGGCATGTTATCCGAAACCACCCTTCGAGTCAAATGTTGGCCAGACGCATGAGAGTTCATCCGTACATCGACTACCGCAACATGACCAAGAATGTAAGCATGTCTGCCACATGCATTGAGATAGGCATTGTCTCGTATCTCTCTACGGTAGAACCGAAAAATGTCAAAGAAGCATTGGCCGATGAATTTTGGGTTATGGCAATGCAAGAAGAGATGAACGAGTTTGAAAGAAACAAAGTTTGGAAGCTCATTCCTCGTCCCAAAAACAAGAATATCATCGGGACAAAGTGGATATTCAAGAATAAGTCGAATGAGCACGGGCAGGTTGTACGCAACAAGGCAAGGCTAGTGGCGCAAGGCTATACGCAAGTTGAAGGCATCGATTTCGATGAAACTTTTGCCCCCGTAGCACGTATGGAGTCCATTCGTCTACTCATTGCCATTGCATGCCACCTCAACATCACCTTACATCAAATGGATGTGAAGGCAGCATTCCTCAACGGCATACTTGAAGAGGAGGCATACGTTGCACAACCAAAGGGCTTCGAAGATCCAAAACGTCCTGACCATGTGTATCAACTGCACAAGGCATTGTACGGCCTAAAACAAGCTCCTAGAGCTTGGTATGGCTGCCTAACTGATTTTCTACTCAGTTTTGGATTCACCCGAGGCACTGCCGACAAGACCCTGTTTGTTAAATTCAATTCTTCTAAAATTTTAATAGCTCAAATTTATGTAGATGATATTGTCTTTGGATCCACATGTGAGAAAATGCTTAAGGCATTTACCTCTGCCATGGCATCGAAATTTGAGATGAGCATGGTAGGAGAACTAACACATTTTTTAGGGCTCCATATCAAGCAATTATCAACTGGAACTTTCATCTCACAAGCTTTATATGCTAAGAATCTCATCAAAAGATTCCAACTTGAAGGATCCAAGCCCATGAAAACACCTATGGGCTCAACGGACAAAATCTCCCGAGGCACTGATACTGCCGCAGTGGACCAGACACTTTACCGATCCATGATAGGGAGCTTACTTTATCTTACGGCAACTAGACCAAATATCATGTATAGTGTATGTTTGTGTGCCAGGTTTCAAGCTGATCCAAGGGAAGAACACTTGAAGGCAGTCAAACGCATCATACGCTACGTTGCCGCATCAGTCGAGTTAGGCATATGGTATACCAAAGACACCAACACTGATTTAGTTGGATTTTCCGATGCCGACTGGGCTGGAGACATGGATGATCGCAAGAGTACAAGCGGTGGATGTTGCTTTCTTGGAAATAACATCATTTCATGGCATAGCTGCAAGCAAAACTGCATTTCTCTATCCACTGCCGAATTAGAATATGTTGCCGCAGGGAGCTGCTGTACCCACTGATTTGGTTGAAGCACATGCTTGATGACTACCACCTGGATAGCAATGTTCTTACACTCTACTGCGACAATACGAGTGCCATTAACATCAGTCATAATCCAGTTCAGCACTCAAGAACCAAACACATCAGCATTAGGCATCATTTCATACGAGATTTGGTGGATAAACGTCTCTTGAGGATTGATCACATCTCAATAGAGAAGCAAATAGCTGATATCTTCACCAAGCCACTGAACTCAGATCGTTTCATTGACCTAAGAAATTCTTTGTGCATGTGCACCATGCCTTAGATGCTGATCTGCATCATGCTGCCGTATTGTCATGCCTACTGAACCTCTGCCACAGTATTCTGCCTTAGTCAACTTATGAGATTAAAATTTTCCGAAGGAAGAGAAAATACCCAAACCACTTTAGGCAACATGGTCAAACTCATATACATGTAATTAATACTCAATGGGTTGAGATACTATGTACTAGGTGACCTAAGTATTTAATAATCTCATTGTTGACATGGTATTATGCCTAAGTAGAGTATAAGTACTTATGATGCAGCATGATGTTCCATTAGGATTAGATAGTTGTTAATCTTTTCCTAATTTTGCTTTGTAAGCCTTGATTTTTCACACCACAAAAATATTTTACTTATACTTTTAAAAAAAAAAAATTTGAAAAAATGAAAAATAGAAAAAGAAAAATATTATGAAAAACAGAAAAAGAGAAAAATTAAAAAACAGAAAAAAAAAATGAAAAACAGAAAAAAAAAAAAAAAAATTATTATTGTGGATTTTGGCAAGTCCTGCCGCAGAGCACTGCCCCAAGTGACCATTGGGCAGCACTCAAGTATGCAGCAGACGACGGTTCAATCTCAGAAACGTAACTGTTGCCTGTTTTTTGCGTTACATCAAACCACCATCTGATTTTCACTTCTATTTCCTTTATTCTTTACTTCAAACTCCTAATTCGACTACAATTTTCTCATAATATTTGATCAAGAGTTTGAATTAATTTGAACCTGAAACCCCTAATTTTTCTCTCACACATAAAGTCACATCTTTGTGTCGAATTTGTGCTCTGTTTTCTTGCCCTGATTTTCTTTCTCTCCAACTTTTCAATGATCGAATACATTCCTTTTACTCCTTATTTCGGCGACTCACGGTTCATTAAGTTCATTAGAAAGGTTCGCCTCGAGGACACGTTGGCAGAAATTCAGGTGGCAGAATAGATGAAGGCCATCTACCGCATCAGCGCCGCCGACAACATGCCTACGCCGCCGCAGACCACTGGGAGCTTACCGCCGTTTATTCACCCGATCTACTGTCTCAGCAAAAGGCAAGAGGCTTCCACCCACTTCTTCAGCCAATCCAATTGATTTGGAAGCCACTGCAAAGAAGGGCCGCAAAGGGAAGGAAGTTGCCACATCAAAAACGGACAACTCTCAGAGTGGAGATGCCGCAGTACCTCCATCTGTCAAAAAGGACAAGGGTAATGCCACTGCTGCCGCAGTCCATGCGCCTAAGTAGGATTCTGAATCCGACATGGAGGCGACAGAGGCTTACTCAAAGAGGTTTTGGTCTTAAAGGCGTGCAATCCTTGGGTCTCTATACTATGATGCAAAGCCATTCATCCCTGACCGCAGCATCGACATGTCAGTTTGTGCCAAATACAAAGTTGACAAATCTCTGAATAATATGCGGTTGATCATGACAGTCACCTACGTAGAGTTATACTATGAGGATTTGATATGGGATATTTATGCCAAAATGTGCCCCTGCTTTGGTAATGATGGCTCTCACGGCTACGACAAGGTGCATCTCCGGAAAAAGATATTCACTATCAGCCCTGCCGCAGTCAATGATTTCCTCGACCGCTCGGATATTTATTATACTGCCGCAGTCACTGAACCCAACACTACTGCAATTGCTCGCCGCCTGATTGGCTAAACACCAGACACTGCTTACATTCCTGCCTCCAAACTAACCTTTTTTTACTATCTGCTATTTACCATTGATCGTGGCAAATGGACTCCCGCGTCCAATATGCACTTTGTGCACACCACGATGGCAGAGGTTCTTTTTAACCTTGGTGCAGGAAGGCAGATGAACTTTGAGCAGCTTATTTTTGACAAAATGGCTACGCAGCATCACAGACGCAGAGCCTTGCGTTCACTCTGTTATCCGGGAGATGATAAAGGCACAATGGTTGTCATACAACGATGCTGATATAGACACTACTGCCTACAGCATACAAGTTGAGCATCCGCGATCCCAATGATTTTTCATGGACATGTTTTCATGGCACTGCCGCAGTCCCAACTCCAAAGAAAGCTCCAAAAGCGCAGAATGATGCCCTCAGTTTCTCAGCTCAGTATACGAGTATTCATGCTCGAGCTCAAGCATTTGCCGAACAATGTGCTGCAAATCAAATTGTCGTCATGCAGGATTACATGATCAAGGCCATTGTTGATGGTATTATTGTTGGGGATCGTGCATGTATACGCAGCGGAAAACAAAAATTTTATTTTATTTTATTTTATTGAAAATCCTATTTTCAATATTACATGCATTAATTGATTTAATTCAAATCTATTAAATAAATAATCCACCATTTAATTTAATTATCAAATAATTAAATATTTAATTCATGCATCCCATACTACACAAATTAAATCTTAGCGCAATTAAATTTATCATATAAATTAATTACTTGTAGCGCAAATATATTTATCATATAAATTAATTACACTACTTAATTAATTACGCAACAGACATAATTAATTGCGTCAATTTGACAATTAACATAATCACAATTATATAATTCAAATCAAATTGATTTTTAATTAAAAATTAAATTAATCTCTATTAATTTTATTTGTCAATTATAATCCCAGTACTATAGCGCAAACAGTTAACGCAAAAACAATTAAATCCAGATTTAATCGTGAGTACCTTAGGTATTCGTCGGACGAAACGAAGTTCGTCGGAAGTCGCGCGGATGCGACGCGGGGATGCACGCGGGGCGTGCGGGCTGATCACGGGGAGAGCCGGGGCGGCTCTCGGCTGGTCGCGGCGGTGGCGCTCGGGAGCGGGCGGGCTTGGCTCGTCGTGCTCGGGCGTTGCTCGTTCAAACCTCCGGCGTTTCTCGTCAAATCAGGTTTCACCTCGTATAGGTAATCCCACTCGCGTATTGCACTAGAAATACGAGAGGGAGAATACGACGGGAAAAACGGGCCAGAAAAACGGCGCCGGAATCGGATTCCGGCGAGGCGGGCGGCTGCCGGCGGCGGCGCTGGGCGGCGGCGGCTCCGGGCGGCGGTCCTCCGAGGGAGGCGGCCGAGGGGGCGGCGGACGAGAGAGGGGAGAGGAGAGGGAGAGACTAGGGCTAGAGCTCTCTAGGTTTTGGTGTGTTTGAGTTTATGCCTATGGAGCTCCTTTTATAGGTGAAGAAAAGAGCTTCTTGGGCTTAAACCCTAATGGATCGGATCCATTAACCCTAGCCGGCCCAATTCATTAGCCGTCATTACGTTTCTCCCAAATTGACAATCAATTCGATCTCCGAAAAATATAACGATTATATTTTCTTTCTCGTTTTAATTTTCTCATCGATATGAGATAATAATAAAAATTTCCAATTTCACAAAGACGGAAAGCCCATTTCAGGGGTACTGCTAAATCGGGAAATTTCCCAAAATAGAAAGTGTACGCCATCGTGTCCGTTTTCTTTAGCTCATTAATTTTTCCAACTCATAATCACAATTATGAATCTCGGATTCAATCATATTGACCTCCGACTATATGTACTTAATTAACAGTTAATTAATATATGATCGTATTCAAGGATTGGTTTACACGAGAATGTGACCCTCAATGGTTCAGGTGTATAACTAGCCGTGGGCTCACAACACATTGTGATTCGAACAACATATTGTTCTTATATCAACTACTCCCGAGAGTTTCAGATTAATAATCATATTATTTAATCTCCGAACAATTCGGTGCCCAACGAATCAGTGACGAGCGTCTAGCAACCACGCTTCACTAATTCCCTAAATACAAATGAAGTGCCTGCAAGAACCTTGTAATATAGTTAGCGTACAGTACGATCCCTCCGATTCATATGTCCTTATCAAACTAGAGATATTGGTTAATCGAGATCTCTTGTTGTGTTTGATAGTTTTGCGAACGTTCTTGGCTTCGTATAATCCAGTCGTGATTGATCTAGAGAAACACATTTCTCTAATCACCTCACTGTTCAACTCTGGCCAGAGATTCCGGGACTACGAACCATATAGGACATCCATGATCTATATCAAGCGATCAGATCCCCTACTTGATGGAGTAGTATACTTAATGTCTAGATTTGAGTATTCTGAACTCTGTATGCACTTTCATTTACCTATTAATAACGAACATTCATTTGCTTTTAATTGTTGTTAATTAAATATATGCAAATCACAGTCCTGGATTTTATACGTTTTAGTTAGTATGGTGCAAGCATGGGCGCACAGAAGATCATACTATCGGTTACTCGTATTTAATCGAACAGTTGCTCACGACCTAGATGGACACGGACCAATCCATCGGTATAGTCGTTGTGTGAGAGAGAAAATAATCTGTCTTGATTATTTTATCACACTTGTACACTTGGTGTATTGAGCGGATCGTTGAGATTCATCGATTAGGATTGCCGGCGATAATCGATTCGAGTCTCAGTGTATTTTATTCTTAATCCCCGAAACTATTGCGGGTGTGTATATTTAATATAAGTGACTTTGATTTACCAAAGGAATTAACCGATTTAATTATTGGGTTAATTACCGGTTAAGTTGGGTCACTATATTTTATATATGGCATGCCGTGAATACTTGACGGGAAAGTGTATCCCGTAAGGGTTGATAATATCCCCGAGATGAGTTCATAAGGAATTATTATGTAAACCCTGCAGGTGGATTTATTCCGCATAATAATTAAGGTTAAATGGTACTATTCTCGGATATAAGAGATGAATAAATTAATTAGCAATAAATTAATTTTATTCATGGATATTTATATCTTAAATACACGGAATAAATAATACTACCGGAGAAATATTATTTGATATAATATGGTTTAATATTGAGAGTGCAATTAATTTATATAGTGGAAAATAAATTAATTAATATTGATAAGGATTAATGGACTTGGGCAGTGGGCTCAATTTAATCTTCAATATTGGAAGCCCAATATTCCACCTCCTTTAGATCCCCTACGTAGCCTATAAAAGCACTACATGGCCTTCATAAATAGAGAGACAAGATTATCACACTTGATATTCTAGAGAGTTGAAGGAGATCCATAGGAGTTCGATAGATCGTCGCCCACCCGACGTTCGAACGGAGTGCAAGGAATACGTGGGAAGATTCAAAGGTCATCTTGATTTCGTTTCTCCGAACAACGAATCGAAGGTAAAATCTAAACGCGCTTTATGATTTGTTTTGATTCGATTATTGAGAATACCGTAGAACGCAAGATCCGAAGTTTGGATCCGGAGTAGACGGACGAACACGCGGTGGTGGCGAAGCCACCGGACCGCGTGAACCGCCCGCCTAGGGTTCGACGGGCATGGAGGATCGACCCTCGGCTGGGCCGAGGGCGTGCGGTCGATCACGCCGATCGACCGCTGGGGCGCGGGCTGGTGCCGCACCCCACCCCACCTCGACGGTGGGGACCTCCAGACGGCGGCGGGTCGCCGGACCCGCCGCGGGGGGCTGCTGGGCAGCCCCGGCCGATCGCGCTAGGCGCGATCCCTTTCGATCGCGTGACCCGGCTCGCGGGGGTTTCGGGTGGGGGCGGATTGCGCGCCTTCGGGCGCGTGATCTCCAAAGCCCGGACTCTGGCGGATGAGTCGGCGTTCATGCAATCTCCGGCGAAGGGTTCGTTCGGGTTATCGGTTCCGCAATTTTGATAACCCGGGATATCGAATTCCAACAATTGGTATCAGAGCGTGGTTTACGTTCGCGGTATTTTCGATAAAATTGTTCTACCTTGCAGGGTTTCCGACTATTATGGCTTAATTTATTATTCGTTTAATTTATTTTGTCATGAATGTTGGATTGATTAAACTCTCGAACATGTCGAGATTCGTTTTTGGTGGTGAATGCTTGTAATAGTAAAAATTCGGGGGTTGACCGAATTTAGGATTTATTATTACGTTCTACGTTTTTCCGGAAATTGTATAGGGTCGATTTCATGTTTAGAATCGATACCGGATAGTGTAAAATTTATTTTGTAATTTATTTTGCGTTGGATCGATGCCGAAACGACCGCCGGAAAAGACGCGTGACGAAGGAGATGATGGTGAGGGCTAGGGCTCGGATCGACCTACATGGTCGATCCATGGAGGATCGAACCATCGATCGGAGAGGCGCCGAATTCGCGCCTCCCGGCGACGATACCACCGGCGGTGGTGGTGCACCGGCTGGGTGGCGGCGGCGGTGGTCCTTGGCCGGCGATGGCGGTCCGATGGGGGGCGCGGGGGTCCTTGTGATCTTCGTGCTCTCCCGGTGATTCGCTTTCCTAATTGATTCGGGTTTTTCCTAATTGAGTATTCCTATTTTTTGGGAACTCTCATGGATTAGGAAAAGAATCAATTTGGAATTAATTAGGATTCCTAATTGATTATTTCTATTTCTATGGAAATATTCATGGATTAGGAAACTAATTAATAAGGAAAGTAGAAGAGTCCTAATTATTTTATTTCTTTATTTCATTATGGATATCATCTAGAATATTCCAAGAATATCTTGGATGGATTATTCTAGAGATTTAATGAAGTGGAAAAAGAAAATAAAATAAATAAAATATTAATAATATTTAATTTTATTTTTGATATATTCAATTGACTTAATTTTCGAATTAAGTAACTTTTGGATTAATTGAAAATAAATAGATTTAAATATTGGATATTAATATTCTCGTCACATGGAGCATTCAAGAAACGAAGACTGAAGACTAGAAGATGCGTACGGAGATGGAGTAAAGCCATAATAGTCGGAAAATAATATTCTAGTAATTATTTTGACTATGTGATAATATTATGTGCTTTATTACATGTATGCATGCTATATGTGTTTATTTTATGCACTAGATAGCGTATCCCTTTATTGTAAAAAGCTAAGTGGGAGAGGGTATGGAAACATACCCATGGTCTCCATTGCTGCTCTCTCGGTGACTTTTACAAACTTTTGGAGTTTGTATAGATAAGTCATTGGAGGAGAGTTCTTGTAATTCCTCTTACGAGAAACATTGATTAAGTTTATCAAACAATGCCTAATTTGTCTTTCCAAAGCTGATTTCAAGTCGACTCATTCTCACCCCGGGGAGTGGAATGGAGCCAGAGCCACTTGGTCATGTAGAGGACACAAATTAGAGACCTTCGTACCATTCTTTGATAGATGGATCGATTGTCTGCTCGGCTCCCTCATTTATGAGAGATAGGGTTGCTCGCATGGTGAATCACTGGTTAGAAACTTCGAGTTTCACTTATGATTCTCCACGTCTTGATTTACGAGATTAAATGGATCTAGTAATTGGATTTCAATTATATAAATCTTTTTGGTATAGTAAACGTCCACACGAACGTGGCTTGCTGTACTGAATGGGATTTTAGAATAATTGATGTAGACAGTTATAGGGAATTGTGAAGAGCTGCGAGTTGTCGTAAACGTCCACACGAACGTGGCTTGCGGTGACATAACAGTTCTAAACGATTCACCTTAGCACTGAGTAATGGTTTACACTTAGATACGCGTTATAGTATTCCTCCCAACGAGGTTACGCTATAAGTGATGTATGACCGAAGTAAAATCTAATTGCTAAATCATTTGGGTAGGTAAACGTCCACACGAACGTGGCTTGCCTTACCTGATGGGATTTTAGATGTGATTAGTGATTTAATGATATTATTTAAGGGAGATAATATCGGATATTAAATTGTTTGTTTGTTTTATGTGCTTATAGGTTAAGAATGACTGTGACCCCACTTTGTGATATAATTAAAGATGAAAACTCACTGGTTCCATATAGTACTGATTGGAAACGAAATCTGGACATTGTTCAGACTGTTGAGCTTTCCGAATCCACTGTTGTCCCAACTGATGAGGACATTCGAAATGACCTCAAGATGATGTTGAGACATAACGTGGAAGCTGGACAAGAGGTGATTGACATACTCACAGATTTCTCTCTCAATGAGTCCCTTAAAAAGGATTCGGCGAGAGCGGAGTTTGTGCGTAGGTTAAGGAAATCACAAGCTTTTGTGGCAAGGCTAGAGGAAAAGCGTGCAAAGAAACCCAGTGTTTCTAAACCACGGATTGGGAAGAGCAAGCCGCAAGGCAAGTGTTATCGATGCAAGCAGTTTGGGCACTGGAGATCTGATTGTCCTCTCATCAAAGGTACGAAATTTTCCTTAGTCACTGAAACATTATCAGTGGTGTTATCTACCAGCACCTGGTGTGTAGATACGGGGGCCACTGATCATGTCTGCAATTCATTGCAGGGGTTCCAGGAAACCCGGAGACTTAGAGAGGGAGAGATCGTGGTCTACATGGGCAATGCTGCAAGGGTGGCGGCTGTTGCAGTGGGAGACGTTCACTTACGCTTCAGTAGTGATAGGGTTTTAGTTTTACAAAATTGTCTTTATGTACCCAACTTTAGAAAGAATTTGATTTCGGTTTCTAAACTTATTATGAATGGATATTCTGTTTCTTTTGATCAGTCTGTGGTCATAAGAAGAAATAGTAAGATTATCTGTTCTGGTACATTGGTGGACGATTTGTATGTTCTAAATCCTGAGTCTAACACGATGTAACTAACCGAGAGTAATAACACATCTACGAACACCAATAAGAGAAAGGAACCTTCTAAAATGAATCAATTATACTTGTGGCATCTAAGGCTAGGTCATATTAATTCGAATAGAATTCAAAGGTTGAAAGCTGATGGTCTCATTAGCGGCATAGAAGGAGAGGACCTTCCAACCTGCGAATCCTGTTTGGAGGGTAAAATGACCAAGCGTTCTTTTTCTGGTAAAGGACATAGAGCTGGACAAGTATTGGATTTGATTCACTCTGATGTATGCGGACCTATGTCTACTCAGGCAAGGGGAGGGTACGAGTACTTCATCACTTTCACTGATGATTACTCAAGGTATGGATTTGTATACTTGATGCGCCGCAAGAGCGAGTCCTTTGACAAGTTCAAGGAATTCAAGGCTCTTGTGGAGAACCTTCAAGGTAAATCCATTAAATGCCTGCGATCTGATCGCGGAGGCGAGTACCTGTCTGGAGAATTCAAGGCATACTTGGCAGAGAATGGGATTGATTCCCAAATGACATCACCATATACTCCCCAGCAGAATGGTGTGTCGGAAAGAAGGAATAGGACTCTTATGGAAATGGTACGCTCAATGATGAGTTACTCGGACTTACCTACTATGTTCTGGGGACATGCCTTGGAAACAGCGGCGTACATTCTCAACATGGTTCCAACAAAAACGGTACCCACCACACCCATGGAAAGGTGGAGCGGGCGCAAGCCTAGCCTCAGACACCTTCGGATCTGGGGATGTCCAGCACATGTGTTGCGACAAGGGGCCGATAAGTTAGAACCTAGATCAGAATTACGGTTGTTTGTAGGATACCCGAAAGGAACTAAAGGTGGCATGTTCTATAGTCCTACGGACCAGAAGATCGTTATAAGTACTAACGCTCGGTTCTTAGAGGAAGACTATGTCATGGACCACAAGCCCATGAGTGACATTATACTTGATGAGTTGAGAGGAAACAAGGAAGACCTAGATACAGCCGAACCGAGTAGTGATACACCACTAGAACCTGCACCTACTGTCACTGTTAATGCACCAGAACGCCGTCGTAGTGGGAGGGTTGTTAAGCAACCAGACCGATGGATTGGACTGGGTGAGTCTTCGGACTCTGGACCTGGAGTTCATGAAATCGATCCCTGGACCTATGATGAGGCGGTACAAGATATAGATGCGCCTTCTTGGAAGAAAGCGATGAGATCCGAAATTGAATCTATGGATTCTAATAAAGTCTGGGATCTTGTAGAACCACCAAGCGGCGTAAAGCCAATTGGGTGTAAATGGGTCTACAAGAGAAAGAGAGGATCTGACGGAAAGGTTGAAACCTTTAAAGCTCGGCTTGTTGCGAAAGGATATACTCAGAAAGAGGGAATCGATTATGAGGAGACCTTCTCGCCGGTAGCCAAGATAAAGTCGATCCGGATTCTCTTATCCATAGCAGCTCATATGGATTATGAGGTGTGGCAAATGGATGTCAAGACAGCTTTCCTAAATGGAAGTCTTGACGAGACGATTTATATGAAACAACCAGAAGGATTCATTGCTAAGGGGCGAGATCATCTAGTGTGCAAGCTAAATCGATCCATTTATGGATTGAAACAAGCCTCGAGATCGTGGAACCTGCGGTTTGACGAAGTAGTCCAATCTTTTGGATTCAGTCAAAGCATGGACGAATCGTGTGTGTATTGGAAACGTGATGGGAAGAAGGTGGTGTTTCTCGTTCTTTATGTAGACGACATTCTTCTCATTGGCAACAGTGTGAAAATGTTATCAGACATAAAGGGATGGTTGTCTAGACAATTCGATATGAAAGATTTGGGAGAAGTCGGGCATGTTCTAGGGATCAAGGTTATAAGGGATCGTCGGAATAGAACATTGTACCTATCCCAGCAATCTTACATAGACACGATTCTGGCTCGTTTTAACATGCAAGATTCCAAGAAGGGTGATCTACCCTTCAGCAAAGGAACTTATCTTTCTAAGGAGATGTGTCCTCAGACACAAAAGGAGAAAGATGAAATGAAAGCAGTTCCCTACGCTTCGGCCGTGGGAAGCTTGATGTATGCAATGTTATGCACGAGGCCTGATATCTGCTATGCAGTTGGCGTAGTAGCGAGATATCAGAGTAACCCTGGAAGGGCTCATTGGAATGCCGTAAAGAGCATTTTCAAGTGTTTGCGAAATACTAGGGATTATGTTCTGAGTTACGGGGCAGACAATCTGATTCCCTTGGGTTATACGAATTCGGATTTCCAAGCTGATAAGGAACGGTGTAAGTCGTGATCAGGCTATGTGTTTCACTATTAAAGGAGGAGGAGTTTTAACATGGAGGAGTGATAAGTGTTGGATTTGTGTACTTAATGTCTAGATTTAAGTAGCGCAAGCTCACGATCCATTGCCATTAATCTATTTAATTAAATAAACAATTATTTGCGTTTAATTATTTATAATTAAATATATGCAAATCATAGTCCTGGATTTTATACGTTGTAGTTAGTATGGTGTTGCATGGGCACACAGAAGATCATACTATCGGTTACTCGTATTTAATCGAACAGTTGCTCACGACCTAGATGGACACGGACCAATCCATCGGTATAGTCGTTGTGTGAGAGAGAAAATAATTTATCTTAATTATTTTATCACACTTGTACACTTGGTGTATTGAGCGGATCGTTTGAGATTTATCGATTAGGATTGCCGGCGATAATCGATTTAAGTCTCAGTGTATTTTATTCTTAATCCCCGATACTATTGCGGGTGTGTATATTTAATATAAGTGACTTTGATTTACCAAAGGAATTAACCGATTTAATTATTGGGTTAATTACCGGTTAAGTTGGGTCACTATATTTTATATATGACATGCCGTGAATACTTGACGGGAAAGTGTATCCCGTAAGGGTTGATAATATCCCCGAGATGAGTTCATAAGGAATTATTATGTAAACCCTGCAGGTGGATTCGTTCCGCATAATAATTAAGGTTGAATGGTACTAGTCTCGGATATAAGAGATGAATAAATTAATTAGCAATAAATTAATTTTATTCATGGATATTTATATCTTAAATACACGGAATAAATAATACTACCGGAGAAATATTATTTGATATAATATGGTGAATATTGGGAGTGCAATTATATTTATATAGTGGAGTTAATCATATAATTAATAATAGTAAGGATTAATAGATTTGGGCTTGGGCTCAATTTAATCACTATTATTGGAAGCCCAATATTCCACCTCCTTAAGATCCCCTACGTAGCCTATAAAAGCACTACATGGTCTTCTCTATTCTCATAACTTGAAGAACACAATTCTAGAGAGAGAAAGTAGAGAGGAGGATCCATGAAGTTCGGTAGATCGTCGCCCACACGACGTCCGGGCTAGTGCAAGGAATACGTGGGAAGATCTCAAGGTCATCATAAGATCTCGTTTCTCCGCACAACGAATCGAAAGGTGAATTAAATTTCCGCAATTTAATTCTAGTTTATTGATCAATTATCGAAAAACAAGATCCGAAGGATCGAACCCGGATTAGACGAGGGACCACGCGGTGGTGGCGAAGCCACCGGACCGCGTGGACCGCACGCCTAGGGTTCGGCGCGCGAAGGAGAACCCTCGGCCTCGGCCGAGGGGGCGATCGCTGGGAGCGATCGCCGGCGGTGACGGGCTGGTGCCGTCACCTCCCCACCGCGACGGTGGGGGCTCCTCGACGGCGGGCAGCAGGTCGCCGGACCTGCTGCTGGGGGCTGCCGGATGCAGCCCCATCGAACGCGATGTTCGATCGCTTGAACCCGGCTCGCGGGGGTTCGGGTGGGGGCGGATTGCGCGCCTTCGGGTGCGTGGTCTCCAAAGCCCGGACTCCGGCGGATGAGTCGACGTTCGTGTGATCTCCGGCGAAGGGTTCGTTCGGGTTATCGGTTCCGCAATTTTGATAACCCGGGATATCGAATTCCAACAATTGGTATCAGAGCGTACGGTTACGTTTTTTCGTTAATTGTTTCGATAATCGATTGTCGTTGTTTATAGCCATAGATTAATTTAAATTGTTAAATTATTGTGCTATATTGTTCTACGTACTTGTTTTATCTCTCGTATGAATTGTGTTTGTCGGAAAAAATTAATTATTAAAAACGAGGGTTTTCGGAAATATCGAACCGGATCGATCGACCGTGGGCTCGGTGCGGGCTGCCGGGGAGGTGGCTGGAAGCACGGGCTGTACCGGCTGCTGTAAGCGGGCTGAACGCAGCTGGGCGTGTCGGCGTATGCCACCAACGGTGGTGGTTCGCCGGCAGCCAGCGGCGGCGTTAGGTTCGCGGCATCGGCTTCGGTTCGCGGCTTCGGCTTCGGATCGTGGGCTGATCGTGCGCCAAGGCTCGGAGCTGTTGGTGCTGGGCTGCTCGACTTGGGGATCACCATCGCGTGATGGCTCGCCGGAAGTCGGTGGCAGTCAGCGGCGCCGGCGCGGCTACGAGCGCGCAGCCATCGGGGACGTGTTTCGTCTTCGCGGGTTGCGTTGACGAGCACGGCTGGACACGAGGGTTTGCGTGGGATGTAACGGGGTCGATGGCATGTGTCGTCAGTGGAGACGCCGTGCCGGAAATCGACCAGAGCTGTTACACATATTCGCCGTAGAAGAAGACGATCGAAATTATTTTCACGCTGCTGAAATATTACAAAGATGTCGGCCGACACTTTTTCTTAAGTGGGCCGACACCAATGTTTTATGATGCTGTACGTGTGAAATGTGTGGCTGAATGGATGTATTCATTCCTTTGCATGGCTTTGCATGGCGTGAATTTCTTTTAATTCATGGTGCTGTGCATGTGCATGTGAAATGGCTTGGGTCGTTTGGGCATATGCTGTACATGGTTCGATTGGGATGGCCGGAATTGTTTCGGTTCGTCCCAGTAAATCCGATCTTTCCGGGAATAATTTAATCTTTCTAATTTTATTTAATTTAATTTTGGAATCAATTCAAATTCTATTTGGATTAGATTTCTTAATTATGGAATTAAATAATGGAATTAGATGGAGAGTTAAATTAGGAAAGAAAATCCTAGTTTCTCTAGATATCCTATACCTACTTGGATTAGAAGTCTTGAGAAGAATCAAAATTCGATTTTGATTAGGATTCTTGAGATCTAATTTAAATAGGATTGAGAAATTATTAAAATATTGATTTTATTTAATTTAAGTATTTTATTTAAAATCATTAGATTAATTCAAAATTTATTTTGGATTGGATAATCTTGGATTTTATTTAGAATAGAATTAAATATGGAAATCAATGGATTTTAATAATATTGATTTTATTTAATTTAAGTATTTTATTTAAAATCATTAGATTAATTCAAATTTTTTTTGGATTGGAGAATCTTAGATTTTATTTAAAATAGAATTAAATATGGAAATCAATGGAATTGATTTTATTTAATTGGAGTATTTTATTTAAAATCTTTAGATTGATTCAAAAAATTTTTTTTGAATTGGAATCTTGGATTTTATTTAAAATAAATTAAATATGAGAATCAAAGAATTTTTCCGTCGCTCGGCAAAGTATTCAAGACGTAGAATGAAGACTCAAGACAAGCATGCTGGAATTCATCGAGGTACGAATAGTCGAGAAATAATTTTACTTGAGTAATTATTTGATTATTTGTGAACGTACTTGCATGAAGTGTATGTTTGTTATTATGCTTATGTGTATTTAATTATGCATTAGATAGCGTATCCCTTTGTTATAAAAAGCTAAGTGGGAGAGGGTATGGAAACATATCCATGGTCTCCATTGCTGCTCTCTTGGTGACTTTTATAAACTTTTGAAGTTTATATAGATAAGTCATTGGAGGAGAGTTCTTGTAATTCCTCTTACGAGAAACATTGATTAAGTTTATCAAACAATGCCTAATTTGTCTTTCCAAAGCTGATTTCAAGTCGACTCATTCTCACCCCGGGGAGTGGAATGGAGCCAGAGCCACTTGGTCATGTAGAGGACACAAATTAGAGACTTTCGTGCCATTCTTTGATAGATGGGTCGTTTGTCTGCTCGGCTCCCTCATTTATGAGAGATAGGGTCGCTCGCATGGCGAATCACTGGTTAGAAACTTCGAGTTTCACTTATGATTCTCCACGTCTTGATTTACAAGATTAAATGGATCAAGTAATTGGGAGTCAATTATAAAAGTCTCTTAGTGTAGTAAACGTCCACACCACGTGGCTTGCTATACTGACGGACTTTGGATTAATTGATGTAGACAGTTGTAAGTAATTATGAAGAGTTGTGAAGTTATCGTAAACGTCCACACCACGTGGCTTGCGGTGATGTAGCAATTCCAAGTAATTTACTTTGGTACTGAGTAATGGTTTACACTTAGATACGCATTATAGTATTCCTCCCCACGAGGTTCCGCTATAAGTGATGTATGACCGAAGCAAATCTAATTGCTAAATCATTTGGGTGGGTAAACGTCCACACCACGTGGCTTGCCTTACCTGATGGGATTTTAGATGTGATTAGTGGTTTAATGATATTATTTGAGGGAGATAATATCGGAGATTAAATCGATTGTTTGTTGTTATATGTGCTCATAGATTAGGATATGGCTTTGAACCCACTTTATGTGATACGTAAGGATTATAAACTCATTGGTCCCTGAATGTATTGATTGGAATAGAGATCTAGACATTGCCCAAACTGTTAAAGAGTACAAGGTTGTACTCAGTGAGCTTTGTCCTCCCGAGCCTATTGACATAGGCGGCTAGACAAGAAGCGATGAGGATACTCATAAAGGCCAGTCATTCGAGGAAACGCTTAAACACGTTTTTGAGATGATTGACCTTTTGGACGAGTTGAGACGGAAATCGCAAGCTCTTGTAGCCAATGCCAAAGGTTTCGAACCTAAGGGCAAAATCGGGGGAAATGAAAAGCAAGCAAAGAATCCCAGTGGTCCTAAGTTACTTGAACCACGAGATGGGACGAGAAAGCCAAGAGGCAAGAGTTCTCGAAGCAAACAGTCTGGGTACTGGAAGTCTGATTATCCTCTCAAAGAAGGTACGAAATTTCTTTAGTCGTAAAACATAGTCAGTGGTATTATCTACCGGAACCTGGTGTGTAGATATGGAACCACTGGCGGTATGTGCATTCTAAATGCAAGGGTTCCAGGAAACCCGACGACTTAGAGAAGAAAAGATCGTAGTCTACATGGGTAATGCTGTAAGGAGGCAGCTGTTGCAGTGGAGGACATTTTATAGGATTTCATTTTGGGTTATTGCTTTTATGTACCTTTCAAATTAGAAAGAACTTTGTTCTGGATTTCTAATAAATGGATATTTTATTTCTTTTAATCATTTGATGGTTATAAGAAGAAATAATGATAGTATCTATTTTGGTACATTAGCTAGCAATATATAAATGATGAATCCTGAGTCCACCACGATGCAACGAACCGTTTTATATATAACTCGTTTTACTAATAAGAGATTACTTTATTTAATCATTTATACTTGTGGATTCTTATGCTAAGTCATATTTATTCAAATGAGAAGTTCAAAGGTCGAAAATTGATTGTAAGATCAATTAAGTTGAAGGAGTGGACCTTCCGACCTAAGAATCTAATTTGGAAGATAATACGACTAAGCAATCCTTTATGGATATAAGATATAAGATCCGGACAAGTATTAGAATTGATTGACTCTGATTTATGATCAGAGCTTGGGATTGAATCCCAAGTGACAACACCATACAGTCCTCTGTAAGATTGGTGTGTCGGAAATAAGAAATGGAACTCTTATAGAAATAGTAAAAGCATGAGTTAAACGGAACTACCTATGTTCTATGGATATGTCTTGGTAACAACGGCACATTCGAATGTGGTTGTAGAATATCCTAGAAGAACAAAAGATATGTGTTCGATAGTACTATGAACCAGAAGGACGTTATAAGTTCTAACGCCCGGTTCTAAGAGGAAGACTATTAGATGAATCACAAGCCCAAAATGACATGATACTTCTGAAAAGAGAGAAAACGATTAAGACTTAGAACCAGCCGAACCGAGTAGCAGTACACCACTAACTGCACCTACTGATTATTACTGTTTATACACCGGAACGCCGTTGTAGTGGGAGGTTGTATAACAACCGGAGATATTCATAAAACTAGGTGAGTCTTCGGACTCTGGACCTAGTATACGTGAAATCGATCCCTAGATCTACATAGAGGCGGTACTAGATCTAAATGTGCCTTCTTGGAAAGCAATAAGGATTATTGTTAAGAGGCGAGATCATTTAGAGTACAAGCTTAGTTGATCCATTTATGGATTGTAACAAAGTTAGAATTCGTGGAACTTGCGCATTGATGAGATAGTCCATTTGATGGATTCATCAAAAGGCATTGACGAATCGTGTGTATGGGAAACGTGATGGAAACAAGGTGGTGTTTCTCGGAGGTTTTATGTAGATAAACATTTTATCATTGGCAACAATGTAAAGATGTTGTCAGACATAAAAATGATGGTTGTCTAGAAAAATCGATATATAAGATAAAGAAGAAGTTAGAGCATGTTCTTAAGATCTAGGATCTCAAGAAAAGAACATTGTACTTCTCCTGGACATCTTACATATATATGATTATGGTTCGTTTTAACATGCAAGATTCCGAGAAAGGTTCGTTACCTTTCAGAGACGGAATGCATCTATCTAAGGTATGTGTTTTGGAACACATAAAGGTGATAGAAGCAGTGAAAGCAGTTTCCTACACTTGGAGTGTGGAAAGCTTGATAAATGCATTGTTGAAAACAAGAACCTGATATCGGCTATGCGGTTAGCATAGTGGGAGGATATCAAGGTAATCCTGGAAAGGAATATTCGACTGCCGTAAAAGTACTTTCGAAGTACTGTTCTAGGCTACGAAACAGACGAGTTTTTCCTTTGGATTACATTCTCTTAGATTTCTAATCGAATAAGGACCGGTGTAAGTCGATCAGGCTATGTGTTTCACTATTAAAGGAGAAGGAGTTTTAACATGGAAGAGTGATAAGCACGATGCTTTTCGGACTCTGCCATGGGTAACCAAATAGCGGCCTCAGAGGCAGCGGAAGTTTTGGTATAACTCCGGGATAATCTCTGGGACTTAGATGTGATTCTTAATTTGCCAAAGGCTATGTAAATAGCGGTGCAATGGCAAATGGTAAGAAATCACTAGTCCATAAAGTGTAAGATAACACATAGTGCAAGTACCACCTGATACGAGTCATCGTCGAGGGAGACGACGCTGTAGTCACCAAGATAACTTCAGAGCGGCAACCTAGAGTGCTCATTCACATAATACTTCTTGGAAGTACAACTTAAGCACGTGATGAGTATGGGAGTCGGGAGTTTGGAGGAAATGACTAGACCTTAGTACAAGTGGGAGATTGTTGGATTTGTGTACTTAATGTCTAGATTTAAGTAGCGCAAGCTCACGATCCATTGCCATTAATCTATTTAATTAAATAAACAATTATTTGCGTTTAATTATTTATAATTAAATATATGCAAATCATAGTCCTGGATTTTATACGTTGTAGTTAGTATGGTGTTGCATGGGCACACAGAAGATCATACTATCGGTTACTCGTATTTAATCGAACAGTTGCTCACGACCTAGATGGACACGGACCAATCCATCGGTATAGTCGTTGTGTGAGAGAGAAAATAATTTATCTTAATTATTTTATCACACTTGTACACTTGGTGTATTGAGCGGATCGTTTGAGATTTATCGATTAGGATTGCCGGCGATAATCGATTTAAGTCTCAGTGTATTTTATTCTTAATCCCCGATACTATTGCGGGTGTGTATATTTAATATAAGTGACTTTGATTTACCAAAGGAATTAACCGATTTAATTATTGGGTTAATTACCGGTTAAGTTGGGTCACTATATTTTATATATGACATGCCGTGAATACTTGACGGGAAAGTGTATCCCGTAAGGGTTGATAATATCCCCGAGATGAGTTCATAAGGAATTATTATGTAAACCCTGCAGGTGGATTCGTTCCGCATAATAATTAAGGTTGAATGGTACTAGTCTCGGATATAAGAGATGAATAAATTAATTAGCAATAAATTAATTTTATTCATGGATATTTATATCTTAAATACACGGAATAAATAATACTACCGGAGAAATATTATTTGATATAATATGGTGAATATTGGGAGTGCAATTATATTTATATAGTGGAGTTAATCATATAATTAATAATAGTAAGGATTAATAGATTTGGGCTGGGGCTCAATTTAATCACTATTATTGGAAGCCCAATATTCCACCTCCTTAAGATCCCCTACGTAGCCTATAAAAGCACTACATGGTCTTCTCTATTCTCATAACTTGAAGAACACAATTCTAGAGAGAGAAAGTAGAGAGGAGGATCCATGAAGTTCGGTAGATCGTCGCCCACACGACGTCCGGGCTAGTGCAAGGAATACGTGGGAAGATCTCAAGGTCATCATAAGATCTCGTTTCTCCGCACAACGAATCGAAAGGTGAATTAAATTTCCGCAATTTAATTCTAGTTTATTGATCAATTATCGAAAAACAAGATCCGAAGGATCGAACCCGGATTAGACGAGGGACCACGCGGTGGTGGCGAAGCCACCGGACCGTGTGGACCGCACGCCTAGGGTTCGGCGCGCGAAGGAGAACCCTCGGCCTCGGCCGAGGGGGCGATCGCTGGGAGCGATCGCCGGCGGTGACGGGCTGGTGCCGTTACCTCCCCACCGCGACGGTGGGGGCTCCTCGACGGCGGGCAGCAGGTCGCCGGACCTGCTGCTGGGGGCTGCCGGATGCAGCCCCATCGAACGCGATGTTCGATCGCGTGAACCCGGCTCGCGGGGGTTCGGGTGGGGGCGGATTGCGCGCCTTCGGGTGCGTGGTCTCCAAAGCCCGGACTTCGGCGGATGAGTCGACGTTCGTGTGATCTCCGGCGAAGGGTTCGTTCGGGTTATCGGTTCCGCAATTTTGATAACCCGGGATATCGAATTCCAACAATAAGCACGATGCTTTTCGGACTCTCCCATGGGTAACCAAATAGCGGCCTCAGAGGCAGCGGAAGATTTGGTATGGCTCCGGTATTACCTCTGGGACTTAGATGTGATTCTTAGTTTACCAAAGGCTATGTAAATAGCGGTGCAGTGGCAAACTTTAAGAGATCACGAGTCCATGAGTGTAAGATAACACATAGGGCAAGTACCACCTGATACGAGTCATCGTCAGAGGGACGATGCAGTAGTCACCAAGATAGCTTCAGAGCGGCAACCTAGATTGCTCATTCACATGGTACTTCTTGGAAGTACAGTTTAAGCACGTGATGAGTATGGGAGTCGGAAGTTTGGAAGATAAGACTAGACTTAGTATAAGTGGGAGATTGATGGAGTAGTATACTTAATGTCTAGATTTGAGTATTCTGAACTCTGTATGCACTTTCATTTACCTATTAATAACGAACATTCATTTGCTTTTAATTGTTGTTAATTAAATATATGCAAATCACAGTCCTGGATTTTATACGTTTTAGTTAGTATGGTGCAAGCATGGGCGCACAGAAGATCATACTATCGGTTACTCGTATTTAATCGAACAGTTGCTCACGACCTAGATGGACACGGACCAATCCATCGGTATAGTCGTTGTGTGAGAGAGAAAATAATTTATCTTAATTATTTTATCACACTTGTACACTTGGTGTATTGAGCGGATCGATTGAGACTCATCAATTAGGTTTGCTCGGCGATAATTGATTTGAGACTCAGTGTATTTTATTCTTAATCCCCGATACAATTGCGGGTGTGTATATTTAATATATGTGACTTTGATTTTCCAAAGGAATTGATCGATTTAATTATTGGGTCAATTACCGGTTGAGTTGGGTCACTATATTTTATATATGGCATGCCGTGAATTATTGACGGGACAGTGTATCCCGGAAGGGTTGATAATATCCCCGAGATGAGCTCATAAGGATTTATTATGTAAACCTCGCGAGTGGATTTATTCCGCATAATAAATAAGGTTGAGTGGTACTAGTCTCGGATAAAAGAGATGAATAAATTTATTAAGCAATAAATAAATTTTATTCATGGATATTTATATCTTAAATACACGGAATAAATAATACTACCGGAGAAATATTATTTGATATAATATGGTTTAATATTGGGAGTGCAATTAATTTATATAGTGGAAAATAAATTAATTAATATTGATAAGGATTAATGGACTTGGGCAGTGGGCTCAATTTAATCTTCAATATTGGAAGCCCAATATTCCACCTCCTTTAGATCCCCTACGTAGCCTATAAAAGCACTACATGGACTTCATAAATAGAGAGACAAGATTATCACACTTGATATTCTAGAGAGTTGAAGGAGATCCATAGGAGTTCGATAGATCGTCGCCCACCCGACGAATCGAAGGTAAAATCTAAACGCGCTTTATGATTTGTTTTGATTCGATTATTGAGAATACCGTAGAACGCAAGATCCGAAGTTTGGATCCGGAGTAGACGGACGAACACGCGGTGGTGGCGAAGCCACCGAACCGCGTGAACCGCCCGCCTAGGGTTCGACGGACATGGAGGATCGACCCTCGGCTGGGCCGAGGGCGTGCGGTCGATCACGCCGATCGACCGCTGGGGCGCGGGCTGGTGCCGCACCCCACCCCACCTCGACGGTGGGGACCTCCAGACGGCGGCGGGTCGCCGGACCCGCCGCGGGGGGCTGCTGGGCAGCCCCGGCCGATCGCGCTAGGCGCGATCCCTTTCGATCGCGTGACCCGGCTCGCGGGGGTTTCGGGTGGGGGCGGATTGCGCGCCTTCGGGCGCGTGATCTCCAAAGCCCGGACTCCGGCGGATGAGTCGGCGTTCATGCAATCTCCGGCGAAGGGTTCTTTCGGGTTATCGGTTCCGCAATTTTGATAACCCGGGATATCGAATTCCAACACTACTACCATGCACAGACTTCACATCAGATTTCGAACTGCACGAACATTGTCTCCTTTTCGACTTACTCCCTTTCCAGGGAATCAGAAACACGTTACGATACAGCTAGTCCTCTGATGAAGTCACGGTGATGTCTGGGTCTTAAGGATTAATTGTGTACAACTATATTATGGAATTCTCTACTCGATCAGTGATAACCACTTAGAGATTCCAGGGAGAGGGGGTTCAGTGAACTCATCAACAATGAGCACCCACTCATGTATGTCGATGTCCCAACACCGAGGCTCGAGATTAGCCCACATACACTAAGTGTTAGTCTCAAGGGGGAAAGGCCGGGTATCCTTGTTATTGGCGTAACCCATCGACTAGGAACTAAGTTTGACCAGTTACGTTGCTTTAACAGAATTATCTCTCGGTTTCCACAAAACCGAATTCATACAACATGTGTAACTGTACAGGACTATATCTATGATTCAACATGGGGAGTAGATATAGCATATGCCTTAATTAATCATAATTAATAATCTTTCATAATTACGAAATAAATTGATATTATTTATTAATTAAATAATAAATTAGGTTCGACCACAGCCACAGGTTGGCTTGTTGGTCACCTACTCTATCAATTATCTGGTTTCTTAAAAAAGAGGGCTTTCCTCCACAAAAAGGGGGAGTACCAGCAGCAGCAGCAAAGCTCAAAGAGGCAAAGAGTCAACTGTTGAATCAATTGAAGGAGTACATCGAGGATGAAGTGCAGAAGGCTGCCGCAAAACAAAAGTCTGCCGCAGATGATGGAGAGGACCATGAAAGTAACCCGAACCCGAGACCTGAAGATTTGAAGACTTAAAGCTCTGAAGACCCGAAGAAATATCATTTCTTCTTTTTGCTTTATTTTTATTTACTCTGAACAATTTATTTAATTTCTGTTTATTTGGTTTTGAACAATTTGGTTTTTAAGTTTTTTGTTTGAACAATTTTCAGATTCAAGTAATTATTTCCTTTTGAAAAAATTGGTGTGTTATTTAAAGGCTTACTTAGTTTAACCTGTTTTGTTTTATTAGTTAGGTATCAAATAAATTTTTGTTCTACTTAGGAAGTATCAACTAAGGGGGAGTTTCATTGCCTTAGTTGTTTGTCAAGATAAATGTCATATACTTCTAAGTCAGATGTATTTCATTGAGGGGGAGTGCTCCATTGCGCTGCTGCCTCATGGTTTTGTGAAGAAAGATAAAAAGGGGGAGTTTGTAAGGATAAATATGTTTGGGCATTACAATGCCTTAAAGGATCTAGGCAGAAGTTGTTTTGCTAACATATTTATTTGTTTTCTTCTTTCTTCACAATTTAACTGTTGTAATCACTTGTCATAATTGGTGATTTGATTTAGCATAGTTCATTAGTTGGAACGTGCTTGAAAAACAATCAACATAGAATATTTCTGCCGCAGCACAGCCAGGCAGAGTTATGCCGCAAGCAGTGCAAGGCTTGGACAAGAGGTTGAGTTCAGAGAATCAAGCGAAGCATGATATAAGGGCAAGGGAATGCTGAAGTCCAGATAGTATGGAAGGCAGTGTAGTGTGGCAGTGAATTCCAGAAGAACTTCAGAAGGCATCCTGCGGCAGCAATCAAAGCAGCCTGCCCTGGTTTCTCTCAACCGCTTGTTGACCTATCTTTTCAAGGGAATTAGTTGAAGACTCTCACCTATAAATAGAGGACGTCTACAGCTGCATTCCTTAACAATCTTAAGCACAAGACAACACCTCAAAAACACATTTCCATCAAGGATCGATCATCACGCCTTTAGTGCCGCGACTTCACTTGTGAAGTTCGTCGAGCCATATGTTCTCTCATCTCTAGGAGAGTTCTTTTGTAGTGCTGATGATCGTGACTTTAGAATAGGTGTTATCCAGTAGCTAGGTTTCATTTGTTGTTGATTGTTCATACTCTTCGGATACGATAAACACCGAGGCATACATCTGTATAGCCTTAGGTAAAATCATTTGTAAATCCAAGAGTATTCCTTTTGTAAAGACTCGTTTCTTTAATAAAGTTTCTGGCCGTAAGGCCGTTTCGTATGTGTATAATTTAAATACACATACAAAGATTTAAATTCGTGTTCTTTACATTTTCGTACGTGTGTGTGTGTTCGTTCTTAAAGCAATTTATTTTTAATTAATTCCGCTGCAACACTATACATATATAACATATATAAAGCTTAAACTGAAACATTAATATACACGCTAAAATATATAAATTGCGGAAAAACGAACATTTTCTGTACAAGGCATCGTGCTGCGGCATACGCTGTTCTGCCGCAGAACACTGCCTTGTCTAGGCAGCGCATTTCACTGCGTTTTATTTACTGCCTACGACTTTCAATAGTAGTAATAAGATACTTACTCTGCTACTTAATAGTTTGCATACTTTTTTTTTTGTTTTACAACACTTTCCACGCTTATAAATGATCTTGATTTTTAATTTAATATAAAATTATCTTTTCAATACCTTATCAATTTACATTAATAGTATTAATTACTTTTTCTCATAATTTATGCATTACTTAATCCTAATACTTAGGGATAATTAAAGTTTTGTGGTTGAACTATAGGCCTTTTCAGACTTTGGTGACTCATCTTTTTTTTTTTGTAGTTTCGTACCTGAACTAAGGCTTAATTAGACTTTGGTGGCTGGATTGGCGGATCTCGGCGACACGTGCAAAACACGCGCCTATTTTAATAACAGCTGCGGGCTTTTGAGGGTATTATGGACATTTCCATACAATAGGAAATAAATATTGTATGTTTTATTACATAAATGAATACGAAATGAATGCATAACAGAAATTCATATATTATTACGACACAATAATCGACCTTCAGCTGCTTTCATTAACTCACTCTCATTTCTGAAAAAAAACACGTATCTTCATCCCCAATTCTCCAATAGCAAGAACCCTAGAATTTGAAATCGTCCCCAAATCTAAAATCATCTAAACCCTAACCCTAATTCTTGAATCGTCGCCGATTCTTTGTTTCCAGAAACCCAATTCGCGTTCGATTTTATCAATTTCCCAGAAAACCCTAATTTTCACTGAAGGTCAAATCTTAAACAATGCCGTGGAAATTGAGGGGCGAAACTGATAAAATACCCGAAGGCAAGCTCGTTCCCGACTATGGAGGTCTCAAAGATGTTTGCACACTGATTTTCCACCACTCAGGGGAGTTTATGCAAAAATACGGTAAGATGTGTTATGTACGTAGGTGGGAGATCGTGTTATATAGATTTTGTGGAAGGTGACACATTGTGAGTTTCAGATTGGGTGATGATGGCTGCGGGTATAGGTCTATATGGCTCTATGGCATTTTATTTTAGTATGGATGGATGTGAAGATTGTAATCATATTGAGGCTGCATCTAATGACTGGAACATCTCTATGATTGGTGCTTGTGTTAGTATTGATTTGACAATTTCAGTCTATGTTGATCATGAGGATTTGGAGCATGACATTTTTAATGTTAAGAATTTAGATGATGTTGATGAGGAAGAGGGCAGTGAGGCTGATGATAATAATGAAAATTGAAGTAGAAACCTAGAATTGATAGGAGAGGACCAATAAATATTTTAATTTAAATTTGATTGATATAAATATAATTATTAATTTAATTATAAAATATTAAATTAAAAAAATTACAATCATATTTACTTATATATAAAAATAACTTGTAACTCATTACTTCGTCCCAATTGCAAAATGTCACGTATTAATAGTAATTTAATTAGAAGTGTAAAAAAATATAAAATTTGGAACTTGTGATGAAAATATGAAATTGATACATATAAAAGATGAATTTATGAATTATTATAATTTTCATCTAAGCAATTACTATTATTTTATACCATGTAATATTATAATTTTATAAAGATAAAAAATAAAAAAATAAAAACATCAAGAGATAATATTCTAAATTATTGAATTAAAAATATTAAATAAAAAATAAATTTTAATTCTTTTAATAAACTTATTATATTTTGCAATTTTTTTATAGTTCATAAAAAAAGGAAATGAAAATAGTAGACTAGAATTTGCACTCGTGTTAATATTTTATTATAATTATTAATCTTTATATATGTAATTTTTGGATGTATAAATTTAAATATAATTAAAATAAAAGGGATAATGTAAAAAAATATTGAATAAAAATATATTTGTATAATAAAAAAATTTAAAATTTGAACTCGAAAGTACCATTCTTATTATGTTTTTAAATTTATTCATAATTTGAATAAAAAATTACTTGGAAGAGATTTTATTTTATAAGTTTTATATTTTATATAGTGGTGTATTAAGTAAAGTGGTGTACTAATAAGAAACAGGATGCCAATATCACTACCCAAACTTTTATTAGTTAAACGGTTACAGTTTCCAGTACAATAGGAAGCGAAGTTTCTGATGACGAAATGCTTCTCGAGTTGGGTTGTAATAGCTGTCATTGTAATCTGGAGTTGGGTTCTTATAGCTGCCATTGTAATTTGATAATGCATCATGAAGTGGCTCTTCGTCCCTCCACTCGTTGAAATCTTCATCGAAAACCTGTGCTCTTGCTTCCTTGAGATCATTCAAACCATACATGAATTGGTATGACATCGGGACTTTTGTATCCATTGCATTTAAAAGTATTTTCCCAAGGAAACGAACATTTTTTTCTTCCGGAAAACCAATTAAGTAATCATGGTAGTATTGAGTAATCATCTTTGGTCGACAAATCCGGAACAACCCATCAAAGAGAACATGACAGCTTTGGGTTGGCAGATCCTCAAGGTAGATGTCCAGATCCTCGATTTCAGGCGTGGGAGGACCTCGAATTTCATCCCCCTCGTAATCAAAGGTGGTCCGAGAGTTAACATGAAGTGACAGAAATACCCTCGAAAGCCTCAACTTGTTTAGAAAGTGGCTCAGCTTGTAGAACCATGAAGCACTGAGACTTTTGCTACGCGTTACGGATATGTAAGACTCCTCCCATCCCCTTGATATTGATGTAAGGGACAGTTTAGGAATGGATGTGCAGTCAAAGGTCAACTTACGAAGACTTGGGACATCGAGCTTGACCCTGTGAACCGTAAGTCTAGCGAAACGGTGCCCACCGTGTCCGGTTCTAATGTCCAGACGTTCAAGTGTAGAGCTTGAAATTAGTATCTCTTTTCGAATATTTTCTATTGATCCGGTTAGATCTCTGTTTATATGCAGGGTTAAATCTTTAAGGGACGGCAGTTCAGAGGATAAGTCAACAAGAAACAAGGTGTCGAAATTCACATCATTCAGCACCAGCGACGTTAGCCTATGACGATTAATATTAGTCGTCTGCATACCATCAACATATAATCCACCACCGTCGTCGACCTTAACATTGCTCAACGACAGTTTCTCAATCAAAGGGCAACTCGATATTATACAAAAAATCATATCACGGCTTTTTATTCGAACATCTTCGAGACTAAGGAATTGAAGCCTCGGGCAAGATACCTCTCGATACATATTATTGATTCCGCACCGTTTTGCGGTTAATGAAACGAGGTTTTCATGTCTAAACACCTCATCCGGTATATCAAATTCAGAAACAACAAAATTGAAAACGAGGCGAGTCGGTCCCAATTTCAACGCTCTACGAACCAATTTTGTAACAGTAACAATATCCTCATCAAATCTCAGATACATCAAACTCAACCTGAAACTTTGAATGCTGAGGTTGGAATTCTCGTACCTTTCAAGGGTCCTCTCCGCAAACTCAATGAATTTTGGATTAATATCATGGTAGCCGTAGTCGCGTCGACAAAAGTCTTCGTGATCGAAGTCGAGGTCCGGGCGGGTGAGCCACGCGCTACGCCATGACTTGGAGAGGATCGATGTTCGTGCGGCTTGTTTTGATGTGAGGAAAGATTGAACGACTTGGATTATGGGTTCCGCCAAATCAAACTCGATGAACATGATTGGAAATTTACCCTTATAACCAAAACCCTAATTAAGACTATCAGAATTCAGAATTAGATTCCTATTTATAATTAGCGTATAAGTATAGTAAATTTTATTTATATATAGTAATAGAATATATATTGCTTCCCATCCACGGAAACTGTCCTAGTTTAAAAATATTCAAAAATATATTAATATTATAAGAATATGAAATTTATATATTATTGTTAATTAATTAAAAAGAAATACCTTTCCACTAAATTATTAAATAGAAGAAATTGGTCTTGAGCATTTGTTAGATATTTGAGATAACCGAACGTAGGTTAATTAGTACTGTGTATCTCTTCGACAGTTATAATATAGGTCAAAATAATTAAAAATAACTGAATTCATCGGGTGGATCTCACTAAAAACACTACTATCTTGTATTATTGAAGAATATATTCGGCTCACTATAAATGTCTAGTTGCTCAACTTCTCTAACAGTTCGAGCTGTTGGATGAAGCAGTTTCTAACATGTATCGACTAACTTCTTCAGGTAGTTGAAAATAAGCTAGATTGGGAGATTATTAAAATTGACACGCCTAAAGTTCATGTTTTATCAATACGGCAGAGGCGCGCACACACATATATACAGTTGCTAAAACAACTATCAATCGAACGAGCTAGAATAGAGTGAAAATGTAATTAATTTTCTGTTGGAAAAAATATAGCTCGTAAAGAGCTTCGAATCGATATCTCATTTACTCGAATCGGAGTTGAAATGAATGAGAAATTAATTGTTGAATATAATAAAAAATATTGGGAAAAAGAAAATGAAATTAACAAAGTGGGTTGTTATCCCACATTGGAAAAATATGCAAAAACAAGTGGGCATATATAGTGCTTGCACTTTAGTGGCTTATGAATGACTTGCTATAGTATTGCTCCGCCTCCTACGTGCGCGCACGGGGTGCAAACCAAGTTTGAAATAGCCTACGAACCCCCGGACTTGTGTGCGAGGAGCGTGACCTGCGTACACGAATGTCGGTTCGATTTATGGGCAGTCAAGCATTTTGCAAATTTTCTTTTCGATTCTTAACTTTGTAACGGTCAAGTTGAGCGTGACCTGCGTACACGAATGTCGGTTCGATTTATGGGCAGTCGAGCATTTTGCAAATTTTCTTTTCGATTCTTAACTTTGTAACGGTCAAGTTGACTGATTTTATTTATTTATTAAGTAAATAATTTTTTTTTTCGATTCTTAACTTTGTAACGGTTAAGTTGACTGATTTTATTTATTTATTAAGTAAATAAAATAAAATCATTTTATTGATTTTCTTTTCGATTCTTAACTTTGTAACGGTTAAGTTGACTGATTTTATTTATTTATTAAGTAAATAAAATAAAATCATTTTATTGATTATATATTTTGAAATTCAAAATGACAATTAAGGTGACTTTAATGCTGAGACATTATTGCATGGCCGTTACGTGTTGACTGTCCAGGTTCATTGCATGAATCGATCAAAGTTCCTTGCTCAGCCTATAAATACGACCTCGTATTTGTGAAATTCTACAGCATTACCACTCCAGCAATCTGCTACTTCCCTTCTCTTTTTCTTCTTATTATCCTTGGCCCTCCGGTGAAACTTTCGGGCAACTCTTGCTTCGACGTGCAACGTAGTTGCTTGAGACGTTGTATCATGGGAAACAAACGATCGGTAGAGGTCGAATTTTGTTTTAAGGAGATTGTGTCTAACACAAGCCTCGTCTTTTGTTGTCCTTTGCCATCTTTATAAAACCGATCCCTACATTTTCTATAAATAACAACAATCTTTTTTATTTTGGAAAAATAAGTAAGAACAACAATCTTGAGTTAGCATCAAATGACGACTCAATCTTCCACAAATTCGATCTCAATCCGTACGTACTGATTGATTGTCGCATGCCCTGGTGTTATGAATTACACTAACTAACATTCTCTTCTTAGAGCATCTCCAACCGATACCAAAAACTTATTTTGGAGTAGGGAAGATGCTCCAACCCATACTAAAACATAAACCTATTATTGGTTTATAGGTGGGACCCACACAAAAAATACTTATATTTACGTTTACCGTAAACTCAAACCAAAAACTATTTTTTATTTATAAAATGATTTTTTTTTATAAATTAATAAAAATAACTTATCAATTATTTTTCAGTATCTTATTTAATATCTTTTGTAATGTAATTTTTTTTAATAATCATATCATTAATAATTAAAATAAATTTTAATAAAAATATTTTTAATAATAAAATAAAAATACATATCACAATATGAAATACAATTAAATAATTAAATTATATAATTAACATTAAAAATAAAATAATAATAAACAAAATATTTAAAAAAATGCTACCATTAACAAAAACAAAAATAATTAATAATTAGTTTTTTGTTTATTTTAATGTAATTTTTTTAATAATTAAATAATATTTTATTTAGTATTATTTATATTTATTATGTTTGAAAATTTAAATTGAAAATAATATTAATTATATTTTTTAATATAAAAAATTATGAGATAAAATTGTAAATTTGTAAAGATGTTGATTATTTATATAAATAGTATAAATAATTATATAAGAAGAATATTTTAAAAAAAATTATTTTAAGTTATAGTATTAGTTTTTCGGTTGGAGTCAAATTACTGTAAACGTAAACTTAAACTAATTTTGAGTTCGGTTGGAGTCAAATTACTGTAAACTTAAAATAAAACTTATTTTTTAGTTTGAATTTTTGTGTTCGGTTGGAGATGGCCTTAAGTATTGTTTTTTCCATTTCTTTCAACTTACTACTTGCGCCTAAACAAACTTGAAAACCGACCTCCGGACCTGCAAAATATCAACAAAAAAAAAGCATTAACATTAACTTTCGATCGACTACCACACACACACACACACACACACACACACACACACACACACATATATACTTAAATACATGCTAAATGTTTAAGAAAAAAATGTCTATTTAGCCGTGCAAGCGACTTTGGAATGTATACCTTTCAGTAGAATCAGTTGGAATCTCGAGATTAATCGTATCGATCTGTGATACAATTACGTGTGTGTGTTGGAAGACTTGGTCACAAGCATTGCATTTTTCGTATGCTCTTATTTGATCATGTATGCAATTTTCATGTGTGAGGATTGAACTGCATCCACATGTTGTACTCAACACGCTCGTATCCTCCTCTAGCAACCTACAACAAATCTCGCAAATTGCCTCCTTTTGAGGTAATTCTGCAATGCTTGCACCTGAAACAGTATCAAATTAAAGTTGGGTTAAATAACACTTTAAAAGACTTTGTTAAGGTGGTAAATGTTGTCCAGTGGCCAAAAATTCAATCGGCTGAGACCGCCCAAATCGTATTGAGTCTGCCCTGATAATATATCAAAATTGAGTCAAATAATACCTTAAAAGACATTGTTAAGGTCATAAGGTTGTCCAACTTATATATAAACCGAAAATTCTTCTTCTAATCGATGTGAGATATCCAACAAACATTATATCACAAGACTGTGTGACGAAGTGAATAACAAGCTTCGACTATCAAAATGATCATCAAGAAAGAAAAAAACAGCACATCCAATAAACTTAATTACGCACCTTCTGCACCAAAATGTGTTTTGACTCTAAGAGTCACAAATTTTATCTACCAAAAAAGGAAGTTAATTTTTAATCAATGATATTTGTTGATGCATAATAATTAATACACTGTATGAATTTTGTAATTGTGTTTGAAATTACGCCTTCAGCGTAGGATACCAATTTTTCGTGAAATTGGTCTTGAACTCACAGACACCAGCTTCCGTCAAAGTAAACACTCACACAATTCGTAGAAAAAAAAATGGAGACAAAGTTATGTAATAGTTTTCATTTCATTGATCACAAAACTTAAACTATTACACTGAGTATGGTAGGCAAAACGATTACAAGAAGTTTCCCGAGTGTCGCAACAACTCCCACTAACTTGCAATCTAGCACACTAGTGCCTAGAGCTAAATCTCCTAACTCTAATCTTGGCACAAGGCGCAAACGCTACTACACAAACTCGAAGCTCGAAGCTGTCGGTCACGATTCTAAAAAATCAGATTTCGTTCTCTCAAAATCGTCAAAGGTGAAATCGAACTCCATGGGTTTATATAGGCAGCCCGCACATGTGAGGTGATGACGTGGCACGTTCTGGTTGGTCACATGCTTGGCTGATGTCACTTCTCCATGGATGACATCACTCTTGTAGAACTTGGATTCTTGAATCTTGGAATCTTGAATCTTCGATTCTTGAATCTTCGAATCTTGAATCTTCAATTTCAAAGTTAGAACTTCAATTCAATCTTGACTCCGTCGATCTCAATTCTTCATCTTCAAACTCTCATGAAAAACTCTAAGTGTTGAAGCCTCGGAATTTCATCGTCTTCATGGTCGTCGATATCATTGAAGTAGAAACACACGGAACCATTCTTCATTCCTTGATACGAGTACTTGGTGAAAGAAATCACGTTGAAAGTACTTAGTGAAAATCGTCGTTGAAGAATGTCATAGTCGCTGGCACCGTGCCTTGAGAACAAGCGTCAACGAAACCGTGCCAGTGCCAAAACCGGCGACGCCAGTCGCCGATTCCGTGTCAATGCCATATGCCAAAACCGGCGACAGGAGTCGCCGATTCCTTGTCCATGCCAATGCCACAAACGGCGACTCCAGTCGCCGTTCCAATGCGTTGTCAAAAACGGCGACGCTGGTCGCCGTTCCAAGAATGCCAAAAGCGGAGACTGGAGTCTCCGTTCCATGTCAATTCCAAAAGCCAAAATCGGCGACTGTGGTCGCCGTTCCACACATCTTCACTAAGTCCAAAATCGGCGACTCCTGTCGCCGTTCCTGCCATGCCAAAAGCGGCGACTCCTGTCGCCGTTCCATGCACATTCCATCGTGCCAAAACCGGAGACTCTAGTCTCCTTTTCCATGCACCTGCAAACCTGAAAATCAACAAAAACACAAGTACAAAAACGTTGTCGCCAAAATCAACATTTACAATCTCCCCCTTTTTGGCACAACTCATGAAAACGAAGTTAAGTAAAAGAGAGATATAGTATCTCCCCCTCAATCGAATAAAACAACGAAAATAAGCTAAGTAAAAGATGGAAAAACATCAATCATACAATCAATGAAAACCATAAAAGACTTAGCCAAATATCAAATCAAAACATTGAAATACTTAGATAAAAATTCAATCCAAAATCATTATCCAAGAGATAGAGAGATATGAAAAACATATGCATGGACGAATTTAGAGTTTGAAGCATGCAATGGCAAAACGAAAAAACGAATTCCAGAGTTATGAAAAACGAAAATAAAAACTTGGGATAAAAACTTGAACTTGGAATGTGGAACTTAAGATCTTGAGTCTTCATTCCTTTGGCGAGCCAGTTGGCGTGGGTTCACGTTCTGGACTCTCGACCACGTCTTCTTCATCTTCGCCATAGACGAAGCCATCATCAGAACTGGAATCTTCTTTCTCATCTTCATCAGTCTCCTCACCCAGACCAAAGATCTCGTACTCGCCGAAATCCTTTCCACCTTCATCTTCGACATCAATAATGTTGACATCGGCATCGACATCCTGATCTTTCAATCCTCCTGACGGCATCGCCCTCGAAGACTCGCCAACCTTCGCCTTACCCTTATCTCGAATATCCATGCAGCCTTCAAAAATATCAACGTCCGTCTTCTCACCGTCATCAGCTCGGGGTACCTGTTCAACTTCAATGTTGTTACCTTTGGCAAGCTGAACATGTGCCTCTTGGATAGCGTCCCGAATCATCTTCAGAAGAAACGTGTCCTTCAAACTTGCATCGGGGGCTCCAACATCACCGAGTCCTCCCCCTTGTTGGATCTCACGCTGAAGTTTGTCAAACGAAGATTTCTGTTTCTTCTGCGCGTCGATCATCCTGTTATAGGCCAAAGCATGTTCTTCTTGACACTGTTCCAGGGCAAGGGTGTCGGCATAAAATTCTTTGACGCACGCTGACGGCACTACAGCACGATGACTGTGAATAGGGTGATAAGGATTTCTGTACGGCGGAACTTTAGAGTAAGGCCCAAATTCGCGAGGAACGATTCGGGGCTGTTGTTTGGTTTGAGGTTCCGCCTCATCAGCCGCAGCTGTGGAATCATTTTTCTGTCTCTTGGCCGAAGGAGACTTGTCTTTCTTGGCGATGGACTTTCTCTTTCGTTTCAGTGGAGATGGCGGAGGAGTTAGAATATCAGGAAGTGCATTCCTGTCAACAAAATCAAACCATGGCAGATCGATGACACGCTTGGACGGATTCAGGTACGTGCCAGTGATCTTGACAGCACCATTTTTCTTTAACTTTTTCTCAAAGTCATCATCTGGTGTAAAGCCTTGAGCATGAAGCATGCCGTAGATCAGACACGGATGCGTGAGTTGAAGTTTCTTTGCCTCAGGCCAGTCAGCTTGACGAAGAATGGTCTCGTCCGTCGTCCGTGCAATCTTGCACAAGTCATTGAAAATAATTTTCCCGAGGTTGATTTGCTCACCGCAACCAAGGCGGAAAATAATATGCATCAGTTCCGGAGTCAACACGGATTCGTCCTTGTACGCTGTCCAGTTGGACATGCCAAGGCGCTGCAAGATGCCGTAAAAGGCAGACAGTTTGTTCGGCGGCGGCAGTTCGGACTTAACTTTCTTCTGAGTAACGAAAGTGCCGATGGTAAGATCTTCGGCCCGTTCCTCAGCTGAGGGCGAAGTCCAGTTAGAATTAACTTCCAACCTCTCTAGAAACTTGTTGATGGAGAAGGGGCGGAATTTGTATAACTTCTCTCGGAAAATAAAACAGCCATACAGACGGCTCTTCGGGTTCGCAAAGTCAGGAGACAAGCTGGCGTAGAATTTGTTAAGTATGGGAATGGAATAGCGGTAAGTCAAGCTCACGGACTTGATCATGTGCATCTTGGTCAGGAAATCTGTTATGCCGTGACGGTCATAGTCTTCCTTCAGAATAGTTCGATCGGTTAGGATCGGTAGAGTCTGGATGAGTTTGTGGCGACGTTCAGCAGTCGCAGTGAAGAAATCGCGAGAATGCGGTTTCGGGCACTCGGAAAATTCCGAGATATATTTGAAGCCGTCAGTCGACTTCTGCGATCCAGCTGATCCAGAAGAGAGCGGCGGTTTCTGCGAACTATGAGTTCGGGACTTGGTGACTTGTCCACCAGAGTTTTTCGGAGTGGATGTTTTCACACCACCTCCACTGGCGGAAGGTTTCTTGCCTTCGGCACTCCCAGCTGGAGTCGCCGTTTTCTTTCCTGAACCTGAAGGCGACAGAAGTTTCGGATCTGTGCCAGCCGTCACAGTCACTGTGGACGGGATTTTGACAACCTTCTTACCATCCTTAGTTATCTCGCCAGCCGCGAGCAACCTATGATATTCAGCCTTGGGGACGACCCCACTGTAGATGCGGAAGGAAGCATCTTGGAATTTAGATTTCCCTGACTTAGGGTCTTTGCCCGGCTGACGGGCAGTAGAGTGTGCCGGTTTGGCAGTAGTTGTCAAGTCAATGGACTGTTCAGCAGACGCAGCCTTGCGTTTCTCGACTTTTTCTAAGTGAGCTTTAAGCTCTTCATATGCAGCCTTCTTAGACGTGGGCGACGGAGCCTGTTCAAACTGTTCGTTAAGGTAGACAGTCATGTCAGCTAACATGTCATCAAGGTTCTTTGCGGCAGACATTTCGAAGACTTAGAAAAAATTCCTAACACTCGAAAAGTAACTTAATCACAGAAACGATGGACAGGGCGCCTGGTGCGCAAAGCTAGAGTTGCCTGATGCAACGGAATTAGGAAAACCTTAGAATCTAGAAACGTCGGACAAGCAGTCAGCAGCTGAGAGTCGAGAGTTCGAGAGTTCTAAATTGCGATGTAAGCGTAACCATGATGGAATCACCCCAGGGGCTATATATAGGAAAATTTTGGGCCGCCCGTCCGAATTTAAAATACACAGCTCAAGACCTGTAAAAAGCCCATCTCAAGAAGAAAATTTGAGCCCATTAGACGAACAATAAATTTATTAATATGAAAATATTATTAAAATAATAATTTTCAAAATTAATAAATAAAAATAAATAAATAAAAATATGAAAAACATGAAAAACCGAAGATCAAACCGAAGGTTGGAAAGACGAAGTTCAGTGCCATAGGTTCGAGTTTCCGGAAATGGGCGTGTCGCCGGTTTTGATACACAGAGTGTAGTCGCCGCTTTTTCGGCGACTAGAGTCTCCGTTTTTGTCAGCGACAGCAGTCTCCGGGTCTGGCAATGGGCATGAGTCTCCGGTTTTGTCATGGGCAAGTCTCCGGTTTTGTCATGGGCCAGTCTCCGTTTTTGTCATTTGCAAGTCTCCGTTTTTGCCATTGACATGAGTCGCCGCTTTTTCGGCGACAGGATTCTCCGGAAATGGAACAAGTTGATTCTCCGTTTTTGGAGAATGGAGTCTCCGATTTTGATTTTCCAATTTCGCCAACATTTGAACTTTGTTGTCACTGCACTCAATGTTTAGACATCCGAGATGGTAAACCACATAGCCCTGTATATGAACTACAGAAATGCCAAAACAAAAACAACACATCCCGAGTTAGTCATTCAAGAGTTCAACACACGCAAACATTCAAAACCATTTTAATGGAGATTCGAGGGGTGATATTAGGCAATGAAGAGCAAATATTTTCCCAGAAAAGAGACACTTCCATCATTTTTCCAAAACAAAAATTTCACACGAGGTGAATAGAACTTTGAGGTAATGAAAAAATCTCTCATATTAAAAACCGGTGAGATGGACCGAAGTATGTGATAGACATGTTTACTTGTCCTTCGTCTCAGTCACAAGGGGTCAGTCGTGTTTCGTCGAAACATATTGGCAGAGTTAGCACCGCACAAGAGATTTTAATTCATGAATGCAAGGTGAACACTTAAGGCACTCCGATCAGGAACTAGCATTACTTCAATCAGAGGGGAGCCGGGGTAACCGGCGTCCTCCAGACGAGTTTTTAGCTTTAGATGAAATGCAACAGACACTCATTACAGCAGTCAGAGGGGAGCAAGGTTCACTTGCGTCCTCCAAAGTGTGAAAGGAGAGTGTCTTAAAGTTCAGCGTCCATGTACAACCTTTCGAAGAGGGGAGCCGGGGTAACTGGCGTCCTCCGTTACTTGGCTTTATGGATCTATGCAAATGAAGCGAGGAGTTTAAGCCATGTTCACATGTTCGCATTCAGCGGAATAAATACTCTTGTGTCCGAAGACTAGAAGCGGCCTCGAATCCATGTTTGTCTGACTAGACTAATCCACGACGATTCCGAGTGCGTATTCAGAAGTAAAGAAACTACTCTTTCAGACTTCAAAATTTTTCGTGAACTCTTAGAGAGAACACATGCAGAGAGAATTTCTTAAGGTTTTGAATCTCTCAAAGTCAAGAGGTTTGGTAAAGATGTCAGCAAGCTGTTTTTCCGTTGAAATATGCTGTAGACTGACTATATCACGATCAACCAAATCTCTAATGAAATGATGTCGAATGTCGATGTGTTTAGTTCTTGAGTGCTGGACAGGATTTTCGCTGATTTTGATAGCACTCTGGTTATCACAATACAGCACTAATGGCGCACTCTCAAGAAGATAGTCATTCAACATTTGCTTCAACCAAAGTAGTTGAGTGCAGCAACTTCCAGCCGCAACGTACTCCGACTCGGCAGTGGACAGTGCGATACAGTTTTGCTTGCGACTATGCCAAGACACAAGGTTATTTCCAAGGAAGCAACAGCTGCCGGAGGTACTTTTTCTTTCGTCCGTGTCCGTCGCCCAGTCGGCATCAGAAAAGCCGACAAGGTTGGATGAAGTGTCGCGCGCATACCAAAGACCTAGCTGAGAAGTCCCAGAGATGTATCGGAAAATCCGTTTCACAGCTCGTAGATGGTCTTCCTTAGGATCAGCCTGGTACCTGGCACACATACAAACACTAAACATAATGTCAGGACGAGTGGCAGTTAAATAAAGTAAACTCCCGATCATAGAACGATAAAGAGTTTGGTTTACACTCCGGCTTTTCGTTGACGTAGACAAGCGTTCCGTCGTTGCCATGGGAGTGTTAGCTGGCTTGGCATGATGCATTTCAAATCTCTCAACCATGTTTTTAGCATACTTACTTTGAGATACAAATATCCCATTTGGTCGTTGAGAAATCTGAAGGCCAAGAAATTGGTGCAACTCCCCCTCAAGGCTCATCTGAAATGTCGAGGACATAGCTTCTGTGAATGAAGTCACGAGTTTGGAACAAGTCGCTCCGAAGACAATGTCGTCAACGTAAATTTGGGCAACAATCATGTGTTTGCCATCTCGCTTGATGAACAAGGTTTTGTCCACCGATCCACGCTCAAAGCCGAATTTCAGAAGAAAATCCGTAAGGCATCCGTACCAGGCGCGAGGCGCTTGTTTCAAGCCATATAGAGCTTTGTGAAGCTTGTAGACATGGTTTGGCTTTTTCGGATCCTCAAAACCCTTAGGTTGGGCAACGTAGACTTCTTCTTCCAGAACACCGTTTAAGAAAGCAGCTTTGACGTCCATCTGTCGAAGTTTGATGCCAAGATGGCATGCAATAGCTATTAAGAGTCGGATGGACTCAATTCGTGCGACCGGAGCAAAAGTTTCATCAAAATCTATGCCTTCCACCTGGGCATATCCTTGGGCAACAAGACGAGCTTTGTTTCGGACAACTTGGTTATGCTCATCTGTTTTATTCTTGAAAATCCATTTAGTTCCAACTACATTGATGTTAGAAGTTCGGGGAACTAAGGACCAAACATTATTCCGCGTGAACTCATTCAACTCTTCTTGCATGGCCATGATCCAAAAGTCATCTTGCATGGCTTCCTTGTAATTTTTCGGCTCATTTTCGGAGAGAAAGCAAGTGATGCCGATTTCATTACACACTGCTGAAATACATATGTTGTAGAGTTCGTCGGGAGAATTCATTGGCTTCTTGGAGCGTGTAGTTCGCTCATTCAAGCTTCCGATCATCTGGTTCGGTGGATGACGTTTTTGAATATGACCAGGTGCCTTTCTTGGAGCGTCAGCTGGGTTTTCAACTTGATCATCATCGTCATCCTCAGTGACCGAAGTGTCATCATTTCCGTTGCTAGATTCTCCAACTTCAGGTGAAGTATTAGGAGTAACATTTTCTGTAGTCTCAGTTGTGGGTGTTGAAGGAAAAGTTCGAACTTCAAGTATTCCTTCCTTAACCCAATCAGCTTCTGCATCTTTTCCTAGGAAGTCTTGTTCATCAAAATTGATATTGACAGTTTCTATGACTTTCCTCGTTCGTAGATTGTACGCACGGTAGGCATGACTGTTTTGGCTATAGCCAACGAAAATTCCACGATCTGCTTTGGCTTCAAATTTCTTTAGAGGATCACGATCCTTCAAAATATAGCAAGTACAGCCAAAAACACGAAAGTGTGCCACCGAAGGTTTCTTGCCATTGACAAGTTCATAGGCAGTAGCAGTAGTGCCAGATCGAATACTTATTCGATTCAAAATGTAACCAGCTGTAGAGACGGCTTCTGCCCAAAAAGTTCGGGCAAGATTTTTCGAAATTAACATCACGCGTGCCATCTCTTGCAGTGTTCGATTCTTTCGTTCGGCAATCCCATTTTGTTGAGGCGTTTTTGGGGCCGAGTATTCATGATGGATTCCCTTCAGCATACAAAATTCATTGAAGCTAGCATTTTCAAATTCAGTGCCGTGATCACTCCTGATCCTTTTAACCTTAGCTTCATGATTTGTTCGAATCCATTTCACAATACCTTTGAAGGCATTGAAAGTCTCATCCTTGGTCGCTAGAAATCTTGTCCAAGTATATCTAGAAAAATCATCGACAACAACCAACACATATTCTTTCTTAGCAATGCTCTTCACCTCCATTGGACCCATCAAGTCCATGTGCAGAAGTTCGAAAGGAGCTGAAGTACTCATGAGTGTTGGAAGTGCTGGATGAGGGGTTCGTGTTAGCTTGCCCTTCTGACAGTCGCCACACACTCTTTTCTCAATTTTGGGGAGTTGAGAGATTCCTCGAACTATCTCCCCCTTAACCAGTTTGCTCAGATTGCGAGTGCTAGTGTGGCCAAGTCGTTGGTGCCACAGATCAACTTCATCGGGAACGGTCACGGAGAAGCAACTATACTCAGTTGTATAGCAATTGTTTTTAGCACGTGGACCTTCCATGATACATTTTCCCTCAACATCAAAAACTCTGCAAGATTCCTTATCAAAACTGACATTAAAGCCTTCATCACACAACTGACTGATAGAGATGAGGTTTGCCACAAGTCCCTTGACATGGACAACATTCCTGATAGGAGGTAATCCTTTGATTTGAAGCGTCCCCTTTCCCTTGACAACACCTTTTGCTCCCCCTCCAAACACCACGGGGGAACCAGTCATCGGCTCATATTCTTTCAAGAATTTCTTTGTGCCGGTCATATGTCGGGAGCAGCCACTATCAAAGTACCAAATGCCTTTGTTGCCAGCTTCAGAAGCATTAAGTGCAACATGGCAGAAAATCAGTTCCCTTGGTTGCCAATTACTGGTTGTAGAGTTAAGTTCAACTTTACTCTTTTGAGACTTAGGCACCCATTTCTTCTTGCCATTCATTTTGACATCTCTCTTAGTCACAGCTTTCAGAGTTTGCTTGACTTTCGGACTTGGAGAAACAGACTTCCTCATTTCCTTAGTCATTTCAGACTTCTTCTTCATAATCATAAGTTCTCTGTTCATGTCCTCTTTCATTCTATAGCAAAATGGTCGAATGTGTCCAGGTTGATCACAGTAGTGACAAACATATTTCCTTCTTTGACGATTCTCAACCTTCGTAGACGTCTTGACCAACACAGTTTTAGTTCGAGAGGACTGTCCATTTTTCTTCACGTTCTGAGATTTCTCTAAGTTCTTCAGCAACGTCTTCTCATAGGGTAGAATACCACGAGGATGTTTGACAATATTCTTCGGGAATTGATATGTCTCAGTTTTTGAAGTCGAGATCGACTTTTGAGTTTTAAGTTCTGGAGACTTAGCAATCTTTTTCCCTTCAGCAATCTCCTTTCGTTTAGATGATTCAACGTCATCCTTGCTATTATCCTCAGACAGGTCAGTCGACGCCTTAACAAAATTCACATCTTTCTTCTTTTCAGGTGTCGAGTAAATGGACTCAAAAACTTTTTGGAATCCAAGTCCGTAACGATTAGGATTCATATATGAAGCAGCATTGTCAAACACGGAAGAGTTCGTGTTCATTTTCCTTAGTAGCTCATCAGTCATATGAAGTTTTTCTTTCAACACATATCGTTCCTTGTCAGTCATGGCAAGGTCTGTTTGAACTTTCATTAGTGAAGACTTTAGTTCATCATTTTCAGCATCCGAGTTCTTAAATAAAGTCTGCAGTTTCTTCACTTCAGCTGACTCCTTTTTCAGTGACGTCTTCAGTTTAGAGTTTTCAGAACTCATTTTGTCACACAACTCTCTCAGTTCGACAACTTCCTTGAAATACTTATGTTTTTCTTCGAAAAGGTCATCAAATTTTACTTTGAGAATTGTCAAGGAGTTGTTCAACTTCTTCCTCTCATCCTCAGTCTTCTCAGCTGAGTTTCTCAACCCAACCACTTCATCACACATCTTGAGTTGTTCATTCGAGAGTTCATTAAAAGATTCAGCCAAGCATTTCAGAGACACTTCAAGAGTACTATTCTCAGTGATAGCAATATCATATAGATTTTCAAGTTTAGAGTGACTCTCCTTCAAGGTGATCAGCTCAATACACACATCTTCAGTTTTAGACACTTCGGTTGTCTTCTCCATCTCATCAGCATCAGACACTGATTCATTATCCGAGAAAATGTCATCATCACAGAAATTTCGGTTTGTTGATGCCACACGGAAGATGTTGTCTGCAGTTGCAGTGTCTTTCAGAAATGCATCAAAGACAAAGTTTTCGACCTCCACATTTTCGAGATCAAATGATTCACCAAAAGTGACAACTAGAGCGTTGTCTTCATCATCGTCAGAATTGTTGTCCTCAGACTCGTCGTTCTCAGAAATGACATCCTCATCGTCAATCACAACATAGCTAACTGGTAGCTTCTTCTTACGATGTAAATTAGGACATTCATTTTTAACGTGTCCATATCCCTTACACTCAAAGCATTGCATCTTGGAGACAACCTTGCCAGTAGAGGAATATGGTGAGAGCTTTGTCCCTTTAAACTTTTTGTCCGACGATGATCCCTGATTTCGGTTGTCAGGAGTATTTGGGTATGAGTTAGAACTTTTCTGAAACTTTCGAAAATTTCGCGCACGGTTCTTTCTCTTAAACTCTTGTTTCACAAGATAAGTGACTATCTCAGTCAGAGCAGCCAGTTTGTCCGGATTATTTGAGTTCATCAGTTTTTCAATTTCTTCAGCTTCCTCATCATCAGATTCTCCCAGATCAGCAGAAAAACTACTTTCAGTTTTCTCATTTTTCGAATGAGTCTTTCGAGAGTTAGAGCTTCTTGAACTTTTTCCTTTCTCTGAAATTTTGAGAGCAGTCATCGGTTCGTAGACAAGAGACATGTCTGGGTTGCTTCGAACCTTGAGAGTCAGGTCATAGTTTCTCAAATCAGCCATCAAGTCGGCATAGTCCCAGTTTTGGTTCTCGTCATTTCGTGCTTCGATAGTCAGCACCTTACTCTCGAACCTAGTGCTAACACTGGAGAGGACTTTCTCATATACCATGGGAGCAGGAAAAATTTCTCCAAGTTCAAAAGCCTCATTTACATATCTCATGATCTTGTCCAAGTAGTCATTGATGTCTTCATCCTCCCTCATCCGGAGTTGATGGAATTGAGCAGTGATAGTTCGGATTTTCGATCGCTTAACAGCATGACTTCCCTCACAAGTTCTTTGTAACGTTTCCCATGCATCTCTGGCAGATGTGCAATTTTTGACCAGCTGATACATACTGAGGTCCAGCCATTCACAGATAATAAGTAAGGCTTTGCTGTTAGCCGTAGACAAGTCATGTTCCTCTCTCGTCCAACTACGTTCCGGTTTCGGAATTCTCACGCCATCGGCGTCCTCCGTATATGGGCGTTCCCATCCTTCTAACACTGCCATCCAAGATCTGGAATCAAAACCCTTAATCCTAGCAGAGACTTTGGCCTTCCAGTTTGAGTAGTTCTGATGAGTTAGCATAATCGGTTTCTGGACAAACATGGACGACTCCATTGTAGCGGAAATATGAAGTCAAGTAACGGATCACGTCTTATACGTATGACGTCCCGCTCTGATACCAATTGAAATTACGCCTTCAGCGTAGGATACCAATTTTTCGTGAAATTGGTCTTGAACTCACAGACACCAGCTTCCGTCAAAGTAAACACTCACACAATTCGTAGAAAAAAAAATGGAGACAAAGTTATGTAATAGTTTTCATTTCATTGATCACAAAACTTAAACTATTACACTGAGTATGGTAGGCAAAACGATTACAAGAAGTTTCCCGAGTGTCGCAACAACTCCCACTAACTTGCAATCTAGCACACTAGTGCCTAGAGCTAAATCTCCTAACTCTAATCTTGGCACAAGGCGCAAACGCTACTACACAAACTCGAAGCTCGAAGCTGTCGGTCACGATTCTAAAAAATCAGATTTCGTTCTCTCAAAATCGTCAAAGGTGAAATCGAACTCCATGGGTTTATATAGGCAGCCCGCACATGTGAGGTGATGACGTGGCACGTTCTGGTTGGTCACATGCTTGGCTGATGTCACTTCTCCATGGATGACATCACTCTTGTAGAACTTGGATTCTTGAATCTTGGAATCTTGAATCTTCGATTCTTGAATCTTCGAATCTTGAATCTTCAATTTCAAAGTTAGAACTTCAATTCAATCTTGACTCCGTCGATCTCAATTCTTCATCTTCAAACTCTCATGAAAAACTCTAAGTGTTGAAGCCTCGGAATTTCATCGTCTTCATGGTCGTCGATATCATTGAAGTAGAAACACACGGAACCATTCTTCATTCCTTGATACGAGTACTTGGTGAAAGAAATCACGTTGAAAGTACTTAGTGAAAATCGTCGTTGAAGAATGTCATAGTCGCTGGCACCGTGCCTTGAGAACAAGCGTCAACGAAACCGTGCCAGTGCCAAAACCGGCGACGCCAGTCGCCGATTCCGTGTCAATGCCATATGCCAAAACCGGCGACAGGAGTCGCCGATTCCTTGTCCATGCCAATGCCACAAACGGCGACTCCAGTCGCCGTTCCAATGCGTTGTCAAAAACGGCGACGCTGGTCGCCGTTCCAAGAATGCCAAAAGCGGAGACTGGAGTCTCCGTTCCATGTCAATTCCAAAAGCCAAAATCGGCGACTGTGGTCGCCGTTCCACACATCTTCACTAAGTCCAAAATCGGCGACTCCTGTCGCCGTTCCTGCCATGCCAAAAGCGGCGACTCCTGTCGCCGTTCCATGCACATTCCATCGTGCCAAAACCGGAGACTCTAGTCTCCTTTTCCATGCACCTGCAAACCTGAAAATCAACAAAAACACAAGTACAAAAACGTTGTCGCCAAAATCAACATTTACAGTGTTGTGTGTACAATTTGTACGTACCCCCGAATCAATAGGCATTGGCATAGTTTCAGTTGTCGATTCTCTAAATCTGGACATGAGACGGTCACGGTAACGTATACCTGAAACAAGTCAATATATGAATATATGATATTTGTTCTCTCACGAGTCCTTAATTAAATTAGTACTATCAAGCAGTAAGAAATACTTACATGCGAATGTCCAAGAAACTAATGTAGGCAAAGGTGCAGAGTGCGTTTTTATTTGGCTGACCTCCTCGTTCTGCGAATGGCTCAATACTGGTAGAGGTGCAGAATCCATCGTTCTGTCAGAAGCGCAACGTCACGCGGTAAACTGCTTAATCCGCTTGATCAAAAGGGAAAAGAGAATAAGAAAATACATGCTTGTTGGTGAGAATTAAGGAATTATTTGATCACATGTTGTGTATTAATCTAATGTAACTTAATTTGTTTGACTAAACTATAATATTAAATCGTGGAGTAGTTGATTGGTGTGAACAATTTAAAAAATTGGCATAAATATTTTAATTGCAAGTTGTTCATTGTATTAATCATGTGAATTTTGTCAACGGTTTTGGGTTTAGTTTTTGTTCATCTTGTTGTTTTGTTTGTTTCAGTCTCACGTTGGTATAAAATGTTATGCTCCGTGTGACACTTATTGTGTTTTTTGGTATATATTCTTTGATACCATATTAAAGTGTTTAAAGGATTTTACTAAATGATAAAATTATTCAACTTATATTTGAATTCAAGAATTTTTCAAAATGACGTAAGATATTTTAGATTTGACGAAAGAAGAGATGAGAATGACTATCGAAAAAGGGAAGCGGACCAAAGACGATATGTTGTCGGTCAGACGGTCAGACGGTCAGACGTCGCGCGCATGTGGTCGTTGTCATGTCCCGTCGTGGTATTGGCCCATGAAATATTGATTAATCATTAATCTAATAGTCATGTAACTTTAATTATTCCACGCACTGCACTAATTAGTGTGAACGATTTTAAAATTGATAAGTTAAAACAATTTTAAAATTGTCACAATTTTTTTAATTTGCAAATTGATGTTTTTATTTATTCAAATGGAATAGTCATAGCAAAATAAATGGCTGTGTAATAATTCATAATTTGATTGTTCCATAATTTGCAGTAAAACTAACAATGCATAAATATCATAAATTCTCCCTCAACTCCCCAAAGCCCAACCCCAACGTTGCATCCACATAGTGCACAAACACGGTTACGGTTTCCAGTACAATCGGAAGCGAACATTCTGATGAAGACGATATATTCCTGGAGTTGGGAGGTAATACATGTAATCCGATAATGCATCAAGTGGCTCCTCATCCCGCCACTCGTTGGCTTCCTCGTCGAAAACCTGAATTCTTGTTTCTTTGAGATCGTTCAAACCATACATGAATTGGTAATTTTGAATCGGGACTTTTGCATTCCGTGCTTCTAATAGTCTTTTCCCAAGGAAATGAATATTTTTTGTTTTCGGATGACCAATTGAGAGAGCATTATTAGGCATGTATTGAGTAATCAGCTTCGGGTGACATATCCGGAACAACCCATCAAAGAAAACATAACAAATCTGGGTTGGCAAGTACAGATGGTAGATGTCTAGATTCTCAATTTCACGTGTGGGGCGCCCTTGAACGTCACCCGCCTCGTAATCAAAGTATGGAAATTAGTATCTCTTCTCGATCTTCGCTTATATTTAGGATTAAATTGTTTCGCACGTTTTTGTGCGACTTTTCTATTGTTTTGTGTGACCTTTTTGTGATGTTTTTGTGCTTATATTCATCCTATTTATGTGAGTTTGTGTATATTTTGTTATGGTTGTGGTTTTGTAGGATTTGGACGAGAATTGAGTAAAAACGAGAAGGATATGTTCGAATAGACTCATACCGGTGTCCAGCCTTTCGCATCGTTGGGAGAAACCTCATCCCGACCAATTCCACCGTTGGATCGTTTCCAAATTTTCCAGGACTGTAGGAGACTTCTAGAGCTACAATATGAACGGTGGGTTTGTCGAAATAACAGTCCAAGACAAAGATATAGCGCACAGACGGAAGCAGCAACAACCAGAATTTTGGCGCGTTTGCGCCATCCTGGCGCATTTGCGCCAAACTGCTGAGAGCGTGGCGCATTTGCGTCAAGCGGCTGGGAGCGTGGCGCATTTGCGCCACATGGCGTTGACCCAAGTTTGACCAGCCTTTTGGAGCTCTTTTGGAGGGGCATTTTCGTCTATTCAAGGCCAAGATAGAGAGCACTATATAAGGATTTTGTGGGCACTAAAAGCATCTTATCCATTTCATCTTCACCAACACCCACCTTTCCCCCATTTTCTCTCTCTTAGATATTTTCATGTTCTTAGATCTAGTTTTAGTTTCAATTTTATCTCCATCATCCATTGAGATTTTGTATTCAAGCATTTGAAGAAGGTTGTTTAGATTGCTTCAAGGAACACATTGATGTAAACAATATTCGATTTGAAGTTCTTTGGTAATATCTCCCTTTTCATTGCTTGTTTATGATTTTGATGATGAATGTTTGTGTTGATATGATTGATATGTTTGGTTAGATTGCATGTTAGGGATTGTGTGATGAGAAATTAGGTTTGGGTGATTTGTAATTACATGAATTTGGGGATAATTGATATTTTGACTTGTTGAGGAGATGGACCAAATCCCTCATTCTTGGTATGCTTCTATTGTTTGATTTATACGTTATAGACCATAATCTATTATCTCGGCCTAATCGTGGTATCGTATGGCCTAACTCGATTAATTGTGATTTCCGATTATGAGAGTTTTTACGTGTGAAGTGACTCTATATAACCTCGTTTTGATATTTAGACTTGAATCTCGGTTGGGTATGGTCGAAGTTGATCACGAGTTAGTGTAGTTTCACTTATCATTGTTATTCTTGTATTGCATTGAGCTCATTCCAATTACTACGATCTCATTCCCTAACGTTTCACTCACTTGATAATTTGCATTTTAGATAGTTTAATTTTAGTTTGTCTTTGCATGCTACATGTTGCTTTAGTTATCCTAGCTTTCACTCTTACAAACTCCCCCTTCCGTGATTTGATTTCTTTTATTATTTTTTCCTTTAAACTTGAGCAAGACCGATTATCTTGAGACGAAACACAAAGCCGATAGCATTGCTCCCTTAGAGAACGACATTCGGGTTATTAAATACGACACACTTTCGGACGAAACAATTTTTGGCGCCGTTGCCGGGGAGCAATTTAGGCTTTTGTGTGTTTGTTAATTTGTTGTTTGTCTTGCACTTGTTTTTCTTGTTTACTTTTTCTTCGTCCGTTTGTGTTATTGTTTCCTTTCCACTCGGTACGTGTGATTTTGTGCGTTAGTGTTGTGTATGCAAGGTTGAAGACGTTCATCCTTCCATCGCTACTACAACGACCGAGGTGATATCATGGCTAGACGCAACGGTAACCGGGATTATAACGATGATTATTCCGATTTTCCATACGAGAGGGACTTTTCTCCGAGTTATTGTTCAAGCCGCCGAGCTCATGATTTATATTGCCGACCTCGGCATGCCGGTGTTTCTTATTATGATGACCGAGATTACTCACCTCCACGCCACCGAAAGCATCATAGATACCGCGACCAAGATCTTGATTACTCATCCACCGAGTGGGATTCCATTTCACCGCCTCCTTGTCGAGACCGAAGAGAAAGGGAGCCGCCTCGGGACCTTAACCGTGGAAACTACCGCGAAGAGAGATTTGTTGGGAATGGATATGATTATTGTCGTCAATACACCGTGGTGCAAGCGCCAAAGCGACGAACTATTGAGGATTTCTCAAAGCCAAAACTTTACCATGTGTTGCCTCCACGACGTGAAATTGGGGATTTCAATCGAACGAGGTACTCATCCAACCCTTCTTGCAAAAGCCGTTTTCCGAGGGTCCAAGACGACAAGCTCTTGCCGCATCATCTAGCTCGACTACCGTCATTCTCCGGGTTGCCTAATGAGGACGCTACTTTGTTTCTTAAAGATTTCATCATTGAAGTTGAGACACTTCCATTGGACGGCTTTGACAAGGATGAATTGAGAGTATGGTGTTTCAAATATTGCATGAGAGATGGGGCCCGTGATTGGGTGATGTCATTGCCTTATAGATTCGTGCACACGTGGAAAAATCTCTTCAACGCATTTATCGCCCGTTTCTTTCGCCCACCACAACGGTCTCCTATGCCACCTCCTCCATCTATAGGCATATTGATGGATGTTATCGAGGTCGAGATTGATCACTTGCTTGTTGAAGTGATTTCACACTTTGTCGAGGAGCGTTCCACTAGAGAGGAGTGTGAATTTGAGCCCGGCACGTGCATCAAGCAAGATAATGCTTTAGTTGCCCGAAAAGACGAGACGTCTATGATAGATGCTACTCTTGAGGTCGAGAGTCCTCCCATTAATAACACAAGCCCCGAAGAAGACGAGTTTGAGAATATGTCTCTCCCATTGGGTCATTCGTTCGAGCCTCCTCTCTTATCTTCGGTTGACTTAATTTGTGAGAATCCGATTGTGAGTTGTGTTTCCCAAGCCCCTAGGTCGCTTGAGTCCGGTGTGGACAAGATGGGATTTGGGTGGAGCTTCGGTAAGAAAATTTCGGGATTGGTTGATTTGGGTTTGGATATTGGATTTTCCCGAGGTATGACGGATGTGTCGAGAATTAATGAAGATAAAAGAGATAATTTTGGTTGCGATTCTCGGAAAGTTCCATGGACTTTGGTGGAGGTGATCTTTCTCCAAAAATTAAGTTCGATATTTTTAGAGGTCTCGGGGGAAGAAAGGAGTAGGGACGACTTATTGTATCCATTTTCTCATCCCGGTCGAGTATTTACTTCTTCCCATCTAGAAGATCGACCTCCCATGAATGAAAAGTTGTTCTTGAGAAAGTATAGTTCGATCTTTTTAGCGACCGAGGTAGTAGACGTCTACTATCTACATCTTGATGCAAGTGTGGGGGAGACTCTCTTATCTAAGCTTATTATTCGATGCCTCACCTTGCGTTCCCTTGATGGACCCTCTCTTGAGAACCGAGAGCCCTTGGCCGAGATGGTTTTCTTGAGAAGGTGGAGTTCGATATTTTTAGTTTCGAGGTGGTAGATCGTGGATGGTGTTTGCTCGGGACGTGAAACGAGTGCCTCGTGGGGGCGAGCCCACGGACGTCAAGCTAATGACGTAAAATAAGCGCTTCTTGGGAGGCAACCCAAGGTTTCTTTTATGTTTTTGTTTTCTTTTTGTAGGAGAGAGTACGTGGATCCCCATGCCCGATGCCCAAGCCCTCGATGCGATGATTGTCTCTTCTCGACTAAGTCTACCATTCCACGACCACAAACCATGAAGGATTGATGTTTTTCGTTTGAGGTTGGATGTCCATTGCCGCCCCGTTGATTAGTCTTCGACTTGCCATGTCCGGTTCTCTCCATTCTAGGGAAGTTTCGTTATCCTCTTCGTCTCTTTTCCCTTTATTTTTCGCATGAGGACATGCTTGTATTTTAAGTGTGGGGGAGGTTTATTGGAATTCACCTTGTGTTTTTGTGTTTCGTGTTTTATGGTTGTGTCTTGTGTTGTTCATTGGATGCCTAAATGTTTTACCTCTATTGCTTGAGTTTTGGTGAAATTTTTTGTGAATGATCCTTGTTTCGTGCTCATGAGCATTGGGTGAAATATGATTCTCATGTTTGTTGTGGCTCATCCACTTACCATTGTACCTTGCGAGATTTTGAGCCGTTTAAGCTTTCTTCTTGAGCGATATTCTTTTTGATAGACTCGTTGTGCTAGCATGAACCTCATGTTTCTTTGTTTCAACAACGTGTGTGTCACTATGAACTAGAGAAAACTAGAACTTGCTCAAGTTGATTTTCAAAGCTTTATATCATAACCTACTTGATTTCGAATATGATTGGAAGGATCGTTTAGGATTTAACCACTTAGCCAAATATTTTTCGACCTTGAGCCCGTCGAGGGACACCCTAGTAGCCCCTTTGTGCCTACATTTAAACCATTTTATTCATCACCTTAATTCTTTCTATCTTGGAGGATTTTGTTTTGAAGATCATATGAGTTGTAATCCTTGTGAAATGATGAATGTGAAGAAAAAAGAGGTGCTAATAGCTTCAATGTGTAATGTAATGTCAATGTGCTCCAAAAAAAAAAAAAAATGAAAAAAAAAAAAACAAAAAAAAAAAAACAAAAAAAAAAGAAGAAGAATAAAGAGCACAAAAATGTATATGATTCATTGTTTGGTGTCAAGTATTTGTAGTTTGAGTGAGTTGATTGTGTTTCTAAGAATGAAGAAAGGGTTCAACATGTAAAAATCCGACCCGGGGCAAGGAGTGATAAGGAAGGGCAATGAAATGCCGTATTTTAAGTCCACTTATCCCAAACAAATCCCGAATACCTTGAGCCTAGCCCCATTACACCCTTTGAACGACCTTCCATGATTCTTAAGATGGTTAAATTTGATTTGTGGAGTCTATCACTTGAGTAAGCTTATGGTTATTGTTCTATGATGCTCATTGTTGTTACTTGAGGTTTTCATTTCCATACATTCATTTTATTCGTTTATTTCTTGGCATATGCAAGTTCTTCATTGCTTATAATCTTTCACTAGCATATAATTTTGAGTGAATACCATGCTTCGAGTGAAAAAAAAAAAAAAAAAGAGTGAACCTTAGTGAGGGAATGTGGTTTGGCCCGACACTCATTTGCATTTGTATGATCCTAAGTGTTGCATGTTCATGGAGCTCAAGTTTGTTCTTTTACTTATTCATTTCTATACACCAAAATCTCATTCTTGTATGCATAAGAGTGTATTCATGATGTCATCCATTGTTTTTGTGTTTCGGTTAGTGTTGGATTTGCTTGAGGACAAGCAAAAGTTTAAGTGTGGGGGAGTTGTTTCGCACGTTTTTGTGCGACTTTTCTATTGTTTTGTGTGACCTTTTTGTGATGTTTTTGTGCTTATATTCATCCTATTTATGTGAGTTTGTGTATATTTTGTTATGGTTGTGGTTTTGTAGGATTTGGACGAGAATTGAGTAAAAACGAGAAGGATATGTTCGAATAGACTCATACCGGTGTCCAGCCTTTCGCATCGTTGGGAGAAACCTCATCCCGACCAATTCCACCGTTGGATCGTTTCCAAATTTTCCAGGACTGTAGGAGACTTCTAGAGCTACAATATGAACGGTGGGTTTGTCGAAATAACAGTCCAAGACAAAGATATAGCGCACAGACGGAAGCAGCAACAACCAGAATTTTGGCGCGTTTGCGCCATCCTGGCGCATTTGCGCCAAACTGCTGAGAGCGTGGCGCATTTGCGTCAAGCGGCTGGGAGCGTGGCGCATTTGCGCCACATGGCGTTGACCCAAGTTTGACCAGCCTTTTGGAGCTCTTTTGGAGGGGCATTTTCGTCTATTCAAGGCCAAGATAGAGAGCACTATATAAGGATTTTGTGGGCACTAAAAGCATCTTATCCATTTCATCTTCACCAACACCCACCTTTCCCCCATTTTCTCTCTCTTAGATATTTTCATGTTCTTAGATCTAGTTTTAGTTTCAATTTTATCTCCATCATCCATTGAGATTTTGTATTCAAGCATTTGAAGAAGGTTGTTTAGATTGCTTCAAGGAACACATTGATGTAAACAATATTCGATTTGAAGCTCTTTGGTAATATCTCCCTTTTCATTGCTTGTTTATGATTTTGATGATGAATGTTTGTGTTGATATGATTGATATGTTTGGTTAGATTGCATGTTAGGGATTGTGTGATGAGAAATTAGGTTTGGGTGATTTGTAATTACATGAATTTGGGGATAATTGATATTTTGACTTGTTGAGGAGATGGACCAAATCCCTCATTCTTGGTATGCTTCTATTGTTTGATTTATACGTTATAGACCATAATCTATTATCTCGGCCTAATCGTGGTATCGTATGGCCTAACTCGATTAATTGTGATTTCCGATTATGAGAGTTTTTACGTGTGAAGTGACTCTATATAACCTCGTTTTGATATTTAGACTTGAATCTCGGTTGGGTATGGTTGAAGTTGATCACGAGTTAGTGTAGTTTCACTTATCATTGTTATTCATGTATTGCATTGAGCTCATTCCAATTACTACGATCTCATTCCCTAACGTTTCACTCACTTGATAATTTGCATTTTAGATAGTTTAATTTTAGTTTGTCTTTGCATGCTACATGTTGCTTTAGTTATCCTAGCTTTCACTCTTACAAACTCCCCCTTCCGTGATTTGATTTCTTTTATTATTTTTTCCTTTAAACTTGAGCAAGACCGATTATCTTGAGACGAAACACAAAGCCGATAGCATTGCTCCCTTAGAGAACGACATTCGGGTTATTAAATACGACACACTTTCGGACGAAACATAAATCTTTAAGGGATGGAAATTTAGACGATAAGTCAACAAGAAACACGGTGTCGAAGAATTTCAGACGAATCAGCACCAGAGACGTTAGCCTATGGCAAATAATATTAGTTTGCGGACCATCACCAACGTTAACCGATCTAACGTGAACATGGCACAACGACAGTTTCTCAATCAAAGGGAAGCTCGATATTACACGATAAATCACATCACGACTTTCTATAAGAACGTCATTTAAACTAAGGGATCGAAGCCTCGAACAACATACCCTTCGATTCAGATTGATTCCGCAGCCTGAACATGATTGGAAACCCTTACAATTAAAACCCTTTGTAAGACTCTCAATTTAGAATTAGATCATTTATTACTTTACCTGTCCCAATTATTCAATATTTCAATTTATAGAATATTAGAATCCATACCAAGTTTGACTCTTTTTTTTTTTTTTTTTTTACATTATAATGCCCAGCCTACCGGACTAACTCTACCGGAATCCATAACTAATGACATATATGTATATAGTGTGTTTTAATTAAAAATATTAAAAAACATAAAAAAAAATTAAAAATATTAAAAAACATCAATTATACAACAGTTATATATATATTTAAATAAATATTTATATATTAAAATAAAAAAAATCTTCACTAAAAAAATAAAAAATAAAAAATCTTGAAAGTATTGCATGTACCTCGAAATGAATACACTATCAAAGTTCAAATAACATTTTAATACTTGTTAAGGTGATAATTGAAGAAGTAGAGATTTTGTTTTAAGTTTTTTTGTTTGCATCGACGAAAAAAACATGAGAATTGTTTTTAATGATTTTGTTTTGCTTGTAATGGGTTTTTAATTAATATAAGCATGAGAATTGTTTTTAATGATTTTGTTTTGCTTGTAATGGGTTTTTAATTAATTCAATATTTTTTAGAAATTTAATTAATTAATAAAATTTTTCTTAAGAAGAAAAAATAAAGAACATATAAGGGGATAAGGGCATATATGGAATTGCATATTTATCAAATTCATGAATAATTATGAAAATATCATTATATATGATACATTAGACTCACATGAACATATAGGTATGCAAGTACAATATTGGAATATGTCAAGTAATAATGTTCTAAAAAAATAGGGTTAGAATCATATATCGTCCTGCCGAGATGGACCATTTACCTAGATACCCTCTAAGTTTGATTTTTATCAGCGGACGTCCTCCGGCCTCTTTTTCCGGCGAAAACATCACGTGAAGCGCACGTGCGTGCCTAATGGCACCGGAAAGCTGACGTGGCCCTGGGTAATTGGCGCGAATCGTCCACGTCGGATTTGGCGGGAAAAAACGGAGGGAAATGCAATGGCAGGCTGTGTAAATATAGTATTTCACAAGGCTAAATGTATTTTGATGCTTAAAAATCGATTAAAAGACTACTGAAACCTAAATTCATTTCACAAATCAAAAATCCCCAAACTCTTTTCTCCCCAGTTTCGACGAACCCTAGAAATCTATAAACACAATTACCCAAAATTATCCAAAATTAGTAAAATTAAATCGACGAAATGCCTTCGGGAAGCAGCTCTGGTGGTAGCGGCGCGATGGATAGAGGATTTCCAAGAAGCCCGTCTGTCATGTCAAAGAGGAATCTCTACACTTTGACTCTGCGGCACGGAGGTACGTATGCTGGAAGCCCGTCGTTCATGTACTATTGGGGGAGTTCTGTTGTGGATAGGTTTTTCAACCCGAGGTCAGATGTTACTATGTTCAAACTGAATATGCGGTGTGAGCAGTTAGGGTTATCAGGGGCCAAATCTTACTATTCTATTGTCAACTACGAGAAGATGTTGCTAAGTAGTGAAGATGATTTAGTGAAATGGGTTAAAGAATGTGAGGATAGTAAGCAGTTGGAGCTCATTGTTGAAGAGAATAATTCTGTAGAGGACAATGCTGCTGTTGCAAATACTGAGGCTCATGTGAACTTGTCATCAGACTCTGAAGACAGTGACTTCGAGGTGAACAGTGATGTTGATTTTGGTGAGGTTTATGCTGCTGATGATGCAGAATGGAAGAGCTATGTAGATTGAGATGATGATGCTGTTGGTGTTGATAATGAGGAGTCTGAGGAGTTTCAGGAGAATGCTTATGATGATAATGCTGTTGTGGATGATGCATTGGATAGTTGGGCTAGAGTATGTGAGGGGGGCTAGATGACTTTGGTAATGATGATGAGTTTGGTAATACTGCTGATAGTGATGTGTTCAACCATGTGGTAAATGATGAAGTTGTGGCAAATACTGAGGCTCAGTCATCAGACTCTGAAGACATTAACTTTGAGCTTGACAGTGATGTTGATACTGGTGAGGTGTATGTTGCTGATGATGTAGAGAGGATGGCTAGGGCTACAACTGTTGGGGCATTCAATGAGGCCCTGAAGAGTTTCAGAAAATTCAATGAAAAAGTTGCAGAATGGTTGAGTGACAAAGATCCTAGGCAGTGGTCATTGTCTCATTTCAGTGTGAAATCCAAATGCGCACTACTGTTGAACAATGGATGTGAGAGCTTCAATGCTGCAATTTTAGATGCTAGGGATCAACCAATCCTTACTATGTTTGAGTGGCTTAGGCAGTACCTGATGGAGAGGTTTCAAAAAAATAGGGACAGTGCCAGAAGGTGGAAAGGGAAATTGACTCCTGCTGCAGTTAAGTTGCTCAAGTTGGCCATGGAAAGAATGAACACATGTATTCCAGTCAAGGCAGATGAGACACATTATCAAATCCAGTGTCCTAATGGTGAGGAATTTGCAGTTGACTTGCATTTGTGGAGCTGCTCATGCAGGGTTTGGGAGTTGTGTGGTATCCCCTGCAACCATGCATTGTCTGCAATAGTCAACCAAGGTGAGGATCCCAAGAATTATGTGCATGATTGTTACAATGTGGATTTGTACAAGAAGGTGTATGCAGAGGCAATTCTTCCAATGACTGGACAATTAGAATGGGCTGAAACTCTTTACATATCTCCCATGTGACGACGCGAAAACTTTGTCGTGGAAGCTAACGCGCGCAAAATAAATTTATAAAGATTCCTAAACTCAACACAAGATAGCAAGTGGCAAGTATAGGGTCGATCCCACGAGGAAGCAATTGCAATTTAGTTAATCTCGGCTTTGCCCAAATAGTGTCACAATAAAAAGGTTTTAAGTTTGGTTGCTGAGTCACAGTGTTTAATCAAACTACCAACTAACAGAAACAATTAAACTAATTATCCCAAACTAACATGCAGAAATAATAAACTATTACTTTGACCAAACTGAAACAGAAAAATGATTAATCAAACTGAAATCAAATAAGAGAAAGTAGGCTTCTGGGCTTTGGCTTCTCTCTGGGTTCTCTGGGCAAACTACCGATCCCTGGCACTAAAGATTTTAACTGATGGTTTGTCAATCGGTTATAGGATGTCTAACAAAGTGAAAGCAGTCCTATTAAGTCACGCCTACAGTCACCCCACCCCAATCCGTCCTTACTGGGTAAAGAAAGGCAAGGTATACTTATGCCTAATCCCCTGAGCCTAGACAATTCGATAACCTATGTGGTCGCATGGATCTAGTTTGCCCAAACTCGCATTACTCTCTCGACGAACCCAATTCGGCCAATAGCATGTCCGGAAATCCGAATCATACGACCGCTACTCCAACACGTTCTAGCGCTATGCCCGTAGTACTACACGATACTATTCCTCGGTTTGATCAATCGCCAGTGTCTCAAAGTGTAAGGGTTTCCTAACGACCAAATTAGTCCGCCCAAACCTGCAAGAATAAAGTTATTCCTCAACTGTGTAATCGGGAACAAACCCCAGGCAGTTAACTAAGCCCTATCAACCTCACGGTTCTATCTTAGCCCAGAGTCCCCTTCGATCAGCCTTTGCCCAGACGCCCTGCAAGTTTAGCTACTCATACGTGAAGAAATAAAATAAGAAATAATTTGGAAAACGAAACTGAAATTCATATTAACTGAAATCTGAAATCGTTCAACTGGAATAAAAACAAAATACTAAAAAACATAAAGCAATAAATTGTTTTAATGCCCGAAGGCTCGATCAACTTCAAAACACAAAACAACTTGGCCGGAAAATCTCCAAGCTTCAATCGTCGGCGGTTGCTTCGTGAACGGGGTCGGAATTCTGTGTCCTCTTCTTCTCTAGCTTCTCTTCCTTAAATAGGCATGAATTAGGGTTGCGGAATCACAGTTGCATGGGCCGCTGCATGGGCTTCCTTTTCCAGGCGCCGCTTAAGTACTTTCCATCTTTAGCTCCAGCCGCCTTTGACTTTGCCCGCTGGCAACCCGCTTCCCAAACTCTCTTCAGGTATTCTTCTCCTCCACAGATGAACGGACCAGGCACGGTACTTAGTAGTCGATTTGGGTCTTCTGCTTCATGACTCAACCCTGAATGGTTTGACTTGCCTGTTAGGCCATCTTTGCTCAGTCACTACACACTCCAGATCGCTGTTTGCCCAAAGAAGGGGTTTTCCGTGCCTCTTTTGCCCAGTGCGCCACCTGCTACCTGTTTGCCTGCATACCCTGACCAAACACTCTACTGTGCCCTCCCAGACACATAAACAGACTCAAACTGACTCTAAAAGGGGCTCAAGATGAGCAAATAAAATGGCTCATCAAACTGCACACACTTGCAATACGCTTGTCCTCAAGCGTGGGGTTTGACTTACCGGACTCAAGACCAAAGTAAAAAAGAAATCAAGATAGAGGGGGAAACAAAAAAAAAAAAAAAAAAAAAAAAAAAAAAAAAAAAGACTCAAAGGACTTTAGCATGATTACAGAATATAAAATGGGCAAAGCAAATACAGGCAAGTAAAAATTCAAGTTAGAAGCATAAAAATTCGGTCAAGAGTCTATACTAGGGCTTGGGGTCACACCCTCACAAGTGTATCTCTCTTTTTAGTGGATGGGTATAATGTCACTCTTTTTCTGTTGTGAATCTACTTTGCCCAAGTTTGACAGTTTGCTGATCAAGTTATTCTGACTAAGTGGGGGGTCTCATCATAGGGGCTTTTATTGGGTTGTAATGTAGGCTCTTTGGGTGGATTTTGAGGAGTAAGTACAGTTTGGGTAGAGGGCTCAGTGACTAGCCTATTCTCTACCACTTTGCCCCTTTTCTTACGGGCCTTAGCACACAACCAATTTATTACTCTTTTTTTTTTTCTTTTTTTTTCTTTTTTTTTCTTTTTTTTTTCTTTTTTTCTTTTTTTTTCTTTTTTTTTTCAACACCAATCTCTCCACCCCTTAATATCTGTCTGGTTGCTCATTGGCAAAGTGCCAGACTGGTATATAAAGAAAATTCAACAGGCTCAAAGGGCTAGCAAGGGATTAATGTTCATATGGTCAAACTGAAAGAAAATGCCCTAATCACACAATAACCCCCACTCAACAAAACTACTTATCACAGCAAATAGGCAAAGTCAGGCATCATAAATATCACAACAGATTCTCTCAAGAAAGAAATTTCAATTCAATGTATGGCTCAAATCTCACAGTTTGCCTAGTATAGTTCCATCGTCCCTATTTTCATGCTTTTAACTACAAATTTTGAACTGCTGTATAAATGAAATGCTTCTAATTGCCCTAAGTATTCACATAATCATGCTGACTCGATAAGACACAGAGGTTTGCCCTTTTCCTCTCCCCCCTCACACACTTTGCGTAGGCAAAGTGGGTGAAAGTAATAAGATCAGTAGGGGCTGCCTCGACCAAACAATAACTCTAGATTAACGTTGGCGCACCTACCCCCTCACACACTTTGCGTAGGCAAAGTGTGTCAGCAGGGAGGTCGACCCCGTTGCCCGAGTTATCTGACTCAAACAGTAAATAATAAAAAAACAAAACAAAAAAAATAAAATAAACTAAAAAAAAACAAAGGGAGGGTCAGTTAAGAGCTGGGTCCAGGTGGGTACCTGAATCCGTCGCGGTCAAAGTACGCCTTCATCATCCCGGCAAGCTCTTCCAGCTTCTGCTCAATCCTCTCCAGGCGCTCCTCCACAGCGCCATCTTCCTTCAACTCTTCCTTCTTAACCTTTGCCCTAACTGGCACAACCTTCTCTGCCTTCACTGGTTTGTTGTCGTCAAAAACTATGACTCCCTCACTGCTCTCCTTGATATCATGCATCCTCTTGAAACAGGCCTTGTCAAACATCTCCTCACTCATCAGGTTCACCTTCTTTCCTACCAGCAAATCCATCTTTGCAGCATACACCATAGGGAACTGGGCAAAGGAGTGGCGCTGCATGGGGTGGGTGATCAACCACTTCATTTGTGCACAGAGAAAAGACCCAAAGTGGAGCCTGATCTTCTTCTCCATGCACCACAGCATCCCCAACTCGATTTGGGAGATCGCATTGCTTGTGTCCTGTTTGCCAAAGAAATTGACAGCCAGGATCCTGTGGCAAACCCTCATCGCATCATCCTTCAATTGATGCCCCTTAGTGGTTTGTGCAATGAACGTCCCCCCTTTGCCTAAAACCTTCCAGATCTCGTTCAACTCGCTCTTGGTTCGCTCGGGCAAAGCCTTCAGTGCCCCTGGTACTCCTTTGACTTCCACTCCTCAAATGTCACCATCCCCAAACTGAGGTCCAGTTCGGTGCAGCTTGCTTTGACCTTGCTTCCCAGTATCTCAAACTGGATGCCAGTAACTCCTTCCTCTTTGTCCTCTTTGATCACCAAAGTTCTGAAAAACTCTCTCACCACCTTATCGCTTATTTGCCCAGACCACTCCAAAAACTGGCTCCACCCAATGTTCGCAAAGTACTCCCTCACTTTGGCCTCCACCCCCATCAGCTTCAGTGTGTCGAAGCACACAGTTTTGGGCACCACAATCTTGCGAGGGGGAACGCTGGTAGTCGCTGGAGTCGGAGCTTTGCGCTTCTTGGTCGAAGCTCTGGTGTTCGGTGTTTTTGGAAGGCTGTGGGTGACTTCAATTTCTGGTTCGTCTTCTTCCTCATCGCCGCCGGCAGCCGTCGAATTCTCCTCCTTCTCGTCGCTCGAACCTACATCAGACAATTTAATACCCTTACCCTTGACGTCAGATCTGGGCTTCTTCCTTCGTGGGCTTTCGTTCACGTCGCCGGTCGGCTGTTCAGACCCCTCTGCTGCGTCGGCCAGAATCTCTAAATCCTTCTGCTCGGAAAGCTGGGGCACGTCGAGCTCAGCGCTGAGTTGCGCTATCAAGTTCTGGTCGACCGGTGGCGGGCTGTTTGGCGTGGTGGATGTCGGCAATATTATGACGAGTGGCACGGCTGAGGAAGCTTCTCCGGTGGTCTCACTGGTGGCGGCGGGCAGTGCCTCCTCCTTGTTTGCTTCCATGGCGGCGTCGTTCTTTGGCTCTGTCATCTTCTTGCGCTTTGATTTGGCTGTTGTGGTGGGTGGTGGTGGTGTGGTAAGATCGATATGGGTTCCGTCCGGGATTCCTCTCAATTTATTTTTCGGTCGAGTGCTCACCATGGACGACGGCGGTTAGGGTTATAGGGATTTTTGAATTTGGAAGGGGAGTTGATTGGGTAGTTATCGATTTTCGTGGGGGGGAGTTATGGAAAGTTGGATTTGCAGAGTCTTAATGATGGGATGTTTCTCCCTCAAAATTCGCACTTTCCATCTATCAGTTATGGTAAGCCCCCTCAACTGACGCCCTTTGCCCAAACTTCTGACCCTGCAAAATCAAAAATACAATACACCCTTTCTTCCGGCCTCGTTAATTTTGGTATGAAGTGATCTTTTTTATTAAACCTAAAAAAAAGAAAAGCAAAAACTAAATAGGAAATAAAGCATGAAAAACATACCAGGTTGCCTCCTGGCCAGCGCCCTATTTTAGGTCCTAGGCATGACCTTGCTGCTGACTTTGGCTAGAGATCGATGAAGGCAATTTGCCCTACCAGTCCCTCTTGCCCAAAGTACGGTTTAACTCGTTGTCCATTTACCTTGAGAATGCGATTCGGATCCTTATTATCCCTCAGCTCAACTGATCCATTAGGGCAAACGTGGTGTATAGTATACGGACCTTCCCATTTTGAAAACAGTTTGCCCTTCCGAAACAAATTCTTTGTTTGATAAAGTAAAACCCATTGTCCCGCTTGTAATTGCTTGTCTTTGATTATCTTGTCATGGGCTCGCTTGGTTCGTTCCTTGTAGTGAGCTGCATGGTCATATGCTTCAATTCTTAGCTGCTCCAATTCCACAAGGTCCAATTTGCGCTCGTTCCCTGCAAGGTCCCAATCGAAGTTCACCTTATTCACTGCCCAATGTGCTTTATGTTCAATTTCTACGGGCAAATGACATGCTTTCCCGAATATCATCCTGTATGGAGATATCCCAAAGGGGGTCTTGAAAGCAGTGCGGTATGCCCAAAGTGCATCATCTAGTTTGTCAGACCAGTCTTTACCCTCGGGTCTAACTGTCTTCCTTAGAATAGTCTTGATGATTCGATTGGATAATTCAGCTTGCCCATTTGCCTGGGGGTGGTATGCTGTGGAAATCCGATGTGTCACCCCGTACTTATGAAGCAGCTTTTTTATCACCGTGTTGCAGAAGTGTGTACCTTGGTCACTTATCAACGCTCTGGGTACACCGAAACGACTGAAGATATTTGCTTTTAAGAATTCTGCTACTACCCGAGAGTCATTGGTGGTTGTCGCTTTGGCTTCGACCCACTTAGATACATAGTCAACTGCTAGCAATATATACTCTTTGCCCTTGGAGTTTGGGAGTGGACCCATGAAGTCTATACCCCATACATCGAATATCTCCACTGGTAGTATGGGCACAGAAGGCATCTCGTCTCTTTTTGTCACGTTTCCCTCCTTTTGACACTGATCACATCCCCTACACCAGGCAATGCAATCCTTAGTCAAAGTCTTCCAGAAGAAACCGCAGTCTAAAATCTTTCTGGCAGTACGTCTGTGCCCAAAGTGACCCCCACATGGCTTCTCATGGCAGTGCCTCATTATATCTTGTTGCTCCGATTCAGCGACGCACCTCCTTAACACTTGGTCCTCACATCTTTTCCATAGATACGGCTCATCCCATATGTAGCTCTTTGCCTCTCGTTTCATCTTGTTCCTTTCGTAGAGAGTGGCTTGATCCCTGAACTCTCCTCCCACTATGTAGTTTACTAGGTCAGCGTACCATGGTTCTTCGTTCATGGCATAGATAGAGTATAAGTGTTCGTCCGGGAACGTTTCAGTTATGGGCATGTCTTCTTCTTTTTGTAAAATTCGGCTGAGATGATCTGCCACTAAGTTCTGATTGTCGGCCTTGTCCCTAATCTCGATATCAAACTCCTGTAGCAGTAGGATCCATCGGATTAACCTTGGTTTGGTTTCTTTCTTAGCCATTAAGTATTTGAGTGCAGCGTGATTAGTATACACGATGGTCTTACTCCCCAATAAATACGACCTGAATTTCTCAAACGCGAACACTATGGCCAATAGCTCCTTCTCAGTAGTTGCATAATTGCTTTGGGCGGCATTAAGTGTCTTTGAGGCGTAGTATATCACGTGCCTCTCTTTGCCCTTTAGTTGCCCAAGTACTGCCCCTACCGCATATCCACTTGCGTCACACATTAGTTCAAAAGGCATCCCCCACTCTGGGGGTTGGATGATGGGTGCTGTTACAAGTCTCTCCTTCAGATGGTTGAAGGCTCTTTGGCAGTCATCGTCAAAGTCCCACTCTACGTCGTTTTGTAGCAGTCTTGTCATCGGTTGGGCGATACTGGCAAAGTCCTTCACAAACCGCCTATAGAATCCCGCGTGGCCAAGGAATCCCCTTACTTGCTTGATATTCCTTGGATATGGCAGTTTGGCAATGACTTCTATTTTTGCTTTGTCGACTTCTATTCCCTTGGCTGATACTACATGTCCAAGATCTACTCCTTCTTCTACCATGAAGTGACACTTCTCATAGTTCAACACCAAACTCTTCTCTACACACCGCTGCAGTGTTAGCTCCAAGTTTGCCAGGCACAGGTCAAAGGTATTACCATAGACCGTGAAGTCGTCCATGAATACTTCAATCCCATTCTCTAATAGGTCAGAGAATATGCTCATCATACAACGCTGGAAGGTCCCTGGTGCGTTGCACAGCCCAAAGGGCATGCGCCTATAGGCAAAGGTGCCAAAAGGACATGTGAACGTTGTTTTGTCTTGATCTTCTTCGGCTACCCAGATCTGCATGTAACCCGAATATCCATCCAAAAAGCAGAAATGCTTTTTTCCGGCCAATCGTTCTAACATCTCATCGATGAAGGGCAAAGGGAAGTGGTCTTTGCGGGTCACTTTGTTCAGCTTACGGTAGTCTATGCACACTCTACATCCTGTTTGTAGCCTGGTAGCGATCTGTTCCTTCTTCTCATTCTCGATGACCTGAATCCCTGACTTCTTTGGCACCACGTGTACAGGGCTAACCCACTTACTGTCTGAGACAGGGTAAATTATCCCCACACTAAGGAGTTTCTTTATCTCTTTGAGTACCACTTCCTTCATGGCAGGATTGAGTTTCCTTTGGGGATCTCGCACTGGTGTAGAGTCATCTTCTAGGAGTATATGATGTTGGCAAATCGTCGGGCTTATGCCTCTTATATCAGCCAAAGTCCATCCTATGGCTAGTTTGTATCGCCCCAGCACTTCTTTGAGTTTAACTTCCTCCTCGTCCGAGAGTGAGGAATTGATGATTACGGGCAAAGTATCGTGCTCTCCTAAGTACATGTACTTCAGATGCTTTGGCAAATTCTTCAATTCCAGTGCTGGGGGTCTCTCCTAGGATGGCTTCATGACCGTCTCCTCTAGTATTGGCAGTTTGCCCGGATCTCCTTTGTAATTTTCCAGTGCCCCCAACTGTTTAATTGCCTCCTGTATTCCCTCCGGTTCGTCTTCCAATTCATCGTGTAGCATTCCTTCTTGAATTACCACTTCAATTTCGTCATACTTGCCGCTTTGCAACACTTTACCTTCTACTGCCTTTTCAATCTGGTCGATCATATGAACTTCTTCAGTATCGGTTGGGTGCTTCATGGACTTGTAAAGGTCAAAGGTGACTGTTTCTCCCTCGAATTTACATGTCAGTTTGCCCGTCTCGCAGTCTATGTGCGTTCTCGCGGTTTTAAGGAACGGTCTGCCCAGAATCATAATTGGCTCTTTGCTTGATCTCCCCATGTCTAGTACGTAGAAGTCTGCTGGGAAGATTAAATCTTCCACTTTGACCAATACGTCCTCCAGTATGCCCTCAGGGTAGACATTGGATCTGTCAGCCAGCTGGATCACCACTCTTGTGGGTTTGAGAACCCCTATGCCCAGGTCCTCGTACATAGTTTTGGGCATCACATTGATTGATGCCCCTAAGTCCAGCATTGCCTTCTCGATTCTCATCCTTCCTATGATGCATGGTATGTAAAACATGCCTTGGTCTCCACACTTGGTAGGCACGTTCCTTTGGAGCACTGCTGAGACATTTTCACCCACCTCGAACTTTGCATCGTCTTGATATTTTACTTTTTTCGTGCATAGCTCCTTGAGAAACTTGACACACCGGGGCATAGTGTTTAGTATAGTCAGCAGTGGCATATTTATTTCCACCTTTTTGAACATCTGGAACATCTCGTAAGTCTCTTCCCTTTCTTTATTCTTGCTTAGCCTTCCTGGAAAGGGGACTCGAATCTTCGGTGGTGGTGATTTATCTCTCTTTGCCCTGACTACTTCTTCTTCCTTCTCTCTTTCATCTTCAATAGTTATGTCCTCTATTTCTATGGGTTCTGTCTCTCGAGGGTGTTTGCCCTGGGTTGGTGCTTTGACTTCTGGCAAGATTCTCCCACTCTTTAATTGGATGGCATTACAGTGGGCACTCTTCACTTCGACTTGTGGTGGTAAGTTTCCGTTCCTTTGCTCCAGCTTTGCCACGACCTGGTTCAAGTGAGCCATTTGAGCTCCCAAATTATTCAGTTGCCCTCTAGTTTCCTGCTTGAACTTTTCGTTTTCTTGCATGGCTTTCATGTTTTCTTGCTGGAACTTTACGTTCTCTCTGACCAAAGTCTCCATCATGTCCGATAGTGATGCCCCTTTGCCCTGATTCTGCTGGGAATTTCCTTGTTGCTGATGGTTGTAACGGTTCTGGTTCAGGTTGCCTTGATATCCTTCTCCTTGGTTGTTATTATTCCCATACCTGAAGTTCTCATGGTGCCTCCATCCTGGGTTGTAGGTATTTGAGTATGGGTCAAATTGCGGCCTCCCTCTGCCTTGACCGTTTCCATTAGTTTGTCCCATCGCCTTGAGCTCCTCGTCGAATAAAGATGGACATTCATCAGTGGCGTGCTCTACCTCTTGGCAAATCTGGCACGCTTTGACTGCCTTCTTTGGTCCTCCCGCCATACTGGTCATGAATTTTTCTATGGCACTGCACAGCTTGTCGATTTTTGAGTCAGATGGGGATTGTACCAGCAGGCTTTGTTTGGGCATATCAGTGTCCTCGCCTAGCTCCTCTGCCATCTCTTTGAACAATTTGAATGCCTCGGCAGCACTTTTGTTGAGTAGAGACCCTCCACTGGCAGCTAGGAGTAGAGTCTTCTCATGATGTCTCAATCCGGACACAAAGTATTGGATGAGATCATGGTCCGGGATCTGGTGCTGGGGGCACTTAGTTAGCAGTTGCTTGAATCTTGCCCAATAGTCCTGGAAATTCTCGTTAGTTCCCATCCTTATGCTATTGATTTTCTTGCGCATCTGTTGGATTCGTGCCGCTGGGAAATACTTTTCCAAGAACCTCTTTTGTAGTTGTGCCCAGGTGGTCACTTCGCCTTGCGGAATAGTATACAGCCACTCTCTGGCCCCATCAGTCAAAGAGAAGGGAAAGGCCAGGAGTCGTATATATTGCGCTAATACCCCGGTTGCCTGAATCGTCCCGCACGCTAGCTCAAAGTCCTGTAAATGCCTCTGTGGGTCTTCTCCGGGCATATCACTGAACTTTGGCAGGATTTGTATGAAGTTGTGTTTCATCTCCCAGGGGGTAGGAATGGTGGGCAAAGTGATGCCCAGTGGCCTCAAGTTCATCTCTGACGGGAACATCATGTCCCTCAAATTACGTGGTGCTTCTGCTCCCATCTCTTCTATCTCTTCTGGTATTGGTTGACTAGGAGTGTCAACTGGTATGATCTCTTTGTTCTTTGCCTTTTCTACCTTACGTGCTTTGGCAGAATTCTCTCCTTGGGATGCACGTGCTAATGCCTTGTTCTTTGCTTCTTTTCTTAGTCTCTTGGCGGTTTTCTCGATCTCAGGATCAAAGAGTAATCCCGTGTCGCCTTCCACCGCGTTTATGGTACCTAGTCAAAGAAGTAAAAACAAATTGATTAGCACAGAAAAACTAAAAAGCTGGAATATTGCCTCCCCGGCAACGGCGCCAATTTTGACGACGCGAAAACTTTGTCGTGGAAGCTAACGCGCGCAAAATAAATTTATAAAGATTCCTAAACTCAACACAAGATAGCAAGTGGCAAGTATAGGGTCGATCCCACGAGGAAGCAATTGCAATTTAGTTAATCTCGGCTTTGCCCAAATAGTGTCACAATAAAAAGGTTTTGAGTTTGGTTGCTGAGTCACAGCGTTTAATCAAACTACCAACTAACAGAAACAATTAAACTAATTATCCCAAACTAACATGCAGAAATAATAAACTATTACTTTGACCAAACTGAAACAGAAAAATGATTAATCAAACTGAAATCAAATAAGAGAAAGTAGGCTTCTGGGCTTTGGCTTCTCTCTGGGTTCTCTGGGCAAACTACCGATCCCTGGCACTAAAGATTTTAACTGATGGTTTGTCAATCGGTTATAGGATGTCTAACAAAGTGAAAGCAGCCCTATTAAGTCACGCCTACAGTCACCCCACCCCAATCCGTCCTTACTGGGTAAAGAAAGGCAAGGTATACTTATGCCTAATCCCCTGAGCCTAGACAATTCGATAACCTATGTGGTCGCATGGATCTAGTTTGCCCAAACTCGCATTACTCTCTCGACGAACCCAATTCGGCCAATAGCATGTCCGGAAATCCGAATCATACGACCGCTACTCCAACACGTTCTAGCGCTATGCCCGTAGTACTACACGATACTATTCCTCGGTTTGATCAATCGCCAGTATCTCAAAGTGTAAGGGTTTCCTAACGACCAAATTAGTCCGCCCAAACCTGCAAGAATAAAGTTATTCCTCAACTGTGTAATCGGGAACAAACCCCAGGCAGTTAACTAAGCCCTATCAACCTCACGGTTCTATCTTAGCCCAGAGTCCCCTTCGATCAGCCTTTGCCCAGACGCCCTGCAAGTTTAGCTACTCATACGTGAAGAAATAAAATAAGAAATAATTTGGAAAACGAAACTGAAATTCATATTAACTGAAATCTGAAATCGTTCAACTGGAATAAAAACAAAATACTAAAAAACATAAAGCAATAAATTGTTTTAATGCCCGAAGGCTCGATCAACTTCAAAACACAAAACAACTTGGCCGGAAAATCTCCAAGCTTCAATCGCCGGCGGTTGCTTCGTGAACGGGGTCGGAATTCTGTGTCCTCTTCTTCTCTAGCTTCTCTTCCTTAAATAGGCATGAATTAGGGTTGCGGAATCGCAATTGCATGGGCCGCTGCATGGGCTTCCTTTTCCAGGCGCCGCTTAAGTACTTTCCATCTTTAGCTCCAGCCGCCTTTGACTTTGCCCGCTGGCAACCCGCTTCCCAAACTCTCTTCAGGTATTCTTCTCCTCCACAGATGAACGGACCAGGCACGGTACTTAGTAGTCGATTTGGGTCTTCTGCTTCATGACTCAACCCTGAATGGTTTGACTTGCCTGTTAGGCCATCTTTGCTCAGTCACTACACACTCCAGATCGCTGTTTGCCCAAAGAAGGGGTTTTCCGTGCCTCTTTTGCCCAGTGCGCCACCTGCTACCTGTTTGCCTGCATACCCTGACCAAACACTCTACTGTGCCCTCCCAGACACATAAACAGACTCAAACTGACTCTAAAAGGGGCTCAAGATGAGCAAATAAAATGGCTCATCACCATGCCACCAAGTTTTGGAAAAACTAGAGGAAGAAAACAAAAGTTGAGGAGAATGGAGGTTAATGAGGGCAAGAAAGGAAAAAAAACTGCAAGTGGCAGTAAGAAGGTTGTGACAATGAAGAGACAGAAGAGAACCATAAAGTGTTCAAAATGTGGTGTTGAAGGGCACACAAAAAGAAAATGCCACAAGATTCAGAGCTCTGCTAATGTTGAAGCTGGAGGGCCTTCAGTAGTGAATGATGATGTGAGAGCTGATCAAGTTCCTGATGTGAGGGTTGAAGTTGGTGATGTGAGAGTTGAAGTTGAGGTTCCTGAGGTGAACACACAAGAAGAAACTGCTTTTCCAGAGGTGATCACACAAGAGTCAACTGCTTTTCCAGAGGTGATCACACAAGAGTCAACTGCTTTTCCAGAGGTGATCACACAAGAGTCAACAGCTTTTCCTGAGGTGATGACACAAGAGTCAACTGCTCAACCAATCCAAGAGAAATTGCAGGATAATTTTTATAGTTTTACATTTTATAGTTTTATTAAATTTCACATTTTTATCACAGTTATTAATTTTTTTGAATTTCATATTTTTAAAGGTGAGGAGGACCACAAAAGCTTCTATAAGGGAGTCACTGAAGCTTAGGAGACTGGAAAAGGAAAAGGCAGCTACTACAGGGAGCAGCAGAGGCTTATTGGATGAAGATGATACACAATTTGAAGCATTGCTGAACACATTCAACAGTGGAGAGCCAGTGGTGCCATCACTGCAAGGACCAAGCCCATGGGAACAACTTAAAGGGGCATCAGCAACTCCAAAATACCCTACCATGTCACTGCTGGGAAAGAGGCCAATGAGATTCACTCCAATGTTCACAACAAAATCCAGAGATGAAGGGAAGAATAAGAGTCCAAGGTGATACTGCTCATGAAGTTGGGAACTAATTATGCCTTGTTGATGTTATTATGGCTTGTATTTTGTAGGATTGAAAACTGATTATGCTGCCCTGTTTGTGTGATTATGGGCATGTTTTTGTGCAGTTTGGAAACTGATCATGCCTTGCTTTTGTTATTATGGCATGTATTTTGTAGCTAGGGAAACTGGTTATGCCCTGCTTTGTGTTTATGGGCATGTTTTGTGTAGTACTTTATGCACAACTTTATGGCAGTTATTGACTTATTGTCTATTATCTTTTTGCACTACTTTATTACAAACTGATTACATAATAATATTTAGATAAAAAACAGAGGAATTACATTGTTCATAAACATTGATTGCAACATAACAACAACAGAAATCAACACACACAACAACACTTTCAGAAGCAAACCATCACCACACAACAACAGAAATCACATCCTAAACAGAATTGCAAAGCAAACAATCACCACACACAACAATACTTTCAGAAGTTGTAAAATGATTGCAACACTGGCCATGAGATCCTTGAACAACTTCACAGCGTCAGTAGGAAGCATCTGCTCCTCATCATAGTCATCAACACCCTCATCATTGATTGGATAGCACCATGCCTGGAAAGTGTGCACATCACAATAGTAAAATAGCTTCTGGTAGTTTTTAGTACTTGCAGACACACTTCGAATCTGAAGCTTCTTTCCACAGTAGGCGCAGTACTTGTTCTCGAATCTCAATCGACTTGGAGTTCCAAAATTCATTGAGCGCGAATTTTCCGAGTTGGAAGACATTCTGAAGTTGAAAAAAAAAATCGGTTTTAAAGCACTGAAATTTGAATTAGTCGTGAGAATAGCGAATTACCTGAGATGATTTGGTCGTGTAATATCAATCTTGTTTTCGAATCGAGTTTGAGCGACGCATTAAAATTAGGAATCGAATGGAGAAGGAGAAGAGAACGATTTTGCAAGCGGGCCAAAATTAGGGTTTGAAATGAATTTCTCCCAAATCCAAGGTTTATATCGTTCAGATTTCTGAAATTTGGGGGCCCAGACACGTGTCAAATCCGACGTGGACGATTCGCGCCAATTATCCAGGGCTACGTCAGCTTTCCGGTGCCATTAGGCACGCACGTGCGCTTCACGTGATGTTTTCGCCGGAAAAAGAGGCCGGAGGACGTCCGCTGATAAAAATCAAACTTAGAGGGCATCTAGGTAAATGGCCCATCTCGGCAGGACGATATATGATTCTAACCCAAAAAAATAAGTTGAATAATGAAAAAAAAAAGTAGTGTATAAGTTCAGGTAATGCGGTACTAAAAAAGTACAATTTCTATTTAAAAAACAGTACTACCAGAGTAGTATTATACAGATGAACACATTTCCTACCCAGTTGAATGCGTTAAGAACAAATTCAGATGAACACATATCCCTACCCAGTTGAACTTAAGAACAAAAATAAGTCTTTAGGCTTTCGATTATATATGATGCAATACCCTGAGTATATAAATCATGATGTTATAAAACAAATGTCAATTCATAATAAATTACTTGGGCCAAATGGCGCAAAAGTGTAATTATTGATTTCTGCAGATATATTTTTCTCCTACTAGCTAGTAAAACGGCTAGTGTTTCCAATTCAGTTGGAAGCGAGAAACTGAATTATTCTCTACAAATGTTGAGTCCTCGTCTAGTAACGACTCCAATGTGACATCCCTCCACGTAGAAACATCCTCATCGAAAACCTGCGCACTTGCTTCCTTGAGATCATTCAAACCATACATGAATTGGTACTTTGGTGTCGGGACTTTTTCGCCCCTTGCTTCTAAAAATATTTTCACAAGGAAACGAATATTGTTTGATTTCGGAGGACGTGTACACCAGACTGGTTTGCAGTACTCATGTATTGAGAGATCACCATCAAAGAGAGCATAGCAACTTATGGATGGCAGGTGCACATGGTAGATGTTCAGATTCTCGATTTCAGGTATGGGCCAAAATTCTCGAACGTCTTCCACCTCGTAATCGAAGGTGGTCTGAGATTTAACATGAAGCGAGAGCGACAATATCCTCGAAAACCTCAACTTCTCTATGAAGATGCTCAGTCTGTTGAACCATGAAGTACTGAGACATGTGCAATACGATAACGATACACAAGACTCCCATCCCCTTGAATTTGATGTAACATGGAGTCCATCAGGAATATCTGAGGATGCAAAGGTGAACTTACGAATACTTGGAACATCGAGCTTGACCACCTGAACATCCCAACTATATAGGTTAAAGTCCAGACGTTCAAGTGTAGGGCTCGAAATTAGTATCTCCTCTCGACCTCCGTATATATGTAGGGTGAAATCTTTAAGGGATTGAAATTTAGACGATAAGTGAGCAAGAAACAAGGTGTCGAAATACACGTTTTTGAGCACCAGAGACGTTAGCCTATGAAGAGGACTAATAGTCTACGGACCATCAACAACAACGGATCGACGACCAACATCCAAAAATTAAGTTAAATATTTTGAAGGGTGATTTTGATAATAGAGCAACTTTTGAAGTCTATATGTAAATTAAATATTTTAGAGTGTTTGAACATAAATAATACTGTAAATATCAAAATGGTTCAGATAGTTGAAAATAGATGGAGTAGCATACAAGTAAGAAAGAAAAAGTAATGAGAGTACTAGTTAAACTGCTACTGTTTCCAGCTGTTTCCAGTTTAGCTGGAAACGAATAACTGGAAAGTTGTCTACCGCGCAGTCTGATTTTTCACTAGGTATCCAGTCGTAGTCCGATCCTCCCAAAACTGTTGAGTCGTCGTCTGTTTCGTATGTAGTTGAGCCTTTTGATAATTCATCCCATGACTCATCATCCGATTGATGCTCTTCTTCTGAAGTTGTCGAGTCCTCATCTACTAATGAATCCAACGTGACATCCCTCCATGTAGAAAGTGGCCCATCAAGAACTTGCGCTCTTGCTTCCTTGAGATCGTTCAAACCATACATGTATTGGTAATTTGAGAACGAGACTTTTGCATCCCGTGCTTCTAAAAGTCTTTTCCCAAGGAAATGAATATTGTTTGTCTTTCGAACAACACGATATGATGAATTATTAGACATGTATTGTGTAATCACCTTTGGATGACACATCCGGAACAACCCATCAAAGAGAACACAACAACTTTGGGAAGTCAGGCGCAGATGGTAGATGTTCAGATTCTCGATTTCAGGCGTGGGCAAACCTTTAATGTTTCCCGGCTCGTAATCAAAGGTTGTCCGAGAATAAACATGAAGTGACAGAAATATCCTCGAATGCCTCAACTTCTTTAGAAATTTGCTCAGTCTGTAGAACCATGAGACACTGAGACATTTATCACGCGTTACGGATACGTGAGACTCCCATCCCCTCGAATGTGATCTAACATACAGTTTAGGAATGTTTGAGCATACAAACGTTAACTTACGAATACTTGGGACATCGAGCTTGACCCTTTGAACGGTACTGTAGTGCTTTCCCGTGCTAAAGTCAAGTCGTTCAAGCGTAGGGCTTGAAATTAGTATCTTTTCTCTATTATTGTTGAGATGTAGGGTTAAATCTTTAAGGGATGGAAATTTGAAAGATAAGTCAGCTAGGAACAATGAGTCGAAATACACATTTTCCAGCACCAGAGACGTTAGCCTATGAAGACTAATAGTGGGCAGACGATCAGCATCAACAGAATCACCGTATAAATCATTAATATGGCACAAGGTCAGTTTCTCAATCAAAGGGCAGCTCGATATTATACGAAAAATCATATCAGTAGATTCATGAGTCGTCCGTTCTATCGAAATATGGTTCAAACTAAGGAATTGAAGCTTCGAACAACATACCTCGTCTCGATTCGGATTGATATTGCACCCGTTCACGGTTAGGGAAAGGAGGTTTTCATATCGATACACCTCATCCGGTATACGAAACTCAGAAGGATAGCTCTCGTCACGAGTTTTGAAAGTGAGACGGGTGGGTCCCAATTTCAACGCTTTAAGAACTAATTTTGTAACAGGGCAAGAATCGGGATAACCATCATCATATGAAATACAGAATCTGAGCCCGAAACTGTCAATCTTGATGTTCGAATTCTCGTACCTTTCAAGTTCCTTCTCCGCAATGTCCAAGAATTTAGGATAAAGACTTCTTCGGAGAAAGACTACCGGCAGATCGATGTCGAGGTTGGGGCGAGTGAGCCACGCGTTTCGCCATGACTTGGAGAGAAGAGTTGTACGTGCGGCTTCTTTTGAGGTGAGGAAAGATTGTACGACATGGATTATGACTTCCGGTATATCAAATTCGTCAGACATGGATGATTGGGAAACCTTGATAACTAAAACCTCAAGTTAGCCCTAGCTACTTATTAATAATAATGACAATTGCAGTAGAAAACCTAGAATTGATAGGAGACGACCAATACATATTTTAATTTTAATTTGATTCAATATAAATATTAATTAAAGTCTTAAATCTAATACTCCTTCCATTCAAAACAGTTGTCATACTTTCAAAGTTCCTCCACCGAACTGTAGTACCGAATCATCCCCAAAAATTTCAGTCAGAGCAGGCATATGCCAAACGTGAATACCCCCTGAAGCCACGGGAATAACACCTGGTAGAGAGACCCAATCTTGAGGGAAATAAATACCGCGACTTCGATCTTTTTTAATAAAATCATCACGCAGTAAATCAACAAAGCCCAAAGTGATATCTCTTTCTCCTTCAAGTTTCCCTACTACGGTACCAGAGTGAATATGATCTCCACCAGACATACGTAACGCTTTAGCTAGGGGTGTCCAACAATAGTTGACACACCCCAAAAAAATAAATAATTATTCTAACTTTTTCATTCTAATATACAATTTTATTCTACTTTAACCCACCTACTTTTTAAACTTTACTCACAACTACTTTACTTTTTAGTTTTAAAATATATTTTTACCTTTTACTTTTCCATTAAAAAATACAAAAATAACAATTTTCTTAAACTCTGTGTCCAGCAAAGTATGACATCTATTAATGGCCGGAGGGTCCATTAGAGAGATTAGAGGTACAATACAATGATACATCCATAATGTACTGTAAATCTCTCTTTATTTAGATTTCTAGATCTTTATGTAAACTACTAAGTATTCTTCGGCCGTGCGAAGTAAACATACAATTTTTTTAGATGCACTGGATATTTTCTTAAGCTAAAGCTTTACTCGTTAAATTTAATTTAATATATGCAATTTTTTTAATAAATAGTATGAATAAAATATTATAGGTTGAAAATTTGATTAGAAACTCAACGCAAATTTGAACACGACACAATATTTTTAAAAGGTTTTTCTTGTTTAAAATAGACATTGACGGAAAAACACATACACATTTTAAAAAAGAAAACTTAAAAAAAAAATAATTAAAATTTAATACAGTTTTATTGCAAATTTTTGAATATGAATTGGTATTTTCACACCATTTTTTATATGCTCACCCCTTTACTAAATACACCATTTTATTAAAAAATAAAATTTTATATTTAACTTACTAATGAATTACAAAACATGCCTTTATATTAAAATAATATAAATACATACAAAGTATCGCACCAAAAAAAATCGGACGAGCTTCAACAGCCCACGGCCCGCTCGCTCTCAACTTTTCTTAAAAACCGAAAAAGGGAAAAAAATTCTATAATAATAAATAAAACTGTTAATAAATCAAAAAGAAAAAAAATTGAAAAAAAATTGAAACGAAACAAATAAATTCAAAGCATATAGAAACGAAAAAAATAAATACAAAACAAATATTTATTGTTTGAAAAATCTCATTATAAAACTCTGTAGGAAAAAATACTTGAGGAAAAAAGTACATGGCATTCACATTTATATTGTAGTGATTGTCTCGTTAAAAACTTTTAATTAAGAAAACTTGTGGGAAAAACTTAGTAGAGGAAAAAGAGTGCAATCACTGTCTTCGGGACTAATCACTGGTCTTCGGGACCTTATATTCAATATCATTTTTGTCCATAATGACATATGTAATATGATACTATACATGTTCTGATTTTCATTTCCTTTCATTTCAGGAATCTTAAAATCCATCCAGGATTTTCATGTATGTATCATTCTAAAGATTTCTACATGGTCAAATCATACATTCTATGTAGATCTATATTTATCGTTGTTGCTGCCATAAATATTAGGTAGCGGACTTAATGTCATCCTTAAAAATATAGAGTTTCTCCGAAAAACTCTTGAGCAACTAATCTCGCTTTATTATCTCACCACATCATTACTCGTTTTTCTTACGAACACCCACGTATATTCTTTTGGGATAATATTTTTGAGGTGTGTACTATAGAGTCAAAATATATCTTTATTTAGCGAGTCATGCTCAACCTCAATTGCTCGTTTCATATTTTTCTGAGTGTTGCTGGCACACTATTATAGATATGAGTTTTGGATTCAAATTTTCTAGAGCAACTTTTGAGGCAAATATGTCGTTGACGACTTTTTCCATGTTGATGACAATTCATTCTATCAACCAAATCTTTAATCATTTCCCAAAATATTTAATTTGGTTGTTCCGCAATCCCACGATTTTCAATTATCATGTGCACATGCTTTTTCAATGGGATTTTCTTCTAACTCTCTTCAGGAGATTTTGAGGGTGACTAAATTTTATTACCGCGGATTTATTTTATATCTTCAAATCGATCTACTACGCTTCAGGCGTATATTAGAATAACATTTGAGTTGAACCCTTTGTTATTTGAACTCTTATAGTTCATTTTATCACAAATATATGTGATTTTGTCACACCTTCCTTAATTTATAAATGAATTTGGCAGAATACTTGCTGAATATTGCAAGTCACTTATTTTCATGAACTTCAGGTTCAATTGATTGATGCGTGGATCTAGAATTGAAGATCCTTTTCATTTAATGAAATTTCTCGGCATTTACATCTTTTATATTCTTATCTCCCCCTAATGCCGGGAAATGATCTTCCTTTAATATGCAAATCAACATAAATGCTATAAATCGATCTTCTGGATCGTGGGCTCAAGATATTATGCCCATTCATAAAAATACACTTTATTGGTGATATGAATATAAGTTGCATATTTCAAATTAATTCGCAAATGAGAAATAACAATTTCCACGCACTTAATAATAATCATGATATGCATCATTTTCTGTACATTTGTAGTACTGTGGGGATACAATGATGGATACAATATTTTACCAATGATGGATACAATATTTTACCAATCATCCTTCAGAGATACAATATCTTTAACAATCATTCTTCGCGGATACAATATCTTTATCAATGATCTTTCGTGATCAAAATACTTGTGTTATTCAAACTTTATTGACCGATAATCAAATCAAATATTCTTCAAGAATATTTATTAAATTTAATAAATCAGTTGTGTATTCTTCAGGAATAACACGCCAACCATTAAGAAAATAATCGACTTTTTTGATATTTCATGAGTACCCACATAGTACATTTGTTCGCGATTTTCAAAAGATATCCTTCAGGGATAATTCATATGACGAAAACAATCAGAGTTGGCGTTTCTCTACGAGTATCATCATATAACTTTATTTAAAACATGTTTGAACTTTGCTTCTTCCGGAGCAATCAATAAAAATATTCTTTCACGAATATTTTGTATAGTATCAATATCGATTTAAAATATTTAAATTTTAATTGCTACACCATAAGCAATTTGATTTGATATTTCTGCTGGAATATCATATCATAATGTTTTTCGGGAACATTTAAACTTAATTGTTAATGTTCTTCAGGAACATTTAAAGTTTAATTTCATATCATAATATTCTTCGGGAACATTTAAAACTTATTGCTACTACGAGAGCTTAAAATTTATTGCTACTACGAGACCTTAAAACTTATTGCTACTACGAGAGCAATTTAATTTGATATTTTCAAACTTATTGCTACTACGGGAGCAATTTAATTTGATATTTATCGAATAATATCAAATCATAATGTTCTTCCAGAACGATCAATATAATATTTAAACCGGAGTATATGTTCCTCAAGGAACATTCAATATATTAAAAATAATTGATTTGATAATACTTCAGGAATATCAAATTTTCATGGGATTCGAAACTCATGTGGATATTCCAATATTCAAGCAAATAACCATCGGGCTATTTTGGATTAACTTTTCTAAAGTTTCACCCACTTTGGAATTCAATCAATTTGATATTGATATTTCTTCATGCATCATAGTATGTTCTTTAGGAACATTTAGTTTTGATATTTTTTCGGGAATATCATATCACTTCTTCATAACATTTAGTTTTGATATTTTTTCGGGAATATCATGTCACAATGTTATTTAGGAACATTAAATTTTTTTTATTAAACATAATTAATTTGATATTACTTCAAGAATATCAGATTATAATGTTCTTCGGGAACATACGATATTACTTCAGTAATATCAGATTATAATGTTCGTCGGGAACATATGATATTACTTCAGGAATATCAGATTATAATGTTCTTCGGGAACATTTGAATTTATGAAGAAAGGAGAAAAAGTAGATATATTTATAATTATTAATAAATATAAATATAGATATAAATTCTTGCCTTTGAGTTCGGATCTTGGACGAGTAGAATTTCGATGAAGAACGCGGTTGAGCTTTCGACAATATGAGAGGAGAATAGAATTGTTATGAATTCTTTATTCATTAGAATTATGAATTCTTCATTCATTGATATGGTACTATATTTATATAAGATACAAAGTAGGGTTTCTTGAAAGGGTAACTAGTCATTCAATAATTAATAATATTCATAACAATATTCTAATATTTAGGTTTTTTTCTGAGTCTTTTTTTTTTGTTTAAAAAAATCCTTAACAGATAACGCTAAAAACTTAAAAAAAAAAAATGAAAGTATTATTCAGATGAACACATTATATGCGTTGTACACATTCTAAAGATACAATACCTGAGTATATAAAAGATGATAAATGTTATAAACAAATGTCAATTCATGAATTCTGGAAAATATTTGCAGAACTGCCCCAAATGGCTCAAAAGTGTAATTATTGATAAGTACAAACAAGCTTGATTTCTGGAGATATATTTTTCTATCTACCAGTAAAACGGCTACTGTTTCCAATTCAGTTGGAAGCGAGAAACTGAATAATTTTCTACAGTTGTTGAGTCCTCATCTTGAAATGAGTCCAATGAGATATCCTTCCACGTAGAAACAGCCCCATGGAGAACCTGCGCTCTTGCTTCTTTGAGATCAATCAAACCATACATTAATTGGTTTGCGATCAAGTCTTTTGCTCTCCGCGTAAAGACCGTTATTTTGAATTTAATTTTATTTCAATTAGTTTTAATAAAATTCACTTCAGCTGTTTGATTTGAATTTAATTTTATTTCATAATTTTATTTCATAAAAGTTCAGCTGAACAATTCAGTCTAGTTCAACTCCAGTTCAACTCCGATAAATTCACCTTCAGATTTTATAAAAATTACATAAAATAAAATAGATTTAAAATAATCATGATTATTATTATTATTATTATTATTATTATTATTATTATTATTATTATTATTAAAAAACCATATGACAATCCATTTGATTGATGAATAATTATTTAAGATGATTGTGAGAATAGCTGTATATTGAAAACTCTTTTTTAATTTCATTAAAAAGAAAAGGAAAAAACAAATGTCCATTCATAAATTACTTGGGCCTGGAAAATATTTTCAGAACTGCCCCAAAGGGAGAAAAAATGTAATTATTGACAAATATTAACAATCTTGATTTCTGCTTGATGTTTTCCTCCCACTAGTAAAGCGGCTACTGTTTCCAATTCAGTTGGAAGCGAGAAACTGAATAATTCTCTACAGTTGTTGAGTCCTCATCTTGTAATGAGTCCAACGAGACATCCCTCCACGTAGAAGCAGCCTCATCGAGAACCTGCGCTCTTGCTTCCTTGAGATCATTCAAACCATACATTAATTGATTTGCGATAAGGACTTTTGCTTCCCGCGCATCTAAAAGTCTTTTCACAAGGAAACTAATATTATTGTTTGTTCCATAACTAGACTTGTATTGAGTAATCACCGTCGGGCGACATATCCGGAACAACCCATCAAAGAGAGCGTAGCAACTTATTGATGGCATGTGCTCATGGTAGATGTTCAGATTCTCTATTTCAGGCGTTGGCAAACCTAGAATGTCTCCCACCTCGTAATTAAAGGTGTTCCGAGAGTAAACACGAAGCGAGAGAGATATCCTTGAAAACCTCAACTCCCTTATAAAGTTGCTCAGTACGGAGAAACATGAAGCACTGAGACAATCGAGATGCTTTACGGATACGTAAGACTCCCATCCCCTTGAATTTGATCTAACAGAAAGTTCAGGAACAGATTTGCATACAAAGGTTAACTTACGAATACTTGGAACATCGAGCTTGATCCTGTGAACCATAGCAAATTGTCCCGTGTCAAAGCTCAAACATTCAAGTGTAGGGCTTGAAATTTGTATCTCTTCTAGAGATTTTATAATTGATAGGGTAAAAGCTTTAAGAGACGGCAATTTAGACGATAAGTCAGCAAGAAACAAGGGGTCGAAATTCACACAATTCAGCACGAGAGACGTTAGCCTATGAAGACTAATATTAGTCTGGAGAGTATCCCCAATGTAAGCAACGTTCTTTTGGTCCAATGACAGATGCTCAATCAAAGGGCAGCTCGATATTATACGAGGAATCATATCACGAGGTTGTGTTTGAACATCATATAAACTAAGGGATCGAAGCCTCGAACAACGTAGCTCGTCTTGATTCAGATCGATTCCGCACCCTTTAGCGGTTAGCGAAAGGAGGTTTTCATATCTAAACACCTCACCCGGTATATCAAAACAAGAACTACAATCAAAGTCGAAAGTGACACGAGTGGGTCCCAATTTCAACGCTCTCCGAACCAATTTAGTTGCATGACCATAACCACAATATGCGACACTTGTCATGCTCAGCCTGAAACTGTGAATCTTGAGGTTGGAATTCTCGTACCTCTCAAGTGTCTTCCCCGCAAACTCCATGAGTCCATCGAGGTAACGAAAGTCAGCGAGATCGAAGTCGAGGTTTGGGCGAGTGAGCCACGCGCTGCCCCATGACTTGGAGAGAAGAGTTGTTTGTGCAGCTTCTTTTGAGGTAAGGAACGATTGTATGAGTTGGATTATGGGTTCCGGTAAATCAAACTTAGCCGCGGCAGACGTACGCCTACGAATTCTCCTGCGAAATCGCTTGCGAAATTCTATGAACATGGTTGGAATTGAAACCCTAACTAAAACCTTAATAATTATACAACTATATACAGTATATAAATTAGTGATATTATAAAATTTATCAAATTTTAGTATATATATATATATTGAAAATAAATGAATTAATATATATTTTATTTTATTAATTATATTCATGGATGGACTGATTTTATAGAATATAACTAATTAAATATATCCATATATATATAATATTACGTTCTTTTTATTCATTGTATATATTTAAGGTATATTTAGGGTATAAGGCTCTTTAATTTTACTAATTATAAAAAACACCTAATTTTTTTTATTTTTAAATAAAAGAGTATATTTTTCATTTTGTTAAATATTAGGGGTCTCAATATACAAAGTCCACAATACCCTTTTAGATGAGGAAGAAGGGGTTTGCAATGTTGAATTAAATTTTTCACTAACCTTGTCGAATTTAATGGTTGGCTGATTTGAGGAAATTAGAAGTCGTCCATGCTAAGCTTCTTAGAAAAAATTGCAAATTTTGGAGTTGGAGAATTTTTCAGATTCACAAATGATCTATGTCTACGGAAGGTATTGGACAGTTAAGTTAGTTAAATTAAAATATATTTGATATAATAAAGAAGGTTATAATTGGTAGTATGCCCTACTATATAATTAGGAAAAAGATTGAGTAGAACTTATAATATTAATCTTAAAAGTGCCCCTTTATTTAAATTCCATTTAATTAATAAACATATTTGATTGCTCAAAAGTTATTTATAAAATCCGAAAGGTTTACGTAGTAAACCCCCCGAGTCGGTCTCTCGCGGAACAATACTATCGACACGTGAGATGATTTTTGTACACGTTAAGTTCGAGTTTCGAGAAAGGAAAGTAACACATTAACATCTAGGGGGGTTGCAATTGAGTGTTTGATTAACAACTAAGACGAGTATTTAAAACAAGTAAATAAAGATCGAGTTGTAACAAATGTGTTTTTGAAGCAAAAGCGTCTCAATTACTCTTCCTAACGAACTAGAGTTGACGATATTTATAAATCTCTCAATTAACTAATAATCGGACTATGATCACGGTGTTGTCACGTTCTCCCTCACCAAAGATCACTCACACATCAACCGTATGGTCCACTAGCGATATACCCGAGGTTGTTCGACACGAGACCACAAATCGAGAGGTGTAATTGTCCAATTACTAGAAATCAAGTTACTTGAGGAATCAACTCTCATTCATTGAGGAATTTCATCAAACACCCTTACAAAAAGTTTAGCTAGCCATGATCAAGCACTCAAAATCACAATCCACAACCAAGTAAGCCATAATCAAGAGAACACGAAGAGAATCTCACCACGAGTAGGATGGAATCGATGGATGAAGAAGACGATCGAGCCGAGCTTCCGAAATCGAGGTCGGACTTCAACTTGTCACCCGGAGAAACCGCTCCGATGAAAACGTCGGGCTCGATGAGAGGAATATCGTTTGTGAATGAGATTTAATCGGATTCTCGACGTACGGAATTTAGATCGTGAATTTGTGTAGAGAAATTGAAGAACATGAAAATGGAAATTGGATTGCTTGAGGAGAAAGCTAGAAATGTAATGTGTAAAGTGAGGAATGAAAGTTAGTTACAAAAATCCAAGCCAAAATGCTATTTATACCCTTTAAATCGAGGGTCAAATAAAGTCAAAATCGAATTACGAAATCTGCACTTTCCAGCTAAAACTGTCGGGCGACGGTTGAATTCCTGTCGCCCTCCACTACCCAGTCGGGCGACGGGTCTACAGGGTGTCGGGCGACACCCCTCCTGCGGACGTGGGATTTCCTGCGGACGCGGTTCGACCTCCTGGGATGTCAATATTCTGGGATTCTCAATAGCTGTCGGGCGACGGCTGAATTCCTGTCGCCCTCCATGAGCCTGTCGGGCGACTGGTCTCAAGGGTGTCGGGCGACACCGACCTTGCGGACGTGGGATTTCCTGCGGACGCAGGTTCGATCCCCTGGTATTTCTCAATTTAGCTCTTCTGAAGGCGTCGCCCTCCAGGTTATGGGCTGTCGGTCTCCAGTGAGGTGTCGCCCTCCATGTCCAGAGCTGTCGGTCTCCACTGATTGTACTTTTCACCCGTAAAGCCGATTTTCTCCGTTTTCACCCCGTTTTGCCTACAAAACACGGGAGGTGTCTCGATCACACCGTTTAATGCAATCAAGGCTACAAGCTCATCAAACGGGGGAAAACGGGGAAAACAAGACTACGAAAGAACCATAAATCGTCCGAAAATCGCACCAAAAACGGGTCAATCAATATTCACGACAAAATATATAATGTTCATCAGAATTTATAAAAATATGAATATTTAAATTAATTCGTTTTACTTGATGAATATTCATGCAAATGAAATATATATTTATAATAATAAACTTGACTAAAGAGTACTAAAAAAAATTGAAATTCAAATAAATTATGTACTTTAAAGTAATGTAAGATCATGCAGGGATAATATTTATTAAGAGATTTTTCCAAAAAAATTACTATTATCTTATTATTTATTCCAATAGGGATAATATTTATTAAGAGATTTTTCCAAAAAAAATACTATTATCTTATTATTTATTCCAATTCATGATACGCCAATTCTGATATATAATTGCATAATTGGCCCCAAATGGCCCAAAAGTGTAAATATTGATAAACACGAAGAAGCTTGATTAGTTGAACGGCTACTGATAGGTACAGTGTTAATATATATATGTGAACAACAATATGATCGAATCATCAAACTAATATTAATCTCATATCTCATATTTATTTTGTGAAAAAAGTGTGACAATTGGTTTGAGACAGATGTATATAATTAATTAGTTGAACGGTTACAGTTTCCAGTACAATCGGAAGCGAACTTTCTGATGACGATATTTTTCTAGAGTTGGCGAGTAATACAAGTAATTGTAGTTCGGTAATGCATCGAGTGACTCCTCATCATCCCGCCAATCATCCAAATCCTCGTCGAAAACCTGAATTCTTGCTTCCTTGAGATCATTCAAACCGTACATGAATTGGTTTACTGCAGGGGTCGGGACTTTTTCATCCCGCGCATCTAACAGCATTTTCCCAATGAAAGGGATATTGTTTTTTTCCGGAAGACCAATCGAGCAAGGCATGTATTGAGTGATCATCTTTGGGTGACACATCCGAAACAAGTCAAACAACCCATCAAAGAGAACATAACAGCTTTGGGTTGGCAGGTACAAATGGTAGATGTCAAGTTTCTCGATTTCAGGCGTGGGCAAACCTTGAATTTCTCCTGCCTCATAATCAAAGGTGGTCGCGGAGAAAACACGAAGTGTGAGAGATATCCTTGAAAACATCAACTTGTTTAGAAAGTTGCTCAGTTTGTAGAACCACGAAGCATCGGGACATCTGTCGTTCGTTACTGATACATAAGACTCCCATCCCCTCGAATTTGACTTAACATAAAGTTCATCTGGAATGACTGAGCATAAAAACGTCAACTTACGAATATTTGGGATATCGAGCTTGACCCTGCGAACTGTAGAACTATCTACCGTGTCAAAGTGCAGACGTTCAAGTGTAGGGCTTGAAATTAGTATCTCTTCTAGATCTTCGACTATATGTAGGGTTAAATCTTTAAGGGATGGATATTTAGACGATAAGTCAGCAAGAAACAAGGTGGTTTTGAGGAATGTCACGTGATTCAGCACCAGAGACGTTAGCCTACGACAATTAATTGTCTGCAGACCATCACCAACAACAAATCCACCAACAACAACGACACTGCACAACGAGAGATTCTCAATCAAAGGGAAGCTCGATATCATACGAAAAATCACATCACGACTTTCTATCCAAACGTCGGTTAAACTGAGGGATCGAAGCCTCGAACAACGTAGCTCATCGTCTCGATTCAGATCGATGCGGCACCCTTTCGCGGTTAGTGAAAGGAGCCTTTCATATCTAAACACCTCGTCCGGTATGTCAAAACCAGAGGTACACTCAAAGTCGAAAGTAAGACGAGTGGGTCCCAATTTCAACGCTCTATGAACCAACGAAATATGGACCAATTTAGTAACATTACCTAAACCCAAAGTTACCGGAATATTCATACTCAGCCTGAAACTCTCGATGTTGAGGTTGGAATTCTCGTACCTTTGAAGTGTCTTCTCCACAAACTCCATGAATTTCGGATCAAGTTTGTGGTAGAAGTAGTTGCTTGGGAAAAAGTCTGCGAGATCGAAGTCGAGGTTGGGGCGAGTGAGCCACGCGCTTCGCCATGACTTGGAGATAAGAGTTGTACGTGCAGCTTCTTTTGAGGTGAGGAAAGATTGAACGAGTTGGATTATGAGTTCTGGCAAATCAAACTCTAGAGGACTTTTACGGAATCGCTTACGAGATACATTCGACATGATTGTAAACCCTCAACTTAAACCGTAATTAAGACTTAAACCGTAATTAAGACTCTGTATTCAGAATTAGATTTTATTTAATATATATAGCTTCCCATCCACGGAATTAACCTTTCCTAATTATTTAATATTAATAATATAAAGTGTCGATTTGAGTATATATACCTTAATTGTTCTATTTTGTTTTGTTTGTTTCTTATATGTGTGTTTACTTCTCGTAAATATATTTTATTTTTAAATAATTTTTTTGAGTATTTTATATTTAGAATTTGAAGTTGATGAAAAGGCCTTTCATCTGAATACTCTTTTCTCTTTTCTGTATAAAACACAATCATTTGGACAAGCATGTATTTTTTCATAATGTAGTCCTGGTGTGCCAAGAATCCTTTTTGCTTCATAATCAGTCTTAGGTAGTGTATTATCTTTAGGCAACAAAGACCCAATAACACCAAGTAACTCAAAAAAACAAGAACTGCTCAAACCATACTTAGCTTTCAAATTCTGAAGTTGCACCAATGAATTTAATTTGTTGTTTTCACTATCTTTGAATAAAGGTTGTTCAGCATCCTCAATAAACTCAAGAAACTCATGAGAAGAAATATCATAATCACATACATTGAAAGCTGCTTCACACACATCAACATGATTTTCAGCCTGATATTGAGGATTCAAAGGTCCACTTCCAGAAGAGACACTACTATGTTCACCATGCCAAATCCAATTTGTGTAACTCAAACTAAAACCATGCTGATACAAATGAGCCTTAATTATACTAGAAGATTTTTTTCTTAAGTTCACACAGCAAGAACAAGGGCAGGGAATTAGCTTCTTGTCACTAGCATTACTAACCACAAATGCTATGAAATTGTCAACACCCAACTGGTATTTTAAACTGTGTCTATCCTCCCGAATCCATGTTTTATCCATTTCTGAAATAACAAGTAAAGAAACAAAAATTAAATTCCAAACTCACATAATATACAAGAAAATCCTAGCAGGCACATAACAAGAAATTTTACAAACTGGAAATTGAAAACCCTAGCATTGAAAATCACATACCGAAAGAAATACACAGTGGGTTCGCTGATTTATATTGAGAAAGAATGCTTCACGCTCGCCGTTCAGTATCCGCTGATGTCAATTCGCCGTTCTTCAGTTGTCGAGTTGCTAGAGCTTCAATTACCGAGTTGCTAGGGCTTCCGTTATCGAGTTGCTATGGATACCTTGGGATCCTTGCATATGTTTCTGATGCACAAACTAGGATATTCAACTTCCCATACCAAGCAACATCACTGCAGATAAACAAAAAAACATAAATTATAAATTCACTACTAAATATAATACACCTCAGTAAAACTGAGAGCACATATATTAAATATATATATATATATATATATATATATATATATAAATGAACCAAATTTGAAAAGAAAAATACAAAATAGTGTAAAGAGTCGAGAAGAAAGACAAAAATATTCACTTTGGCTGCAGAGTAAGAGGTAAAAGAATAATTATCACATGAAAACCAAGAATAGGCAAAAAGATTCAAATATAAACTAAAACAATTCAAGAGTGCTAAGCAAAAATTGTTAGTGTGTAGTTCTTCCTAGTTCAACATAGAACAGGGTTGTTCTTGTTTGAACTACGTTGAACTATACACTTTGTTTTGTAGTAACTTCATGTTTCATGTTTGTATGTTTTCCATTCATTAATTCATACAAGTCTGCTAGGTCTACATAGAACGAGCTCTGTGAACTGTGGAATTAACAAGTGGCTCAACGCGTGACCACAGTTCATCAGCATGGAACAAGCAGACTTAGCCTCTACAAACAACATGGAGTTGCTTCAGTGCGTTAGCATGGAACGAGCGATTCTGTCAACATGGTTCAACGTGGATCAGAGAGAATTGCGAGTTCATCAACGCGCTTCAAGGCCTTACCGTGATAACACCTTGACGGACGCGGTGCAAGCATAGCTACACATACAGCTGGACGAATGACTGCTAAGGAATGAAGCCAGCTGTGGGTACGACTAGAAGACTTCGCTAGAAGAATGATAGTCCAGTGAAAAACGCCAAGTATACCAGCTATGCCCTCCACGAGCTCGACGCACGAAGACACGCTAGTGTGGCCGTGGGTAGAGATGGGTTCGTCAAGTACAACTGAAATGGAATCTCGAATATTCCATGAAGATGCTTTGGGCTCGGCCCATTAAGCGTGAATTCCGGAAACCCTATTTCTCGACACCTATAAATAGCGGGTTGTTGGAATTCACTATTCACGCATTGATTTGACATTTTCTAGAGAGAGAAAATTTGTAGACTGAGAGACTTCGCTAGAAAGCTCCGGTTCTATTGTCAGTTTAGTCTTTGTAGTACGAGTCGCTAGATTAGTTCTACATAGACTTAGTTTTTGGTCGTGTTGACCTTTCTACAAGATTCGCTAGAATTTTGTAGATGTGTTTGTAAGTGGTTCCACCCTTTACAAGTTATACAAAAGAGTTTTTCTTTAGAATCTCAAATTGTGTTAAGTGTTTGTACTCTACCCTTTACAATACAGTTCTAGGTAGAACCAAGTACAAAATACACAATTTCAATTGGTATCAGAGCGAGTTCACCATCTTTGGTGTGATCCTAGGGAGAGATTCTACAATGGAGTCATTCACTGTTGTCAAGCCCGTCATCCTCAATTCCTCCAACTACTCTTATTGGAAGAGCAAGACCAGGCTGAAGTTGAAAAATGTGGACTCACGTGTGTGGGGTGCTGTGTTGAACGGTTGGACTCCACCAACCCACATTGACAGGGATAATGACACGGTTCCAAAAGACGAGTCTACATGGACCACGGCTGAACATGAAGCTGCCACTTTCAATTCGAAGGCCATTCACATTATCACTGATCTCATTGATGTCCACATGTTCTCTGTTGTTAGGCATCTCACTTCTGCTAAGCAAGTGTGGGACACTTTGGAACGCATGTGTGAAGGGAGTGATAGTATCAAGAGATCCAAAATCAGAGGGCTCAACACTACCTTCCACCGGCTTGAAATGAGGGAAGATGAAGACCTTGACTCTTTCTTCAACAAAATCATGGCTATTGCGAGTGAGTGCCAAGAACTTGGAGATCCTATACCTCCTCCACTCATTTGCACCAAGGTTCTACGAGGTGTAACGGAGAAGTTTAGTGTTAAGGTCACTACGATGGAAGACACGAAGCTCGGTCAATCGGGTGACTACAACGAGATTATGAGCCACTTGAAGAATTACGAGCTAAACTTGAAATTGAAGGACAAGTCCTACACCATGACTCCATTTGAAAATTCCATGAAGGCCCTTGCCATATCTCAGAATGCTTCCAGCTCTACCCCCAACAGGGCCAGCTCTACCCACTCTCCACACTCTACCGAGAGCAATGCTTTTCTAGCGGAAGACTCCGATGATGAGAGTGAAGCTCTCTCTCTTCTTGACTCTCCGAATCCGGACAAGTTCATCGCCATTCAAGATGCTGTGAGCTACCTTGTCCGTCAAGACATTAAGAGGAAGAGAAGATTCAAGCAATTTCGAAATCAGAGGACTCCTGGAAATTCATTCTCTACTCCACCCGCCACCAACCGCAATGGGTATACTCCTAGTCGAAAGTTTGTCAGTGGCGCCCCTAGCAAAGACATGTCTCAAATCAAGTGTTTCGAGTGCAAAGGGATGGGCCATGTGAAGAATGAATGCCCTAACTTGCATCGGAAAAACAACATGGATGTGAGTTACTTGGTGTTTGATGGAGATGATGCTTTGTACTCCTCTGAGGAAGACAAAGGAAAGATGGTGGAGCCTAATGAAGTCAATGCACTTCTGAGTGCCATTGATGATGAGAGCGATGAGGAGTATGAGGTAGATCAAGAGGACTTGGCTACTCATGGAAATATTTTTTGTTATACCTCTGTTGTTGCAGGTACTGCTGAGAAAGATGCTAGTTCTACCCCCAGATCTCTGGCTGGGGGCATGACCAAGAAGGAAGCTGAGTCTACCCTTGATTCTGAGAGGGTGAGCAAGAGGGAGTTTGACATTGTGAAGCTGGAGCTAGAGAGAGCTTTGAAGAAGGCCAGTGATTTGGAGGCCATTGTGCAAAAGGAAGACACGGAGAAAGACTTCCTTAGAGACTCTCTTGCCAAGATGGAAGAATGCTATGCTATGCGCACCAAGGAGCTCTACCAAGTGAAAGACAAGCTTGATGTTGCTGACTGTCTCTTCAAGAAACTCAATACTGGCACTTCTAAACTTGATAATATGTTGAGCTGTGTTAACACTAAGCACTTTGGTCTTGGATTTAAGGAAACTTTTGATTCCGTCTACTCCGACTCTTCTTATGTTCTTCCTAAGTTTGTGAATGCTAAAAACAAAACTATTATCGAAACTAATGAAGTCAAGCCAAAGGATGCTCATACATCCAAGGTCAACATGACTTCTACCTCTAACGTGAAGATTCTCAAACGTACTACATCTAGTTCTTTGTCCCAAAATGCTTCAATGTCCTTGTTGACACCGATCTCTAACTCTGGTCTACCTATGACTATACATGAATCTACCCATGACAAGAAATTTTTCACACGAAATGTCACAAGTCGGTCTAAGACCTTCAACTCTTCCACCAAATCGGCTTTGAAGACTCGTTCTTCCAAATCTAATTTTGAGCTACCTTTGACCGGGGGCTCTACCCCTCACAAAAGGAATCTTCCTTCTCCCTCTTACAAGAGAATATATGTGTGTCATTACTGTGGGAAGAAGGGGCACATCAAACCTTTTTGCTATAAACGTATCGACGACTTGAACCCTCACAGAGGTATTTTGAAGCAAGCATGGAGACCCTTTCCTAGACATACGCCTCACAAGATAAATCAGGGCTCGAGAGTTCAAGCTGTTCTACCCACAGCACGAAAAATCAAGTCAAAACAAGTATGGAGAAGAAAGGAAGAGGTAAGATGCAATGTGGCATTCACCGTGGCTAAGGGCACGACAAAGGAGACATGGTATTTTGATAGTGGATGCTCTCGGCATATGACCGGAACCAAAGAGTCGTTGATCGAATTTGTTCCTCATTCCGGAGGCCCTGTCACTTATGGAGGTGGGGCAAAGGGGAGTATAATTGGAAGTGGAACTTTGAATGTGAAGGGTCTACCCGCGCTCAAGAACGTCCTCTTGGTGGATGGGCTATGTGCTAATCTCATAAGCATTAGCCAACTTTGTGATGATGAACTTAATGTGAAATTCAATAAGGAGAACTGTGAAGTGTACAACGTTAAGGGGGAGTGCATTCTCACTGCTGCTCGTGCAAAGAACAACTGTTACGCTATCAATGAATCTTGCCTAAGTGCCTCTACCCATGACGAGATAGATATCTGGCATCAAAGGCTTGGTCATACCAGCCTCCGGAACCTTGAGAAGTTAGTTCAAATAAAGGCGGTCAGAGGCATAGATAGCTTGCCCAAGATTGACAAGAGAGTGTGTGGTGAATGTCAGATGGGTAAACAAACTCGAGCTCCGCATCCTGCTATCTCTACCCATAACCGCACTACAGAATGTTTTGAGCTACTACATATGGATCTCATGGGGCCCATGGAAGTGCAGAGTTTGGGACACAAGTGGTATACTCTTGTTATTGTTGATGACTTCTCGAGGTACACTTGGGTAAATTTTCTTGGAACCAAGGACGAGGCTTTTGAAGCCTTCCGAACCTTAGCTCGTAGAATTCGCACCACTTATGGTAAACGGGTCCAACGTATAAGAAGTGACCACGGAGGTGAATTTCAAAACGGAGTGTTTGTTGAATATTGCACTCGTAAGGGGATTCACCATGAATTCTCTGCCCCAAAGACTCCGCAGCAAAATGGAATTGTAGAGAGGAAGAACAGGACTCTACAGGAAATGGCGAGAGTGATGATGGTGGCTGCGGGTATGGCCAAGGGTTTTTGGGCAGAAGCCCTGAGTGCGGCTTGCTACGTGGTGAACCGTATAAGCATACGTGCCGGGACAAAATGTACGGCTTACGAATTACTAACTTCCAAGAAGCCAAATGTTGCTCATCTCCGTGTGTATGGATGCATCTGCTACATTTTAAATGATAGAGATGCCTTGAAAAAGTTTGATCCAAGGTCGGATAGGGCGATTTTTGTTGGCTACGCCCTTAATAGTCATGCTTATCGCGTGTTTAACCTCCGTACAAAGACGGTGCAAGAATCGACTAACATCAAGTTTGATGAACATCATTTTCATGAGAGTCCGTCCAAGTCTACCTTGCAACAACAAGCGTCTAATCCTGCTCTACCCTTGGCTGAAGTATTAGTTGAGGGGGAGGTAGAGCAGGGTATTGGGTCTTCCAAGCCACCAAATGGTCATTCTACTACTCACAATTCCAGTGACTCTGTCCCCTCTGAAAGGGATGATGAAGGCTTGAATCCTAGTTCGTCTAACCCTGCCATGGGTACCACTGGAGCTTCTACCTCTACCGGAGTACCGAATTCGGGTCCTCCCGCGTATATCCGCAAGAGACACCCAAACCAACAAATGATTGGTGATCTCAACCAACGTGTTACTCGTTCTACCTGCGCTACCGACACAGTGCCCGCTAGCTACTCTAACTTGGCTCTTTTATCTCCGGACGTGGGCATATTGAGCTTTGTCTCCGAAATTTAACCCAAAAACATAAAGGAAGCTATACTTGATGATTTTTGGATTGCGGCTATGCAGGAAGAACTACATGAGTTTGAAAGAAATAAGGTGTGGTCTTTGGTCCCAAGACCAAAGGGTGTAAATGTTATTGGTACCAAGTGGATCTACAAGAATAAAACCAATGAATTCAATCAAATAGTGCGCAACAAGGCGCGACTGGTTGCTCAAGGGTACACCCAAGTTGAAGGAATAGACTTTGAAGACACTTTTGCTCCTGTGGCACGCATAGAGTCCATCCGGTTACTCATTGCTGTGGCGTGCTACAAAAATATTTCGTTACGACAGATGGATGTGAAGGCGGCCTTCTTGAATGGGGTGTTGGATGAAGAAGCTTATGTTGAACAACCTAAGGGGTTTGTGGACCCTCACAAGCCGGACCATGTCTACCTTCTTCACAAGGCCCTCTATGGTTTGAAACAAGCACCTCGTGCTTGGTATAGCTGTCTCACAGACTTTCTTTTGAAATTTGGATTTACGCGGGGCAATGCCGACACTACACTCTTCATCAAGATCGTCAAGAATGAAATGCTTATTGCTCAGATCTATGTGGATGACATTGTGTTTGGTGCTACCCATGACCGCTTGGTTAAAGAATTTTCTGATGCCATGGCTTCATCTTTTCAAATGAGCTTGGAGGGTGAGCTAAGTCACTTTCTTGGGCTTCAAATCTCTCAACGACCGGATGGTATGTTCATTTCTCAAACCAAGTATGCTATCAGCATGCTCAAGAAGTTTGATATGGCGGATGCTAAACCTATGAAGACTCCTATTGCTACCACTGACAAGCTGAGTAGAGCTGAGAAGAGCAAGGATGTTGATATTTCTACCTACAGATCTCTTATTGGTAGCTTGCTCTACCTCACAGCCACTCGACCGGACATTATGTATAGTGTGTGCCTCTGTGCCCGCTACCAAGCTCAACCAAAGGAAGAACATCTTATTGCTGTGAAGCGTATCCTTCGATATGTGGCCGGGTCTACGAACCTTGGTCTATGGTACACTAAAGATACTTCTTCTTATCTTGTTGGTTTTGCAGATGCCGATTGGGCGGGAGACAATGATGAAAGGAAGAGCACCAGTGGTGGGTGTTGTTTCTTAGGAAACAACCTTGTTTCATGGCATAGCAAGAAGCAAAATTGCATTGCTCTATCCACCGCCGAATCAGAGTATGTGGCTGCCGGGAGTTGTTGTACCCAAATGCTATGGCTTCAACAAATGCTTGCCGACTATCACATTCATAGCACGCCTCTAACCTTGTACTGTGACAACCAAAGTGCTATAAAGATAAGTCAAAATCCGGTACAACACTCAAAGACCAAGCATATTGATATACGACATCACTTCATTCGAGACTTGGTAGAACGGGGTAAGGTGGTAATGGAACATGTTCCTACGGAGAAACAACTCTCAGACTTCTTCACAAAACCACTTGCTTCGGAAAGATTTTTATTCCTCCGGAAGTCTCTCTGCATGGGTGCTTTTTGAAGGGTAGTAGGCCGCAAATGGCTACCTCTACCCACAGCTGTTTATTTTGTCAATGGAACCATGAGGTAGAGCAAGGTGAGATTAGGTGTTGACAGTTGCAAAGTGACGTAGTATTTGGACATACTGTTCTTTAAATATTATCATAAGCCATTCATTGGAGTGAACTTTGTTTGCTCTATGTCTAGCAGGAAAAGTCGGCCTAAAGATTTCCTCGGTGGATCGGGTCTTGACTGACTTGGTCTCCGGGCAAATGCAAAAGACATGGCCTTATACATATAATGATGAAAACAAAAAATATATATATGGAAACATCATTCTATAACACCTATCACTGATTGGGTCATCATAGGCCTGATCTATGCCCAAAAAGCAAGTGAAATGGTCGTGGTTACACGCTGAACTGGCCAAAATAGCAATACCGTCCATAAAGCTCTGTCACTCTACCTCCAATATCTCTACTTAATGTTCTTTCCAGCGATTTTGATTCACTGTGTGGTGGTACGTATGTCCACGTTGTGTGTGCCTGTTATGCCTTTAACTGTATTTCGTGTTTTACAAATTTGCAGAGAACTCCTGGTCTACGAAGCAAAGCTGCTCTGCCCTTGAAGTGCTCCTTTAGGCTTCGTTGGACAAGATTCTTTTTAGTGAATCTGAAATCTGGGTATTTCAACGTAGGGATGTGTGTAATAGCCCCTGCTCTACGTGTGCTACTTTGAGTACTCATGAAAGTCGTTCCTGTCTAACGTGTTACTCTTTGCTTGCTGTACTGTTTGCTGATTTTACATTATAAGTATTGTTGCCCTACCCATAACCATTTTTGTAGGGCGTGCTATCCTTTGATATATTGGTGCTGATGATGCGTTGTACAACTTCGCCTGTACACACTCTCTGGCAGTCCATGTCTCCCTGTTGCACGCTTCACCACATGCCTTTAACCTGCTCGCCCACTGCTCATCTCCTACATCCAACTGGGTTAATTCTTAATTTATTCTTCTAAGTATCTTTGCTCCACGCATTATATTCCTTGTGGTTCGTTGGGTCGTTTGTTTTTCTTCTTTGCAGCTACGATGATCTGGGTTACCGGCTCCACGCCCCATCGGGGCTCTATACTTACTAATCAGCGTGCTACCACTTGCATCTCTGTTTGCTCTCCTCCGCAGGACTGGCCACTGGACACGTGGCGCCTCCTACGCCACAGAATTTGAACCGCTTCGGATGCACTATAAATACCCCTCTTGGTCAAACACATAGTGCACCTTCTACTGCGTGTTTTAGAGAGAGAAACCTTATTGCCTTGCTGTTCATACCTTCTACGTACCAGTTTGATGCAGGAGCTCTAGTGAAAACCGTTGATCTCAAATGAGATGCCGGTGAACACAAACAAACGTCAAGAATAATTTCTTAACAAATAAATATTTTCATAAATTCTTAATAATCCTTCCAAATGACCCCTAATACATTATTTATAGATAAATCATCCTTTAGAATTTTAAAAGACATTGTAATTAAATACTAAAATTAATTAAATGTAACAACTCTTCATGCTTCAACTTCATCTTCATCTCGATCTCCATCACAGTTCATATCTTCTACCTCCATTTTTACTCCTTGCTCTACGCAGGCATCGTTCTCTCACCGTCTCACTACAATGACTTCTTCTGAATCTCCCGCTACCACCAAGCCCACTTATGAGTTGCCCTCGTTCTACGCGGACAAAATTGTAGAACTGAAGGCAGAGGAAGCTACACTTGAAGCCGCGCAGGCCGTGGAAGAAGACTTTGATAAGATAACTACACTAGTGGCACAGATCACTGCTGTACGTGCCACCATTCTTGAGAACCGGCGTACCAAAATGATGGCTGAAAAAGCCATAAGGGAGGAGGAGGCTCGTAGAGCCGAAGAGGAAAGACTGAAGAAGGAGGAGGACGAACGCTTAGCCGAACTGGAACGGCTCCATATAGCAGAGGAAGAACAGAAAAAGAAAGACAAAGAAGAGGCTGATCGTATAGCCATGTTAGAGAGACAGAAGAAGGAGGAGGCTGACCGTATAGCCGAAGAGGAAAGAAAAAGGGAAAAAGACTTGGCAGACCGTCTTGCCAAAGATAAACTTGAGGAGGCTCACCGTAGAGCTGCGTTGGAGAAGAAAAAGAAGGCGGACGATGTTGCAGCTGCCTTGAGGGCACAAGAACAACAGGTTGTTGCTGCAACTAATTCACCTAAGGATGGTGGCTCTACGTTTCCCACTGTCATTTCTCCTGCTCATCTGCCCCATCAAACCATTGAGCCAATCGTCGAAGAAGAGGCTAAAGTACCGGAGACCAGGCTTGTTGTCCCATCCCCTTCGCGCTTCGTTGGTGAAGGTTACTCAGCTGACTTCCACTACGAAGCAGCTAGTGATCGTTATGACGCACTGGCCGAGCAGAACATCAACGCTGAGCGGCACTATGCTGGGAAGGCTAAGTGGGTGGGACGTGGCCTCCACGCATTTATGGAAGAAATGGAGCTGCTCAACGCCATCAATTTTGACGTGGACTACAGCTCCTACGTCCATCGGGTCGTGTTCTCACACATTGATCAATATTTTGCCGATCCCAATCACCCATCGTACGGCAAGGTTATCATACGTGAGCGAGAGTATGATCTTTCCCCCCGTACGCTGAACAAACTGTTCAAAAGAAGCCACATCAAAGCCACATGGGAATCTCCCTCTACGCAGCACCCAGATGCTCAGATGATGGGTTTCATCGTCACCGGTGGGATTGCCTCCACGTCTCAGCCCCCCTGCACCGCGCTGACTCAATTTTTCACCCACTTGAACAAAATAATAGCCAACAATTGGATCCCTACGACGAGCACTTCGGTGGTCCACGCAGACGCACTACACTTAATGTACAAACTGAGCCGTGGGATCCAAGTTGATTTAGGTCAAGTGGTTTTCAACAAAATCAGCTCGTACGGAGAGATGTCTGCTAATGAAATCTCAAAGACAAACCTACCGTGCCCTCACCTGATCAGCGCCTTACTAACCAGTCAAGGCTTTACGTATGACGACGATGATGCACCGATGATTCCCCTCACTTCTTTTCGCTTTGATTCCAAATACATGGCCGGCCACAAAGTCAAGGACCTCCCCTGGCGTAGATTAGGAAATGAGGCTGCTGATCGGGCGTTGTTCAACGCTTCACAAGCCATTCCTCTACAAATCCAAAAAGCGGAAAAAGGCAAAGGAAAAGGAGTCAAGTCCTTTCGCTCCACGAAGAGGAGTAAAGATGTCACCCTGGACTCTACGTCCGAGGACTCCGAGTCATCGTGCGATGACTTGTATCTTTGTGAGCCGACCTCGCTCCTACATAACTTTGTTCAGCTGCGGTCTTCAATTGATGTGGTTGCACGTATATCAGCCCACATGCATCGCAAAGCTCGTAGGGCGGCTCGTCTAGGGGGAGATGGGTCCTCGTACGCAGACTACGGGCCATTGAAGCTGATTCATGGACGTCTCTCTGGGCTGGTCAATCTAGTGGATGAGCAGATGGAGGCAGCGAGGAACGCTGAGGACCGTCCCACTGAGACCAAACCAAAAAGTGGGAAGAGGAAGGCAAGTGAAGTAGACGTGGAAGAGGAGGCAGAGGGAGATGAGGTTGAGATATTGCGCGCTGCGCATAAGAAGAGTAAAAAGGAGGCTGGTGATGCGCATGGTGGCTTGGTGAAAAATGCAGATGGCACGGTGAAGGAGTTGGCTGCTTTGAAGAAGGATGAAAAAGCTAAGGGTGCTGGCCCTTCGGTTAGCAAGGAAGTGGAAAAGGACAAGGGCAGTGGCTCTACGGTGGTGAAAGGGAGCTTGCCTAAACTCACTGTCACTAAGTCAGGCGTCACCAAAGACCCTGTCGTACGCAAACCAGGCGCGGGCAAACCTATACGTATTTGGGGTAATCCACAGGAGCAAGAGAATGCTAAGGCCTTTGCTGCTACGCTCACCAAGAAGGAAGTTGCAATGAACAAAGGCACTGGCCATCGCAGAAAGCAACTGGCATCTAAGCCCAAACCCAAGCAGCACAAACGCGGGTTACTTGATGAGCCTACGGATGACGAGGAAGAAGATCTGCGCCGACACACCACTCCCGAGCAGTCAGACGCAGACCCCAGCGAATAACCTTCTGTCAAGTGTTTTCTATCCCTGTCCTTCATAGAACCTTGTTTTGTTTATGCTTTATCTTATTACCCTGTTAAACGCATAATACTTTGCTACATTGCTGTTTTGCTCGGTTTGAGCTTTGTAATTATGCTATCTCTTTGTGCCCTACGTATGCATGTTTTAATTCTTGCTTTACTTTACGTATGTTTGTTTGTTTCATTTCTCGTGTCATACGTTGTACTTTTTGAGAGTGATACTAATTTGAGGGGGAGTTTCTCTACGAACCCCCACTTATGAAGTTGACTCAAAAAGGGGGAGATTGTTAGTGTGTAGTTCTTCCTAGTTCAACATAGAACAGGGTTGTTCTTGTTTGAACTACGTTGAACTATACACTTTGTTTTGTAGTAACTTCATGTTTCATGTTTGTATGTTTTCCATTCATTAATTCATACAAGTCTGCTAGGTCTACATAGAACGAGCTCTGTGAACTGTGGAATTAACAAGTGGCTCAACGCGTGACCACGGTTCATCAGCATGGAACAAGCAGACTTAGCCTCTACAAACAACATGGAGTTGCTTCAGTGCGTTAGCATGGAACGAGCGATTCTGTCAACATGGTTCAACGTGGATCAGAGAGAATTGCGAGTTCATCAACGCGCTTCAAGGCCTTACCGTGATAACACCTTGACGGACGCGGTGCAAGCATAGCTACACATACAGCTGGACGAATGACTGCTAAGGAATGAAGCCAGCTGTGGGTACGACTAGAAGACTTCGCTAGAAGAATGATAGTCCAGTGAAAAACGCCAAGTATACCAGCTATGCCCTCCACGAGCTCGACGCACGAAGACACGCTAGTGTGGCCGTGGGTAGAGCTGGGTTCGTCAAGTACAACTGAAATGGAATCTCGAATATTCCATGAAGATGCTTTGGGCTCGGCCCATTAAGCGTGAATTCCGGAAACCCTATTTCTCGACACCTATAAATAGCGGGTTGTTGGAATTCACTATTCACGCATTGATTTGACATTTTCTAGAGAGAGAAAATTTGTAGACTGAGAGACTTCGCTAGAAAGCTCCGGTTCTATTGTCAGTTTAGTCTTTGTAGTACGAGTCGCTAGATTAGTTCTACATAGACTTAGTTTTTGTTCGTGTTGACCTTTCTACAAGATTCGCTAGAATTTTGTAGATGTGTTTGTAAGTGGTTCCACCCTTTACAAGTTATACAAAAGAGTTTTTCTTTAGAATCTCAAATTGTGTTAAGTGTTTGTACTCTACCCTTTACAATACAGTTCTAGGTAGAACCAAGTACAAAATACACAATTTCAAAAATAGCAATGCGTTTCACATTACAACATCATAGAAGCAATATATGATGACCAGAATACACATTTTCATTTTGGTGTGTGTGAAAGAAATCGATGCACAAGAATTTGATTGGTCTGTGTGGAGTCGACTGGAGTTGAAAAGTCTTTATTTATTTTTATGCAGTAGAAGACACATTCTTCCTGGAAATTTCCATAGATTTTTTTGCTGCAACTACCGAGAAATTTAATCCCCTTTGGAGAGTTGGTTCGAAAAATGAGCGTTAAATAGCTTCAATTTGATATTTCGTCCGATCAAAATCGAGTAAAAATAAACGAAAAATTAAAAACTAAAAATCCTAACTAAAAATTACTTAACACAATAAGTAAAACACCACATCTATCAAAGAAATGTTGGAAAAATTGGAATAAAATAATTGGTTTGACCAATATTTGACCTATTTTTGTGGCTAAATATTAATTCACGTTAGAATTAATTTGTTGATAATTTTCTACGATGTTGCGTAGTTAATTATAGTATTTTATTTCGTCAAGATCCGATTTTTCGGTGAGTGAGAAATAAATAATGAATTAGCCAAGTGAAAAGGCATTATTGAATGAGAATTGTAAGGTCTCATCCCACATCGAAATGTGGTAGATACTGAGTTTGTGAGAACCATTATAAAAGGTCTTGTGTATTAATTATTGAGAATATGAAAAGTCTCTATCCCACATTGAATGTGGAGAGAAAATTAATACTTTCGTGGTGTTATATGAGGAGTAGTGAAATATTTCAACTTTGATTAAGTCCATTGACTTGAATTTTATTCTTGGTCAATTGGAATATAATGATTTGGACTTGGGCCTCTGAGAATTTTCTTGGGCCTATAAAAGTTTAACAAAGTACAAATTTAATTTGTATTGAGCCTGTTAAATAATAACACGTTGGTTATTATGGCTTGGGCTTGCTAGCCTTTGGGCTGAGTAAATTAGTTGAAATATTTAATTGGGTTATGCTGTTGGGCTAGCCTAAATGGGTTGTACGAAATTTGAATAGTCAGCCCAATATGGGTTGTACGGAATTTGAATAGTTGGCCCAAAGACTTGAAAAGTCATCAGAATTTTGTTTATATATTTAATAAAAATATATAAATAATCCTCATAATGGTGTGACCTTTGAATTGCAAGTGACTTTTGCAATGCCTTTTATGTCTTTTGGGACTCCCCCTTGATGAGTATAAATAGAGCATCTTAGTTGAGAGAGATTCATCCCATAATTCATTCTACATATATATCCCACATCAGAATCTCTTCTCTATAAGTTCATAAACATTCTAGTGTTGGAATATTGTGTAGACAATATTAGTTCCTTGCATTTGCATATGCTCGGTTCTCGCTCTTTCCTCGTTCGCCGGAGCTTCTAGCTGGTGTGCCTCAGACTAGAAGACGATTGAAAGTCGTTGTATCTTTGGGGACTAACGTCGCAAAACCGTAGCATACACGGGGCGTTTTAGTCTTGCGGATAGCGAAAGCGCCTCGACTACCCGCAACAAGTTTATGTTCGAAGCTCGATTAAAGGTTAATTTATTTAATTATTTTATTTAATTTTACTCTGGAATTGTAAAGATCAGTAGTACTGTTCTAGTTCAGATTTATTTTTATGTTCCGGATTTAGACATTTTGTACAAAAATAACCAACAACGCAAGACTAAAATCATTTACTAAATGTCTACCTCCGGTACTGATGGGTCCGGTAAGGTATCTCAAAGATGGACCTTTGGTCATCTACGAGAATGAGATAGATGCTGAGAAACGTGTAACGTTTGAAGCATAAAAGCAAGGTTTTACTTTTGCCGATATATTGTCCTTAACGGATTGAATATTGAACTATACGATGTGTATAGAGTATGACTTCGTCCAAAGCACTTTGGGTGTCTAAGGAGAAGAAATACAAGATTGAGGACGTTGGAACTAAAATGTTCATCGTCGGTATGTTCTTGAATTATTAAATGGTCGAGTCTAAGACCGTAATATTTTTTAATTCCAAGAGTACCAATTGATCATGTATGCCGGTGAAGGCATGTCGATCAGTGAGTATTTCCAAATGGGTGTTGCATTTGAGAAATTAATTTTGTTCTGAAAATGAAATAATTTTTCAAACGACGGTTCGTATTCACCACAATTGAATGATGTGGTTGAAGGAAAAAAAATAATAATAATAATATTATTATTATTAAAACGAAGAGTTGATGAACGTCGTATTGATTAGTTATGAGTTATTTCAGAACATGTGGGGAAAGTTGTTTTGACAAGCTAACCTCGTATAGAAAAAATACCCACAAAAAAAAAAAAAAAAAAAAAAAAAAAAATGAGAGGTGTTACGGATTTTTGGAAAAAAAAAAAAAATCGTAAACCGACTTATAAATATTTTTAAAGTGTGGGGGTGCTTGGCTAAGGTGTATATCTTGAACCAAAGCAAATGAAAATGTTTGTGTCTTCTGTGATGATTCACTGTAATAGCCAAGTTGCTATAGGAAGAGCACAAAGCATTATGTATAACGGTAATCTCGACATGTTCGTCGGAGAATTAACACCGCTAGACAATTGATCTCAAATGGAGTAATTTTCTTAGAATGTGTGAAATCTAAGTAAAATCAAATAAAATTGATTGATCCTTTGACGAAAGGAATTGATAGAGATCAATTGAGTATGTGCTAAAGGGATTGTGTTTGAAAAACCACATTTTAATGAACGATCATAACGGTAACTCTACCATGATGAATGGAGATCCCAGGAACTTGGTTCAAAGGGAAAACTAAGTTATGAAAATTCAGTTGAGCACTTGAAAAATATATTTATATATTTTATATATTTATATATTTTTTGAACTCATTCCTAAGGGAAAATCAAGTGCTAAATCCTGATGTGTGGTAAAAGGTTAAGTTCTCGTGGAGACTTTTAATGAATCCCAACCTTGAAAAGGTGAAGTATGTCAGGATACTTTTGATGGGAGGTCACCTATATAAATGTGAAGTGAGGGCCGCTTCAAATGTAAACATTTATGAATCCAAAGTGAGTCCATGGCCAAAACGGACACAACATAAGAACGGGAAATTGTTGGGGATTTATTGTGTAAATATCATTGACTCGTTGTACGTTGTGGGGGAATAGTTCAAGGCATCGCGTCCACTAGGCCTCCTGTACATCCGATGATAATTTACTACGGAAGGTTCAAAGCCGCAAACTACCTTTCCTGAAGCAATAAATTCTCTTGAGAATTGAGCAATAGGTCTGCATAGATGGCATGCATTCATTTCCACTCATGTGGGGGATTGTTGGAAAAATTGGAATAAAATAATTGGTTTGACCAATATTTGACCTATTTTTGTGGCTAAATATTAATTCACGTTAGAATTAATTTGTTGATAATTTTCTACGATGTTGCGTAGTTAATTATAGTATTTTATTTCGTCAAGATCCGATTTTTCGGTGAGTGAGAAATAAATAATGAATTAGCCAAGTGAAAAGGCATTATTGAATGAGAATTGTAAGGTCTCATCCCACATCGAAATGTGGTAGATAATGAGTTTGTGAGAACCATTATAAAAGGTCTTGTGTATTAATTATTGAGAATATGAAAAGTCTCTATCCCACATTGAATGTGGAGAGAAAATTAATACTTTCGTGGTGTTATATGAGGAGTAGTGAAATATTTCAACTTTGATTAAATCCATTGACTTGAATTTTATTCTTGGTCAATTGGAATATAATGATTTGGACTTGGGCCTCCGAGAATTTTCTTGGGCCTATAAAAGTTTAACAAAGTACAAATTTAATTTGTATTGAGCCTGTTAAATAATAACACGTTGGTTATTATGGCTTGGGCTTGCTAGCCTTTGGGCTGAGTAAATTAGTTGAAATATTTAATTGGGTTATGCTGTTGGGCTAGCCTAAATGGGTTGTACGAAATTTGAATAGTCAGCCCAATATGGGTTGTACGGAATTTGAATAGTTGGCCCAAAGACTTGAAAAGTCATCAGAATTTTGTTTATATATTTAATAAAAATATATAAATAATCCTCATAATGGTGTGACCTTTGAATTGCAAGTGACTTTTGCAATGCCTTTTATGTCTTTTGGGACTCCCCCTTGATGAGTATAAATAGAGCATCTTAGTTGAGAGAGATTCATCCCATAATTCATTCTACATATATATCCCACATCAGAATCTCTTCTCTATAAGTTCATAAACATTCTAGTGTTGGAATATTGTGTAGACAATATTAGTTCCTTGCATTTGCATATGCTCGGTTCTCGCTCTTTCCTCGTTCGCCGGAGCTTCTAGCTGGTGTGCCTCAGACTAGAAGACGATTGAAAGTCGTTGTATCTTTGGGGACTAACGTCGCAAAACCGTAGCATACACGGGGCGTTTTAGTCTTGCGGATAGCGAAAGCGCCTCGACTACCCGCAACAAGTTTATGTTCGAAGCTCGATTAAAGGTTAATTTATTTAATTATTTTATTTAATTTTACTCTGGAATTGTAAAGATCAGTAGTACTGTTCTAGTCCAGATTTATTTTTATGTTCCGGATTTAGACATTTTGTACAAAAATAACCAACAAGAAAATCCAAAACCCCTTTTCATGGTAGCAGAATGAGCTTCAAACCCCTCAATTCCATTACAATGCATGGAAAATGAAGAAAAAATCGTACCCACTACACATCACACATTCTATCCCATATCCCACAAATTCATTCCATTAAAATAGCATGGAAAGCCCCGTAACAAAATATATATATATATATATATATATATATATATATATATATATATATATATATACAGTAAATGGATATTGTATTCATCCGAAAAATCACATCTTTCTAGCATCTCCCTCTATAAGGCAATAATAAGAAGCAGAGCCAAAAACCAATTGAAAATATAATATTTCAAAAATAAAACACCATAAATTTGCAACTTGAAATCCCTATCTCATTCTCCCACATTCACATCCAACCCCCATCCAAAAACCAATTGAAAATATAATATTTCAAAAATAAAACACCATAAATTTGCAACTTGAAATCCCTATCTCATTCTCCCACATTCACATCCAACCCCCATCACTGTACAAGTAAAAAAACACTCAGGAAAAAAAACCTAAATCGCAAAACCCTAGAATTAAAAATTGAAAACCATATCACTGAAAATTGAAAACCCTAGCAAGCACATAACAAGAAAATCACATACCTCAAGGAATACACAGTGGGTTCGTTGTTCTCAGTTGAGGAAGGAGGCTTCACGCTCGCCGTTCAATATCCACTGTTGAGAGTTCGCCGTTCTTCAATTGTCGAGTTTCTAGGGCTTCAGTTATCGATCGAGTTGCTATGTCTTCAGTTTGCTAGGGATTCCATTTTGAGGAGTACTGGGAGGGAGATGAAGTATTGCAGTGGGGGTAGGAGCAGGAATCGGCCAGCCGAAGGGAGATATGTACTTGGTACTAGGGGTGGGCGTTTGAGCTCGAAAACTCGAGCTCGGACCGAAAACCCGTAAAAAAAGCTCGTCACGAGCCGAGTCCAATTTTTTTAAAGACCGACCCGTGAAGTGTATATGTGGTCTGAGCTCAAGCTCAAAAATATTTAGGATCGAAAGTCCGGCTCGGACCGTCAATTTCATTATATATATATATATATATATATATATATATATATATATATATATATATATATATATATATATATATATATATATATATATATATATATATATATATATATATATATATATATATATATTAAAAGATTTAATGTATATGATTATTATTACTATTAAGATTTTCACTTCAAGTTTTTCAATTTACCATCTCTTTCGTTTCTCTTTCGTTTCGAGTTAACACTTCACAGTGCACATCATTGTAAAAAGATTAAAAAAAATAAAAATTAAACAACACCTGAAATAAGATGAAGACAATAATCGAAAGTATACTTAATTTTTCTAGTGCTAATGTGTTGTATATATTTTTTGTAAATCATTTGTAAATTAGTGATGCTAATTAATTGTTACTTTTACTTTTTTCTATTTTGATTAATTACAAGATATAATTGATTTTTATTTTTATTTTTGGATTTTCATTTTATCAAACAATAAGAACATCATATTTTGTTTTTATTTTTAACCTTTCAGTTTAGTATCATATGATTCAAATGTTTTAAATTTTTTTTAAATTATAAATTTCATTAAATTTATAATAAAAACTCTATAAAATTTGGGACCGAAAACCCGAAAACTCGGCTCGAGCTCGTCATGCTCGGTCCTAAGCCGGGCCCCAACCTCAGAAAAACCCGGCTCGGCTCGGACCGCAAAAGTCGGGTTTTGAGCCGGATTTTGATATTTTTGGGCTCGGCTCGACTCGCGCCCACCCCTACTTGGTACATGTTTTGATTCCCATCATATTACCCGGTTCTTTTTCTAGTTTTCTTTCTAATTTTTTGTAATAAAATTATTAGTTTCGTTTCTAGGGTTCTTTTTCTAGTTTTCTTTCTAATTTTTGGTAATAAAATTATTAGTTACTACCTTAAAAATAAATAAAATAAAATATAGGGATAATTGTAGGTTAGTAGTTGAACACCCGAGTATATATTTTTTGTAAATCATTTGTGAATTAGTGATGCTAATTAATTGTTACTTTTACTTTTTTCTATTTTGATTAATTACAAGATATAATTGATTTTTATTTTTATTTTTGGATTTTCATTTTATCAAACAATAAGAATATCATATTTTGTTTTTATTTTTAACCTTTTAGTTTAGTGTCATATGATTCAAATGTTTTAAAAAAAATTTAAATTATAAATTTCATTAAATTTATAATAAAAACTCTATAAAATTTGGGACCGAAAACCCGAAAACCCGGCTCGAGCTCGTCATGCTCGGTCCTAAGCCGGGCCCCAACCTCAGAAAAACCCGGCTCGGCTCGGACCGCAAAAGTCGGGTTTTGAGCCGGATTTTGATATTTTTTGGCTCGCCTCGACTCGCGCCCACCCCTACTTGGTACATGTTTTGATTCCCATCATATTACCCAGTTCTTTTTCTAGTTTTCTTTCTAATTTTTGGTAATAAAATTATTAGTTACTACCTTAAAAATAAATAAAATAAAATATAGGGATAATTGTAGGTTAGTAGCTGAACACTCGAGTAGCTAAACTTTGACAAAATTATACTTTCATTTAAATATGGGCGGTTTCTGGCATCACGTGGCATAGACGTAATTTCTAAATTATTTTATTAATATTTCTTATATTTTATTAATTGAAATTACCTTACAACCCTTTTCTTCTTCCTTCTATTCATCTTTCATCTTTTAATTTTTAAAAACCCAAAAGAAAACAAAAATATCATCATTTTACTTTTTCATCACAAAAAACCTAAACTCCAAAATTTATCTGCTGCTTCTGCGTGGCCACCGGATTAACATTACCAGAAATCCCCAAATTCATCTGCCGGAAGTGATACTCAATTCCCAATCCCAGATTGGGATTCTCGTCCACATGAACCCTAATCGGAGGCAAATTCGCCACGGACGGAGCTCGAGGTCGACCCAAAGGATGACGAGGATTCCAGTATTTGGGAATCAGAGACGACGACGGATGAGTTCAAATCGTGATTAAAATTATCAATATTTACAGTGTTGTTATCGTTGTTTCCATTTTCCGCAGATTTGGAACGATTTGGGGTTCAACATCTTTCCAGCGAGCGCCGCTTTCCTGACGAGATTGTCGTCCAATCCGAGGAGATTATTGACCGAAGAGGACTCTGAAACCCCCGATCGCTAGCGCCGGCGGATAAAGTGCTCCCCTTACCATTGAGCGCGTTGAAAAACCAGTCCTCCGATTTAGTCGATGCCGATCTTTGCTCCGGGAAGAAATCGCATCGAAGAAGCTTTTCGCTTCGCCCTTTGGGGGATTTTTGGATTGTTTTCTGGAGGTGGACAAGATGAATGATGGAACTCGTGTCATACCAAGTTAGTATATATATGAAAGATATATATAAATCTATAGCACTACTCCCCAGTCCAGTTTACTGCATCTGATATTTTAGGAAAATGAAAAGGTGAAGACAAGCATAGAATGAGATCGACTAAACCTAGCATTTTTTTTGGGTTTTTAATAATTAAAAAATGAAGATGAATAGAAGGAAGAAGAGAAGGGTTATAGGGTAATTTCAATTAATAAAATATAGGAAATATTAATAAAATAATTTAGAAATGAAAGTGCAATTTCGTTAAAGTTTAGCCGGGTGTACAGAATGCAAGTTGGGTAACAAAGTACAAAAATGGCTATAGTTAAGCTACTAACCTACAATTATCCCTAAAATATAAAATATAAATTATTTAATTTTTTATTAATGTGCGTTCCATTATAATAAAACAGAAGTTACTACCTTAAAAATAAATAAAATAAAATAAAATAATACAACACTTAATTACAATGTGTATTTGATTTATAAACTAATAAAATGATATCTTCATTTTTTTAATAATTATACTTTCATTTTCAAATTTTATTTTTTTATTTGTATTACTAAAAAATTGTCGCAAAAATATAAAATAAATTATATATAACCAAAATTGAAATTTTTATTTGAAATAATGTTTTCTTTTGAAAATTATTTTTGTATGTTATATTTTCTTAAATAAAATACATTTTTTCTAAAAATCTTGTATGGGACTCCAGAAATGCATTCAATCGCCAAAAAAGAAGATTTGATTGAGTATCGAGGAAGAAGGGAAATTAGGACAAAATACCAAATGCAAGTAGATCAGTTTTTTTTCATTCTCGAGGAAGTGCATATCTTACCCGGATCTTCTTCCATAATGGTAAGGAACAATAGTATCATTGGGGTAGAAACCCCAATTACTTTAAATATAAAAAGCCGGGTGGGTGGGTTGGTCCGAGTGGAGAGAAAACACAAAAAAATTGAACTTAAAAATATTTTCGGGAGATATCCATTTTCCTGGAGAGACAGATAAGATATCCCGATATAGCGGCGTTTTGATACCAACATGAATAGGAAAACCTAAATTTAAAGAATCCAAAGAATGGACAAATTGGCTATATGTTGAGATATAGTGGCGTTTTGATACCAACATGAATAGGAAAACCTAAATTTAAAGAATCCAAAAACTAGACAAATTGGATCTATGTTCAACGGATCACAACTAGCAAGAAAAAGCATTTTGTTTTGGTTCGGCCTGCCGTCACATATGAAACGGACGGTATTACTTTAGCAGCACTTTTCCCCCGAATCTGTTGCAAGAAAGAGATAATGTGCAACTTCAAGTTGTCAATTATATCCTTCATCGAACTGGTAAACCAATTCGAGGAATTTCTGATACAAATATTCAATTAGTTCGAACTTGTTTAGTATTGAATTGTGACCAAGACAACAAAAGTCTTTCTAGTCAAGAAGGCCACGCTTCTTTTGTTGAAATAAGGGCAAATGGTTTGATTCGACATTTCCTAAGACTAGACTTGGTGCACTCCAGTATTTCATATATCGGAAAAAATGAATGATCCGGCGGGCTCTGAATTGCTCTCTGCTAATGGATCGAATTGCACCAATATCAATCCGTTTTTTTCGCAATTTAAGATCTTATATTACTATTTTTATGAAAAAAATACATGTTACATATGAAAAAATAAATTAAAAAAATACAGGTTAAGCTCTCGTACTAGAATGTTATCAAAGTGTCTTATAATTATTTTAACTTAAAATACATTTTAAACATATTAAAATAATTTTTAAATAAATTAAAAATTAAATATTTATTTGGCAGATTTGATACACACTAGTGACACTACAATTGGCGGCGCTCATTCGATGATTCTGATAATGGCACTCCAGTTCGTGTGGACAGAGAATCGCGCGCACTTCATAGATAATGATAATACTGTATGACGTTAAGAAATAGAAATATAATTAAAATTGTACATTTATATGATTAAACATAAAAGACCACGGTACAGACTACAGAGGGAGTATGTAAAATTTCACAACTACTCTTTCCAGTTCAGTTGGAAGCAAAAAACTGGAAGAAACTCTTCTACATATGTCGAGTCGTCGTCTGATTCGTATCTACTTGATTCATCGTCATCTGATAGTTCATCCGATTGGTCGTCTTCTAGATCCGGAGTTGTTGTCGGGACGTCATCTACTAACGACTCCAATGTGACATCCCTCCACGTAGAATCACCCTCGTCATAAGCCTCTGCTCTTGCTTCCTCGAGATCATTCAAACCGTACATGAAATGGTTCTGGATCGAGACTTTTGCATCCCGAGCACCCAAAAGCCTTTTCGCCAGGAAATGAATATTGTTTGTTTCCTTTAGACCGTAAGTACACTTGTATTGAGTGATCACCTTTGGTCGACAAATCCGAAACAACCCGTCAAAGAGAACGTAACAACCTAGGGGTGGCAGGCGCAGATGGGAGATGTCTAGATTCTCGATTTCAGGCGTGGGCAAACCTCGAACGTCTCCAGGCTCGTAATCCGAGGTTTTCTCAGAGTAAACTTGAAGCGAGAGAGATATGCTTGAAAACCTAAACTCGTCTATAAATTTGCTCACTCGGTAGAACCACGAAGCAGAGAGACGTTTTTCGCGTAAGAGAATGACGTATAGGTAAGAATTCCATCCCGTTCCATTTGAGTTAACAGACAGTTCTTGTGGGATGAACGCGCATTCAAAGGTTAACTCGAGAATACTCGGAATATCGAGCTCGACCCTCTGAACCGTATAGTCTTGCATGCTAAAGAACAGACGTTCGAGCGTAGGGCTTGAAATCACTATCTCTTCACGATCTTCGTTTATGAATAAGGTTAAATCCGTAAGGGATGGAAATTTAGTCGATAAGTCGTCAAGCAACAAGGTGTCGAAATTCACTTGATCCATCGCCAGAGACGTTAGCCCGTGACGATTAATATTATGGCCAACATCACCAAACTCATCAACGTAAATGTCGCACAACGATAGAGTCTCGATCAAAGGGCAGCTCGATATTATACGAAAAATCGTATCAGAGCGATCTACCCGAACATGTTCCAAAGTAAGGAATCGAAGCCTCCAACAAGACACCTCTCGATTCAAATTGATCACGCAGTGCATCGCGTTCAGTAAAACGAGCCTTTCGTATCGAAACACCTCGTCCGGTATGTGAAAATCAGAATCCTCGAATTCGAAAGTGAGACAAGTGGGCCCCAATTTCAACGCTCTACGAACAAAATTCGTAGCGGTACCATAGCCGCAATATCTCAGGCTTTTCATGCACAGCCTGAACTCATCGATCCCGGCGTTCGAAGTCTCGTACCTTTCGAGCGTCTTCTCCGCAAACTCCAAGAACTTTGGATCAACGATGAAGCCGTGTTGACTTGGTTCGAAGTCTGCTTGATCAAAGTCGAGGATCGGGTGAGTGAGCCACGCGCGTCGCCATGATTTGGAGAGGATCGTTGTTTGTGCGGCTTCTTTTGTGGTGAGGAAAGATTGTATGTGTTGGATTATTGGTTGCGGGAAATCAAACTCAACACTCCAACGACTCTTGCGAATTCTCTTCGGCATCATTAATTGGAAACCCTAACCCTAGGAGTTAAGACTCGGAATACAGAATTAGAAATAAAGTTATGCAGCATATATAGGCTTCGCATCCACGAAACCTTTCCTAATTAATATTAGAATCATCCAATTAGTCGGTTTGGGTTTATCATTTATGTATACTTTAATTGTAAGTGAATATAACTTACAACCAAATAATCATCAATTAGATTAATTATATATTTAAAATAATCAACTGATATTTAATTTAAAATTTATAAATATATTATATTTTTTAAAATTAAATGTCAATTTAATTTATAATAACTACATTAATTATTGAAAAATATAAAATAAAATATCAACAATATTAATTGTATTATAATTATAAATATTTGAATTGATTAGTTATGGGAAGGGTGCTTTTATTTATGAAGTATTTAAAGAAAGGGTAATTTGATTTATTAATTTATATTTCAATCTTAATAAAACAAAATTTTTAATTAAGAGTAATTTTTTTTAAACATTTTTATTAATAGAGGTAACATTAATTTTATAATTATAAAAAAAAGTACAATTAATTATTATAATACCTTTAATTTAACTACCACTGTTTATAATAAATAAGGGTAATTTTGGAATATTAGTGTAATTTATAATTAAGAAAAATTAATATCCTAACTTAAATACTATATGTATATATTTATCTACTTATTTGATTTTCTTATATTTAGATTTTCTTGTTAGCTCAAATGGTAGTGTGTGTGGACACATGTCTCATATGCATTAGCAATTTTAGGATTTCTTTTTAGAATAGATGATAGTCAATCAATAAGAAGTTGATATGTGTCCCAATTCAACGGAGATCCCCAAAATTGGATGTTGCATAAGTTGTTGACTGATCAAAATTAATTTTTCTGTCCAAAAATGATTAAATTGACTAGATTTTTGATGTTGTAATTCTAAATTATGTCTCACTTAGGCTGACTCTCTTATTCTTTTGTAAGTGTTGAGTATATTATGTCTCATGATACATCTATCATTGTGATTTTCCTAATATTTCCTCATCAATTTAATTTTTCATTTATTATAGGCTCCGTCGGGTAAAGGGCCTTTTTGGAAGAGGTCTTTGTGAAAATGTCTTTTCGAGATTGAGTGTTGTCAAAATGGCCCTTTTTAATATTAATTCATTTTATATAATTTCAAAAATAAATTAAATTATTTCTTATTTTCTGAAAAATATAAAAATTGTTTTATATAATTAAGATATAGATCCAACCCATTAACCCGTACCCGTTTCATACCCAAACCCGAATCTCACCATTTCAACCGAAAATCAAAATCCCCAATTTCTGAAATTAGGGTTCTACCGCAAAACCCAAATCCCAAATTGCATTCAGCTCAATTCCGGCTCGATTCCGGTCTGTTGTTGTTCAATTTCTTCAATATGGCCCTTTGAACGCGATTCCGGTCAGCTTCAATCTCCACAGGCGCATCTTCCGCCCGCATCTTCTCCATCGACTGTGTTCTCCAGCTTGGAGACGCGATTCCGGTCAGCTTCAATCTCCACCGACGCATATTCCGCCCGCATCTTCTCCATCATCTAAGTTCTCCAGTTTGGACGCGATTCCGGTCAGCTTCAATCTCCAAAGCCGCTGCATATTTGAGGTATGAAATCGATTTGGTTGTCAGTGAATTATTTGGGTGATTTCATAAAAGATACAGATGGCTTGTGGTCATGGGAGAATGCATGTGGTGCAGATGAAGGAAAATCGTTTCCATTCCGTGTTCCAAAGAATATCACATATGCAGAATTGTATGAGAAATTAATAGAGAAACTGAAAATTGATACAAACTTACATGAAGTAGTTTTGCGATGCCCTAATCCTATTTCCCCGAAGGATCTACCGTATGAAATTTTTGATGATGATAGTGTGGACTGGTTGATCACAAGGTGTGATTGCAGTCCTCTTTGTGTGACTGTGAAGTTAAAGGAACACGTTGTAACTGAAATTGGAAGTAATAGATTGTCACAATTAGAGAATGAGGATGTTAGGTTGGCAGTTTGCAATGAGGGAGTGGATCACAGTTCTGTGGCTGTGGTAGAAGTTGGAGCTGTGGTAGAAGCTGTGGTAGAAGTTGAAGCTGTGGAAGTTGCTGATGATGGAGTTTCTGATACTATTGTTGCTGATGATGAAGGAGTTTGCAATGAGGGAGATGCTGATACCATTGTTGGTGTTGAAAGAGTAGTTGCCCCCATTTCTCTGACATTAACTGAAAGAGTAGCTGCCTCTATTTCCTTTACAGAAACTGAAACAACAGGTAGCCTTCTATGTGATAGGCAACCTTCTGCTCTGAGAATTCCTTTGGTTGAAGACATCAATGCTAAAGACTATTTTGAAAGTAAGCGTCATTTGAAAGACAAGCTGGAAACTCTTGCTGTGAAATTCCATTTTGAATTCAAGGTGAAAAAGTCTAACAAGGCAGTATACAGAGTTTGTTGCATAGATCAACAATGCAAGTGGCAGTTAAGTGCATGTGCTGTGGGAGAATCAAAGTTGTGAAATATAAGTTCCCCCATTCTTGTTCTCTTACTATTCGTAACACTGACCATAAAAATGCTTCTTATAAGTTACTTGGAAGGCTTATTGTTGAGAAATTGCAAGACCCAAAACGTGTTCATTCTCCAAGAGATATTATTAATGACTTCCTCCAAGAATACGGGTATGAGATAAGTTATACAAAAGCATACATGTCTCAGCAGTATGCTATTGGACTGATCCGGGGTAATCCTAAAGATAGTTTTGGAAAACTTCCAAAGTTCTTTTACTTGTTGAAGTTGGCCAATCCTGGGACAATGACATTCATTAAAACATCTGATGATAATGTATTTGAATATTGTTTTATGGCACTTGGCCAGAGTATTCGTGGGTTCCAGTCTTCCCTTCGTCGAGTCATTTCTGTAGATGGGACTTTCTTGAAAATTAGATTTAAAGGCACTTTGTTAGTTGCAACTTGTCAGGATGGGAATCGACAAATATATCCTCTTGCTTGGGCAGTGGTGGACTCAGAGAATAATAATTCTTGGACTTGGTTTTTTGAGAAACTGAAATTAATAACTGGTGATACCACTGATCTTGCCATACTTTCTGACCGTGCTGAAAGTATCAAACATGGTTTCCAGAAGGTGTTTAAGAATGCATGCCATGGATTCTGTAGTTACCATCTGAAAAGAAATTTGAAGGCCCGTTTCCCCAGATGTGATGTTGATGACCTGTTTAATCGAGCAGCAAGGGCTTACACTATACCAGAGTTCAGAAAATTATTCAATGCACTTTGTTTGAAGCACAAAGGAATCAGAGAGTATTTGGATGAAGGGTCCTTTAGGTATTGGTCTAGAGCTCACTTTGATGGCTCAAGATATAATATCATGACAACCAATAATGCAGAGACCCTGAACGGTGTTCTCCAATCTGCAAGGAGGTTTCCCATTGTTGGTTTGCTCACAGAAATAAGAGACATGTTGCAAAGGTGGTTTGCTGAAAGACATGATGCATCACATTTATGTGGTACACAAGTCACTCCAAAAATTGAAGAAGAAATATTGAAGACATATAATCATATGTTGGAGGTGTCCCCTGTGGTTAAGGTGATTTGCAACCCGAATAAGTTTCAGGTGTCTGTTGAGCAGTCTTGCAGAGTTGTTGATTTGGAGGCACGTACGTGCACATGCAGGAGGTTTGATTTGGATAAGTTGCCCTGTATTCATGCAGTTGCTGCAGCAAAACATGTGGGGATGGATTTCTACTGCCTGTGCAGTGATTATTACATTGCTGCAACATGGAAGAATACATATTCTGAGTTCATCTTACCTCTGCCTAATGAAGATGAATGTGAGTTTCCTGATGAAGTTCTTAATGCAGATGTTTTGCCACCAAAAGTTAAGGCTCAAAGTGGACGGCCATCATTGAAAAGGAAAAAATCAGCCGGGGAACCGAGGGGGCCTGAAGATAGAATGAAGAAGACTAGTCTTCCAAAACAAATGAGCCAATGATGAGCCATTTTATTTGCTCATCTTAGAGCACTTTTACACCATTTATCGAGTCAGTTTGAGTCGTTTACGTGTCTGGGAGGGCACAATTAGGTGTTTGGGCAGAGTGTGTGGTGATGCAGGTAACAGGTGGCGCACTGGGCAAAAGAGGCAAGGAAATCCCCTTCTTTGGGCAAAGTTCTGGAGCGGTAGTGACAAGCAACAGTTTGACCACTTCGGGCAAATGGGTAAGGTCATGAAGCAGAAGAGCCAGAAATACCAAGTACCGTGCCTGGTCCGACCACTTGTGGAGGAGAAGAAATACCTGCAGATTTCGATTTGGGCAGAGAGCGGCTGTGACAGGAGATTCGCTGCGGGCAAGCTGGCAGCGTACCAGAATCCCTGGATTCGGGGGATCTGACTTATCCCCCAACCCGTTGACCAAGGACTCCTATTCCTAAGGGGCGAGAAACAGCCGCGGATTCAAATTTCAAATTCGAAGTCTATAAAGGCGGGGCGCGACGGGCAGCATAGAAGAACACAATTACGCACCGAGAAGTCGGAAGAGCCGCCGGTCCCGCAGCCGCCGTCGCCGCCGAAGTCGCCGGAGAAGGAAGCGGAGATGTTCGTCCGGGTTCCTTTATTTGTTTTGCAGTAGAACCGACCTTCGGGTCGAGAAACAATTTCATGTTTTTCGTTTTTAATTTTCTTTAATTCCGTATTTCAATTCCTTCAAAAACGATTCTTCGATTTGAAGCTATGATTAATATAGTTTGTTTTCCCTTAATTATTTTGTCTTTTAATTTCTGTATGTGTAGCTAAGTTGTTTTGCATCTGGGCAGGGGCGGATCGAAGGTGAAATTAGGGTTTAGTTAGACCGCGAGGTTGGAGGGGCTGAACTAACCGGTTGGGCGTTTGTTCCCGAGGCAAAGTTGTTTGAGGTTTATTACTGGGGAGTTTGGGCAAACTAGGACGACCACTAGTGAACCTTTACAAACTGGGATACTGGTGATTGGCAAACCGCATAGATGTACCTTGTAGTATTGTTGCGGGCATAGCACTAGAACTTGCAGGAGATGCGGTCGTATGTTTCGAGCATGCTATTGGCCGAGCGGGTCTGTCTAGAGGGTAATGCGGGTTTGGGCAAACTAGATCCATGTTTGGTCGCATAGGTTATCGAATTGTTCAGATCCAGGGGATTAGGCAAAGTGTTAGCTAGCCTTCTCTTTATACAGTAAGGATAGATAAGGGGTGGGGCAACTGTTGGGCGTGACACAATAGGACCACTTTTGTCTTACACACCCCATAACTGCTGACAAACCGCTGGTAAAAATCCTTAGTGCCAATGAACGGTAGTTTGCCCTAGCGATCCTGAGAGAAGTCGTCTGCCCGGATGCTTTGTTTCCTATTTGATTTAAGTTTTTGCTTTTAGTATTTTGTTAGATCTGAGTGTTTGGTTTGTTTACTTTTAGTTATATTTAAATTGCATGTTAGTTTGGTTAGCCGTAGTTAGTCAAAGTGTGAAACGATTGCAAAACCGCTGTGCCCACAGCACCCCAAACCAAAATCTTTTGTGACAACCCCTTGGGCAAAGCCGAGATCACCTACTGTAATTGCCTCCTTGTGGGACCGACCCCACGTACTTGCCATTATCTACGTTTTGTAGTAATAATAGTACTGGCTAATTATAAATTCATTTTGGCCGCGCGTTTGTTCCCAACGACAAACAATCGTGCGTCGTCAAAATTGGCGCCGTTGCCGGGGAGGCAAATTTCCAACAGTAAGTCGTCTGTGCTAACAGTTTGACTTGTTTTGTTTATGCAGGATTCCACTTCGGGCAAAGAGATTGTACCCTGGTACGACCCTGAGATCGAAAAGACCGCGAAACGAATCCGAAAAGAGACAAGACTAGCCAGAGCGTTAGCACGTGCCGCCCAAGAAGCTGCCCGATCACCAAGGGCAGAAAATCCGAGAAGGGCAAGGAGAGGTGAACCAGTTACCCCACCAAGACCTTCACCGGAACCAGCCGTAATGGCAACCCTCAGGGAAATGATGTTCCCTGCCAATCTGAATCTCCAACCATCAGCCATCACTTTGCCCACCATCAATGAGAACTGGGAGATGAAACACAATTTCATCCAAATACTGCCTAAGTTCAGTGATATGCCCATGGAAGACCCACAGAGGCATCTTCAAGACTTCGAGTTAGCCTGCGGAACCATAAGGGGAGGGCCCCCTTTGAGTGAATACATCCGACTGCTGGCTTTTCCTTTTTCACTTGGGGATGGAGCACGAGAGTGGCTCTACACTCTGCCCGAAGGACAAATCACTACTTGGGCACAGCTCCAGCAGAAGTTATTGGAAAAATACTTCCCTGCCGCCCGGATCCAACACATGCGAAGGAACATCAGTAGCATTAGGATGGGGGCAGGCGAAGAGTTTCCCGCTTATTGGGCACGGTTTAAGCAGATGTTGGCAAAGTGTCCTCAGCACCAAATCCCTGATCACGATTTGATCCAGTACTTTGTGTCTGGGCTAAGGATGCACGAGAGAACCCTCTTACACGCTGCCAGTGGAGGGTCCATCCTGAATAAAAGTGCTGAGGAGGCATTTAAACTCTTCAAGGAGATGGCAGAGGAGTTCAGAGACGATGGAAGTGAGTTGCCCAGGACCAATTTGGGGACAACCACAGCTGCGGATCTAAAAATCGACAAACTATGCAGCGCGATGGAAAAGTTTATGAACACTATGGCCACCGGGCCAAAGAGAGGTGTGAAAGCTTGCCAGATCTGCCAGGGCATAGAACATGCCACTGATGAATGCCCCTCACTGTATGACGAGGAGGTCAAAGCGATGGGGCAGAGTAACGGTAATGGGCAAGGAAGGGGGAAACCATACTATGATAATAGGTATGGGAATAGCAACAACTACAATGAGGGGTATAATGGTAACCAGAATTTCCAGCGCTACAATCAGCAGGGGCAGTACCAACAGCAAGGCCCAGGGATGTACCACCAACCCGCTCAGACCAAAGGGCCTACCTTGTCTGAAATGATGGAAACTTTGGTCAAAGAGAATATTAAGTTTCAGCAAGAGAATGCCAAAGCCCACCAAGAGAATGAGAAATTCAAGCAAGAGACTAGAGGGCAGTTCCAAAATCTAGGGGCCCAAGTCTCACATCTTACTCAAGTGGTGGCAAAGCTGGAACAGAAAGGAGGTACTTTGCCCCCAAAAGTCGAAGTGAACAATGCTCATGTTAATGCAGTCCAGCTCAGGAGTGTCAAACCACTCACCATAGTGGAAAAGTCTGCAGAAAAGGGCAAAGAGCCCGTGTTAGATGGCCCCCTAGTCATTGAGGAAGACCCTGGGACAGATATTGAGCAAGAGGAGGTAACAGTCAGGGCAAAGAGGGACAAATCTCCACCACCGAAAATCAAACCACCCTTCCCGGGCAGACTGAGTAGAAACCGTGAGAAGGAAGAAACTCAAGAGATGTTCAAAATGTTCAAGAAGGTAGAAATCAACATGCCCCTTCTGACCATACTGAATGCTATGCCCAGGTGTGCTAAGTTCTTGAAGGAGCTTTGCACAAAGAAGGTTAAATACCAGGATGATGCGAAGTTTGAGGTGGGGGAGAATGTCTCTGCAGTTATTAAAAAGACTGGACCTACAAAGTGTGGAGAACCAGGCATGTTCTACATTCCATGCATCATAGGGCATATGAAGATAGAGAAGGCAATGCTCGATCTAGGAGCATCAATTAACGTTATGCCCAAAACGATGTACGAAGACCTGGAAATCGGGCAACTGAAGCCCACTCGAGTTGTGATCCAACTGGCTGATAGATCTAATGTTTATCCTGAGGGCATACTGGAAGATGTCCTGGTCAAAGTGGAAGAGTTGATATTTCCTGCTGATTTCTATGTACTCGATATGGGCAGATCAAGTAAAGCCCCTGTGATGATATTGGGCAGACCGTTCCTAAAAACAGCAAGAACCCACATCGATTGTGAAACCGGAAGGCTAACGTGCAAATTCGAGGGAGAAACGGTCACCTTTGACCTCTACAAATCCATGAAGCACCCAGCCGACACTGAGGAAATCCACTACATTGACCAAATTGAGAAAGCAGTGGAGGCAAAGGCACTCCAATGTGGCAAGTATGACCATACTGAGATAGCCATTCAGCAAGGGCTTACTGAGTTTGATATGGAGGGCCAACCAGAAGAATTACAAGAAGCGATTGAGCAGTTAGACTCTCTGGAGGATTTCAAAGGCAACCCGGGCAAACCGCTAGAGATTGAAGAAATGATCATGGTGCCTTCACTTGAAAAGCCACCAATGCTGGAATTGAAAAAACTGCCCAAGCATCTCAAGTATCTATATTTGGGAGATAATGACACTTTGCCCGTCATCATAAGTGCCTATTTGCAAGAGGCAGAGGAGGCAAAGTTGAGATATGTGCTGGGGCAGTACAAACAGGCCATAGGGTGGACTTTGGCTGACATCAGAGGGATAAGTCCAAGCATCTGCCAACACCACATTCTTCTGGAAGATGACTCTGTGCCCGTACGTGATCCTCAAAGGAAGCTCAATCCAGCAATGAAGGAAGTTGTGCTCAAAGAGATCAAAAAGCTTCTCAGTGTGGGCATAATCTACCCAGTGTCAGACAGCAAGTGGGTTAGCCCAGTGCACGTGGTACCAAAGAAGTCTGGAGTTCAAGTCATAGAGAACGAAAGGAATGAGCAGATTGCCACACGACTACAAACTGGGTGGAGAGTTTGCATTGACTACCGCAAACTGAACAAGGTAACCCGCAAGGATCACTTCCCTTTGCCCTTCATTGATGAGATGTTAGAGAGATTGGCTGGGAAGAAGCACTTCTGTTTTCTAGATGGCTACTCAGGGTATATGCAGATATGGGTTGCTCAAGAGGATCAGGACAAAACCACCTTCACCTGTCCCTTTGGCACCTTTGCCTACAGAAGAATGCCCTTTGGCCTCTGCAATGCACCAGGAACTTTTCAAAGATGCATGATGAGTATCTTCGCTGACCTGCTCGAGAATGGAATCGAAGTGTTCATGGACGATTTCACCGTGTATGGCAACTCCTTTGACTCCTGCCTGGAACACTTAGAGATGGTGCTCAAAAGGTGTGTAGAGAAGAGCCTAGTACTGAATTACGAAAAATGTCATTTCATGGTCGAAGAGGGAATCGTCCTTGGACATGTTATTTCAGCTAAGGGCATAGAGGTGGATAAAGCAAAAATCGAAGTCATCTCGAAGCTACCATATCCAAGGAATGTGAAGCAAGTCAGAGGGTTCTTAGGGCATGCTGGCTTCTACAGACGCTTTGTGAAAGACTTTGCCCAAATTGCTCGCCCTTTGACCAGACTGCTTCAGAATGATGTAGAATGGGACTTTGATGAGGATTGCAAGGCTGCTTTCAACCACTTGAAAGAGAGATTGGTCACAGCGCCTATTATTCAACCACCAGAGTGGGGCATGCCGTTCGAGCTAATGTGTGATGCAAGTGGATATGCAGTAGGAGCTGTGCTAGGGCAAATTAAAGGGAAAGAAAGGCATGTGATCTACTATGCCTCGAAGACCCTTAATGCCGCCCAAAGCAACTATGCCACGACCGAGAAAGAGCTTTTGGCCATAGTCTTTGCCTTCGAGAAGTTTAGATCATATCTGCTGGGCAGTAAGACCATAGTGTACACAGACCATGCTGCATTGAAGTACCTCATGGCAAAGAAGGAGACTAAACCAAGGCTTATTCGATGGATCCTATTACTCCAGGAGTTTGACATTGAAATCCGAGACAAGTCTGGGAATCAAAATCTGGTAGCGGATCACCTCAGTAGGATTCTTCAGAAAGAAGAGGATATGCCTATCACCGAAACATTCCCCGATGAGCATTTATATTCTATTACCACTTTGGGCGAAGAGCCATGGTTTGCTGACCTTGTGAACTTTATGGTTACAGGGATTTTCAGGGAAGGCATGACGTATTATGAGAAAAACAAGATGAAACGCGAGGCAAGGAGCTACGTTTGGGATGAACCCTATTTGTGGAAAAGATGTGAAGACCAAGTCCTCAGAAGATGCATTCCTGAGTCTGAGCAGCAGGGCATAGTGGATCACTGCCACAAACAACCCTGTGGAGGCCACTTTGGGCCTAGGCGAACGGCAAGAAAGGTTCTAGATTGCGGATTCTACTGGAACACTTTGCTCAAAGACTGCTATGACCTATGCAAGAAGTGTGACGAGTGTCAGAAGGAAGGCAACTTGACCAAGCGCAATGAAATGCCCTCTGTGCCCATACTGCCAGTAGAGATCTTTGATGTCTGGGGCATAGACTTCATGGGGCCATTTCCGAATTCACAAGGAAAGGAATACATACTCTTAGCAGTTGATTATGTTTCCAAGTGGGTCGAGGCAAAGGCCACCACCACCAATGATTCGCGCATTGTGGCTGAATTCCTCAAAGGGAATATCTTCACTCGATTCGGTGTGCCCAGAGCCCTTATCAGTGATCAGGGGACCCATTTCTGCAATTATATCATTGAGAGGCTACTGAAAAAATATGGAGTCACTCATCGAATCACCTGTGCCTATCACCCCCAGGCAAACGGCCAAGCAGAACTCTCTAACAGGATTATCAAGGCTATTCTGAGGAAGACAGTTAGACCAGAGGGGAAGGATTGGGCAGGCAAACTGGACGATGCACTGTGGGCATACCGCACTGCGTTCAAGACTCCATTTGGCGTATCTCCCTACCGAATGATATTCGGGAAAGCCTGTCATTTGCCCGTAGAGATAGAGCACAAGGCACACTGGGCTGTGAACAAGGTCAACTTTGACTGGGATCTGGCTGGGAACGAGCGTAAACTTGACTTGGTCGAATTGGAGCAGCTTCGCATTGAGGCGTATGACCATGCTGCCCACTACAAAGAGCGGACCAAAAGAGCCCATGACAAACTGATTAGGAAGAAAAAGATTGAGGCTGGACAGTTGGTCTTACTGTACCAAACCAGGAGTCAGTTCCGTACGGGCAAACTGTCCTCTAAATGGGAAGGGCCTTATGTTGTTCACCATGTCAGCCCAAATGGATCTGTGGAATTGAAAAGCAAAAAGGATGATGACTATATATTCAAAGTGAATGGTCATAGAGTGAAGCCCTACTTTGGGCAAGAGAATTTGGAAGGGCAGCTTGCCCTGATTGAGTGATCAAATAAGCAATTGGGTCCTGCCCGGGACTATAAATAGGGCGCTGGCCAAGAGGCAACCTGGTATGTTTGTTTATTTTTGTTATTTCCCTTTATTTAGATTAGGAATAAAACTACTTGTAACAAGAGACTTTGACTACGCCGTGAGAAAGGGTATGTTTGTTTTTGATTTTGCAGGAGTTTACTTTGGGCAGACTAAGGCTTTGGGCATACAAGGGAGATGAGAATAATCAGGGATACGCAATTAGGCAGTTGCGATTTTCAAGGACTGAAAACCGTCCCATCAGGGACTCTGCAACTCACCATCATCACGCCTCTATCCACTCCCCACAAAAATCGATAACTGCCATTAACTCCCTATTTTTCAAAATTCAAAAAACCCCAATATATATCCTCTCTTTCTCTCTCCTTATGGTATCTACAAGAGCAAAAAACAAACTCAGAAAAATACCTACCGGAACCCTAATTGATCTAACCATTGGAACCGCTGCAGCCAAACTGAAGAAGATGGTGTCTCCAAAGCGATCGAGCCCAGCGAAACCCAAGTCCCCCACCGCCGAGGAAGTCATCCATGCCGTACCCCTGGCCACCATACTGCCAAGCCCCGCCACGACGGAGACGGACAACACCCCAATCGACGATTTGGCCAAAGAAATCGACGAGTCTAAGACCACCAGCGAGAAGGATCTGGAAACCCTAGCCACCGCCGCTCAGGAGGAGGAGGGCAAAGCCGCCGTTGACAGCCCTCCGAAAAAGAATCAGAAAAGGGCTGCGGGCAAAGGCAAGAAGAAGGTTTCTCCCACCCCCACTGCCGGATCCACCTCCGACGAGAAGGAGAAAGAAGAATCGACGGCCGCCGGCAAGACTCCGATGGAAGAGGACGATGTGGAGGAGGTGACCTACAAAACCCCCAAAAGCCGGACCCGCGCATCCACAAAAAAGAGAAAGGCGGTTGATACATCGGCGCGCGAAATTGCGGCCCCCAAAACGGTGTGTTTCGACTCGCTCAAACTAATGGGTGTGGAGAAGGAGGTCCGAGGCTACTTCCAGGCTATTGGGTGGGAGCCGTTTCTTGAGTGGTCTGGACAAATCAACGAAGGCGTCGTGAGAGAGTTCTTTGGGTCTCTGGGTATCAAAGAGACCAAAGACGAGGGAGTGATAGGAATACAGTTTGAGTTGTTTGGTCGAAGTGTTTCTATTGGTGGTAATGAATTAGATTTATGTTTGGATATGGCAGGTATTGCGGATCTGAAGTCAAAGGCCTACCAGGAAGCACTGAGGACTTTCCCGGAGTACACAAAGAGGGAGCTGCAGAAGATCTGGAAAGAGTTGGGCAAAGGAGGCGAGTTCGTAGGGCAAACCACCAAGTCCATCCAGTTCAAGAGCCATGCCCTTAGGATTTGTCACCGAATCCTGGCGGTCAACTTCTTTGGCAAAATCGACAGCAGCAGTGCAGTTTCCCAGATCGAGTTGGGCATACTATGGTGCATGACCCAGAACATAAGGCTGCATTTCAGTTCATGCCTCTGTGCCCAGATGAAGTGGCTCCATGCTCGCCCTCTCCAACGCCTCTCATTGGCCCACTTCCCGATGGTGTATGCAGCAAAGATGAACCTGATCAAAGAGGGCAAAGAGTTGGAGATGATGGTGGAGGCAAGTTTGACATCCAGTGCTTCAAGCGCATGCAGGACATAGTCACTTTGAGTGATGGCAGTGTGAAGTTCCTGGAGGAGAAACCAGTTGCGGTGAAGGCAGAGGCAAGAGATCCGATTGCAGAGGCTAAGGCCAAAGAGGAGATTGCAGAGAGGCAAGGCGCTATCGAGGCGAGGTTGGATAAGATCGAGAAGGCGTTCGAGGATGTGAAGGCGATGATGGTCGCATACTTTGACTACTGTGGATTCAGGTACACACCTGCCTCCACCTCCTAAATTGTACCCTCCCTAATTTTTAGTAGTTGTTAGTTTTTATTTTTTTTGTTTTATTTTCTTTGTTTTTGTTAAGGTCACCCCCGAGTCACTTTGGTTCGGGGGAGACTAGGTTGATCTCCCTGCTGACACACTTTGCCCAGGCAAAGTGTGTGAGGGGGCAGGTGCGCCAAACTTTTAGAGTCATAGTCTGGTCGTGGGTAGCCCCTACCAATCTTATTACTTTTGCACACTTTGCCCAGGCAAAGTGTGTGAGGGGGGAAAGGGAAAGGGCAAACCCCTGTTTCTAATCGAGTCAGCATGATTATGTGATCACTTTGGGCAAACGTACATACAGTAACTCAAACTTTATAGTTAAGATGCATGAAATAGGGATGATGGAACTATTCTAGGCAAACTGTGAGAATTGAGCCAACATTGATATATGATTTCTTTCTTTGAGAGTCTGCTGTGATCTTTACAATGCTTGTCTTTGCCTGTTTGCTGAATTGAGTTGTTTGACTGAGTAGGGTTGTTAAATGATTAGGGCATTTTCTTGTTTCAGTTTGCTTGAATAAATAACACTGCCCCTTGCTAGCCCTTTGAGCCTGATTGAATATTTTTTGTGAACCCATTCTGGTATTATGCCCACATTACATAGGCAGCCAGAGAGAAAAGAGGGAGTTAGGGCATAGTGTTCAAAAAAAAAAAAAAAAAAAAAAAAAAAAAAAAAAAAAAAAAAAAACAAAAAAAAGATGAATAAAAAGTTGTTGTGCTAAGGCCCGTAAGAAAAGGGGCAAAGTGGCAGAGAAAAGGCTAACATCAAAAAGCCCTCTGCCCAAATAGAGCCTACTCCTCAAAATTTACCCATATGAGCCCAACACTACAACCCAATAAAAGCCCCTTTGATAACCCCCCCCTGCTTAGTTAAAACAAACTCAGATTAGCAATAAGGCAAATTTAGGCAAAGTGGAGTCACAGCAGAAAATGAGTGTCATTGAGCCCATACACTAAAAAGAGAGAAACACTGTGAGGGAGTGAACCCAAAGACCTTTAACAGACTCTTGACTTATTTTTATCTTTACTTGAATTTTGTGTTATCTGTATGTACTATGCCCTGCACTGATCATGCTAAAGTCCTTTGTTTTATTTCTCCCTATTTCTTTCATTTCTGTTTTCATTTTGGTCTTGAGTCAGGCAAATCAGAGCCCACGCTTGGGGACAAGCGTATCCAAGTGTGTGCGGTTCTGATGAGCCATTTTATTTGCTCATCTTAGAGCACTTTTACACCATTTATCGAGTTAGTTTGAGTCGTTTACGTGTCTGGGAGGGCACAATTAGGTGTTTGGGCAGAGTGTGTGGTGATGCAGGTAACAGGTGGCGCACTGGGCAAAAGAGGCAAGGAAATCCCCTTCTTTGGGCAAAGTTCTGGAGCGGTAGTGACAAGCAACAGTTTGACCACTTCGGGCAAATGGGTAAGGTCACGAAGCAGAAGAGCCAGAAATACCAAGTACCGTGCCTGGTCCGACCACTTGTGGAGGAGAAGAAATACCTGCAGATTTCGATTTGGGCAGAGAGCGGCTGTGACAGGAGATTCGCTGCGGGCAAGCTGGCAGCGTACCAGAATCCCTGGATTCGGGGGATCTGACTTATCCCCCAACCCGTTGACCAAGGACTCCTATTCCTAAGGGGCGAGAAACAGCCGCGGATTCAAATTTCAAATTCGAAGTCTATAAAGGCGGGGCGCGACGGGCAGCATAGAAGAACACAATTACGCACCGAGAAGTCGGAAGAGCCGCCGGTCCCGCAGCCGCCGTCGCCGCCGAAGTCGCCGGAGAAGGAAGCGGAGATGTTCGTCCGGGTTCCTTTATTTGTTTTGCAGTAGAACCGACCTTCGGGTCGAGAAACAATTTCATGTTTTTCGTTTTTAATTTTCTTTAATTCCGTATTTCAATTCCTTCAAAAACGATTCTTCGATTTGAAGCTATGATTAATATAGTTTGTTTTCCCTTAATTATTTTGTCTTTTAATTTCTGTATGTGTAGCTAAGTTGTTTTGCATCTGGGCAGGGGCGGATCGAAGGTGAAATTAGGGTTTAGTTAGACCGCGAGGTTGGAGGGGCTGAACTAACCGGTTGGGCGTTTGTTCCCGAGGCAAAGTTGTTTGAGGTTTATTTCTGGGGAGTTTGGGCAAACTAGGACGACCACTAGTGAACCTTTACAAACTGGGATACTGGTGATTGGCAAACCGCATAGATGTACCTTGTAGTATTGTTGCGGGCATAGCACTAGAACTTGCAGGAGATGCGGTCGTATGTTTCGAGCATGCTATTGGCCGAGCGGGTCTGTCTAGAGGGTAATGCGGGTTTGGGCAAACTAGATCCATGTTTGGTCGCATAGGTTATCGAATTGTTCAGATCCAGGGGATTAGGCAAAGTGTTAGCTAGCCTTCTCTTTATACAGTAAGGATAGATAAGGGGTGGGGCAACTGTTGGGCGTGACACAATAGGACCACTTTTGTCTTACACACCCCATAACTGCTGACAAACCGCTGGTAAAAATCCTTAGTGCCAATGAACGGTAGTTTGCCCTAGCGATCCTGAGAGAAGTCGTCTGCCCGGATGCTTTGTTTCCTATTTGATTTAAGTTTTTGCTTTTAGTATTTTGTTAGATCTGAGTGTTTGGTTTGTTTACTTTTAGTTATATTTAAATTGCATGTTAGTTTGGTTAGCCGTAGTTAGTCAAAGTGTGAAACGATTGCAAAACCGTTGTGCCCACAGCACCCCAAACCAAAATCTTTTGTGACAACCCCTTGGGCAAAGCCGAGATCACCTACTGTAATTGCCTCCTTGTGGGACCGACCCCACGTACTTGCCATTATCTACGTTTTGTAGTAATAATAGTACTGGCTAATTATAAATTCATTTTGGCCGCGCGTTTGTTCCCAACGACAAACAATCGTGCGTCGTCAGCCAAGAAGCAACTGAAGAGGTTGAAAGTGATGGAGAGCCTCTGGAAAGGAATTCTGAAAGATATGCGAGCTTGAATTCTTTGATGACAAAATGATGGTATAATCCTAATATGATTGTTTATTATTTTAATTTTTTAACTTTTCTTATGGTGGATGTAAAATATTTTTGATAGCTTTTTTTATACAGTTAATTTCATTAAATAACATTTTAATTATTATTATAAAGTTAATTTCATGAAATAACATTACTAATATAAATTAATTTCATGAAATAATATCACTAATATAAAATTAATTTCATGAAATAACATTTTAATTACAAATATACAGTTAATTTCATTAAATAACATTTTAATTATTATTATAAAGTTAATTTCATTAAATAACATTACTAATATAAAGTTAATTTCATGAAATAATATCACTAATATAAAATTAATTTCATGAAATAACATTTTAATTACAAATATACAGTTAATTTCATTAAATAACATTTTAATTATTATTATAAAGTTAATTTCATTAAATAACATTACTAATATAAAGTTAATTTCATGAAATAATATCACTAATATAAAATTAATTTCATGAAATAACATTAATAATATAAAGTTAATATGAAGGTATATGAGATTTAGTCTTAGGTGTATTGAAAATCTATCTATCACAATGTGTAATTTCATAGAAGCTGGCTTATATACCATGCATATTGCGTATCGGAGACTTCATAATACATGGTTTAGAATTGCATTGGGTATATTACCATTATTCTTAGGTATGTGTGTCTGTAATTCAAGATTAAATCGTAGCCATTCGTTCAAAACTGAATAATACAAGATTTAATCACAGCCATCTATTAATTTCAATAAATAAAAAATGAAAAAACCAAGAATTAATCACAGCCATCCGTTCAGATGTAATCAACGGCTGTGTTTGTTGATCCGATCCAATGGTGAACTTTACATCACAGCCACCCGTTCAGATGTAATCAACGGCTAGTATCACACCCGTTTCAACTCCCCCGTCGGTCGGTCACACGCACCTCTTCCCGTAATGATGTGAGAACTGTATAATTATTGTATTTTATTTTATATTCTTTTACTTTAATCACCCCATACCCCCTCTAACCCTAATAATTCACTTCATCCTCACCCATTTCATCTTCTCCGTTCCAGAACCGTTCAAGCATCCGTTCCAGGTTTGTTTTTTTCTTCTTTTTTTCATCACTTTCATGAAATAAACATTTGGGGGTTTTTTATTAATGAACTACCACATACCATTCTTTTTTATGCTATACCCTCTTTTTTTGCAGAGAATGAAAAATTTGGGCAGAACCACCAGCCTTGCTCATGTATGCCACAAATGTGGCCAAGAAACACACGGAGCGGTTTCAGGATATTCGAAGACAGTAGGACGTCTATACGCACGCTGTCGGGCGCACGGGTTCTCACACTGGCTTCAACCTGCTATAAAGGAGGAGAAGGAGGAGGAAACCCCCAGATCCAAAGGTAATCTGCCTCCTCGTTTTAAACACTTATGTGGTTAGGGCCTAGGGGTATTCACTGATTTTGTTTGAACCCTATTATTTTACATGCATCAAACCCTGTTGTAAATAACATACATTTATTTTACATATTGTGGATACTATAGCATCCACATCGGTTTCAGGAAGAAAAAGGAAGGGACCCTCATACAGTCCCAGATTCCACACATATATCATTGATCCAGTCACAGAGTACATTGTAAGTATGCTTTGCTTTGTATGCTTTGCTTTGTATGCTTTGATTTTGATTTTGGTTTTCTGTTGTAACTTGTAACTACACCTTTGTTTGCTAGATTATCCCCAGAGCATTTGTGGATGCATGCACACACAATATCCCAAGGCATGTGTTTTTGAAGACTCCTTCTGGTCTAATGATGCCTGCTGAATTTTATGAAGATGATCTGGGCCGCATGATTCTTGGAGAAGGATGGTCAGCCTTCAGTCAGAAATATGACATTCAGAATCATCAAATGCTGGTATTTGAGTGGAACTACTTATCCCACATCTTCCAGATTGCTATTTTTGGGAGGGACATGATTGAGATCAACTATGCTGTGGATGGAGGCCGGAGGAGCCGGGAACTGGAGGCCTGTGAGAGCTTTCTACTTAAACTGAAAGAACATCATCGCTATCGTGTGGTAAGTGTTATTTGGGTTCTTTTTTCATTTTTTTTAGTGTCATCTACAATTTCCATTAATATTTTGTTTCCAACTTCACTGCAGAGGATTCCAGCAACATTTGCTGCGGCTTCTGGGCTCCAGTACAAGGTTGAAGTGAAGCTTGCAAATGAGAGAGGGGAGAAAATGCCTGCCACGGTGTATGCAGGAAAGGGGAAGGAGAGCAAGTATGTATTCCTCCAGCAGGATTGGAGAGCCTTCTGCCAGCACAACAATTTGAAGAAAGGAATGACTTTGCTCTTCACCTACGAACCTGTCTCGAATACACTGCACATATCCCAAGCCCCCCCTCTGTGAAAAAGTTTGTTATTATGTTTTTCTGTTTTGTTAACTTATCAAACAATTTGGGATGTGTCCCCCTTTTAACATTATGTTTTTTTTGGTTTTGTGAATGATGCTACAATTTGGGTTGTGTCCCTTTTAGCATTTCGGTGCTATATTTTTGTGAATTTTGAAACAATTTGGGCAGTGCCCTCTTCTAGCAGTATTTAGTTATATTTTTGTAAGTTTTAGTAGTACAATTTGGGCAGGTTATTTCTAAGTAGTATTCAAGCTTTTTTGGTGGTTTAAATTTATTATTTTCTAATTTCTGATATCTTTGATTATTCCAATTCATTAGCTTTGATTATGTACACTACAAAAAAACAGCGAAATCCCTACGGCACTTCCCGTAGGGATCCCGTAGGGAAGCCCATCCCCTACGGCATCCCCTACGGGATTTGGACGTAGGGGTTAGCCTCGTAGGGAGCTCCATCCCTACGGGAAATAATAGCCGTAGGGGACATCCCCTACGGGAAGCTCGTAGGGGACCCCGTAGGGAGATTCATTTTCCCCGCCCGTCCTTCCCGTAGGGCAGGCCGACGCCGACGCCGTAGGGGGCGGACGTAGGGGTGTCCCCTACGGCTTCTCCCGTAGGGGACCATGTGAGGTTGTCCCCTACGGCTCCTCCCGTAGGGGACCGTGAAGGAGTGTCCCCTACGGCTCCTCCCGTAGGGGACCGTGAAGGAGTGTCCCCTACGGCTACTCCCGTAGGGGACCGTGGAGGAGTGTCCCCTACGGCTACTCCCGTAGGGGACGTCTGGCATACTTCCCTACGGCTCCTCCCGTAGGGAATATCAAAAAAAAGGGGCAGGACGAATCCTGTTTTTTTACCCCAAACCTGCACTCAATTTTCAGAAACATACAAATTCATTTAACAACACAAAATCATTCTGAATCATACAAAATCATTCAGAAGCATTCAACATCATTCAACAACATTCAAAAACATCCAAAATAATTCAAACACAGCTAAAATATGAAGTTAAACATAAACAAATCATAATGAAATACAATCAGGGAGGCGGTCGACCCAGCATCTCATCTCGCAAACGCTGCTCCATCTCTTTCAAGCTCGCAGCGAACCCCCTCTGTAACTCGGCACGATCAGCAGCGCGCTCAGCCTCTCGCTCTCGAGCAAGTGCCTCGCGCTCAGCCTCTCGCTCTCGAGCAAGACGTTCCTCGGTCTCCTTCTGCCTCTGCTCGAACTCCTCTCTCAAAGTCTGCCTGATGCGCTCCTCCGACTCTGACGGGCCAGACGAGGAGGACACAGAAAATGAGGAGGAGCCGCTGCTAAAGACCTGAAGCAGACGGAAGCGTAAGTAAACAATTATAACTTGTTGATTCTATGAATAAAGAAAAAATTAACATCCAAACCTTCGCTAAGGTGCCCGTCCCGAAGATCCTATTCTTCTTTTTCGGGGCGACGCTCAGGTAGACCTCGTCCACATCGGGCTCCTCCTGCGTAGAGGCTCGACGCTCCTCAAGAGCCTGCTCCACCGAAGCCTAAAAGGAAAATATTTAATTAGTTAAAAATAATTAAAACAAAAATTTAGAAATAGTCGAAAGAATAACGTTATAAACTTACAATGAGCTGATGTGCTCGCTGAGATGTCGGGGTCCCGTCCTTCTTCGTGTGCAGACTCACTCTTTAAAAGTCTTCTCCCCTTTTTGTATTCATTCCCAGCAAACAACATGACAAAAACTTACATGTAACACGACAAAAAATCATTTTCTATCCTAAAATGTCAAAAAACAACAGCAGCCCCCTTAAATATTTTCAAGCATTTTCAAACCAACAACTCACTTTTTAAAAGTCTTCTCCCTTAATGTATTCATTCTCAGCAAAATAAAAGGACAAAAACTTACATATAACACGACAAAAACTTGAAAATATAAGCACTAAACTTGTCTTTCACCTACAGCATCATTGTCAATTGTCACCACCCATAAACTTACATGTAACACGACAAATAATGAAAGGAATCATTTTCATTTAAAAAGAAAGCTTTATTCTTGTTAGCTCTTTATTCTCATTTTCATACTTGCTGGAAGAATTAACATATAAGCACACAACATATGCATTGTAAGAAATTTCAAGAGCAAAGCATCGTGTACCTGGTTATGACAATTTTTTTTTGTGTGGGGATCTAGCTCTACGAACACCGACAAGCACACAGCTGCACCACTTCGATAAACGTCGAGAAAAGATGAAAAAATGGAGTTGGAGATCGGAAATAAAATATGGAGCCTGCTAGGGAGAGAGAGAATGTTGACAAGAATACTCAATAACATTTATACTCAATAACATTTATACGAAGAACAATCAACCAAAAAACACATTTTTCTAAAAACCCTAATTTTTGAAAAATACGAAAATTGAACCGATTAAAAGGGGAAAATCGAGTTCTTACCTGAAGGCCTTGGAGAATCAGAGTGCTTGAGGTGTTCTTCGCTTCAATTCGTCGGATGTAGCTCGAAATCGCCCAAAGTCGCCGAAAATCGTCGCGCCCCCTTTTCTTTCTCTTCAAAACGCAGAATGAAATCTGTTCTGCTCGTTTTCTGATATTAAGATATCCCCTACGGCAGACCCCTACGGCAGACGCCGTAGGGGATTAGTACGTATTAAAACGGTGACGTTTTAATACTACCCTACGGGGATATTCCCGTAGGGGGCCCTACGGCTATACCCGTAGGGCATAAGTATTAGGCGATACGCTGTCGTTTAAGACTCCCCTACGGGGATATTCCCGTAGGGGCCCCTACGGCAGCTATCCCGTAGGGGATAAGTAATTGCCAATACGCTGCGTTTTGATTCTCCCCTACGGGGAGGCATTCCCGTAGGGGACCCCTACGGGCGATGCCGTAGGGCTGCTCCAATTTATTGGAGGGAAATCAGCGCGCCTCGTCCCCTACGGGGACAGACGCCGTAGGGCCATGCGGCCTACGGCTACCCGTAGGGGCCCCCGTAGGTCTCGTTGGAGGGAAACGAGGCGCGGGCATTCCCGCCTAGGCCCCTACGGGAACCCCCTACGGGATTCTCCCCTACGTCTCCAGCCGTAGGGGATCCCGTAGGGGATTTCAATATGGTATCTCCCGTAGGGGACGCCGTAGGGACGCCCCTACGGGCCTCTAGCCGTAGGGGATCCCCGTAGGGGATCCGCGACTTTTTTGTAGTGGTATCTGTTGATGCAATTGTGATTTAAAACAAACAATACACATATACTAGTACAAGGTCAAACCTGATTCACTATAACCAAACCAAATTAAACCTTAACATATATACTGCATCAAACCAAAACAAAACCACAAAACCTATAAATATACTACATCAAACCAAACAATTTGTTTATAGAACAATATATAGCAATTTTGAATATCAAAACAACAATTAGCTTCCCAAGTTGTCTACACCTGTTTTCAGATTCAACATCTATACAAAACAACTTTTCAGATTGTCTACAATGAAGCAACATCAATACAAACCAGAAAATCAGTAATTAAATGAATCAACATCAATACAACCCAATTTTCAAACTTCAATGTAGTAACATTTAACAACTGGAATGAAGAAAAATCTAATTTCCATACTCCTTCAAATGTTCCTTCTTTTGGCATAGTCATATCCACCTTTTCTCATCTCATCCAGCCCAGACACTGATCAATATTCTGCATTTGCAAAAAGAACATTTCAAATTGATTTGTAAATGGATCAAATATCTCATTTGTTCATATTTAAAGCTCAGGGGATGAACACAGAAAACTGATTTGGGGCTTAGTGTTCTGCACCATAAGAATTATATTGATAAACACTCTAATTCATGCTGATCAAATTGATTTGGGGATTAGGGTTAGGGTTCTGCATTTGAACAATTCTTTGAAAAATTGGGGAAAAGTGGAATTTCAAGAAATTTATGTCTCAATGTTCAACACCATAAGAATTATATAAGATAAACACTCTAATTCATGCTGCTACAAAAATAGAAGAAATCGATCAAACTGATTTGGGGATTAGGGTTCTTCATTTGAACATAATTCTTTGAAAAATTGGGGGAAAGTAGAAATTCGAGAGATTTATGGTATGAACAGACGGATTAATACACAATCAAACCAAATTAATTTCAAATTTCAGTAGTCGACGCGAGATTACCTCGACTATGGCTATCGTTTGGATCAAAATATTCCGCCATTGAACACTGATTTCTCCCACGCCTGAGCAACATGTACCACCGACTACGTCTCTGAATCTAATTTCGTCGAATTCAATCCAATGTGTTTTTCCAGAAAATTAGGGTTCTATGCGGTGGGGGGAGAGAATTTGGAGATGAAAAACGTTGAAAAACGATTGAAATGAGAAAGAATGAAAAGGGCATTTACGTATTTTCACATATAACATTAAAATTTATAATAAAAAAATATTTTATAATAAAAAAACATTTTCTAAATTAAGTTTATGTTTTTTGAATAATAGAAATGTATTAAAATCATTTTTTTTCTTTTTTTTGAAACCTTGACTTTGTCAAAGGCTTCATAAACCAAGGGCCTTTGAGAAAAGGCCCTTTAAACAATAAACCCTTTATTATATATTTCATGTTTTTATATTATAATTAAATTCATTAATTGTATAAGATAAGAAATATTAAAAACAATAAGTTAATTTCATAAAAATATTACAAATAAATAAATAAAATATAAATCAAAATTTATTAAAAAAACAAAGTTATTTATATTAAAAATGTAAGTTAATTTCATTTAGATTTTTTAGTTGATTCTTAAAAAAAATTAATTAATACATTATTAAAATAAAAACAGTGAAATGACTTTTTATTTTATTTTACAATATTAATTAATTATTTAGATTTTAATATATTGATGAATTTAAAAATTATCCAAACAATATTATATAATTTTTAACAAATTGTCAAATTTACTTTAATTAAAATTTAAAATTTTATAAATTTAAAATATAAAAATTAATGAATAATGTTTTGAGTAAAAAATTAAATTAACAGGTAAATTTGAGTCCCAAGTAATATAGCTAGCTGATTGAGTCTAAAAATCATATCCAACTCAGGAGCTGGAGATTCTGATTAATTCGTTAATTTTTGAAAAAACGCTTACTATTAACTAGTTACTTGGTTGAACAAACATGTCGAATCATCAAACCCTTAATAATGGAAGAGCAAACTATAAACTGTATCGGTTACCCGGTTACTGTTTCCAGTACAATCGGAAGCGAATTTTCTGATGACGATATGTTTCTGGAGTTGGGTTGTAATAGCTGCCATTGTAATTTGATAATGCATCATGAAGTGGCTCCTCGTCCCACCACTCGTTGAAATATTCATCGAAAACCTGTGCTCTTGCTTCCTTGAGATCATTCAAACCATACATGTATTGGTTTACTGCAGGGTTCGGGACGTTTGCATCCAGTGTTTCTAAAAGTGTTTTCCCAAGGAAACGAATATTTTTTGCTTCCAGAACACCAATTGAGAGAGCATTATTAGGCATGTATTGAGTAATCAGCTTCGGGTGACATATCCTGAACAACCCATCAAAGAGAACACAACAACTTTGGGTTGGCAGGTGCTCATGGTAGATATCCATATTCTCGATTTCAGGAGTAGACAAACCTCGAATTTCTCCCGCCTCGTAATTAAAGGCGGTCCGAGAGGACACATGAAGTGAGAGAGATATCCTCGAAAACCTCAACTTGTTTAGAACGTAGCTCAGTTTGTGAAACCATGAAGCGCTAAGACATTTGCGACGCGTTACGGATAAGCAAGACTTCCATCCCCTTGAATTCGATTTAAGGAAGAGTTTGGGAATGGATGAGCACTCAAAGGTTAACTTACGAATACTTGGAATATTGAGCTTGACCTTGCGAACCATAATACGAGATCGACGACGAATATCAGATGAGTCTCCCACTTGTAAGTGCAGATGTTCAAGTGTAGGGCTTGAAATTAATAACTGGTCTCTTCGATGAGCGTGGTTTATGTATAAAGTGAAATCTTTAAGAGATGGAAATTTAGACGATAAGTCAGCAAGAAACAAGGTGTCGAAATACACGTGTTTGAGCACCAGAGACGTTAGCCTATGAAGAGGACTAATAGCAGTCTGCAGACCAAAATCATCAATATTGCACAGTGAGAGTTTCTCAATCAAAGGGCAGCTCGATATTATATGAGAAATCATATCAGGGCAATCCATCCGAACAAACTGAAGACTAAGGGATTGAAGCCTTGAACAACATACCCCCTCTCTATTCAGCTTATTGATTCTGCACCCTTTTGCTGTTAGTGAAAGGAGGTTTTCAAAACTAAACACTTCATCCGGTATATAAAACTTATAATCGAGAACGTCAAGTTCTAAAGTGAGACGAGTGGGTCCCAATTTCAACGCTCTATGAATCATAGTAATAGGAGTAACCTGATCATATTGCGGAGTTTTCATCTCTAGCCTGAAACTGTCGATTTTGAGATTGGAATTCTCGTACCTTTCTAGTGTCCTCTCCGCAAACGCCAATAATTCTGGACTAATTTCGTAGTCGTTGGTTCTTATGATTTTGATTCTCGGCAGATAGAAATCGAGGTTGGGGCGAGTGAGCCACGCGCTTTGCCATGACTTGGAGAGGAGAGTTGTACGTGCGGCTTCTTTTGAGGTGAGGAAAGATTGTATATGCTGGATTATGGGCTCTGGTAAATCAAACTCAGGAATCTTACGGAATCGCTTTGCAGTTTCTTCAGGACTCGGCTCACGAAATCGCTTACGAGATCCTTTCGACATGATTGATTGGAACCCTTACAAAACATTGTTTATATAACACTCTGAATTCCGAATTAGATCATATACAATATATATATATATATAGCTTCCCATCCACGGAATTAACTTTCCTAATTTGGATATTAACACTTTATTAGTAGTATAATAAAATTTATATATATATTTTTTAATTTTTGTTATAAAATATGAGCTTTATATATTATATTATTTTAAAATTAAAAAGATTAAAATATATTTCTATTAAATTATTACAAAAAAAATTATTCTAAATAATAAGTAAAATTAGAGCACTAGTTAAGAACTTAAAGTGCTACAATTTCCAGTTGAATTGAAATAATAAGTAAAATTAGAGCAGTAGTTAAAAACTTAAAGTGCTACGATTTCCAGTTGAGTTGAAAGCGATGCAATGGATAATAAACTACTTCATCGTCATCAGAATCTTCTGCATTATCAATGGTTAAATACTCATCTAGTAATGACTCCAATGTCACATCCTGCCACTCGTTGAAATCCTCATCGAAAACCTGCGCTCTTGCTTCCTTGAGATCGTTCAAGCCATACATGAATTGGTAATTTGGGATCGGGACTTTTGCATCGCGTGCTTCTAAAAGTCTTTTCCCAAGGAAATCAATATTGTTTGTCTCGCAAAGACCATATGACGAGTCACTATCACTATCAGACGTGTATTGAGTAATCACCTTTGGGCGACACATCCCGAACAACCCATCAAAGAGAACATAGCAACTTTGGGTTGGTAGGTGCTCATGGTAGATGTCAAGATTCTCGATTTCAGGCGTGGGCAAATCTCTAATGTATCCCGGCTCGTAATCAAAGGTGGTCCGAGAGTAAACATGAAGTGACAGAGATATCCTAGAAAATCTCAACTTGCTTAGAAAGTTGCTCAGTCTTTTGAACCACGAAGCACTGAGACATTTGCGACGCTCTATGGATACGTGAGACTCCCATCCTCTCGAATTTGATCTAACAGACAGTTTAGGAATGGATGAGCAACTAAAGGTTAACTTACGAATACTCGGGATGTCGAGCTTGACCCTGTAAGTTTGCCCGCTCATATCCAGACGTTCAAGTGTAGTGCTTGAAATTAGCATCTCTTCTCGATCTTTGGAGTATATTGATAGGGTTAAATCTTTAAGGGATGGAAATATAAACGATAAGTCAGTAAGAAACTTGGTATCGATATTTACATTTGTCAGCACGAGAGACGTGAGCATATGAAGATTAATATTAGTCTGCAGCAGATCTAGAGTACCGCTATCACCAATGTCATACCTGACATTGCACAATGACAGTTTCTCAATCAAAGGGCAGCTCTTCATTAACATACGAAAAATCGTATCCCGACTTTTTATCTGAACATGTTCGAGACTAAAGAATTGAAGCCTGGAACAACATAGCTCGTCTCGATTCAGATTGATTGTGCACCTTTTTGCGGTTAGTGAAACGAGGTTTTCATGTCTAAACACGTCGTTCGGTATATCAAAATAATAATTATATCGAAATTCGAAAGTGAGATGCGTCGGCCCCAATTTCAATGCTCTACAAACCAATTTTGCAGCATTAATACCCCTCTGACCTTCCATGCTGAGCCTGAAACTGTCAATCTTGAGATTGGAATTCTCGTACCTTTCAAGTGTCTTCTCCATAAACTCCAAGAATTTCGGATCAAGTTTGTTGCTTCCACAAAAGTCTTCGAGATCGAAGTCGAGGTTGGGGCGAGTGAGCCACGCGCTACACCATGACTTGGAGAGGAGAGTTGTTCGCGCGGCTTCTTTTGAGGAGAGGAAAGACTGTATGAGTTGGATTACGGGTTCTGGGAAATCAAAGGGAGCAGGAGCACAAGTACGCCTACGAATTCGCCTGCGAAATCGCTTACGAAATTCTATGAACATGATTGGAATTAATTGAAGCCCTAACTAAAACCTTACGTGTTAAGACTCTGAATACAGAATTAGATAAACGAATATACTATAATACTCCATATCTATAGGCATAACTTTCTATCCACTTTCCTAATTATTCTATAATATTATTCTATAATTAAGAATAATTGCCTTAATTTTTCTATTTGTTTGTTGTTTCTTAATATATAATTTTGTTTTTTCATAATATATTTTTCTAGAGTAATTTAGAGAAAAAATAAGAATGATTTTATGATTTTTCTATTGTTACTTCTCGTATTCTTTTATATATTTTAAAATAAGTTTTAAATATTTTATGTTTAGGATACGAGATAAAAATTATTTTGGTCACATAAAGAAGGCATTTTTTCGATTTGGTCCCATTTTGTTTCACTTTCTCAATTTAATCTCGTAAAACCCAAAATATGGTCAATTTAGTCCATTTTCAGTCCAGAAAGTCAAAATTATTAGCTGGAAATCGGTTGACCAATGAATACGTGGCAGACAATTTAGAGGAATACTGCAAGAAAAATTAGTGTGATCCACGTGTCAAAGTGTGGATATTATTTTATTTTTTCTTTTCTTTTTAATTACTTTCGTCAAATCACAATTTGACACGTGGACCGCACTAAATTTTCTAATTTTTTTGTCGTATTCCCCTAAATTGGCGGTGACGTCTTTATCGGTCAATCGATTTCTGGCTAATTTTGACTTTTTGGACTTAAAAGGAATTAAATTGATCACGATTTGAGTTTTACGGGATTAAATTAAGAAAGTGAAACACAATGGAACCAAATCTTTTTTATGAGACAAAAATAATTTTTATCTCACAGTTGACACAATGCCACTATGTCAGGAACTTGAAAAGCATTCACTTGAAATAACCCGCCAGCATATTTTGATAAATAAGAATTAATTAAGAAGCTTAATTTCAGCAGATTCCGCGACAAATCTAGTGGACGTGAATGGCGAATGATAATGATGTTGTTTTGGGTATAAAGAATTAGAGATATAATTAAAATTGTGCATTTATGATTATGTTAGAAAAACTGTAGACGGAATTAGTCAACAACGGAAGTAATAACAAAAAGAAAACGAAAAGTAAAACTTCAGATTGCTGTCGAGGCGTTTGCACTTTTCGCAAATCAGTAAAGCCCCGTGTATGCTACGATTTACAGGCTTTCTGACCCCAAAGATACAACAGCGAAGCGGGGATCGAGCAAATGCACACTGAATCGAACCCTCTCTATGAACGGAAACAGTTAGAACAGAGCACACACTATGCAAAATGATGATATGAAGGCAGAGTATTTTTTCATGTGTAAATGAATGCATGTATTGTCCTGCACTCAAGGGGGTTACACCACTCAGATGGTGGTTCGTGGGCTGGCAATTGCACCGAGTGGAGGAAGACCAACTCCACCACCTTCAACTGCCCACTTCAGCAATTATAAGTCATTAATTAATTACGAAATTAATTAATATCCAAAAGCCTTATAGACTGGGCCGAGCCCAAAGCCTTTAATTAATATGTTCAACTGGCCCAACAAATTAATTAATGTGTTCAACTGGGCTGAATAAAATCGAGCCCAAAACTTCTACGAAATTAATTAATATCCAAAAGCCCTATAGACTGGGCCGAGCCCAAAGCCTTTAATTAATATGTTCAACTGGCCCAACAAATTAATTAATGTGTTCAACTGGGCTGAATAAAATCGAGCCCAAAACTTCAATCGGACCGTGTCCAAAAAGATAGGTAGACGCCAGCCCAATAATCCCAATTGGCCCAGTGGGCCCCGGGAAGCCCAGGTCCAACCCAGAGTCCAATTGACCAAATCACCAAGGAGCCAGGACCAAGCCCACGCCCGAGCCCGAGCCCGAGCTCACCGGGCCGGGCCGGGACGGGGCGCGCGCGTGTGGCCCTTGCCATATACCACTAAGGGTGCATGGACTTAGTCAACTTGTTGAACAATCATACTCTCTTATCACATTTAAAGAGAAATGACTTTTGGTATTCTTTCTATTTGGATAACCAATATCCCAATAAAATATTAATTGCTTACATTTATCAAAGTAGTATTTATGGCAATCTTTACACATTTATTTCTCACTCAACGATTAACGGATTTTGACGAAATAAAGTCTTATAATTACCTCGTAACACGTAGATAATTATAGTAACGATTAAACTTGAAATCGAATACATTTTATTAGCCATTAAAATTACAAACTTTGGACAAAATACATGAATTATTAAATACAAATAATAATAATTCCAACATATTATACATAAAATGGCGATCGATGTTACATAGTTAAATGTAAAATCGAACAAACTACTGTTTCCAGTTCAGTTGGAATCGATAATATGGAGACTCTTCTACACATTTCAAGTCATCGTCTGATAATTCATCCAATGCTTCATCCGATTGGTCGTCTTCTAGATCTGGAGTTGTTGTCGGGACATCATCTAGTAACGACTCCAATGTGACATCCCTCCACGTAGAAACATCCTCGTCGTAAGCCTCTGCTTTTGCTTCATCGAGATCATTCAAACCATACATGAAATGGTAATTTGGGATCGAGCCTTTTGCATCCCGCGCTTCTAAAAGTCTTTTCGCAAGGAAACGAACATTGTTTGTTTTCTCGAGACCATAAGTGCACATGTATTGCGTGATCACCTTCGGGCGACAAATCCGGAACAACCCATCGAAGAGAACGTAACAACTTAGTGGCGGCAGTTGCAGATGAGAAATTTCCAGATTCTCGATTTCAGGCGTGGGCAAAGGCAAACCTCGAATCTCTCCCGCCTCGTATTCCGAGGTGGTCAGAGAGTAAACGTAAAGCGAGAGAGATATCTTTGAAAACCTAAACTTGTCTATGAATTTGCTCAGTCGGTTGAACCACGAAGCAGAGAGACGTTTGCCACGTAGGAGTTTTACGTATACGTAAGAGTACTCCCATCCCCTTGCATTCGACTTAAAAGACAGTTCGGGAAAGTTCGAGCATTCAAAGGCTAACTCGCGAATACTCGGGATATCGAGCTCGACCCTCTGAACCGTATACTCTTGCATGTTGAAGTGCAGACGTTCGAGTGTAGGGCTTGAAATCAGTATCTCTTCACGACCTTCGTTTATATGTAAGGTTAAATCGGTAAGGGATGGGAATTTAGACGATAAGTCGTCAAGCAACGAGGTGTCGAAATCCACTCGATCGAGCACTAGAGACGTTAGTCTATGACAACTAATATCAGTCGTCGGCAGAACATCGGATGTATCACCAAACTCATCATCAACGTACACACGGCACAACGAGAGTGTCTCGATCAAAGGGCAGCTCGATATTACCCTAAAAATCGTATCATAACTTTGTATCCAAACATGTTCCAACTTAAGGAATCGAAGACTCGAACAGTAAGACACCTCTCGACTCAAACTGATCCCGCAGTGTATCCCGGTTAGTGAAACTAGGTTTTCGTATCGAAACACCTCGTCCGGTATATCGAAATCGGAATCCTCGAATTCGAAAGCGAGAGAAGTGGGTCCCAATTTCAACGCTCTAAGAACCAAATTCGTAGCGGTTTCGTAACCGCAATACCTCAGACTTTTCATGCACAGCCTGAAACTCTCGATCCCGACGTTCGAAGTCTCGTACTTTTGGAGTGTCTTCTCCGCAAACTCCAAGAATTTTGGATCGACGATGTAGCAATATTGGCGGGGCCCGAAGTCTGCCTGATCGAAGTCGAGGTCCCCGCGATTGAGCCACGCGCTGCGCCATGACTTGGAGAGGATCGTTGTTTGTGCGGCTTCTTTTGTGGTGAGGAAAGATTGTATGCGTTGGGTTATGAGTTCTGGGAAATCAAACTCAACGCTCCAACGACTCTTGCGAATTCTCTTCGACATCATTAATTGGAAACCCTAACCTAATTAGGAGTTAAACTCAGAATACAGAACTAGAAATAACGTTTTACAGAATATATATAGTCTTTCACATCCACGAAACCTTTCCTAATTAATATTAGAGTCAATCCAATTAGACGGTTTGGGTTTATGTATAATTTAATTTTTCTATTTTGTTTTTTGTTTCTATATATATATATAGGGAGAATTGTTTTTTTGGTCCCGTAAAGTTGGGTCATTCTCGATTTGATCCTATGTAGTTACACATTTTCAATTTAGTCCTATAGATATCAAAAACTTGTCCAATTTAGTCTTTTTTCGCCGGATTGTTCAATTTTGACCGGTCAACTCATGACGTGGCAACCCGGACCGACAATTGTCGATATGCTCATACACGCGTCATAATCTAATTGGTTGGTGTGATTTTTTTTTTAAATAAAATAAAAAATGCCACCTAATTATTTTTGCTAGATTAATAAATACAAAAAGAAATCTAAAATACATTTCAAAGGGTAATTTTTATTTCGAAAGAAAAAAAAATAGTTCTTACCTCTCCTCTCTCCCCTTTCCCTTCCCGTAAAAATTGAAAAACTCAAATGCTTAAATCTTATGAACCCTAATTTCTCAATCCAATTACCTACCCAATCTTATGAATTATTGTGTTTATTGTTGAAATTCGGGTGAGGGTTTCAAGGTGATGTTGGGATATGTCCTTCGATCCTACGTGTGCAATCGATAAAGTCATAAGGTCGTCTATGGATGTTAAATGATTATTTGATAATATTAATTGTTGGGAACAATATAATATTGATCGATAAAATCATACCTACAGGGTCACACACGAGTTCGATATTGATATACATTGCTTGATAAATATATTGATTTAGAATCAATATTTACGTGGATTAAATACACATGCATGGGATGCATGGCTTGCATGGATGCATGTCACATAGTGTGACATGGCATGCCACACAAGCAAGTGGGACCACATACAATGCATAGTGGCATGTGTATGTGCCATGACCTTTCACCTCCTTTGTAACCCCTTTTGCATGTTAATGGTGCATTATGATGCCCATTATGTTGAAGTTTACAAAGGGGAGTAATGTGGTGAATAATGAAGACATTATATGGATGAAAATCAGATTTTCATCACAACACAACATTAGCCACGAAATTCCACTAACATAGAGAGAAAAGAGTTGATCTTGGAGATCAATTCTCAAGCAAGCAAGGTGTTCATATTCCGGGTTCGTGTGCAACACGTAGAGGCCGGGCCATTTGTGCGGCTTCAACATCCGGACGATCCAAAGGAGTGACGAGGTCATTCACAAGGAGAGCTTCAAGTTGCTGATCCATTAAGGTGGTTCAATCGACTCAACACCACCTTAATCAACATCAACGAATCCATTCATTATCAAATGTAAGAACTCGTTGAACCTTATATATATATTGGATGTGTATATATATATATGTGTCTATACATATATTGTGTGTACTAGATCAAGCATGATAAATTTATATGCTTTACACGCTTCCGCACACACGGTATATCGATTGGATCGGTATACCGGTACCTTCAATTGGTATCAGAGCCTAGGGCTCGTGCACACTTTTGTGTTGGACACGAAGGTTAAATCAACATAATTGGATTATTTGTTTAATTGTGATTATGTGATTAGATGTAAGGCCGGCCACCGTTAGTGGTCGGGTGAATGATTTCGTCGTTTTTTACGTTTCGATTGGCCATAGTCTTTTGAGGGCTGCGTCCCTTGGAATCATTTGTAATAGATAGGTTTTTCTATTATATTTGTATTGTACTACTTGTAAGCGATGGACTTAGTCCATGGTTCGATGGAGGATCTCGGCTCTCTGGCGAAAACGAGAAGAAACGAAGCAAAATGAAGCAAAACGAAGCAAAACGGACGAAACCGGGCTGCTGGAGCCAAACGGCGGGCGCCGTTGTAGCTCCAGCGGGCGCTGTTTTGTTTCGGCGGGCGCCGTTTTGGAAACGGCGACCGCCGAAAGCCCTTTTTCTTGGCAGATTGTTCCCGGACCTTTCGGCGGGCGCCGTTTTGGAAACGGCGACCGCCGGTGGTGTTCAGCGACCGCTGGTTGTGAAACGGCGGGCGCTGTTCGTGGTTTTATGGGTACGGAATAGATTTGACCAAAATCGGAGGGCACGGAACTAAAACGGAGGGCGAGGACCAGTCCAGAAGATGTTCAAGGCTTTTGTTGTTATTTTAATCTTTTCGTTTTAGAGTTGTGAGGTTCTAGGGGCCTTTCGATTTCGTATTTATTTGCTTTGCTAGTTATAGGATGTTTTATGTTATGAATGTTCAACTTACATATAAACACCTATGCATGCAAGTTCCCAAAATAATGAGTATAATGTATTGTCCAAAAACATCACACTCATGAAGCCCTCGATCATAAGTTGGTAGGTCCGCCTCAGCGGGGTACTACTTGTTATCTTGGGATAAGTGGGAGTAAGGGTTAGACCCTTACACGTGACTTTGGTTTTCTCATCGATAGATCCACTGCAGGCGTGGCTATCGAGACATGAGATGAGAATGGGATTCTCATCGACCGAGAGTGATATTAGATATCATTGACATGGGTGTGTCTACCTATCTTGAAATACTTAAGTGCGGACTCAGTCGGCTTAAAGATTTGCAAGATGAGGATCTCGGAATCGTTTTGTTCTAAGGGACAATGATATTGGATATCAATTGAACAAAATGAAATAAATAAGTACAATTGTTAGACAACCTTATTTGTTTACCGCTTTGTGGATGTTTACATACTTTAGTTATCTTTCTTTTATAGTTTATCATGTCAAATATCAACTCAATTCAAGTTTGGTTCAATTCTTGATTATGAAAAATTGAACAAATTTTCTTGATTCACAACGTAATTTGAGGATGGTCCTCAAATACGAAGACAAGGAAAATGTGTTAGATAACCACATCCTAAGATATCATTGAACAACTCAATATCATGTTCGGAGAATATGCAATGATTGAGCGGTTCGGTGTGACCAGGGTCATCGCTTCAGCTAGGCTGGAAAAATGGAAATCTATGGGATCACATGTGCAACAAATGATTGGATTATTTGTTTCAAGTGACCGCCTAGATTTTTCCTATGATGATTATTTGGCAACCGATTTCATACTTCAATCTCATGATGGTTATAATGCTTTTAGACTAAATTTTCCATATGAATGGTTTGAAGAAATCGCTTCGTGAGCTCCACGGGATGCTCAAGGCTGCTGAGCCGGCGATAGAGAAGGACCCTAAGAGGGAAATTCTTATGATATAGGATAGGGTATTCAAAAGAGCATGGGCAAGAAGGCTACTAGGGTTCCTAGGGAATCTCAATGCGTCTACTGCAAAAGTGTTGGACACTACTTGCAAACTTATAAAAGTTCATATTTTATTCAATTTCAAAACAAATGCCTAATTTGTCTTTCATTTGATGGATTATAAGGTTATGATTATTTACACCTCGGGGAGTGATTTAATCCAAAACACTTAAGTTCATCAATGACACAAATTAGAGACTTTCGAGCCATTGGATGGCGTGAATCGATTGTCTGGTTGGCTCCCTCATATTTTATGAGAGATAGGGCTTCAATTGCATGATAATATCGCTGGTTAGAAAACTTCGATTTTTCACTTACGATTTATCACGTTTTGACATTGAGATAATTTTGAATGGGAAATTCGAATAAGAGTCAATTATTGAGAATAATTTAACTTGCCCAAAGTTCAAAGAAGATGTGAAGAGCGGGGTTGCTTCATCTTCAGGTATTAATGTTATAGACATTAAACTTCACAAATTCTACTTCTTGGGTATTGGATGCCAAACGTAGTTCTCACATTTGTATGTGGAGGAACTACATAGAAGTATAAGTTTGGTGAGTAGAGATGTCGTTCTACGAGCGAGAAATGGAGCGAAGGTCGCTACATTAGCCGTATGATCATATGATGTTGTTTTGCCTTAGGGCCTTGTTTTAGTATTATAACTATGTAATTTCGTACCTTCAATAAACAATGAATATTGGTTCAGTATTGGATACTGATGGATTAGTTTTTCACTAATTAAATAGTTTGATAACTATTTTAATTGTGAACTATTCTTTGTTTTGGTACGATTATTACATTATTTATGTATACTTTAAACTCAACAAATCATATATAACATTAACACAAAAGTCCAAATCGAATAAGTCTCAATGAGACATAACTGTAACATTGTTGATTAGATCAAAATCTAAACATGTAACGAATCTTCTTTTAGAAGGCATTCTAGAATCATTTGACTTGTAGTCATTTGATACATGTGAATGATGTTTGATGGACAAAGATAACAATGTCATCTTTCTTAGAGAAAGGAAAACATGTGAGTGATTAATTAGGGATGATCCATACTGATGTATGTGGAACCTATCAGTTCACAAGCACATGAAGGTTATGTTTCGGAAAAGAGAAAACAAACTATATTAGATATAGTTCGACCATTCGATGAGAGGTCTAAATGAACTACTGGTCTCTTTTGGGAACACACAATTCTTGACTTCAAATTATACACTGAATAGGACACCGTCAAAAGCTATTGATAAGACACCATACGAGGTATGGAAAGGGAAGGTCCATAACTTGTCTTATATCAAGGTTTGGGGATGTGAAGCTTATGTGAAGAGAAATATCTCTACAAAGCTTGAACCCAAATCGGATAAATGTTTCTTTGTTGGTTATCCAAAAGAAACACGAGGGTACCACTTTTACAACCAATCCGAGAACAAAGTTTTTGTTGCTCGAGATAGTGATTTTCTTGAAAAGAGTTATCTTTCCTAGAAATTCAGTGGGAGCTCGATTGTCTTGAACGAGGTTCAAGTGAAACAACCAATGATGAATACTCAAGACTGGGTTGAGAGTATTCTTATGGTTTTGGAAGCCATACCAGCCCTCGTAGGTCCGAAAGGAATAAATCTATCTCTATTATTCAAATACTTAGATATTGTGACCAATGAGAGATATGAATTCATGCTTTTGGAAAGCGGTGAACCTTCGACCTAATTCCAAGCTATGACGAGTCCAGCTACTGAAAATTGGCATGGTGCCATGAAATCTGAGATGATATCAATATCTGATAATCAAGTTTGGAACTTGATCACGGGGTTAGACCCAATGAATGCTAATAGATCTTAAAGATCTAAACAGACAGATGGAAAACCTAGGGTTTTCAAAGCAAGTTTGATGGTAAAAGTTTTATTCACGAGGTGGATTGTGGAAAAACTTTCACCAGTTGCTTTGATTAAATCATTCAGATTATCTTAGCCATTGCTACTCATCTTGATAATGAGTTATGGTAATATTGGATGTTAAAACTAACTTCTTGAATTGGATTCTAGAAGAGAATGTGTTTTGACACAGCCAAAGAGTTTTATCGATCCTAATAAGGCTGAGAAATTATGCAATCTTATAATTCCATTTATGGAATAAAGCAAAGCATATCGAAGTAGCAATCTTAAGTTCAATGAATCCATACTGGGTTTTGGATTTCAGAGGAACTCGGAAGAGTCTTGTTTTACAAGAAGAACAGTGGGAGTTACGTTGTATACATTGTGTTGTATGTCGATGACATACTCCTTATTGGAAACAATGTTTCTATGCTTAATTCTATTAAAGAATGGCTTGGAAATTGTTTTTCAATAAAGGATCTTGGAGAAGCACAGTACATATTGGGCATCAAGATCTGTCGGAACAGATCGAAAAGGATGTTTGGACTTAGTAAAGCGACCTATATTGATAAGGTGCTTGATAAGTTCAGAATGAAAGACGCCAGAAAGGGTCTCATTCCAATGAGTCATGGCACATCACTTAGCAAGATGCAAGGCCCTACGGTACTTGATGATCAAAAGAGGATGTAAAACATTCCTAATGCTTCGGCAATAGGGTCTATAATGTACGCCATGATATGTACACGACTGGACATATTGTATGCTTTGAGAATGACGATTCGGTTTCAAGGAAACCCAGGTGAGACGCATTAGACTGCGGCCAAGAGTATTCTTATGTACCTTAGATGGACTAAAGAATATTTTGTTGTCTTTGGAAGACAAAAAGAGTTGATATTAACAAGCAGTTTGACTGCTAACTTCAAAACAGACTAAGATAATTTCCGATTTTAATCTGGTTATATCTTTTGTCTGGTTAGAGGTGAAATTTGCTGGAATAGTTCCATGCAATGCAATATAGCTGATTAAACTACAGAAGCTGAGCACAGTATTGCATTGGATGCAGTAATGTTGGCAGTTAAGATTTGAAAGTTCTTGAATGAACTAGGTGGCGTAACTAGCTTAGCCCATCCGATAATTCTCTATTTATAGTAGAGTTATCGCGCAAGCCAATGAGCTAGGAAGCACCACAAGTCTAAAACTGGTGCTCAGGAAGTTCCACATTATCTGGGAGATAGTTTTGTGGAGACATCGAGATAATAAAGTTGCAACTTTTGGTAAGGTTGCAAACCCGCTTTCTAAACCTCTCCAGCAGTTTAAGCTTGAGGCTTTCACAACTGCAATAGAGATCAAACATCTTAGAGATGGGTTGTGATTTCTATTACTGTATTAGATACTTTTGGAGATTTGGTAAACATTCACTCATATGTATAATACATGTTTCTTCATATAAATATGGTTTAATTTATATGAATTGTCCAAATGATTAAGTGATATCAATTGGGTTATGAGGTCGACTTACCGCATAATGAAGTCCCAATGGTTGAACTGATATACTTAAATCATATAGTTGTTCCTGGTTCGTATAATCGAGTACGGACAAACCGATAATACAATGAACTAGTTTGTAATGTGTACTATAGCGCCGCTTCATGGGCTAGTGATGTGGGACATCAAGTACAATTACATAGATATTAGCTGGGAGCTAATGATCGAACAGACCCGACTGGAATAGTATTTAAGATTCGAGTCATAATACTATTTCATTGACTATCGAGCAATTTCCTCTGACCTGAGTAGTCCAGAGTGATTCCATTGTGAAATGGTGTACTTTGATACAAGTAAACGCCTTTCGTAAAAGGAGGTTATAAAACTTGTTATTGGGTATATCAGGAAGCAAGTGGGAAAGCTTGGATTGACAAGATGGGATTGTCCTCCATTTTATAATGGGATACATGTCTTACCGGCCACTTGGAGAGTCGAGACTGTGGAAAATACGTGGCCACGTCCAGATTCGTATCATAGTGATAAATCTGGTTTTACAGTCTGTCTCAAAGTCCAAGAAAGGTTTGAACCGATTGAGGATGACTCGAGTCTTGCCTCAAGTTCAAACTTAGACATAAAGTGACAACAGGAAGTTGGCAGCACACTGGCTCTGAAGGCCAAGTGGGAGATTGTTGGGATATGTCCTTCGATCCTACGTGTGCAATCGATAAAGTCATAAGGTCGTCTATGGATGTTAAATGATTATTTGATAATATTAATTGTTGGGAACAATATAATATTGATCGATAAAATCATACCTACAGGGTCACACACGAGTTCGATATTGATATACATTGCTTGATAAATATATTGATTTAGAATCAATATTTACGTGGATTAAATACACATGCATGGGATGCATGGCTTGCATGGATGCATGTCACATAGTGTGACATGGCATGCCACACAAGCAAGTGGGACCACATACAATGCATAGTGGCATGTGTATGTGGCATGACCTTTCACCTCCTTTGTAACCCCTTTTGCATGTTAATGGTGCATTATGATGCCCATTATGTTGAAGGTTACAAAGGGGAGTAATGTGGTGAATAATGAAGACATTATATGGATGAAAATCAGATTTTCATCACAACACAACATTAGCCACGAAATTCCACTAACATAGAGAGAAAAGAGGTGATCTTGGAGATCAATTCTCAAGCAAGCAAGGTGTTCATATTACGGGTTCGTGTGCAACACGTAGAGGCCGGGCCATTTGTGCGGCTTCAACATCCGGACGATCCAAAGGAGTGACGAGGTCATTCACAAGGAGAGCTTCAAGTTGCTGATCCATTAAGGTGGTTCAATCGACTCAACACCACCTTAATCAACATCAACGAATCCATTCATTATCAAATGTAAGAACTCGTTGAACCTTATATATATATTGGATGTGTATATATATATATGTGTCTATACATATATTGTGTGTACTAGATCAAGCATGATAAATTTATATGCTTTACACGCTTCCGCACACACGGTATATCGATTGGATCGGTATACCGGTACCTTCAGGTGATGGGGTTGTCGTCGCCGATCGCAACACACGACGTCGTCGAGCAAATAATGAGGCTCCAGCGCTCGCTGCCGGAGCGGCCCGACTCAAAGAAATCGGAGCGTGAGGACCAGGCGCGGCTCGAGGGTATCGCGAGTCAAATCAAGGGTAAAAGTGTCCCGAAAGAATTTTTACAGATACTGCAAGAGATGCATAGCAGCATGGTTCATATACAGAGCCAAGAGCAAAAGCTAGAGTGATGAGCCATTTTATTTGCTCATCTTAGAGCATTTTTTCAACCTTTATTGAGTCAGTTTGAGTCGTTAACGTGTCTGGGAGGGCACAATTAGGTGTTTGGGCAGAGTGTGTGGTGATGCAGGTAACAGGTGGCGCACTGGGCAAAAGAGGCAAGGAAATCCCCTTCTTTGGGCAAAGTTCTGGAGCGGTAGTGACAAGCAACAGTTTGACCACATCGGGCAAATGGGTAAGGTCACGAAGCAGAAGAACCAGAAGTCTTACCAAGTACCGTGCCTGGTCCGACCACCTGTGGAGGAGAAGGAAATACCTGCAGACTTTGATTTGGGCAGAGAGCGGCTGAGGACAGACGATTCACTGTGGGCAAGGCGTCAGCGTACCAGAATCCCTGGATTCGGGGGATCTGACTTATCCTCCAAACGCGTTGACTGCTGGCGCCTATTCTTTAGGAAGGAGCAACAGCCGGGAATTCAAAATTCAAATTCGAAGCCTATAAAAGACGGGGCGCGATGGGCAGCAAAAAAAACAACATATTACGCACCGAGAAGTCGGAAGAGCCGCCGGTCCCGAAGTTCGCCGTCGCCGCCGGAGTCGCCGGAAAAGAGATCGGAGCTGTTCGTCCGAGTCTCTTTATTTGTTTGCAGTAGATCCGACCTTCGGGTCGAGAAACAATTTCCTTATGTTTTGTTTTTAAGTTTTTAATTCCGTTTTTCGAATTCCTTCAAAAACGATTTTACGATTTGAAGCTATGAATAATATAGATCGTTTTTCCTTAATTGTTTTGTCTTTTATTTTCAGTATGATCGGCTAAGTTAATTGTGCATCTGGGCAGGGACGGATCAAAGGAGAAATTAGGGTTTAGTTAGACCGCGAGGTTGGAGGGGCTGAACTAACCGGTTGGGCGTTTGTTCCCGAGGCAAAGTTGATTGAGGTTTATTTCTGGGGAGTTTGGGTAAACTAGGACGACCACTAGTGAACCTTTACAAACTGGGATACTGGTGATTGGCAAACCGCATAGATGTACCTTGTAGTATTGTTGCGGGAATAGCACTAGAACTTGCAGGAGATGCGATCGTATGTTTCGAGCATGCTATTGGCCGAGCGGGTCTGTCTAGAGGGTAATGCGGGTTTGGGCAAACTAGATCCATGTTTGGTCGCATAGGTTATCGAATTGTTCAGATCCAGGGGATTAGGCAAAGTGTTAGCTAGCCTTTTCATTACACAGTAAGGATAGATGAGGGGTGGGGCAACTGTTGGGCGTGACACAATAGGACCACTTTTGTCTTACACACCCCATAACTGCTGACAAACCGCTGGTAAAAATCCTTAGTGCCAATGAACGGTAGTTTGCCCTAATGATCCTGAGTGAAGTTGTCTGCCCGGATGCTTTGTTTACCATTTGATTTAAGTTTTCTGTTTAGTATTCTGTTAGATCCGAGTGATTTGTTTGTTTACTTTTTAGATCTGTTTAATTTTCATGTTAGTATGGTTAGCCGTAGTTAGGTCAAAGTGTGAAACGATTGCAAAACCGCTGTGCCCACAGCAATCCAAATTCAAAACTTTTTGTGACAACCCCTTGGGCAAAGCCGAGATCACCTACTGTAATTGCCTCCTTGTGGGACCGACCCCACGTACTTACCATTATCTACTCTTTTGTAGTGATTGGGTACTGGCTAAATTATAAATATCATTTTGACAGCGTGTTTGCTCCACGACAAGTATTCGCGCTCGTCAAAATTGGCGCCGTTGCCGGGGAGGCAAATTTCTAACAGTAAGTCGTCTGTGCTAACAGTTTGACTTGTTCTGTTTATGCAGGATTCTACTTCGGGCAAAGAGATTGTACCCTGGTACGACCCTGAGATCGAAAAGACCGCGAAGCGAATCCGAAAAGAGACAAGGCTAGCCAAAGCGTTAGCACGTGCCGCCCAAGAAGCTGCCCGAACACCAAGGGCAGAAAATCCGAGAAGGGCAAGGAGAGGTGAACCAATTACCCCACCAAGACCTTCACCGGAACCAGCCATAATGGCAAACCAAACTCTCAGGGAAATGATGTTCCCTGCCAATCTGAACCTCCGACCATCAGGCATCACTTTGCCCACTATCAACGAGAACTGGGAGATGAAGCACAACTTCATTCAAATACTACCTAAGTTCAGCGATATGCCCATGGAAGACCCACAGAGGCATCTTCAAGACTTCGAGTTAGCCTGCGGAACTATAAGGGGAGGGCCCCCTTTGAGTGAGTACATCCGGCTGCTGGCTTTTCCCTTTTCACTTGGGGATGGAGCACGAGAGTGGCTCTACACTCTGCCCGAAGGACAAATCACTACTTGGGCACAGCTCCAGCAGAAGTTTTTGGAGAAATACTTCCCTGCCGCCCGAATCCAACACATGCGAAGGAACATCAGTAGCATTAAGATGGGGGCGGGCGAAGAGTTTCCCGCATATTGGGCACGGTTTAAGCAGATGTTGGCAAAGTGCCCTCAGCACCAGATCCCGGATCACGACTTGATCCAATACTTTGTGTCTGGGCTAAGGATGCACGAAAGAACCCTCTTGCACGCTGCCAGTGGAGGGTCCATCCTGAATAAAAGTGCTGAGGAGGCATTTAAACTCTTCAAGGAGATGGCAGAGGAGTTCAGAGATGATGGAAGTGAGTTGCCAAGGACCAATTTGGGGACAACCACCGCTGCGGATTTAAAAATCGACAAACTGTGCAGCGCAATGGAGAAGTTTATGAACAGTATGGCCACCGGGCCAAAGAGAGGAGTGAAAGCTTGCCAAATCTGCCAGGGCACAGAGCATGCCACTGATGAATGCCCCTCACTGTACGACGAGGAGGTCAAAGCAATGGGGCAGAGCAACGGTAATGGGCAAGGAAGGGGGAAACCGTACTATGATAATAGGTATGGGAACAACTACAATGAGGGGTATAATGGTAATCAGAATTTCCAGCGCTACAATCAACAAGGGCAGTACCAACAGCAAGGCCCAGGAATGTACCACCAGCCCGCTCAGACCAAAGGGCCTACCTTATCTGAAATGATGGAAACTTTGGTCAAAGAGAATATTAAGTTCCAGCAAGAGAATGCCAAAGCCCGCCAAGAGAATGAGAAATTCAAGCAAGAGACTAGAGGGCAGTTCCAAAATCTAGGTGATGGAGTTATATTCTAAACGTCTAGTTTAGTGACAATATGGAAACTCTTTATCTGTGTTTTTCATTATCTATTAATCAAACAGTTCGCATTTTGTTTTATATACACTCTATGCTATAGTCCTAGATATATACGTTGTAGACAGTATGGCGTGAGGAGACACGCGGAAGATCATACTGTCGGTAACTCGTATACTATCGAACAGTAGCTCACGACTTAGATGGACAGGGACAATCCATCGGTACGTCGTAGTGTGACTGGTAGATAGTCGGTCTTGACTATCATGTTACACTCATACACTTGGTGTATTGAGCAGGACCACGGGAGGGCGTTCGATTTGTACTAATCGGAGTAATCGAACTAGACCTCAGACATTATGGATATATGAGTTCCTAATCCCTATATGATTATAGGTGCGTGTGTCCAATGCTCGGTTCTTTAATGTGCCAATGAGTGAGACTAATTGATTAGTCAATATCCTCGGTATATTGGGAATCGGAATTGTACACACGGCATGCTGTAGATTATAGACAGGAAACCGTGTCCCATTTATTGGGTTGATGATGTCCCCGAGATGAGCTCATAAAGTTTATCATGTAAACCCTGCAGGTGGATTTGTTCCACATGATAATAAGGATGAGTGGTACTAGTCTCGGATAATAAGAAATGAATTAATTTAATTATTAGTAATTAATTAATTCATGGACATGCGATATCTTAAACACAGGGAAAATCATATATGTAATTTCGGCGGAAATATTATTGGTAAAATAATATAGATTAATTAATTGGGAATTCAATTATAATTTTATAGTGGAATTAATTATAATTAAAATTGGATTTAATTAAAGGTTTTCTTTTAAGGACACCGGTTTAATTAAATTACAATTTAGCCTAATTAATTAATTGTCCTAAGGTCCCTAGTGTGGCCTATATAAACCCCTTATTCTCTCTTCTCCTAACCTAACTTACGCAGCTTTTATTTTTCTTCACTTGAGAAAATAAAACGTGAGAAAGAGGGTTTGAGGGAGAAGAAGAAGAGAAGACTCCGGTGGATCGTTGCCCACACAACGTCCGGCGTCAAGGGCTAGGATACACACTAGAAGATCTCAGGGTGTTCGCCTATTCGGCTTCTCCGAATCACGCAACAAAGGTATAGAATCGAAACCTAATTCCGCTTCGTTTCGTTTCTACTTTCTACGTAATTGCACAACAAATCATCGATTGGTTTCCGTGGCCTGGATTCGTGTTCCTCGGACCGCTGGGAAGTTTCTGACTTCCAGCACGGTGGTCGGATCGAGAAAAACGCGTCGGAAAGGGCTGAACGGGCGCGATCCGCTGCTGGAATCGCGACGCTGTCGGCCGACAGCTATATGTGTCGGCCGACACAGCCCTGTCGGACGACAGCCTTACGGCGTCGGCCGACAGACAGGGCAGAAGCCCTCGAAACGCGCGGTTGCACCTCCGGTGCAATGGCTGGGCGTGTTTCGGGTCTGGGGCTTCGCGTTGAGGTCAGTAGGGACGCCAAGGGTCGACTGGGCTTGTCCGGATGTTCGAGTAGTCGAACGGACTTGTCCCGGGTAGTCGATTTCCAACAATTGGTATCAGAGCCGGTTATTCGGTTTGTTGTGTTGTTCGTACGAATTGCTTGCAGGTTCAACCCGATTATTATGGCCAACATTATGGGATGTTGTATGATAATTTTGTTGTGGTTTGTTAAACTCTCGGGCTTGTCGAGATTGTTTTGTTTTTGGAAAACGTTGCTTGTTTGTAATAGATAAAAACGACGGGTTGAGTCGTTAGGTTTATTTATTTATTTCCGTTGTTTTTCCGGGCATGTATAGGGTCGATCACCTTGTATAGGATCGATGCCGGACTTAGTAGATTTATTCTTGTAATTTTTCTTACTATTTTTGGTGGATCGAGACGAGACCAAAACCCGAAGAAACAAGAGTCGAGGAGACGAACCGGCGACGGGCAGCCATCGAACACACCCCGTGTTCGCGATGGGCAGCAGTGGAGCTGGGATTCGTTCGACCCCACGGACGACTCAACGAGACTCGAGACGAGGCTCCAGTGGGAGGAGTTCGTCTCTTGATCTTCGAGCGAGTCGGTGGTGGACCGAGATCGAAACGAGCAACGAGATCCAAGAGACGTGCATTGGAGAACAATTAAGGCCATAATAATCGGGACCACGTTAATTGCTTTTTGCTTGTTTTACGTGCTTTATTATTATGCTTAATTGTTTATGCATGTTATCCCTTATCGTAAAATACTAAGTGGGAGAGGGATTGGAAACAATCCCGCGGTCTCCATTCTCTGTTTTGATAGTGATGTGTGTTGACTTACGAGTTGGCTTTAGTGTCATCCTCCCTATCGGATAAAGTCGACACACGGATATCACTGGATCAAAATTCGAATTAAATTCTACTTATGGAATTGATCAATTATATTTTTCAAAGCAATGCCTAATCTTTCTTTCAAAGACTAATTTCAACTCGACTCATTCTCACCCCGGGGAGTGGAATGGAGCCAAAGCGCTTGGTTATGTCGATGACAAAGATTAGAGACTTTCGAGTCATTTTGATGACTAGATCGATTGTCTGATTGGCTCCCTCACTTTGTGAGAGATAGGGCTCAATTGCATGATTGATCGCTGGTTAGAAACTTCGAGTTTCACTTACGAGATATCAAGCTTTGATTAATAAAATTGTAAAATTTAATAAATAGAATTCAATTAACAAAGTTGTTTGTTTAGTAAACGTCCACAAGAAAGTGGCTTGCTAAATTGAAACGGAACTTTGGGTTAATTGAGGCTCGACAGTTATAGAAAATCGTAAAGGACCGCATGTCAACGTAAACGTCCACAAGAAAGTGGCTTGCGGTGGATGTGTAGTTCCCGATCGGTTGACTTAGTACTGAGAAATGGTATACACTTAGGTACGCTTTATAGTATCCTCCCCATCGGAGTCACTGCTATAATGATGTACGACCAAATTAAAAGTCCAGTTATAAAATCGTTTGGATTAGTATACGTCCACAAGAAAGTGGCATGCTAGTCTGATGGGATTTTAGGATTGATTGGTAAATTTAATGATATTAATTGAGGGAGTTAATATCGAATTAAATTTGACTGTTTGATTTGTCTCTTTTATAGATATGGCACTCAACCCGCTGTCTATGATACTAAAAGAAAACAAACTCACTGGTCCAAACTATATTGATTGGAAGCGAAACTTGGACATTGTCCTAACTGCTGAGGAGTACAAATATGTACTCCATGACGTTTGCCCTGCTGAACCAACTAACACTTCCACTGATGAGGAAAAAGAATCATTTAGGAAGTGGAACAAGGCTGATCAGATGGCGCGGTGCTACATTTTGGCTTCTATGTCAAATGTGCTGCAACATCAGCATGCAGCCATGGCCACTGCCTATGATATGATGCTTAACCTCAAGGATTTGTTTGGTCATCAGGACAGGGCAGCCAGGCAAGATGCCATGAGGCAACTCATGACGGCTACCATGTCCGAAGGAACGCCCGTAAGGGATCACGTTCTTAGGATGATGAGCTATCTGAATGAGATAGAGATTCTAGGAGCATCTGTCGATGCGGATACCCAAATCGACATCATACTCCAGTCTCTGCCAAGAAGTTTTGAGCAGTTCCGCCTGAACTATAACATGAATAAGAGGTCTTATACATTGGCGGAACTCCTGACTGAACTTCAGGCGGCAGAGGGAATCTTCAAGGGCTCTCAAGCACTTGTGGCTGTGAAGTCAACTCTTCCTGGGCCTCCGGGCGGCAAAAGGAAGAAGAAGCAAGGACGGAAACCCAGTGGACCCAGAAATGGTGGACCACAGAATGGAGTGAACAAGCCTAAGGGCAAGTGTTTCCGTTGCAAGCAGTCTGGACATTGGAAGTCTAATTGTCCTCTCAGAAATGGAGGTATGAACTTTTCCTTAGTCACTGAAACATGTTTAGCGGTGTTATCCACCGGCACCTGGTGTGTGGATACGGGAGCCACTGATCATGTCTGCAATTCTTTGCAGGGGTTCCAGGAAACCCGGCGGCTTAGAGAGGGAGAGATCACCATCTACATGGGCAACGCTACGAAAGTGGCGGCAGTTGCAGTGGGAGATGTTTATTTATCTTTTAATAATAAAGTTTTGGTATTGAATAATTGTCTTTATGTACCGAATTTTAGAAAGAACCTTGTTTCGGTTTCTAAGTTGGTTTTGAATGGATATTCTGTTTCTTTTGATAATTCTGTTATTGTCAAGAAGAATGGTGATTATATCTTTTCTGGTACATTGATAGACAACTTATATATACTGAATCCCACGATGCAACAAGTTGAGTCGTTTAACACATCTAGTACCAATAAGAGAAAGGAGCCTTCTAGAATGAATCAAAAGTACTTATGGCATCTTAGGCTAGGTCATATTAACTTGAGTAGGATTCAAAGATTGATAACTGATGGAATACTCAGTGATGTGAAAGATGAGGACTTTCCAATCTGCGAATCATGCTTGGAAGGAAAAATGACCAAGCGATCTTTTAGTGATAAAGGGTATAGATCCAAGGAAGTACTGGAATTGATTCACTCTGATTTGTGCGGGCCTTTATCTGTCCAAGCGAGAGGAGGTTACGAATATTTTGTGACCTTCACTGATGATTACTCAAGGTATGGATTTATATACCTGATGCGCCGCAAGAGCGAGTGCTTTGACAAGTTCAAGGAGTACAAAGCTCTTGTGGAGAACCTTCATGGTAAATCCATAAAGACTCTACGATCTGATCGTGGAGGGGAGTACCTCTCGGGAGAGTTTAAAGCGTACTTATTAGAGAATGGGATTGACTCCCAGATGACTGCACCATACACGCCCCAGCAGAATGGTGTAGCAGAAAGAAGGAATAGGACTCTTATGGAAATGGTAAGATCTATGATGAGTTATTCAGACTTACCAGTTTCGTTCTGGGGATATGCCTTGGAAACAGCAGCGTATATCCTGAACTTAGTTCCTTCTAAAACAGTCCCTAAGACACCCTCGGAATTGTGGACCGGGCGCAAGCCAAACTTGAAACACATTCGGATCTGGGGTAGTCCAGCACATGTGCTGAAGCATGGGGCTGATAAGTTGGAATCACGTTCAGATATTCGGTTGTTTGTAGGATATCCTAGAGGAACGAAAGGTGATTTATTCTATAGTCCTAAGGACCAGAAGATCGTTGTTAGCACCAACGTTCGGTACTTGGAAGAGGATTATGTAATGGACCACAAGCCCAAGAGTAAGATAATACTTAATGAACTGAGAGGGGACGATCAAGGCTTAGATCCAACCCAACCGGGTGATACGCCACCACAGTCTGCACCTGTGGTCACTGAGGTTACACCGGAGCGTCGTCGTAGTGGGAGGGTTGTTCGACAACCCGACAGGTTCATGTTTATAGGTGAGTCTTCGGACTTGTTACCTGGAGAACATGAAGCCGACCCCTGGACCTATGACGAGGCGGTAAAAGATCATGATGCTCAGTCTTGGCAAAAGGCAATGAAATCTGAGATTGAATCAATGGATTCAAATCAGGTCTGGAATCTTGTAGCACCGCCCAAGGGTGTAAAAGCCATTGGTTGCAAGTGGGTGTACAAGAGGAAAAGAGGATCTGACGGGAAGGTTGAAACCTTCAAAGCTAGGCTTGTTGCGAAAGGGTATACTCAGAAAGAAGGGATCGATTATGAGGAAACCTTCTCGCCGGTAGCTATGCTAAAGTCGATCCGGATTCTTTTGTCTATAGCATCTTATATGGATTATGAGGTGTGGCAAATGGACGTCAAGACAGCATTCTTGAATGGGAATCTTGACGAGACCATTTATATGAGACAGCCAGAGGGTTTCATTGAGAAAGGCCAAGAGAATCTAGTGTGTAAGCTAAACCGATCCATTTATGGATTGAAGCAAGCTTCTAGATCTTGGAACATGCGGTTTGATGAGGTCATCCAGTCTTATGGATTCATTCAAAGTATGGACGAGTCGTGTGTATACCGGAGAAGTGACGGAAACAGTGTGGCGTTTCTCGTACTTTATGTAGACGACATTCTTCTAATTGGCAACAATGTGAAGATGTTATCGGACATAAAGGGATGGTTGTCCAAGCAATTCGATATGAAAGACTTAGGACAAGTTGGACATGTTCTTGGGATCAAGGTTATAAGGGATCGCCGGAAAAGAACATTAAGCTTGTCCCAGGCTTCATATATTGATACGATTCTAGCTCGTTTCAACATGCAGAATTCCAAGAGAGGTGCTCAACCTTTCTGCCATGGAATTCATCTATCTAAAGACATGTGTCCCAAGACACAAAAGGAGATAGATTACATGAAGACAGTTCCTTATGCTTCGGCAGTCGGAAGTCTAATGTATGCTATGTTGTGTACGAGGCCTGATATCTGCTATGCCGTAGGCATGGTAGCTAGATATCAGAGTAACCCTGGACAGGGTCACTGGACCGCTGTAAAGAACATACTTAAGTACCTGCGAAGGACTAGGAATTATGTTCTGAGTTACAAAGCGTCCGAGTTGATTCCTATTGGTTACACAGATTCGGATTTCCAATCTGATAAGGACAAGCGAAAGTCTACATCAGGCTATGTGTTCACATTGGGAGGTGGAGCAGTTTCATGGAAGAGTGTCAAGCAGAAATGCATTTCGGACTCTACCATGGAAGCCGAATATGTAGCAGCCTCTGAGGCAGCTAAAGAATCGGTATGGCTCCGGAACTTCCTTATGGACTTGGATGTGGTTCCTGATTTGCCTAGAGCTATCACAATTTATTGTGATAATAGCGGTGCAGTGGCAAATGCGAAGGAACCACGAGCCCACAATGCGAGTAAACACATAGATCGCAAGTACCACCTGATTAGAGACATCGTCAAGAGAGGCGATGCGGTTGTCACCAAGATTGCATCAACGGATAACCTGGCAGACCCCTTTACGAAGGCACTTCCAGCGGAAGCGTTCAAGAGACACGTGAAGGGGATGGGTATCGGATGTATGGGAGAGGGCAACTAGACTTTTAGTATAAGTGGGAGATTGATGGAGTTATATTCTAAACGTCTAGTTTAGTGACAATATTGAAACTCTTTATCTGTGTTTTTCATTATCTATTAATCAAACAGTTCGCATTTTGTTTTATATACACTCTATGCTATAGTCCTAGATATATACGTTGTAGACAGTATGGCGTGAGGAGACACGCGGAAGATCATACTGTCGGTAACTCGTATACTATCGAACAGTAGCTCACGACTTAGATGGACAGGGACAATCCATCGGTACGTCGTAGTGTGACTGGTAGATAGTCGGTCTTGACTATCATGTTACACTCATACACTTAGTGTATTGAGCAGGACCACGGGAGGGCGTTCGATTTGTACTAATCGGAGTAATCGAACTAGACCTCAGACATTATGGATATATGAGTTCCTAATCCCTATATGATTATAGGTGCGTGTGTCCAATGCTCGGTTCTTTAATGTGCCAATGAGTGAGACTAATTGATTAGTCAATATCCTCGGTATATTGGGAATCGGAATTGTACACACGGCATGCTGTAGATTATAGACAGGAAACCGTGTCCCATTTATTGGGTTGATGATGTCCCCGAGATGAGCTCATAAAGTTTATCATGTAAACCCTGCAGGTGGATTTGTTCCACATGATAATAAGGATGAGTGGTACTAGTCTCGGATAATAAGAAATGAATTAATTTAATTATTAGTAATTAATTAATTCATGGACATGCGATATCTTAAACACGGGGAAAATCATATATGTAATTTCGGCGGAAATATTATTGGTAAAATAATATAGATTAATTAATTGGGAATTCAATTATAATTTTATAGTGGAATTAATTATAATTAAAATTGGATTTAATTAAAGGTTTTCTTTTAAGGACACCGGTTTAATTAAATTACAATTTAGCTTAATTAATTAATTGTCCTAAGGTCCCTAGTGTGGCCTATATAAACCCCTTATTCTCTCTTCTCCTAACCTAACTTACGCAGCTTTTATTTTTCTTCACTTGAGAAAATAAAACGTGAGAAAGAGGGTTTGAGGGAGAAGAAGAAGAGAAGACTCCGGTGGATCGTTGCCCACACAACGTCCGGCGTCAAGGGCTAGGATACACACTAGAAGATCTCAGGGTGTTCGCCTATTCGGCTTCTCCGAATCACGCAACAAAGGTATAGAATCGAAATCTAATTCCGCTTCGTTTCGTTTCTACTTTCTACGTAATTGCACAACAAATCATCGATTGGTTTCCGTGGCCTGGATTCGTGTTCCTCGGACCGCTGGGAAGTTTCTGACTTCCAGCACGGTGGTCGGATCGAGAAAAACGCGTCGGAAAGGGCTGAACGGGCGCGATCCGCTGCTGGAATCGCGACGCTGTCGGCCGACAGCTATATGTGTCGGCCGATACAGCCCTGTCGGACGACAGCCTTACGGCGTCGGCCGACAGACAGGGCAGAAGCCCTCGAAACGCGCGGTTGCACCTCCGGTGCAATGGCTGGGCGTGTTTCGGGTCTGGGGCTTCGCGTTGAGGTCAGTAGGGACGCCAAGGGTCGACTGGGCTTGTCCGGATGTTCGAGTAGTCGAACGGACATGTCCCGGGTAGTCGATTTCCAACACTAGGAGCCCAAGTCTCACATCTTACTCAGGTGGTGGCAAAGCTGGAACAGAAAGGAGGTAATTTGCCCCCAAAAGTCGAAGTGAACAATGCTCATGTTAATGCCGTTCAGCTTAGGAGTGGCAAACCCCTTACCATCGTGGAAAAGTCTGCAGCAAGGGACAAGGAGCCCGTGTTAGAAGATCACCCAGTAATTGAGGAAGACCCTGGGACAGATATTGAGCAGGAAGAGGTAACAGTCAGGGCAAAGAGGGACAAATCCCCACCACCAAAAATTAAACCACCCTACCCGGGCAGACTGAGTAAAAACCGTGAGAAGGAAGAAACTCAAGAAATGTTCAAGATGTTTAAGAAGGTGGAAATCAATATGCCCCTTCTGACCATACTGAACGCTATGCCCAGATGTGCTAAGTTTTTGAAGGAACTTTGCACAAAGAAGGTCAAGTATCAGGATGATGCGAAGTTTGAGGTGGGGGAAAGTGTCTCTGCAGTGATTAAAAAGACTGGACCTACAAAGTGTGGAGACCCAGGCATGTTCTACATTCCGTGCATCATAGGGCATATGAAGATAGAGAAGGCAATGCTCGATCTGGGAGCATCAATCAACGTTATGCCCAAAACGATGTACGAAGACCTGGAAATTGGGCAACTGAAGCCCACTCGAGTTGTGATCCAGCTGGCTGATAGATCTAATGTTTACCCTGAGGGCATACTGGAAGATGTCCTGGTCAAAGTGGAAGAGTTGATATTCCCTGCTGATTTCTATGTGCTCGATATGGGCAGATCAAGAAAAGCCCCCGTAATGATATTGGGCAGACCGTTCCTCAAAACAGCAAGGACCCATATCGACTGCGAAACCGGAAGGCTAACGTGCGAATTCGAAGGAGAAACGGTCACCTTTGACCTCTACAAATCCATGAAGCACCCAGCCGACACCGAAGAGATTCACTACATTGACCAAATTGAGAAGGCAGTGGAGGCAAAGGCAATTCAATGTGGCAAGTATGACCATACTGAGATAGCCATTCAGCAAGGGCTTACGGAGTTTGATATGGAGGGCGAACCAGAAGAACTGCAAGAGGCAGTTGAGCAGTTAGACTCTCTGGAGGATTTTAAAGGCAACCCGGGCAAACCGATAGAAATCGAAGAAATGATCATGGTGCCTTCCCTTGAAAAGCCACCAATACTGGAATTGAAAAAGCTGCCCAAACACCTCAAGTACCTATACTTGGGAGATAATGACACTTTGCCCGTCATCATAAGTGCCTATTTGCAAGAGGCAGAAGAGGCAAAGTTGAAATATGTGCTGGGGCAGTACAAACAAGCCATAGGGTGGACTTTGGCTGACATAAGAGGGATAAGTCCAAGCATCTTCCAACACCACATTCTTCTGGAAGATGAATCTGTGCCCGTACGTGATCCTCAAAGGAAGCTCAACCCAGCAATGAAGGAAGTTGTGCTCAAAGAGATCAAGAAGCTTCTCAGTGTGGGCATAATTTACCCAGTGTCTGACAGCAAGTGGGTTAGCCCAGTGCATGTGGTACCAAAGAAGTCTGGAGTTCAAGTCATAGAGAACGAAAGGAATGAGCAGATTGCCACACGACTACAAACTGGGTGGAGAGTTTGCATTGACTACCGCAAACTGAACAAGGTAACCCGCAAGGATCATTTCCCTTTGCCCTTCATTGATGAAATGTTAGAGAGATTGGCCGGGAAGAAGCACTTCTGTTTTCTAGATGGCTACTCAGGGTATATGCAAATATGGGTTGCTCAAGAGGATCAGGACAAAACCACCTTCACCTGTCCCTTTGGCACCTTTGCCTACAGGAGGATGCCCTTTGGCCTATGCAATGCACCAGGAACCTTCCAAAGGTGCATGATGAGTATCTTCGCTGACCTTCTCGAGAATGGAATTGAAGTGTTCATGGACGATTTCACCGTGTACGGGAATTCCTTTGACTCCTGCCTGGAACACTTAGAGATGGTACTCAAAAGGTGTGTGGAGAAGAGCCTTGTATTGAACTACGAGAAATGCCATTTCATGGTCGAAGAGGGAATTGTCCTTGGACATGTTATTTCAGCTAAGGGCATAGAGGTGGATAAAGCAAAAATCGAAGTCATCTCGAAGCTACCATACCCAAGGAATGTGAAGCAAGTCAGAGGCTTCTTAGGGCATGCTGGTTTCTACAGACGCTTTGTGAAGGACTTTGCCCAAATTGCTCGCCCTTTGACCAGACTGCTTCAGAACGATGTAGAATGGGACTTTGATGAGGACTGCAAGGCTGCTTTCAACCACTTGAAGGAAAAATTGGTCACAGCGCCCATTATTCAACCACCAGAGTGGGGCATGTCGTTTGAGCTAATGTGTGATGCAAGTGGATATGCAGTGGGAGCTGTGTTAGGGCAAATGAAAGGGAAAGAAAGGCACGTGATCTACTATGCCTCGAAGACCCTTAATGCTGCCCAAAGTAACTATGCCACGACTGAGAAGGAGCTTTTGGCCATAGTCTTTGCCTTCGAGAAGTTTAGGTCATATCTGTTGGGCAGTAAGACCATAGTGTACACGGACCACGCTGCACTAAAGTACCTAATGGAAAAGAAGGAAACTAAACCAAGGCTAATTCGATGGATCCTGCTACTCCAGGAGTTTGACATTGAAATCCGGGACAAGTCTGGAAATCAGAATCTCGTGGCGGATCACCTCAGTAGGATTCTCCAGAAAGAAGAGGATATGCCTATCACCGAGACGTTCCCTGATGAGCATTTATATTCAATTACCACTTTGGGCGAAGAGCCATGGTTTGCTGACCTTGTGAACTTTATGGTTACAGGGATTTTCAGGGAAGGGATGACGTATTATGAGAAAAACAAGATGAAACGTGAGGCAAGGAGCTACGTCTGGGATGAACCCTATTTGTGGAAAAGATGTGAAGACCAAGTCCTTAGGAGATGTATTCCTGAGTCTGAGCAGCAGGGCATAGTGGATCACTGCCACAAGCAACCCTGTGGAGGCCATTTTGGGCCTAGGCGAACTGCAAGAAAGGTTCTGGATTGCGGATTCTATTGGAACACTTTGCTCAGAGACTGCTATGACCTATGCAAGAAGTGTGACGAGTGTCAGAAGGAAGGCAATTTGACCAAGCGAAATGAAATGCCCTCTGTGCCCATACTGCCAGTAGAGATTTTTGATGTCTGGGGCATAGACTTCATGGGGCCATTTCCGAATTCACAAGGTAAGGAATATATACTCCTAGCAGTTGATTATGTCTCTAAGTGGGTCGAGGCAAAGGCCACCACCACCAATGATTCGCGCATCGTGGCTGAGTTCCTCAAAGGGAATATCTTCACTCGCTTCGGTGTGCCCAGAGCGCTTATTAGTGATCAGGGGACCCATTTTTGCAACTATATCATTGAGAGGCTACTGCGGAAATATGGAGTCACTCATCGAATCACCTGTGCCTATCACCCCCAGGCAAACGGCCAAGCAGAACTCTCCAACGGGATTATCAAAGCTATTCTAAGGAAGACAGTTAGGCCAGAGGGGAAGGACTGGGCAGGCAAACTGGATGATGCACTGTGGGCACACCGCACTGCGTTCAAGACTCCATTTGGCATTTCTCCATACCGGATGGTATTTGGAAAAGCTTGTCATTTGCCCGTAGAGATAGAGCACAAGGCACACTGGGCTGTGAATAAAGTTAACTTCGACTGGGATCTGGCTGGGAACGAGCGAAAACTTGACTTGGTCGAATTGGAGCAGCTTCGCATTGAGGCATATGACCATGCTGCCCACTACAAAGAGCGGACCAAAAGAGCACATGACAAACTGATTAAGAAGAAAAAGATTGAGGCTGGACAGTTAGTCTTGCTGTACCAAACCAGAAATCAGTTCCGTTCGGGCAAACTGTCTTCTAAGTGGGAAGGACCTTACTTTGTTCACCATGTCAGCCCAAATGGATCTGTGGAGTTGAAAAGCAAAAAAGAGGATGACTACATATTCAAAGTGAATGGTCATAGAGTGAAGCCCTACTTTGGGCAAGAGAATCTAGAAGGGCAGCTTGCCCTGATTGAGTGATCGAATCAAGCAATTGGGTCCTGCCCGGGACTATAACTAGGGCGCTGGCCAGGAGGCAACCTGGTATTTTTGTTTATTTTTGTTATTTCCCTTTATTTAGATTAGGAATAAATCTACTTGTAACAAGAGACTTTGACTATGCCGCAAGGAAGGGTATGTTTGTTTTTGATCTTGCAGGAGTTTACTTTGGGCAGACTGAGACTTTGGGCATACCAGGAAGATGAGAATAATCAGGGATACGCAAGTAGGCGGTTGCGATTTTCAAGGACTGAAAACCGTCCCATCAGGGACTCTGCAGTTCCACCATCATCACGCCTCTATCCCTATCCACCCGCGATTCCCGATAACTGCCATTAACCCCTTGTTTTTCAAAATTCAAAAAATATATTATATACCCTTTTCTCTCTCTCCATATGGTGTCTACTCGTGCTAAAAATAAACTCAGAAAAATTCCCACCGGAACCCTAATTGATCTAACCATTGGAACCGCTGCATCAAAGTTGAAGAAGATGGTGTCACCAAAGCAATCGAGTCCTGCGAAGCCCAAATCCCCCACCACCGAAGAGGCCATCCACGCCGTTCCCCTGACCACCATCCTGCCGAGCCCCACCACGACGGAGACAGACAACACCCCAATCGACGATTTGGCCAAAGAAATCGACGAATCCAAAACCACCAGCGAGAAGGATCTGGAAACCCTAGCCACCGCCGCTCAAGAGGAAGAGGGCAAAGCCGCCACTGACAGCCCTCCGAAAAAGAAGCAGAAAAAAGCGGCGGGCAAAGGCAAGAAGAAGGTTACTCCCACCCCCACTGCCGGATCCACCTCCGACGACAAGGAAAAGGAAGAATCGACGGCCGCCGGTAAAACTCCGGTGGAAGAGGAAGACGATGAGGAGGTGATAAAAAGCCCAGCCCCCAAAAGCAGGACCCGCGCGTCCACAAAAAAGAGAAAGGCGGTTGACACCACGGCGCGCGAAATCGCGGCCCCCAAGACGGTGTGCTTTGAATCGCTCAAACTGATGGGGGTGGAGAAGGAGGTCCGAGGCTATTTCCAGGCTATAGGGTGGGAGCCGTTTCTTGAGTGGTCTGGGCAAATCAATGAAGGCGTCGTAAGGGAGTTCTTTGGGTCTCTGGGTATCAAAGAGACCAAGGACGAGGGAGTTATAGGAATTCAGTTTGAGCTGTTTGGTCGAGGTGTTTCTATTGGTGGTAATGAACTTGATTTGTGTTTGGATATGGCAGGTATTGCGGATCTGAAGTCAAAGGCGTACCAAGAGTCACTGAGGGCTTTGCCAGAGTACACAAAGAAGGAGCTGCAGAAGATCTGGAAGCAGCTGGGCAAAGGAGGCGAGTTCGTGGGGCAAAGCACCAAGTCAATCCAGCTGAAGAGCCATGCACTCAGGGTTTGCCACAGGATCCTGGCCATCAATTTCTTTGGTAAGAAGGACACCAGCAGTGTCGTCTCCCATCTCGAGCTGGGCATACTATGGTGCATGCATCAGAAGATTAGGCTGCATTTCAGTTCCTGCCTCTGTGTCCAAATGAAGTGGCTGCATACTCACCCCCTCCAGCGCCTCTCACTGGCCCACTTTCCAATGATGTATGCTGCGAAGATGAATCTGATCAATAAGGGCAAAGAGCTGGACATGATGATGGAGGGCAAGTTTGACATCCAGTGCTTCAAGCGCATGCAGGACATTGTGACTTTGAGTGACGGCAAAGTGAAGTTCCTGGAGGAGAAACCAGTTGCAGTGAAGGCAGAGGCGAGAGATTCGGTTGCTGAGGCTAAGGTCAAAGAGGAAGTTGCAGAGAGACAAGGCGCGATCGAGGCGCGGTTGGACAAGATCGAGAAGGTGTTCGAGGAAGTGAAGGCGATGATGATCGCGTACTTTGACTACAGTGGATTCAGGTACACACCTGCCTCCACCTCCTAATTTGTACCCTCCCTTGTTTTTAGTAGTTTTTAGGTTTTTATTTTTCCTTTTTGTTTTTGTTTGTTTTTGTTAAGGTCACCCCCGAGTCACTCTGGTTCGGGGGAGACTAGGTTGATCTCCCTGCTGACACACTTTGCCCAGGCAAAGTGTGTGAGGGGGCAGGTGCGCCAAATTTTTAGAGTCACAGTCTGGTCGTGGGTAGCCCCTACCAATCTTATTACTTTTGCACACTTTGCCCAGGCAAAGTGTGTGAGGGGGGAAAGGGAAAGGGCAAACCCCTGTTTCTAATCGAGTCAGCATGATTATGTGATCACTTTGGGCAAACGTACATACAGTAACTCAAAATTTATAGTTAAGATGCATGAAATAGGGATGATGGAACTGTTCTAGGCAAACTGTGAGAATTGAGCCAACATTGATATATGATTTCTTTCTTTGAGAGTCTGCTGTGATGTTTACAATGCCTGTCTTTGCCTGTTTGCTGAAATGAGTAGTTTGACTGAGTAGGGGTTGTTAGATGATTAGGGCATTTTCTTGTTTCCTTTTGCTTGAATAAATAACATTATCCCTTGCTAGCCCCTTTGAGCCTGATTGAATATTCTTTGTGAACCCATCTGGTATTATGCCCACATTACATAGGCAGCCAGAGAGATAAGAGGGAGTTAGGGCATAGTGTTGAAAAAAAAAGAAAAAAGAAAAGAAAAAAAAATAATAATAATAAAAAAAAAGAAAAAAAATAGAATAAATAGTTGTTGTGCTAAGGCCCGTAAGAAAAGGGGCAAACTGGCAGAGAAAAGGCTAACATCAAAAAGCCCTCTGCCCAAACAGAGCCTACTCCCAGAAAAATCTACCCTTATGAGCCCAACACTACAACCCAATAAAAGCCCCTTTGATAACCCCCCTGCTTAGTTAAAACAAACTCAGATTAGCAATAAGGCAAATTTAGGCAAAGTGGAATCACAGCAGAAAATGAGTGTCATTGAACCCATACACTGAAAAGAGAGAAACACTGTGAGGGAGTGAACCCAAAGACTTGAACAGCCTCTTGACTTATTTTTATCTTTACTTGAATTTTGTGTTATCTGTATGTACTATGCCTATACTGATCATGCTAAAGTCCTTTGTTTTATTTCTCTCTATTCCTTTCATTTCTTTTTTCACTTTGGTCTTGAGTCAGGCAAATCAGAGCCCACGCTTGGGGACAAGCGTATCCAAGTGTGTGCGGTTCTGATGAGCCATTTTATTTGCTCATCTTAGAGCATTTTTTCAACCTTTATTGAGTCAGTTTGAGTCGTTAACGTGTCTGGGAGGGCACAATTAGGTGTTTGGGCAGAGTGTGTGGTGATGCAGGTAACAGGTGGCGCACTGGGCAAAAGAGGCAAGGAAATCCCCTTCTTTGGGCAAAGTTCTGGAGCGGTAGTGACAAGCAACAGTTTGACCACATCGGGCAAATGGGTAAGGTCACGAAGCAGAAGAACCAGAAGTCTTACCAAGTACCGTGCCTGGTCCGACCACTTGTGGAGGAGAAGGAAATACCTGCAGACTTTGATTTGGGTAGAGAGCGGCTGAGGACAGACGATTCACTGTGGGCAAGGCGTCAGCGTACCAGAATCCCTGGATTCGGGGGATCTGACTTATCCTCCAAACGCGTTGACTGCTGGCGCCTATTCTTTAGGAAGGAGCAACAGTCGGGAATTCAAAATTCAAATTCGAAGCCTATAAAAGACGGGGCGCGACGGGCAGCAAAAAAAACAACATATTATGCACCGAGAAGTCGGAAGAGCCGCCGGTCCCGAAGTTCGCCGTCGCCGCCGGAGTCGCCGGAAAAGAGATCGGATCTGTTCGTCCGAGTCTCTTTATTTGTTTGCAGTAGATCCGACCTTCGGGTCGAGAAACAATTTCCTTATGTTTTGTTTTTAAGTTTTTAATTCCGTTTTTCGAATTCCTTCAAAAACGATTTTACGATTTGAAGCTATGAATAATATAGATCGTTTTTCCTTAATTGTTTTGTCTTTTATTTTCAGTATGATCGGCTAAGTTAATTGTGCATCTGGGCAGGGACGGATCAATGAGAAATTAGGGTTTAGTTAGACCGCGAGGTTGGAGGGGCTGAACTAACCGGTTGGGCGTTTGTTCCCGAGGCAAAGTTGATTGAGGTTTATTTCTGGGGAGTTTGGGTAAACTAGGACGACCACTAGTGAACCTTTACAAACTGGGATACTGGTGATTGGCAAACCGCATAGATTTACCTTGTAGTATTGTTGCGGGCATAGCACTAGAACTTGCAGGAGATGCGGTCGTATGTTTCGAGCATGCTATTGGCCGAGCGGGTCTGTCTAGAGGGTAATGTGGGTTTGGGCAAACTAGATCCATGTTTGGTCGCATAGGTTATCGAATTGTTCAGATCCAGGGGATTAGGCAAAGTGTTAGCTAGCCTTTTCATTACACAGTAAGGATAGATGAGGGGTGGGGCAACTGTTGGGCGTGACACAATAGGACCACTTTTGTCTTACACACCCCATAACTGCTGACAAACCGCTGGTAAAAATCCTTAGTGCCAATGAACGGTAGTTTGCCCTAATGATCCTGAGTGAAGTTGTCTGCCCGGATGCTTTGTTTACCATTTGATTTAAGTTTTCTGTTTAGTATTCTGTTAGATCCGAGTGATTTGTTTGTTTACTTTTTAGATCTGTTTAATTTGCATGTTAGTATGGTTAGCCGTAGTTAGGTCAAAGTGTGAAACGATTGCAAAACCGTTGTGCCCACAGCAATCCAAATTCAAAACTTTTTGTGACAACCCCTTGGGCAAAGCCGAGATCACCTACTGTAATTGCCTCCTTGTGGGACCGACCCCACGTACTTACCATTATCTACTCTTTTGTAGTGATTGGGTACTGGCTAAATTATAAATATCATTTTGACAGCGTGTTTGCTCCACAACAAGTATTCGCGCTCGTCATAGAGGCTCTGAAATTGTTGGATCTCGAGCGTGCCCACAGGGTGTTCGACGATTTGATTCAGAGAGCTTCGAAGTGCTTGTCGGGCTCTGAGGGAGAAGGCGAATCCGATCGAGCTCCCTACAGCTCGTCTAATACCTATCCAATCTTAGGAATTAGGTTTCATAAGATATAAGTATTTGGGTTTTACAATTTGGGCTCTGATAAAGGAGGCGAATTCGATTTTTTTTCTAATTTGAAATGTATTTTTAATTTCTTTTTTATTTATTAATCTAGCAAAATAACTATGTGGCATATTTTATTTTATTTTTTTAAAAAAATCAACAACATTTCGTGTCGCGATTGTTGGTCAGAGCTGCCACATCATTAATTGGTCGGTCAAAATTGAAAATTCCGGCAAAAAAAGACTAAATTGGACAAGTTTTTAATCTATATAGGACTAAATTGAAAATGTGTAACTAAATAGGACCAAATCGAGAATGACCCAACTTTATGGGACCAAGAAAAAAATTCGACCTATATATATACTATGTGTGTGTTACTTCTCGTATAATAGAATTATATATAATAAAATAAAATTAAATAGTGTAATATTCGAAAGTTACACAAGATTACGAATGAATTTGTCACGTGTGAGACTACGATAATCTTGAAAAGAAAAAGACTAGTAAAATATTCTTTTAATTAAGGTAAATTGACTACAATGTAAAGACGAGGGTAGAAATGAACAATAAAACAAATTGAAAAGAAAAAAGGGACTAAACAATTCAATAAAATAATATAATATTACTATGGTTTGAGAGACAATAATCACTAGCGCCGTTATACTCATTATTAAACTTATCGAAAAGATGAAATATAACTAAAGTATATAATATAACTAAAAGTATAAAATAAAGTATTAGTAATAATTATAATACCATTTAAATTTAAAAAATAACCACCATGTATAATAATCAAGAGTAATTTCGACATGTTACATTAATCTATAATTAAGAAAAAATAATATATTAAATTATAAATAATTATTTAAATGTACTCTTTTTTCAAATCTCCTTATCTTTTTTATTGCAGGAATGAATATATCATCAAAAGAAGAATTAGATCATGAATTAACCGCTTCCAAATTCAAAAAAACAAAATCCCAATTGTTTTTTCTATTTTAAATTTTTAATAAATATTTTTTGAAATGTTTTTTATTTTTCTAAATGAATCAAAACACAAAATTGAAGATTTTGTTTACTTAAATTATTGATGATATTAATTTTTTGAAATTGAGGTAATTGCTAAAGATGATATTTTATTTTTATGTTATTGAGATATAATTGATCTTTTTAATGTTTTCAATACAATTTTATTACACATTTTTTTATGTAATATTCATTTAATTAATAAGATATCTTTATAATTTATGACTTAAATCTTCATTTGTTTTTTTATGTGACTTTTGTAAAATGAACTGGTTTAAAAAAAATGTTAATAGATTTTTTCGTTTAATTATAATAAAATCATCATCCGACAAAAGTTAAATATTCCTCACATATTATTCAAATCTTCATTGTTGTTGTTTTACATAAATATTCATTACATATTATTAAAATATTTATTCTTGTTTTATATAAATTGGATTTTTTCATTAAAATATTTATCACATATTATTTAAATCTTTATTAATGTTTTACATCTATTTGAATTTGATAATGAATATTTTTGATTTAATGGATGAAGATTATATTATACATTATGCTATATTGTAAATTGTCAAAAATTGATAAATTTTCATTCTTACGATTATGTTAATTTAGATATTATATTTTTTTGTGAGAATTAATATAATTAATAAACAATGAGAGCTGAAAAGGACAGTAAAAAAAATGTTAATTGAAAATTTAGGTTAAAAAATTAATTTATATAATGATTACTAGTTGTACCTGTGCTGCTGCGCATACAGTTGTGCAATATAAATTGTCCAAATGAAAATATAGGTTAAAGAATTAATTTATATAATAATTACTAGTTATACCATACAATGTATATAAATTGCCCAACTCAGGAGCTGAAGGTTCTAATCAAGTTAATTAAAAAAAAACTCTTACAAATTAACTAGGTACTTGGTTGAACAAACATAAATGTAAAATGAAAAAAATGTATGGAAGGACAAATCAACATCAATATATTTATATATAGTACTGTATCAGTTACACGGTTACAATTTCCAGGACAATCGGAAGCGAAGTTTCTGATGACGATAAGCATTGGAAACTACTCGAGTCAAGCATATTGATCTTATCGCATGCTAATTGATGAAAAAATAATGAGTTTGAGCTCTAGTTCGACAATTTCTATATGGACCCTATGTTGTTTGAGGTACCATCTCGAGAAAGGACGAATTGACGCCTGGAATCATCTACTACATACTACTATATAAAGAAAAATAATTGTACCCTCAACTCATTGGGAAATTGATTTATAAATTGAAAAACTAAAGCGAAAAAAGATATATATATATATATATATATATATATATATATATATATATATATATGAGCAATAATGATAAGTAGACATGCTTTGAGTAATCACATCAGAATAAGAGAGAGCATATAATCAACGAAGTGGAGTACTACTAGTTAAACTGCTATTGTTTCCAGTTAAGTTGGAACCGACAAACTGGAGAATCTTTTGCCTGTGTTGACTCGTAGTCTAGTAATGACTCCAACTTGACATCCCTCCATGTAGAAACAGCCGCATCGAAAACCTGCGCTCTTGCTTCCTTGAGATCATTCAAACCATACATAAATTGGTAATTTGGGATCGGGACTTTTGCATCCCGTGCTTCCAGAAATCTTTTCACAAGGAAATTAAAATTTTGTGTTTCCGTAGGACGTGTATCCCATGAGGAAGAACATTGTATTTCGGTGACGGTACTCGTGTATTGAGTAATCAGCTTTGGGTGACATATCCGGAACAAACCATCAAAGAGAGCATAGCAACTTATGGATGGCAGGTGATCATGATAGATATTCAGATTCTCTATTTCAGTCGTGGGAAAACCTCTAATGTCTCCCCCCTCGTAATCAAAGGTGTCTTGAGAATCAACATGAAGCGAGAGTGATATCCTCGAAAGCCTCAACTCTTTTAGAAAGTTGCTCAGTTTGTAGAACCATGAAGCACTGAGGCAATTGGAATTATTTACGAATACACGAGACTCCCATTCCCTTGAATTTGATTGAACAGACAGTTCATCAGGGACGGATGAGTATTGATCAAAGGTCAACATACGAATACTTGGGACATCAAACTTGACCCTCCGAACACTCATCTTGTCAAAGTGCAGACTTTCAAGTGTAGGGCTTGAAATTATTAACTCTTCTGCCCATAGGTTTAGGGTTAAATCTTTTAGGGATGGAAATATAGACGATAAGTCAGCAAGAAATGTGTAGTCGAATCTCACATGTTCCAGCACCAGAGACTTTAGCCTATTAAGAGGACTAATAATAGTGAGCAGATCTAGACCATAACCACCAACAACATAACCATCACTAAATGGATCACGATCAACATCAACATACACATTGCACAATGAGAGTTTCTCAATCAAAGGGCATCTCGATATTATATGAAACATCGTATCGAAATCGCCTTTTATCCCAACACTTTGGAATCGAAGGAATTGAAGCCGCGAACAACGTACCGCTTCTCGATTCAGATTGAATATTTTGCACCCTTCCACGGTTAGTGAAAGGAGGTTGTCATATCGAAACACCTCATCCGGTATCTCAAAACCATAACCATCTAATTCTAAAGCGACACGAGTCGGTCCCAATTTCAACGCTCTACAAACCAACTTTTTAACAGCAGGACCAGAAACACTAGTATAGACCTTGTTATCGATATAAATGAAACGCATACGTAGACTGAAACTCTCAATATTCAGGTTCAAATTCTCGTACCTTTCAAGTGTCTTCTCCGCAAACTCCAAGAATTTCGGATCAACTTCGTCAACATGGTCGTATGCACGAAAGTCTGCGTGATCGAAATCTAGGTTGGGGCGAGTGAGCCACGCGCTTTGCCATGATTTGGAGAGGATCGTTGTTTGTGCAGCTTCTTTTGAGGTGAGGAAAGATTGTATGTGTTGGATTATGAGTTTTGGAAAATAGAACACATCAACAGATCTCTTACACATGATCGGAAACCCTTATAACGAAAACCTCAGACTCTGAAAACTAAGAATTAGGTTATTTATGAGAAAACCCTAGACTCTGAAAACTAAGAACCGGGTTATTTATAATAACGTACGGTAGTTATCTTCCTATCCACGGCACTTGACCTAATTATTCATATTTTTAATATAAAACATCATATTTTATTAATTAGACGGATTAATTTATCTTAATTATATATAGGGGGATTTTCAAAAAGGGTAAATATCTTTAAGTGAATTATACTCTAAGACCAATGTTTACACTATTTATAAAAAAACAAGATTTACCTATAAAGCCCTTTGAATTATTACACACCATGTAATATATGTCTTTATTAACCGATTATATGATTGTCTTAATTAATTCTATTAAATATACACTTACCATATAAAAACTTATACACTGCCAAAAAACGGTTTCCCAATTAAATATAGATTGCTGTAATACACTATATTCTTCAAAATACGTGAAACGGTTTCAGAAATCTTCAATACACATTATGTGATTCTCTCGCCGGCGGCGTCTTCGTGGTAGTGTCTACGATCAAAACTTGAAGCGACTTATTGTTAAGGTAAGTTTTCCCAATTCATTATCACCGTTCTTGAAATTAATTGGTGAATAGATTCGCTACCCGATTTAGGATTTTTGAATTTTGTGTTTGAATCTACCCAAAAGTTTAATTTTAATGTTTGAGTTGACATAGTGTATTAGTTTATCCGATTGCATGTTTTAAAAGTAATTTACAATAGAATCGACTATGCAAATTTTAGTTTGGATTTTTTGTGTTACAGTACAAAGAATTTCATGAAAAGGTACTGGGTAGGTGAACTTTAGTGGCAGTATCTATGTTTCATCCTGATTCAGAGCATTATATGGGCAACATCTTATTTTGTTTTTTGTTGAAAAATAAAATCTTATATGAAACTATTTTGTTTTGATTTCATTTGCACACTAACAAAGACACTGTCCAAGTCCTATTTTCCAGTCTCATTTTCGTAGCGGGATATACGACACTGACTTTTGAAGTAATGACAGTGACAACACTTTTGCTAATGCTCAAGCAGAGCTTCTTGAATCCACCAAACAAGAAAAGATCTTGCTAAAGATGTTATGAAGGTGACCATATAGTTTGAAGGTATGTTTCAGTTAGTTATGTAGTTTGAACTATGAATTCTGAAGTTTTAACGACGTTATGAAATTTATTTCTTTTTACAAATTTTGTATCAACAAAGTGCTTTATGCGAATGATATTTGTTCGTACATGTATTAAATTTTGCAAGCAATGTGAATGTATTTTGTCGTCTTCCTCGTATCTCCAAATGATAAGCAAAAGTAGTTGTAATAGATGGAGGGAGTATTTCCTCTGTTAAATCTTTCTAGCTTTCTATTAGGTACATTTTCAACGTTTTACTTAACTTGTTGGTTACTGCCTCTAATTATTTCAGTTGTTAAATATACACTTTTCATATAGGACAATACACTACCAAAAAACCGAAACATATTAAATATACACTTTCCATATAGACCAAATACACTACAAAAAAATCTCACTTCATTCCCTCCCGCAACAGATAGTTTTTCCGGCTACGCAATGAATTGAAGGCTGGTGAATTTCGATCGCACCAATTTTCTTCAATTTAGGTAATGTTTATGCTTACCGGTGGATTTACTATTATTCTCGCGGTGCAATAAATCCTGTTTGTTGCTTGTGCTTGATCAATGGTTTCAAGTTTCGACATTCTTTGTTTAATTCCTGCATACACTATTTGGTTGTTGTTTTTTGAATATACCACTTTCTTCCTTGATGTTTTAAACTTCATTTACATGTCTATGACAGTATAAGTTTATTATAAAATATTAAAAGTTTATAAACTATATTTCTTGTATATTTTATTCTCTGCAGCATAGATAACCAAAATTATATGTTCTAGATGATAGAGAAAAAGACATCAAGATTATTTTTAGATATAGAAAATTTATATGACTTGTTCGTATGTATAAAACGTTGTAAACATATGAGTCCGACGATTTTGTAAACAAACTATTGCATACACTATTTTACATATGTGTGCATACACTTTTGGATACACTGATTAGAAATATACCACTCTTGTTTAAGTACGAGTTGTTTATATTATTTACTAATTTGAAAAACTAAAATTTTATCAATGACACACCACTAGTCATTACACATTTCTGTAAAGCTTGATTTAATGGTTGACTTAGTGTATATTAAGGGATGACTCGACTACGTATATGAAACTTCTAATACATACACTATATGTGCATATACTAGCGAATACACTGATTGCATACACTAGTGCATACACCTATATGTGCATATACTATTGCATACACTAATTCAACATATTACACTATTATTTAATAATTTGAAAAACTAAAATTTTGTCAGTGACATAACACTAGTCATTGCACATTTAGTTAAACATTGATTTTAGGGGTGACTTAGGGTATACTAGGGCTGGAAACGAACCGAGCAGCTCGCGAGCTGCTCGAGTCAACGCTCGACTCGAGTTCGGTCAAACTCGAGCTCGAGTCGAGCACTATCCTAAACGAGCCAAGCTCGAGCACCGATCCTAAAGAATCGAGCGGCTCGCGAGCGGCTCGAATGTATATAATTTTAATTAAATATTTTTAATATTTGTATATATATCAAATCGAGTCGAGCTTTTCGAGCAATTGGAGTCGAGTCGAACTCGAGCAATACGAGTCGAGTTATTTAAACAAATGGGAGTTGAACTAATCGAGCGAGAAAAGTCGAGCGGCTCGATCGAGCCGAGCTCGAGCTGCTCGATCGAGTCGAGCTCGAGCAAGAAAAAAAAATCACGAGCCGAGCTCGAGCACCCTCCCGAGCTGCTCGTCGAGCTCGAGCTCGAGCTCGAGCCTGCTATTTTTTTTTCGAGCCGGCTCGATAAACTCAAAGTTCGACTCGGCTCGACTCGTTTCCAGCCCTAGTGTATACTAAGGATGACTCGGCTACTTATATGAAACTAATACATACACTGTATGTGCATACATTGATTGCATACCCTCCTGCATTCACTAATGCATACACTATATGTGCATATACTATTGCATACACTGATCCAACATATGTGCATACACTATTGCATACACAGATTATACATACATGACTCTAGTTTACGTACGAGTAGTTCAATATTTATTTCAATTTTTAATAGTTTATTCACTAGTTTTTACGTGTTTTTGAGTCTAAGACTGTCCAGTTTAGGAGCATCGTGCCTTCTTAGAACGACCCGGAAAACAGCCCATTACGGAGGGTGTGCGGAGGATTATTACTCAGACGCCATTTGCAGCCATATTTGAGAGCTTCTTCAGTGGGAAATTGACTGTTTCAAAGTCCAACAACCAGCTTGTGATTATTCTCAACGCTTACAATCACGAAGATGGTTCCTTTTCCTTCGGAAGTAGTCAGTTTGAAATCACTATGAAAGTCGTTGGAAATATCCTAGGGCTGAATGTTGCCGGAGAATATATCATCGAGAAAGATACCCCAGTGTCAGCTATATAATTTTTATCGCAATCAACTGTTAGCTAGCACATCCTTAGTACTTTCAATTTTTTAGTGTCAAAAGTCTACATCAGCCTTTTCATATTTATCATGGTTTTAGTTTTTGAAATCGCAAACTCAATTAGAACTAAGACCTTAAACTGTCACTGTCATAAAAATCATTGTATGAAACAATTTCTAGCATTATGTTATTTTGTTGTTCTTTTCTTGCTTTCATTAAATTCTTGAGTATACACTACCAGGTCTATCCTTCAATGTAACTATGTAAGAACAGGAGGTTAACAATGCAAAGAATTGTCCAGTTGAACACAACAAGAAGCAGTTATTATAAGGTGCATTTGAGACAAATGTTAGATAGTTACATACATATATGTATTACTGGTTGTTTATAATTGCTTCTCACTGGGATGTAAGAACATGAAGTTAATAAAACCAATTTATTTAACTAAACACAACCAGGGGTCGTTATCATTAGGTGCATTTCGGATAAAACAAGGATTGTTACATACATAGTTATACTATGAGTTGTATACGTAATTAAAGTGTAAAATTGTAATACAAACTAATAATTGAGTACACGTTGTTCTCATTGAAATTCGATTGTAAAAAATCTACACATAGTTCTTGAAAAAAAAAACAAGACCAAAGAAGTTGAAACAAAAAACATGAACAATCATACACACTCGTTTGGTTCTCCCATTAAATTCAAAAAAGTACACAAGGGCGACAATATCAGTTTTATTTTAATAACATCAAAAAAAGTGTTACATCATTCAACTGATTACAAAGTGTTCTTATTCAACCTCGTTTGAAACAAGTGATTACTAGTTTCATAAATTCTGTGAATGGTAGGCGTATATTATCGCATAGCCGGTATATGAGAAGTTGCCCCCAAACGATATTGAAGTCTCTTTTCCACAATACAAAATCCCAGCAATGAAAAAAGACACATAGAACCTGAAATTTTTTTTTAGCAAATTGACTAACAGTATGTAACTGGTTTATACTGTGCATGTTAGCGAAGACATGTAACAAACATATATATAATGATACCGATCGATAAACAACATACAATTTCCAAAAAGGGAGAAGTTGCTGCCACATAAATCAAGCAAGCAATTAAATCCAAAAGCAAAGGAACACTTGCTGACTTATATGATTCAAACTCGAAAAACCGCAATATACATCTTCAAATAAAAAGGAAACACTGATGCGCAAAAATCGAACAATGAAACTCAACCAATAAAGACATGTAACTTAACTATAAACTATGAAAATTGATCGGTTGAAAAAAGAAAAAGGACAATTAGCTTACTTAAAACAATGATACAAACTGAAAAAACCGCAATATACATCTTCAAATAAAAAGGGGGAAGTTGCCGCCACACAAGTCGATCAATGAAACATAAAAGAAAGAACTACCAGAAGCTTTAAACAGTGAGGAACGAGCAACGAAATCAACCCACGAAATTCAATTGTATGTCTACAGTAGGTATCGTGTAATTCGTGAAACGAATTCCGTGAGATAATTCATGAACAAGTGGAGAAAAAACTACCCTACGCAAATCCAAATTAAACAGAATAATTATTTGGGGGCTTAAGAACCTTTTTTCTCTTGGATGCTGAAGAACGACTAGTTACGGAAAAAAAATCACAACCTCCATCACAAACTATTTAACGAAAGAAGCAAAAAAGACTTATATCACAAATCTTGTTCAAAAAAGTTTAAGATTCGTATACAATAAATTATAAAGGTTATAGATGACATTTCAAATTTGAAAATCATACATAAATTATGATTACACTAAAAATTAATACATTAAATTATATATGTGCAAAACATTTATTACCTTTTTTAATAGAAAGCTAAAGTATGATATTTTTTTAAAAATCTAAAAACCATTCTTATTTTTTCTCTAAATTTTCCTTATATATAATAGTCATTATCAATTTTTAATACCTTATTTTATATAATTAGAAGGATAAATATATATATTAATTATATAAGAGTTTTCAAATTTGATTTGACTTCCAAAAATAAATAAAAATGTGTGAAATAATTTTATCGTTTTTTTTTTACATAAATTGCAACAAAGATACATGTCATCTCCAAGATAAAAAAAAACATTGGGTGAATTTGATTTTGTGTGCTTTGATTCATTTACAAAACAATAATGTTAGAGTATATTAGTATATTAACATATTTATTAAAATATGATAATATATTGATACATATTTGTATATATCGGATAGGTTAGGTTAGCTGTAATGTTGGATAGATTAGCTTAGTTTAAGGAAGTCTTTGGACTATAAATATTGCTGTAAAAATACTTTGTAGACGATCGAAATATCTTCCTCTTTATGGTATCAGAGTACGGTTGTTCCTCTCCTAAAATCCTTCCGCTTTGCGCCGTCTTTGTGTTTCTGGTATTTCTTTCAATTTATTTTATTTTTTTTAAGCATATTATCATGTCATCTTCCAAATCCTTCTACCATCCGGCCTTGTGGTGTCGAATATCAAAAATCACATCGCCATCGTCCTTGATTTGGAAACGGCTCAATATGCGACATGGGCAGAACTTTTCAAAGTTCATGCTCGATCCACCCGTACGTGTCTTTCATCATATCATTCAATCCGAGAAGAGCAAGGTCAAAGAATTTTGGATCAAGTACGGGGATGAAGGAGTTGCTCTGACGAAAGTATTTTTGTGATCGAAATCGAGGTTCCCGCGATTGAGCCACGCGCTGCGCCATGACTTGGAGAGGATCGTTGTTTGTGCGGCTTCTTTTGTGGTGAGGAAAGATTGAATGCGTTGGGTTATGAGTTCTGGGAAATGACTCAACACTCCAACGACGACTCTTACGAATTCTCTTCGACATCATTAATTGGAAACCCTAAACCTTAAGAATTAGAATTAAACGTATATACTATATACTACGTATACTCTCTCTCTCTCTCTCTCTCTCTCTCTCTCTATATATATATATATATATATATATATATATATAGCTTTCCATCCACGGAATTAACCTTTCCTAATTATTTCCTAATTAAGAATAATTGCCTTAATTTTTCTATTTGTTAATTCGTTGTTTCTTAATAATGTATTTTTCTATGTTATTTTCTAGTAATTTTTTATATTTGAAAATAGTTGTTTAATATTTTGTATTTAGGATACTTAGTTAATATTTGACAGTACAATATCGCTAAAAGGTTGAAAACTAAGCCAATTGAGCCTAGCATTACCCTATCGAGCATAATTGGCCTAGAATTAACCTTATCGAGCGTTTTAGATAAAAAATAAAATGAGTTTGATCTTAAAATTAATATCTCTGACCTATTTTTTTTTCAATTTTGATTCTAATTAAAATCATGTGATATAGACCAAACAATATTCATAACTTCGATCTTCCCATAATTTTATTTCCCATAATTTTATCGTTTTATATTTCTTATTTGTTTGAATTCGATCATGAATCTTGCAAATTGTCATACATAATATAAATGAGTATAAATCATATATTTATCCCAAGAAATATTCACTACTCTCTCTCTTATTTATTTGAATTCGATCACGAATCTTGCAAATTGTAATACATAATAGAATGAGTATACATATATTTTAGGACATGTTCTTTTGGACTGAAACCGGCTGAATTGAACTTAACTTAAGCGATCTGAATTGAACTTAAGTGATCTAAATTGAACTGAATTGATTTTTTTATAAAAGTAATAATAATTTTTATAAATTATTAAATATTTTTTTTAAAATATTAATCATATTATGAGAGTAACTAGATTTTATATTTAAGGGAAAAATGGCAATAAGGCCATTTTTCAACATTTTATGACCAATAAGGCCAATTTCTAATTTTCGTGTCAATTAGGCCTTTTAGTTCCAATTAGGCCAAAAAATATATTTTGGAGGACGAAAATACCCTCTTCCCTCTTTTCTTCTTGTTCGCGTGTACCAAACACAGAATCCCAAATCTCTGTGCTCCGTGGCCAGATACATCCACCCGCTTGGAGGCACCGCGCTTCGAAATCAAAATCCCGGATATACTCTCGATCTCCGTCGTCGTCAAAACAAGTCGCGTGCTGCCACAGTTTCGATGAAGCCCCCCCGGCCGGCTCGCTCCCCCACCCGAGCATCGGCCTCACTAGTAGAGGAAGCGCGCGCGTGCAGGAGGAGGGACGACGTCGCCCCCGCGAACGCCGCCGTTCTCGGAGCTCCCAACGACAGGAACGCGACGGGCCTGCTCGAGTTGCCGTTGGTGGGGCTGGTGTTCCGGGGCGCGGAGATAACGGTGTCGGGCGGGCGGTTGCTGTACCGGGTGGCGAGGGTGTGACGCGGTGCATTGCTTCACATTCGAGAACTCGGATCTGCTGGGGATCGAGGCAAACATCATATGCTTTTGAAGAGCTGAGCAGACGAGCTCATACTCAGAAGAAATAAACCAGAAGCATGATGATGATTCTCTCTATTTTTTATTTTTTTATTTTGTTATTTTTGGTCAATGTCCAGTGTTTAGTTGTACATTTTCATTTTGTAAGCATTAAAGTGTGTTTTTATGACATTCAGTGAGTTTTTATGACATTCAGTGTTAAAATATGACATTCAGTGTGTTTTTATGACATTCAGTGTTAAAATATGACATTCAGTGTGTTAAAATATGACATTCAGTATGTTCAGTGTTAAAATATGACATTCAGTGTTAAAATATGTCATTCAGTGTTAAAATATGACATTCAGTATGTTCAGTGTTAAAATAGGTCATTCAGTGTTAAAATATGACATTCAGTATATTCAGTGTTAAAATATGACATTCAGTGTGTTTAGTGTTAAAATATGACATTCAGTGTTAAAATATGTCATTCAGTGTTAAAATATGACATTCAGTATGTTCAGTGTTAAAATAGGTCATTCAGTGTTAAAATATGACATTCAGTATGTTCAGTGTTAAAATATGACATTCAGTATGTTCAGTGTTAAAATATGTCATTCAGTGTTAAAATATGACATTCAGTATGTTCAGTGTTAAAATATGACATTAGTATGTTCAGTGTTAAAATATGTCATTCAGTGTTAAAATATGACATTAAGTATGTTGTTATTCAGTGTAATTTTATACTCAGCTGTAGTTTCGTCTATAGGGCGGCATCATGCCACATAAGCAGCCCCTTGAAATTTTAAGAAGACAGTAAAAATATAGGGGCTCTTAGCTGTCTGAAAGTATGCTAATAAGAGACATCATACAGACTATAACAAAGTCGATAACTTTCTATCTTAATGTAGTGAGAACTTTCGATAATAATCTTAAACATTCTTAATCTTCTTCCTCTTCTTCGTCTTCATCATCTTCAGACCCATCAACGCCGTTCTCCTGCACGAAAGAACATCATAGATTACATTTAAACCCCAGCTAACTTTGAAAACTACAGCCACATTAGTCATGCATTTTGCAACTATCTATTATTTGCAAAATAAAGAAAACAACAAAAATTGCGACATTTTAGGATAAAGAAACATGTTCAAGTAATGCAAGTCAGATTATGTATTTTTATTACCTCATCATCATCATCCATTTCAAGCTCATCTTCGTCACTAGGATCCTACAGCAAAAAACACAAAGAACAAAATCAATAAAGCAGGTATACTATATTAATATGTATGTAGATTGCCACCCTACAGCTGAGTATGAATTTTTGGATAAACGAAACTCAACACTGAATGAAACGTAAAAACACTTAATGTATTTGTAAAATTTTGAAGGAAACAAAAATAGAAAGTCTAACCTGCTGAAAATGCACGAGATGAACTAATATCAACCAAGACACATTTTACCCTCGGGTCTGTTTCCCATTCATCAAGAAAGCTCTTATATCTGATGTCCATATCTACATTAAATCCAATAAATAAATCCTCAGCAATCCATGTTTTCAAGCAGCAGAAGGCAATAAACTCACTTTTTTTTTTACTTTTCTTTTTAACTAACTAAACTAGTAAATAAAATAAAGTTAGAGTTTCAAGAGGTCAAACCAAAATTCATAGCATTAAGGGCTTTGGGGCGATCAAGTGTTTTGAGACCTACGCCAAAGTGTTTCATCGGCGGAGATGAACGGGCAGCAGGAACTTCTCTTTGAACACTGGCTTTTGGTGGTTGGGATCGATCAACTCAAACACACAAGCATCTCCCACTTTCAGGCGATTATCCACAGCAAAAGTTTTCCATTTGGACCCTGAATAGTATGCCCGAGGTTCTCGAACTTGATGAAAGGAAATTTGAAACGGAACCCGACCCGCACTAACCTCAATCCAGCTGCAAGCCGCTGTCTTTTTCATCCCTTTCCGTCTCATGCAAACTCTCATCCTCGCAGCCTCTTTCCGCCTACCAGCTGCAAAATAAATGTTCGATAAGAAACACACAAATAATCGTACCATCCCCAGAGTGTATGAAACACACAAATATTCACTACGTATTTACATATAATAGTACCATCCCCAGTGTGTGTATAAGAAATAGAGCAAATGAAACTAACACATTCAAAACTGAAAAAATAAGAAGAAAAAGAGGTTAAAGAGATGGATAAAAGACGTACCTTCCGCAAAAAAGCACCAAAGCCGACCACACAACTTGTGCATTTTGTGACAGCTTCATCAAGGACCAGTTCAAGTAGAACAATGAAATGCCGATATTGTGCTCGATTTTATTGTTGTTTTGGGGTGTGTTTGTGTTCATTTTTTGTACATATATGTGTGTGATCATTGAGGATTTGCTTATTATTGTCGTGACGGAGCTCATGCGTGGTATGGTCGAGTTTTCATGTCAAAATGTAGGGAAAACGGAGCAAAAATGGATGATGAACCGAGCTGGAAAGTGCAGCAACTTCGTCGCAAAAACTGCTATCGCTCGGTCGGATTCGTGTTCCATGCCATACACGGTTGGAAAGACCTTGAAGTCAGGAATCTATGGAATTTTGAATCACGACGATCGGAGTTCGGACGAGAAAGATATGACGAGAATCGGTAGGCTGCGCAAGCAAGTAACCAAAATTCGGAGAGGAGAAAGATATTGTAACAGTTCAACCCGCGGTAGAACTCTCATTGAACCAGCGTGGACTCTCATTTAACCCGCGGTAGAACTCTCATTGAACCAGCGTTGACTCTCATTTAACAAGCGTTGACTCGCGGCAGAAGACTTAAATGAGAGTGACTGGGAAACAAAATTGTTGACTGGGCGTTGACTTTCATTGACCGGGTGTTGACCGAGGGCTAGAATCGACATTTCAAGCTTATTTTTGGTGGGAAGATTATGAGGAACGGTTATTCCACTTGGATGAGTATAAAATGATTGGGAAACACTCTTCCCACACAACTTTTGGACACGAAACAAATCGAGAGCTTAGAGAGAGAGACTAGTGCAAATTGAGATTGGAGTTCATCTTCCCCAAAGTTCAAGCATCCATTGACGACGGATTCAAGCTCGAACGACCACGGAGACGAGAGATTCCATCAATTGGCTACACATTCCTCTTCCCTTTCCTTATTTGTTTTGTTGTTATTTCTTATTTTCTAGTATTGAATTGTGTTGGATTTGTATGAGACTTGAGATATTGCTTGAGATTTATGTTGATTATGCTTTGCTATATTGATTCCATGCTTGAGTTGTTAATTTCAATGGCTAGAAGTAGCTAATTTCTCATTAGGAGATGAAGTGAAAGTCATGCCTACAAAGTGTTTGATGAAATGCTAGAGAGAGTTTAAATTGCCCTAATTGATTTATTTTCGAACCACGATTGAGTATGATCTTTAGTGAACGGGATTAAACTCATTTGGGGATTAAAATGATTGCTATCACCGGGAACGGGGGCTTTCTTCCTAAGGTTCGATTATAATCAATTATTGTTCAAAACTTAAGGAACGGAATTGGTCATCTAGTGAATTCACCACCATCAAGGGGTGCTTTACTAGGGAATTAAATCGATTAGCGTACGGTGATCGTTGCTTTTCTTTCCGGTCCAATTCTCGAACTTAAATACAAGGTTGTATGATTTGGAAGAGGATTACAACCGGATTACTCTCTTGTGTTTCATAATTCACTTTGTAGGACGACTATTACTTTACCTCCGATTTTCTCCCATTTGATACTCATTTATTGCATTTGCTTGTCTACTTGATATTACACTTGTTATTTGATATAAATTGAAATGTAATTTACTACGAAAACCCCTCACTCTAGTCCTCCCTCGGATTGATATTCCGAGTGGTCGTTTACAACGAACTCTCGATTTTTGAAGCGAGACTAAACACATTTCTCTTTCCTTGTGATCGAAAAATGCTTCTTCAAAATGGCGCCGTTGCCGGGGAGGGCTAGTTGAAGTTTTCTAGTCATGTTCTTTTCAATTGCTACTTGTTTTAGTTTCATTTACTTTGCTTTGATCATGCCCCCCATTAGTTTAATTAGTTTAGCTTTAGCTAGCTTACTTGAGTTATTTTTGTTGGAGTTGTGTACTTAATGTCTAGATTTAAGTGACAGAAACTCACGATCCATTGCCATTAATCTATTTAACTAAATGAACAATTGTTTGCGTTTAATTATTTATAATTAAATATATGCAAATCATAGTCCTGGATTTTATACGTTGTAGTTAGTATGGTGTGTCGGGCCCCACACAGAAGATCATACTATCGGTTACTCGTATTTAATCGAACAGTTGCTCACGACCTAGATGGACACGGACCAATCCATCGGTATAGTCGTTGTGTGAGAGAGAAAATAATTTGTCTTAATTATTTTATCACACTTGTACACTTGGTGTATTGAGCGGATCGTTGAGATTCATCGATTAGGATTGCCGGCGATAATCGATTCGAGTCTCAGTGTATTTTATTCTTAATCCCCGATATTATTGCGGGTGTGTATATTTAATATAAGTGACTTTGATTTACCAAAGGAATTAACCGATTTAATTATTGGGTTAATTACCGGTTAAGTTGGGTCACTATATTTTATATATGACATGCCGTGAATACTTGACGGGAAAGTGTATCCCGGAAGGGTTGATAATATCCCCGAGATGAGTTCATAAGGAATTATTATGTAAACCCTGCAGGTGGATTTAATCCGCATAATAATTAAGGTTGAATGGTACTAGTCTCGGATATAAGAGATGAATAAATTAATTAGCAATAAATTAATTTTATTCGTGGATATTTATATCTTAAATACACGGAATAAATAATACTACCGGAGAAATATTATTTGATATAATATGGTTTAATATTGGGAGTGCAATTAATTTTATATAGTGGAAAATAGAATTAATTAATAATAGTAAGGATTAATAGATTTGGGCTTGGGCTCAATTTAATCACTATTATTGGAAGCCCAATATTCCACCTCCTTAAGATCCCCTACGTAGCCTATAAAAGCACTACATGGTCTTCACAATTAGACAAGACAAGATAATCATACTTGATTAGTCTAGAGAGTTCGTGAAGGAGATCCATGGAGTTCGGTAGATCGTCGCCCACACGACGTCCGGGCTAGTGCAAGGAATACGTCGGAAGATCTCAAGGTCATCGATTGATCTCGTTTCTCCGAACAACGAATCGAAGGTAAAATCGTTAAACACCCTTGATGATTTTATTCGATTATTTATTGAAAATACCGTAGAACCAAGATCCGAGGACGAACCCCGGAACGAGGACGAACCGGGCGGTGCTGGTGAAACCACCGGACCGCCGCGGCTCGAGGATCCCGTGGGGATCGAACCAAACGCCCCCCGGCTGAACCGGGGGCGTGCGCATCGAAGGACCCCAGCCCACGGCTGGGGGTGCGATCGAACCCTAGGTTCGATCGCGGGGTGGCAGCTGGTGCCGCCGCGGCTCGCTGGGCGAGCTGCCCCCCTCCCCGACGGCGGTGAGTCGCCGGACTCACCGCGGGGCTGCCGCTGCAGCCCCAACTGATCGATCGCACGATGCGATCGATCCATGCGATCGCATGAACCCCGGCTCGCGGGGGTTCGGCTGGGGGCGGGCCGCGTGCCTTCGGGTGCGTGGTCTCCAAAGGCCGGACTCCGGCGGATGAGTCGTCGTTCGTGTGATCTCCGGCGAATGGTTTTTGATCGGGTTATTGTTTCCGCAAATTTTAATAGCCCGGGATATCGAATTCCAACAATTGGTATCAGAGCGTGGTTTACGTTGGCGGTATTTTCGATAAAATTGTTCTACCTTGCAGGGTTTCCGACTATTATGGCTAGATATAATTTATTCGTTAATTATTGTCATAATATGTTTTTTATTAAACTCTCGGACATGTCGAGATTCGTTTTATGTGTGGTGAATGCTTGTAATAGTAAAAATTCGGGGGTTGACCGAATTTAGGATTTATTATTACGTTCTACTTTTTCCGGAAATTGTATAGGGTCGATTTCATGTATAGAATCGATACCGGATAATTGTAATTTAAATTCTTGTAATTTATTTACGTTGGTTCGATGCCGAAACGACCGTCGGAGAAGACGTGTGACGAAGAAGACGAAGGGCTCGAAGATCGATCATGGAGATCGATCCCCATGAGATTGATGGCAAGGGAGAGGGGCGGCGATCGCACCCCTCGGCTGGGGCTGCCGCCGGCTTGGTGGTGGCCGGCCGGCTGAGTGGTGGCGGCGGTTGCCCTCTCCGGTGGCCGGTCGATGGTGGTGGTGGCGCGGGGTCCTAGTGATCTCGTGCTACTCCTACCGAGATTTACTTTCCTAAATTATTCGGTTTTCCTATTTTGAGTATTCCTATTCTTAGGAACTCTCATGGAATAGGAAAAGAATAAATTTAGAATAAATTTATTTCCTTATTTGATTATTCCTATTTTATGGGAATTTTCATGGATAAGGAAGGAATAAATTTAGAATTAATTCAGTTTTTCCTTATTGAGTGTTTTTCTTTATGGAAACTCTCATGGATTAGGAAAAGAATTAATTGGAATTAATTTATTTCCTTATTCTATTATGGAAGTTTTCTAGAATATTTTAAGTTCTACTTGGAATAGGATTCTAGAGATTTAATAGAATTAGAAAGGAAAATAATTAATTATTAAATTAATTTATTTCCTATTTGATTATTCCCATTTTATGGGAATTTTCATGGACATGGAAATTAATTAATTTTGGAAAGTAGAAGAGTCCTTAATTAATTTTTCCTATTTAATTATTCCTTTATGGAATTTTTAATAGATTAGGAAAGGAATTAATTTGGAAGGATTATGAGTCATAATTTATTTTATTTCCTTATTCTATTATAGAAGTCTTCTAGAATATTCCAAGTGGGTCTTGGATAGATTATTCTAGAGATTTAATAGAATTAGATAGGAAAATAAATAAATAAAAATATTAATAATATTTAAATTTATTTTTGATTTATTCGATTGACTTAATTTTCGAATTATGTAACTTTTTAATTTATTAAAAATAAATAGATTTAAATATTGGAATTAATATTCCCGTCACATGGAGCATTCAAGAACGAAGACTAAAGACTAGAAGATGCGTACGGAGATGCGATAAAGCCATAATAGTCGGAAAATAATATTCTAGTATTATTTTGATTATGTGATAATATTCTATGTGCTTTATTTCATGTATGCATGCTTATGTGTATTTAATTATGCATTAGATAGCGTATCCCTTTATTATAAAAAGCTAAGTGGGAGAGGGTATGGAAACATATCCATGGTCTCCATTGCTGTTCTCTTGGTGACTTTTATGAACTTTCGAAGTTCGTATAGACAAGTCATTGGAGGAGAATTCTTGTAATTCCTTTTACGAGAAACATTGATTAAGTCTATCAAACAATGCCTAATTTGTCTTTCCAAAACTGACTTCAAGTCGACTCATTCTCACCCCGGGGAGTGGAATGGAGCCAAAGCCACTTGGTCATGTCGAGGACACAAATTAGAGGCAGTCGTACCATCTTTTGAAGGTGGATCGATTGTCTGCTCGGCTCCCTCATTTTATGAGAGATAGGGTTGTTCGCATGGTGAATCACTGGTTAGAAACTTTGAGTTTCACTTATGATTCTCCGCGTCTTGATTTACAAGATTAAATGATTCAAGTAATTGTGAGTCAATTGTAAAAGTCTTTTGGTGTAGTAAACGTCCACACTATCGTGGCTTGCTACATTGAATGGGATTTTGGAACGATTGATGTAGACAGTTATAGAAGGGAGTAAAGGAGCGTATGTTAACGTAAACGTCCACACTATCGTGGCTTGCGGTGAATATGCGTGTCCCAAACAATCTTCTTAGATACTGAGTAATGGTTTACACTTAGGTACGCTTCTTAGTATTCTTCCCATCGAAGTAACGCTAATGATGATGTACGACCGAAGGAAATCTAATTGCTAAATCATTTGGATAGGTAAACGTCCACACTATCGTGGCTTGCCATATCTGATGGGATTTTAGATGTGATTAGTGGTTTAATGATATTATTTGAGGGAGATAATATCGGAGATTAAATCGATTGTTTGTTGTTATATGTGCTCATAGATTAGGATATGGCTTTGAACCCACTTTCTGTGATACGTAAGGATTTTAAACTCATTGGTCCCTAAATGTAATGATTGGAATAGAGATCTAGACATTGTCCAGACTGTTGAAGAGTACTGGTTAGTACTCAGTAAGCTTTGTCCTCCCGAGCCTATTGACATAGGCGGCTAGACAAGAAGCGATGAGGATACTCATAAAGGCCAGTCGCTTCGAGGAAACGCTTAAACACGTTTTTGAGATGATTGACCTTTTAGACGAGTTGAGACGGAAATTGCAAGCTCTTGTAGCCAATGCCAAAGGTTTCGAACCTAAGGGAAAAATCGGGGGAAAGGAAAAGCAAGCAAAGAAACCCAGTGGTCCTAAGTTTCTTGGACCACGAGATGGGACGAGAAAGCCATGAGGCAAGAGTTCTCGATGCAAACAGTCTGGGTACTGGAAGTCTGATTATCCTCTCAAAGAAAGTACGAAATTCTTCTTTAGTCGTAAAACATAGTCAGTGGTATTATCTACCGGAACCTGGTGTGTAGATATGGAACCACTGACGGTATGTGCATTTTAAATGCAAAGGTTCCAGGAAACCTAACGACTTGGAAAAGAAGAAATCGTAGTCTACATGGGCAATGCTGTAGAGGAGGCAGCAGTTGCAGTGGAGGACATTTTATAGGATTTCATTTTGAGTTATTGCTTTTATGTACCTTTCATATTAGAAAGAACTTTGTTCTAGACTTCTAATAAATGGATATTTTATTTCTTTTAATCATTTGATGGTTATAAGAAGAAATAATGATATTATCTATTTTGGTACATTGACTAGCAATATATAAATGATGAATCCTGAGTCCACCACGATGCAACGAACCGTAGTATGAAACTCGTTTTACTAATAAGAGATTTCTTTAATCAATTATACTTGTGGATTCTTATGCTGAGTCATGTTTATTCAAATAAGAAGTTCAAAGGTCGAAAATTGATATTTGATCAATTAAGTTGAGGGAGTGGACCTTCCGACCTAAGAATCTAATTTGGAAGATAATATGACTAAGCAATCCTTTATGGATATAAGATGTAAGATCCGGACAAGTATAAGAATTGATTGACTCTAAAGTATGCAGACCTATGCCTACTCAGACAATAAGGTACGAGTACTTCATTTTATGATTACTCGAAAAATGGATTAGAATACCTGATGTGCCACAAAAGCAAGTGTTTTGACAAGTCAATGGACACTAAGCAATTGTGGAGAGCCATCAAGGTATATCCATTTGTAGCCTGCGATTTGATCGCGGAGGCAAGTACCTGTCTGAGGAATGCATGGCATACTGATCAGAGGTTGGGATGATCCCAAATGACTACACCATACACTTTTTGTGTAGAAATGGTGTGTCGTAAACAAGAAATGGAACTCTTATAGAAATAGTAAAAGCATGAGTTATACGGAACTACCTATGTTCTATGGATATGTCTGGAAACAACAGCGCATTCAAATGCGGTTGTAGAATATCCTGGAAGAACAAAAGATGTGTGTTCAATAGTACTATGAACCAGAGGGACGTTATAAGTTCTAACGCCCGGTTCTTAGAGAAAGACTATATGATGAACCACAAAGCCCAAGGTGACGTAATACTTTGAAATGAGAGAGAAAGATTAAGACTTAGAACCAGCCGAACCGAGTAGCGGTACACCACTAACTGCACCTACTGTTATCACTGTTTACACACCGGAATGCCATTGTAGTGGGAGGTTGTGGGACAACCGGAGATATTCATAAGACTAGGTGAGTCTTCGGACTCTGGACCTAGTATACATGAAATCGATCCCTGGATCTACATGAAGGCCGTACTAGATCTAAATGTGCCTTCTTGGAGAGCAATAAGAATTATTGCTAAGAGGCGAGATCATTTAGAGTACAAGCTTAGTTGATCCATTTATGGATTGAAACAAAGCATTGAGTTCGTGGTACTTGCAAATTGATGAGATAGTCCATTTTATGGATTCATCAAAAGCATAGACGAATCGTGTGTATGGGAAACGTGATGGAAACAAGGTGGTGTTTCTCGGAGGTTTTATGTAGATGACATTTTATCATTGGTAACAATGTAAAGATGTTGTCAGACATAAAATGATGGTTGTCTAAAAAAAATCGATATATGAGATGAAGAAGAAGTTAGAGCATGTTCTTAAGATCTAGGATCTCAAGAAAAGAACATTGTACTTCTCCTGGACATCTTACATATATATGATTATGGTTCGTTTTAACATGCATGATTCCGAGAAAGGTTCGTTACCTTTCAGAGACGGAATGCATCTATCTAAGGATATGTGTTTTGGAACACAAAAGAAGATAGAAGCAATGAAAGCAGTTTCCTACACTTTGAGTGTGGAAAGCTTAATAAATGCAATGTTGAAAAACGAGAACCTGATATCGGCTATGCGGTGAGCATAGTGGGAGGATATCAAGGTAATCCTGGAAAGGAATATTCGACTGCCGTAAAAGTACTTTCGAAGTACTGTTCTAGACTACGAAGCAGACGAACATTTCCTTTGGATTACATTCTCTTAGATTTCTAATCAAATGAGGACCGGTGTAAGTCGATATCAGGCTATGTGTTTCACTATTGAAGGAGAAGGAGTTTTAACATGGAAGAGTGATAAGCACGATGCTTTTCGGACTCTGCCATGGGTAACCAAATAGCGGCCTCAGAGGCAGCGGAAGTTTTGGTATAACTCCGGGATAATCTCTGGGACTTAGATGTGATTCTTAATTTTCCAAAGGCTATGTAAATAGCGGTGCAATGGCAAATGGTAAGAAATCACAAGTCCATAAGTGTAAGATAACACATAGTGCAAGTACCACCTGATACGAGTCATCGTCGAGGGAGACGACGCTGTAGTCACCAAGATAACTTCAGAGCGGCAACCTAGAGTGCTCATTCACATAGTACTTCTTGGAAGTACAACTTAAGCACGTGATGAGTATGGGAGTCGGGAGTTTGGAGGAAATGACTAGACCTTAGTACAAGTGGGAGATTGTTGGAGTTGTGTACTTAATGTCTAGATTTAAGTGACAGAAACTCACGATCCATTGCCATTAATCTATTTAACTAAATGAACAATTGTTTGCGTTTAATTATTTATAATTAAATATATGCAAATCATAGTCCTGGATTTTATACGTTGTAGTTAGTATGGTGTGTCGGGCCCCACACAGAAGATCATACTATCGGTTACTCGTATTTAATCGAACAGTTGCTCACGACCTAGATGGACACGGACCAATCCATCGGTATAGTCGTTGTGTGAGAGAGAAAATAATTTGTCTTAATTATTTTATCACACTTGTACACTTGGTGTATTGAGCGGATCGTTGAGATTCATCGATTAGGATTGCCGGCGATAATCGATTCGAGTCTCAGTGTATTTTATTCTTAATCCCCGATATTATTGCGGGTGTGTATATTTAATATAAGTGACTTTGATTTACCAAAGGAATTAACCGATTTAATTATTGGGTTAATTACCGGTTAAGTTGGGTCACTATATTTTATATATGACATGCCGTGAATACTTGACGGGAAAGTGTATCCCGGAAGGGTTGATAATATCCCCGAGATGAGTTCATAAGGAATTATTATGTAAACCCTGCAGGTGGATTTAATCCGCATAATAATTAAGGTTGAATGGTACTAGTCTCGGATATAAGAGATGAATAAATTAATTAGCAATAAATTAATTTTATTCGTGGATATTTATATCTTAAATACACGGAATAAATAATACTACCGGAGAAATATTATTTGATATAATATGGTTTAATATTGGGAGTGCAATTAATTTTATATAGTGGAAAATAGAATTAATTAATAATAGTAAGGATTAATAGATTTGGGCTTGGGCTCAATTTAATCACTATTATTGGAAGCCCAATATTCCACCTCCTTAAGATCCCCTACGTAGCCTATAAAAGCACTACATGGTCTTCACAATTAGACAAGACAAGATAATCATACTTGATTAGTCTAGAGAGTTCGTGAAGGAGATCCATGGAGTTCGGTAGATCGTCGCCCACACGACGTCCGGGCTAGTGCAAGGAATACGTCGGAAGATCTCAAGGTCATCGATTGATCTCGTTTCTCCGAACAACGAATCGAAGGTAAAATCGTTAAACACCCTTGATGATTTTATTTGATTATTTATTGAAAATACCGTAGAACCAAGATCCGAGGACGAACCCCGGAACGAGGACGAACCGGGCGGTGGTGGTGAAACCACCGGACCGCCGCGGCTCGAGGATCCCGTGGGGATCGAACCAAACGCCCCCCGGCTGAACCGGGGGCGTGCGCATCGAAGGACCCCAGCCCACGGCTGGGGGTGCGATCGAACCCTAGGTTCGATCGCGGGGTGGCGGCTGGTGCCGCCGCGGCTCGCTGGGCGAGCTGCCCCCCTCCCCGACGGCGGTGAGTCGCCGGACTCACCGCGGGGCTGCCGCTGCAGCCCCAACTGATCGATCGCACGATGCGATCGATCCATGCGATCGCATGAACCCCGGCTCGCGGGGGTTCGGCTGGGGGCGGGCCGCGTGCCTTCGGGTGCGTGGTCTCCAAAGGCCGGACTCCGGCGGATGAGTCGTCGTTCGTGTGATCTCCGGCGAATGGTTTTTGATCGGGTTATTGTTTCCGCAAATTTTAATAGCCCGGGATATCGAATTCCAACAATTTTCTTGTCTTTGAATGCAAGGTATGTGGAGTCATCAACAACCGGAGTATTCATGTTCTTATCAAAATGCGACTCCACCATACAACTACAACCAAGCGTCTCCTCCACAACAACCACAATATTCGCAACCGTATGGAGGACACCATTACCAAGGCAACTACTACCCGCCATAACCATCGCCTACTCAACAAAACTATCAAAGTTCTTATTACCCATATACTCAACCGAATTATCAAGAAGGGTACCAATCAAGAGTCGAGCCGAATTATTATAATCCAAGACCCGAGCAAATCTATCAACGTCAAAGGCCCGAGCCGAGTTATTCCCATTCAAGGCCCAAGTATCCACCATCTAGGTCTTGTTCATCCGGGCCGGAGCCGACATATCCTCCTACTACTCATCATTGGACCGAGCCACATTATGAGTCTCCACCTCCAACTTATTATTCATGTCCCACGCCATCTTCTAGGAAAGCTTCCGTACAACGTGAGCTAGATCGCATTGATGCCATGATTGCTCGCAAAGCACGAGAGTACTTTCATTATGATGAAGATTATGAACAAGATGAAGAGGACGGGAAACTATTGAGAAGGCCTATGGTGGAGACCAAGGAAGTAGATGACGAAAATCAAGTGAAGGCCGAAATGGAAGAGATAAGGAAGGAGATGCAAAGGTTGAAAGAAGATATGAGAGTTTCTTGTATTATTTGTGGTGATGAAGGGCACGATTTTAGGACATGTCCCTACAATGCATTAGCTCAAGGAAAGACTATGGAGGTGGAAGTACCGTATGAGTATAACCAACCCGAGGAAGAGGCAATGCTCTCACAAATCGAACCGTCCCAAGATTTGGTAGCTCAAGTGGAGGACGAGCTCGATGAATATATGAAGAGCCAAGAGATGGCTATTGATGACCTACAAGCGAGTCAAAAGAGGATAGAGACTCAATTTTCAAACATGATAACTAGCTTAGCCGAGCTAAAAATGGAGATGGAGGAGGAAACACAAGCACCAAAGGTTTTTCCTATATTGGATGTGATGGACGAGTCTCCTTACTTTTCTCCGATTCCATTTGAGATTAATGTTCCCACACTTGAGTTCATTGATGTGGACATGCCACTTTTGGGATTTGATGAGGTAAAAGAGACTCTACATGTCGAGATTCCTTTGGAGTGTGGTGTTGAGTTCCTAGATTGTGATTTTGTCTCTCCTATGGTTGAGCTCTTCTTTGATGAGGAAATTGAGGTTGAAGAGAAAGTGATGGAGGAGCATGTTACGCTCGATATAGGGGATGAGAAGAGAATGTCTTGGGGATTTGGTAGACGAATTTACGGCTTGGTTGACTTGGGAGTCAAAATTGAGTTTTCTTACTCACATCCTAAAACTCCCTTGTCAATAGTGACTCATGATAAAGAAGAGAACGACGATCTCGACCCGCTTCATCCGCTTAGTCCCGGTAATACTCTTGTCACCATTGTTCGTGGTTTGGACTTGAGCTTATTTGATTCACTTGAATTGGGAGCCGAGATTGCATATGTGGACGGTCGAACGAGTGAGGCTTGCTACATTGAGAATCGTGAGACATGGGCCGAGATGGAGTTCCTAAGAAGATTTAGTTCGATATTTTTACTGATTGAGGTGGATGGTAAAGGAAGATGTGATATAAGGCTATATTTCGGTCAACTACTTGATATTTTCACTATAGAGGACCGTGGTTCCTTGCCGGAAACGATCTATCTCCGGAAGTTTAGTTCCTATTTTTTATTGGCCGAGATAGAATATACATACTACTTACCTCGAGCCGAGGATGTGGGAGAGAATTGTATTTCGAGCACTAAGGTTTCATATTCTCTCACACCTAGACTTGAGGGATTCTACTCGGAGGAGTATCTTATCTTAGCCGAGATGCTCTTCCTACGACGGTTGTCTTCGATATTTTTAGAGGTCTAAAGGACTTTGAGTATCGGGTGTTGCTCGGAGCCTAAAACCGAGTGCCTCGTGGGGGCATTCCCACGAACGTCGAGCTCATGACGTTAAAGAGAGCCTTAGCCTTCTCACACACGAAGATGAAGCTCTACCCCTCCACGTCCTTCTACATTGCATTTCCCGGATCTTATGATGATTCATTCTATGTTGTCTCTACACCACAAGTGACGTCGAGCCACCCGAATTACATTCGGGTCGAGATATGTGAATGGCTAATCCCTCTTTGATCGTTTTTATTTTTCTTGTGAGGTTCGTGGTGGAGTTTTGGTGGTGTTTGTGTGATGTTGATTTTGTTGGTTTCTTTTATTTTATTTTTGTTTCCTTATTTTATGCATGTACTAGATTCGAGCTTTTTGGCGTTTTTACTACTTTGATGAAACGTGTGAGTCCCGTAGATGTGTGTGATACATGTGGATTGGGTTAAAGTCGGAGGAGTCGTTAGTTTGGATGACGTTTATCTCTCTCGGGTATTGTTGGATATTTGACTATGCACTATTTGTTATTTGGAAACCTTCCCTAAAATTGTGAGAGGAATTGTGAACCTTGATCTTTCTTGCTTGGATTATATATCATCTCATTTTGGTTCTCACATTTGTTCATGAATATGCATTGTGATCATTGTCCATATGTATGTGTTTGTGCATTATGAGTGCACGGTGATGAGCTTGGTTGGTCTCATTGGCTTGAATATGATAAACTTGATCAATAGAAAAGCTCCACTTAAATATATTTCCCATATTTGACCGAGCCCGTCGTGGGACACCTCTAGATACCCCTTTGAGCCTACATGTATACCTTTTCATTGTTGCCGAGAGTTTCTCGAGTGGTGTGAGCATTTCCGGGGTCATTCGGTGATGAAGGTGATATTTGTGTTTGGGGTCATTACTTAGGTTGTGCTTATGAGGTTCATTTGTAAACTTGAGCATGTTATTAATTCTTGGAAAAAGCCAAACCCTCTAAAAAAAAGAGAAAATATGAATAATGAGAAAAAATGATGTATGATGTATGATATTGTGTGCACAAAAGAAAAAAAAAATGTAAAAAAAAAAATGCAAGAAAAGAGCCTAAACAAAAGAGCAAAAAGCTTGGCCAACGAAAAAAAAAAAAAGAAAGAAGAAAGAAAAAGATCGATTGAAAAAGGCGAGGGTTTTTCTTGAAATATATGTATTGATTTGTAAGCTCGGTTTACTTATGTCCTTGCACGTAGATGGAGATATAAGGGCGAGGTGTTTGTGAGAAACGTTTGGTGTAGGAGGGGACGAGGGAGAAAGTGAGTGCCCGAGTCGTGTTTCATATATGATTCTTGCCCTACCCTTTACCTTAACCTACCATATTTGATCATGTTTTGATTCATTTGCTTGTGATGATTTAATTGAGTAAAATTCACCTTGAACTTATGGTGTATGAAATGCATGTTACATGGGTGCTATTCATTCCTTCCTCGAGCTTTCTTTGATTAAATGCAAGTTCCTTTCTCTATCTCTTGCATCATGAGTGTACTTGCCCCTTTGATTCGATTTCGAGAGGAAAGAAACGAGTGAACCGTGCGTTGAGTGATTCGAATAGTGTGTGTCATTTTATTTTAACAATGCTTGATTGAGATGAACATGGGATTGGTATGAAACGTGCTTCTCCGGCTAGTTAGTGTATCACGTTGGAACACTATGCTCGGGACGAGCATTGCTTTGTCGTTGTAGTAGTTTGAAATGCCGATATTGTGCTCGATTTTATTGTTGTTTTGGGGTGTGTTTGTGTTCATTTTTTGTACATATATGTGTGTGATCATTGAGGATTTGCTTATTATTGTCGTGACGGAGCTCATGCGTGGTATGGTCGAGTTTTCATGTTAAAATGTAGGGAAAACGGAGCAAAAATGGATGATGAACCGAGCTGGAAAGTGCAGCAACTTCGTCGCAAAAACTGCTATCGCTCGGTCGGATTCGTGTTCCATGCCATACACGGTTGGAAAGACCTTGAAGTCAGGAATCTATGGAATTTTGAATCACGACGATCGGAGTTCGGACGAGAAAGATATGACGAGAATCGGTAGGCTGCGCAAGCAAGTAACCAAAATTCGGAGAGGAGAAAGATATTGTAACAGTTCAACCCGCGGTAGAACTCTCATTGAACCAGCGTGGACTCTCATTTAACCCGCGGTAGAACTCTCATTGAACCAGCGTTGACTCTCATTTAACAAGCGTTGACTCGCGGCAGAAGACTTAAATGAGAGTGACTGGGAAACAAAATTGTTGACTGGACGTTGACTTTCATTGACCGGGTGTTGACCGAGGGCTAGAATCGACATTTCAAGCTTATTTTTGGTGGGAAGATTATGAGAAACGGTTATTACACTTGGATGAGTATAAAATGATTGGGACACTCTTCCCACACAACTTTTGGACATGAAACAAATCGAGAGCTTAGAGAGAGAGACTAGTGCAAATTGAGATTGGAGTTCATCTTCCCCAAAGTTCAAGCATCCATTGACGACGGATTCAAGCTCGAACGACCACGGAGACGAGAGATTCCATCAATTGGCTACACATTCCTCTTCCCTTTCCTTATTTGTTTTGTTGTTATTTCTTATTTTCTAGTATTGAATTGTGTTGGATTTGTATGAGACTTGAGATATTGCTTGAGATTTATGTTGATTATGCTTTGCTATATTGATTCCATGCTTGAGTTGTTAATTTCAATGGCTAGAAGTAGCTAATTTCTCATTAGGAGATGAAGTGAAAGTCATGCCTACAAAGTGTTTGATGAAATGCTAGAGAGAGTTTAAATTGCCCTAATTGATTTATTTTCGAACCACGATTGAGTATGATCTTTAGTGAACGGGATTAAACTCATTTGGGGATTAAAATGATTGCTATCACCGGGAACGGGGGCTTTCTTCCTAAGGTTCGATTATAATCAATTATTGTTCAAAACTTAAGGAACGGAATAGGTCATCTAGTGAATTCACCACCATCAAGGGGTGCTTTACTAGGGAATTAAATCGATTAGCGTACGGTGATCGTTGCTTTTCTTTCCGGTCCAATTCTCGAACTTAAATACAAGGTTGTATGATTTGGAAGAGGATTACAACTGGATTACTCTCTTGTGTTTCATAATTCACTTTGTAGGACGACTATTACTTTACCTCCGATTTTCTCCCATTTGATACTCGTTTATTGCATTTGCTTGTCTACTTGATATTACACTTGTTATTTGATATAAATTGAAATGGAATTTACTACGAAAACCCCTCACTCTAGTCCTCCCTCGGATTGATATTCCGAGTGGTCGTTTACAACGAACTCTCGATTTTTGAAGCGAGACTAAACACATTTCTCTTTCCTTGTGATCGAAAAATGCTTCTTCAAACAACAACTCCATGTCAGAGATTAAACATATGTAGTTAATTTACACGAGAATTTCACCATCAAATACTACATAATAGGTACATCACTAGTAGAAGAATTAGTATAACATTTTTCTCATAAATCGATCGTTCCACCCTCACCTTCGAGCTGCCGAAGTAATTAGATGAGCTCCGAACACGCACAAGCACGCTGCAAACGGAGGCGGAGGCAGACGCTTCGACCGCTTCTTTCGAGTCGAGCATTTTGTCGAACACTTGGTGGGCGGAATGAGCGACCGCGTCTTTCTCGTGGAAGACGGTTTCGATTGCGGCCTCTTTCTTTGAGTTCGCCGCCTCGATTGCAGTCGCGATCTTGTGTTTGCACTTGCTGTTTAAAAGAACATTCAAAGCAAACTGAAATTCGAATTGAAGTAGAAAATCGGGGATGTTCGATTTTACCACCGAATCCCTAAATCGATTTCGACATTAATCAAACTCTAGATGCAATCAATAAGAAGGTAAGAACACGAGCTCAAAATCAATCGATTACCAGGCTTAATCGAGTCCTTGTAGATCGATTCGACCATGGCGGTGACCTCGTCTTCCCGAATCGGCCTGAGCGCGTCGATCCCCTTCGCCGAGAGAGAAAAGCTCGAGGGTGCAGAACTTGCTCACCTTGACGTAGTGCGGGCCGTAGTCGCGGCTTCGAGGTCGCGGTGGTGAAACTTGGTGGGGACGCCGGCGACTTTTCGGGGGAAGCTGTACTCGACGCGGAGCTCACGGCTTTGGGCGTCGATGTGTGCGAGACAGAAATGAGAAACCCCGTGTGTTTAAATTTGTATATATATAGAAGGGTAACGATGTCTTTACACATTTTAGGCGGCCTAATTGACACGCGTAATTTCTCAAAAGCCTTATTGGTCAAAAAATGTTGAAAAATGGCCTTATTGCCATTTTCCCCTATATTTAAAATTATATATTGAAATTATTTTTTTGTTTATTTTATTTTAATTTATTTTGAAATGATCTGACTGAACTGAAACTGAACTTAAAGGAGTTGAACTGAACTGGACTAAAATTAAGTTCAAAAGAAAAGGTCCTAAATCCAAAAAAATATTCACCTTTGTCACTCTCTTTGTACGTGAATATTTTAATACTTTATTTGATACATAGATTAAGAAAATTTATTATTTATATTAATTTTGTAAAATAAATAAGAGTCCTTTGTCACTCTCTTTGTACGTGAATATTTTAATACTTATTTGATACATAGATTAAGAAAATTTATTATTTATATTAATTTTGTAAAATAAATAAGAGTAGTTTGATATTTAAAATTAAAAAGTAAATGTAATTATGTGTGAAAATATAAAAATAGGTAAAAAGTTAAGATTATAATTAAATTTTAAATTGAAAAAGTAAATAAAAATATTTTTTATTATTCTCGTTTACTCAAAATTGACAATCAATTTCTCATCAAAAAATATAACAATTATATTTTGTTTTTCGATATAATTTTATAATTAGATAAAAATAATATTTTATAATTTTACTAAATTGGAAAGCCTCGTTTTAGTACCACTGCTAAATCGGAAAAATTCTCAAAATAGAAAATGTACTTTATTTTGTTCGTTTCCTTTTGCTTTTTTTATTTTCAATTCATAATCACAATTATAAATCTCGGACTCAATTATATTGACCTCCGATTTAATACAATTAATTAACTATTTAATTAATGCGTATCGTATTCGGTGAATCATTGAATCACGAGATAAACCTTCAATGGTTCAGGTGTATAGCTAGTCGTGGGCTCACAATACATTGTGATTCGAACAACAATTGTTCTTATTATCGACTCGTCCCTAAGAGTCTTGATTAAACAGAACATATTTTATTTAATCTCGATCCAATCGATGCCCAACGAATTAGTAACGAGCGTTTAGCAACTACGCTTCACCAATTCCCTAGATACAAGTGTCTGCAAGAACTTTGTGATATAGTTAGCGTACAGTACGGTCCCTTCGATGCATATGTCCCGATTGAACAAGAGGTATTGGTCCACCGAGACCTCTTATTAGTTCAATAGTTGTGCGTACGTTCTAGGTATTATATAGATTCAGTCGTGGTTGACTTAGAGAAACACATTTCTCTAATCACACCACTATATATGCTTTGGTCAAAGACTTAATGGACTATAAACCATCAGAATACACAAGACATCCATGACTAATCAAGCGATCGAATCTCCTACTATAATGCACAGATTTCACACTAAATTTCGGACGGCACGAACGTTTCCCCTTTGAGTAACCTCCTTAAAGATTTAGAGACAAGTCACGATACACCTAGTCCTCTAGTGAAGCCACAATGATGTTTGGGTCTTAAGAATTAGTTGTGTACAACTATACCAAAGAACTCTCTACTCGATTAATAGGAACCACTTAGAGTGTTCTTTGGGGAGAAAGTTCAGTGAACTCATCAACTATGAGCACCCACTCAAGTATGCCGATGTCACAATACCGAGACTTGAGATACAGTCCACACACACTAAGTGCTAGTCTCAAGGGGAAAAGACCGGTATCCTCGTTATAGTCGCAACACATCGATTAGAAACACATCGATTAGAAACATATTTCAACGATTACATTACTTAATGAATTATCTCTCGGTTTGAATTCATAGTAATAGAGCAACACGTCATTACTATATCTATACATGTGCACTGAGACTTAGATATAATATATGTCATTGATATATATTTCATTAATTAATGAAATAATTAAACTGTTATTAAACGGAATACGGTTAATCGCACGGCTAACCGTTGGCTCGCCGATCACCTATTCCAACACAAACCAGCCCTCGACGGTTGGTCAGCTCCTAGCTCGTTCCCGACCCTAGTCAATGTGCTTGTTGGTCTCGTCAATGTGCTTCAAACGAGTTCAGCGACGGAGCCCGGACTACCGAAAGTTTTCTTCCTTGCTACGAAACCTCTCACGACGATCATGAGTTTCGCACGAGAAAGTCGTTTTCCAGTCTGCCAAAACAAACAAAATTAGTTGTGTTCAAAATAATTTCAGAGAGCTTGAAAAATAAAAGTCTGAGTTATTCACCGAGAATACAAACATGGGGAGCGAGCCGATTGACTCTTACGATTTAGCAACGACATCATCCCGACTCGGCTTCTCGGGTTCTTCAGCCGTTTCTGTCGGAATCGGCTGCGCTCGCCGCGAAATTTCGATTCCGGTCCGTTCCCAATTCCAGCCGTAACTGAAGTTCGCCCGGGAATCTTCGAACCTACATTCGATTGGGAAAAAGGTTGGGTTGTTGACTTACAGGAAGGGAGGAGGCCAGAGTCCAAATCGAAGCCATATCCGGTGTTGCTGCTATTGCTGTAACAAGGAACGGGAAAATCATTCTTGGGAATTTTCGGGGAAGTTAATTAGAACAAAATTGAGCTGAATTGTGAATCGCAAGAGGCGCGGCGGAGAGAGGTGGGTCGGCGGGGTTGGAGGCGGGGGAGGAGATCGCGATTGGGCAGTGGAGTGGGTGGGATGGGATGGGATGGTGTAGGTAGAATATATGAGGGTAGTTTTGTCAATGCAATGCAAGTATATTTTTAATCTAAAATATCTAAAAATTGTGTAATTGATAAATTAATTAAAATTAGTCTTAATTAAAAAAAACAAAACTAAAATTAATCCTAAATGCCAATTTTCTTTAGAATTTAATATATTGTTAAATTTAAAAAATATCCAGAAATTATTATATACAGTAATTTTTAACAAATACTCAAATTTACTCTAATTGAATTTTAAAAATTTTAAATATAAAAATCCATGAATAATGTTTTTGAGTAAAAGTTTACATTAATTAGAGGTAATGAGTCCCAACTAATATAGCTAGATAGCTGATTGAGTCTAAATCATATCCAACTCAGGAGATTCTGATCAAGTTAATTGAAAAAACGCTTACTTCTAATTAACTAGTTGATTGGTTGAACAAACATGTCTAATCATCAAGCAAATGATAAAAACATGGAAGAACAAATTAACATTATACTCTTAGTTAAAACAGTTACAGATCCCAGTAGAATCGGAAGTGAAGTTTCTGATGACGATATGTTTCTGGAGTTGGGATGTAATAGCTGCCATTGTAATTTGATAGTGCATCAAGTGGCTCCTCGTCCCGCCACTCGTTGAAATCCTCATCGAAAACCTGAATTCTTGCTTCCTTGAGATCATTCAACCCATACATGTATTGGCTTGTTGCAGGGTTCGGGACGTTTGCATCTCGTGCTTCTAAAAGTATTTTCCCAAGGAAACGAATATTTTCTGCTTCCAAACGACCAACTGAGCGAGAATAATTAGGCATGTATTGCGTAATCACCTTCGGGTGACATATCCGGAACAACCCATCAAAGAGAACATAACAACTCTGGGTTGGGAGGTGCTCATGGTAGATGTCCAGATTCTCGATTTCAGGCTTGGCCAAACCTCTAATGTCTCCCGGCTCGTAATAAAAAGTCGTCTGAGAGGACACATGCAGTGAGAGATATATCCTTGAAAACCTCAACTTGTTTAGAAAGTGGTTCAGTTTGTAGAACCATGAAGCACCGAGACATTTGCGACGCGTTAGGGATACGCAAGACTCCCATCCCCTTGAATTTGATTTAAGGGAGAGTTTAGGAATTGATGAGCACTCAAGGGTTAACTTACGAATTCTTGGGACATTGAGCTTGACATTGGGTTTAGAAATGTAAGAGCACACAAATGTTAAGTTACGAATACTTGGGAGATTGAGCTTGACCTTGTGAACACTATTACGAGAGCATCCCAGTTGTAAGTGTAGGGCTTGAAATTAATGTCTGATCTCCTCGTGCGTGGTTTATGAATAAAGTGAAATCTTTAAGAGATGGAAATTTAGACGATAAGTCACCAAGAAACGAGGTGTTGAAATTCACGTTGTCCAGCACCAGAGACTTTAGCCTATGAAGAGGACTAATAATAGTCTGCATACCATCATCATCAACAACGGATTCACCACCATAGCTATCATCATCAGCATTGACATTGCACAGTAACAGTTCCTCAACCAAAGGGCAGCTCGATATTATATGAAAAATCATATCACGACTTTCCATCCGAACGCATTGGAGACTAAGGGATTGAAGCCTCGAACAACATACCCCCTCTCGATTCAGCTTATTGATTCTGCACCCTATCGCGATTAGTGAAAGGAGGTTTTCATGTCTAAACACCTCATCCGGAATATCAAAATCCCGATTTACAACATGAAATTCGAAAGTGAGATGCGTCGGCCCCAATTTCAATGCTCTATGAACTAATTCCGTAGCCTTACTAGAAGCCAGATCATATTTCTGAGTTTTCATCTCTAGCCTGAAACTGTCAATCTTGAGGTTGGAAGTCTCGTACCTTTCGAGCGTCTTCTCTGCAAACTCCAAGTATTTTCGACTAACTTTGTAGCCATCGTAGGTTCTATTGCAAAAGACTGTCCGCAGATGAAAGTCGAGATTTGGGCGAGTGAGCCACGCCCTGCGCCATGATTTGGAGAGGACAGTTGTTTGTGCAGCTTCTTTTGAGGTGAGGAAAGATTGTATGAGTTGGATTATGGGCTCTGGGAAATCAAACTCAGGAATCTTACGGAATCGCTTTGCAGCTTCTTCTGAGGTGAGGAAAGATTTTATATGTTGGATTATGGATGAATCATGCTTAGCAGGACTCGGCTCACGAAATCGCTTACGAGATCCTTTCGGCATGATTGGAAACCAAACCCGTAACAACTGAAAACTTAACGAAGACTCTGAATCCCTAATTACATCTTTTATATACAGAATATATTAATATATATATATATATATATATATATATATAGGCAGAGCTTCCCATCCACGGAATTAACCTTATGGATATTAATGGTACGTTGAGTAGTAACACTATATTAGTATTATAATCAAAATAATAAATATATATTTTTCAATTATATTAAAGCACACTTTAGAGACATAGAATATATTTTTAATTTTTATTATAAAATACCAACTTTATATATATTTCCATTTAATTATTACAGAAAATATTGGTCTAAATAATAAGTAAAATTGGAGTAGTAGTTAAAGTGCTACAATTTCCACTTCAGTCGGAAGCGATGAAACGGATAATACACTTCTCCGTCATCATTATAATCTTCTGCATCATCAATGGTTAAATACTCATCTAGTAATGACTCCAATGTCACATCCCGCCACTCGTCGAAATCCTCATCGAAAACCTGCGCTCTTACTTTCTTGAGATCGTTCAAGCCATACATGTATTGGTTTGGGATCGAAACTTTTGCATACAACGCATCTAAAAGTCTTTTCCCAAGGAAATCAATATTGTTTGTCTCCCGAAGACCATATGATGAGCCACTATCAGACATGTATTGAGTAATCACCTTTGGGCTACATATCCGGAACAACCCATCAAAGAGAACATAGCAACTTTGGGTTGGCAGGTGCTCATGATAGATGTACAAATTCTCGATTTCAGGCGTGGGCAAACCTCTAATGTCTCCCGGCTCGTAATCAAAGGTGGCTCGAGAGTAAACATGAAGTGACAGAGATATCCTAGAAAACCTCAACTTGTTTAGAAAGTTGTTGAGTCTATAGAACCAAGAAGCACTCAGACATTTGCGACGCTCTATAGATATGTGAGACTTCCATCCCCTCGAATTTGATCTGACAGAGAGTTTAGGAATGGATGAGCAGCTAAACGTTAACTTACGAATACTCGGGATGTCGATCTTGACCCTGTGATTATGCCTTGTCATGTTAATTTTCAGACGTTCAAGTGTAGTGCTTGATATAAGTATCGTTTCTTGATCTTTGCTTTTTGACTGGGTTCGAATTCGATCTTTGCACGATAGGGTTAAATCTTTAAGGGATGGAAATATAAACGATGAGTCAGCAAGAAAACCTATGTCGAAATTCACTTCTTTCAGCACGAGAGACGTTAGCCTTTGGAGATAAATACTCTGCAGCAGATCTAGACCCCTATCACCAACGTCATACGTCAAAGGGCACAATGACAGTTTCTCAATCAATGGGCAGCTCTTTGATATACGAAAAATCGTATCGGGACATTCTATCTTAACTTTTGTGAGATTAAGGAATTGAAGCCTGGAACAACATACCCCGTCTGGATTCAGATTGAGTCTGCACCATTCTGCCGTTAGTGAAACGAGGTTTTCATGCCTAAACACCTCATCCGGAATATAAAAATCCAGATTTAAAATGTCAAATTTGAAAGTGAGATGCGTGGGCCCCAATTTCAATGCTCTACAAACCAATTCTGTAGCAATACCCATCGGACGTTCCATGCTCAGCCTGAAACTGTCAATCTTGAGATTATACTTCTCGTACCTTCCAAGTGTCTTCTCCACAAACTCCATGAATTTTGGATCAAGTTTGTGGTGCCAGGATTCGCTTCGACGAAAGTATTTCTCATCGAAGTCAAGGTTGGGGCGAGTGAGCCACGCGCTGCGCCATGACTTGGAGAGAAGAGTTGTACGTGCGGCTTCTTTTGAGGAGAGGAAAGATTGTATGAGTTGGATTGCGGGTTCAGGTAAATCGAACTCACGAGATCGACTCTTACGAATTCTCTTCGACATCATTAATTGGAAACCCTAAAAACCAAAGAATTAAGACTCTGAATACAGAATTAGAAATATATATACTCCATATATACAGCTTTCCATCCACGGAATTAATAACCTTTCCTAATTATTTTATAATAAAGAATAATTGCCTTAATTTTTCTATTTATTTGATGTTTCTTAGAGCATCTCCAATGGAGAAGTAGAAGTCTACGTGTACTTCTACCTCTCACCAGAAAATGTGGTAGAAGCCATTGAAGATGCGATAACGTGTTACGATTAGGAGTTCCTAAAACATCTGGGGTACAAGAACTTCTACCCGGGTAGAAGTAAATTATATTATTATTTTATTATAATTATTTACCATTATTAATTTATTATTATTATTTTGTATTATTAATTAACAAAATTAATACTGTCATTTTAATTTTTAAACGGATTATTATTTATTTTTTATAAAAATTATTTAAAATTAAGAATTTTGAAATAAATTAAATTTTAACTTATTTTTTATTTTAAAAAATTATTCTATTTTATATAAAAATTAATACAAAATAAAAAAAATCAAATAGTTAAATTTTTAGTGTTAAAAATTATTTATATAAAAATTAATTATAAAAAAGAATTTTGAATATATAAAATTATTTAAAATTAAAAATATTGAAATAGATTAAATTTTAACTTATTTTGTATTTTAACGAATTATTCTATTTTATATAAAAATTAATACAAAATAAAAAAATTTAAATAATTAAATTTTTTGCGTTAAAAATTATTTATATAAAAATTAATAAAAAATAAAAAATTTGAAATAGTTAAATTTTTAGCGTTAAAAATTATTTTTTATTTTATATAAAATTTAATTAAAAATAAAAAATTTGAAATAGTTAAAATTTTAAACGTATGAGTTGGCGCATAGGTGGTCTACTCCTCATCCAAAAGTTAAAACTACATTGAAGATGCTCTTAATATATATAGTTTTGTTTCTTAAAAAATATTTTTCAATGTTAATTCTCGTATTTGTTTTTATTTTTCAAAATAGTTTTAAAATAATTTATATTTAGAATGTGGAGTACAACAAAGCCTCTCCCCAGATAAAAGGCTGAAAACTAGGCTAACTGAGCATTGACCTTAAATGAATTTGATTTTGAGCTCGATATTTATTATTATTAAATAATTTCAATTTAATACACAAAAGTTTCAAATCAATTCAATTTCATTTAATTTTCACCCGAAATTGAGCATGCGAGACGCACATGTCAATCAAACACGCAAACACACTTTGATTGGCTGAAGTTGTTAAAAAAACAAAATAAAATACATTAATAAAATAACGATATTTTATTCACACACATTTTACTTTAAATTTGAAATATCCTTGAAGGGAAAACGTGAAGTGAGAGAGATATCCTTGAATAGGGGTGGATGATCGGGTTTCGGGTATCGGGTTACCCGAACACCGAACCGAATTATCGGTTTTCGATTCGGTGTTTGGATAGTGATTTTTTTTTAATCGGGTTTCGGGTAACCCGAAACCGAATAACAAATAACCGAAGAACCGAGAATCCATCCAGAAGTTTATTTAAAATATAATACTAGAGATAAAAAAATTATTGGTCCCATAAATTTTGTCTTTTTTCGATTTGGTCCCACAGACATACGCGTTTTCAATTTAGTCCCAAATAAGTTGAATTGAGTTTCAATTTAATTCTTTTTGGCCGGAAAATTCAATTTTGGCCGGAATGTGGCCACGTGACCCGCACGTGATCGGAGGAGCGGCCATGGCTGTTGACTCAGCGACACGTGTCAGAAGACCATTGGCTATCGTCTTTTTTGATTTAAAAAAAAAGAAAATACGCCATAAATACGATTTCATATACGGGAATTAAAAATAAAAGAAAAAAAGTATCTTTGTATTTTTCGATTTGGTCCCACAGACATACGCGTTTTTAATTTAGTCTCAAACAAGTCGAATTGAGTTTCAATTTAATCCTTTCTGGCGTATTTTTCTTTTTTTTAAATAAAAAAATCAATGTATTAATGTATTAAGCTTTGTATTTCGATTAAAAAAAAAAGACGATAGTCAATGGTCTGCTGACACGTGTCGCTGAGTCAGCCGCCATGGCCGCTCCTCCGAATGGTCTGCTGACACGTGTCGCTGAGTCAGCCGCCATGGCCGCTCCTCCGATCACGTGCGGGTCACGTGGTCACATTCTGGCCAAAATTGAATTTTCCGGCAAAAAAAAAAATTAAATTGAAACTCAATTCGACTTGTTTGAGACTAAATTGAAAACGCGTATGTCTGTGGGACCAAATCGAAAAAAGGCAACATTTATGGGACCAATAAAATTTTTATCTCTATAATACTAGTAATAATTAATACTCCTGTATATGAATATTTTAGGATTCTCAATCTCAGATCTAAATCGTTTCTCTTCTCTTCGTCTACGAAAAACTTAGATCTTAAAATTGTGTGGCTTCGGCAACGGCCAACGCCGACATATAGGCTCGCCTGTCGGACCCTTGATTTTTAAGTCTTCATTCTACAGTCGCCGCCTAGAATCGATCTCGGAGCCTCGAACTTCAACCGATCGACGTCGCCACTCGCCGTGGCTCGCCAAATCTTACCTCTCCCTCTCCAATTTCCTACGAGTTAAAATAATTTAATTAGGCTTTTTTATTTTCAGAATTAATTATATATATGTATAAATATTTGTGAAATTCTTTGCATACGAAATGGAAATCCGCAAATTGAATTTTAATGGAAATCCGCAAATTGAATTTTAGATTGGTTGTTTTGATAATTGACGATCACTCATTCAGTAGTTGTGGCTCAAATATTTGCCTAACACATTTTTTTTATTGATTAAAAAGATTTGGAAAAATCAGGGTGCATCCAAAAATTTCGGTCTCTAATTCGGGTTTTAAAGAACCGAACCGGTATTTTCGGTTCGGTTTTGGAAAACCGAAAACCCGAACAGTTCGGTCTTCGGTTCTTCAAAAAGCAGAAATTCGGGTTCGGGTACCCGAAATTTCGGTTCGGTTAACCCGGAACCGAACAGTTATCCAGCCCTATCCTTGAACACCTTTATCAACTCCTTTACAAAGTTACTCTCTGTCTACGGAACAATGAAGTGGAGTACTACTAGTTAAACTACGTACTATTGTTTCCAGTTGAGTTGGAACCGACAAACTGGAGAGTCCCTTACATGTGTTGAGTCGTCGTATGAGACATCTAGTAATGACTCCAACGTGACATCCCTCCATGCAGAAACAGCCCGATCGAAAACTTGAGCTCTTGCTTCAATGAGATCATTCAAACCATACATTAATTGATTTGGGAGCGGGATTTTCGCTTCTCGTGCATCTAAAAGTCTTTTCAAAAGGAAATTAAAATGTTTTGTTTCCGGATGAGGTGTACGCCACGAGGAAAGTAATTCTTCTTCGGTGAGGGTACGCATGTATTGCGTAATCGCCTTTGGACGACACATCCGGAACAAACCATCAAAGAGAGCATAGCAACTTTAGGGTTGGCAAGTGCTCATGGTAGATGTTTAGATTCTCGATTTCAGGCGTGGGCAAACCTCGAATCTCTCCCCCCTCGTAATCAAATGTGGTTTGAGAATCAACATGAAACGAGAGCGATATCCTCGAAAGCCTCAACTTGTCTAGAAATTTGCTCAGTTTGTAGAACCATGAAGCACTGAGACATGTGCAATACCCTACGGATACACAAGACTCCCATCCCCTTGAATTTGATTGAACAGACACTTCATCGGGGATGGAACTCGAGCATTCAAAGGTTAACTTACGAATACTTGGGACATCAAACTTGACCTTCCGAACCCAATTACATACTGTCATGTTAAAGTGCAAACGTTCAAGTGTAGGGCTTGAAATTAGTATATCTTCTCGATCAGTACTGTATTTTATACATACGGCTAATTCCTGAAGGGATGGAAATAGAGACGATAGGTCATCAAGAAACAAGGTGGTGTCGAATTTCACATCTTTCAGCACCAGAGACTTTAGCCTATGAAGTGGAGTAGTAATAGTGAGCAGACCATCATCACCAACAACATATGGATCACTAACATAGACATTGCATAATGAGAGTTTCTCAATCAAAGGGCAGCTCGACATTATATGAAACATCGTGTCGAGACGTTTTATCCTAACACTTTTGAAACTAAGGAATTGAAGCCGCGAACAACATACCACCTCTCGATTCAGATTGAATATTTTGCACCCTCCCACGGTTAGTGAAACGAGGTTATCATATCTAAACACCTCGTCAGGTATCTCGAAATCTGAACTATGTAATTCTAAATTGACATGAGTCGGTCCCAATTTCAATGCACTACAAACCACATTTTTAACAACAGGACCAGTACTACTATTTGTTAGTGTAATATGCTACACATTGCACTGCCGCAGCGAGTCGCTAGGCAATGCGATGCAGCAGCATACTTACACGTTTTTCTCTTTCTTCACATTGTGTACTGTTGTGCATCACATATTTTATGTGTGATCTATTTAGCATGTGATCTAGTTGATCCATGTGTGTATATGCAACCAACACTCGTCGAGCATTGAAGACCTTGGTGCTGCGTTGAGTGCTACTCATGCTGCAGCAAGATGACACTCATGAGAATGTTTGCTGAAGACTCAAGACGCAATTGTTGCTGCAAGACCTCCAGAAGATATTGACGCAAGGTGTTGCAGCAGTAGCTGAAGTTTGGCCCTGTGCAAGACGTTGCAGCAGCGGTCAAACCAGAATCCCTATTTTCTAGCAACTGCCTAACAACTCGGTTTTCAAGGGATTTAGTTGAAGACTGAAGACACAGCGTTGCAGCAAGACTCGTTGAAGACGCTGATGCAAGGTGGTGCAATGGTTGTCCTGTCTACGCAAGGCGTTGCAGCATCGGTCAAAACAGATTTCCTTGGATATAGGAACCGACTTACCTCTCTCTTTTCAAGGGAGTTGGTTACGGTTTTGAGCCTATAAATTGAAGGAGTCTTCAGCACATTTTTTCACCTCTTCCAAAAACACTTTTTCATCTTTTCTTCTTCGATTATTCTCATTTCATCGAGAATGATCGAACCTTTCAACTACGAAGCTTTGTATCTGAACATATTCAGTCGTAGTTTGTTTAGTAGTGTTGGTTGGGTCGAGATCTTTGAATACGATATCTAAGGAATACATGTGTATGTCCGAAAGGTAGTCGATCGTATATTCAAGATCACATTTTGTAAAGACATTCGATCTTTATTAATCATTTTTGCCGTAAGGCACATTCGTATGGGTATAATTTAAATACCCATACAAGATTAATTTCGTTGTCTTCTCTTGCTTTTCATTTTTTGTGTGTGTGTGTTCGTTCGTTTGTTTTTTCACGTTTTTCATTATTCCGCTGCACTCTTTTAATATCGTATCAGAATATACATTTATATATTTCTGGTATTATATATAATCCACTCAAACAAAGTAAATCATATAATAAACGAACGAATTTATTTTCTGCATTGCGCTGCTGCAACACCTGAGTTGTTGTTGCTGCTGCAGCGCTGCGTAAGGAGTGCTGCGTATTTTTTTCTATAATACCTAAGCACCCCGACACTTGCAAGTGGTATCAGAGCCAACACTAGACTCATTTAGTGTTACGGTCTCTCTGATTTACTCACACACATTTTTTTTCAGACGCCTCGTATATCATGAGAACACCGGTTGTTCTTGATGGTAGAAATTATGGTTGTTGGAAAACTCGTATTGAAGCGAGGATTAAATCCAATGATCGTAATTCTTGGCTTTCAGTCCTTAAAGTTTGGCCACCACCCGAGGATGACTTACCGAACTGTGGTAAGCTTGAAAAAGCACAAGAAAAATGATCCACCAATGAGGTTGCTGCAACCCCTGCCTTAGCATGGCAAAATTACTGCCTCACAGATCTTGCAGCCAGGGCAAGGGGTTTCACGTTTTTCGTTGTCTCAACTGATGATGATGCTGCATCAACTGATGTTGTTGTTGCTGCATCACCTGCATACACTAAGATAGGACTTCGACCATCTGAAATCAGAAAATCTTTGTGTATGCGCAGCGTGCCGTAAATGCACGTCTGCAACCGCTGCCGCACTGACATGAAAATTTCAACTTCACTTTGAGTCTTGCCGCATCAGAATGTGATAATAAAGAATGTAAAATCTTCCGAAGGCAGAGAGGATATCCAAAGCTCCGAGGCAACATAGACGAACCCACATACCAAAAAAAAAAAAAAAAAAAAAAAAAAAAAAAAAAAAAAAAAAAAAAAAAAAAAACATATACAAAGGGTTTAGATTCAATGTACTCAGTGCCTAGGATATTCAATACATTCAATTTCTGCATCACGGTAAAATCATTAGAGAAGTATGTAGTTTATTTCATATGCAGCGTGTTGCCGCATTAGGAGACTTTTCACATCTCCTGTTTTTTTAGTTCTTCATTGAATAATTTATCTTAGAAGTCAACACACCAAAAAAAAAAGGCAAAAAATAAAATAAAAAATCATTGCCGCAAGAAGCTTCGACGATGCCACAGCGTGCTGCCGCATTAGGCCCTGATACTTCAATATTTATAACGTCTGCGTTGCCGCAAGATGTGTGCCCTGCAGCTGTTCTCAAGAACAATATGTATGGCCTGTACCTTTCATCACAAAAAGGGGGAGTGAAGTTTAGGAAGAGCAAGTGGATGAGCAAAGGAAGCCATTGCAGATGATGCATCAGCAAGGGGGAGCCACTGCAGATGATGCATCAGCAAGGCAGCCATTGCAGAAGAAAGTTATGCACAAGTGGATGAGCAAAAAGAGCTATTGCAGATGATGCATCAGCAAGGGGGAGCCACTGCAGATGATGCATCAGCAAAGGAGAGCCATTGCAAAAGAAGTTTCATAGATTTAATTATTCCTTTTTTATTGTTTATTTTAAATTGGTGTGATTCTCTTTTTAGATAATCTTTATCTATATTCATTTTGTTAGGAAAGAATCTTAGCTTGGAAGTAATTCACTAAGGGGGAGTGTTTTCTTCCTAAGTGATAATGCTCACATATTATCTTACACTTCTAGGTTAAGAGAGTTTTCATTGAGGGGGAGTTGTTCTTATGCTCTTCCTCATGTTTTGTGAAGAAAGATAAAAAGGGGGAGTTTGTTAGTGTAATATGCTACGCATTGCACTGCCGCAGCGAGTCGCTAGGCAATGCGATGCAGCAGCATACTTACACGTTTTTCTCTTTCTTCACATTGTGTACTGTTGTGCATCACATATTTTATGTGTGATCTATTTAGCATGTGATCTAGTTGATCCATGTGTGTATATGCAACCAACACTCGTCGAGCATTGAAGACCTTGGTGCTGCGTTGAGTGCTACTCATGCTGCAGCAAGATGACACTCATGAGAATGTTTGCTGAAGACTCAAGACGCAATTGTTGCTGCAAGACCTCCAGAAGATATTGACGCAAGGTGTTGCAGCAGTAGCTGAAGTTTGGCCCTGTGCAAGACGTTGCAGCAGCGGTCAAACCAGAATCCCTATTTTCTAGCAACTGCCTAACAACTCGGTTTTCAAGGGATTTAGTTGAAGACTGAAGACACAGCGTTGCAGCAAGACTCGTTGAAGACGCTGATGCAAGGTGGTGCAATGGTTGTCCTGTCTACGCAAGGCGTTGCAGCATCGGTCAAAACAGATTTCCTTGGATATAGGAACCGACTTACCTCTCTCTTTTCAAGGGAGTTGGTTACGGTTTTGAGCCTATAAATTGAAGGAGTCTTCAGCACATTTTTTCACCTCTTCCAAAAACACTTTTTCATCTTTTCTTCTTCGATTATTCTCATTTCATCGAGAATGATCGAACCTTTCAACTACGAAGCTTTGTATCTGAACATATTCAGTCGTAGTTTGTTTAGTAGTGTTGGTTGGGTCGAGATCTTTGAATACGATATCTAAGGAATACATGTGTATGTCCGAAAGGTAGTCGATCGTATATTCAAGATCACATTTTGTAAAGACATTCGATCTTTATTAATCATTTTTGCCGTAAGGCACATTCGTATGGGTATAATTTAAATACCCATACAAGATTAATTTCGTTGTCTTCTCTTGCTTTTCATTTTTTGTGTGTGTGTGTTCGTTCGTTTGTTTTTTCACGTTTTTCATTATTCCGCTGCACTCTTTTAATATCGTATCAGAATATACATTTATATATTTCTGGTATTATATATAATCCACTCAAACAAAGTAAATCATATAATAAACGAACGAATTTATTTTCTGCATTGCGCTGCTGCAACACCTGAGTTGTTGTTGCTGCTGCAGCGCTGCGTAAGGAGTGCTGCGTATTTTTTTCTATAATACCTAAGCACCCCGACACTTGCAAGTGGTATCAGAGCCAACACTAGACTCATTTAGTGTTACGGTCTCTCTGATTTACTCACACACATTTTTTTTCAGACGCCTCGTATATCATGAGAACACCGGTTGTTCTTGATGGTAGAAATTATGGTTGTTGGAAAACTCGTATTGAAGCGAGGATTAAATCCAATGATCGTAATTCTTGGCTTTCAGTCCTTAAAGTTTGGCCACCACCCGAGGATGACTTACCGAACTGTGGTAAGCTTGAAAAAGCACAAGAAAAATGATCCACCAATGAGGTTGCTGCAACCCCTGCCTTAGCATGGCAAAATTACTGCCTCACAGATCTTGCAGCCAGGGCAAGGGGTTTCACGTTTTTCGTTGTCTCAACTGATGATGATGCTGCATCAACTGATGTTGTTGTTGCTGCATCACCTGCATACACTAAGATAGGACTTCGACCATCTGAAATCAGAAAATCTTTGTGTATGCGCAGCGTGCCGTAAATGCACGTCTGCAACCGCTGCCGCACTGACATGAAAATTTCAACTTCACTTTGAGTCTTGCCGCATCAGAATGTGATAATAAAGAATGTAAAATCTTCCGAAGGCAGAGAGGATATCCAAAGCTCCGAGGCAACATAGACGAACCCACATACCAAAAAAAAAAAAAAAAAAAAAAAAAAAAAAAAAAAAAAAAAAAACATATACAAAGGGTTTAGATTCAATGTACTCAGTGCCTAGGATATTCAATACATTCAATTTCTGCATCACGGTAAAATCATTAGAGAAGTATGTAGTTTATTTCATATGCAGCGTGTTGCCGCATTAGGAGACTTTTCACATCTCCTGTTTTTTTAGTTCTTCATTGAATAATTTATCTTAGAAGTCAACACACCAAAAAAAAAAGGCAAAAAATAAAATAAAAAATCATTGCCGCAAGAAGCTTCGACGATGCCACAGCGTGCTGCCGCATTAGGCCCTGATACTTCAATATTTATAACGTCTGCGTTGCCGCAAGATGTGTGCCCTGCAGCTGTTCTCAAGAACAATATGTATGGCCTGTACCTTTCATCACAAAAAGGGGGAGTGAAGTTCAGGAAGAGCAAGTGGATGAGCAAAGGAAGCCATTGCAGATGATGCATCAGCAAGGGGGAGCCACTGCAGATGATGCATCAGCAAGGCAGCCATTGCAGAAGAAAGTTATGCACAAGTGGATGAGCAAAAAGAGCTATTGCAGATGATGCATCAGCAAGGGGGAGCCACTGCAGATGATGCATCAGCAAAGGAGAGCCATTGCAAAAGAAGTTTCATAGATTTAATTATTCCTTTTTTATTGTTTATTTTAAATTGGTGTGATTCTCTTTTTAGATAATCTTTATCTATATTCATTTTGTTAGGAAAGAATCTTAGCTTGGAAGTAATTCACTAAGGGGGAGTGTTTTCTTCCTAAGTGATAATGCTCACATATTATCTTACACTTCTAGGTTAAGAGAGTTTTCATTGAGGGGGAGTTGTTCTTATGCTCTTCCTCATGTTTTGTGAAGAAAGATAAAAAGGGGGAGTTTGTTAGTGTAATATGCTACGCATTGCACTGCCGCAGCGAGTCGCTAGGCAATGCGATGCAGCAGCATACTTACACGTTTTTCTCTTTCTTCACATTGTGTACTGTTGTGCATCACATATTTTATGTGTGATCTATTTAGCATGTGATCTAGTTGATCCATGTGTGTATATGCAACCAACACTCGTCGAGCATTGAAGACCTTGGTGCTGCGTTGAGTGCTACTCATGCTGCAGCAAGATGACACTCATGAGAATGTTTGCTGAAGACTCAAGACGCAATTGTTGCTGCAAGACCTCCAGAAGATATTGACGCAAGGTGTTGCAGCAGTAGCTGAAGTTTGGCCCTGTGCAAGACGTTGCAGCAGCGGTCAAACCAGAATCCCTATTTTCTAGCAACTGCCTAACAACTCGGTTTTCAAGGGATTTAGTTGAAGACTGAAGACACAGCGTTGCAGCAAGACTCGTTGAAGACGCTGATGCAAGGTGGTGCAATGGTTGTCCTGTCTACGCAAGGCGTTGCAGCATCGGTCAAAACAGATTTCCTTGGATATAGGAACCGACTTACCTCTCTCTTTTCAAGGGAGTTGGTTACGGTTTTGAGCCTATAAATTGAAGGAGTCTTCAGCACATTTTTTCACCTCTTCCAAAAACACTTTTTCATCTTTTCTTCTTCGATTATTCTCATTTCATCGAGAATGATCGAACCTTTCAACTACGAAGCTTTGTATCTGAACATATTCAGTCGTAGTTTGTTTAGTAGTGTTGGTTGGGTCGAGATCTTTGAATACGATATCTAAGGAATACATGTGTATGTCCGAAAGGTAGTCGATCGTATATTCAAGATCACATTTTGTAAAGACATTCGATCTTTATTAATCATTTTTGCCGTAAGGCACATTCGTATGGGTATAATTTAAATACCCATACAAGATTAATTTCGTTGTCTTCTCTTGCTTTTCATTTTTTGTGTGTGTGTGTTCGTTCGTTTGTTTTTTCACGTTTTTCATTATTCCGCTGCACTCTTTTAATATCGTATCAGAATATACATTTATATATTTCTGGTATTATATATAATCCACTCAAACAAAGTAAATCATATAATAAACGAACGAATTTATTTTCTGCATTGCGCTGCTGCAACACCTGAGTTGTTGTTGCTGCTGCAGCGCTGCGTAAGGAGTGCTGCGTATTTTTTTCTATAATACCTAAGCACCCCGACACTTACAAGTGGTATCAGAGCCAACACTAGACTCATTTTATATTAATTCTATTAGCGTGCAATACTAATTAATTAATTTTAATTTTAATTTGAATGATTCTTAATTAATTTAATTTAATGATTACGAAGTGAATTTTTATTATTTATATAAACAAATTAATTAATTAATTAATTAATATTAATTTGAATGATTCTTAATTAATTTAATGATTACGAAGTCTTAATGAAATTTTATTATTTATATAAACAACGAGTATGCGTAATAATCTCCTTGTTATATGCTTGCTATATGCTTCCGCTACATCACCGAAAGTGGGAACGGTTACCTATATGTTTAGCTTGATTTGTTGGTGAGCTAGCTTGGATTTTTATTACTGTATCATACCTTTTACTTTTCTGAACTCTACCTATAAAAAAAAGTGTGAACTGAGAATCCATTGAATATATGGTATGCCTTACACATGATCGGAAACATTATAACGAAAACCTTAAGTTAAGACTATGAAAACTAAGAATTAGGTTATTTATAATAAGTTACGTACGCTGTTACGTACCTTCCCATCCACGGCACTTGTCAATGTCCTAATTATCCATAATTGAATATAGTAGTAGTAATAATATATAATACTCTGTTATTTAAAATATTAGTCATCTTATTTTATTAATTAAAAAAATTATTAATAATTTATCCTTCATTAATTATTTTAAAATTTTACATTTAATATTGAAACAATAATTATTTAGTAAATTTACAAAATTATCATCATTAATTAACATTAAAAAATTCAAAACAACATTTTTAAATTTCAAAAACATTGAAAACTCAAAATGACTTGTAATAGAAATTGGAAGAGTAATTAAGACTTGTTCAAACTGAAATAAAATGAATTGAATGAGTATAAAGTAATTGAAATATAGTTTAATAGAACATATTCTAAAATATTTTAATATTTTTATAAACTTTTAATTTTTTTCTTAAATATATTTTTTTATTAAAAACAAATGCTAGAAATACTAATACTAAAACTAATTTAAGCCAGTCAACACATGGAATATTATTTTTAATTTTTATTATAAAATATGAGCTTTATATATTATTTTAAAACTAAAAAGATTAAAATATATTTCATTACAGAAAAAAAATGGTCTAAATAACAAGTAAAATTGGAGTAGTAGTTAAAGGGCTACACTTTCCAGTTCAGTTGGAAGCGATGCAATGGAAAATAACCATGTGCATCAACTGTTGAGTACTCGAGTAATGACTCCAACGTCACGTCCCTCCACTCACGGTGATCCTCGTCGAAAACTTGTGCTCTTGCATTCTTGAGATCGTTCAAGCCATACATGAATTGGTTTGGGATCGAGACTTTTGCCTCCCGCGCATCTAAAAGTCTTTTCCCAAGGACAAAAAATATTGTTTGTCTCCTTAAGACGATATGCTTCGCCAACAAAAGACGCGTATTGAGTAATCACCTTTGGGCGACACATCCCGAACGACCCATCAAAGAGAGCGTAGCAACTTAGGATTGGAAGGTGTTCATGGTAGATGTTCAGATTCTCGATTTCAGGCGTGGGCAAACCTCTGATGTTTCCCGGCTCGTAATCAAAGGTGGTCCGAGTGAAAACATTAAGTGACAGAGATATTCTTGAAAACCTCAACTTGTTTAGAAACTTGTTTAGTCTGTAGAACATTTGCCACGCCTTATGGATATGTGAGACTCCCATCCCCTCGAATTTGATCTAACAGACAGTTTAGGAATGGATGTGCATTCAAAGGTTAACTTACGAATACTCGGGATGTCGAGCTTGACCTTGTGATTACGCCCTCTCATGCTAAAGTCCAGACGTTCAAGTGTTGTGCTTGAAATCAGCATCTCTTCTCGATTTTTGGAAGCTATTGATAGGGTTAAATCTTTAAGGGATGAAAATATAAACGATAAGTCAGCAAGAAACTTGGTGTTGAAATCCACTTCTGGAAGCACGAGATGTTAGTGTGTAGTTCTTCCTAGTTCAACATAGAACCATGTTGTTCTTGTTTGAACTACGTTGAACTATACACTATTGTTTTGTAGTAACTTCATGTGTATTGTTTGTATGTTTAATTGCTTAAATTCATACAAGTCTGCTAGGTATGAGTAGTGCTTGCTGGAAATACAAGTGGATCTTCCTGTAGCCACGTTATGGAAAGCGTACTCAGTGTTGAACTAGCGGACTTGGCGATACAAACAACATGGAGTTCTCCCTGTGCATGTTTGTGAATGAGCCACGTGGTTCTATGCACACCAGTGTGGTTCACGAATTCACTACTGCACCTCCAACGAGAGAGTTCAAGTCTTACCGTGAAGACCTTGAATCTGAGCTAACACTTTGATGGACACGGAGCAAGCACAGATAGACATGGAGCTGGGGGAATGACTGCTAAGGAATGAAACCAGCCAAGGGTGCGACTGGAAGACTCGCTAGAAGAATCCTAGTCCAAGAAGAAAACACAAGTATACTAGTTGTGCATGCAACAAGCTCGAAGCGCGAACACATGCTAGTGTGGGAGCGGGTAGAGCTGCGTTCATCAAATACGGATCAATGGAATATTCGTTGAAGATGCCTTGGGGTCGTACATTCCATTGGGCCGTCATGGGCTTGGCCCATTAAGCGTGAATTCCGGAAACCCTAATTTACGATGCCTATAAATAGAGGGTTGTTGGAATTCATTGATTACACTTTTGATTTGACATTTTCTAGAGAGAGAAATATTGTAGACCGAGAGACTTCACTAGAAAGCTCCGGTCATACCCTCTGTTTTAGTCTTGGTAGTACTCTTCGCTAGATTAGTTCTACCTAGGCTTAGTTTTTGGTCGTGTGACATTTCTACAAGATTCGCTAGAATTTTGTAGATGTTTTTGTAAAGTGGTTCCACCCATTACAAGATTAATACAAGTTTACTTTATAGAATCTCTAAATTGTGTTAAGTATAGTACTCTACCTTATACTACTTCTCTGTAGGTAGATCTAAGTACTATTTACACAATTTCAATTGGTATCAGAGCAAGTTCACCCTTTTGGTGTGATCCTAGGAAGAGATTCTACGATGGAGTCATTCACCGTCCTAAAACCCGTCATTCTCAACTCAACAAACTACTCCTACTGGAAGAGCAAGACAAGGCTGAAGTTGAAGAACGTAGACTCACGAGTATGGGCGGCTGTTCTACACGGGTGGAGTCCGCCAACCTACACAGATGAAGATGGTGATGTGCGCATCAAGGAAGAAATTACGTGGACTACTGCCGAGCATGAAGCTGCAACTTTCAATTCGAAGGCTATCCACATTATCACCGATCTCATCGACGTCCACATGTTTTCACTCGTAAGACACCTTGTATCAGCTAAGCATGTGTGGGACACATTGGAAAGAATGTGCGAAGGAAGTGAGAGTATCAAAAGGTCTAAGCTAAGAGGACTTACTACTACTTTCCACAAACTTGAAATGAAGGAAGATGAGGACCTTGACTCGTTCTTTAACAAAATTATGGCTATTGTCAGCGAATGCCAAGAACTTGGAGATCCCATACCTCCACCACTTATCTGTACTAAAGTTCTTCGAGGTGTAACAGAGAAGTTCTCTGTCAAAGTGACAACTATGGAAGATACTAAGCTTGGTCTCTCTGGGGACTACAACGAGATTATGAGTCACTTAAAGAACTATGAGTTGAATCTGAAGTTGAAGGACAAGTCGTACTCTATGACTCCATTTGAAAATTCAATGAAGGCACTTGCTATCACTCAGAGTGGCTCCAGCTCTACCTATAACAACACAGGAGCTACACATCTCTCTCAGTCTACCGATCAGAATGCTTTTCTTGCAGAGGACTCTGACGATGAGAGTGAAGCCCTTTCTCTTCTCAACTCTCCCAATCCCGATAAGTTCGCTGCTCTTCAAGATTCGGTTAGCTACTTGGTCCGCCAAGACATCAAGAGGAAGAAAAGGTTCAAACAATTCCGTAACCAAAGGAGCCCTGGAAATTCCTATTCTACTCCACCTGCTGCTGGTTCTAAAGGGTATAGCCCCAACCGTAAGTTTGTAGCCAGCACCCCCGGCAAGGACATGTCTAAGATCAAGTGCTTTGAGTGCAAGGGTATGGGGCATGTGAAGAATGAGTGCCCAAATCTACACCGGAAAAACAATATGGATGTTAGCTATTTGGTATTTGATGGAGATGACTCTTTGTATTCGTCTGAGGAAGAGCAGGGACAGATGGTGGAGCCAAATAATGTCAATGCACTCTTAAGTGCTATTGATAGTGAGAGTGATGAAGAGTATGAGGTAGACCAAGCTGACTTGGCTACTCATGAAAATATTTTTTGTTTTACCTCTGTGGTTGCAGGCATGACTGGGAAGAATGCCAACTCTACCCCCTCTACTGAGAAGGTGAACAAGAAGGACTTTGATGTGGTGATGTTGGAGCTGGAGAGAGCCTTGAAGAAGATAAAGGAGCTGGAGGAAATTGTCAACAAAGAAGACTCGGAGAAAGACTTTCTCAGAGATTCCTTGGCCAAAATGGAGGAAGGTTATGCTATACGCACCAAGGAGCTCTATCAAGCAAAGGACAAATTGGATGTGGCAAATTGTCTTTTTAAGAAGCTTAATACTGGCACTTCTAAACTTGAATCTATGTTGAACTGTGTTAACACCAAGCACTTTGGTCTTGGCTTTAAGGAAACCTTTGATTCCGTTTACTCTGATTCTCTTAATGCTTGTCCCAAATTTGTGGGTGGTATTGACAAAACTATCATTAAATCTAATATGGCTAAGCCGGAGGATGCTCAAACATCCAACGGAAACTTGGCCTCTACCTCGAATGTGAAAATTCTCAAACGCATTACTACGAATCCTCAAACCCAAAATGCTTCTATGTCCATGTTGACACCTACAACTAGCTCGGAGTCTACCAACAGCAAGAAAAATTTCACGCGAAATGTCACAAATCGATCCAAGACATCGAACCCCACTTCTACTTCTTCCATTAAAGCTGAATCGTCCGACTCTACCTCTCAGAGGAAGAAAAATGCTTTTGTCCATTATAAGAAAGTCTATGTGTGTGATTATTGTGGGGAGAAGGGACATATCAAACCTTTTTGCTACAAGCGTATTGATGACTTAAACATGCAAGGTGTGAGGTTGAGACAAGTTTGGAGACCCATCTTGAAACCTATCCTTAGTCAAGCTAAATTAGTATGGAAAGTCAAAGCAGCTCTTCCCGCACCAGTGATAACTAAGAATAAACAAGTTTGGAGAAGGAGGGAAGAAGAAGTAAAATGCAATGTTGCATTCACTGTGGCTAAGGGCACCACTAAGGAGACATGGTATTTTGATAGTGGGTGCTCTCGACACATGACCGGAACCAAAGAATCCCTGATCGATTTTGTTCCACACTCCGGTGGACCTGTTACATATGGAGGAGGAGCAAAGGGAAGTATTGTAGGTAGTGGTACCTTGAATGTTAAAGGTCTACCCGCACTGAAGAATGTGTTGCTTGTAGATGGCTTGTGTGCAAACCTCATAAGCATTAGTCAATTGTGTGATGATGAACTCAACGTAAAGTTCAATAGGGAGAATTGTGAAGTGTACAACACTAAGGGAGAGTGTATTCTCACAGCTGCCCGTGCAAAGAACAATTGCTATGCCATTAGTGAATCTTGCCTAAGTACTTCTACCCATGACGAGATAGATATTTGGCATCAACGACTTGGTCATACCAGCCTTCGCAATCTTGAGAAGTTAGTTCAAATAAAGGCTGTCAGAGGTATAGATAGCTTACCCAAGATTGACAAGAGAGTCTGTGGAGAGTGTCAGATGGGCAAACAAACTCGATCCCCTCATCCGGCTATCTCTACCCACAACCGTACTACTGAGCGTTTTGAACTACTCCACATGGACCTAATGGGACCCATGGAAGTGCAAAGTTTGGGAAACAAGTGGTACACTCTTGTCATTGTGGATGATTTTTCAAGGTATACCTGGGTTAATTTCCTTGGAACGAAGGATGAAGCTTTTGAAGCCTTTCGATCCTTAGCTCGTAGGATCCGCACCACCTATGCCAAAAGAGTTCAACGAATACGTAGTGACCATGGTGGTGAATTTCAAAATAGGGTGTTCGTTGAATATTGCACTCGTAAAGGGATTCATCATGAATTCTCGGCGCCCAAGACACCACAACAAAATGGCATTGTGGAGAGGAAGAACAGGACTCTATAAGAAATGGCAAGAGTTATGTTGGTGGCTGCAGGTATGGCAAAGGGTTTTTGGGCAGAGGCATTAAGTGCAGCTTGCTATGTGGTGAATCGGATCAGTATTCGTGCCGGAACTCAATGTACGGCATATGAGCTCTTAACGTCTAAGAAACCGAACGTTGCACATCTTCGTGTTTATGGGTGTCTTTGATACATCTTAAATGATAAAGATCCGTTGAAAAAATTTGATCCTAAGTCAGACAAGGCTATCTTTGTTGGCTATGCTCTTAACAGCCATGCTTATCGAGTGTTCAACCTCCGGACTAAGACGGTACAAGAATCCACAAATATTAAATTTGATGAGTACCATTTTCACGAGAATCCGTCTAAGTCCACTATGGTCCGAGATGATTCTCATCCTGTTCTACCCACGACGGAAGTATTGGTTGAGGGGGAGGTAGATCAAGGAAATGGACCTTGCATTCCACTTAGTGGAAATTCCACATCTCACAACTCTGGTGACTCTACCCCCTCAGAGAATGATGATGCTAGTCTAAATCAGGGTACCTCTAATCCTGATATGGGCAACACGGGAGAGTCTACCTCTACCGGAGTTCCGAACACTGGTCCACCTGCTTATATACGAAAGAGACATCCAAATCAACAAATGATTGGAGATCTCAATCAACGAATCACTCGCTCCACCCGCTCTACCGTCACTCTACCTGCCAATTACCCTAATACTCTCTCTAACTTGGCTTTTCCATCACCTGATGTGGGCATACTGAGCTTCGTCTCCGAAATTGAGCCCAGGAATAACAAGGAAGCCATTCTTGATGAGTTTTGGATTGCGGCAATGCAGGAAGAGCTACATGAGTTCGAACGGAACAAGGTGTGGTCATTGGTCCCAAGACCAAAGCATGTTAATGTCATTGGCACCAAGTGGATTTACAAGAACAAAACCAATGAATTTAATCAAATTGTGCGGAACAAGGCACGACTGGTTGCTCAAGGGTACACCCAAGTGGAAGGAATCGACTTTGAAGAAACTTTTGCCCCTGTGGCACGAATAGAGTCTATTCGATTACTTATTGCGGTGGCTTGTTACAAAAATATTCCGTTGAGGCAAATGGATGTGAAAGCGGCCTTCCTCAATGGAGTGTTGGATGAAGAAGCTTATGTTGAACAACCTAAAGGTTTTGTGGATCCTCACAAACCAGACCATGTCTACCTTCTTCATAAGGCTCTCTATGGGTTGAAGCAAGCACCTCGTGCATGGTATAGTTGTCTTACAGATTTTCTCTTGAATTTTGGTTTTACTCGTGGTAATGCCGACACTACTCTCTTCATAAAACTTGTCAAGAATGAAATGCTTATTGCCCAAATCTATGTTGATGATATTGTATTCGGTGCCACCCATGAACGCTTGGTAAAAGAATTCACTGAAGCCATGGCTTCCTCCTTTCAAATGAGCTTAGAGGGGGAGCTAAGTCACTTTCTTGGTCTTCAAATCTCGCAACGTCCAAATGGAATCTTTGTTTCACAGACTAAGTACGCCATCAACATGCTTAAGAAATTTGATATGGCGGATGCTAAGCCCATGAAAACTCCTATGGCCACCACTGAGAAGTTGAGCAAGGCAGAGAAGAGCAAGGACATTGACATCTCTACCTATAGATCTCTTATTGGAAGCTTGCTCTACCTCACTGCCACACGGCCTGATATTATGTTTAGTGTGTGCCTCTGTGCGCGCTACCAAGCAAAACCCAAGGAAGAACACCTTGCTGCTGTGAAACGTATCCTTCGTTATGTTGCCGGGTCTACCGACCTTGGCTTATGGTATACTAAAGATACTTCTTCTTATCTTGTTGGTTTTGCAGATGCTGATTGGGCCGGTGATGCGGATGAAAGAAAAAGCACCAGTGGTGGGTGTTGTTTCTTAGGGAATAATCTTGTGTCATGGCATAGCAAGAAACAAAATTGCATTGCCCTATCAACCGCCGAATCCGAGTATGTGGCTGCTGGGAGTTGTTGTACCCAGATGCTATGGCTTCAACAAATGCTAGCCGACTATCAAATCGGGAGCACGCCACTCACTTTATATTGTGACAACCAAAGTGCTATAAAGATAAGTCAGAATCCGGTACAACACTCAAAGACCAAGCATATTGATATACGACATCACTTCATTCGAGACTTGGTAGAACGGGGTAAGGTTGTAATGGAACATGTGCCTACGGAGAAACAACTCTCAGACTTCTTCACAAAACCACTTGCTTCGGAAAGATTTTTGAGCTTACGGCAGTCTCTCTGCATGGGCGCATTTTGAAGGGTAGTAGGCCACAAATGGCTACCTCCACCCACAGCTGTTTATTTTCTCAATGGAACCATGAGGTAGAGCAAGGTGAGGTTAGTTGTTGACAGTTGCAAAGTGACGTAGTATTTGGACATACTGTTCTTTAAATATTTAAATAAGCAATTCATTGGAGTGAACCTTGTTTGCTCTATGTCTAGCAGGAAAAGTCGGCCTAAAGATTTCCTCGATGGATCGGGTCTTGATTGACTTGGTCTTCGGGCAAATGCAAAAGACATGGCCTTATACATATAATGATGAAAACAAAAAAATACTTATATGGAAACATCACTTTATAACACCTATCACTGGTTGGGTCCTAATAGGCCTGATCTACGCTTGAAAAGCAAGTGAAATGGTCGTGGCTACACGCTGAACTGGCCAAAATAGCAATACCGTCCATAAAGCACTGTCACTCTACCTCCAATATCTCTACTTAATGTTCTTTCCAGCGTTTTTGATTCACTGTGTGGTGGTACGTATGTCCACTTTGTGTGTGCTTGTTATGCCTTTAACTGTATTTCGTGTTCTAAAAATTTTGCAGAGTACTCCTGTTCAACGAAGCATGCCTGTTCTACCCTTGAAGTGCTTCTTTAGGCTTCGTTGGATAAAATAAATTTTGTGTGAATTTGAAATCTGAGTAATTCGACGTGTGTCTATGTGTGTTTACTCCTGCTCTACGTGTGCTACTTTGAGTTCTCATGAAAGTCGTTCCTGTCTAACGTGTACCTCTTTGCTTGTTGTGTTGTTTGCTGATTTTACATTATAAGTATGGTAGTCCTACTCATAACCAATTTTGTAGTGCGTGCTCTTGTGTGATTGGTCTTGCTTGTGCGGACGCTCTGTTCACTACTCTTGGTACACGCCCTGCCGACTCTTCATTGGTTCTCTCCTCCACGCCTGTCTGTTCCCTCTGCTGTGACTCCCACTCCTTGGGTTTATATATCCATAATATTTTTTTTAAGTATGCTTGCTTTACCCTCTCCTAGCCTGTCATACGTGCTTCACTTTGGTTTCTGAAAATTTCAGGTGTCTGGAGTTCTACGGGCGCTTGTTTGGTTCGCTGTCCTTCATCAACGTCCAACCGGACCATACACACGTGGATAGATCTGGGCCGTAGAAGTTGAACCGCTACAGTTTCCCTATAAATACCCTCACGGGTCAAACACACAGTACACCTTTCACTACGTGTTTTTGAGAGCAAAACCCTATCTTCAAGCTGTTCATATTCTCTGCGCACGGTCTCATACACTCTACCCAGATTTTAACTCTTTACTCTACGCCCACTTTACCCACTTCACGCTTCCTCGCAATGACAAATTTCGAGACTCCCGAGTTCTACGCTGGAAAGATCGCTGAGCTCAACGCCCAGGTGGCTGTACTTGAAAAACTGTTTGATGAAGAGGAAGATTTCTCCAAGGCAGAACCACTTGGGGTTCAAATCTCTGATCTACGCAAGGTTATCACAGAACACAAGCGCAACAAGTTCCTTGCTGAAAAAGAACTTGCATGTATCGCTAAAGAGAAAAAGGAAGAGGAAGATCGTCTTGAGGCTCTACGTTTAGAAAAAATTAAGGCAGGAAGAGGAGGAACGTAGAGCCCGGGAAGAACAAAGGAAGAAGGATGAGGAGGCACGCATAGCAGAGGAAGAGAGGAAGAAGAAGGAAAATGAAGAGGCTGACCGTCTAGCCGAGATTCAAAGGAAGAAAGATGAAGAGGAGGCACGTCTTGCGGAAGAACGAAAACGTGCAGAGGATGAGGCAGCACGTACCACTGCAATTTCTATTGAGACAACTGACAAGGCAGAGGCTGCACGCAGAGCCCGTATGGCACAAAAGCGACTTGATGAGGCCAATGCCTTGATTGCTGAGACTCTATCTCCGCAGAACCAGGTGATTACCCATTCGGACGCACGCACACTCCCATCTGAACCGTCTTCTATCGATGTTTCCCCCGACGTGTCTCCAAATACAGACACCACAGTCATTGTGCGTGACACTACGCCACCGTTCGTGGTACAGGAACGAAAAGTTACCTCGAATTTAATTGTCAGAGCCTCGCCAACACGGGTTGTTGGACCTGGATTCTCTGATGATTTCCACACAGAGCTAGCTTCCATACGCTTTGAATTTTTGAATTTCAAAGAGGTCAACGCTGAACGCTACTATGGGCACAGCAAGTGGGTCAACCGTGGACTGGAGGCCTTCATGCGGACTATGCATCTTTCTGATGCCATCAATTTCGACGTCGACTTCAGTCTCCACGTCCATCGTATGTTCTTCGCCCACGTAGACCGGGCTTTTGGGACTCCTGGCTCTGGGTCTTATGGGAAAGTTATTCTTCGGGGGACTGAGTATGACTTTAGCCCCCGCACGATCAACCAGATTTTCCGTCGCTCCAGACTTCAGGCTACGTGGGATGAGCCCTCTACGAATCACCCAGATAGCAAGCTCATGGGTTTCATTGTCACCGGTGGCCTTGTCTCTACGGACCAGCCGCCTGTTTCTAAGCTCACTCATTTCTTCTCTCACTTGAACAGGGTGATTGCCAACAACTGGATCCCCACGTCCAACACGGGGGTGCTCCACGCGGACGCCCTTCACTTGATGTATAAGCTAAGTAGGGGCATCCAGGTGGACTTGGGCCAAGTAATTTTCAACAAAATCAATTCATACGGAGAGATGACTGATACTCAGATCCAGGCTGCCAAGTTACCGTGCCCACACCTAATTAGCACAATTCTACTACGTCAGGGCTTTACGTACAGAAAGACTGATGGGCCGTTGATCAAGATCACTCCTTTTCGGTTTGATTCTGCTTATGTTCACGAGAGCAAGGTGAAGGACATTCCTTGGCGTAGACTGGGAAATGTTGAAGACGATCGTGCGCTGTTCACTGCTGGGCCTGCCTCTTCTCTACCCGAGCAACAGGGCCAACGACAGAAAAAGCCTAAGTCTTTGAGGTACGCGCAGAGTTTGGTGAAGGATGAAGCTGACTCTGCCTCTGACGAGTCTGGTTCTTCGGAGGACGAGCTGTATCTGTGTAAGCCGAGCTCACTTCTACGTGACTTTGAACGCCTGAACTACATTATAGATTTAAGTTCGGGGCTGTGTGGGCACATGCACAACAAGGCACGTAGAGCGGCCCGTCTAGGGGGAGATGGGTCGTCCTACGAAGATCTAGGACCTTTGAAGGTGATACGTGAACGTCTAGCCGCGGTGAATGAATTGATTGAGGAGCAGATGGAGGCCTCAAGGAATGCCCCTGACCGTCCATCCAACAAGATAGAGAAGAAAACTTTAAAAAGAAAAGTTGAAGTGGTGGACGTTGATCAAGATGTTGATGATCCTATGAATGAGGATGATGTGTTACGCGCGGAGCGTAAGAGAAGAAGGACTGAAGCTGCTCTTGGGCACAGTGACTTAGTAAAAGAAAGTGATGGCACGGTGAGAGGGGTTGATGAGGTGAAGAAAAGGGAAAAGGCTAAGGGAGCCGGCTCTTCGGGCTCTGGGACTACTGCGAAGGGAAAAACGACTGGGTCTACGGGGATTCTGAAAGGTGGTGTTACAAAATCCAAAGTAACTGGCTCTACGGGTCCTAGAGTCAAGTTTGTCAATTCTGGTGCCCCCAAACCTGGCTCGGTGCGTGGACCTGGTGCGGGCAAAAATGGAAATGTGTTTGAAATCACTTTATACGACAAAGAGAATATAGAGTATTGTGACAGGCCTCTACGGCTCTCGCCGCTCAGGAAAAAGGGAACAGGTCTGCGCAGAAAACAAATTGCTACCAAGCCGCCAGCCAAATCCAAGAGACAGCTAGCTGATGAACCAACGGACGATGAGGGAGATCAGGAGTCCGAAGAGGAAGAGCTCTCTGATCCTGATGATACCCGTGATCTACGTCAACACACACCCACGTTGGACTCGGACGAGGAAGGAGCTAATGAAGATTAAATTCTTCATTCCAAGTGTTTGCTTTCCCTACTCTACCCATAAACAATATTTACTTTCCTGTTGTTTTTCATAACTCTGATCTACCATGTCTTGATACTCTTGCCATTCTGTTTTGCTCAGTTTGAGTTATTTTATTTTATTTTGCTATCTCTGCCTCTTATTCGTATGAATGATTACTTTCTATGTTTTGCTGCTCGCATGATTAATTATATGCTTGTTGTCATACGTTTACTTTTTGAGTATGATACTAGTTTGAGGGGGAGTTGCTCTACGAACCTCCACTTATGAAGTTGACTCAAAAAGGGGGAGATTGTTAGTGTGTAGTTCTTCCTAGTTCAACATAGAACCATGTTGTTCTTGTTTGAACTACGTTGAACTATACACTATTGTTTTGTAGTAACTTCATGTGTATTGTTTGTATGTTTAATTGCTTAAATTCATACAAGTCTGCTAGGTATGAGTAGTGCTTGCTGGAAATACAAGTGGATCTTCCTGTAGCCACGTTATGGAAAGCGTACTCAGTGTTGAACTAGCGGACTTGGCGATACAAACAACATGGAGTTCTCCATGTGCATGTTTGTGAATGAGCCACGTGGTTCTATGCACACCAGTGTGGTTCACGAATTCACTACTGCACCTCCAACGAGAGAGTTCAAGTCTTACCGTGAAGACCTTGAATCTGAGCTAACACTTTGATGGACACGGAGCAAGCACAGATAGACATGGAGCTGGGGGAATGACTGCTAAGGAATGAAACCAGCCAAGGGTGCGACTGGAAGACTCGCTAGAAGAATCCTAGTCCAAGAAGAAAACACAAGTATACTAGCTGTGCATGCAACAAGCTCGAAGCGCGAACACATGCTAGTGTGGGAGCGGGTAGAGCTGCGTTCATCAAATACGGATCAATGGAATATTCGTTGAAGATGCCTTGGGGTCGTACATTCCATTGGGCCGTCATGGGCTTGGCCCATTAAGCGTGAATTCCGGAAACCCTAATTTACGATGCCTATAAATAGAGGGTTGTTGGAATTCATTGATTACACTTTTGATTTGACATTTTCTAGAGAGAGAAATATTGTAGACCGAGAGACTTCACTAGAAAGCTCCGGTCATACCCTCTGTTTTAGTCTTGGTAGTACTCTTCGCTAGATTAGTTCTACCTAGGCTTAGTTTTTGGTCGTGTGACCTTTCTACAAGATTCGCTAGAATTTTGTAGATGTTTTTGTAAAGTGGTTCCACCCATTACAAGATTAATACAAGTTTACTTTATAGAATCTCTAAATTGTGTTAAGTATAGTACTCTACCTTATACTACTTCTCTGTAGGTAGATCTAAGTACTATTTACACAATTTCACGAGAGACGTGAGCCTTTGTAGAATAATGGTCTGCAGAAGATCGCTATTACCAACGTCATAGTCAACATAGCACAATGACAGTTTCTCAATTAAAGGGCAGCTCTTCATTAATATACGAAAAATTGTATCACGACTTTTTATCTTAACACGTTCGAGACTAAAGAATTGAAGCCCGGAACAACATAGCTCGTCTTGATTCAGATTGATTCTACACCCTTTTAAGGTTAGTGAAACGAGGTTTTCGTATCCAAACACCTCATCTGGTATATCAAAATCATAATTGTAACCATTAAATTCGATAGTGAAATGAGTAGGTCCCAATTTCAACGCTCTACTAACCAATTTAGTTGCACGACCATAACCACAGTATTTGACACTTGTCATGCTCAGCCTGAAACTGTGAATCTTGAGGTTGGAAGAATTCTCGTACCTCTCAAGTGTCTTCCCTGCAAACTCCATGAGTTTTGGATAAATGTTGCCGGCGTAATCGTAGGTGCCGCTTCGACAAAAGTATGTGTAATCGAAATCGAGGTTGGGGCGAGTGAGCCACGCACTTTGCCATGACTTGGAGAGAAGAGTTGTTTGTGCGGCTTCCTTAGAGGTGAGGAAAGATTGAACGAGTTGTATCACGGGTTCCGGTAAATCAAACTCAACACTTAATTCTCTTACAAATTCTCTTCGACATAATTAATCGGAAAGGGCGAAACCCTAACGAAGACCTTGAGATCACTCCGAATTCTGAGTTAGAAATAACGTATTCTTAATAAAACTATTTAAGGTAGAGATAAATACCAATTTAGTCCCATAAAGGAGGCAAAGTCTCGTTTTGGTACCACTTTTGTTCGAGTTTTCGATTTAATCCTATAAAACCCAAAAATGAGTCAATTTCATCCATTTTTTGCGGGAAAATATCACAAATGGTCCTGTACGGATGTCATTTCCAGTAAGTAGTCATGTATCTTCAAAAGTTATCACGGTTGGTCCTTTTGCCCGGGAAAGTGACGCGTTATTGTCACGCGCCGCCAAAAATCTGACATGGCAATCGGAAATTAGTTGACTTTCTCGGGCAAAAGGACCAACCGTGATAACTTTTGAAGATACAGGACTACTTTTGGCGGCGCGTGACAATAACGCGTCACTTTCCCGGGCAAAAGGACCAACCGTGATAACTTTTGAAGATACAGGACTACTTACTGGAAATGACATCCGTACAGGACCATTTGTGATATTTTCCCAATTTTTTGCAGGTAAATTCAAAAATCGCCTGAAATTGATCACGTGCATTGCACGTGACCTTTAATTTAGAAATTTTCAGCAAACCATTTTCACGTGTCATTATCTAATTGGATGTATAATTAATTAAAAAAGAAAATTTAAGAAAATGACATGTTGCAAGTATTTTATATAATTTAACATTAAAAGAAAAGAAAAAAAATTGAAAGTGAAAAGGGCAACGAGGGTAGCGCGTTTGTGCTCGGGTACTCCGGCACCATCATGGTCCCGTTGTGGTGGTTGGGCGGTCTCGTCGGGCTCCTACTAGCAACGGCCATATCCCTGTACGCGAACGAGCTCCACGAAATCGGAGGACAAGGCACATCAAATATCGAGACCTCGTCGGGTTCATTTACGGCGACAAAGCGTACGCCCTTACGTCATGTGGGCTCTGAAAGCAACTTACGCTCTCTTCAGTGATCATCTTAGCCGGCAGCATTTTGAATGCAACTTACGTTCTCTTCAGTGACGACGACGTGATGAAACTTTTGCACTTCATCGCTGTAGCCGAACTCGTTTGCGCTCTCTTCGCCATCGCCACGCCACATCTGTCGGCACTCCGTGTTTGGCTCAAATTCTGGACTCTGCCCTTTTAATTTGAATTTGTTTTTTTTTTTTTTCTTTTAATGTTATAAATTATATAATATACTTGTCACGTGTCATTTTTTAAAATTTTCTAATTTAATTAATTATTCAGACAATGAGATAATGACACGTAGAAATAGTTTGCTGGAAATTTCAAAAGTAAAGGTCACTTGCGACGCACGTGATCAATTTCACGCGATTTTTGAATTTGACGGCAAAAAATGGCTGAAATTGACTCATTTTTGAATTTTATAGGACTAAATTGTAAACCCAAACAAAAAGGGTACCAAAACGAGACATCGCCTCCTTTGCGGGACTAAATCGGTAATTATCTCATTTAAGGTATTAGGATATAATTTAATATATTTATACTATTCACTAATTATTATACTTACTTTCTTAATATTAATTTTCATTCATTTTGAAAATATACTATAATTATGCATTTATAAAAAAAATTGAATTGAATAATTTTAAAATTTTAATGTTAGATTGTTGTAACAAAATATAATATTGTAATAAATAATTAATTTTATAATTACTAATATATTTTGAATTACACATATAAAGTATTATTGTGTCTACCTTATATGATTATAAATACTTTCTGATATATGTATAATTTTTGTACTATTTTTTTTGTTGATCTCAAAAATATCTCAGAAATAAAAAAAAAATCAATTTTGATCCTAATTATTAAAATCACGTTGATATATAGACCGAATTAAAAATTTGTGAAAATATATATTTCAGAAACAGTATTTCATAATAATGACATGGTATATCTCTCTATAATGTAATTGTATTGTATTCCTTTTATTTTATATAACTTGGAGATGGAAACTAAATATCACTAAACAAAAAAAGAGACAAAGAACATCCGTCCCAACTAAGCATTGTAGTTAATTTGCTATTGTTTGCCAGTTCAGTTGAAAGCGATGGGATGGATAATAATTATCTTCTGCATCATCAACTGTTGAATACTCATATAGTACATCTAGCAATGACTCCAATGTAACATCCCTCCATGTCGTTGAAACAGCCGCATCGAAAACCTGCGCTCTTGCTTCCTTGAGATCGTTCAAACCATACATCAATTGGTGATTTGCCATCGGGACGTTTACATCCCATACATCCAAAAGTATTTTCCCAAGAAAATATGATGCACCATCAATACCGAACATGTATTGAGTAATCACTTTTGGGCGACACATCCGGAACAACCCATCAAAGAGAGCGTAGCAACTTAGGATTGGCAGGTGTTCATAGTAGATGTCCAGATTCTCGATTTCAGGCGTGGGCAAACCTCTAATTTCTCCCGGCACGTAATTATAGGTGGTCCGAGAGTTAACATGAAGTGAGAGAGATATCCTTGAAAACCTCAACTTGTTTAGAAACTTGTTCAGTTTGAAGAACCACAGAGCACTAAGACACTCGCAACGCGTTACGGTTACGCGAGACTCCCATCCCCTAGTTGAATTTGATCTAACAGACAGTTTAGGAATGGATGTGCAGTCAAAGGTTAGCTGGCGAATACTTGGGACATTAATGAGGTTGACCCTGTCATATTCCATGTTAATGTTCAGACGTTCAAGTGTAGGGCTTGAAGTTAATACGGTTAGTGAAACGAGGTTTTCATATCTAAACACCTCATCCGGTATATCAAAACCCTCAGATTGGATAGTGAGATGAGTTGGTCCCAATTTCAATGCTCTACAAACCAATTTAGTTGCACGATCATAGCTATAATATTTTATAGTTTTCATGCTCAGCCTGAAACTGTCGATCTTGAGGTTGGAATTCTCGTACCTCTCAAGTGTCTTCTCCGCAAACTCCATGAGTTTTGGATAAAAGTCGTCGGCATAGCCGTAGGAGTCGCTTTGACAAAAGTATGTGTGATCGAAATCGAGGTTGGGGCGAGTGAGCCACGCGCTGTGCCATGATTTGGAGAGGAGAGTTGTACGTGCGGCTTCTTTCGGTAAGAGCAAAGACTGAACGAGTTGGATCACGGGTTCGGGTAAATCAATCTGAGCAGCGGCAGTACGCCTACAAATTCGCTTACGAAATTCTATGAACATGATTGGAAAACCCTAACTAAAACCTTAATTGATTAAGACTAAAAATTCAGAATTTGATTATTTACTGGGGATGGAAATAGTTTTCATAATTTAATAATAATTAGTTAGTACAATAAAACCTCTATAAAACCAAGATTAATTGGAAAGCCTAACCAAAACCTGACACTCCGAATTCAGAATTAGAAATAATGTTATTAGTGTACGCGTGCGCGTGTATATATATATAGGGTACAGCTTCCGGAAACCTTTCCTAATTAAAACTATTTCCATCCCCAGTAAATATTTAATGAGTTAAATTATTTTATTGCGTGCGTACATGTGTGCTCAAAATTTAATTATTTCAGATGCATAAATATTTTAACTTATTATAATTTAAAAAATAATTTAACTTATTAAAACCTTAATGTGCTCAAACCTTAATTATTTCTTTATTTGAAAAATTATATGTTAAAATTATAATGAAAGTCTGGGCGAAGTTTGAAAAATTAAAGAAGGTGTATTGATTTGGAATTTTATTAGATTTTTCTATATTTAAAGTATTCAATTCAGATTTTAAAAAGTCTATTAAAATCTTGGATATTCAACTTAGATTTTAAAAAGTCAATTAAAATTTATAGGTATTTAATAGTGATTTTCAAAGATTTTAAAAGTTAATAAATTTTAAAAGATCTTTTTTTTTTAAATACAAAAGAATTCCAACCTCTAAAATCTCTCATAATTACTACGAAAGATTTTTTTATTTAATGAACTAAATTATTTTTAAAAAATCTCTATATATATCATTTCAGGATTCACTAATGCTAGGAAAGCAATAATAATGTTGTGTTCACACTATAAATTATAAATAAAAAAAATTATAAATTATAATTAGTAATATTATTAAGCATATTTAAATTATTATATATAAATTTTAAATAATAATTTGAAATTATATATTTTTGTTAATAATAATTAATTATCATCTTAAATATATACATTTTGTTATGAATATTATTAATTAGTGAATGACTAGTTTACCCTTTCTTGGTAAACAAGACAGAAACCCTACTTTGTATCCTATATAAAGGGGTCTCCCATATGAATGAGATAACAATTCATAACAATTCTATTATCCTCTTATATTGTCTCTCTTTCTAGTATATTATTATCTCTCAATTCTCTTGAGTTTATAACACGTTATCAGCACGAAAGCTCAACCGCGTTCTTCATCGAAGTTATACCTATCCAAGATCCGAACTCCAAGGCAAGAATTTATATGTTTGTTTATATTAATTAATAATTATAAATATATCTACTTCTCCTCCCTTCTTTTAAAATTCAAATGTTCCCGAAGAACATTATAATATGATATTCCTGAAGTAATATCATATGTTCCCGAAGAACATTATAATTTGATATATTCTTGATATGATATCATATGTTCCCGAAGAACATTATAATTTGATATTCCTGAAGTAATATCATATGTTCCCGAAGAACATTATAATCTGATATTCTTGAAGTAATATCAAATTAATTATGCTTAAGTTCCTGAAGAACATTTTGGTATGATATTCCTGAAGAAATATGAAAAGGAAATATTCCTAAAGAATATTCTTGAAGAATTTTATCAAAATTAAATGTTCCTGAAGAACATGATATGATATTCCTGACGAAATATCAAAATCAAGTGTTTGATCGAAGAACATCGTGATATGATATTCCTGCAGAAATATCAATATCAATTTGATTATGATTATATACTAATAATCTCGAAAATATCTTTGAAAATTGAGCGTGAAAGATCCAATAGCTTTGTGGAAAGATTTAAAAGAAAAGATACGATCACCCGAAGTTGGTCGTACTACCAAAACATGGTATGATTGACTCCGCATTGGATTATGAGATTTAAAATCTGTCTGACTCAGAAGTTTGAGTCACATTATAATTTGATATTTCTGATGTAATATCAAATCAATTATTCTTAATATATCAATTAAATTGAATGTTCCGGAAGAACATACTCTTGGTTTAAATATTATATTGATCGTTTCATGATTTGATATTATTCGATAAATATCAAATTAAATTGCTCCTGTAGTAGCAATAAGTTTTAAATGTTAAGAACATTATGATATGATATTCATGAATAAATATCAAAATTAAATTTTAAATGTTCTTGGAGAAAATCATGATATGATATTCCCGCAGAAATATCAAATTGGCTTTTGATTGATGTAACAATTATTTTTATTAATTGCTCCCGAAAAAGCAAAGTTCAAACATTAGATGTTTTTAATAAGTTACATCATGATACTCAAAAGGAAACGCCAAATTCGATTGTTCTCGTTGAAACAATGACTACGTAAGAATTATCCCTGAAGGATGTCTTTTGAAAATTAAGAACAAATGTATCTTATTATGTGGGTACTCATGGAATATCGAAAAGTCGATTCCAATTTATTAATGTGATTGCTGAGAAAATTATATATTGAGATTTATTGTGATCCCCGAAGGATCAATTTTAAATCTAATATTTTGATCTCGAATGATCATTAATAAAGATATCGTTATGCAAATAATGACATATTAAGAGTGAGCTCCGGAAGAGCTTTACGAATTATCTCAACGAGTACTAGAAATTTCTTAAAAATAAAGATGATGCATATCATAATTGTGCGTGGAAATGAAACAAACATTTCCCACCTGCGAATTAATTTTACATATGCAATTTATATTGATATCACCACTAAATCGTATTTTTACGAACGGGCATAATAGAAAATAAGGTATATCTCGAGCCCACGATCCAGAAGATCGATTTATAGCAATTACGATGGTTTGCATATTTAAGGAAGATCATTTCCCGGCATTAGGGGGAGATAAGAATATAATTGATTTAAATGCCGAGAAATTTCATTGAATGAAAACGATCTTCAATTCTAGATTCACGCATCAATCAATTGAACCTGAAGTTCATGAAAACAAGTGACTTGCAATATTCAGCAAGTAATCTGCCAAATTAACGAAGGTGTGACGAAATCACATATATTTGTGATAAAATGAACTATAAGAGTTCAAATAACAAAGAGATCAACTCAAATGTTGATTCTAATATACGTTTGAAGCGTAGTAGATCGATCTCAAGATATAAAATAAATCTGCGGTAATAAAATTTAGTCACCCTCAAAATCTCCTGAAGAGAGTTAGATGGAAATCCCATTGAAAAAGCATGTGCACATGATAATAGAAAATCATGGGATTGCGGAAATACCAAATTAAATATTTTTGAAAATGATGAAAGATTTGGTTGATAAATTGAATTGTCATCAACATGGAAAAAGTCGTCAACGACATATTTGCCTCAGCAGTTGCTCTAGAAAAATTGGATCCAAAACTTAAATCAATGACAGTGTGCCAGCAGCACTCAAAACATATAGAAACGAGCAATTGGGGCTGAGCATGACTCGCTGAATAAAAGAGATGTTTTGACTCTATAGTACACACCTCAAATATTATCCCAGAAGGATATACGTGGGTGTTCGTACGAAAAAAGAATAATAAATGTGGTGAGATATAAAAGCGATATTAGTTGCTCAAGAGTTTTTCGCAGAAACTCGATGTTAATCAAATATTTTTAAGGATGACATTAAGTTCCGCTACCTAATATTTATGGCAGCAACAACGATAAATATATGCATCGAATGATACATACATGAAAATCCTGGATGGATTTCAAGATTCCTGAAATGAAAGGAAATGAAAATCAAAACATGTATAGTATCATATTACATATGTCATTATGGACAAAAATGATATTGAAAGCAAGGTCCCAAAGACCAATGATTGGTCCCGAAGACCAGTGATTGCACTCTTTTTCCCTCTACTAAGTTTTTCCCACGAGGTTTTCTTAGTTAAAGGTTTTTAACGAGACAATCACCACAATATACATGTGAATGTCATGTACTCTTTTCCTCGAGTATTTTTTTCCTACATGGTTTTATAACGAGGTTTTTAACGAGACATGTACATCACTCAATAATAGTTAATGAGGACATCAGAATGTTCCATATGAGTTTATTTTCGAGATAAAGTGAGATATTGAACCTAAAGTTCAAATGATTGTGAATTGAAGTTCACATTATTATTCATTTGTGAAGAAATGTATATTGAACACTAGACGCATCTAAAATACTCCAGCAGAGTTACCGGCCGGTTATAGCAATTGCGAATGCTCTAGTCAATAGATGTCTGGTAAAGGCATGTCCCTGAAGGACGAAAAATATACAATAATACAAATGAATGTGAAACTCAACAATTCGAAGGTTGGGTCCTGGAGACCAAAATTTATATTTGAATAACTAAGTATTTCCTATATGGTTTTATTAGTTACATGTTTTAATGAGACTGATTGATCACAAAGTCAAAGATTTTGGGTGATTACAATCAGGGGGAGCAAGTTGTACTCTTTTTCCTTCGTCGAGGTTTTATCCCACTGGGTTTTCCTGGCAAGGTTTTAACGAGGCAACAATCCTGTAAATAGTCATTCAAGGGAGAGTGTTATGAATATTATTAATTAGTGAATGACTAGTTTACCCTTTCTTGGTGAACAAGACAGAAACCCTACTTTGTATCCTATATAAAGGGGTCTCCCCATATGAATGAGATAACAATTCATAACAATTCTATTCTCCTCTTATATTGTCTCTCTTTCTAGTACATTATTCTCTCTCAATTCTCTTGAGTTTATAACACATTTTTATTTCTTTTCTCAATATTCTTTTTTATTCTATTAATATTAATTTAATTTCAATTAATCGTATATGATAAAAATCAATCTCTTCCTATTCTTTAATCCATTTGAATTAAAAAAAATTAATCAAACTTTTTAAGTATATTATTTTTTCTTGCTATAATCTGGTTTCGTATGTCCTTTTTTATTTTTCTGAACATTAAATCGAGTTATTAATTATGTTCGACTAGATATTTCTTTTTTAGTTTATCCCTAATTTAGTTATGTTTAATTTGTTTTACAGGTTAACATCCGTTATATTAATATAATTGCATTTCTGCCATCTTATCTTCTTCATGTTCACCAAGTAAATTCAATTTTTTAATATTTCTATTTATTTTCCAGCTTTATAATTTTTATTTTCCATTTATTTGGATTTTCAGCGGTTTTAAGTATTTGTTGGATGCGTTTGACACTCGAGAAATGCAGAGAAGAAAAATTCCTCTTCCACCAGATCAGAGGCTTCTCGATCGGGTAGGATGAGACGAGAAACTCCTCTTCCACCTAGAGAAATGCAGAGAAGAAAAATTCCACCAGATCAGAGGTTTCTCGATCGGGTAGGATGAGACGAAAAACTCCTCTTCCACCAGATCAGAGGCCCAGATCAGAGGCTTCTCGATCGGGTAGGATGAGACGAGAAACTCTTCTTTCACCAGATCAGAGGCTACTCGATCGGGTAGGATGTAAGATCAATGCAGAGAAGATAAACTCTTCTTCCACCTAGATCAGAGGTTTCTCGATCGGGTAAGATGAGACGAGAAACTCCTCTTCCACCAGATCAGAGGCTCCTCGATCGGGTAGGATGTAAATCGAGGGATGCGCCCGAGTAGCAGACACATGTGGGAGAGAGCCAATATTTCAATGAAAAATAGTCATAGCTAATAGGTCTCATCCAAGAACTAACTTCATAATATTTCAATGAAAATTTGTCGAGATTCGAACTATGCGTCGTCGGGGAATTACACCAACATCAGTCATCACCACAGACCTTACCACTCAGCTATGCCCAAGAAGCTTACATACTATAAATTACATCAAACATACGTAGTCTTTGAAAATAATAAAATTTTCATATTTGAGATAATGGTTAATAATGAGATTAATACGAATTTTCAAATTTAAGTGAGAGTTCGATAATTAAATAAAATAATTTGTTAGTCCATTAATAAATTTTTGGCCGAAATAGTTAGAAATTAAATAAAATTTTAGATTATTTCAAACAATTAAATCACGTGCATCGCACGGGCAGTAGTACTAGTTATAAAAACATAAAAAAATTTATTTAAAATTAAATAGAAAAATAAAATAGGAAAAATATGTTTTAAGAAAAAAATACTTTGAAAAAGAAAAAATATATATATTTTAAATAAAAAAATTGTTTTAGGGGTGTTGCTATTTGCACCCCTTAAAATACTAAGTACACCACCTTCATAAACCCACCTAATATTTAATAAAAATAATATCAAATTTTACTAAATACACCTCATTCAATTCCAAATTTACCCTTATTAAAAATAAGGAATCAAATAAATTTTTCCAAATTTACCCTTATTAAAAATAAGGAATCAAATAAATTTTAAGGTAGCGCTAAAATTCTTAATATATATAAAAGTCCAAAATAACTTTATTAAACCTAAAATTCTTAATATATACAAATGAACTGTTAAAAAAATCATGTTATTTATAAATTGTATTAACCGAAAAATCATGTTATTTATAAACTATATTAATAGAAAAATCTTAATATATATAAATGAACGGTTAAAAAAACTCATGTTATTTATAAACTGTACTACACTTTCTTTATTTATTTTTTGTTTATTTTTTAATTCTTTTTGTTTATAAATTTTAGTATAAGATTTTTTTCTTGATTTTTTTAATTAATAAATTGTATTATACAATTTTTAAGAAGTAGCTTTTTTCTTATTTTTGATTTTTTGATAGCTAAGATTTTTTTCTTGATTTTTTTAATTAATAAATTGTATTATAAAATTTTTAAGAAGTAGCTTTTTTCTTATTTTTGATTTTTTGATAGCGATTGTTTTTCTTATTTTTATTTATGATTTAATTTTTTTTATACATTAATATATGTTTTATTTTGTGATATTCAATTTTTTACCGTACAATTATTTTATTTTTTTAATTTTACATTATTGTTGATTTTTTTTTTTAATTTTAATGTTTTTATATTTATTTAATTTTATTTTTCTTAATTATTTTTTAATAACATAAATAAATAATATGTAACAATGTAAAATTTGTAATAATAAATTTTTTGTTTTACTGTCGTGTGTAATAGTGTAGAATTGATAAGAATAAAATTTATTTGATTCAGAGTATTTTTAATAAGGGTAAATTTGGAATAGAATGAGGTGTATTTAGTAAAATTTGATATAATTTTTATTAAATATTAGGTAGGTTTATGAAGGTGGTGTACTTAGTATTTTAAGGGGTGCAAATAGCAACAACCCTTGTTTTAGCTATCAATAAAATTTCAAAAAAAAAATTATGATAAAAATAATTAAAAATATTTTAAAAAAATAGTGATTCAAATAAAAGATAAAAATAATACTATAATAATGTAATATCTTTTTTTTAATAAATAACATTTTTATACGAAAGTGTGTGTTTTATATAACGGTTGTATCAATAATTCATGCCGAAATTATATGGAAATTTATGTAAATGAATGAAAACGTATATTTCAAAATATTTTAAAGCCCATTATTATATCAATAATTAAAAATTTTGTGAAAAGTGATGTAATGAATAAAAATGTTTATTTCAAAATGTTTTAAAGTTAATGAAAATCTGTATAATTAATAACAAAAGTCAATCAAACTCTACAAATACTCTGTGGATTTTTAAAATCCACCTACTTTTTAAAATACATAAAAATTCAACAAAATGCAAATTGAATACACTCTCCTAAATGTTTTAAAATACATAAAAATTCAACAAAATGCAAATTGAATACACTCTCCTAAATGTTACGCCCCTTGAGATTGTTACAAATTAATAACCTCGTTTTAATTATTTAAATATTTTATTATTTAATAAAATGCCATTGAGATCTTTACAAATTAATAACTTTATTTTAATTAATTAAATATTTAATTATTTAATAAAATAAAACTTGGCTTGACAATTTATACAGTACAATCTATCTAATCAAAATATAAAAAAATATCCAACTTAATATATTGGAGTACTTTTAAATTTTATTTTATAGTAGTACTATTAGCTAAACTGTGATTATTTAAACAATTTTTTTATATTACAAAAAGGTATAAGAAAGAAAATATCAAAATTATGGAAAATATAAAAAGAAATATAGAAAAAAGAAATAAATAAAAAAGTATGAATAAAAATGCGAACATCTTTAAGTTTTTATTGATGAAAAATTAAATTATCGTTTATCCCCAAGTATGAGTTTAGACAAAAACAAATTGTATACTAGTTTGTTCCTGTCCCGAACTAATGGTCCTAGCTCCTTTATAATTTACAAAATCGGACTAATGGTCTTAGCTCTTTTGTAATTTACAAATGAAGTAGAACTATTTGTCCGGGGGACAGGGAAGGAGTATATGCTAAATCAAAATCTCCAATTTCAATAAATTTCAAAAATCACGAGTCAAATGCAAATTGATATAAAGTGGTGGTGGCGGCGGGCGGGGAGCGGGCCTGAATTCTTGAATATTTGCAGTATTAGTACTGTAATTTGATAGAGGATTATGGATAGAGCCATGCTAGAATTCTTGAATATTTGCAGGATTGCCTCAATTGGGGTAAAAGTGTATTTATTGATAAAATCGAAGAAGATTGATTTCTGCCCATTTATTTTTATCATAACAATGGCAAATACACATCGAAAAAGACTAATTCAAGCTAGCCGCGTCCAACACATGGAATATATTTTTAAAAATTTATTATAAAAGGATTAAAATATATTTTCATTAAATTATTACATAAAAAATTGGTCTAGATAATAAGTAAAACTAATTCAAGCTGACACATGGAGTAAACTGCTACTGTTTCCAGTTCAGTAGGAAGCGAAAATCATAACCTTCTGCATCATCATCTGTTGAATACTCATCTAGTAATGACTCCAATGTCACATCCCTCCACTCGTCTAAATCCTCATCGAAAACTTGCGCTCTTACTTCCATGAGATCATTCAAGCCGTACATGAATTGGTAATTTGGGAACGGAACTTTTGCATCCCGTGCTTCCAAAAGTCTTTTCCCAAGGAAACGAATAACCTTTGTGCCATGACTCTCGTATTCAATATCAATCACTTTTGGGCGACATATCCGAAACAACCCATCAAAGAACGCATAACAACATAGGGTTGACATGATCCTAGAGTCGTCGATGGTTAGATTCTCGATTTCAGGCATGGGCAAATTACCTCTAATGTCTTCCCCATCGTAATCAAAGATGGCCTGAGAGTCAACTTGAAGTGTGAGAGATATCTTTGAAAACTTCAACTTGTTTAGAAAGTGGCTTAGCTTGTAGAACCATGAGTTACTGAGACGTTTCCTACGCGTTATGTATACGTCAGACTCCCATCCCCTTGAATTTGATGTAACAGACAATTTAGGAATGGAGTTGAAGAATAAGGTTAGCTTACGAATACTTGGGACATCGAGCTTGACCCTGTGAACCTTATATTCGTCTGCCATGATAAAGTCCAGACGCTCAAGTGTAGGGCTTGAAATAAGTATCTCTTCTCGATCATCGTATAGATGTAGGTTTAAATCTTTAATGGATGGAAATATAAGCGATAAGTTAGCAAGAAGCCTGGTGTCGAAATTCATTTCTTTCAGCACGAGAGACGTTAGCCTTTGGAGATTAAAATTAGTCTCTAGACGGCTATCAACATCGTAAACATCATCATAAACGTCATAATTAACATGGCACAACGATAGTTTCTCAATCAAAGGGCAGCTCTTCATTAATGTACCAAAAAGGATTATATCACGACATTCTATCGTAACATGTTCGAGACTAAGGAATTGAAGCCTGGAACAACATACCCCGTCTGGATTCATCAGATTGATTGTGCACCGTTTTGCGGTTAGTGAAACGAGGTTTTCATGACTAAACACTTCATGCGGTATCTCAAAATCATAACCATGACCCTCGAATTCGAAAGTGAGATGAGTCGGCTCCAATTTCAACGCTCTACGAATCAATTTTGTAACAGTAACAGTAGCCTTAAGGCTCGGTTGTTTCATACGGAGCCTGAAACTGTCAATCTTGAGGTTGAAATTCTCATACCTTTCGAGTGTCTTCTCTGCAAACGCCAATAATTCTGGACTAACTTCGGACCCGTAGGTTATTTTGCTTTTGACTGTCGGGAGATGGAAATCGAGGTTCGGGCGGGTGAGCCACGCGCTGCGCCATGACTTTGAGAGGAGAGTTGTACGCGCAGCTTGTTTTGAGGTGAGAAAAGATTGTATGAGTTGGATTGCGGGTTCGGGTAAATCAAACTGATCAGCGGCAGAAGTACGCCTACGAATTCGCCTGCGAAATCGCTTACGAAATTCTAGGAACATGATTTGAAAACCCTAGCTAAAACCTTAATTGATTTAAGACTGAAGATTTCAGAATACGAAATAACGATCAAATTTAATTAAGTAATATAATATGAACTGTACAAATTTATTAAAAAATATAATAATTATAAAGGAAATTACAAGAGACAATTATTATCTTCTATATGGATTAACCTATGATCAAATTTAATTAAGTAATATGAACAGTACAATATTAAAGAATATAATAGTTAGAGTGGAGATTATCAAAGACAATTATTATCTACTGTATAAAATGGAGATTACAAGAGACAATTATTATCTACTGTATGGACTAACCTACTAAACAAGTTAATATTTTGATTTTTTTTGTAAATTAATAAAAAAATTAAAAAATTCTAATATTTTATTTAAAAAATAAAATATAAAATTATATTTTAATCTTATTAAAAAATATAATGCAAATAATTACAAATAAAAAATAAAACAACATTTTTATTTAAACAAAAAATTTAAAATATAAAAAAGTAATTATTCAAAAATATAAAATTAATAATACATATTTTCTCGTCATAAAAATACTCCGTATTTTAAAATGTAGTATGTATTAATTCGAGTAGAATGAATATTTTTATTTTTTGAATATTTTAAATTTAAATTTCTCATTTTTATTTGTCAAATATATTGTGTTTGCGCAACTTTAATTTTTTTGCATGTTTTAAATTTATTTGTTTTTTCAATATTTTTATTTGTGTATATTATTTGCGCAATATATATATATATATATATATATATATAGAATATAATTGATGTTTAAAAATATATTTAAACATTAATATTTTGTTTTAAAAAATAATTTTTTAGATAAATACATTATTATTTGTACTATTTAATTAAATTAATCAAGTATTTAAATATTTTTTATTTTAAATAGTTTTATAAAAGTATTTTATATTATATTAATAAAATGGGCTATAGCAGTTACCTTCTATTTATTAGTTAGAAAATTAATTTTAGTTGTAATAATATATGGTAGGGTACATAATAAAAAATTGAATTGTCATTAATTTATTTGTTATGCTATAAATGTACTTTATATTCAAATTTAAGAAATGTATGTAGTATTCTCCTATATATATATATTAATAAATATAATATCTTCCCATAACCTTTCCTAATTAAAACTACTTCCATCCCACTATTGTTTAGAAATATTTTAATAGAATAAGAACCTTTCCTAATTCAAACTACTTCCATCCCACTATTGTTTAGAAATGTTTTAATAGAATAATCCAATTAGTTAGTTTGGGTTTGTCTATTTTTTGAAAAGACTACATTAACATCGAGTGTAGAGAATCTTATCTACACCACCAATAAAATTTTGACAAGCGTATTTTTAATTTATTATATAAATATTATTTTGTTTATATAAAAATGTACTATATATGTAAAAGAATCTCAATTGATACTTTCGTAATTATTTACTATAATCAAATTTGCTAAAAAAATCAATCTTAAAAAATTAAATTTATATAAATTTAATTGTTTTTGGATAAATATTCCACATTTCAATTCTAAAGTTTAATATAAATTTAATTTATTAATTCATTTTAATTCATTTACTTGATTGAAAAATAATTAACTTGGTTACTAACCGTAAAGTCAAGAAAAGTGAATTATAATATTTAAATATTAACACAAATGATTTAAAAGAATCAGTTAAATGAAAAATAAAATACTTAAAAATATTAAACGAGTATAAGTTGTGAAAAAAAAAATTTGTTGAATTTGTTTTGTTTATTGATTTCATGTGTAAATTGAAGTAGAAAACCCCAAATTTATGTGCTTGTTTTATTAAATTTTCCATTCGGTAATTCGATTTTGACGATTAATGACAGTGGTGACTCGTTTCTAAAGATTAGTCCTCTGATTATTAAGAGACATGGATTTGCACTGTTCTCCTCAGAATGAGAACGGAAGGTTTGAGCAAATACTCAACCATTTCAACAGCCCTACTAGTCGAGCCAACGAAATAAAAAAGAGCGACAAATGATTCAATCTAGCTCTGGGGGACTGTACTCCGGCCATGGATAACTTGAGCTTCCGGAACAGGTCTCTAATGGAACCATGGTAATCGACATCATACTCGTCCGAGAATATTAACATTTTTAATATTAACGGTAGAATTAGAATGTAGAATATTTATCAAAATATAATTAGATTTATATAAATTTAATTTTTAAGATTGATATTTTTACCAAATTTTATTATAGTAAATAATTAAGAAAGTATCAACTATGATTTTTTTACATATATACAATTTCTATATAATTTTAATATTGTATATATTACCATAAATAAATCCATTTGTGAAATTTTATTGGTGGGGTAGAGAAGTCACTTGGTGTAAAAGTAGCGTCTTCTTCTATTCTTCTATACTTTTCATATTATTTTCGAATAATAGGAACTATTTTTTTGGTGCGCCAATATTAAAAAAATACTTTTTTTTTAATTTTTAATAAAAAAGTAAAATGTATTTTTATATTAAAAAGTAAATAAATTGTTAGTGAAATTGAAAAATTAAGTGAAAAATCAAATGTAAATTTGTATTTTAAAAATTAAAAGTTTTTATTTCATTTTTGGGCAGGACCTGTTATAATGAGATATCGATTTAAGGAGTAGTATAATTATATATAAGGTAAACTTGCCAAGGGATCGAATAAAACAGAAAAAGGGCCCCAAGGTAATTATTTTCAAATTCAATAGCACAAAAAGAAAACTAATTCAAACAGGTGTTCACAAAAATACTAAATCGAATTAAAAGATTTGATAAAAAGTTATTGAGTTGAAACTTGAAAGCTTCAGCATTAATCATAACTTCCTAGCTAGCTAGCTATTGTTTCCAGTTCAGTAGGAAGCGAAAATTTGGATCATAACCTTCTTCATTATAAATTGTTGAGTACTCATCTAGCAATGACTCCAATGTCACATCCCTCCACTCGTCGTAATCCTCATTGAAAACCTGCGCTCTTGCTTCCTTGAGATCGTTCAAACCATACATTAATTGGTAATTTGCGATCGACAATTTTGCATCCCGTGCTTCCAAAAGTCTTTTCCCAAGGAAATGAGTATTGGTTGTCTCCCAAGTTCCATCAGACAAGTAATAAGGAGCAATCACCTTTGGATGACAAATCCGGAACAATCCATCAAAAAGAGCATAACAACTTAGGGTTGGCAGGTCCTCATGGTAGATGTCCAGATTCTCAATTTCAGGCGTAGGCAAACCTCGAATTTCCCCCAACTCGTAATCAAAGGCGGTACAAGATGCAACATCAAGTAAGAGAGATAACCTTGAAAACCTCAGCTCACTTAGAAAGTGGCTCAGTTCGTAGAACCATGAAGCACTAGGACAATCGCGATGCGTTACGGATACGTAAGACACCCATCCTGTTGAATTTGATTTGAGAGACAGTTTAGGAATGGAGGAGAAGTCCAAGGTTAACTTACGAATACTTGGGACATCGAGCTCGACCCTCTGAACCTTATAACTGTATCCAATATAATATCCCATGTTAAAGTCCAGACGCTCAAGCGTAGGGCTTGAAATTAGTATCTCTTCTCGATCTTTGTTTATATGTAGGGTTAAATCTTTGAGGGATGGAAATTTAAATGACAATTCAGCAAGAAACAAGGTGTCGAATGCCACATCTTTCAGCACCAGAGACTTTAGCCTATGAAGAGGACTAATATTAGTCTGCAGACTGCTATCAACATCAACATCATCATCATCATCATCATCATCATCATCATCATCATCATCATCATCGTCGTCATCGTCATCGGTATCGGTATCGGTATCGGTATCGTCATCATCATCGGTATCGTCATCGGTATCGTCATCATCATCATCATCATCATCATCATCATCATCATCATCATGACGCACGGAGTCCAATGACAGTTTCTCAATCAAAGGGAAGCTCTTCATTGAACGGAAAATCGTATCGCGACTTTTTATGGTAACACGTTCGAGACAAAGGAGTTGAAGCCTGGAACAACATACCTCGTCTGGATTCAGATTGATTCTGCACCCTTTTGCGGTTAGTGAAACGAGGCTTTCATGTCTAAACACCTCATCCGGTATACGAAAACCAGACTTGTGCTCAAATTGGAAAGTGAGGCGAGTCGGTCCCAATTTCAACGCTCTACAAACCAATTTTCTAGAAGCAGCAAGATCATCACTACCATAATACTGCTTATTGATACTGAGCCTGAAACTGTCGATTTTGAGGTTGGAATTCTCGTACCTTTCAAGTGTCTTCTCCGCAAACTGCATGAATTTTGGAAAAAGGTTGTCGACGTATGAGTCGCTTTGCGAAAAGTCTGCGATATCGAAGTCGAGGTTGGGGCGAGTGAGCCACGCGCTTCCCCATGACTTGGAGAGAAGAGTTGTTTGTGCAGCTTCTTTTGAGGTGAGGAAAGACTGTATGAGTTGAATTATGGGTTCTGGGAAATCAAACTTAGGAGCAGCCGCAGTAGTACGCCTACGAACTCGCCTGCGAAATCGCTTACGAAATTCTAAGAACATGATTGGAATTAATTAAGCCCTAAGCCCCTAACTAAAACCTTTTAATTCTGAATTTGATTATTTATAATTAGTACGTACAGAATATATATTGTAAATAGCTCCCATCCACGAACCACAACCTGTCTCTATCTATTTAATAAATTAAGCATAATAAAATTAGGTTTTATTATTATTATTATTATTATTACAATGTGTATAAGAACTTATATACGCCAATCTCATAATAGTAAAATTTGATTATTTATATTTATTCCGTAATTAGATTTTTTTAACAAATTTATGATTTTCTTATATAATTGGTTGTGTATATAAAGCCTTACCGATCAAATCGTGTTTCTCTAGAGTCGTGTAGTGGTTAATACGGCATTTAAGAGAATCCATATTTTTTGAAGTTACAATCTCTTCTGAATTTGATTTTAAGCAACAGATTTTAGAATTTAATAGGTTAGTTCTTTAATTTTGTGAAAAAAAAATCAATAATAAAAATTATTATATTTGATAATATTTTTTTTAATTTCATTATATTTGTCGATTATATATGAGAAATACACTACACTTTACTCTATATATAGTTCAATCGATCTTGTGTGACGTTTATTCGAGTGAATTTTATAAAAACTAGTACCAATGCCCGTGCGATGCACGTGGTATTTTTTTTGTTTTTTTTAAATTAATAAGTATGAAATAATTTATTAATTTTATTCGATTCGCAATTTATTCGGCTAAAAGTTTATTAATCTTTTAATAATTTATTTTATTTTATAATCGAACTCTCACTCAAATTTGTAAACTTGTATTAAATCTCATTATAAATATATGAAATACTAATTAAAATTGAAATGTTATGTCTGTTTGAAGTAATCGATCAAATTTGTAAATTTGTATTAAATCTTATTATAAATATATGAAATACTTATTAAAATTGAAATGTTACGTCTGTTTGAAGTAATTTATAATATAAAATGTTTATTAAAATTGAAAGATTTCAACGTTTGATAAAGATTACACATGGCTTTGATTAATGGTCATAGTCATATGATATTATAATTTTATTTGGGTGTTTCATTTTCATCGTTCACTTGAATCATACTAACTTGTATCGAATACTTATAAAAAGAGAATGATTAAATATAAAAATTGAATAATTTTATAACTACTAAAATTAAATTACTTGTAGAAATGCATTTTCTTAGTACTTTTTGTCTTATGACTAACTGTATTCAATTAATTTATTAGTTTATCCTAAAAAAACAAAAATGTTTTTCATTTAATTTTATTTTAATATTTAGTGTTGTATTCAAGTATTTAACGTAAATATTTAAATAAATTTTAATTATCAACTATATATTCATATTTAAATATTTAAAATTTAAAAGTAAGAATAAATATTTAAATATTTTTTTTTGAAATATAGCATTTTCATTGTGTTGTTTATTAATTATTATATTAATTAATTAAAACATACATTAAATAATTTCAAAAAAGAATAATAGTACTATTATTATTATTTATTATTTATTATGGCACTCTAAATCCTATAATTAGACCTTTAAAATATGAATGAGTTTGAAGAGTAAACTACAAAAACTACCCTGAAAATTTTTAAACTCTAACTAAAAAAAATTACAGTATATATGTCAATTGAGAGTTAATTATATATTGTATTTAAAAAAATAGAGAGCTATGATGCTAAAAAATCTTAAAACGTTGGATGCTAAGTTTTTTTTATAAGTATAAGATAATGTCACAATGAAATTTCATTGATCAGCATAAGTTTAAATGCAAAATTTAAAGCTTCTTGACACAAATTCGGTACAAAAATACGCACCAAAAGCCAACAAACTATACTAATAAAGTTCATATACACAATCTTAAACAATTGTCCTCAGCACACCACTAAAGCAATATAAACCGCTTCCGGCTCGGACTACTGAGAAATGGGCCCAAGGAAATCCTCGTGCATACTAACAACCGCCTAAAAATAAAATATTTCATTAAATAGTAACCCTGATTGTCATAAATAACCAAAACCCGCATAAACAATTGATGAGTCTAACATCATATTTAATTTATCTTTTACTAAAATCAAGCGGCAAATAGACCGTTCCGAAGACACCGGCAGAAATTACACCCACATAGCATCGATAAAAAACTTTTTAGCTATCCTGGTTCCTACATTTCCTAGTTCTCCCCTCTTTATATTAATGAACTGAACAACTACATATTACAGTCATGCGATTTCGTAAGCTATTCGCTAAGAATTGACGTGCATCGACGATGGGTGAATCTTTAAGTGGGGAAGAAAGCACACAGTATTAATGCGAGACTGGAGGTGGAACGCAAATATATTTCTCGTTAATATCAAATATTGAGGTTGAATAATTACTATTTCCAAAAATAAATGTAAATAAGCTAATTATGAAATTTTATAAAATTATCATAAAATGAGAAGACTTTTTAATTAAGAATTTATAAAAAAATATTTGGTCGCTAAAAGCCATTTTTTCTAGTAGTGTTAATGTATGGAGTATTAATTTATAAAGATTTTACTATATTAAGACTTTCCAATTGATACACATGGTATTAAGAGGCAATTTATACCGTGTTCCTACCCATGAGTATATCTTCATGTATTTTTGGATAAATATTCATTACGTATGCTAATATATTCATTGGTATGTTAATTCAATGTTTATAGTAATTGTTTTTTGAAATGAAGATTTCTTGATTATTAAATGATGATTTTTATATTTTAAAGGTGGGAGCACCATTTATATTTTACTCTCAGGAGCATGATATAGGTATTGGTATTAAGAGATTAAGGAATTATTTTGTACTACTAAATATAAATAAATGTAAATTAATTGATTATTATGAATATTATTACCAAATATAAATAAATATAAATTAACTTATTATGAAATTTTTTAGAATTGCTAAAAATTAAAACTTTTTTAAAATTTAGAATTTATAAATATTTTTATTATTTTTATTTATAATTTATAGTGTGAACACAACAATATTAAACCTTTTCTATTGGTCACTGGTATGGAGAGATCCAGAAATTATATATGTATAGATAGATAATGTAGTACTAATAATTTATATATATTATTAAATATTTTTAAAATATTATATATTTTACCATGAATTATATTGTATATTTAAAATCATTTATTTTATTTTATTTTATATAATTTTATTTTGAACTAAATTAAGCTGTGTTTTTTTTATGCATTCAAATTATTGATGATTGAATTTTAACTTTTATTATTTGATTATTTGTTTACCAGAATGATCACAATTCACAAATATGTTATTGTATTAATTGGTTAAACAGTTACAGTTTCCAGTAGACAGAGTGATACTTGTTTGATAATGCCTGATCAATAGTCTCCTCACTCCGCCACTCGCCGAAATCCTCGTCGAAAACCTCAATTCTTGATTCCTCGAGATCATTCAATCCATACATGAATTGGCTTGCTTCCAGTAGTCAGAGTGATACTTTTGCATCTGAAAGTCTTTTCCCAAGGAAACGAATATTGTTTACCAATTTGAGTAATCACCTTTGGGCGACTGATTAATTGGTGTGTTTTCGGTGCTGGGGACCTTTTTATAGCTTTCTAACTATTTTATTACATTGTTAAATTCAAACACCTTCTGCTTTTTGAAAAACTGGGGCTTTACATTGACAGCTCGTCTAGTCTGCGTGGAAGGGCCTTAATTTGGTCGTGCTATCAACGGATGTTCATCGACTAAGAAGCTGGCGTTGATCTCACCTCTTTTGCACGGTGCGGTTGGGCATCGAATCCGGAACATCCGGTGACTCAGCACTTGCCAAGGGATCGAAAACAGAAAAGGGTCCGAAGGTAATTATTTTCAAATTCAATAGCACTAAAAGAAAACTAATTCAAATTAACACAAGTTCACAAAACAGTAATATATATATGGAATTAAAAGATTTGAATTGAGTTGAAACTTGAAAGCGTCGGCATTAATCATAACTTCCTAGCTAGCTATTGTTTCCAGTTCAGTAGGAAGCGAAATTTCGGATTATAATAACCTTCTTTAATAATTGTTGAGTTCTCGCCTACTGATGACTCCAAACTCACATCCCTCCACGTAGAAACAGCCGCATCGAAAACCTGCGCTCTTGCTTCCTTGAGATCATTCAAACCATGCATGAATTGGTAATTTGGGATCGGAACTTTTGCATCTCGTGCTTCCAAAAGTCTTTTCCCAAGGAAACGAATATTGTCATTATCAGACATGTATGGACCAATCACCCTTGGATGACACACCCGGAACAACCCATCAAAAAGAGCATAACAAATTAGGGTTGGCAAGTACTCATGGTAGATGTCCAGATTCTCGATTTCAGGCGTAGGCAAACCTCGAATTTCCCCCACCTCGTAATCAAAAGCGGTACAAGATGTAACGTAAAGTAAGAGAGATAACCTTGAAAACCTCAGCTCTTTTAGAAAGTGGCTCAGTTTGTAAAACCATGAAGCACTGGGACAATCGCGATGCGTTACGTATACGTCAGACTCCCATCCCATTGAATTTGATTTAAGAGACAGTTTAGGAATGGATGAGCACTTAAAAGTTAACTTACGAATACTTGGGACATCGAGCTTCACCCTGTCAACCGTAAAACTAGGTCCAATATGCCCACCGTCTCCTATTCTCAACTCCAGACGCTCAAGCGTAGGGCTTGAAATTAGTATCTCTTCTCGATCGTTGTTTATATTTAGGGTTAAATCTTTAAGGGATGGAAATTTAGACGATAAGTCAGCAAGAAACAATGTGTCGAAATTCAAACAATTCAGCACGAGAGACGTTAGCCTATGAAGATTAATATTAGTGTGCAAACGGCTATCAAAATCAAGATCATAATCATAATTATCATCATCTTCATTATAATTCTCATCATCGTCGTCGTCATCATCATCACCATAATGATCATCATCGTGGCGCACCGAGTCCAATGACAGTTTCTCAATCAAAGGGCAGCTCTTCATTATACGAAAAATCGTATCACGCCATTGCATTTTAACATGTTCGAGACTAAGGAATCGAAGCCTCGAGCAACATAGGTCGTCTCGTTTCATATTGATTCTGCACCGTTTTAGGGTTAGTGAAACGAGGTTTTCATATCTAAACAACTCATCCGGTATACGAAAACGAGAGCTGTGCTCAAGTTGGAAAGTGAGGCGAGTCGGTCCCAATTTCAACGCTCTACAAACCAATTTTCTACAAGCATCACAAGCATCACTACCATAATACTGATAATTGTTACTGAGCCTAAAACTGTCGATCTTGAGGTTCAAATTCTCGTACCTTTCAAGTGTCTTCTCCGCAAACTCCATGAATTTCGGAAAAAGTTTGCTTCGACAAATGTCTGCGAGATGGAAGTCGAGGTTGGGGCGAGTGAGCCATGCGCTGTGCCATGACTTGGAGAGAAGAGTTGTTTGTGCAGCTTCTTTTGAGGTGAGGAAAGACTGTATGAGTTGGATTATGGGTTCTAGGAAATCAAACTCAGGAGCAGCCGCAGTAGTACGCCTACGAAATCGCCTGCGAAATCGCTTACGAAATTCTAAGAACATGATTGGAATTAATTGAAGCCCTAAACTAAAACCTTAGAATTCTGAATTTGTTATGCTCTATTACTAGTAGGAGTAATAATTAAGGATCATAATAACGTCGTACATTAGGGTTTATTATTATTATTATTATTATTATTATTATTATTATTATTATTATTAAAGAAATTCTATACGGCAATTTAATAATGGGTGATTTTATTTGCACCCCAAAAATCTATAAGCACACCTCAATATCCATTTTATACTTAAATACATCACCCTAAAATATCTTTTATACCCTCTTATAAAAAAAATTAAAATTCGTTTTCATTTTTTATCCTTCCGACCCACATTTCTCACTTCCTTCACACTCCGTCACCAGTTCTCCGACACGGCCGCCGCCGATCGCTGCCGCAGCAGTTCCATTTAGTCACATATACTCCTCTTCTTGCTTCATATATCTGAGCTCTCTCGAAGGTGAACATCATTTTAATTCTACAGGTGATAATCTCTCTCTCTTTGTAAATCCCCAAATTAATCCATTTACAGGAGGCGACACTGGGTGAGCAAGTCCGGCATGGAGTAGAGGAGGTAGGTTTGGGATTGGACGGCGACGGCCTCGTCCCGGCCACAGAGGAGGAGAATGTCTTTCATCACGAGCCAGAGTAGGAAGACGGGGAGGGAGGCGGTGCGTTTGAGGGAGAAGCCGAGGAGGGTATACTTCTTGGCGACGAAGGCTTGGCCGCAAAGGGTCTCAGGCCGGAGAGGATGGAGTAGACGGTGATGTTGGCAAATTCGACGGCGTGGAAAATAATATCAGAAACTTAAACTCAGTAGACAAAGGATTGATGGGACCATATATTGGGGTGTATTGTATTTAGGTTAATAAATGATAGATTAGACATTTAACTAAATAAGATTATTGTAAATATAAATTAATTGGTGTATTTAGAGATTTTTGAGGTGTAAATAAAATTGTCATTTAATAATAGTAAAAAATTAAGTAAAATATCTCCGTAATTAGATTTTTTTAACAAAGTTGTGATTTTCTTATAAATAAAATTTATATTACATAATTTAATTGGTTGTTTGTGTATATAGAATATCATGAATAAGAAATAACAAAAATTCAGTGAAAACGCAATAAAAATAAATTGCCCCAGCCTCCCACCGTGCCGCACCGGTGGCCCCTTTTACAAGCATTCTAGTTTTTTATTTGTAAAATCATTTATTTATTTTTTTACTTTTTTTTTAATACATTCAAATTATTATTTGTTAAATATTGATGATTGAATTTTTTTACTTTTTAGGATATGTTTGACTTAATCTTTTAGAACATTTTTGATTAAATTTGTTTCAAAATAAATTAAAATAAAATAAATAAATAATAATTTGAATTAATAATTTTAAGAATACAATCTAATTAATAATAAAATATTATTAATATTTAAAAAATATATATTTAATAATTTTTAAATTTATTATTATTTTTATAAAAAAAATCAATTTAATTTACTTCTGTTCAAGTTCAGTTTAGCCCATATATTTCGGTACAAAAGAATAATTACTTAATATTTGATTATTTTGTATACCAGAATGATTCCAACACTTGCTTTGAATATTCCATAGTTACATTTTCCAGTACAATCGGAATCGAACTTTCTGATGGCGAAATCCTCTTGGAGTTGGGGAGTGATACCTGTAATGTAATGATGAAGTAATTCGCTCCTCACTCTGCAACTCATCGCCGAAATCCTCGCTGAAATCCACGTCATCCAAAACCTCAATTCCTGCTTCCTTGAGATCATTCAATCCATACATGAATTGGTTTGCTTCAATCCATACATTTGCATCCAACGCATCTGAAATTATTTTCTCAAGGAAACGAATATTGTTTGCTTCCGGACAAGCATTATTAGGCATGTATTGAGTGATCCTCTTCGGGCGACACATCCGGAACAGCCCATCAAAGAGAGCATAGCAACTAAAGGTTGGCAGGTGCACATGGTAGATTTTCAGATTCTCGATTTCGAGCTTTGGCAAACCTCGAATCTCTCCTGCCTCGTAATCAAAGGTCTTCTCAGAGTGAACGTTAAGTGACAGAGATATCCTTGAAAACCTAAACTTTCTTAAAAAGCGACTCAGTCTGTCGAACCATGAAGCAGTGAGACAATCACATGTTACGTATACGCACGACTCCCATCCCCTTGAATTTGCCCTAACATGCAGTTCGTCGGGAAAGGATAATGTGCATTCAAAGGTTAACTTGCGAATACTCGGGACGTCGAGCTTCACCATTGGAACCGTACTGTCTGCCATGCTAAAGTCCAGATGTTCAAGTGTAGGGCTCGAAATTAGTATCTCTTTTCGACCATTGCCTATGTGTAGGGTTAAATCTTTGAGGAATGGAAATTTAGACGATAAGTCATGATCGAGAAACATGGTTTCGATATTGCCATGTTTCAGCACCAGAGACTTGAGCCTATGACGAATAATAGTCGGGAGACGGATATCAACATCAACATGAGCGTAAATCTCGCACAATGACAGTTTCTCAATCAAAGGGCAGCTCTTCAATACATGTAAAATCGTATCGCGACGTTTTATCTCAACAAATTCGAGACTAAGGAACCGAAGCCTAGAACAACGTAGCTCTTGGTCAAGATTGATATAGCACAATGTCACGTTGAGCGAAAGGAGGTTCTCGTATCTAAGCACCTCGTCCGGTATAATAAGTGGACCAAGATTTTGGGCTTCGAAAGTGAGACGAGTGGGTCCCAATTTCAAGGCTCTACGGATCAATTTCGGAGTACCGTAACCACAATCCATCGCGATCTTACTTTCTAGATTAAGCCTGAAACTGTGGATCTTCAGTTTCGAATCCTCGTACCTTCCGAGTGCCTTATCCGCAAAATCCAAGAATTTAAGTTGTACAGTCTTGTCTCTGAAGTCGATGTAGTCGATTTTCGGACCGCAAAAGTCTGCCTGATCGAAGTCAAGGTTGGGGCGAGTGAGCCACGCGCTATGCCATGACTTGGAGAGAAGAGTTGTACGTGCAGCTTCTTTTGAGGTGAGGAAAGATTGTACGACTTGGATTATGGGTTCCGGCAAATTAAACTCATGAGGACGATGACTCTTACGAAATCGCTTTCGATATCCTTTCGACATGATTATTATAACTGAAACCCTAATGAAGACTCTGAATTCAAGATCTATATAGCTTCCCATCCACGGAATTAAACTTTCTTAATTCTTTACTAATTAAAAATTATTATTGTGAAGAGCTGAAGATACCTAAATTTTTTATTCCATATTTCCACCTAAATATTTCAAAAACATTGTTTCTTTTAACACTTTGAAGTTTAAAATGGATAAAAAAATACAACTAAAAAATTGATCATGTAAGTGTACATAGTCGGCATGACGTGAGTTTTTCCCAGAATTATTTGTATTCACAATTGTATACACTTGCGTACGTCTTGGTCCGACCACTTTTCGAACGATTATGAAAGAGTATGAAACCCCGAAAATGCTTAGTACTCGAGGAAGCTTCGATATACTAATTTCGTGCACGGAAGTTTCACACCCGATGTAGGTATATAGCTCCGCTCAAACATATACTCCTTATGGAATTAGAAATTATATCTAATCACATAATATTGTAAACTTATTCATTGATGATTGAATTTTTACTTTTAATATTTGATTATTTTGTTTACCAGCAGATTAATGATCCCAATTAACAATTGCTTTGCATATTCGATAGAATTAACACTAGTAGCTATTTAGTTAAACAGTTACAATTTCCAGTACAATCGGAAGCGAACTTTCTGATGGCGAAATTCTCCTGGAGTGATACTTGTAGTTTGACAATGCATCAATTGGCTCCTCACTCTTCCACTGGCCGAAATCCTCGTCGAACACCTGAATTCTCGCTTTCTTGAGATCATTCAATTCATACATGAATTGGCTTTCTACGGGGGTCGAGACTTTTGCATCCAGCGCATCTAAAAGTTTTTTCCCGAGGAAAGGAATATTGTTTGCTTCCGGACGACCGATTGAGCGATCATTATTAGGCATATATGTATTGAGTGATCACATTCGGCCGACACATCCGGAACAACCCATCAAAGAGAGCATAGCAACTTAGGGTTGGCAGGCACACGTGGTAGATGTCCAGATTCTCAATTTCAGACACGGGCAAACCTCGAAGGTGTCCCGGCTCGTAATGAAATGTGTGTCGAGAGTGAACGTGAAGTAACAGAAATACCCTTGATGAAGAACTCAACTTCCTTATAAAGCCACTCAGTCTGTCGAACCATGAAGCACTTAGACCTTTCTTACGCGTTACGGATACGCAAGACTCCCATCTCCTTGAATTTGACGTAACAGTCAGTTCGTCGGGAACGGATGTGAATTCGAAGGTTACCTTGCGAATACTCGAAACGTCGAGCTTGACCATCCGAACCCTACATCCCGCCATGCTAAAGTCCAGACGCTCAAGCGTAGGGCTCGAAATTAGTAACTCTTTTCCACTTTCAATTATATGTAGGGTCAAATCTTTAAGGAATGGAAATTTAGACGACAAGTCATCGAGAAACACGTCGTGGTTATCGACACCTTTCAGCACCAGATACTTGAGCCTATGACGAATAATTGTCGGCAGACGGCTGCTATCACCAACAACAGATTGAAATTGATAAGGCATGTACTCGACATTGCACAATGACAGTTTCTCAATCAAAGGGCAGCTATTCAATACATGAAAAATCGCATCGCCACTTCTCATCCAAGCAGATTCGAGACTAAGGAATCGAAGCCTCGGCCAACGTAGCTCTTGGTCTAGATCGATTTTGCACATTGTCACGTCGAGTGAAAGGAGCTTCTCATATCTAAACACCTCGTCCGGTATCTCGAGATCATCAATACACTCGGCTTCGAAAGTGAGACGAGTGGGCCCCAATTTCAAGGCTCTACTAATCAATCTCAGAGTATCGATATCATAATCACTTAAGAGACTCAGCCTGAATAATAACATATTCATGGATATGAAAAATCCCCAAATCCATAAACCCTAATTGCGCCCTAATTTGAATCCGATTTTCCCCCTTTTTATTTGATTCAGGAAATGTCGTTTATGCCCTCACTTATTCCAGTCTCCAGATAGCCGCCACCTGTCGTGCATGGGCCTCTCTCAGCCCTTAGATCTCCGCCAATGGATTGCTGCCATCTGGACTCCATAACGGATACAAAGGACGAGCTGATTGTCGTCTTCCTCGTGCTAGGGTTTAGGTTTTCTCTATATATAGTATGTAATCAATGCTCAGCCGCTATGTACGAAAACCTTATTATTTAATATATGAAATTCTGAGTTCTTGAAAGATAGCAGCTTTATTTTCCATTTTCGTTTTCATTTAAATATTATCATGGTATCAGAGCACACCAAATGATTCTAATATCCCACCTCCACCTCCCAGACCACACCAAATGACCACTAGGTCTCAACATGGGATTTTTAAGCCAAAGTCATACCTATCTGCACTTCTGTCCACTGCCAAGAAAACAGATTTTTCTGTTAATGAGCCTTCTACTGTTACTGAGGCTTTGTCTCACCCTTCTTGGAGGGCTGCTATGGAGTCTGAATTCAATGCTCTCCAGAAAAATAACACATGGGACATTGTCTCTCCTCCAGTTGACAGAAACATTGTGGGATGCAGATGGGTCTTCAAAATCAAAAGAGATTCTACTGGTAAGATTTTAAAGTACAAGGCAAGGCTTGTGGCCAAGGGATATACACAAGAACATGGCATTGATTATACATAAGTCTTCAGTCCAGTTGTGAAGCCTACCACTATCAGATTACTCCTTTCTTTAGCAACTTCTAAAAACTGGGATTTGAGACAAGTTGATGTTGACAATGCCTTCCTCAATGGCTCTCTTGATCCTTCAACCCCTATCTTCATGTCTCAGCCACCTGGCTTTGAAGTGCCTCAATCCAAAGGTCTTGTTTGCAAGCTCAACAAGGCTTTATATGGCCTGAAACAGGCCTCCAAGGCTTGGTTTGACAAGCTCAAATCTGTCTTATATTCTATTGTAGCAAGACTGATTCTTCCTTGTATATCAGACATCATACCATCTCTCCCATTTATGTCCTTGTGTATGTTGATGATATTATCATCACTGGTCCCTCATCTACTGATATCTCCTCTCTAATCAACAGCTATCAAAATCCTTTTCTCTTAAGGATCTGGGAGATTTACATTACTTTCTTGGTATTGAGGTTAAAAGCTCTCCTACTGGTCTTCTTTTAACTCAACAAAAATATACACATGATCTTCTCAAAAGGATCAACATGGATACTGCCAATGGTTCACCAACACCCATGGTCAGTTCTGCTAAATTATCCAGAAATGATGGTTCACCTATTGAGAATTCCAGTTCTTACAGACAACTGATAGGTTCCCTTCAATACCTTACCATCACCAGGCCAGACATCAGCTTCTCAGTCAACAAACTCAGTCAGTTCATGCAGCATCCAACTGACATTCACTTCAAAGCTGTCAAGAGGTTATTGAGATATTTAGCTGGAACCTCTCATTATGGCCTCCAGTTCACCAGATCCCCTCACTTACATCTCACAGCTTATTCAGACTCAGATTGGGCTTCTGACCCGAATGATAGAAAATCAACCTCTGGTTATTGCATTTTTCTTGGTCCCAATCTCATCTCATGGAGCTCCAAAAAGCAAAACACTGTATCACGTTCAAGTGCAGAGGCAGAATATAGAAGCATTGGATTGGCACTTGTTGAAGTTTCTTGGATAAAATCCCTTCTCACAGAACTCCATCTCTTACCAAAAAGACCTCTCACATTATGGGTTGACAACCTCAGTGCAGTACATATGTCCAACCATGCAGTGGTTCAAGCTAGAACTAAACACATTGAGATTGATCTCCATTTCATCCGTGATAGAGTTCAGTCCAAACAAATTGAGATTTTTCATGTTCCAGCTCATGACCAGCGCGCTGACATTCTCACCAAACCGCTCTCTATTCAACCCTTCACCCGGCTGAGAAATATGCTTCATATTTATCCCTCACCCGTGCTCGGTTTGCGGGGGGATAATAACATATTCAGGGATATGAAAAATCCCCAAATCCATAAATCCTAATTGCGCCCTAATTTGAATCCGATTTTCCCCCTTTTTATTTGATTCAGGAAATGTCGTTTATGCCCTCACTTATTCCAGTCTCCAGATAGCCGCCACCTGTCGTGCATGGGCCTCTCTCAGCCCTTAGATCTCCGCCAATGGATTGCTGCCATCTGGACTCCATAACGGATACAAAGGACGAGCTGATTGTCGTCTTCCTCGTGCTAGGGTTTAGGTTTTCTCTATATATAGTATGTAATCAATGCTCAGCCGCTATGTACGAAAACCTTATGATTTAATATATGAAATTCTGAGTTCTTGAAAGATAGCAGCTTTATTTTCCATTTTCGTTTTCATTTAAATATTATCACTGAAACTGTCGATCTTCAGTTTCGAATTCTCATACCTTCGGAATGTCTTCTCCGCAAAATCAAAGAATTTACGTTCGTCAAGTTCGTCGTCGCTGTAGTCAGTCTGATCCAAGTCGAGGTTGGAGCGGGTGAGCCACGCGCTTCGCCATGACTTGGAGATGAGAGTTGTTCGTGCGGCTTCTTTTGCGGTAAGGAAAGATTGTACGGCTTGGATTATGGGTTCCGGCAAATCAAAATCAAACTCATGACTCTTACGAAATCGCTTGCGATATGATCCTTTCGACATGATTATTATAACTATTAACTCATGAAACCTTGATTAATAAGACTCTGAATTCAAGAGATATATATATATATATATATATATATATATATATATAGCTGCCCATCCACGGAATTAAACTTTCCTAATTATTTTATAATTAAGAATAATTTCTTTAATTTTTAAATAGTAAGTATTTTTATATTTAGGAATTTAATGTTACTACTATCGACTACCGTAGTGTCTATGCATAGAATAAAAAATATTATTGCGAAGATACTAAATTATATGATTCCACATTTCCACCTAAATATTTCAAAAATATTGTTTCTGTTAACACTTTGAAATGGATAAAAAATAAATGCAACTACAAAATTGATCATGTTCAAGTGTACATAATCGGCATGACGTAGTTCAAAAAGTGTTTTAAATTGTTCAAGTTAAATATAGCTACGCGAATTCCACCGCGAATGGTCTCGTTCTCTTGTGATAATTTTTGAGACAAAGTAAGTATTTATTACTAAAAAATAGAAAGACAGAAAAAATATAGATTAAAATTTTAAGTTGCGGCCGTAAGACTGTCATGCGAAACTCTCTATGACTTGCTCTGGTGTCCCTCGTTCAACGCGTGAAAAACGCGACCCCCGCCACGCAGTATTCGTAGATGGCTATGAGCAACTGGTCTAAGAAAATGTCTTTCAAGAGAGAATATGTGATCCCCATTTTGATTTTTTCCACGAGGCAAATTCAAGATTAGTTTATCGAGTAGAGAGTTCTGTTTTTCGACAATCGTGTTTTCTTCGGTTGGGAAAACATCTGGCACAGAAGAGCTATAGTGTGAACTACGGCCAAATACTCCAAATTGTAATAATATTCAATTCATAGGGGAATCTCTGAACGTTTACAATTTTCATAAAAAACTATGAAAAGAATACAATTATGTTAACAAACCTAATTCACGGATAAAGACTACAAACGGATAAAGGTGCGTTTTTTTTTTTTTTTATCAACCAACTCTGAGCTAATAACCTTAATATTAATACACAATTTCAACTAAAATTTAATTGATTGTAAACAAAGAAACTATATTATAAATGATTCTATATATTATGTTTTGTATATTATGTTTAATAGTTCAAAACACAAAGAAAGAAAGAGATGAAAAAGAAAGCTACGTGTGAGTGAACCTTGCATATGGAAGTCTATACTTGTTGGTGCTCGTAACGAGAACACAAAAAGTTAATAATTAAGTGGGGTGTACGAGTAAAGAGGGGTGAGTAGTAAATTACGAGTTGTTTTTTAGGGGTGAGTAGTAAATTACGAGTAGTTTTTTTGTAGGAGGGTAAAATAGGTTCTGAAGTGGGGGTGTACTAATTTATTTGTTAAATTTAATTAGGTGTATTAATCATGGGGTGTCTAAATTAACGATGTGGAGGGTGTAAATATCCTAAGGCCTAAGCCTTTTTTATAATACTAAAAATCAAACTATTGGGTTGAACTCGGTTGGCCCGTTACCATATTAATGGGCTAGGGTTGGGATGGTAGTATATGGAACTCGATGGGTACATAAATAAATTACTAGTGCTGTAATACTCTCATCTATTGAACTAAATTACTAGTGCTGTAATACTCAGTTAATTATCAATAAAGAGTATCAGAAGTTTTATTTTTATTTGTTTCTCGATTGTGTGCGCCCAATGCCGTTTCCTGTAACTTTCCCTCGCAGTTCGGCTATCGAGACGGAGATCGATGGCTGCTTGTTTCGAAAACCGTTTTGTAAACCCTCTTACATGATTGACCTCAAGGTAATCCGTAGTATTTAAAATTATTAATTTATTACTAATTACTTAGTTGTTGATGGATAAATAATATATCATGTACTAATCGATCGATCTAGGGTTTCGACGATGATGATGATGAGTACGAGTGTTTTCCTGAATCTGAGATGACTGAAATGAATAGAATTAGTATGAGAGCTTTAGCAATCCTGGCATTGAACTCATACAAGGAATATTTTGTAAGTCGTGTTTTTTATTTTATTTTTATCATTCAAGCATAATCGATCTCTGTGTCGACACAATTAGTTCATTGTAATAATATGTTTATTTGTCGTTTGTTGTTGTATTTTGATTATTAGGGTGAAGAATATTCCTTCAATTCTCTTGAGAAGGCTGCTGTTTGTAATGGTCGTCTTGGTGGCGGAGGTAATCATTATATCACCTTCACTGCCCTGAAAATTGGATATGATCAAGTTTCCCATACCGTTCAAGCTATTGTCACCAAATTTGGAATACATGCCTTTGTCCTATATGTCAAGATCATCCCGTCCACCGAAATCAGCACGTAGAGCTAGCTAGTATAGTTATATCTTATTAATTTAGCTAGTATATATGTTGGGCTTTTTCATTAGCTCTTGTTCTCGTTCAATTCTTCATCTTGCTGCTGAATACTCAATTACATCTCAATTTTATTTTAATTATTTAGCTTTTTCAATATACTTGCTTTATTCATCCCATCCTCTTAATAAGTACGTCTTGGATGGAATTCCCAAATAGTGATGCATTAGGACTACCGTAACTATTTCAGCTAGTCTAGGCCGGATGAATTTGCATAGTTCTAACTTCTAAAGGGAAAATGAATTATCTCAACTTTTATTTTGTAACTGATTAAGGACCTGTTCTTTTGAACTTAATTTCAGTGTATTTAAGGATCTGTTCTTTTGAACTTAATTTCAGTGTATTTCAGTGCAGTTCAGATCGCTTAAGTTCAATTCAGTTCAGCCGATTTCAGTCCAAAAGAACAGGTCCTAAGTCTCTTTATTAGTTTTTAAAAGGTGTGCACGAGAGCGTGTAAAAAAAAACTCAACAATAAAAGAACACAGAAATTTACCTATAAATTGGAATTCAACTTGACCCCAATGTTGTAATGAGTCTTTGCATATATATTGTCTCTAGGCATATACCCCTTATGGAATTAGAAATTATAACATCTGATCACCTAATATTGTCAACTTATTCATTGATGATTGAATTTTTACTTCAAATATGCAGTATGATGATTTTGTTTTTGCCAGAATGATCCCAACAATTGCTTTGAACATTCGATTAAATATGTGATTGTATTAATTAGTTAAGCATGAGTTACAGTTTCCAGTACAATTGGAAGCGAACTTTCTGATGACAAAACCATCCTGGAGTTGATAATGCATCAATTAGCTCCTCACTCTTCCACTCGCCGAAATCCTCGTCGAACACCTGAATTCTCGCTTTCCTGAGATCGTTCAATCCGTACATGAATTGGTTTGCTCCGAGGGTCGGGACTTTTGCATCCATCGCATCCGAAAATCTTTTCTCGAGGAAACAAATATTATTTGCTTCCGGAAGACCGATTGACCGAGCATCATTAGTCACGCTTTGAGTGATCACCTTCGGACGACACATCCGGAACAACCCATCAAAGAGAGCATAGCAACTTATGGTGGGCATGCGCACGTGGTAGATGTCCAGATTCTCGATTTCAGACACGGGCAAACCTCGAATCTCTCCCGGCTCGTAATCAAACGCGTGTCGAGAGTGAACGTGAAGTGACAAAGATACCCTCGATGAAAAACTCAACTTCCTTATAAAGCGACTCAGTCTGTCGAACCATGAAGCACTTGGACCTTTCTCACGCGTCACGAACACGCAAGACTCCCATCTCCTCGAATGTGACGTAACATGCAGTTCGTCGGGAATGTTCAAACATGCAAAGGTCAACTTAGTAAGACTCGGGACATCGAGCTTCACCGTCTGGACCCTACTGCCCGCCATGCTAAAGTCCAGACGTTCAAATCTTTAAGGAATGGAAATTTAGTAACTCTTTTCGATTTTCGAGTATATGTAGGGTCAAATCTTTAAGGAATGGAAATTTAGACGACAAGTCATCGAGAAACACGTGACTCCCATTTCCTATGAAGAATAATAGTCGGCAGATGGCTGCTATGATCAGCAACAACAGATTGAAAATAATAAGGCATGTACTCAACGCACAACGACAGTTTCTCAATCAAAGGGCAGCTATTCAATACATGAAAAATCTTATCGCGACTTCTTATCCAAACAAATTCGAGACTAAGGAATCGAAGCCTCGGCCAACGTAGCTCTTGGTCCAGATCGATTTTGCACGTTGTCACGTCGAGTGAAAGGAGCTTCTCGTATCTAAACACCTCGTCCGGTATCTCGAGATCATCAATACAGTCGGCTTCGAAACTGAGAATAGTGGGGCCCAATTTCAAAGCTCTACGAATCAATCTCGGAGTACTCAGATGACTTACGAGACTAAGCCTGAAACTGTCGATCTTCAGATTCGAATTCTCATACCTTTCAAGTGTCTTCTCCACAAAATCCAAGAATTCATGTTCGTGGCCGTAGATTCCTATTCGACGGCAAAAGTCTGCCGGAATTATCGACCTTGATGATGAAACTAACGTTTCAAAAGCTAAGTCTTTTGGAAATCCTCTTCTGTCTGCAGGATTGGAGAAGGATCCTCAAGCGTTGCGCTCCCCAAACTCACAAGGCAGCGGCAAGGAGCTTAATCCAAAATCAAAAGCGAGTGCGATCGAGGCGCAAAAAGCACTTGATAAAGGAAAAGGTATCGTTGTCGATGACTATAAAGATGAGGAAGAGGAAGAGAACGAGGAATTCGTTGATGAGATGAATCAAGAAAAACAACTTCACAGTTTGAAGGATGAGAGTGATAATGATGACGGAGACATTGAAGGCACCGAGGTTGAGGCGTCGAGATTGAAGGCGCTGAGGGTGATGACGATGAAGGAGCCAAAGAAGATGGAGCCTAGAATATGGAAGTTGATGACGAAGTGAACTCGCCAATTCCATCATCCGATGCTTCTACCTGATTCTTATTTTTTGCTGAAATCCATCTTGAACATTACTTACTTTTGATTTGATTATTCATGATTCTCTATTTGTCTAAGTTTTTACTTAGAAATTTTTTGGTTCATGATTATTTGATTGAGGGGGAAGTTAATTTGTTTTTAACTCTTTATGAGTTGTGCCAAAAGGGGAAGGGGAGATTGTAAATGTATGTTTTGGCGACAACTTGTTGTGTTTGCTTTTTTATTCTATCTTGCAGGATTCTAACTCGAAGATGATGGATCATGAAACCTGTCGCCTAGGAGCATGCCTGGCGCTTGGCGGCTAGGATTCACGTTGGCGCCTGACGCATGGAAATCAAGATGTAATCTGGCGCTTGGATTGAAGCATGGCGCCTCGGAGTGGAGAAGGCGTCTGGTGCTCAGCAACCGAAGATGGCGCCTGGGAAAGTATTTGGCACTTAGCGCCTGGAATTGTACATGGCTCTTGGCACCTCGGAATGAATCAGGCGCTTGGCTCCCAAGTTTGAAGTTGCGTTGATTCAACAATCATCCACGCAATGAAGATGATGACGCGCACAACTTCAACACTTAGAAGATTTTCATGTCAAAGTGAAGTTGAAGCGTAGACGAGCATTGGAGCTTAGCATTCGTTCAAGCGCGCCCAAAATCGAAGTACTCAATATTCAAGATTCAAAATTCAGGAATTTGACCTCAAGAAATTCTTGAGACGTCAGCCGAACGTGTAGCCAATGAGCTAGGATCGATTTTCTCAGGCGTTCTCGCGTGCGTCTCTCCTATAAATACCCTTGAACTCGATTTGGAAAATCACTTCTTGCACTCACATTTTCGAATTAAGGTTTATTTTAGAAGTTTTAGGGTGCGTCTCTCATAGAATAACTAATTAAATATGTGATTGTATTAATTAGTTAAACATATGAGTTACAGTTTCCAGTACAATCGAAAGCGAACTCTCTGATGACAAAATCCTCCTGGAGTTGAGGAGTAATACCTATAGTTTGATAATGAATCAATTGGCTCCTCACTCTTCCACTCGCCGAAATCCTCGTCGAACACCTGAATTCTCGCTTTCCTCAGATCTTTCAATCCGTACATGAATTGCTTTGCTCTGGGGGTCGGAGCTTTTGCATCCATCGCATCTAAAAGTCTTTTCCCGAGAAAACGAATATTGCTTTCTTTCGAACGACCGATTAACCGAGCATCATTAGGCATGTATTGTGTAATCACCTTCGGGCGACAAATCATGAACAACCCATCAAAGAGAGCATAGCAACTTATGGTCCGCATGTGCACGTAGTAGATGTTCAGATTCTCGATTTCAGACACGGGCAAACCTCGAAGGTGTCCCGGCTCGTAATCGAATGTGTGTCGAGAGCGAACGTGAAGTGACAAAGATACCCTTGATGTCGAAGACCTCAACTTCCTTATAAAGCGACTCAATCTTTCGAACCATGAAGCACTCAGACCTTTCTCATGCGTTACGTATACGCACGACTCCCATCTCCTTGAATTTGACATAACAAAAAGTTCGTCGGGAAAGGATGTGCATTTAAAGGTTAACTTGCGAATACTCGGGACGTCGAGCTTCACCATCCGAACCCTACATCCCGCCGTGTTAAAGTCCAGATGCTCAAGCGTAGGGCTCGAAATTACTAACTCATCTAGACAAGTATGTAGGGTTAAATCTTCAAGGAATGGAAATTTAGACGACAAGTCATCGAGAAACACGGCGTCGTTATCGACACCTTTCAGCACCAGAGACTTGAGCCTATGACGAATAATTGTCGGCAGGCGGCTGCTATCACCAACAACAGATTGAAATTGATAAGGCATGTAGTCGACATTGCACAATGACAGTTTCTCAATCAAAGGGCAGCTATTCAATACATGAAAAATCGCATCGCCACTTCTCATCCAAGCAGATTCGAGACTAAGGAATCGAAGCCTCGGCCAACGTAGCTCTTGTTCTAGATCGATTTTGCACATTGTCACGTCGAGTGAAAGGAGCTTCTCATATCTAAACACCTCGTCCGGTATCTCAACATAACGAATAAAGTCGGCTTCGAAAGTGAGACGAGTGGGTCCCAGTTTCAAGGCTCTACGAATCAATATCGGAGTGTAATAACCAGTTATGAGACTAAGCCTGAAACTGTCGATCTTCAGTTTGGAATTCTCGTACCTTTCAAGTGTCTTCTCCGCAAAATCCAAGAATTCATGTTCGTGGCCGTATTTGCCTATTCGACGGCAAAAGCCTGCCTGGTCCAAGTCGATGTTGGGGCGAGTGAGCCACGCGCTATGCCATGACTTGGAGATGAGAGTTGTTCGTGCGGCTTCTTCTGAGGTGAGGAAAGATTGAACGAGTTGCATCACGTGTTCCGGTAAATCAAACTCATGACGAAATCGCTTGCGATATGATCCTTTCGACATGATTATTAATTATGTCTCAGGAAACCTAAGGAATATGTGAGAGTCGAAGTTTGGGAGAATTGATTGAGTTGTTATTACTTACAGTAGAGCAAATAAATACACGATAGTTACAACAAACCATGCGAACCCTAACCTATAGATAAGTATACACATTCTAAATATTTATCTAGAATTATTATTCCGTAACAGAAGACTCTGAATTCAGGAGATATATTATATATATAGCTTCCCATCCACGGAATTAAACTTTCCTAATTCTTTACTAATTAAGAATAATTGCCTTAGTTTTTAAATAGGAGATAAAAAAAAATTGGTCCCATAAATGTATTTTTTTTTTCGAATTAGTCCCATATACATCTGCTTTTTCAATTTAACCCTAAATATGTCGAATTTGGTTTCAATTTAATCCTTTTTGTATGGAAATTTCAATTTTCGCCAAAATGTGTCCAAAAATGCTGACTCAGCGCCACGTGTCAGTATCCCATTGGTCAACGACTTTTTTCTTTTCTATTTTAAAAAGTCGTTGACCAATGAGATTTTGACACGTAGCGCTGAGTCAGCTTTCATATTATTATTATTTTTATTATTTTCAAATAATTTAAATTCATAATTCTCAATTTAGTAAAAGAATTATATATATATATATATATATATATATTAATCAATTGTTAGTAAAAACTTACATTATTAAATCCCTAAATTCAGAAACCAAATTCTTTGAACAATCGATAGAATAACTAATTAAATACATGTTGATTGTATTAATTAGTTAAACATGAGTTACAGTTTCCAGTACAATCGGAAACGAACTTTGTGATGACAAAATCCTCCTGGAATTGAGGAGTAATACTTATAGTTTGATAATGCATGATCAATTGGCTCCTCACTCCGCCACTCGCCGAAATCCTCGTCGAACACCTCAATTCTCGCTTTCCTGAGATCATTCAATCCATACATGAATTGTCTTGCTCCGGGGGTCGGGACTCTTGCATACAGCGCATCTAAAAGTCTTTTCCCAAGGAAATGAATATTGTTTGTCTTTCGAACAACACGATATGATGAGACACCATTATTAGGCATGTATTGCCTAATCACCTTCGGGCGACAAATCCTGAACAACCCATCAAAGAGAGCATAACAACTCATGGTCCGCAGGTGCACGTGGTAGATGTTCAGATTCTCGATTTCAGACACGGGCAAACCTCGAAGGTGTCCCGGCTCGTAATCGAATGTGTGTCGAGAGCGAACGTGAAGTGACAGAGATACCCTTGATGTCGAAGACCTCAACTTCCTTATAAAGCGACTCAATCTGTTGAACCATGAAGCACTTAGACCTTTCTCACGCGTTACGGATACGCACGACTCCCATCTCCTTGAATTTGACGTAACAAAAAGTTCATCGGGAACGGATGTGCATTCAAAGGTTAACTAGCGAATACTCGGGACGTCGAGCTTCACTATCCGAACCCTATATCCATTAAAGTCCAGATGCTCAAGCGTAGGGCTCGAAATCACTAACTCATCTTGACAAGTAAGTAGGGTTAAATCTTTAAGGTATGGAAATTTAGACGACAAGTCATCGAGAAACACGGCGTAGTTTCTGACATATTTCAGCACCAGGGACTTGGGCCTATGACCATTAATAGTCGGCAGACGGCGGGGGCTATCACCAACAACGGATTGAAATTGATAAGACATTAACTCATAATTGCACAATGACAGTTTCTCAATCAAAGGGCAGCTATTCAATACATGAAAAATCGTTTCGTGACTTCTTATCCAAGCAGATTCGAGACTAAGGAATCGAAGCCTCGGCCAAAGTAGTTCTTGGTCTAGATTGATTTCGCACATTGTCACGTTGAGTGAACGGAGCTTCTCATATCTAAACAACTCGTCCGGTATCTCAAGATTGTGCATACAATCGGCTTCGAAAGTGAGACGAGTGGGTCCCAGTTTCAAGGCTCTACGAATCAATATCGGAGTGTAATAACCAGTTATGAGACTAAGCCTGAAACTGTCGATCTTCAGTTTGGAATTCTCGTACCTTGAGAGTGTCTTCTCCACAAAATCCAAGAATTCATGTTCGTAGCCGTAGATTCCTATTCGACGGCTAAAGACTGCCTGGTCCAAGTCGATGTTCGGGCGAGTGAGCCACGCGCTATGCCATGACTTGGAGATGAGAGTTGTTCGTGCGGCTTCTTCTGAGGTGAGGAAAGATTGAACGAGTTGTATCACGTGTTCCGGTAAATAAAACTCATGACGAAATCGCTTGCGATATCCTTTCGACATATTAATAATTGTGTCTCAGGAAACCTTAAGGAAGACTCTGAATTCAGGAGATATATTATATATATAGCTTCCCATCCACGGAATTAAACTTTCCTAATTCCTTACTAATTAAGAATAATTGCCTTAGTTTTAAATAGTAAGTTTTTTTATATTTCGAATTTTAATGTTAATACCGTAGCGTCCAAGCATAGAATAAATACTTAGGTACTAATAAAAATAGGATATAATGATTTTCATTATTATAAAAAATTCTTTAGCTTTTTAACTAATAAAAAAAATTACTACGTTTTTTTTTTATAAAATAGTTTGCTTTTATTTATATTTAAGATAAACTAGTACACTTAATTATATAAATATAATTAGAATTTCCCTTAAATAAAAATAAGCCTAAATACTAAATACTAAATAAAAAATCAATAACTGTTATGAATATATTAATTAGTGAATGACTAGTTTACCCCTTTTTTAGGGAACAAGACAGAAATCCTACTTTGTATCATATATAAAGGTTTGTATCATATATAAAGGGGTCTCCCCATATGAATGATATAACAATTCATAACAAATCTATTCTCCTATCATGTTCTCTATTTGTTTACTCTATTATTCTATCTCATGTTCTCCTTGAGTTCTATTATTCTATCTCATGTTCTCCTTGAGTTTATAACATGTTATCAGCACGATACCCTAAGAAAGCTCAATCGCGTTCTTCATCGAAGTTCTACTCATCCAAGATCCGAACTCAAAGGCAAAAATTTATATTTATATTTATATTTATTAATAATTATAAATATATCTACTTCTTCTCCTTTTCTTCACAAAGTAATATGTTCCTGAAAAACATTATAAGTGGCAACCAAAACTTAAATCAATAATAGTGTCCCGGCAGCACTCAAAGAAATATAAACGAGCAATTGAGGTTGAGCGTGACTCGCTAAATAAAAGAGATATTTTGACTCTATAATACACACCTTAAAATATTATCCCAGAAGGATATACGTTGGTGTTCGTACGAAAATTGAGTAATGATGTAGTGAGATATAAAAGCGAGATTATTTGTTCAAGAGTTTTTCGCAGAAACTCGATATTTTTAAAGATGACATTAAGTTCCGCTACCTTATACTTCTGGCAGCAACAACGATAAATATAGATATGCATGAATGTATGATTTGACCATATAGAAGTCATTCGAAAGATACATACATACAAATCCTGGATGGATTTTAAGATTCCTGAAATGAAAATCAGAAAATGTAAAATATCATATTACATGTCATTATGGACAAAAATGATATGGAAGACAAGGTTTCGAAGACCAGTGATTGGTCCCGAAGACCACACTCTTTTTCCCTCTACTAAGTTTTTCCCACGGGGTTTTCTTAGTTAAAATGTTTTTAACGAGACAATCACCACAATATAAATGTGAATGTCATGAACTCTTTTCATCGAGTATTTTTTCCTAAAGGGTTTTATAACGAGGTTTTTAACGAGACATGTACATCACTCGATAATAATTAATGAGGACATCATAATGTTCCATATGAGTTTGTTTTCGAGAGAACCTGAAGTTCAAAGAAAAATATAATCTTCTAGATAATTGTGAATTGAAGTTCATATTATTCATTTGTCAAGGATTGTATATTCGACATTAGACGCATCTAATATACTCTTGAAGAGTTACCGACCGGTTATAGCAATTGCGAATGCTCTAGTTAATATAGATGTCTGGTAAATGCATGTCCCTGAAGGACGAAAAATATACAATAATACAAATGAATGTGAAACTCAATAATTCGAAGGTTGGGTCCTGAAGACCAAAATTTATATTTGAATAACTAAGTTTTTTCTATATGGTTTTATTAGGTACAGGTTTTAATGAGACTGATTGATCACCAATAACTACTTCAAGAAGTCAAAGATCTTTGGTGATAACAATCAGGGAGAGCAAGCTGTACTCTTTTTCCTTTGTCGAGATTTTATCCCACTGGGTTTTCCTAGCAAGGTTTTAACAAGGCAGCAATCCTGTAAATAGTCATTCAAGGGGGGAGTGTTATGAATATATTAATTAGTGAATGACTAGTTTACCCTTTCTTGGTGAACAAGACAGAAACCCTATTTGTATCCTATATAAAGGGCTCTCCACATATGAATAATATAACAATTCATAACAATTCTATTCTCCTAGCATGTTCTCTCTTTGTCTACTCTATTATTCTCTCTCAATTTCCCTTGAGTTATAACAATAACTTCTTTTTTTTCACCTAAATTTTTATTCCACATTTCCACCTAAATATTTCGAAAATATTGTTTTTAACACTTTGAAATTGATACAAAAAAAAAATGCATACTAAAAAATTGATCATGTTCAATTGTATTTAATTTATCATCTAAATTAAACATGTCAATCGGATTTCATACATACATGTTCCAATCAAAGCCTTTCTCATATACAGTAGTACTTAATTTTAATTTGCTAATGTTTCCAGTTGAGTAGGAAGCGCAAAGCTGGATAATGACCAACTTCTACGTCTGCTAATGAGTCCAACGTGATATCCCTCCATGTCGTTGAAACAGCCGCATCGAAAACCTGCGCTTTTGCTTCCTTGAGATCATTCAAACCAGACAAGAATTCGTCATTTGAGATCGGGACTTTCGCATCCCGTGCTTCCAAAAGTCTTTTCCCGAGGAAATGAATATTGTCTTTTTTTCGGAACAGATTCACTAGATGTGTATTGCGTAATCACCTTCGGACGACACATCCGGAACAACTCATCAAAGAGAGCGTAGCAACTTATGGATAGCATGACCTCATGGTCGTAGATGATCACATTCTCGATTTCTAGCCTAGGAAATTCTCGATCGACTCCCACCACGTTATCGTAGGTGGCCCAACTCCAATATTTAACACAAAGTGAGAGAGATATCTTTGAACATGACCTCAAGTTCCTCAGAAACTTGCCCAGTCTATAGAACAACGTAGCCTTCGGATATCTATATTGATCACGCGTCACGGATATGTTAGACTCCCATCCCCTTGAATTCGATCTAACAGAAACTTCCTTCGGAATGATTGAGCATTCAAAGGTTATGTAACGCCCCGATTTTCGTTTTGTAAAATAAAGCGCAAGTTAAGAAAATAAATAATTTGTTTTGAAAATAAATAGTTAAATATGGGGTTACGTAAAATAAAATAAACCTCGTTTTTCAAAGAAATAAGACTTTCGAAAAATGAAAAAAAAAATAGCAATTTAAGCATTAAGTAAATAAAAATGAGCTTTAAATTACACGTAAGCATATTCTTAAATAAATACACGTGTCACACTACCGCATCCTCGTTATTCCCCTCGAAGTCTCCGCCTGTACCTAAAAAAACGTCGTTGATTGGGGTGAGCTCAACGTGCTCAGCAGGAATCACTTATCTTAAAATCATGAATCATATCATGAATACATGGCATGTATAATCACATGAAGAACGTAGACACATATATCACATAAACATATTTTCACATAGCTCAACATGTAAGACATATAGTTTTCACATATTGCCGTCCCTGCCTACGGACGGACCTTGTTGTCACCCCTGCCTACGGGTGAACCTTGTTTAACATATAATTTTTCACGTATTGCCGTCCCTGCCTACGGACGGACCTTGTTGTCAACCCTGCCTACGGTTGAACCTTGTTGTCACCCCTGCCTACGGGTGAACCTTGTTTAACATATAAATTTCACGTATTGCCGTCCCTGCCTATGGACGGACCTTGTTGTCACCCCTGCCTACGGGTGAACCTTGTTTTCATAGCATGTCATTTAAGCATATCATTTGAGCATAGTACACGTGGCGATAACATATAACATATTACACGTGTCGTACACGTGGCGATAGCATATACATATTACACGTAGATTCTCATATATCATACCAAGTCGACATCTCAACTAGCACACATATAAACATGATATTCATCAATCATTTAATTATCGACACGTACAATATCACATAGTTCAGTCACATAAATACACATGCGCACATAAGCATAACATAACTCATGAGTAAAGGATAAGAAGCCCCTACCTCTTGTAGGGTTAGGGTGTGTGTTACTAAATCATTTACTCCCTAGGATCAAACTCGTGTGTCGTTCGATAGTAACTCGTATGCCTCGATCTCAGTTGCTCGTCCTCTACACATTTATGCAAATAAAATACTTCACTATATAATTACTTTATGCTTATTTTATGGAATATACGTTCTGGGCTAGTGTATATATATGTATAGAGGGTCGCATGTTCGGTTCCTTTGAAAATTAAGCATAGATTCACTTGGTGTGGGTCTATATATAAATATTCAACGGAGTGCTTTCATTTATAGTATTGGATTAATTGTGTTAACAATAAAAGAAGACCAGGTTGGAGAAGTAAGCAAATTGGGCTGGACATTATTTCTTACCGAAAACAATATTTTTTTTCTTAGGAATCAATTGGGGATCGAGAGCCCTAAGTCAGAATTTCATCTTCGCTTACAGAGAGTGAGCGTGGTGAGGGGAAAGAGAAATGATGTTGTACCTCGGTGCGTGCCGATCCAAGCGATCACGACGGCGGCGAGAAAAACGACGGGTTTCGTCCGATGGTGGTTCGATTCGTAGGAGGATGCAGCAAATGGAAAAGGAATTCAACTCCCTCGACAGTGATTCTCGTGGTAGCGGATGTTACAAAATAGTGCAGCATACTTGTTATTTACAAGTTGAATAAATCAAATTCCGTTGGAGAATATTTAGGAGTCTGCAAGTTTTTAGTTTGTTTGATTGAGTCTTTATGTTTGTTGCAAATAAGATGGAGTACGTGGTCTTATTTTTAGGATTAAGTTTGAAGTCTCTTAGTATAAATTTCTTACTGTAACTCCATTTTATTCATCAATTCCATTTTATTCTTTCTCACTGAGTAATAAAGTTTGATTATTTCTATCTTCTTGGTTTTCATATTATTTGTCACATGGTATCATAGCCAATTTCATAACCAAGTTTTTGTGTTCCTATTACTCAAAGAAAGTTAAATTCATACCTTATTTTTTTTTCTTCCAGTACTTAGAATCTTTTCATCATGAATGGTTCTTCTCCAGTTGCGATTGATAAGCTGGCAGCTAACAATTATAGCTACTGGAAACTTTGTATGGAAGCATACTTGCAAGGTATGGATTTGTGGGAGCTAATCTCTGGTGCGGAAGCGGTAATTCCAGCAGACACTTCCGACAATGTTGATTCACGACGAAAGTGGAAGATCAAGTGTGGCAAAGCTTTATTTGCTTTGCGAACGTCTATTAGCCAAGATTTTATAGAGCATGTACGTGATGCATCAACACCGAAGCAAGTGTGGGACACGCTTGACAGGTTGTTCACTCAAAAGAACACGATGCGGCTGCAATTTTTGGAAAACGAACTCTCTGCGATCACTCAAGGTAATATGTCGATTTCAGAATATTTCTTAAAAGTGAAGAACTTGTGTTCTGAAATTTCAGAGTTGGATAAGGATGATCCCATTAAAGAACCACGGTTGCGTCGGTATTTAATTCGTGGATTACGCAAGGAGTTTATGCCATTCATCTCTTCGGTGCAAGGATGGGAAACTCAGCCGTCTATTGTAGATTTGGAGAATTTGCTCTCCAATCAAGAGGCCTTAGTGAAACAAATGTCCAGCAAGTCCAGCAAGTTTTCTTCTCGAGGAGATGATGTTCTGTACATGAAAGATCAAAGGAACAACAAGTCACAGACCAAGAAATCCAAAAATGAAGGGCAATCAAAAATTGAAGGGCAATCCAAAAATTCATCTTATACGTGTTATAGGTGTGGGAAGTCAGGACACATCAAACCAAATTGTCGTGCGAAAATCACATGTAATAGATGCGGTAAGGGAGGACATATTAAGCAAAATTGTCGTGTCAAGCTTATTGAATCTGATGCAAATGTCGCGCAAGATAAAGATGAATCTGAAGAGAAGTGGGAGCAGTGTTTCTCCATCGTGGATATACACCAGTCAAGCAATATGGCTTCTACCGAAGTCAACCATGTTGCCGCAGTCGTAGATTACGAAAAAGAGTGGATTGTTGATTCCGGTTGCAGCCACCATGCAACAGGGAATGCTTCGTTACTCTCAAATGTGCGACCACATGTGGGAAATAGAGCTATTATGACAGCCGACAACTCAGTACACCCAGTAGTGAAAGAAGGTTACATCGACGTCAAGGCAAACGACTCGAAGGGGATTTCTCTTGAAGAGGTTTATCATGTGCCCGGCTTAAAGAAAAACCTTGCCTCTGTATCTCAGATAGCCGATTCTGGAAGGTATGTTTTATTCAGCAAAGATGGTGTTCAAATACTCTCTAATGTGCAGTACAATGCACCTGATGTGATTTTTTCTGGAAAAAGAAAGAATTCTTTATATGTTTTTTCGGCCACTGAAGCTTATATACGGAAAACAAGTCAGAATGTTAGTCCTTCGGTTTGGCATGCCCGGTTAGGCCATGTTGGCTATCAACTATTGCAGAAAATCTCTACAAAGAGTTTGATCGATGGTATTCCGGTATTTAAAGATTTAAATACCAGTGTTGTGTGTGCCGGTTGCGAGTTCGGAAAATCTCATCGACTCCCTTTCCAAAAATCGGTAAATCGTGCATCTACTATGCTTCAGTTGGTCCATTCTGATTTAATAGGACCAACAAAAACAGCCAGCTACAGTAACTACCATTATTTGATGATTTTGGTAGATGATTTTTCAAGGTTCAGTTGGGTTTATTTTTTAAAGTGCAAAAGTGAAGCTTTCTCTATCTTTCTCAAGTTCAAGCTTACCGTGGAGAAAGAATTTGGTCAGAAAATTAAGTGTCTTCGCACGGACAACGGAGGTGAATATATGTCGGAGGAGTTTCTCACATTTTGTGAGGAAAATGGAATTAAACGACAAATGACGTGTCCAGCTACTCCTCAACAAAATGGCGTGGCTGAACGTAAGTTAGCGCACTTAACCACTGTTTGTTTATCTTGGCTGCATGCCAAGAATCTTCCTCGAAAATTATGGGCAGCGGCTATGGAGTCGGCATCTCATGTGATAAATCGGTTACCTCCTTGGCCTGGTACGAATTTATCTCCCTTTGAAGCTTTATATGGTCGCAAGCCCAATGTGAGTCATTTACGAGTTTTTGGCTCAATATGTTATGTTCATGTTTCGAAAGATAGTCGAACTAAACTTGATCCAAAAGCAAAAAGGTGTATTTTTGTTGGCTACGACTCACACAGGAAAGGGTGGAGATGTATGGATCTTGAAACAACCAAGGTTATTATTTCTCGCGATGTTGTTTTTGACGAGGTGTCGTCTCTCGATCCATGTATCAGCACCGAAGGTGGCACGACCACTACCCTTGAGCCTTTTCTCGCCGATGTGGGTTCTCGAGAACGGGGGAGTTCAAGTTCAAACTCTATTTCTCGATCACCCATTCAACAAGATGAAGTCGTCACTCGACGATCAACAAGGGACCGGCAGCCCCCTGGTTATCTAAATGATTATGAGGTTCAATTGAATTACTCCACTGTGACATCTTGTTTTCTATTGGGGATGATAGGTGATGGCGAACCAAAATGCTACAATGAAGCTCGCGGTATAGTTGAATGGGAAACTGCGATGGATGAAGAAATGAAGGCGTTGGCGAAAAATAATACATGGGAACTAGTGCCGAAGCCAAAGGATGTCGAGCTCGTATCTTGCAAATGGGTCTATAAGCTAAAGAAGAAAGTTGACGGGAAAATCGACAAGTATAAAGCGCGTTTGGTTGCACGTGGTTTTTCTCAACAATACGGACTCGACTATGAGGAGACGTTCAGCCCGGTAGCTAAGATGGTGACTGTCCGAGCAATTATTTCATTGGCTGCATATAAAAAATGGAATTTGTGGCAGCTCGATGTAAAGAATGCATTTCTTTACGGTGATTTGGATAGGGACATTTTTATGGAGCAGCCACCGGGATTTATCTCACATGAGTTTCCAAATTATGTGTGTCGACTCAAGAAGGCTTTATACGGACTCAAGCAAGCTCCGCGTGCTTGGTATGGTAAAATTTCACAATATCTATCTTTTTGTGGTTTTAACTCTTCTTCGTCAGATTCCAGTCTATTTGTGAAATGTGTGTCTTCTAAGACTACTATACTCCTTTTTTACGTGGACGACATGATCGTCACCGGTGACGATAAGGATGAGATCTCTCGACTTTGCGAGGAGTTGTCTATTCGGTTCGACATGAAGAATCTGGGAGAAGCTCACTCTTTTCTCGGGTTAGAAATTATAAAGACGGAAGGGTACTTTGTTTCTCAAGAATCTTATGCCTCAAGTCTTTTAAATCGGTTTGGCATGAAAAATTCAAAGGCTGCCATCACTCCAATGGAACCTAAATTCAAACTACAGAAAGTTGAAGGAGAGGTTTTAAATAATGCCACAAAGTATCGTCAACTCGTGGGTAGTCTCTTCTACCTAACCATCACCAGGCCCGACATAGCATACTCTGTTGGAGTTGTATCTCAGTTTATGGACAACCCTTGTGTTGGTCATTGGATCGCGGCAAAGCGCATCCTTCGTTACGTGAAAGGAACGTTAGAGCTTGGTCTTCTTTATAAGCAGAAAATATCCTTTCTCTTGCAAGGATTTACGGATGCGGATTGGGGTGGAAATGTCATTGATCGTCGCTCTACGACGGGTTATTGCTTCAATATTGGTTCCGCTGCAATTTCTTGGTGTAGTAAGAAGCAACCTACCGTTACTCTTTCAAGCACAGAGGCTGAATATGTGGCAGCAACAATGACTACTCAAGAGTGTGTTTGGCTCAGGCGATTACTTCAAGATATTGGAGTGTCATTTAACTCTCCAATCCAAATAAGCTGCGATAATGAGAGTACTATCAAGTTGGCTGGAAATCTGATGTTTCATGCCCGTACGAAACACATAGAAATTCACTATCATTTTGTTCGAGAGAAAGTGTTGAACCAAGAGATCGAGTTACTAAAAATTGGAACGAATGATCAAGTTGCCGATGTGTTCACCAAAGCTCTTCCACGAGCTAAGTTCAAGAAGTATCGCAATGGTCTTGGTCTTGTCGATCGTATGTCTGCACTCAGGGGGAGTGTTACAAAATAGTGCAGCATACTTGTTATTTACAAGTTGAATAAATCAAATTCCGTTGGAGAATATTTAGGAGTCTGCAAGTCTTTAGTTTGTTTGATTGAGTCTTTATGTTTGTTGCAAATAAGATGGAGTACGTGGTCTTATTTTTAGGATTAAGTTTGAAGTCTCTTAGTATAAATTTCCTACTGTAACTCTATTTTATTCATCAATTCCATTTTATTCTTTCTCACTGAGTAATAAAGTTTGATTATTTCTATCTTCTTGGTTTTCATATTATTTGTCACAGCAGATCGACTCCTGGTGGCGGCAGCGGTGTTTCGTCTCGACTATGGACGCTTCAAGAACTCAGAAATGAGGTTATCGTTTTCGTTTCGATCCAAAATATGGCTGAGAGAGAGATATATGGCTTTGTTTTGGTGTTGTGTATATTGTTGATTCCTTTCTCTTAGAGAAATATGGTTTCCAATATATTCGAGAGAAGAGAAACGTGTGAAATTTGGTGTATGAATGAGTCAACTAGGGTTAGGGAGGATTTCAAGGGATATCATTTGACAACGTTTTATTTAGATTAATTGAAGAATAATTAGTAACAATAATTGAATTAAATTTAGTTATTACTCCCTCCCATTCTTTTTATTTGTCGTTTAAGCTATTTGCACACAATTTAATGAAAACATTTTATGCCTAAACTAACCTTATTTATGATACATGAAAACTAATAAATTAATATTAAAATATTTTTCTAAAGAGTTTTTTATATGAAAAACTCTTAATATTCTTTGTACTCACATTAAACACAATAAAAAATGATAACTATCATTAATTAAAATATCATTAATAAGGGCAATTATAGGATATATGTTACAAAACGTCAAATAAAAAGCAAATAGAAAAAAAACTAGAACGCCAAATAAAAAAAATGGGAGGGAGTAATATACTAGTAATAATATATTATTTATTTGAAATTAGTTTTGTCAAAAGATAAAACATATTTCATATTTATGTGATAATTATATTTATTTGAAATTAAATTTATCTTATTAACTTAATTAATTTTATGAATTTAACTTTATATTGAGATAAAATTAAAATTATATATAAGAATTAATTTAAATAGATATTAAATTTAGGAGTGAAAATCGGGTGTTACAGGTTAGCTACTCGGGACATCGAGCTTGACCGTGTAAGCCTCATAGTCTCCCATTCTCAAGTCCAGACGTTCAAGTGTAGGGCTTGAAATGATCAGTATATCTTCTCGATCTTTGTTTATCGACAAGGTCAAATCTTTAAGGGACGGAAACTTATGCGACAAGTCATCAAGAAACAAGACGTCGAATAATGCCACGTGATCCAACACCAAAGACGTTAGCTTACGACAACTAATAGTCGTAAAATCCTCATCACCACCAACGACAGATTCGTCAACATCAACATGGCACAATGACATTTTCTCAATCAAAGGGCAGCTCGACATCACACGATAAATCATATCGCGACTTTTTATCAAAACGGATTCTAGGCTAAGGAACCGAAGCCTCGAACAACACACCTCTCGAGTCAAATTGACCCCGCAGCACACCGCGGTCAACGAGACGAGGTTTTGATACCTAAACACGTCTTCCGGTATGTCGAAATACGAATCTTGAAAATCGAAAGCGAGGCGAGTGGGCCCCAAATACAACGCTCTATGAAGCAATTTCGTAGCGTGGGGCCCAGCAACCTCGTAACTCAGGCGTTTCATGCTGAGCCTGAAACTGTCGATGACGTTCATGGTCGAATGCTCGTACCTTTTGAGCGTCTTCTCCGCAAACGCCGTGAATTTCGGATCGATTTTTCCGAAGTATTTGGTGCTTCGATGACGGAAAAAGTCAGAGAGATCGAAGTCGAGGTTGGGGCGAGTGAGCCGCGCTTTGCCATGACTTGGAGAGGAGAGTTGTTATGACTTGGAGAGGAGAGTTGTTCGCGCGGCTTCTTTTGAGGAGAGGAAAAATTGTATATGATGGATTAAGGGTTCTGGTAAATCAAACTCGCGACGTGGAATCTTACGTTTACGAAATCGCTTGCCCATGATTGGAAGAAACCCTTGACTCTGAATTCCGAATTACTGTACATCTTATACAGAAATAATTAGGTTAATCTGTCCTAATTACTTTGGGTTTATAATAATTTGGGCCATGTAGTGGGCTGAGTATTTTCGTGGGCTGCATTAATGGATCCATAAGCACTTTGAATAAGGATATGGGCCGGTCTAGTTCCAGCCTCACTAATCGACAATCGTAGTGCTTGAAAATAATTCTGTTCAAACCGAACTGAATCCGATAAATATTGGTTCAATTTTAATTAATTTAAAACGAAATAATTTAACAAATAAATAAATTATATATTCAAAGTTCCGAAGCACATTAAAAACTTCGTGCTAGTTGAAAAGAAAAACTTACTTTCAAAATATTATTTTTGTTTATATATATATATATATATTAAAAAATAATATTAGTATATTTTATGTTTAAAATTAATTTCTATTTTGTATTTTGTAATTAATTATTAAAGCCTTATTAAAAAATTAAAAGCCAAAACTAGTTAAATTTATGCGATATTGATGAATTTTTTTGACTACTTTCATATCTATGTTGTTTTTTTAATTTTGATATAAAAAATATTAAACTGTATTTTGATTATAAAAAAATAAAAAATATCTCTTAGTTTCTTATAAAAATTCAAAAAATAAATAAGTATTTTGTTTTAGTAAAATTATTGATTTTCAATTTGTGGGAGATACTATATATTAGAATGAAATTTAAAATTTAAAATATATATATATATTATTTATGTCTCATATTAATATGCGTCATTTATAAATTATATAAAATCTGTGCATATTAACATGGGAGATGTAGATATTGTTTTTGTTTCAAAGGAATAAATATTTTGTTGTATTTTATAAAAAAAAATGTAAGTACTTATTTAGAGAGAAAATTAAATGAAGTGAAGTGTAAACAACTGTAAGGTGTTGAATGATCTGACCATCGGAGATAGTCTTAACCAGAACAATAGAGTAAAATTTTAAGTAAAATTTTGTTGGAAGTGAGAATTTATGAATATGGTCTTAAATTTCATATTTTCAACGACTGATCAAACACGTCCATAATAATACTCCAATTGAATTCACACGTCAAGAAAAATGTGGGATGTTAGTGGGGTCAACTAAAAGATTTTCTTGGGAGCCCAAGATCTTCCGCCCTTTCTCTATTGGCATGTCATGTTTCTTGTTTTATTTCTCAATTCATTTAATTAGGTCTCCCACTATTTTATTCTAATAATTCATATAAAATACAATGTCAAATTGTCAATTTCAGGCCCTTAATTCTTTAATAATTTACTCGGAATTGGAATTCAACTTGACCCCAATGTTTTACCGAGTCTTCACTATATTTTGTCTCTTAAATAATGTAGAAAATGATGATTTGAGAATTAACCTTGTACACGTACTTTCATTGCTTCATGTATTTGGGCATTTTGCTACACAATCCAAGTACAAAACACGGTTAAATATTTCGATCAAACTACTTTTTTCGATCGATTACGAAAGAAACCAAAAGCCCAAAAATGCTTAGTAGTCGAGGAAGCTTTGTTATACTAATTTCGTACACGAAAGTTTCATACCCCGCTCGTTCAATCATATTGCTCCTTGTGGAATTAAAAATTATAACATCTAATCACCTAATATTGTAAACTTATTCATGGAAGTGGATCAAGAATTAATATTTATATTTTTTGAATATTACGTGATGAAGTTAATTTGATCAAAGATTACCCGAAAATTGAGTCCAAAAATATCAAATTTTGCCCCTCGAAAACCTCAAAATCTGTGGGATGATACGTAAAATCGGATCAACAACAAAGTGGATTTCAGAATCTCAGCCGTGTGCCTTTTCACATACTCCTTATTAAATAAAGTAGATTTCAACAGATATGGTTTTAAAGACCAAATTTTTATTCATAAATAAAGTGAAAGAAAAATAAAAGAAAAATAGGGGTGGTGTAGTGGTACCATCATCATATATATTTTGACACCACCCACAATTCACCATCATGTGTGATGTGAATGAATCTCTTCTTCAACATCACAATTTCTTGTCTATTTCCTCTTTTCTCTGTTTTCTCTCTCTATATCTCCCCATTTTATTTTCAACTGTAAGTGTGTGTGTGAGCTGAAATTAGATATCTTTTTTGTTCCGAGGAAAAATCTTGTTGATTCTTGATCTGGGCCGTTGGGATTTCTCTTGAACATGGCTAAAAATGGAGTCTTTTCGAGATTGAAGAGGTTGGACAGGGTCGATGATTTCCCAGAATGTAAGGACTCTGAGGAAGTTCATGTTCTTGCTGTGGATGACAGTCTTGTTGACAGGAAAGTGATTGAGAGGCTGCTCAAAATCACTTCTTGCAAAGGTAAAATAAAATAAATTTTAAATAAAAAAAACTTTTTTTTTTCTTTTTCTTTTTTATATAAAATTATTTTACGAATTATGGAATGTTTTGACGATTTGTTTTTTTTACAGTGACATCAGTGGATAGTGGGATAAGGGCTTTGCAGTTTTTAGGGTTGGACGTTGAGGAAAAAGCTATTGGTTTTGATGTGAGTGAGGAAAATATTTCTTCTTCATTTTGATTTTTGTGGGTTGTAAATTAATTCTGATTTTGATTATTTTTTTAGGGTTTAAAGGTGGATCTGATAATTACAGACTATTGCATGCCTGGAATGACAGGATATGAGTTGCTGAAAAAGATCAAGGTGAATTGTTTTTCTTATATATGATTGAATACAGTTTATTTAAAAGTATGCATTTTTTTCCTTAATTTGTGTTGCTATTTTGCTGGAAATAAAAAACAGGGGTCATCTACTTTTAGAGAAATACCAGTTGTGATCATGTCATCTGAAAACGTTTTGGCTAGGATTCACAGGTATAAATTTTACTAATTTTACCTTCTTCTTTTTACTGATTGCAAGAAACAGTAATTAATAGTAGTACTCTGTTTTTTGCTCTGTTTTTATATGCAACTAGCTTTGACCCCAAGTGGGCACAATCTTAATCTGACAATGACTGCACTTAATTTAACCTTAATATGAAACAGATAAACCTAGTTTTTGTCTTCATTATCACTAAATATTTATCTAGGTTTGAATCGAAAAAATGTTCGAGAATCGGATTAGATCCTTTGTATAAAGAATTTAAATGGAAGTATTTGGAGCTCTATACAGTAGTTATTGTTATTTGATGAGTTGAATTTCCGATTTCAGTTGTTTGGAAGAAGGTGCCGAAGATTTCATAGTGAAGCCGGTGAAGTTAGCAGACGTCGAACGTTTGAAGAGTTGTATGTTTGGGGAAGGCCGAACTCAATCGAAAGGGTTTAACAAGAGGAAATTGCAAGAGAGCCCCGCCTCTTCGCCCGAGCAATCTCCATCATCAACCCCGGAAGATGTCTCGTCAATTGAATCTCCACCGTCAATTCCATCGCCATCTTCGCCCAGATCCTTTTCATCCCTCCCGTCGAGTCCCCGATCCCCCACTCCTCCCGGATCTCCGATCGACCGATTCAAATTGATCGACAAGTAATGAAAACACAACACAATCCTTTAATGTTCTTGGCTTCATTGCTTTTGTTCCTACCCACCACATCAACATGCCCTTAGAGAGGATGTATAAAAAGAGAATTTTTCATATATATATTTCAATTTTATTTTTATTTTTATTTTTATTTTATAATTTTGGCTAATTTGACTTTTGTCATGACGAATTCACGTACATTGCATTTGACAGATGGGTTGTGGTTGGAATTTAATATAAATATATATATGAATATGAGGATTTAGATTTTGAGATTGATATGATTCGGATACGGGCTTTATTATAATGAGAAATTCTTGTCTGCTAAACCCTATAAGAGAATATTTGATTCGGATTTGATGTGTCCCCTTATTAGGCCTTTTGCAATTATTGAGAAATGGTGGGGTCAAATATTAATATTTGTTATCCGTGTAGTTGCTGGCCATTTGATGATGTATGTAGAGTATTTGTTACAACAATAATTCACAAACAACCCCTTTTCAATATTTTAATTGGAGGTTGATCATATCTATTTATCTTAGTATCTATGTATAACATTTGTATAGCCATTTGCAAGTTTAATACAATGAATTCATGCATATAAAGATGCAATATAAACTTACTCCGTACATCGTAATTCATGGCAAAGACTATAACTCCTTTGTACGTTCGCCATCGGTTGAAGGGTCGTGAATTTCAACTGGAAAACTTGTTGAGTCGTCGAATTCTCCTAATTATTTCACTCTTCCCGACGAGTACACGACATTTTTTTCGACCCTGCAACCACTCTTAAAAAGGTTACAAAGTTAGAAGCTTAATTAAAAAGGCCCATAAATCTTGATGCCCATGTTTTGGTTGGGCTAATCAAATTGATGTTCATTGAACTTTTTCATATAATGGGCCAGGCCTTTTCTTAATAAGGAATTGGGTTTTAATGCAAATGATAAACAAGTTTGGGCTCAATCCAACCATGTGTTTAATTACGTAAAATCGCATGGTGGGATTTTCCACACAACGCCTGGGAAGCGACAACTCAAATTGAATTGAACTAGATATATAATGGTTACATAAAATGTACTTAGCGACATATTGTAAACTCGTTGAAGACGTCGATCTACATGCGTTGTAAGTAATTAAAATTATGTCGAAACGGAAATTCAAAATTAAGAAAAAAGTATAATCATAATAATATCATCATACATTCATACTGATTAGATGGAGTTATTTACAAGTGTTATTTATAACCATTCAAATTATTATGCACATCATTATATTTTCCATTCAAATTTATTGTCCTTTTTCACCCAATAATGTAATTTTCTTTTTGAAGATTTGCACAAATAGATACTTTGAGCATGCTTATATATGATTGTAGGGTATTTATGAAGTTTTCATAGACGGAATTAAACATTCAAAGCCAACCATAGTGACGGACGTGGGGCTCACACGGCACGGGATGCCGTGACCTAGTCTTGACGCCGTCCATAAACATAGGGCTGTCAATTCATTTTTATTTCATTTAAACTAATTCAATTATATTCTTAGTGGTTGACAAATTTCATTTACGGAGTATATGTTTGTATGAGAAACAATCAAACCTATATTAAGTCAGTAGGACAATATTGTAATGCTTGACTTGAGATTGATTATTTGTTAAAATCATTTGACTCAATTCGGTTGAGATGTAAATATACGGGTGAAGAAACAAGTTTGAGATCGATGTGTACTCGACCTCGTTAATTTGTGATTGATATACTTGATTCTTTAGAGTGAAATTAATCGTTAAAACTGTGGAACAAAACTTATATTTGTCTTTCTTGTTTATAGTTTGTAAGAGCATTTGTAAATATTTGAGGAGTTTCAATTGTTATAATCAATATCAACAATCTAATATTAGAAAATTTTACTATCGTTTGAGACGTTTTGGTGGGGTAATGTTATTCTATTAATGAGAAATAAATTTTATTATTTTTTATAGAAAAAATCAATCCTTATTATTTTATTTTTATTTCATAATAATATGATTAATTTTTTTAAATAAAGGTTTCACAGTAATAAAAATCTCTAGAAAAAATAATAATCTTACTTTTAATTTTACTTTAATATAACAAATTTTCAACTTTACTCGTAATTACTTTATATTTTCACGTTAAAGTATATTTATATCATTTACTATTCGGTTAAATAGTAACAATTTTTTTAATCTTCAAAAAAACGTTGTTATAATTTTAAAACTGAGGTGTCCGTGTAATTTATAAGAGAGGAAGTGATCAATGGGCATCATAGTATTTAATATTCTTATCATCGCAATAAATTAATTTATTTTGCAGTAGTAATGAATGTGACGAATTGAAGGACCACGGACAACAATAAATTATTTCTACCTACAAAACGTATAGTATACATTACTAGAATAAATATCCAAACTGATTAATAATCCAACCAACTTAAAAGTAAAATATATATACACACACCTCATATAAACTATACTCTATTTACTATATATATGGACGAATCTTTCTGCCACAACAAAAATCATGAATGATTCTTACACAATAAAAATAAATAATACTCCAAAAACATTAATACACTACATAATGCTGGAATTGTGCACGTACAAGAGGGATCATGACTCAAATTATTCATTCCCAAGTTCAATATATATACTTATTAAAGTCACATATACATAAACCATGTTCTTTTAAAAAAAAAAATCAATTCATTTTAGTTTAATTTATCGGTATTCAATTCAGTTTAAAATAAAATTACAAAAAAAAAATAATAATAATGATTAGGATTAATGATTTTATGTATAAATTTTATTTCATGCTTGAATTTTATCAAAAAAAAAAAATTAAAATATTTAATAATATATAAAAATCATTATTATTACAGTTTTATTATAATAGAAAAATTAGTTCAGTAAAATTCAAACTCATTCAATTTAATTTAATTCAATCAAATTGTTACAATAAGATATTTGCTACATTACTTTACTTTTTGCATCTTTCAATATGGACGTGAAACAAACCTTTTTGAAATTCTCATCAATTTTCTCATTATTTAGCTACACATTTAAATCTCAATTTTTGTTTCAACCTAATTTTGAATGAATGAGATATCAAATCGAAAACTCACACATTCTTCGATAGAAGTTTCAAATATAATTATAATTATTGTTGTAACATGCCAAATTTTGTTTCATAAGTAGTTGATTAAATTCGTTGATAAATTTCATTTTGATTTTTGGGTGATTTTTGGGTAAAGAGATGAATGCAAATACGTGAAATTTCGGACACTAAATGACAATAATTTTACAATGAGCTAAAAAAACAACAGTTTAACTCGTTATAAAATGATTGACACCGTTTGTACGTATATGAATATAGACTATTGCACGAACATTATATATTTACTACTTCGTAAAAAATACACTACGTGTAGCACAAAATACTTACAATCTCAAAAATGATTTTTATTTTTGTCCGGAATAAAATGTATTCGTTCATATTTGGATTTTTCTATGTGACCAAAAAATGAACCATTCATTCAATGAAACCGAGTTTCGTAATTTTGTCACCAACCCAAAAAATGAAAAAAATAAAATGAGCAAAAGAATCAGTGCCGATGTATGAATATGAAACACAAAAAGTCAAATAAATCACGAAATAGACAATTATTATTGGCCAAGTAGTTGGGTTGACTTTTCTCTATGTGTACACACTTTTTTTTTTTTTTTTTTTGATAAGGAGGAGAGACGAGAAACTTCACCCCAACTCAATCGGAGGTCCCTCGATCGAGTAGGATGTAAATCGAGGAATGTGCCCGAGTAGCAGACACATGTGCGAGAGAGCCAACAGGTCGAACCCCAGGACAAACCTTCATAATATTTCAATGAAAATTTGTCCCACCCGAGATTCGAACCCTGCGTCGCCGGGGAATTACACCCACATCATCACAGGCCTTACCACTCAGCTATGCTCCTGGGGACTGTACACACTTTTAAAACTTGCTAATCGCAAAAGCCCAAATATTAATTTCAACCACACTCCTAAAGTTTGAGAATGAGTCAAATGCATCCTTACATTTACTCAATGGTATAAATTAAGCCCCTTATGTTTTTTTAATTACAGATTCACCTCTGATGTTTTGAAAAACAGTTCAACGACACTTCTTCAATAGTAGTGAAACTTGTCTGAACTTATTGATATTTTAAATAAACCTTTTCAATAGTATTTTAAAGTTATTGAGTTATGTACACGAATAATAAAAATATTTTAGTCGAAAAATTATCAAAACATTTTCATAAAAAAAAAGTATTGTTGTCATTCTTTTATTTTGTTCTAGAATCAATTTTATGAAGTCCATGGTCAATGTGGTTTTCGATTTTGAAATAGTTGGCATAAATATTTAGTTGAGCAACTCCAATCCATCCATACAAAATTAATTCTTACTTTTTCCACTAATTTCAAAATATAAGTACAGTACATACAAAACTAACGTCTTAATTCTTTAATGCCCTGAACGCTGAACACACGATCTAATTTAATTATTGTCGACCCACTCTAAGAGAGTCACACTATCCAATTTTGAATAAATGCTGTTTTCCAAGTAATATTACTATATTTTCCAATAGGAAAATTTGTCCTCCAACAAAACAGCATTAATTTAAATGTCTTAAAACATTGTCTTTAATTTCAAATAATGTCTTAAAACACTGTCTTTGATTTCAATTTAAGTATATTTACCTTTGTTTTGTTGTAAACAGACGTCTTAGATTCATAAAACACGTTTTAAAATTGTGTTGTTGTGGTTATTTGCGAGTTTGTCCCGCTTTGAATTGCCGAAAGGAAAACCATATTTTAGTATAGAGTTTCCCACCGTGTATGGGATATCCATCTCCTACTTCGCTTAACACTCGGGCTCACTTGAGAATCAATGTGGGCCTAAACCAGACCACAGTGAAAAAAAAACAACATATACAAAGAAATAATAAAATGTATTGATTCTCATTTCTTAATAACACTTTTTTTCTATAAAATGTATTGATTCTCATTTCATTTTGACAGACACACTTAATAACATACTTTTATTAAAAGATAAGACAAATTTTTATTAAAATATTATGAAGTATTGACACATTTAATATATAAAGCACATTTTTCTTAAAGCCTCTGATAAGATAAATTTTCATTAAAATATTATGTAGTTTGTCTAGAGATTCGACATGTCGGCTCTCTCGCACATGCGTCTGTTATTCGAGCATATCACACGATTGACGCCTTATCAGATTGAGAAGCCTCCAATCGGGTGGAATGAAGTTCTTCTCTCATCTTTATAAAAAAAAAAAAAAAGCAAGGATGTTGTATCCCTTAACTTCTTGACCTCCTTTTTCTTTTCACAATTCGTATCTACCATGACTTTCGCGGCTCATTTTTATGGCCTAAATCGGGTGAAACATGTCTTCGAGAATTAGTCTATAGTCTTGCCTTACTACTTTTTCCCGTTGTACCCTTCAATCACATTGCTCTCATCTTATTAATAAAACTATAATCCCACCATCTAATTAGTATTAATGACGCAACAATTTGTGCGGTAAGATTGTTACACACCGGGTCTACGCAATCCAGCCAGCAGTAAAAATAAATTGTTGACCAAATCTTCAATTAGGAAAATCTAATCAAACCCTTAATCAGAATCTTCTTCTTCGCAAATACACCCTAAGCGCAGGGGCAGTACGGTCATATCGCATCCCCAGGGGCTTAAATACACCCGAACAAACAAACAAACAACTGCTCTGCTTTGACACTTTCTGCAACCACACCAAAACCATTTATAAAAAAAAAAATGGAAAAGGGAAAATCAAGAAATGATCGAACCGCATCACAAAAGTACTTCGTCGTCTCCACAAACAACCACTCGATTCTTCAGCAGCTGCGGTGACCATGGCCGCGCCGAATATTCTCTCTCCGCTGCTCATCCTGATAATCATTTCCGGCGCCCCCAAATCCTTCTCCCAATCGACTTCTCCCCAAAACATCCAGACCTTCTACCCTGTTTCCCCTCCACCCCCGCCCCCGATCAATCTCCCGCCTCCGGCGCCTCCGGCGCCTCCGGCCGTCGACCAGCCACCAACCACCGGAACCCCTCCGCCGCGCGGATCCTCCACGAGGTCGGCCGTCGGGAGAGCCATCGGGCTGACGGCCGCCAGTACCGTCGTCTTATCGGGCCTCGTCTTCTTCTTCCTCCTGAGGCGCTCCCGTCGGAAGAGGATAAGGTCGGAGGAGGAGGAGGAGAAGAAGAATGCTGCGGCGGCGGCGGCGGGCCCGCCTCCGGCCGACGACTTCTCTCGGTTCAACGGCAACATCAGGGGGCTGATCGTGGACGAGGACGGGCTGGACGTGCTGTATTGGAAGAATCTGGAGGAGGGCGAAAACAAAGCCAGCTTCAAGAAAGAGTATTACAACAAGGAGCAAGCGGTGGAGGAGAAGCAGATGGTCGCCGTCGGTAGCGGCGGCGGCGATAGAAAGAGAAAGTCCGGCAAGCCTCCGGCTCAAGAGGCCCCTCTCCTCCGAGGAATGTCTTCCACCTCTCAGAGCTCCGTTTGGGCCGACGATCAGATCTCGAAAAGGGAACCCTCGTTCTCGATTAGGCCGTCTTCTTTCAAGGCCGTGGAGAGACAACAATCACGGGTCCAACTCGCCAAACCCCCGCCGCCGCCACCTCCTCCTCCACCGCCGCCACAAACGGCTGTTCCGGCGACACCCCCGCCTCCGCCTCCACGAAAAATCCCGGCGCCACCGCCGCAGCTTTCCACCTCCCTCAAACCCCCGGCTCCGCCCAACAAGCGCTCGTCCTCCCTCGGCGAAGGCCCTTCTCAGGTGAAGCTGAAGCCTCTGCACTGGGACAAGGTGAATCCGAATTCCGTCGAGCATTCCATGGTATGGGACAAAATCGACAAAGGCTCTTTCAAGTTCGACGGCGATCTAATGGAAGCCCTCTTCGGCACGGTGGCCACGAATCGAAAATCGCCGCAAAGAGACAACCGGGCCCACAGCCCCAATAAACCGGGCCCGCCGGCCCAAATCTTCATCCTCGACACCCGCAAATCGCAGAACATCGCTATCGTCCTGAAGTCCCTCGGCGCCACTCGGAAGGAAATCATCGACTCGCTCGTCGAGGGACATGGCCTGAACCCGGACACGATCGAGAAGCTAACGAAGATAGCTCCGTCAGACGAAGAAGCTGATCAAATCACGGCCTTCGAAGGGGACCCCACGAGACTAGCCGATGCAGAGTCTTTTCTCTACCACCTCCTGAAATCAGTCCCGTCCGCCTTCACGCGTTTCAACGCAATGCTCTTTCGATCAACTTATGATTCGGAAGTTTCATCCGTAAAACATTCATTACAATCGCTTGAGCTAGCTTGTAACGAGTTGAGAACACGCGGGCTCTTCCTGAAACTTCTAGAAGCTGTGCTGAAAGCCGGGAATCGGTTAAACGCAGGCACTTCTAGAGGGAATGCGCAGGCTTTTAATCTGACGGCTCTGAGGAAACTATCCGATGTAAGAAGCTCAGACGGGAAGACGACTCTCCTTGAATTTGTCGTCCAAGAAGTCGTGAGGGCTGAGGGGAAACGGTGTGTGCTTAATAAAAACCGGAGTAGTTTAAGCCGTTCAGGCAGTCAGAGTAGCAATAGTGCAGGAAGCCAAAGCTCGGAGCAAGATAAAGACGAGAGAGAAAGAGAATTCATGATGCTCGGCTTGCCGGTGATCGGAGGTTTGAGCTCGGAATTTTCGAACGTGAAAAGGGCAGCGAGTTTAGATTACGAGATCATGGTCAAGTCAATAAGGGCATTATCGTCACAAGTGGTCGAAACGCGTGAATTGGTGTCGAGGTGTGGAAATAGTAACGGGTTCGAACGCGAAATGAATGGGTTTCTCGATAAGGTTGAAGTGGAAATGGGAGTGCTTAAAGAAGAGGAAATTAGAGTGATGGAGCTTGTGAAGAAAACAAGGGACTATTACCAAGCAGGGTCTTTGAGGGAGAAAGGGACAAATAATATGCTTCAGCTGTTTGTTATAGTAAGGGATTTCCTAGGGATGGTTGATCAAGTTTGCATCGATATCGCGAGGAATGTGCAGAGGAAAAAAGTCGTGTCGTATGTCTTTGGGTCAGCTGCTTCTCCCGAGTCTCCTCGAGTTTTTAGGTTCCCGAAGTTGCCTGCGAACTTTATGTCTGAACATTCTAAGAGTGGCTCGAGCGATTCGGATGATGACTCCGAGGCGAGGTGATGGGGATGAGAAGGGTTTTAAGGTTTGTACAGAAACAACAGGGAGGGAAAGGATGATAGTAATTTTTTTTTGTTATTTTGATTTCAATTTTTTATTCAAAAATGTAATTTTCTTGTTCATTGTTGTTAGATGAGTGCATAGAGAAATGATTTTTTATTTTTATTTTTTTGGGGTTAAAATTCTGACTCATGAATCATGATTTATTGCTTTATATACCCAAATGCAGTTTGGAATGTTGTATGGTACATAATGCAATTATCACAAAATCTTGGGGTTGTTGGAAAAGCAGAGTGTAACAATGGGGTAATTACAAACAAGCCTTTGGGATATTATTAAGTTTTAAACACTACTACCAGGTTTCCATTTCTTGACATAAAGCACCAATATGATGTCTGTGTTAGTAATTCAAATACACAAATTTGATCTACAATGTATAGAAACAACGTTCCAAGTATACAGAACTGCAGCAAGCGAGATACAAAATCTTCCTTTCCTGACTTGAAAAATAAAATGTGTTGATGCTCAATTGAGCAAAGTTGTTTCCTAGTCGTCTGCTCGATTTACCAGCAGAGGCCTTGGGAGCTGTGATTCTGTTCACACTGCGAAAACAATGCATTTCACCGACTCGATGTGGGAGGTTAACTCGCCTGCAAATTCAAGAGAGAAAAATTAAGTCAGTGATTTTGGAGATAATGGTGATAATGATACAGTGATACCAAGGGTTAGTTAACATAAAGTACCTCTGGGGTCTGATATAATTTTACATATAAATAACTAAAGTGTAAAAATAACTTTCTGAAATTACAAAAACCAACCCCTGGGGTTTTATTTTGTCTTACATGTACAGTCCATTGCCTCGACAAACAATACATTTTTCACGCAGAAACGTCTCCAAATTTAAACGTGATAGACTTAAATTCTCAGCATATGCCATGCAGAATTGAGAAATGATTGTTAAATTATAAGCTCACATTTAGGAACAACAATTATCAGAGAACGACTAGAATAGTCAATACAAATCTGTCCCCAAAAAGGATTTCCTGCCTCGAATACCGTATTTAAAATCTAATGACTTTAGTAAAATACCACCAATGACCAATCAGGTGTGATTCAAAATCGAAGATGTTCAAAATTAAATACTGCAATTATTTAAGTCCAAAAAGTCAAGTAAATCACAAAGAGTGTTCTACTTGATCTTTTTAACAAAAACAAAAAAACAAAACGTACCTTTGATTTACACTAAGCTGAGCATTTGCGGCGTCTCTTGGATGAAATGGCCACAAGAAGGGTATGGTAGTTCAAAATACCTCTTGTTAACAGATGAAAATTTTCCAGTGTATAAACTTCTCCACTGGAAATTTCATGAGCTGGTATAGATCTTTTTGGATGTCAGCATCAATAAACTCGAACTCCATATTGGGTTTGATTGGCTGTTTATACACAGCAGCAATGGAGAGGAGAACCAAACCATCTTCAGTCTGATTCTTTTCACTCAATTCTTTCATCTCCGCTAACAATGCTGAATTCAAAGAAATCATCATGGAAAACAATGGTAAATGAAATTAGATTCGAGATTAAAATATTTTGTATTGATTAAAGACAATCAATTCGCATATTGAAGAAATTCAAATATTCCAGAATACATAATAGCTGCTTTAATTATCCATGATACAACAAATAAATATAATATTACGAAGTCGAAGACTGAAGAGAATTCGATTGATGTTTATGTAAGCCCGCTCAGGATTTATAGTAATTTGAATTGAAGAGAGGCCTACCATCTTTCAACCATACTCTCAATCCAGATAACTGAGCTTTCTATCCATGCATGGTAATTGACAGCTCACCAATAATCACCACACGAGCAAACCCCTTCTCTAAAGTGATGAAACCGATTAGAATCTCTCACGATAATCTCCCTCTCTGTAAGCCTCGATATGAATTTCGTCACATTATGGCAATCACCACACACCCGCAGATTCTTGTATATCCTAATACAAGTTTTAGGGGGTGAATTAAGGATACCATACATAATAGCTAGCCTCTCACTATGTCCCGTGAGTATACTCTCCTTCTCATCATCTTCCACATCTTGCAGGACAAAACTATAATCAGGGTTGTACCCGAGCCCTTTCAATTTAGCATTTAGTAGAGCTAACTCCTTATAAATCTCCTCACACTGAGGGTGAGACTGATGGCCTGTATAAAAGACTTCGACTTTATTATTTAATTCTACCGAACTCCACCCAGGAGTCTTCCACAGCCCCCGATCACGGGCCAGTGACCTCACCTCATCCACGCCTTCCCACATCCCAGAATTCGCGTAAATGTTCGACAACAGGACATAATACCCAACATTTTCCGGGTCTAGCTCGAACAATTGGGCCGAGGCCTTTCGGCCAATTTCAACATTTTTGTGGATTCTACAAGCACCAAGAAGGGCACCCCATATCGAGGCATCAGGCCTCAAGGGCATTCCCGATATGAATCCATATGCCTTTTCCAGAAGCCCGGCCCGGCCAAACAGGTCAACTATGCACCCATAGTGTTTCAATGTGGGCTTTATTCCGTATTCTTCTTGCATGACTTGGAAGAAGCGTTTGCCTTCATCGACTAGGCCTGAATGACTACAAGAAGTCAATAACGACAAGAAGGTCACGTGATCAGGCTTCACTCCTTCGTCTACCATATCTTGAAAAAGCTTAAGAGACGTCTCTCCAAGACCATGAAGCCCGTGGCATGATATTAAGGCGTTCCAAGGCACAGAATTATCCCTCGGCACCTCTTGGAATAAAGACATCGCTTCACTTAGTCTCCCGCATTTTCCGTACAGATCAATCAGGCAAGTACCAACATAGATATCCATGTCAAGGTTTTGTTTGAGGGCCCGACAATGGATTCCCATTCCATCTCTAAGAGAACCCAAATGGGCGTAAGCAGGTATAATTGACACCCACGTCCCTTGGTTAGGTTTCAAATCCTCATTCACTTTCATCATTTGATACATGCTAATGGCCTCACTCGCAAAACCATTTTGAGCATAACCCGTTATCATAGTATTCCACGAGATCACGTCTTTAGAAGGAAGTTCCTCAAATACCCTCCGTGCAGAGTCAATGACGCCTAATTTTGCATACATGTCCACAACTCCATTTCCAATAACAGTGTCCTTCGTGATCCAAAATCTTCTAATTACAAATCCATGAACAGATTTGCCCAGCAAAAATTCTTTCGTCTGCGCAAGGCACGAAGACAAGCTCACAAGTGTCAACAAATCCGGTTTGACTTTATTAAATTTCATGTCATAGAAGAAAATGAGCGCCTCATGGGGACAATCATTTTGCTCGTACGCAGAGATTATTGAGTTCCACGAGACTAAGTCCCTAACATTCATGTGGTCGAAAACATTCTGAGCATTTTCCAAGTAACCGAATTTGGAGTACATATTAATCAAGGCATTAGAGACGAACACATTAAATTCCAACCCGTGTTTTATCGCTAATAAATGGATCGCAGTACCACTCAACACATCATTACTCTGAGCACAAATCGAGAGCATAGTGGAGACAGTTAATGAATCCACTTCAATCCCCTTCAATATCATGTCGTCAAAAATGGTCAGGGCCTCTTTAGAATTCCCATTTTGGGAAAACCCAGAAAGCATGGAGTTCCAACACCCCGTATCTCGAAATGGCATGTCTTTGAAAATCGTGTACGCACGTTCGGGAAATCCAAACCGGCAGTACATGTGCACTAACGAAGCAGCCACAAAAACATCCCACTCGAACCCCAATTTCAAGACCCAAGAATGAAACCTAATCCCGTCGACTAGAGATTTACAAGCTTTCAAAACGGGTGGGAATGTGTAGAAGTCGGGCCTAACGTCAGTAGCGCTGGAGAGCATTTCAAAAGCGCATTTCACGGCTTCGCTAAAACGGGAATTCCTGACGTAAGCCGATAACATGGAGTTCCAAGTGTAGGAATCTTTCCTCGGAATTCGATCGAAAGTGTCCCGGGCCATGGAGACATCTCCGAGATGAGAGTACTTATTGACCAGCCGAGTGGAGAAAAAAATGCTTTCGGATTTCCCGGACACAATGAGGAGAGCGTGGACTCTCTTGGTGGACTCGGCTGTCGTGCAGGCGTTGAACAGCAGCTCGGAATCAATTTTTTCAGTCCTTCCATTGGTGTCCTTTGCTAAGCTTCTTATGAATCTAACACTGTGCGAAGGCAAAGGGTAATAATAACTCGGAATTCGCTTCGAAAAAATCCCACCTTTGCAGCTGGGCATTAATCTGCGTATCAAAATCAAAATGTAGAATCCATAACTTCGAATATGAAACAAATTTCTAACGAAATTACTGCAAAAAATGGAAATTACTAAATTTAGCCTAATACATCAAATCCGAAATTAAAAAAAATGCGATTTTTTGAAGAACAGGGCAGCGAATTCGAAACGCGAGCGCTAAAAAAAAAAAGGAAAATGGAATAAAGAACATTGTAAATCGATATGGAAAAGGGAGGCGTATAATCGAGTAACCTGAACATTCATGTACGATTAACTGCAATACACAGTGACGAATTTTTCCCCAAATTATGAATTTAGGGTTTATTCATAAAGACAAATGCCCTGTTTGTTTTTTCGTTTTGGTGTTAGCAAATGTGTTTAAAAGAAAAGAGATTTGCAATTTTGGCCATATAATTTTGTTAGGGTTCAATTCCTGTTCTGTATTTGTATAATATTGTTATTCTAGTCTGTAATTAAAAAAAAATTGTACCGCATAATTTTGAAATTTGTTTACAATAATAAAGAATAATTATAAAATCACAATTTGTATGTAAAAATAAATCAAACCTTTTAAATATTGCAAAATAAAGTATTATTCTTTATTATTAAACAATTAGGAAGCTATATATATTCTGTATAAGACCTAATTCTGAATTCAGAGTCTTAATTAATTAAGGTTTCTAATGATTAATCACGTCGAAAGCATATTTGAAGCAGTTTGATTTGCCAGAACCCGTAATCCAGCTCGTACAATCTTTCCTCGCCGCAAAAGAAGCTGCACAAACAACGATCCTCTCCAAGCAGGGACGGAGGCAGGGGGGTCCCAGGGGGGGCACTGGCCCCCCTGAATTTTTCTTAAAATCTATATATATATAATAGTATAATAATAATACTATATGTATATTCGTATAAATGTACATGTATGATATCTGCATGTATAATACTGCATATGTATAGTACCTTTATATTATATATATCAAAATTTAAATAATTATAGTTTTAAGAATAAAATTTATATTTTATTAATACTTTAATTTCATTTTTTTTTATATTAAATACAATAGGATGATATTTATGATAAAAAATGCTTAAAGTTTTGTAAAATCAATCTAATTTATTTATTAAAATATTTTAAAACTTATTTCTTATAATGAAATTTTGATTTTTTTTTAATTACCTTTAAAACTTTATAATACCTAAAAAATATTTTTGTTGATATTATTAAAAATGGGCCCCCCTGACCCAGTTTCCTGGCTCCGTCACTGTCTCCAAGGCATGGGGAGAATCTGAACATCTACCATGTGCACCCTAAGTTATTCGGGAGATGTTTGAGGTTTGCCTACTCCTGAAATCGAGAATATGGACATCTACCATGAGCACCTGCCAACCCAAAGTTGTTGTGTTCTCTTTGACGGGTTGTTCAGGATATGTCACCCGAAGGTGATTACTCAATACATGCCTAATAATGCTCTCTCAATTAGTGTTCCGGAAGCAAAAAATATTCGTTTCCTTGGGAAAACACTTTTAGAAACACTGGATGCAAACGTCTCGAACCCTGCAGTAAACCAATACATGTATGGTTTGAATGATCTCAAGGAAGCAAGAGCCCAGGTTTTCGATGAATATTGATTTATTTGTTTTTGTGTCGTTTTTCCGTTGTTTTTCGTGTCGTCCCGTGTCTCTTTGTTTCGCTCTTTAGTGCCATCCTCATATTTTGTGGTAGGTTTGATGTTATGTTGAGTATGCAGGTATTTGAGCATTTACGAGCTAAAAAGGTCGAAGAAACGATCACGATCGAGCTAAAACGAAGTGACAAAGCAAATCAGAAAAGTGCAGTAACTTCACGTCAAAATCTGCTATTGCTCACTGGGAATCATAGGTTGTAATATATATTGACGCGAAGCTCTTGAAGTCTAGATTCCGGAGAACTTTGAATCAAGGCAATCGGAGTTCGGACGAAGAAGATATGACGAAAGTCGAGCAGCTGCACACGTATCGAGCCGCGCCAGCGTACCAGGCGCCCGCCAGCCACCACGCGCCCGCCAGCCACCACGCGCCCGCCTGGTCCAACTTCAGAACCTCATATATTTGCCAGGCGCCCGCCCCGTACCAGGCGCCCGCCCGACGGGAATTTCAGCCTTTGACTGCGATTTGACTTTAGGTTTTCTGAACTATGTAAAAGGGGTTTCCACCCTAGGTTTAGACACGTTTTTTTTACACTTTCATTATTCTTGGACGCAAGATTCTGAGAGGCACATAGAGAGATTGAAAACCTCAGCCCCATTGTGACTTTGGTTGAACGTATTAACTCCAGTAAGTCGTCTTTTTACTATTATCATTATTACTTGAATTCTTTTTGCTGAAACTCTTGCTATCTTTTTCTTTTGAATTCGTGCATATGATCTGTTCGATTTTTAAATTTAGTTCTTCGTCTAAAATCATGAGTAGCTAATTATTCAACTAGGGATAGAGGGATTCATACATGAACTAGGGTTGGATTTTACGTGTGCAATTTAGGTGTTCGATTAATTGTCAATTTGAATTTCATAAGAGTGTAAGAGGCTTAGGAGCGATTACATGACTAAGAATTGATTGAACACGTTAGAATCTACCGGTGACGGACGTTCTACTTTAAATTTGTTTCTCGTAAATCGACAAGCCATAATTCATGTTTGATGAACTCGAACCCTAGTATTTTCTCCATATTATTTACATCCCGTTAATAATTAGTTGATTAATTTAGTTAATTGTTTCTTAAGTATTTTTAGTTTTTTTTTTTATTTCTAGATAATTTAGTTTAAAATAAAACCAAACACAAACCATGCATTATGCTATACCTTCTATTCTCTTTTCTTTTGCAACCACTTGAATATTAATACGAGTACCGATAGTAGTGTTCCTCGAGAGACCGACTCGGGCGAGTTGCTTCGGCAACTAGTTCGATATAAATTTTTATTTGATTTTTGACGCACTACAACGTCTAATCAAATATTTCAACGAGTGGAGGCGTGAAGAGTCGATTGGTGCGTTATCAAATTACTGGTATTACTCCCCAACTCCAGAAGAATATCGTCATCCAAAAATTCGCTTTCGATTGAACTGGTAACTGTTTAACTAATTTTGGTAGTTATATATTGTTAATTAATTTGTTCTTTAATTCCATGCTTCTGCTTTTCAGTTTTATGATCATTAGTTTGTTTTTTCGTTTTTGTGTTAGCAAAAGTGTTTAAAAGAAAAGGAATTTGCAATTTTGGCATACAAATTTGTAGGGTTTCAATTTCGGTTCTGTATTTTTACAATATTGTTATTCTAGTCCGTAATTTGAAAAAATGTACTGCATAATTTTTAAATTTTGTTTATAAGAAATAAGTGTTAGGACCTGTTAAAAATTGAGTGATTTTGTTTAAAGTGTAATTTTATAAGTTTGTATATATTTTAAGTATTAGTTTTTCTTAATTATAATTTTAAGTAATTTACCTAAATTAACTTTTTATTAATAATAGAAATAAGGGTATGTCTACGGCCTATAGGGCATTGAATGTGGTAATTTAGCATCAAAATAGGTAATATAGACAATTAGATATATAAGTATACAGTATGTTGATGCACACATAGAATTGTTAACAAATTTATCTTAAAAAAAAAACAAAATGAAAAAAAACAAAAAATTAATAAAGTTAGCGGAAACAATTTTTTTTAGTTTTAGTTTTTTTAAACTTTTAGTTTAAATAATATTTTCAATTAATTAAATATAATTTTTTTTTATTTAATTAATATTTTAATTTTTCAAAGTATATTGTTAATCAATTTTGTAAACTAATAAAAATTATAAAATTCTAATATTTTATTTGAAAATAAAATATAAAAAAATATTTTATTCTTATTAAAAAATATAATGCAAAAAATTACAAATAAAAAATAAAAAAATATTTGTATCAAAATAAAAAATCGTATAGTATATTGTAAATAAAATTAAAAATAATTATTCAAAAATATAATATGAATAATACATATTTTCTATCATAAAAAATAATTCGAATTGAACAAATACCATATCAGAATTTACAAAACAAAGAAATATTCAGATGTACCGGATGAAGAAGACAAATTAAACGGAGGGAAAGGGAAATCTCATTCACTCAAAAACACTCAATACATGTGTTTCCTTATTTAAAGGAGATAAAATAAAAAACAAAGTCTGAAAAGTAAAAGTGCTGAAATGTGAAAATGCTTTGTGACTTTAGCTTCAAATAAGCTGGAAATGTCATTTTTGCCTCCAAAATATCTCCACTCTCGTATAATATTAGAATCAAATATTAACTGAATCACATTTTTATTCATATTCGTATTCAGTATTTTTTTTAACGTATCACGTGCATTTTACTATAATTTAATGAATTTATCACGTGTATTTTACTATTATAATTTAATAAATTATTTGTAATTTACATGCATTTTAATATATATAATTTAATAAACTATTTACATACATATGTATTAAAACAAATAATAAAAAATATAATTTCGAAAAATAAAAAAACTAGAAATCTTTCTTTTAAGCAATTGAATCATATAATAATTAATTTGAAGGTGAATTTGTATTAAATCGACACTTATATGTTGCGACAATTAATCTTATGATAAGAGTTTTCTTAGGACAAAAGTGCTATATTTATAATTGTTGAACTGCATTGTTAAATTCAATTTGTTTATTCTTCAACACTTTATATACTTGTATATATTAAATATGAATAACATGATATTTATTTAGATGCGTTTTATTATAATTAATAAATTATTTACAATTTACGTGCATTTTAATATAATTTATTTAATAATTTAATGAATCACGTGCAATTTATTATAATTTTTTATTTGAACACTTTCATGAAAATATAATAAATTGTACATGATTCATTAAATTATTTAAAAAAATGTACAATTTATTAAATTATAATAAGATATATGTGATTTATTAAATTATAATAAAATGCACATAAATCGTAAATAATTTATCAAATTATAATAAAATGACCGTAAATTAAAGATTATTCATTATATATATATATATATATATATATATATATATATATATATATATATATATATATATATATATATATATATATATATATATATATATAACAAACATGGTTAGAAAAATGATACCCAAGTGAAAAGACTTCTAATGTAATTATTATATATAAGCAATTACATTGTGTGCTACCGAACGAACACATCAAGATCCAAATTAATATTCCAAAAACAAAGCGAAGCGAGATACCCCTCCTGCTCCTCATTGCCGCCGCCGCGGTTCATATTGATGGAAGAGGGAAGTCGGGCAAGCCCGGCAAGAACAAACCCCCTATGGGCCGGACCGACACAACAATTGAGGTTGACCCAACTGGTGCCATCCCTCCTATAGCCAGCCTTACACCGGCTGTAGGAAATGCACTTCTCTACGGCTCCATTTCTGTTTTTGTAATTTCTCTAATTATTTATCTTGTATTGAGAACAAACAGTGCAGTCAAGAACTTCTGTAGTGATGATGTCCATTTCTGATCATCTCCTGTTAAATCAATGCAAATGTGATGAGATTAATGTGATGAGATTCTTAAGGTTTCTATTATTAACTTTTTCACTTAAATCAATTATTAGCTAGCATTCATAACTTATAATGTGATGAGATTCTTAAGGTTAATTGTTTCAATTATTAATTTTTCCACTAAAATCAATTTTTAGCTTTGAAAATGAATATTTACAATAATCATTTGAATTGAATTTCCAAATGGATATCTGTTTAGAGGTACAAAAAAATGTGTATGCATGTTTATACAACAAGTGAAAAAGAAGACCAGTAAATTATATTTCATATATGTCATGTGTATTTTACGTGCATTTTATTATAATTTAATAATTATTTACTATCATGTGCATTTTATGTTCAAATCAGAAATTATAATAAATTACACGTGATTCATTAAATTATTATAAAATTTCTATTACTTATTAAATTATAATAAGACATACATGGTTTATTAAATTATAATAAAATTCACTTAAACAATTTATTAAATTATACTAAAATATACGTAAACTAGATGTGATTCATTATATTTAATATATACATATAAATCGAAAGAAACATGGTCATAAAGAAGACCCAATTGAAATATATGTTGTGTATACCATCCATTTTTTTGATCCCTTAGAGCCCCTATAAATATATATTACCATTGTAAAAAAGAGACTCAAAAGGTTTTTATTCTTGGAATTATTTATACCAATTAGATTAGTCTTCATCACCTAAGAAATCGTAAACCGAAAAATCGATTTCTGAAAGTGTTAAAATCGATTTTTCAATCGAATGAATTGTCTTCTTTCATAAGTATTTCAATTAACGTGGGTTGAAATTAAACTACTTGATTCAAACCACAAATTAAAAATTAATAGTGAGGTATATCATACGGTATGATATACCTCACTATTCATACGTGAATAACTTAGAGCTCCTATAAATATATATTACTATTATACTGTATATTTTTTATATTTAGTAATACTGTATATTACTATTTTTGAAAAAGAAAAAAAAAGTAAATGGAAAAGGAAAAAAAATTGGAAAACAAAAAACAAGAAAAGGAAATTAAAAAGAAATTTTTGAAAAAGAAAAAAAAAGTAAATGGAAAAGAAAAAAAAAAGGAAAACAAAAATACGTACTTACAAGAGGGGAGGGGGTGAAGCCGCTGTGCAAGAGGGGAGGTGAGAATTTAATATATAAAGGAAAAGCGGATTGAAATTATATCATCAACAACCGAGGCGGCTATCGAATCCAAAGAGAATATCAAAAGCGCTATGCGTAAATTATTTGATGATAAACCTTCATCATTTTGTAAGCCGATGCAATTAATCCGCAAATTCACGGAGATTTAATTCGAAACGTAATGTTTTCATTCAGAATGATTGAGCCGCTTGAAACCATTCGGAATGATTGAACGAAATGATTAAGAGAAATTACGATGACTCTCTCAAATTTATTAATCAACTAAATGCGCGGATCTGTTTGATAAAAAGGGAGCCGCTACTTCATTCTCTATTTTAAAGTGCCGCTTCACTAAATAAAGAAATCAAAATGAACCAATATGAATGCCATTAAGCTCATGTGCTTTTTGAGTTACCTGAACATGCATGGAATACACAAATATTTGCCTCCATGACATGACGTGTGTGTGTAATAAAAAAGGAGGCACTCCATGAATTAAAGAAAATTTTCCCAAAACAAAATACGAAAGTTCAATTGAATAAATAGAGGAGTTTCAAAAATAAAAACCTAAAAACATGGGGCCCGAAAAAAAGAGGTACAAACAAACCTTAATTTTCAATCCAATTGAATAGTAATTAAGGAAAGACTTGATTTTTATTTTATTTTCAGATAGATAAATAGTAAAAAAAGTAGAAAATAAAAAAAGAAAACCAAAGTGGTTTACCTCAAAAAGACATGTAAGACCATTCCTTACGCCCGTATACATATACAGTAAAACTTCTATAAATTAATAGTTTCGGACCGTAAAATTTTATTAATTTAGAAAGATTATTAATTTATAAAATATTTTTTTTTTATTTAAAAAATCAAATCGGAACCTTATTCGCTTAATAAGGAGGTTAAAGAAGTTTCCTGTTATTCGCTTCCAACTAAACTGGAAATAGCAGCCGTTAACTAACTAGTACGCGCAACAATATGCATATCTTATAATTGATGTATTAATATTCCATGTTTTATATTTTTTTTATAATGGAGGAGCAATTCCAAGTACCTCAACTTGTATTCTAGTGTTATATTGGTCGTCGGAGAGATAGTTTATGCGCTTATGCGGTAGCCTATCTTTATGCTTTTCTAGTGCTATATTGGTCGTCGGAGAGATAGTGTATGCGCTTATGCGGTAACTTATCTTTATGCTTAGGGTTCTTCCCTATGCGCTTTTTGTACTATACACTTTTTTTTAATAAAATTAATATTTACCAAAAAAAAAAAAACTTGTGCTCCTCCGATCCATCATTCTTAGCTTGTCCTTGCCGCGATGATTTTGGGCTGAATAAAGGAGAAAATAAAATTCTTACCTGATTAAATTATTATTTTATAAAAAAATTATTTAATTTCGATTCAAATTATTACTATACATTTTTTTAAAGAATAACAAATATTTTTTCACTTTGCTAAATAAATCAAACATTTTTAATGTTGCAAAAATAAATCATTAATTACTTTAATTCTAAAAATAATTAATTAATTAATTATTAAAATTTTATTTTTCATTACAAAAAATTACACATTTTATGTATTACCATAAAATAATTCATCCTTATAAAATTAATATATATTAATTTTTATAATATAATGTTAATTTGTTCTTTAATTCCATGTTTTTGTTTTTCAGTTTATGATCATTAGTTTGATGATTGGATGATATATAAGTAAGCCTTTTTCTTTTAATTTAAGTAATTTAATTTTTTTCTTTTGTTTCTTACTTGTGAAGTTATGTTTCAATGATTCATATTTCTTACTTATGAAGTTATATATATAAATATATATATATATAAGGAAATAAATCTGTTTAATTACTATATACAGTAAATACTACCTTAATTTGACACCCCAATATGCATGTATATATGTATGTGTGCATCGCATCAAACTTAATATCCTAAAAAATAAACGACATGGCAGAGGTAGATCCAGAAATCGGCATTCAGCGTCCGCGGCGTTTAATGCTATGGTTTCAACTTTCTGCTGCGTCATGGTGTCTGAATATACCTTTTTTCATTGGTCCAATGTTTATGCTTTATGAAAACAACTTACTTCCACCGCCGCCACCCGTAACTAATCCCATTATGTATCCCGTGTATGTTACTTGGCTCATTTATTCACTCTCATTTGCTTACTCTTGTATATTTATCTACGCCTTTGCTATACGCAAACCCGTGCCCCACATCCTCCCCCGTTTCGTTAAGCAGCTGTTTGAGTCGGCTTTCGTCGTCGTCTGTTTGGGTTGGTGTTGTTTCTCTTTGTGTTACTTTGAAAGGGATTATTACATGCTTACCACGATTTGGGGGCTTGGTCTTTTATTCAACGTCATTCCGATCCTCAATCTTTGGTGGCATTTCGAGAACTTTGGCTTCTTGGACTGCGGTTTGACGTTATTGATCGAGGCGGGTTTGTGTTGTTGTACTAAATTAAATGGTACTTGTTTGTTTGTGGTCGGGGTAGTAGGTGTGCAGTTGCTCAAGGACTTGTGTCGACGATATTATTCTGGCAGATTCAAGAACTCAACACAGAAGCATCTCATCTGATTTCAGAATTTTTTGGTGTACAAAAATCACATGTGCAGGAGATAGCTGAGGCTTGTTATCATGTTTTTCTTTAACCATTGGTGTGCATTTAAAATTTTGACAAAATTTAATGTTCTATTGGAGAATAAGTATATTTTAATTTGATGACCTACTCTTATAAATGTTAGATAAAATGATTTTTATAATACATAGAGTAGTAATTGACATAAAAAAAAGTCAACTTTGACTGTGTATAAGAAAATCATAATTTTGTTAACAAAAATCTAATTAGGGAGTTTATTTAACTTAAATTTTTACTTTTATTAAATTGGGCGTATAGAATATTAATAATAATAATAATAATAATAATAATAATAATAATAATAATAATAATAATAATAATAATAATAATAATAAACCTAATTTACAACCTTATTATCCTTAATAGGACATGTTGTAATTATTATATAAGGTTTTAATTAGGGCTTAATTAATTCCAATCATGTTCATAGAATTTCGCAAACGAATTCGTAGGCGTACGACTGCTAAGACTGATTTACCGAACCCTTAATGACTTAATCCAACTTTGGCTCACCAGCCCGGACCTCATCTTCAATCAAGCAAACTTTTGTGGAGTTGAGAAATACAGAAACTATGAATTTAATCCAAAATTCTTGGAGTTTGTGGAGAAGACACTTGAGAGGTACGAGACTTCCAACCTCAACATCCACAGTTTCGAGCTGAGCATGTCACATCCGATCGAGGGGTATTGCTACAATGATTTGTAGAGCGTTGAAATTGGGGCCCACTCGATCTCACTTTAGACTTTGTGATGACTTATGGTTTTCATATACAGGTGTTTAGATATGAAAACCTCCTTTCACTAACCGCGAAATGGTGCAGAATCAATCCGAATCGAGACGATTTTTCGTATAATATCGAGCCCTTAGTTTCTATCACGTTTGGATAGAAAGTTATGATACGATTTTTCGTATAATATCGAGCTTCCCTTTGATTGAGAAACTGTCATTGGAAAATGTCTTCGGTGCTGCATCTGTTGTTGGTGATAGTCTGCTCACTATTATTAGTCCTCTTCATAGGCTAAAGTCTCTGGTGTTGAAACATGTGAATTTCGACATCTTGTTTCTTGCCGACTTATCGTCTAAACTTCCATCCCTCAAAGATTTAACCCTTCATATAATCGATGATCGAGAAGAGATACTAATTTCGAGCCCTACACTTGAACGTCTGGACTTTAAATTGAAGAATACTATGTATCTAGTTATACTATGGTTGTTCAAGTGGTCAAGCTCGATGTCCCAAGTATTCGAAAGCTAACCTTTGCATGTTCAGACATCCTTGATGAACTGTCTGTTATATCAAATTTAAAGGGATGGGCCGGGAGTCTTGTATATCGTTAACGTGTGCCAAATGTCTCAATGCCTCATGGTTCTACAAACTGAGCAACTTTATCGACAAGTTCAAGTTTTCGAGGATATCTCTGTTGTCACTTCATGTTTACTTTATAAGCATCCTTATTCACATGGCGGGAGACATTCGAGGATTGTTCAAGCATGAAATTGAGAATCTGACAATCTACGACCCTATGTACACGACAACCAAAAGTTATTACACTCTTTGATAGGTTGTTCCAAATGTGTCACCCAAAGGTGATTAATATCCGATACGTGCATACTACTTATCGAACAAACATTATTAAGTTCCTTGTGAAAAGGTTTTTAGATGCACAGGATGCAAAAGTCTCGACCCCAAACCAATATTACTTAATGTGGGGTTTGAATGAATACATCAAGGAAGCAAGAGCGCAGGTTTTCGATCGGGATGTTTCTACGTGGAGGGATGTCACATTGGACTCATTAGCAGATGAGGACTCAACAACTGTAGAAAATTATCGAGATTTTTGCTTCCACCTGAACTGGAAAGAGTAACTAAATTTAACTAGTGGTGAAAAATTCATATATATTGACAGAGATCAAAAGCTTCTTCGTATTTATCAATAATTACACTTTTGCCCCCATTTGGGGCAGTCCTGCAAATATTTTCTAGAATTGGTCCAATTTATTTTTGTGCCTTTTTTTTTATATTTTCAGAATACTTTAACCACAAATTTTGAATTGCATTCTTCTGTGTTACATTATGGTGGCAGATTCTGCACAAAATCTAATCCTGAATTCTGAGTCCTTAAGGTTTTAGTATTAATGTATTATAAGGGTAAATTTCCAATCATGTTCATAGAATCTGGTAAATTTCATAAGACATACTTTGATGACATACTTTCGTCGAAGCAACTCTTGCTACCACGAATTCCAGCCTCCAGATTGACAGTTTCAGGCTCAGTATGAAATGTCTGAGGGCTATTGTTACAAAATTGGTTTGTAGAGCGTTGAAATTGGGGCTGACGCATCTCACTTTAGACTTTGAGGGTAGTTCTGATTTACATATACCGAACGAGGTGTTTAGATATGAAAACCTCGTTTCACTAATCAATCTGAATCCAGACGAGCTATGTTTATCCAGGCTTCAATTCCTTAGTCTCGAATATGTTAAGATCATAGAATGTACCGATAGCATTTTTCGTATATTAATGAGCTGTCCTTTTGATGTGGCAAGACAGTGTTATCATAGCATGAGCTGTCCATTTTTCGTATATACTAGGTGACATGATGATCACATTCTACAGTACTCATAGTAACTGTAATTCGAAATCACGTTAGGCTTAATTCAGGGAATGGATGAAATACATAATTAGGCAAATCCAATGATACAATTAATCCATGTTTTATTGAATTTTGGACATGCGACTTCTTTGATCGAGCACACTAACATTTCGTCTTGCATACGCACAGAGCATCAACAGTTGTGTAGTTGCATTCAACCCATACTGTTTCATGAGGGTATTCCTTTTGGCATCTAATTTGACATGTTCTAGTGTCATATGCTCCTCCAATGTATCTGCATAACGCTGGATCATAATCGAGTATTTTGTAATGGCATTCTCCTTGAACATCTCCCATCTGGACTGAACAATGCAATGGACACACATATAATATATAAAAAAGGATATTATTACTTATCGATTTTAAAAAATCCCAAAAATTAATATATTTCTGCAAACAAATTAATGAAAATTATACCGAAGAAGAGAGCTGCTATGAGAAAAATCACAAAAATTCGGAGTTGATGATTCGCCATTGATGATAATATTCGAGTATGCTCGTTCAATTCTCTCACAGTTAATTAAGCTCTAAAAATGAACTCAATATATAAGTATATGATATGATACGTACGTTATATTTCCATGAGTTATTATATAGGTGAAAATATATAATTAAATATTTAATAAAATTTGATAATTAATGTAAAATATCCCATTTTTTATAAAATAATATAAAGAGATTTTTTTTTATATTTGATAATTAATGTAACATTCCATTTTTCATAACATAAGATAAAGATAATTTTCTTTATATATTTAATAATTAATGTAACATTCCATTTTTCATAACATAACGTAAAGTGGATTTTTGTATTTGATAATGAATGTAAATATGTAACAATCCATTTTTCATAACATAACTTAAAGATGATTTTCTTATTTTCTAACATTATAATTTAGGCATTTAAAATAAATAAATATTCAAACAAAGTATTTTTCTTGGTGAGTATAACCAAAGACCAACCACGATAAAATTCTAAACTTAAAATCTATCCCCAAAAGACTCATAATAAAATTATTAAGGTACAATACACTATGATACTACCTCCACATCTCAGTCTCACTGCAAATTTCCTTAACCTGAAAAGTTGTATTTTAAAAAAGAGGTAAGGATCAACAATTCAGAAGAGATAACATTTCTACATTGTACAGTACGAGGTAACCGAATTAACTCTCAATTTTATAAACTAAATTTAAACATAGATAGTGGAATAAGATAGTTGATGTGGCTAATTATAGTATTATTTGGAGGTCCAATATTTAATTATGTTATTTATTTATCTTTTTAATATTAAATTTATTTATATTAAATTCTGATCATTCAATTAAAAAATTGTTTTTATATAAAATAAAAGTTTTTTTTTTTTTTCGTTTTTTAATAATTTAGTAGAGCTGCACACACGGGCGGGTTGGGCTCAGCCCACCCACCATCCGAGCTTAAAAAATAATAACCCGTACAGCCACGCAGTCCAGCCCAGCCCTCCTGGCCTGGGAGGGTCCGAGCCGGACTGAATTCATTTTATTGTAATTACTAAAATCACTAAAATATCGTAAAATAATAAACCCTAGTTTATTATTATCCTTATTAATTATTAAATAAAAAGGACAGGTAGTAATTATAAATAATCAAGTTCAGAAGAATTAAAAGGTTTTAGTTAGGGCATACTGTAATTAATTTCAATCATGTTCATAGAATTTGAGAAGCGAGTTCGTAGGCGTACGGCTGCTGCTGATGAGATTGATTTGCCGGAAGCCATAATCCAAATCGTTCAATCTTTCCTCACCGCAAAAGAAGCCGCACGAACAACGATCCTCTCCAAGTCATGGGGAAGCGCGTGGCTCACACGCCCCAACCTCGACTTCGATCATGAGGACTTTAGCGAATACAGCGACCAATTCTTGGAGTTTGCGGAGAAGACACTTGAAAGATGCGAGAATTTGAACCTCAGTATTCACAGTTTCAAGCTCAGCATGAAACATCGGAGTGATATTGCTTCAAATTTGGTTTGTAGAGCGTTGAAATTGGGACCGACTCATCTCACATTCCAATTCAAGGATTTTCAATATAATTTTTATATACCGGGTGAGGTGTTTAGATACGAAAGCCTCGTTTCACTAACCGCAAAAGGGTGCAGAATCAATCTGAATCCAGACGGGGTATGTTGTTCCAGGCTTCAATTCCTTAGTCTCGAACATGCTATGATAGAATGTCGTCATACGATTTTTCATATATTAATGAAGAGCTGTCCTTTGATTGAGAAACTGTCGCTGCGCTATGTTGGTGATAGCAATCTGCTGCAGCAGAGTACTATTAAGCTTCGTAGGCTCAAGTCTCTCTTGCTGGAACATGTGAATTTCGACGTCAGGCTTCTTGCTGACTTATCGTTTATATTTCCATCCCTTAAAGATTTAACCCTATCAATAATCTCCAAGGATCGAGAAGATCAGATGCTAATTTCAAGCACTACACTTGAACGTCTGGACTTGAACTGGCAAAATCACAGGGTCAAGCTCGACATCCCGAGTATTCGTAAGTTAACCTTTAGCTGCTCATCCATTCCTAAACTCTCTGTTAGATCAAATTCGAGGGGATGGAAGTCTCACATATCTATAGAGCGTCGCAAATGTCTCAGTGTTTCGTGGTTCTACAAACTTAGCAAACTTCTAAACAAGTTGAGGCTTTCGAGGATATCTCTCTCACTTCGTGTTTCCTCTCAAGCCACCTTTGATTACGAGCCGGGAGACATTAAAGGTTTGCCCAAGCCTGAAATCGAGAATCTGAACATCTACCATATGTGTCTGCCATCCCTGAGTTGTTATGTTCTCTTTGATGGGTTGTTCCGGATGTGTCGCCCAAAGGTGATTACTCAATACACGTCTGATGAAAATTGGGACACGAACACTATTCGTTTCCTTGGGAAAAGACTTTTAGAAGCACGCGATGCAAAATTTCCGATCCCAAATTACCAATTCATGTATGGTTTGAATGATCTCAAGAAAGCAAGAGCGCAAGTTTTCGATGCGGCTGTTTCTACATGGAGGGATGTCACATTGGAGTCATTACTAGAGACATTGGAGACGTTAGCGCCATTGAATTCAGAAGAAGAAGAAGAAGAAGAAGAAGAAGAAGATTATCATTATCTATTGCATCGCTTTCAACTTACTTGGAAACAGTCTAGTAGCACTTAACTACTACTCCAATTTTACTTATTATTTTGACCAATTTTTTTATGTAATAATTTAAGAGAAATATTTTTTAATCTTTTTAATTTTAAAATAATATGAAGTTCATTGCTTATAATAATAATAAAAAAAAAGATTCATGTGTTAACTAACTTGAGCGTTTGGAGAAGGAAAGGCTCTAACAAAATTCTTGGATGTCTTTGGTCGTGTGTGCTTTGATTTATTTGGAAGGCGAGAAATCTTCGAATTTTTGAAGGCATCGAAACCACTTCAGATAAGATTTTATTTTTGAAGGCATCGAAACCACTCCAGATAAGATTTTTGAAGAAGTTATAGAACTAAGTCTTGGAGTCTACTTTCATTAAAAAGGTGCGTTAATTATCGTTTTACTTTTCAAGATTGGTGTTGTAATCTTAGATTATGTCTCTTTTAAGCGGTTTTGTACTTTTATAAATCTCCTCATAATAAATCTCCAAATGTTTCCTAATAACAAAATCTAACCTTCTATTTTACATGAATGGTCAAAATTTCTTTTAAATTTGAACTATTTAAATTTTAAAAAAAAAAAACCTTACCTTGACCATTCATGTAAAATGAAAGCCCAGATTTTGTTATTATAAAATATTAAGAAATTTATTATGAGTAAAGGATCCCAATCCGCAAATGTTGGCTCTATTGTTTCTATTGTGGATGATTTTTCTATTGTCCAATGATCAAATCTAAGCCCCAACAAATTAGGAGTTTTATTTCTTGATTTTATATGTTACGTTGAAATTAGTATTCAGAACAAGTGTCAAGATTGCATCAAAATATATAAGACACTTAGTATTAAATTAAATATGATAATTAAGAATTATTATTTTTCAAAAGTAATTTATTTTATTTTATTCTAACCAAATGACAATTGAATCATTTCTACATTTGAACACGATCAATGTAAATCGAATGCTTGATAAAAAAAAAAAGTGTACTTTAGTATTTTCGATGTAATTAAATTTTCGATAATTACATTGTTTACAATGCTATGAATTCGAATTCACGATTAAATTTTCAGGAATTGAGTACATATACTTTACACAACTTCCGAGAGTTTATTTAATGAAAACTAATTAAAGCTGAAGTTCCACGTGTAATGATAATATTTTTTGGTATTGATTGTAATATACAAAATATTTTTAAAATTTTGTTTCAAGAATCGAATTTGCGTCGGTGGATAATTCAACTCACAGGTTATTTCATCGCAAATTTTACCATTCGACTATGCCTTGAGGTGGACGGATAATGTAGATATTTTTGTACACCGAGTGTTATAGTATTTTGAATATGTGTAGTTGGCCAAAATAATCCACTGGACTAATAATAATAATAATAATAATAATAATAATAATAATAATAATAAACCCTAATTACAACGTTTTTTATTCTATGAACATGGTTCGTAGAGCGTTGAAATTGGGACCGACTAAAACTCCTTTTGTTTTCGACGATGGATTTTGGTGGCGCAAATTGGGGAGAAATCAAATTATTTAGGTCCAATCTGACTATTTATTTAAAATAAAAAATAGGCCAAATTTTAGGTGCGAATTTTATTGTTATGTGTCGACGTGAGTGTCGAATTTTAGTGTTGAATTATTAATATTAATTCAGTGTCAGATTTTAGTGTTGAATTAAAATTTTGAATATTAATTGAGTGTCGAATTAATAAAAATGTCCAATGAGGGTCGAATTGGAATGTCAAGTTATTCCTCAATTAATACAATTGAAATGAATTGAAACTAATCTCTACACATAAATAAATAGAGTATATAAATAAAAAAGCAGGACCAAATAGGAGTATTAAGAAACAAAAAAAAGGAAAGTAGAAAAATTAAGGTATATAAACTCAAACGGTCAAACCGACTAAAATTATTATTCCTATTTATTAAATAATTAGAACAGAGGCTATATATACTTGTGTATAAGAAGACCTAATTCTGGATTCAGAGTCTTAATTAAGGTTTCTAATAATCATCATGTCCACAGGATCTCATCGTAAGCGATTTCGTGAGAGTCGTGAGTTCGATTTACCCGAACGCGCAATCCAACTCGTTCAATCTTTCCTCTCCTCAAAACAAGCCGCACGAACAACTCTCCTCTCCAAGTCATGGCGAAGCGCGTGGCTCACTCGCCCCAACCTCGACTTCGATATCACCGACTTTAATCCAAACCCCTTCGAACCTTCTCCATCTAAATTCTTGGATTTTGCGGTGAATACACTTGAAAGGTACGAGAATTCCAACTTCGGGATCGACAGTTTCAGGATGAGCATGAGAAATCGGCTATATCCCCCTGGTTTCGGTACTACTGCAAAACTGGTTAATATAGCATTGGTTCATAGGGCGTTGAAATTGGGACCCACTCGTCTCACTTTCGAATCCGAGATTGAATATACTTATTCTGTAATACCGGACGAGGTGTTTAGATACCAAAACCTCGTTTCACTAACCGCGATGCACGGTTTCATCGATCTGAAGCGAGAGGGATGTTGTTGTTCGAGGCTTCGATCCCTTTGTTTGAATTACGTTTGCATAAAAAGTTATGATGTGATTTCCCGTATAATATCGAGCTGCCCTTTGATCGAGAAACTCTCTTTGCGCAATGTTGAGGTCAATTTTGGTGGTGATGATGATGGTATGCAGACTAGTATTAGTCCTCTTTGTAGGCTAAAGTCGCTTGTGCTGGAAAGCGTGGAATTCGACACCTTGTTTCTTGCTGACTTATCGACTATATTTCCATCCCTTAAAGATTTAACCCTATCAATAACCAAAGATCGAGAAGAGATACTAATTTCAAGCCCTACACTTGAACGACTGGACTTTAGAATGGAAGAGGACTACAACGTTCAAAGGGTCAAGCTCGATGTTCAAAGTATTCTTAAGTTGACCTTTGTATGCTCATCCATTCCAGATGAATTGTCTGTTAAATCAAATTCAAGGGGATGGGATTCTTTCGTATCCGTAACGGGCTGCGAACGTCTGAGTGTGTCGTGGTTCTACAGACTGAGTCACTTTATAAGGAATTTGAGGTTTTCGAGGATATCTCTGTCCCTTAATGTCTACTCTGGGACGACCTTTAATTACGAGCCTGGAGACGTTCAAGGTTTGTCCATGCCTGAAGTTGAGAATCTGAACATCTACCATGAGCACTTGACGTCACTAAGTTGTTATGCTCTCTTTGATGGGTTGTTCCGGATATGTCACCCAATGGTGATTACGCAATATATGTCTAAATCATATGTTCGTTCGGATTCAAACAATATTCATTTTCTTGGGAAAAGACTTTTAGATGCACGGGATGTAAAAGTCCCGACCCCTTACCACTTCATGTATGGTTTGAATGATCTCAAGGAAGCAAGAATTCAGGCTTTCGACGAGGAGCTCGACGTGTGGCGGCCTGAGGAGTCGATTGATGTGTTACCAAATTACAAGTGTTACTCCCCAACTCCAGAAGAATTTCGTCATCAAAAAGTTCGCTTCCGATTGGAATGGAAGCGGTGACTGGTTTAACTAATTAATAGTAATATATATTATTGTTAATCTGTTCTTTAGTTCGATCCATTAGCATGCCTAATTTGAGGAAGGGAGAAACCTGGAGTTTTGTGTTAAAATCTCTTCTACACCCATTAATGAAGAAAATTGTATACCTAATAACTGTTTTATATGAGTTGTTTGGACATAACATAGTGTTACATTGCAAAGCTAAACCCGAATACCAATCCAGAAATCATATTCAGAATGTGATCAAGAAATATAAATTCTCTCTACGTAATCAGAGTAACTGTACCATGTTCATGATATATATGTTCACCTAAACACGACTTAATTTCTTTGTGTTCAGGTGAATTCACAAAAATCACGAGACTTTGAATACAAATATTAAATAACAAATAAATAAGTTAAAACATGAATAATTGATCGAATGTCTGGACACTTGTCGAACCATTCCTCACAAGAGCATGTAACTACCGAATTCGGATTCTCTCATCATTTTTTACCAATATGTCCTCGTCAATGAATCATAACCTTTTAATAATTAATAGCCACGTTGTGTATTTAGTTGTTAATCGAAATAGTTTAGGTTTTTGACAACTTTATTTTATTCATTAATAAATTAATTTCATTTTTAGCTGCAAAATTAGTTCGTAGTTCATTTTAATCAGTAGATCAAATATTTCAAAATTTGCAACATATAGTTTCTTCGATAAATTTTTTATTTCTTATATTCAGTTGGAATTATTATTTGTAAAAAAATGATCTTACAATTAATTTCTAACCTGCACGCCAAGGACCAAGGTGTATGATAAAAGTCCCCAATGGTTTTAAATAAAAAAAACATGGAGGCTTATTCATTGAGTTTATCTTTATACAATAATCTTAGAATCAAACTCCATGAAAAGATTAGAAAAAAAAGTCTAATTGACCAATGTCAAGTAAAAAAAATTATAAAAATGATTTAAAAGTAAATAGTAAACTATAACTATCTCTAATAAATATTACTCCCTCCATCCCTTAATATAGTGCATAAAGAAAATGTCACGTGGATTAAGAAAAAGTGATTTTTTATGTGTTTAATAATATAAAGTAGGAGTATAATATGTATTAATGTATAAGTAATAAAGTAGTTAGTTGAAAAAGTAGTAGTATAAAGGTAAATAAATGTGTATTGGAAGGATAAAGTTGTGAAAAGTAATTCTATTTATGGAATATGCATTGTCTTAATTGTCTTAAGGGATGGATGAACAAAAAAAGGAAAGTGTGCACTATTTTAAGGGGAAGAGGAAGAGGGAGTACTCCATATAATAGTACATTGCAGTATGTATACATTTACTTGGCAATTTGGCATGTAAATTGCCATTATTTTCATATAATATCGTATTGTTTTTTTTTAATGATATTTTTGTTTTCTAATAATTAGTTTATCTTCTTCATAAGAAAATGGAAAGCCCTTTCTTTCTCGAGTCCTCTCCCGCCATGAACACTCTCTCTATCTTCTCCCCTCTTTCGCTTTCCCCCTTCGCAGTATACAGCACAAACAAGCTCTATCCACTTCCCCGACTCAAGCCCTTTCTACATTTCCGGCCCCTCCAATTCGTCCACCGCTCTCGATTCAAATCCCCCAGCTCCAAATTTCCTATCGAATCCTCTTCTCAGCTCTCCGACGACGAAATAGAAGCGGAATTCGAATACGACGAAGAAGACGACGAAGACGTGGCGGCGGATGAGTACGACGAAACAATATCAGGTGAAATTGGGGAAGACGGTGAGCAGGCCGAAGACGAGGAAGACGACGACGTTTCGGAGGAGAGTAGCGGCGGCGAGACCAGGTACGAGGAGTTCAAGTGGCAGAGAGTGGAGAGGATTCGGAATGAAGTGCGGGAGTTTGGAGAGGAGATCATTGATGTAGAGGAGCTGGCGTCGGTTTACAACTTCAGAATCGATAAATTTCAGGTAATGTTATTTCTAGTTCCCGACGGTATACGACGTCGTCTTCGTGAGCAAGGTTCATACTCGGGAATATGTTTACTGTGTCTCATGCCTGCTGGGAATGTTACCAAATTATGTAAGCAGCTTATCTGTTTGTTGAAATGCGCACCTTTGACGAAGGATTACATTAATGAAATGCTTATGTGTATTTAGTAAATCTACTTAATTTTCGTACTTTCCTTACTACATTCGATTTCCCGTAACTTTTCGGATACATACTTGAGTCCACATAACATCACCCACTTGCATATGTAGTTTCTTGTTTGAATAAGCACTGAGAATAAGGTTTCAGCTTGGCCATTGATCTGTAGCATTTGGTACATGAGGCGCATATGGGTTTGAGCGTGTGTTGAAGTTCAAGCTGGGGCACTGATTAGGCATTCCGATGTCCAATGTATCATATGCTTGAATTATATTTGCATGTAATTATCGTAAACTTTATACTGTGGCATGTTGTAGCGATTAGCTATTCAAGCTTTCTTGAGAGGTTCTTCGGTTGTGGTTTCTGCACCTACCAGTAGTGGCAAAACCTTGATTGCTGAAGCTGCAGCAGTTGCTACTGTAGCTCGAGGAAGGAGATTGTTTTACACAACCCCTCTGAAAGCATTATCGAATCAGAAGTTCCGTGATTTTCGGTGAGGAATATTAGTTTGTGGGATTGTTACTTATTACGAATAAAAAGGTAGATCATTACTAAATTCTTTTGTTATGTGGTTTTACAGGGAGGCGTTTGGTGATAGTAATGTTGGTCTCCTTACCGGAGATTCTGCTGTCAATAAAGATGCCCAAATTTTGATAATGACGACAGAGATTTTGCGCAACATGTTGTATCAAAGGTGATTATGCAACTTGGATCTTCTTTTGTTTTTATATCTTTTGCCGGGTGACATCAAATCATACCTCAATGGAGGAGGATATGTCAGTTTGATTTATACAATTATGTTCTTGTATGTTTGTGATACTGATATAGCTCTGAACCTTTGAAGAATAATTATGTTGTTCCTAAAATTGTGATGGTATTACATGGGTATTAATGTCTTAGTTGTTTTGTTCATGAACTGAAACGCTAGTTCTGTTTCTAATTTACATGTGATTTTTAGTGTTGGAATGGAATCATCAGAAAGTACCCTTTCCCATGTGGATGTGATTGTCTTGGATGAAGTGCACTACTTGAGTGACATATCTCGGGGTACAGTTTGGGAAGAGATTGTAAGTATCTTTTCGAAATAAAGAAATTGAAAAGGTAAAGAAGTTGAAGAAGATGCTTACGTGGTTCGTAACTTCTTATGTAGGTAATTTATAGCCCCAAACAAGTGCAACTAATTTGTTTATCAGCAACTGTTGCGAACCCAGATGAGTTAGCTGGTTGGATTGGTCAGGTACTGCTTCTCTTTGCCTATCATGTACTTTTTGAGTTAGGTAGTGCATATGTGTGTGATATCAGTATATAAAATGTAAAGCCTTGGAATTTATAGAAAGATTGATAATTTTCAACATCATGGTACGGATGCTTGATTTAGATCACGACTTTGCTAAGTAAACAGTGTGATACTTAAATAATATTTTCCACCAGTACAATCGATTAAGTTCAGTCATTTGAAAATCTTAAAAAAGATTAAAATAAAAAACAATTAGAATGACTGATTTCATGTAAACATTTAATGTTAGAATATTGTTCATAATTTTTAATAATAATATATTAATGTACAAAAACTACGGAGTATTATTATTTCAAAAGAACAGAGCTTTAGACAAAAAAATATGAGTGGAAGACAAAAGAATAAGAAAGAAACCTACATGAAAATAAGACTTACCCAACCACACATCCTCCTAAAACCGAACCAAATTGCCCCTCTTTTTACCTCAACCTTTCCCAACCGCAAAAAATCTAGATACACTCGAGTAATATACTTAAATAATCTTTATATTTTGTATATTTTCATTCTTTTAGTCTAAACATTTGATTCTTGTCTTTTTTGTCCATCTTTATGTATTGGAACATGATACCTTCATGTACCGATGTATGAAAAAAATGATTTTGTTAAGTATTACTCAAGGAAAGTAGTAATTTTCCACGGGTCTCATATGTACTATTTTATTATGTGAATGCTTTCAGCATCAAAAGTACTCAAATTATTTTCTCTATTCTACTGTTTTCATCTTTTGCTGGCTTTGTTATTGATTCCAATCATTTTTAATGCTTCAAGATACATGGGAAAACAGAATTGGTAACATCATCTAAACGTCCAGTTCCTTTGACTTGGCACTTTTCAACAAAGACAGCATTAGTACCACTTCTTGATGAGAAAGGCACTGGCATGAATAGGTGATCACTACTCTCTCTTTGTGTGTGTGTGTATCCCAATGGATTCATTTTTACTGGTAAAGATTTTACAATGGACCAGTAAACATAGATATCATAAGTTTTGGCTAGATCTACCATCATTGAATGCTTCTGTTATCTTAACTGTCAGAGAGAGAGAGAGAGAGAGAGAGAGATCCTAATTATTAAATGAGGTATATCTTTATAACACAAAATTTAGCTAGATCTACCATCATTGCATGCCTCTTACCTCTTTTCAGAATAAATATAATCTCACCTACCTATGTATTCATGGTACTGAACTTAGGTATTTTTCACAATTTTATGCCAAGAATTCAAATTTGTTGTCTTCCAATTCCCTTCTTTCACTGTTTCAAAACTTTCTTGTGCAGTTTCCTTATTAAAGAAGTTAATTTTTCGTACAGTGAACTATTTCAAAACTTTCTTGTGATAATTGTGCCTCAATAATTTAAAGACTATCTGGAAGCAAGATTCTGGTGCAAGTTGTCAGAAAGTAACTCATAATTATTTGACGATGTTCCAGATAGACAGATAGTCATTATTTTAATCAAGTTTTTTTGTCTACATATGAACCATCATGTCAAAATTAGTCAATGTCAAAGGTATAAAATGTATTTGTTTTCTAATCATTACTTCGAAATATTTTTCGGCTTCTTGACACTCACAACTTTATGTAAATTTTGTTTTTGTTCTTTTCTCTGAAACAGGAGGCTATCTCTTAACCAGTTACAACATGATTCATCAGGAGCTAGTCTATACAAGGATGAGAGTTCCAGAAGAAGGAAATCAAGAAAACATCAGTTTGACGTGCCTAAAGTTTCCAAGAATGACACAAACTCTATTCGCCGTTCACAGGTAAAAACTAATCCCTTTTTGATCTATCTTGAGATTTATATCTGGATAATTTTTTTTTCATCTTGTTTTTGTCCACTTTACCATCATAGGTCCCTCAAGTCATAGACACATTGTGGCATCTTGAAGCCAGAGATATGCTCCCAGCAGTCTGGTTCATCTTCAGTAGAAAAGGCTGTGATGCTGCCGTTCAGTATCTTGAAGAGTGCAATCTATTGGACGAATTTGAAATAACCGAAGTTGAACTTGCTCTGAAGAGATTCAAAGCTCGATATCCAGATGCTGTGAGGGAATCCTCTGCAAAAGGACTTCTTCGAGGTGTTGCTGCACATCATGCTGGTTGTCTACCCCTCTGGAAGTCGTTCATAGAAGAGCTATTTGGAAAGGGACTCGTGAAGGTTGTTTTCGCTACTGAAACCCTTGCTGCCGGAATAAACATGCCTGCAAGAACAGCTGTTATTTCGTCTCTGAGCAAACGGATTGAGAGTGGTCGCACTCTCTTAAATTCCAATGAAATGCTCCAAATGGCGGGCCGTGCTGGACGTAGAGGAATTGACGAAAGAGGTCATGTTGTTCTTGTTCAAACTCCATATGAAGGCGCGGAAGAGTGCTGCAAAGTTCTTTTTTCAGGACTCGAACCTCTCGTATCGCAGTTTACTGCTTCGTATGGGATGGTGCTTAATCTACTTGCGGTATAGTCTTACTTTTTTTCCCTATAACACTGTTATCTTGATTGTTTGGGTAGATTGTCCTATTGTCCCTTAACTAATGCGATTTTGACCAGGGTATGAATTCAAAGTAGTAATGTCAGTCCCCTGATGGCCTGACCTTTGAATTTTTGGAATTTTGTACCACAAGTTTCAAATCAATCCTATTCAATTCTGGTCTTATAGGTTCCAAGTTGTTATGGGTCTGGTCCCAAGTAGCTAATTCATTTCATTTATACCCAAATTGCCCTCAAATACCAAAATGTCCTAAAATGGCTATGAAATTTGCATGACTGAATTTTCAAGGATTGGAATTGCATATCAAAAGGTTGAAGAGCTGAAACTGTCAAACCCCAAAGGTTATTGGATTAATATTGCCATTTATTTAACCAATACCTTATCTCATTCTAATGCAGGGGTCAAAAGTCACACGTAGCTCACCTGAAGCAGTTGACTCAAATGAGTCGTGCTCTGGACGAACGTTGGAAGAAGCAAGAAAGTTGGTTGAACAGAGTTTTGGAAATTACGTTGGGAGTAATGTCATGGTTGCTGCTAAGGAGGAGAATGCTAGAATACAGAATGAGATTGAGATACTAGCTTCAGAAATTACCGATGAAGCTATTGATAAGAAGAGCCGGAAACTGTTATCAAAACTAGCCTACCAGGAGATTGCTGATCTTCAGGAAGAATTAAGAGTATGTTACATGGGCTCTACTTTTCTTCTGGACGGAAATTCTGAAATATATCATTATTCTGTATGATCTAAGTTGCAATGTATTCTGGTGTATCTTCTCAGGCAGAAAAACGTATTCGGGCTGAACTTCGGAAAAGAATGGAACTTGAGAGAATTTTTTCTATGAAGCATTTACTAGAGGAGCTTGGAAATGGACATTTACCATTTATTTGTCTACAACATGTTGATTCCGAAGGTGTTCATTATCAAATCCCTGCTGTTTATTTGGGGAAGGTTGATTCGCTAAACACATCCAAAGTAAAGAATATGGTAAGCATAACTCTATCAACTCTTCCTCCTACAGTGCTAGTTTTGGTCCAATCCTTTTGCCTTGTATTTTGCAATAAATTGTGCATTTCACTCTGAAGGTGTAATTGCACTAAGTTTGGTGTACAATAAAATTTGTAGAATATTCTGTTTGTATGTTCTACTTGTTGAGATCTTTTTTTTCTAATATGGTTTGATCTTCCCTCACAGGTTCATGAATCTGATTCTTTTGTAATAACTACAAATATACTTTCAAGTGAAATTGAGTCCAAACAAGCCCTTGAACCATCTTACCACATTGCCCTCGGTTCAGATAACTCTTGGTACCTGTTTACAGAGAAGTGGATCAGAACAATCTATAAAACTGGGTTTCCAAATGTTGCCTTGGCTTTAGGTGATGCTGTGCCTCGTGAAATAATGACAGTTCTGCTCGATAAGGGAGATATGCAGTGGAAAAAGATTGTAGAATCAGAACTTGGCGGTCTTTGGAGCATGGAAGGATCTCTTGAGACATGGTCTTGGAGTTTAAATGTTCCAGTCTTGAGTAGTCTTTCTAAAGATGATGAGGTAATTAAAATAGCTAATAACTTTGGTGTTTCTGAGCATGTGAATTTTTTTGTAATATTTAAAATACACACCAGCACAACTTTGACGAAAACGAAATACATCAAAATAAAGAGCTTACGGCCATAGTTCGAAGTACGGTGATAATATCAATGGGGCTAAAGAAAGTCCTTCAAATTCTCAAACCCTCTATCAATAACAATTTTACAAATATATGATTCTTGTAAGAGACTTCACAATGGTACGTAGACGCACACTTTAGCTTTTCATTTCCACAATGGAATTCTGGAGATTTCATCTACATGCTGACATTTTTACTTGTTGGTGATATGTGACTGTAGCAGTAAGTTAACGTTTTAGTTACATATTAGTGTAAAGTTGACAAATTTCCTCTCTTTTCTGTTATCAGGCTTTAAAGTTACCTGAAACATACCAAGCTGCTGTAGATTGCTACAAGGACCAAAGAAACAAAGTTTCACGTCTGAAGAAAAGGATAACGCGTACAGAAGGCTTCAGAGAATATAAAAAGATTATTGATGTCGCTAAGTTTACTGAAGAGAAGATACGGAGATTGAAGGCTAGATCACGGCGTTTGGTTACTCGTATAGAGCAGATTGAGCCATCTGGCTGGAAGGAATTTCTGCAGGTACTTACATTCACGCACACATAGACATTACTGCTCTGAGCTACCCTTTATTGTTTATTCAAAATTAGGATAAGCAATGCTGAAACATTGTTGACTCAATGATTCAAGTAAAACCAACATACTTCATTTTTTAAGAGAATTATCTTTTCAAATCACTTTCTGTTTCAGATTTAATTATTAATTATTTTTCTGTTTAGATAATGCACTGATTTTTGAAATCTTTCGAGCATAAGCACAAAATGTTTTTGGCATCTTAAAGAGAACTAACTTTAAGATCCAAGTGACATTTTTTTGTTTGACTACTAATTTTTGAAAACTCCTAATTTCAGTATTTTTCTGCCAATCATTTTTTGTTATATGAAACACAGCATTTTCCAATGTTTTTTTTTTGTATTAATCGATTGATATGCATTATGCTAGTGCTTATTATTCTCTATGTTTACATCGCCACCCCCCCCCCCCCCCCCCCCCTCACACACACACACCACCACCCCACACACACAGATGATTCAAACCTATTTGTTCTAGGTTTGGATGTTTGCACACACACTTAGAAATTCCCATTCTAGTTTTGGGCAACTTGAGAATGCAGCTCTTTATGCCAACTTAAATTTTTAATGTATTCCAGATCAGCAATGTCATACATGAATTAAGGGCATTGGATATCAACTCACACATTATATTCCCTCTTGGTGAAACTGCTGCTGCAATACGAGGAGAGAACGAACTCTGGTTAGCAATGGTTCTGCGAAATAAAATTCTCTTGGATCTGAAACCTGCACAGCTTGCTTCCGTTTGTGGAAGTCTGGTTTCCGAAGGAATCAAAGTTCGACCGTGGAAAAATAATAGGTATCTGTAGTTGGTTAATTTTATTCCACTAAGTTTTCCTCCCTGGCAGTAATCAATCTCATATGGTCGATCTGACTATACATTAATCAGTTGTTGAGTAGGATAATTATAAATACTAGTATCTTTTTGAGTTTTAGCCTGTTTACAAAAAAATGCCTAAAGGTTATATTCTCAGAAGGACAAAATCCTTGACATTTCTAAAGAATAAGATTATAATATTCGAACTTTAAGAAGATATTTATAATCCATCAACGAAATATAATTGAGATTGTAATGTAATTAAGGCTAAACTCTGGGTAGTCTTTGTAATAATCGGTTGTTTAAATATACAAAGGAAATGCCTCGGGCCAGACCAAGGCCCACATGATTATGACCCGGGCCAAAAGTCCAAAATGTTTTGGATCTAATAAACTCTGATCCGGGCAAGTCATCATCGGGCCAGGCAGGCCATAACCTGACAGTTCGAGTAATTTGTGTAGTAGCATATTGGAGAAAAAGCTTTTGAAATTAAAACTGCATTATTCTTTCATCATTTGTAGACATTAAGCATTTGTCCGTTTTGCCTTTTTTGCAGCTATATATATGAATCTTCTACAACTGTTAGGAATGCAATCACCTTCCTGGACGAACAAAGGAACTCGCTTCTTCAACTCCAGGAAAAGCACGGGGTGAACGTAACATATCTGACTTGTTTATATAGATAATATTTGTGTTGTCTAAGCTAAGAATTGTAAATGATAAGCATGCTCATGGTTTATAGATTCCTTGCTGCTTGGATAGCCAATTCTCTGGCATGGTTGAAGCCTGGGCTTCTGGTCTAACTTGGAGAGAGATTATGATGGATTGTGCCATGGATGAAGGTGATTTAGCTCGTCTTTTACGACGAACAATCGACATTTTAGCTCAGGTAGGCATGCTCATTTCGTTAACCGTACTAATTGTATTTTAATTTCAAGCACATTTCCTCAGTTTTTACTAATAAAATCTTGTGCCGGGTTCCTTGTATCGACTGCAGATTCCTAAATTGCCTGATATTGACCCACTGCTCAAAAGCAATGCAGTGAAAGCATCCAGTGTCATGGATCGTCCACCGATCAGCGAGTTAACGGGGTGAAAACTGGATTGCCGGATTCTCTGGCATTAACCAACCCCACAGTTCTTTTTAGCAGAATCTTTGTGAAAAAATAGTTGTAGTATGTGTATATATATTTATGTCAGAAAATGATTTCATTCATTCGTTCAAGTCAATACAAATCAATCATAGTTTACACTTTACATGCACCATTTTTATTTTTCCAATGAACATGCAATATGATAAAAGAAGGTTCAAACTTTCCATTCCACCATACAGTTTTCAATGGGAAGAAAGATTTGATGAGATGTGAATAATAAACTATCACACACTAATATTAACAACACTAATGTATAAATAAAAATCAAACAAAAAAGAAAACGGTACGATTCAAAACTTATGACGGCTAGTTTATTCTCGGGTTTTCCGTATGAGGCAAGGAGTCAGGGCGACAATTTGACTCATCCTCTATCACCTTTGTTTTTTCATGTCAATGACAACATAAACATAAAACATAAACGCAAAAGAGAAATGATACATAATATTGTGCCTAAACTATCAAACATGTGTTTAGACCCGATCGCTACTTGAACTCGAGTCCATGGTACCTTATGACAGAACAAGAAAATGTAATAAGAAACAAGTCAGCCACGCATTACATAGGGTAGCCATATAAAAACTAAAATAAGTCCAAAAATAATAATTTCATCACAAACCAAAAATCCAAATGTTAGCCCTAACAGAATCCAGATGCCACAAAACATGAGTAAGAAGAGTTGCATGCACTGCATTTTACATAAGGTTTGTCTTAATTACGGCGAAAATAAATCAATTAAAATCCAATGAGGGGCTACAACTGTCTCTCCTCTTCACCCTTTCATTCATTCTTACCCGATATGGAGTGTATATGTGTAAGAAAATGATTTCATTCATTCTTCCAAGTCCATACAAATCAATTATTTCAATGGGAGGAAAGATTTGATGAGATGGGGATGAGATAAACTCAACAGCAATAACAAGAAAATAAACAAAAAGATGAAGAAATCAATTCAACTTACGATGGGATGGTTGATTAGGAAGGCGATCATAAATAAATAAAATCTTGAGTCGTCCAATGAGACAAGCAACAGCAACAGGGCAACAATCCAACTAATCCTGTATCTCCTTCGTTTTTTTTCATGTCAATAACATAAATGCAATAGAAAATGATACATATTTTCACTTCATAGCATTGTACTAAAAACACCCAATAACATGAATAAGTATGCAAGCTCACAGTTGTGAACGATTGTGCCTAATCCATCAAGCATGTACGTCTGGACCTGTTTACTACATGGACAAGTCCACGGAAGGTTATGGCATAACCAGAAATAGTAACAAGAAATAAGTCAACCACCCATCACATAGGGTAGCCATATAAAAAATACTAAGAAACTAATCCCAAAAATACTAATTTCATCAAAAACCAAAAATCCAAATGTTAGCCCTAACAGAATCCAGATGCCAAAAAACACGAGTAAAAAGAGTTGCATGAACTCCACTTTACATAAGGTTTGTCTTAAATATGGCGAAAATAAATCAATTCAAATCCAATGAGGGGCTACAATTCTCTCTCCTCTTCACCCTTTATTTCTAGACTGGAACAAAAGTAATGTGTGTCCTAACAAGGCTCGGTTCTCTGTTCCTTCACCTGCATATCAAATAAATAAATAACCGTATTACTAAATAGTCGTGCGAGAATCAAAAGAAGTCGAGTTAATAAGTAAAGACAGAAAAAAAAAAAAAAAAAAAACTACCTGCAGACAGCTTCCGGAAAAGAGTTCCCACTTAGCTAAATAGCAAATTTCCGCGTTTGATATTCTTCGAGTTGCCATTGGAAGCTGCAGATGAAGAAGCATCACACGTAGATGCACGATACAGAGACTGCCTCCTTGATTTCTTCCGATACAGAAAATCCTCCGTGTCTAACACGTAGGCAATCTAAAAGAAGTTCCAATCACGAAGTCAGAGAACCAAAAAATGACCCAGTGTACAAATACCCATTAATATTAGCTTACATTTTACCAATTTATCCTTCTATTGGGTTAGATAGAAAATATACCCTTGAGTTTTAGTCTAACTATGGAAAAAATCCGCATATCTTTCAAATATACAAATATGCAAATAAAAGGGACTGTATTTAGTAATACTAAAAAGTGGTGTTTGCGATTAAAATAAAATTCACGGGTAATTTTGTAACTGACCCATCATAAACATGGAACAAAACAAAACATGTGTTCAGAAAAAAAGTTACCTTCTTTGTAACACTGTGAACCTTAATTTCCATGCCATTGTGAACTATGAGTCCTTCCATTGCTTTGTTGAAATTTGAAATTTCATCTCCATTATAAAGTCTCCTTTTATTTCTGCAAAATTAAGCCAGGATTAACGTGTATATACGAATGAAAACATTAAAAACTAAGCATAGCTACTTTCGTAGTCACATCATATATACCTTCTCAAGAATACCCAAGGTTTTCCCATTTTGGGGGGAACATCTCCAAGTAGTTCGTCCTTCAAATAAGAGAGGAAATCGGGGTCCATTAAGACAGCAGTCGGTTCAAACTTGTCATGCTCGTTTATCATCAGCTGGATGGTCAGACGCTCAGGAGAAGGCAACTGCAATTCACATTAATTTTTAGGTTGTGTATGACACACACGTACATATATATGTATGTATGTATGTACTTACGACTCTAAAAACAGAAAGCAAAAGCAGGAAGAAAAACTTACACATTCTATTCGATACAAGTTGTCGTCCGGAACAAGAAATCGGGCATTCGCAAAGTAAACTTCATCAGAAAATGTACCAGGATTTCTTAATCTTTCATATACATAGAGATGGAGGAGTTTGTTTTCTATCTCATCGGATGCAATAATTTGCAGCTGGTGGAAAATGACGGGGTACATAAAATAAATTAGTCACAAACATAAGGGACAAACAGAAAAAAAAAATTAAAATGTACTCAAAAAGATTAAATGTAATTAAAAAAATAACATCATATGCAGTAACCTGTTTGACAAGTTTATGGATCAACTTGTCTAAAGTGAAAAGGACATAGGATTGAGCACCAATTATAGCTCGGCACTCGTCCTCAAACTTTGCATTATCTGAAGACCCATTCAGCAAATTACGAAGAGCATCCTTAAATCTGTTTCAAATCACGAGTTCGAGTTTATCAACAGTGTTTATATAAGCATCATCCCAACAAACAAAAAGTTACTGAGGATGCAAGATAAGGTACCTAGCGTATGAATCAGCATGTTCGTTTGAAACCCTCCATCTGTTTTCAGACGACGAAGAATGCAACTTTGCACTCAGCATTCTTTCATATAACATCTGTTAAATCATGAATTATGACAAATATGTTAGGAGATGGAATTTATGGGTTAATTACAAAACAAGAAAAGATTAATGACGAAACAAGTTTGTTCTAACTACGAACCCCAACTAGTTTCCAAAATTACAAAAATCTTGATAATTGATTGTAATTTTACATATTGCATCCTCAATAAAGAAATACTACTTGTTAAAGAAAATGTAAACCTAAGGGGCATTTATGAAATACCTTAAAGAGGTACTCGTATTTGAAAATAATCGGCTTCTAATTAGGTTAATTATAAAAAATACCTCTGAGATTTGACCTAATTACAATAAAAAACAGCTAACTAAAAAATAAAATACACCCCTGAGATTTTATTGTCTTGCATTTACCCCCTTATATAATATTTTCTATTTAAGAGTTGGCTGTTTTTCCTTTTTTGTAATTAGGTCAAAAGGTAATTTTGTAATTATTCCCATGAGCACTAGATGTGCACTTACGTGATGAAGCCTGAAGAGCAAATAGAATGAATCGTTTCCATAGAAGACCCGATTCTCCTCTTTGCCAAGTGTTTTTGTCAGGAAGTTAATTGCAAGTGGCCTTGCTGTCCTCAGAGAACGGTCGGAAAAATTCGCAGACCCTTCATTCTCACGAGCATCGGCCTCTCCTTCACTCTCGTCAGCCTTCTCATCATTCTCATCGTCTCCCTTTCCATTGGCTGACTCGCTTCCTGACACATCTCCGTTTTCTTCAGAAGCGTTTTCACTGTTGTCTGACGCGCTATCTTCGCCCTCATCTTCAGCCATAGCATCATTTTCCTCTGGGGCGCGGTCAATGCACATTTCCTCAACTTCTTCGAGATTCCTATTGGGAGACAACTCACCCTCTTCTCGTTCATTTTTAGCGCAAGCTTCAGTTTCTTCGCGCAGTTTCTGATCCTTGGCAATCGGAGATGAACCTTTAGGTGCCTTTTTCTGCGCACGTATCTTACGTCAAATATTAGGCTAGCAAAAACCGACAATATAGGAGACAAGACAATTATCAGCAAAGTTCGACAAGTCAATATCATCCAAATACTTACCAGTGGTCCTTGACTAGGCATTACTTCAATCCGGCGAGAACCATCCTCAACATCAGGTCCTGACATAAGATCACGCAAAAATCTAAACAAAGAGTTGATAGCAAATACCATATGACATTATTTTCTCTTTTAAAAATTGCACATAAATACAAACCTCGATAGGGCGTCTGTAATTTTGAAAATATTTGGAGTTTTCTATAATTAGACTATATCACAGGCAGTTATAATAGTTTAAAAGTATAGAATAAATATACCCTTCAAAGCACACGAAGCATTTTCTTCATTGGCATTCTTTACTCCTGCAATCATATTGTCGTTAATCTGCATGGGCTCACTTTCTGGAGCATCGCATGTATCCACATTGTCTGCATCCACAGGAGGAATAGAATTCTCCTCACCAATATTGTTTACAGTTTCGGCTACAGGATTGTTAGTAGCTTTAACAGCATTTTCTTCTTTGTCCCCTGTAACCGGAGGATGGGAATAAACCTCAAACACTAGATCGATAAAATTCGACCAAATCTTCATGACTTTGTCGCTCTGATCGGGAGTACAAACTTCTCCACTGGAATATTCCATGAGCTGGTATAGATCTTCTTGGATGTCAGCATCAACATACTCGAACTCCATATCGGGTTTGATTGGCTGTTTATACCCAGCAGCAATGGAGAGGAGAACCAATCCATCTTCAGTCTGATTCTTTTCGCTCAGTTCTTTGATCTCCGCTAACAACGCTGAATTTGAAGAAACCGACATGGAAAACAATGGTCACTGAAATTAGATTCAAGATTAAAAATATTCTGTATTGATTAGAGACAATATATCCATTCGCATATTCGTATTTATAGTAATTTGAAATGAGTAGGGAGGCCTACCGATGACCGATTAAAACATAGTAATGCAAATGTACAGAAATGGAAATGTTGAAACCCGGAAAAATCTAATGCCAAATATCTTGATTAAAAAAACTGAATAAATCACTGCAACCCAGACAAAATCTAATGCCAATATTTTACTTTAATTCAAACTTTTTAAGAAAATACAATCTATTATTGAATTAAAACATATGCCTAGTTTTCTTAAAAAGTAAAGTCAGTAACAGCCATTAATACGAAATAACACCGCCATAGATCGAAATGTTTCAAATCCATCTAAACAGTTGAGCTGTATGATTCTTGATTCTCTACTAGATTTCATAAAATTAATTTTTTTTTACTAAAAGAAACGTCTTATTAGAAAATGGGCTTCACTGAAGTCAAAAGATACTGAAGATTGATAAGAAAACGTGGCTGAAAAACCAAACAGGTAGACTGCTGAAAGATGAAAGAAAAAAATCTACCAGAGATACCTGATTTTGAGAAAACAATGCCAATGAAAGATGGAGTCGACATATAAAAGATATAAGAGAAAGAAAAAGAAGAGTGAGAAAAAAGGTAGAAGGGGAGGGGTAGTGCAGGAGGAAAAAGACGAATAAATCGATGAAAACAAAGATAGAGGCTGGCATTTATATGGCAAAAAAAGCACAAGTCGACAAAATTATCGTGAGTAACTGCATGCAAAAATATTTTATTTTATTTTATTTAAAAAAATATAAATAGGTCAAATGAAATTTACTATCAAAAGGACAAAAAAGGGAAAAATGATGAAATTGTATATGGAGTTGACTATGTCACTGTGCAATGAATCACACTAAATCATCAAATATCCTCAGCAAAAATCATTATCAACAATGAACATTAAAACTCAAACTAACACGAAGCACACAACCGTGAAAAAGTGGGTCTGACCAACTTTTAAACTCATAAAGAACTTACTAGCATCACTAAAAACGACGAACTCCACAAACTGAAATTTCAATATTTAAAATATTAAAAATTTAGCCAAATGCACTGAACACGGGAGCTGAACTAAACATGGTTTAGCCTAATTACCTTTAGCGCTCAAGTTCTTTGTATCCTGCTGCTTAAAGTAGAAGCTCCTGTGATCCAGTGATTTGTGGTAGTTCTTAGCATAAATATCAGCCCACACTTTATTAAAATCAGCACGGCATCTTGCCCATTCTTCCTGTTTCTGCTTCAACCGGGTCAAAATGACTGGCAGGGCAAGAGGTGCATTCTTTCTCAACACATCCATCACATCGAGCCCATGGTCACCATATAAGCGTTCAATGCATCGTAGGTTTAGGGCTGGAAAAGGAGAAATGGGCTATTAGTAAGATACCAGGATATACAAATTATGAGATATCATTAGACGGTAATTATAATACCTGACAGTTCTTCAAGATAAGATGAACTGTCTGCCTTATTTGTATGGGCATTCATTCTGTCTAAGATATCTTCAACACGCTTCACTGTTGTGTTCACAGATTCCAGTAGCATGTCCAGTTCAAACCTGAAATTGTAATAGAATACCAGTGGAATCACATTAAATCTCTATATTTGGAAAATTAAATTAAGAGAGTTTTGAGTTTTTACCGGTCGTCCTCGCATCTGAACAAACTTTCTTCATATTGATTTTTGCGCATGTGTTTGAATGAGTAATCCTCACTTCCTGAAGTAACGGACACCCAATGATCATTCAGCACTTGGGTACCAATCTCTGTTCTGCAGCTTGATGATGGGATCGGATACTGTGCAAAAGGAAATGTCAAGTAAACAAGAAAGTATATATCTACTAAGACTCTAGTAAAAGAAATAAGAAAAAACACTACATTATCTGGGAGACGTCGATAACTTGGAGTGCAGCTCTTGGACTCAGATAGATCAAGTTCGTGAATGGGCTTTGCCAAAAACTTCTCTTTGTTAGAATATGAAATCCTCTGCCCTGAGGCATCTTTAGAAAAGGCAAGGCCTCTATCATATCTGTCCCTTTCTCTGTTATCATGGTCTTTAGCTTTGTCATCCCTATCATGATCATCTCCATCTTCCTCCGCCTTTGAAGATCTGGGAACTTTATTGTTCCGGATGCTTCCTGCGCAATAAGTTGAAGCATAAGGAAAAAAAACACATGAAGTATATATCTTCGATTTGTATGTGGTCCATGATGGAAATAAACAAGCAGCTATCATATTTTATTACCATATTTTTCAATATATGTTATGAATTCTTCACACATCTCCATAAGATCTGGATGTTTTCCAATTAAACTATCCACCTGAAAAGATAGAAGTAACATCCAAATTAGATACCTTTCCGAGAACGTCGTATAAATAACGTAACAGAATGACGAATGACTTGCAATTCTGTGAAAGCACATCTTGAGTTTCAATCGCAAACCGATGAGGCATTGAATACAACATTAATTGAAAATTGAAGCATGGTATTAGAGATAAGGAAACATATGCAGAGATAATTTGAGAAAATAATCACCAGAGTGCGAAATTGAGCTGCTGTGAGAAACTTGCTTTTAAAAGAACTTATACAATCAGAAACTTTTTCATAATTTTCAGGAGCCTGCAAACGTTCCTTCACTTTCTCACGGAAAGAAAACTCTGACTCCTCCATCGCTGAACAAGGTAAAAATAACAAATATTGATGTTAGATATATTTGTTTCACCGTATCATTTAGATTTGACCCAAATGCGCAAACCATGCACACTAGTATCTTGACTGATCTCCAAAAAGGAAAAAACATGATACAGCATTTATCAATGATGGTTTCAATAAATTGAATTTACGACAAAACACGTTAATGAGATACTAATATTAAAAATCTCTTGGAATCTTGTGTACCTCGATAAAACTGGGCAAGCGTAGATTCATCTCGGCGGGCATATTTTCTTTTGTGGTCTACGCTATCATCATTTTCCCACTCATTTCTGTCTCTCTCTACCCTCTTCCCCTTCTCTTTCTCAACATGATTCCACTGCTCCGAATCAGGGTGATTGGTATGAACATATGAAACATCAATCTTCTGAAACAAGTAAGCAGAAGCATTGTATAGCATACGAAACAATAACCATAAAAACCCTACAACAAAACAAAATAAAAAAAATACTACCTTTTCAACATGATTGGGTCTATCATCTCCATGGACAGTGGCAGCACTCGAAGTATCGGGTAGAAAATGAGTGAACTCGACAAGTAGGTCAGCATGACCCTGAAAGAGAACTGAAACCTACAAAACAAAATAAATATCAAACACGCATTTTTCTATGATAAAACTGAAAAGAAAAAACACAGCTACAGAACTCCGTAGCATACATACCTCTTGATAAACCTCTGTTATGGATTTATTATCTTTTCTGTACATATTCAAAACGTCAAGGAAAGCTTTGTACACATGATCATCGCCTTGAAACCTTGTCTGCAATTAATTAGTTTTTAAAAGCTGTTCACTTATAAATTTGTAATACATAAGCTAATGGTGTGATGCTTGAGCTATCAATCGCACCTTTATTTTGTTTACAAAATTGATTGCTTCGTCAAATTCTACCGGCTTCTTTCGTAGAAATGGTTCGTCCTCTGGTGGGAGGGTGATTTCATATCCCTTTGGCAAAAATGTATTGAAGCCCAATATCAGGTCCCTATACCCTTTAAATAACTCCTTCACTCTTAATATAACACCGGATGTATCGACTCTACAAAACAAACCATTCAGACATAATACGAAAACATTAGAATAATGGAAAACAAGTTAAAATGGCAAAAAGATAAATAAAATAAAATAAAAATTATACCTTTGCGCCTTGAAGTCTTTCATGATGTCAAGAAATTCATTGTATTTATCCCTTTTATCTTGAAACATCTCTTTCACGATTTTTAGATACGACAAGGCATCGGTTTGTGTCAACCTCTGTGCGCTGCTTGCAGTTGACATCTGGACTTGTCGGATCCTTCATTGCCCCCCGCCAATATGCACATTTCGGATAAAATTAGTAAAACGGCTATTTATCGCAACAAAATCATTATTAATAACACAAATAGACATATAACCCTAAAAATTACGAGTTACTAACTCTCAAGATAATCTAAACAATCACAGTAAAAGCAATTCGCAATAGCATACCATTATTACCTTTTAAGAAAAATGAAGACCTAATTCGTCGAGTGAACAATGATAAACAAAACAAAAAATCACAAAAAATCGAAAACATGAAACTCGACGATTATCCGGATTGTTGTGTTAAAAAGCACATCTAAGGCAGGGTAATCTCATTCACAACACAGAACCACAGTAAATAACAAGAAAAAAAAAGTTCATAATTCATTAAAAAAACATACTGCTCAAAGGGAGGAGAATTTTTTCATCCCAAACCTAAATTTTTAATTTTGTTTTTTGTTTTTTGCAAGAAAAAAAAAAATCAAACTTTATTCACTCCAATTGCAAAGAAATTTAATGATCCAACAAAAAAAAATGACAAACCATTATCAAACAACCAAACTTAATTCGCAGTTAGATCCATTACACAAGTGATTAAACATAAAAAAATTAACCTCAATCCATACCTCTCTGAAGATCACCTCAAAACGACCCTGTCATTAAAAAAATTAAAAATTAAAAAAATTCCCTGCAAAAATCAAACACTGAATTACTTGAATTAGTCGAAAAATAAAAATGAAAAACGAAAATTCAATCCGACCCAGAAGAAGAAACATACAAAAGATCTCTTCTTTCAACGAATGAACACAGCTTCGCTCAATACAATGTGTGTGTGCATAATTTATACGTATACATACACGTTTTGTATATATAAATCTTTGTTTTCAAATTGTATACATGGGCAAAAATATTGCCAACTGGTTTTCGTATCTCTCTCAAGAGACAGAGAAATAGAGAGGAGAGTTTTATGGTGTGTGTGTGTGTGTGTTTTTGTTGAGAGAGAAATACATACACATATATTGTATGTAACGGGGCCGGGGGTTGGATATATATATACACACACTGTGTGGGAGTAGCGAGGGAGACACCAACAAAGGAAAAAAAATGAAATTACTAAGATTTTTTTTTTAATTATTATTTTTACAAAAAGGGTTAAAAAATGAAATTGTAATTTTGTAAAATTGAAAGAATGAAAAAAAGAGGTCAAAATGATTATTTAGTGCATGGTAGGAGATGCAAATTCATTTTCGATATGTATATTAAGCGTCTAATTTTTTACGATCAGTAATATTAAAAGTTTCATGACGTGTTTGTAATTAAAAGTTTCATGATGTGTTTGTAAGTGCGCACGTATATGATCTAAGTACTTATTTACTTACGATATTTATAAGTTTGTTGTTTGTTATCTAACGATAGACGATAGATATTTAAAAAACAATTATATATTTTGATTTTTTTTTTTTTTTTGGTTCATTTATTGTTTTGAGGCAAATGTAGAATAAATTTGTTACATGGTAACAAAGAAAATGAAAAGAATTTGAATGGAAAATTGTGTTTTTGATGTTTTGAATTAAGAGGTTTAAGGCAAATTGTGAAAATTGAAATCATTAAAAATTCAAAAAAAATGAGGATTTTGAATTCAATTTACATAATACTTGGTGACACGTGGTGGTAATTTGTTAATGACTTTATTAGGAATTGACTAAGCAGATTTGGCCTTATTTAAGATTTTTGAATTTTATTTTATTTTTATTTTTGGTTACTGAGTTGGGTTATATTTGGGCTTGATTTTAGATTTGGGCTTCCGTCTGGTACATTCAGGTGCTGAAATATCGAATAAGTGGCCCAATTATATCGGCCTTATCTGTCAGCTATATAAATCTCAATGTAGCCCAACTTCTTTCTTTAGTTGGGCCGTTGTCCAACAAAATTATATTTTTCAGAAGATGAGATGACCAAAAAGAAAGCAGACAAGGAAAATGAATACTACTACCTAGGTAGTAGGTACTACCTAAGGTGGGGATTCCGTCCCGATAATTTGTTTTTGGGACGGGGTTGACGTTTAAAAAATTCGTCTCGCATATTTCAATTCCGTTTGGATTCGGGTCAAGATCGTGACGTTTCACAATTTTAAATAAAATTATAAAATTAAAATAAAATTAAATATTATCGAATTATAAACAATCAAAATACAAATAAAATAAAAATTGTTAAGTTTTAAAGAGAAATAAGTTAAATTATTCGATTTAAAAAACTTTTTGCAATTTTTAAAATATAAATTTTTAAGTATTTTCAAAACAAATTATATAAAAAAATAAATTATTATGAAATTTGTAAAAATATATTAACTAACTAATAAATTTAATTGAAAGAGTGATTAATATTTTGATATTTTTATTAATTTATGTTAAAAAATAATATTTATATTTATATTAATAAAATTGCGGGACGGGATGGGATAGAACGAGATAGTCCCAATCCGTCTCGTCCCATTATGAAAAGAATAAAACGGTACGGGGTGGGAGGGGAATACGGCATTGTCATTTTCAAAATTGATCTCGTCTCATCCCGCTAATTTTCGGAAAGGAATTGTGACGAGATCGAAATTGCGGGACAAAGTGTACACCCCTACTACTACCTAGAAGTAATAGTATTTACCTTTATTTTTACTTGCTACATTTCAAATTTACGAATGTTATCATTTAAATACACTAGTTAGAAAAATCAGCTTTGATACCATATTGAAATTGAAAATGTGTGAGTGTGGTCTTAAGCCTAGTGCACGAAGACGAGAGAGAGATCTAAGACACTTAGAGAGGTTTTTCATCCTGAATCAAAGTTTGCATTGCATTGAAAATCAAAGTTAATTAATGGTCTTCTCTTATGGTTCATGTTCGATGAGCTCAGTCGTTCATTGTGTTATTATGTAAACTAGTGATTGTACCACATTAAATTTTTGTTGAAAAAAGTCCGGCTTATAAGCTTAAAAGAACGATTTCTATTATCAATTGATTTTAAGACAGCCTTATTAGATGATTTCAAACTTCTTCGTTCTTCTAAGTAACCGCAAATACGAACATAGTTTTAGTGTTCGTAAACTGAGGGGGCATACAATGCCATATATGCACCACAAATATCGGTCCAAATTAATCTCTTTTTTGTGTGTTGTTTTTGACGTCTGCAGCAAAATCCCAACGCAAGATCCAATCAACCTGGAATTGAATATACAAATCTGAAAAAAACTTGTAGATAAGATAGTAACAGAGACATGTCATACTAATGACATGTGACATTGCAATATACAATACAAATGAAGCTACCCAGGGGCAAAATGGGAAATGACAGTTTTCAATTGATACCATAAAAAAGGCATAAACGATGTGCACATCACATGTGTCTCGGTTTGTCGACTTATATGCAAGAACGAATGAATCTGCATGTGCTCTTGCTCGTCTCACTGATTGTTCGTTCTAATCATCGAGTCTAAGCGGGCTGACCTATATATTGTTTGAAATAAGTCAAAATTAAAATCAAATGAATCTGTTCGAATTAATCAATCATCTGAATAGAATCGAATCACAAACACAAGAATAAAAATGATAAAATCATCGATTTCAAATCTGGTCGCGACTTAATTCAGCAAAATTGAGTTCATGCATTTAGTTTGATTGTGGTTGGGGTAGGCATGTGATGAATAACATATGGACCCTTAAGACACTAAATTTGAAATTTTGTACATTTGTGACTGACAGTCAATGAACATATTAATTGCATAAAATTAAAATCCCACATTTCGAATTCTTGATTGGTCTTGCTGCAATTCAGTCAACATCAGAAGTGGTATTTAGATTTTGAGATGAATAAAATGCAAATAATTTATTGATATGGATAAATAGATTTCTTTCTATGTCATTAATACCATTTTTAATAGTGTTATTCTATTATTTTTATATTATAATTCCAAGAATATGGATTATTATTTTATTATATATAATTAATTTTACTTTAATTTAATTTAATTTCTTTATCAGTATATATCAATTTATTTATTTTTAATATAATTACAAGAATATGGATATATTTTAACAAAAAACATGTTTCTTATAAGTAAATTATATAGGAATTTATTTAATGCAAAATTTAACAATAAAATATATTAATATAAATTATTATTTACATATAAAAAAAAAATTTAATTATTTTTCTGCCATTAATTTAATTTGCTCATTTGATCTTGTTAATTGCAAATCAAAATCAAATGCTTTCCAGGGTGATTTTGTAATTATATCAAATACAAATATAACTAATTTCAAAATTTCCAATATATTTTTTTATTTTAGCCTCTAATTTAAATCGCATAAAGACAAAGCAAGTAAAACATGATCCCATGAACAAATCGCATATGCCTGGTTCTTGGCTTGTTATGTTCTTCCATTTCAAAATTTCTTTAAAAAATACTTTTATTCCACTTAATTACTTAATTTTATAACAAGAATTTGGGACAAGAAATACAACTGGAATATATATATTAGACGTGTTTTAGCAGCTGTACTCGGTAGAACATTATTGTTGTTGAGTATATCAAATTTGGAGTATTAATTACATGCATTAATATGAATTATTGAGTGTAAAAATTAAAATAATAATAAAAATAATTCATAATATTGAAATATTACGTTATGAAATTTTAAGTTCAAAAACTAATTTATAAATGTCTGAATTTAAATGTTTAAAATTAAGAATACTAGCATTTGACCAATATTTCAAAATAATATTAAATAATGTAAAAGTGGTTAATTTGATACCATATACTATGAGTTAAAATTATATTCAAAGAACAAACAAAATAAATTAAATTAAATAGATTCCCTACAAAAGGATTCAAATTAAATTAGTAGACACAATAATAAATTGGTAGAGACGAAATAATTAATGATTTTTAACTTTTAATATTAGATAAATCTTTAATTAAATTACCCATTGAATAATCACTAGTTGGTATGGTTTTAATTAAGGAGTCAAGGGACAAAATCCAATGGAAATAATTGTTATCATTTATATAAATATAATAAAATAATTTTAAATTTTTACTCGAAACAAATAATTAATAATTAAGTAAAATTTTTGATTAAAGACTAGATATAAAATGTGATAGTATATTATCGATTTAAAAAATAATAATAATAAGATAGTGTTGAGAATTAATGCACATATATAATCACAATTATTATGGTTATGTTGATTAAGAAAAAAATTTGTATAATTTATAATAAAAAAATTTAAGTGTATATAAATAAGATTAACAAAACTATAAATTTTAAATTAAAATATATAATATTGAATTTCAAATATTATGAAAAGTAATAAAATAAAAATGATATAGAAATAAAATATTGACAAATCAAAATAGATGTAAATCAAAAATTGAAATATTTTAAAAAATATTTTATATTTAAAATTATTTTCATTTTATACAATAAATAATAAAACAATACAACTAATACTTTTTTTGATTGATTGATTATAATAACACAGTTTGAACACAAAATAAAATAAAATAATTTATTAGGTAAAAAAATGTTTTTTTTTTTGTTATATATATATATATATATATCATTACTTCAAATATCCTCACTTAATTCAACTTTTATATAAAATTTTGTTTATGAAAAATATCTCAAGTGAAAAAAGAGAAGCAAAAAAAAAACGACATTTCACCTATAACTTTAGGTACATTGTTACTTATAGATATAAGTGACAAGTCAATTATGATCAACATATAAATATGACATTTAACCAAATAAAATAAAATTAAAACGTTGACATAATATCTATATGTATATACTGTTGTGGGTCTTATTCCCATGGCATGTTCCCTTGATTAAACTACACACAACTCTAATTATTAATTTTAACAAATTAAATTAACAAGCAAACAAACAAAATTAAATAACAATCCCATGTGATTAACAATGATAATCACTAATTGGTCATTTTTTGATGTGGCACAATTTATAAAGTGTCAAAATCAATTCAGTTTTTGGATCTTAATAACTTAATTTGTTTAGAAAGTTATAAAATAATGTACTATTATTGTTTAATTAGTGCACATGGATCGATAGATAGTTCAAGAAATGTAATGTACCATGATAATATATTATTGTTTTTTTAATTATAAGTTGAAACAAACCAAGACCTGAAGTACTCAAGCACTAAGAGTAGAAAATGCAAAAATAATTTATCTTAAAGAACTAATTTTAGCTTATATATTTTCAATCATTTAACAACATGCATGCATTTTTATATCCATAGAATACCCTTACAGAAAAAAATCCAATAATATAATTAATTGTATTATTATAATCAAAAGAAGGTGTCGGCATATTTTTATTTATTCTAACCTAAAAATCAAAATTTAAATTAGAAATTACTATACATAATCCATTACATAATTGAACTATAAATACTAATACTACTTCTCGTGCGATGCACGTAATTTATTTGTTTGAAATAATCTAAAATTTTATTTAATCTCTAATGTAATTTGTCAAATATTTATTAATGGACTAACAAATTATTTTATTTAATAATCGAACTCTCACTTAAATTTGTAAACTCGTATTAATCTCATTATTAACCGTTATTTCATGAATTATGAAATTTCTATTATTTTCAAAGATTACGCCTGTTTGATGTCATTTATAGTATGTAAGCTTCTTGGGGCATAGCCGAGTGGTAATGTATGTAGTGATGTTGGTGTAATATCTCGTATATGACAAATTTTCATTTAAATATTATGAAGTTAGTCCTGGGATGAGACCTATTGGCTCTCTACCACATGTGTTTGCTACTCGAGCACATCCTTCGATTTATATCCTACCCGATTGAGGAGCCTTTGATCTGGTGGGAGAGGAGTTTCTTGTCTCTGCATTTCGTTTCTCGTCTCTGCATTTCTCGAGTTTCATCCAACAAATACCTAAAACCGATGGAGGAAAATCAAAATAAATGGAAAATAAAAATTATAAAGTGGGAAAATAAATAAAAATATAAAAAAATTAAATTTACTTGGTGAACATGAAGGAGATGAGATAACACAAACATAATTATATTAATATAATGTTCCTTAACTTGCATAACAAAATTTACAAAACTGAATTAAGGATAACCTAAAAATATTTTAAAAAATCTAGTCGAACATAATTAATACTTCGACAATTTAATTATGTAATATGCGAAAAAATCATAATTAATACAAAAAATTTAAAAAATCGAGGAAAAAAAATGAATAAATAGAAGAACGTATACATGTAAATCGATTCAATATTCAGAAAAATAAAAAAAAGAAATACGAAGCCAGATTACAGCAGGAGAAAATCATAAACCTATAAAGTTTGATCAATTTTTTTTTAACTCATATGGATTAGAGATCGATTTTTATGAGATACGATTAATTGGAATTAAATTAATATTAATGGAATAAAAAAAGAATTTTGAAAAGAGAAATAGAAATATATATATTTAAGATGATGATTAATTATTAATACTAAAAATATATAATTTCAAATTAATATTTGAAATTTATATATAATTTAAATATGGTTAATAATATTACTATTTGGAATTTAGAATTTTTTATTTATAATTTATAGTGTGAACATAAAATTATTATTGATTTGTGATTGGTTCACGTGGCATTAGTTGATTCTGAAATTATATATATATATATATAGATTATTTGACTCCGGTCTCATCGTAGCCACCTAAATTACAACTTTAGTTACACCTACATTCATTCTAAATTCATAAGAAAATGACGACCACTTTACAATATTCAAAAGGAGTATCTAAACTCAAGAGAGTTAGGCGATCTTCTCGATCCCCCGGTCGATCTAATGAGCATTCTACATATATACATTTGATGACCGATGGATGATCTCGATCTTTTGACACGGTTCAAGAATCATATGCGCTCGTTTTTCTCATACGGTTGAGCTCGATCTTAAGTCATATGACTTCGTATCACTTATTATGCATGTAAATTGTAAAAAATTTAAATATAAAAACAAAAAAAAAATGTTGGGCATGCATGTTCTTCACGTGATCCTCTGCCACATATGATAGCTAAATTCTTTGAATAAAAATAGACTCCCATATCTTCCTCACATGCTCTGCATTCACTTCCATTTTCCCTTATCTCAAGATCTTACTTCTGTATATATGTTGTAATAATAAATGCCACTTTTTCCTCAATTTAATCTTTGATCCGCCAAATTCATTCAATAATTTTATTATTTACTTAAAAATAAATTCCAAGCAATTCTATAAATGTATCATGTATGTTTGTGTATTGATATTTTCCATGCAATTTTCTTTATTTTATGCTCCTTTATCACGTGGGGGTGTCGATTGTTTAAGAGTTCTAACTGCTGATCACAGACCAAATTAAATGTTCGACTAAAAATCAACTTAAATCTTTATTAAAATAGGTTAGAAGACCATATTAAGTTTTATGAACAAATATTTTAAAATTTAAAATTTATTTTTTACCTTGCCAAAAATTAAGGTCACCCACCGGTCAACTCCTCACCCAACAGTAAAAATCGACATTTGAGAGCATCTCGAGTGGTGGGTTTGAATTTTGGGTGATAAATAAGACATGCGTCAACTCATATTTTTTCTATTTCTACCTAAAAAAATTTATAACTCATCCAATCATTCTACCCAAAAAATAAATTTTATAGGTCTAACCACATACTTATTTTATACTTTTTATTTATTATTTATATTTAAATAATAATAATAATAATAATAATAATAATAATAATAATAATAATAAAAGTTCAAAAAATGATTTTTAGATAAAATAAAATAAATATTTAATATTTTATATAATTCATGATTAAATAAAATAAATATTTAATTAATTTTTATATAAATACAAAATAATTCATAACGTTCAAAATTTAACTATTTTAAAATTTTTATTTTAAATTAATTTTTATATAAAATAAATCTGCTAACATTAAAATTTTAACTATTTTAAAAATTTTAATTTTAATTAATTTTTATATAAAATAAAAACTATTTTTTAATTAATTTTTATATAAAATAAAATACAAATAATACATTAACGTTCAAATTTTAATTATTTCAAAATTTTTAATTTTAATTAATTTTTATATAAAATAAAAATACAAATAATCCGAATTAAAATTTTAATTAGTTCAAAATTCTTATTTTTTACTAATTTTTCTATAAAATATAAAATAATTCTTAATGCTGATATAATAATAATAATAATAATAATAATAATAATAATAATAATAATAATAATAATAATAATAATAATAAAATAACATTATTTTTTATTTCTACCGGTAAAAGTTCTTCCAGAACTTGAACTTCTAATTTTAATTAACACGTCAGCGCACTTTCAATGATTTCTACCTCGTTTTTAGAGCATCTCCAGTGGTGAGTGCAAGTTTTGGGTGAGGAGTAGGCCATGTGCGCCAACTCATATTATTTCTACTTCTACCCAAAAAAACTTCTACTCCATCGAACCGTTATACCCAAAACATAAATTTTATAGGTCCCACCACTTACTTACTTTATACTTTTTATTTAATATTTATATTTAAATACTACTAATAATAATAAACTCATATTATTTCTACTTCTACCCAAAAAAACTTCTACTCCATCGAACCGTTATACCCAAAACATAAATTTTATAGGTCCCACCACTTACTTACTTTATACTTTTTATTTAATATTTATATTTAAATACTACTAATAATAATAATAATAAACGTTAAAAAAATAATTTTTATATGAAATAAAATAAATATTTTATATTTTATATAATTTATGATTAAAATTCATGATTAATATTTTATTTTTAATTAATTTTTATATAAAATAAATTCGCTAACGTTAAAATTTTAATTATTTTAAAATTTTTAATTTTAATTAATTTTTATATAAAATAAAAAATATTTTTAATTAATTTTTATATAAAATAAAAATGTATATAATCTGAGTTAAAAATTTAATTAGTTCAAAATTCTTATTTTTTATTAATTTTTATTTAAAATATATCATTAAGATATAAAATAATTTTTAACGCTGAATTAATAATAATTTTTAACGCTGAATTAACTGTTTGATTAGGAACCTCTAATCTCAACACGTCAGCGCAACTTCAATGATTTCTACCTCGTTTTTGGGCGACAGTTAAAAGTACACATAGACTTCTACCTCACCATTGGAGATGCTCTTAGGTGAGAGGTAGAAGTACACCTAGACTTCTACCTTTCCAACCATTGGAGATGCTCTTAGGTGAAAGGTAGAAGTACACCTAGACTTTTACCTTTCCATCGAAGATGCTATTAGTTGTTATTGTGGTTGATCCTTGGTACAACTTCTATATAACTTATTTTTAAAATTATTTTATTATTTTAAAAAAAATATTAATTTATAAAATTTATTTTTTATTATTTGTGAAAAATAGAAAAAAGTCAAAAAAAAAAAAAAAACCGTCATTGAATAATATAATTACTTAAAAAGAATACGATCCATAGCACGTAATCAATATTTTGCACTCCATCACGTTGTCGTTTCGTGTATTTATTTCCTTATTATAATATTGGTCCTTAATTTATTTATGGTAAAGGTACATAAATAAATACTTTGGCGCAAAGATTTTCACTTTTCACTTAATTCATCAAAATACGAAGAGAGTAGTGCTCTGTTCAACATATAAAAACCACCCCTCTTCTCATATCTTCATCATCACAATTCACAATGGTTCTCGCGAAACAACAAACCTCCGGCGAACTCAAGGCGCGTGTCAACACGTGCCTGAACAAGCTCTCCGACAGAGACACGCTCTAGATGGCGGCCAACGAGCTCGAGACCATCGCCAAGGCTCTCCCGAACGACGCTTTCGCCCCTTTCCTCAACTGCCTCTCCGCCACCGACTCGTCGGAGAAGTCCCCCGTCCGCCGCCACTGCGTCCGCCTCCTCAGCGTCATGTCCGCCGCTCACGGCGACGCCCTGTCCCCTCACCTATCCAGGATGGTCTCCGCCGTCCTCCGCCGCCTCCGCGACCCCGACTCCGCCGTCCGCGCGGCCTGCGTCGACGCCGTCGCGTCCATCGCCGCCCACGTCAGCTCGCCGCCCTCCGCCGCCATCCTGAAGCCGCTGGTCGACGCGCTCTTCCACGAGCAGGACGCGAGCGCCCAGATCGGCGCGTCGATGTGCCTGTCCGCGGCGGTGGAATCGGCGCCGGATCCCGACGCAGCGGAGCTGCGGCGGATCTTGCCTAGGGTTTTGAAGCTGGCGAAGGGGGACTGCTCGAAGGCGAAGCCCGCTATTCTCTCGTTCGTCGGCAGCATTGTCGGCTCCGGCTGCGTCAAGGGTAAGGGCCTATTGAACTCTGTAGTCTCGACGGCGGTTGAATTTCTGAGCAGCGAGGATTGGGCGGCGAGGAAAGCCGCGGCGGAGGTGTTGGAGAAATTGGCGGCGGCGGAGGGAAATTCCGCGGCGGAGTTTAAGGGTTTTTGTGTGGATGCTTTGGAGAACAAGCGATTTGATAAGGTTAATTAAGCTTCAATTTTACTTCAAGAACCCTATTTTTTTCTGGATAATCTAAAACAGTAAAAATTGGGGATTACTAACATTTTTTTTACTCTAACAGGTGAAGCTTGTTAGGGAAAGGATGAATCGGGCATTGGAGATGTGGAAAGATCTATCCGCGGCATCCAACTATACGACTTCACCGAAAGGTAAACGAAAATCACTCTGTTTTTACTTCTTGCTATTTTACCGTTTTTTTGCCTCAATTTTCAAATCAAGATGGTAACATATTTGTTTTCAATATTCATGTTATGTATTCATAGAGGCCTTTTGTAAGTAATAATCTCCTCTTGTTGTTCGTTTCTTGATTTGAAATAATGGCGTCGATATGTGTTGATTATAGTATAAGCCTTTTCTGTAGGAAACACGACTATCCTTTCTTTAGCCGATCACATAGTTTAGACTTGCACCTTTGTTATGTCCTTAAATTTTTTTGAGAAATTTTAGATTTCACATTTCTGACAAAAAAAATCTGCTCTATATAGATAGTGGTGGCCAGTCACCTGTTCTAATTCCAGTTACTCCCGCGAATATCCCACCTCCGCGAAAAACGGTGACAACCAGATCTCCCCCAACTGTTAGCTTGTCTACAACAAGCACTCAGAAGAGTACTCTCGAGCGTGAGGCCATTAAGCCGTGTATTTCCAGTGTCCGTAAGCCGAATTTCAGGAAAAACTTCCGTTCCCGAGTTGTTCCTTTCGATTGCAACGGAAATCAGGACATGGCCAAATTCGACGCTGTCAAAGACGACTTCGAGAATCAAAACGAGTGTGGGGACATGACTCTAATACGCAAACAGTTAATCCAGATCGAAAACCAGCAATCGAATTTGTTGGAGCTTCTCCAGGTACTAACTCGTCTCTATGAATATTTTTCCGTTTTAAAAAAAAGTACAATACTTGCTTTCTGGGTACTGATCTCGTTTTTTTTTTCTTTCACTTGACAGAGATTTATCGGAAGCTCTCAGAAGGGAATGAATTCGTTAGAGAAGCGAGTGGACGGTCTGGAGAAGGTTCTGGATGAGATGTCTCTGGATTTTACGATATCCACTCGGAGAATGTCGGGAGTGGATAACACGTGCTGTATGTTGCCAGGAGCCGAATTTCTGAGTCCCAAGTTTTGGAGGAAATCGGAGGGCAATGCTGTACACTCTAAGTTTTGTTCTCCTTTCAGAAACCAGGCTTATAGTGCTGAAATGTCGAGGCTCGATAATAGTCCGAGAAATTGATTAAATCGCGTAGAAGTCTTGTTTTATTCTTTTGTTTTAGTTGACGAGTGAATTACAGTCGGAAAAGGTCAGCTAGTTTTGGTCATGTGTTCAATGGAATGTATATATATATACAGTATGTACAATTGCTTAATCAAAATTTGATCTTGTTGAGAAATACTGTAGAGCGATAAATGAATCGAATATAAAACCTCAAAGTCGAACGTACTGTATTAACATGAATATTTCTGTCGAGTCAGTTCTTATGAATAAGTTAATTATTTTTTCGTTTTTAAAAAACATGTTTTCATGTCACATTAATCATTTTTTAAAAACATTTAGCAGGTCAAACAGCAAAAATAAATGTGTCAACTTGCAAAATTAAATTTAAGAAAGTTAAAAGAGAGAAAATACCAAATCTATCTTTTTTTACATAATAAAAAAGGGGCAGCGTTTCTGCAACACTTCCATCACCACCGCAACCCTTCCATACCGTCGGCCGCATTGGAGCTTCTCAAACTCAAGCAAATTCACTCTCTTCCTAATTTACTGGTCTTACTTATTTCAACGAAGGTATGTACTGTATTTATTTATTTAATATTTCATTGTTTAGCTGCAAGAATCTGTGTTGTTACTCGGAGCTAAATCTCAATAAAGGGGTTTAGGGTTCATCGTTTGATTTCCACCTACTGTATTTCGTAAACCATTTTAGCCTACATTTTTCCCCAATTAAATTTTCATTTGTTATATTTATTTATTTTTAAATTTCTGCAGCTGGAGATAAATTGAAGGTACATGGGCGTGATTGATTTGTTAGGTCAGAATTCATCCTGCTTCGTCGACAGACGAAGAACCAACCCTAATTTCTCATTAGAGGGGAAGCCGAGTCGGGGTAAAATTACTTTTATGACCCCGCCGCCCGCTTCTTCTTCCGCCACCTTGCCGGTGAATGAAGAAATCCAACAGGAACGCAGTGGCTCGCTTAGCGGGGCCTCGTTCATTCGACCCCACCTCCTTAAACTGTCGCCATATCAACCAATTCTACCTTTCGAGGTCAGTTTCTTGACATATCGTCATTGCACTCATAGTGTTTGATCAGAAACAACTTTGTTTTTTCTGGGTTGAGGGGCTTGTTTGGTTCTTAGTTATACTACCATTGCAGTGGTATTTTAAACTCTATTTTTGTTTCAATTTCTTTTGTTGTAGTACGATTGATGCCCTTTGCATTATTTATTTACATGATTTCTTGTGTGATACGGGTGATGTCCTTCCCGTTAAAATGTAATCATCTTTGATAAAAGCTAAATCTTTCACACATACATTCATATTGTGTTCCTTCCTCAATTGAGCTTTGACCTTTGATGTGTGAAGGGAGATCAATTAAGACAAATCGAAACTTAAACTCGCTCTTGGTTTCCTATTTCTTTTCTTGAAATAAGTCATTAATGTATTTTCTTGAAGGTTTCTCGGCCCAAATTTAAATCTTATATTTTGTAGGACAACTAGTCCTAGGAAAAAACATGGGTCAGAAAAATCGGACTAGAATCAGGTGAGAATTTAGGGTATTTTTTTTTCTAGAAATGTATGTTAAGGGTATAATCAGGTAGGAGCAGGGATTATTTGCCAAGGATGTAATTTTGTTGGAATTTGAGGCATATTATTGTGAGAGTGGACAAAATGAAAATTTGACTCTAAATTCCAGATATAATTAGAGACGAAGTTGAGACCAAAAATAAGTTTTTTTTAATCGTAACCCAACTATTGACTTGTAATCTAATGGGTCTTCACTTCTTTGTGCACTAAAGTTTACATTGCGCATTGTGAGAAAAATTCATTTGATTTTCATACTTGTTAGTTCAATGGACCTAGTATTATTATGTTAGATGATCATGATTTCCTTGAGCACTTCATTGTAATTGTTTATGGTGTGTGTAGGTGTTGTCTACTCGCCTTGGTAGGAAACCTGAAGAAATTATCAAATTAGACGCGAATGAAAATCCATATGGTCCGCCTCCAGAGGTATGACTAACATGGGTTGAATTCTTTTTTCTTGGGATTTAATGCTGTATCTATAAAATGTTAAGGGACAGTTACAAAAAGCCCATCTAACTTTTAATTGATCTTTGATTCTGCTATCATTTTTCCCAAACTTTTAGTTTATGCCCCTTCATGATATTACAGATAGATCCAGATTTTTGTCTACCTATTTGTAATACTAAGAAAAACTGATGTGAATGTAAAATGTATGGAGACTCTGGGTTTATTTTAGTTTTAATAAAGTTGAGTGATTGTAGTTGTAAGTCGTGAACAATGTTCTGCTAGTTCAACTAACGGCTGGTGCATAATGTTAGATGGAGGTGAATTTTGTATTTTTCAAATTTAGCTGGGTTTTTCTATAATTTGGCCAAACTACAAGGCGGATTTATAATTATCCCAAATTGTATTCCTTTTTGTGCGGGCATTAGTTTTATATTTTGCATGGTCTTACTGTAAAAACACAACCCCTATGTAGGTTTTTGAAGCTCTAGGTTCCATAAAGTTCCCTTATATTTATCCTGACCCCGAAAGCCGTAGATTGAGAGCTGCACTTGCTGAAGATTCTGGTCTTGAAGCTGAGTATATTCTCGTTGGATGTGGTGCAGATGAACTTATTGATTTGATTATGCGGTTTGTAGTTACTGTCTTTTTTCTGACAATTTTTTGTGTTTCGATTTTTCATATTTGGTTTGTTCAGTCTTGATTTTTTTTAATTGTTCTCCAGATGTGTATTAGAACCGGGTGACCAAATTGTGGACTGTCCCCCGACTTTTACAATGTATGAGTTTGATGCAGCTGTTAATGGGGCACTTGTTATCAAGGGTAAGTTTGGCTCCTTATTTCATTTCTGATACCTAGTTGTTTGATTATTTTCTTTTTCATTCGTATCTCCAAACTATTTTGGTATTTTTATTTGAATGAGTTCAAGCTAATTACATTTTTGGTTTGTTAATAAATTTAAGGGCTATGTGTTATATATATAGAAAAACTTAAAGGTCGGGTTGGGGGGGGGGGGGGGGGGGGGGGTATGTGTTATATATATAGACCTATAGTACTTGTTTTTAGGCGGTATTTGTAGTTTTTTGAAATATAAAGGGGAGTACTCTGTAATTAATCGTAAACCACTGGGGTGGTTTTTGTAATTATTCAAATCAAAATCAGGTTTGAGAAGAGAATTTGATGCCAACTATATCTTTGATACTAAATACATTTATTGTAACTCTGAGCCTATATCCCATTTGACAGTATGTGTTATATATATAGAAAAACTTAAAGGTCGGGTTGGGGGGGGGGGGGGGGGGGTATGTGTTATATATATAGACCTATAGTACTTGTTTTTAGGCGGTATTTGTAGTTTTTTGAAATATAAAGGGGAGTACTCTGTAATTAATCGTAAACCACTGGGGTGGTTTTTGTAATTATTCAAATCAAAATCAGGTTTGAGAAGAGAATTTGATGCCAACTATATCTTTGATACTAAATACATTTATTGTAACTCTGAGCCTATATCCCATTTGACAGTACCTCGGAAGCCCGACTTCAGCTTGGATGTGGAGAGGATAATTGAAGTTGTTGATCGGGAGAAACCAAAGTGTATATTCCTCACTTCACCTAACAATCCGGATGGAAGGTAATTTTGATTTCAGCCGATTCATTCACTTTGTGGCTTCTTGGAAAACTACCGTTGGTCTTTTATCTTCTATCTTGTGCATCAAGTATTCTGTTTTGAAACTTATTTACTGCATAATGCAGTGCCACGTTTATTTACTTAATTTAAATTATACTGTATTTTGTATATTCAATGTATTTTTTTTCTTATTATTATTTCAACATATTTTGTACTTGAGGTTTTCTGTTCTGAGAATATGTATGTTTAAGGGCTAACAGGCTAATTGCAGTAAAACCAGCTATCTTTCAGAACTACAAAAGTACCACGGAGTTTCATTTTTCTATTAATTTTTAACCTTAGTTTTTCTTCTCGTAATTAGGTCAAATCTCTGGTACTGTGTTACTATCCCTAAATTTAATGTAGTACAATGAGAGTATACAAATCCTTTTGTTTGGTATTTATACTAACATTTGATTTTGTTGTAATATCATCATTTATTGTTTTTTTTTATTCATACTGTTTTCCGACTGATTGAAGCATATTTTGCTGTTATAAACCGAGTTCTAACTTCTAAATAGTAACTGTTTTTTTTTTCTTTCATCATTCTAAATTCCATCTGGCAGCATCATTGATGATGATGTACTTCTGAAGATACTTGATCTACCAATATTAGTTGTGTTGGATGAAGCATATATTGAATTTGCGGGACTCGAGTCAAAGATGAAATGGGTGAAGAAGTATGAGAATCTAATAGTGCTTCGGACATTTAGCAAAAGAGCTGGTAAACGATTGTCCTTTCGTCTTCAAAATGCTTACTATATACCGTATATCACAACTTTTTGTTTCAAAATGCTTACTATATACCGTATATACCCTATAAGAATTCTAATTGCATAAAATTCCCAATTACCACGGGCCTAGTGGCTCTCATCATTTTTTTTTTTTTTTGTTATTTATAATTTTCTATGGGTACTAATAAAACCGCTTCTGAGGTTTAGTATTGTTACAAAAAAAAATGTTACAAAATCACAAATAACCCCTTGACTGTATTTTAACTTATAAATAACCTCCTCTTGAGGATGCACTTTTATAAGACATAATTCAATGTGCGGGGTATTTGTAATTTTATAAATAAATGGGTTTAATTATAATTAGGCTAAGCCTCAGCAAGGGTAGTATTTTGTAATATACATGGTTTATTGGTAAATGTGACCCAACAAACTACATCAATCTCATTGTTGAAAGATCAATTGGTAGTTAGTTGAATTAAACAAGCTCCTCTACACTAGAGCTGTGAAACGGGCCAACCCCTCGAGTCTAAGGGACATTTAGTCGTCCCAAAGGGGGTTTGGAGGCCCAAGGCCACCACCCAAGAATCAAGATTCAAACTACAGTGTAATTTTACACGAGGCCAACCCATTTTCGTTTTGCAAAATCCCAGCCTGCCCTGACCTGAAAAACGGGATGGGCTTTAAATTTACAGCTATCGAGAAATATATTGCTCTTATAATAGTACCGTTTTTTATGGATGTGTTATAAACTTATTTTGCTGGTTACAAGTAATGTTGTGTAATTTTGATGTCTCAGCTTTAGCGGGACTCCGAGTTGGTTATGGAGCATTTCCATTGAGCATGATCGAGTACCTATGGAGGGCCAAGCAACCGTATAACGTCTCCGTTGCCGCAGAGATTGCTGCATGTGCAGCATTAGAGAATCCAACCTATCTAGAGGTACACTGTGAGCAAAATATGTCTCGGCTTTGGATACTATTATATAATGGACAATTACTAATATACGTTTGAAGTTTAGCCTAATTTCAAAAATTCCTCTCTAGGTTTTAAAAATACAAAAAAAATGCATTTCATGTTCAAATCTGCATTACATTCTGGGCCTGCCTTGCCTTCATTACAATTTACAAACAATCCTAACTTCTCATCCTACATTTTTTTACAATTATTTCCTTCGACATTTCTATATATTAGAAATAATAGCCCGACAAACAGACTGGGTTGTGTAAAATATATTGTCGACATCAACAAATTCATACAGAATTTGTAGTTGTCAAAATCAGTTGGGTCATTCTTATAATTACTACAAACCTAAAGATCAAATTTTGTAATTGTCCTTATACAATACAAGTATAGACATGTATTTAAAACACTGGGCAGTGCCATATTCTATACTGTATTTGGTTATTTCCAGAATGTGAAAGTAGCTTTGGTTCAAGAACGGGAGAGGCTTTTCAAACTATTGAAAGAAGTACCATTCCTGAATCCGTACCCGAGCTACTCTAATTTCATACTTTGCGAGGTCACTTCCGGAAAGGATGCTAAGAAGTTGAAGGTACAAAAACTTGTTTCCATCGTTTGTTGATATTTTTATTTCTTTTTGTCTTTGCTCGAAACACTTATTTACATGTAGTGAAAACACACTTTTAACAGGACGACCTTGCGAAAATGGGCGTTATGATTCGTCACTACAGCAATAAAGAATTAGCTGGTTATGTTCGTGTCTCTGTGGGCAAGCCAGAGCATACAGATGCTTTAATGAAGAGTCTCGACCGCCTTTACTAAACTTTTTTCCGGGTGAAGACTAAGTAAATTAAGACAGATATGAGTAGACTTAAATTAAGACAGATATGAGTTTTTTTTATTTGAAGAATAATTATATATTGCAATCAAAAGCACATGTATTCAGTATTCTCATCAATATCAATATGATTTGCTCTTTATTTGTCCTAATAAGGAATTTCTTCTGCAACCCAAAGTTCATGTGCCAATAATTTTAAATATTAAGCTGTTATTAATAATTGTACTTTCCTATTATTGTAGGTATAACATAAATAAATAAATTTTCAAATCATGAACTTACGGTATACAAGATGTCAAAATTATCAACACTAACCTAAAAATCATAAAAAGTAGTAATAACTTGATAAAAATCATACAAAGTAATAACTTGGGTAGGGGTGGGAATGAGTCAGGCTACCCGACAGGGGCCTATGGCTCGGCCTACAAAAGCTCGGGCTCGGCTCAGTCCGTTTAATAAACAAGTCAAACTCAAGCTTTTTTAAAAGCTCGTTTATATAAACAGGCCGAGCTTGAGCTTTCTTTTAAGCCTTTGAAGCCTAGCAGCCGGACTATCTAATATATATATATATATATATAATTCATAAAGTACTTCATATATAAATATTTAATAAGCTTATAAATTATAATATATAAATATATTAATAAGGTATTTATCTAAATTAATGAAAAAATACAATTCATTTAGTTGCAATTTTTTAAGTACTTATTAATATATATATTGTTAAAAAAATTATGATTGAAAAGTGAAATAAATTATTTTATATTGGTTGGAGAATATTTTGAACTTCTTTTTATTTATGAGAGGTTGTTTATTTGTTTTATTATTATTATTAATTACTTAAAATTAAAAATAATTTTATGAAATGAATTAAATATAAGCAAATTTAATTAAAATATTTTTCATTGAATTTTTGACTAATCATTGAATCGGGTTGAAGTTCAAATTGTATTTAAAAAGACTTATAAAAGGCTTTCAGGCTGAGCCTATTTATTTGAAAGGCTCGGGCCGAGCCTTTATAAAAAGCCTATAACAGGTAATAGGCCAAGCTCAAGTCTAAAAATTTCACATCAGGCCCAGGCCTATCTAAGTAAAGTCCGGCTCGGCTCGGCTCGTTCCCACCCCTAAACTTGGGTATACAAGATCGTCAACATTAATACTGACCTAAAAATCATAAAAAGTAGTAATAACTTGATCGAACTCCATTGACGGGATGTCTGCTTAAGATCATATATAAATTTTGTTTATTTTTATTTGCAAACCACTGACCTGACTTTGGATCTTCAGATACAAAGTTACGTGGTTGCACCATATACAGTTAATCGTTTCTTCAATATCACCATTGAGAAACGCAATCTTAACATAAATCTAAATATCTAATGTAGCTTCAAATCAAAATGAGCCACAAATGTCATAATAGTTCTAAACGAGTCTATTGAAGAAACTCGAGAGAAAATCTCTTTGTAGTATATGCCATCTCTTTGAGTGAAACCTAATTTAGCGACAAATTTTATATATTTCGATATTGCTTATAGAATTCCTTTTGGTTTTAAATATCCATTTATAACCAATGTGTTTCTCACCTTAAGGCAATTCTACTAGCTAGATCCTAAACGACATTATCACTTATAGACTTCATCTCATCATTCCGGTCATTAATCCACTTTTGAGAGTTAGGACATGCATTGCATGGCTTGATCAAATAGGTCATCCTCAACTAAATTAATGACATCCTCATGTTTCTGGAGAAATACAACATAATCATACGATTAATTATTCTCTCTAGTAGATCTTATTAATGACACTTCTTGAAATTGTTGAGCTTGTAGTGACAGAGAATTGTTAAAGGCAAAAAAAATACCTCTCGAATGTGATGATCATCAGGGACTGTAAACTGACTTGATCAGTTTACGCCGATATTTGCATTTTTCAAATCTTTTATTGTACTGTCACCGACTTACAACTTTTGAAAGTGTATCGTATATCTTATCTCCAATCAACGTGATCCACGCCTAAAAGGTACATGAAAATATAACGCAAGATATGATCCTCGAATCCAACGATAATTGATAATATATACATTAGGGTTGACATGAATCTGTTAAGTTGCATGATGTTTTTGCAAATCATATTTTTTAAGGACTATCATCGCTAACTGCCTAACTGCGTGTTATATACTACACGCAAAAATATACAGTTAATATATTTTGAACTGAACTGAAACGATCCGAACTCAACTGAACTGAACTTAAACGAACTGAAATTAAGTTCAAAAGAACAAGTCCTTAGTTGTGTGAGCCCAACAACCCACACATACATCATCGAATTAGCCCTGGCTATTTTTATTTGCTCGTCCAAAGGAATTTTTGTGCAACCCATATTTCATGTGCCAATAATTGTTCTTATAAATATTAAGCTGCTATTAATTAATAATTGTGTACTTACCTAATATTATAGGTATAACATAAATAAATAATTTTTCAAATCAGATGAGATGCTTCTGTGTTGAGTTCTTGATTCTGTCGGAAATCGGAATAATATCCGCGACACAGCTCAAGGAGTAACTTCAGAGCGACACCTGCTACCCAGACCGCGAACAAAAGCGCACCACCAAAGTCACGGCAAAAAAACAAGGCCGCCTCGATCAGCATCATCGAGCCGCAGTCCAAGAAGCCAGAGTTACAATTGAAACTTAGGATATTTTACGTGATGCACATATATATACATGCATATTAATTGGTATTTTACTTTGGAGATAATTGACAATCAAATTAGTTAGTAGGAGTATATTTATTTATTTCCTTTTATATAGGGAGTACTCCGTATATATTTATTCATGGAAGCGTTTTAAGGCTACCATGTATATCTTGTGCTTCTATAATTCTATTTCTTGTTTCTACTTCATATTCGAATCATAATTTAACATTATTAAGGCAGATATATGAATATTTTTATTTTGAAGAATAATCTTTATTGATTTTGGATGTACAATATCAAAACCCACACGCATTCTCATCACTATGATTTGCTCTTCTTTTTCATGTTGCTTGTCCCAAGGAATTTTTTCAAAGTTTCCTGATTAGAATAATGATTAATTAAAGTCGACCCACACTTTGTCTTTAACAACTCAAACTTCATGTGCCAAGATTTGTAATATTGCGGGTCACATACTTTGACTTATTTACCCACTTTACTGACCAAATTAGGTTGACTTCAACAGGAGAAAAAACTTGATTTGATGTGTTAGTTTGGCGATAATTATTTGAGTGATTGTAATAAACAGTAACCTTTATTTATGTCATTGAAATCTAAGTATAATTATCGTATACTTCTTATGCGATAATTATGTTTGTGATTGTAATAGAACAGTAATCTTTATTTGTATGATTGTAAAAATCAAAGAGTAATTTTACTTCTTATGTCCAGATGAATAGTCAATGAATAGTCATATTTCTTAGAAAAAGCAAGAGTCCCTTTCCAACATATACCCGTTAACCAGAAGCAAGCAACCTACCTTAAAAGTAAAAACCACTGACCACTGTCGGCTCATAGCCTCAGACACATCTGTATTCTGTAATCTGTACAAAGAATTTTTTACTCATTCCCCCCTTCTTAATTACTTACAAACCCCATTAATTAATCTTCAAAATCCTTTCTTTGTCCCACGAATTAACTAAACTCAAATGATCCCTTCTGCTCCACCTTCATCCGACCACCACCACCGCCGCAAGAAAAAACGCACTGTCATCCTCGGGAAAACCCTCCTGCTGTCCGTGAGACCCCTTCTCTTGTGTTTCACCATTTTAACCCTCCTCATCTTTCTGATATCCCACATAGCCCCCTTCACTTCTTCGCCCTTTCACTTCTGCCCCATCTTGGTAGTTCCTCTGCTTTCGTCCTCTGCCAAATCACTCCAAGATTTCACCAATTTCGTGTTCCCCCTGAAATTGGAGAACCGGGTTTTGTACCCGGATCACGTCCTGCTTCTGGTGACCGGTGACGTCATCAACGATCTCGAATGCGTGTATTTCAGCAAGAACGAAAAAAACCTCTCTGTGCAAAGAGTGTTGTCTGTGGATGTGTACGATCGGTTCAAGTCGATCGTAAGGTGCCCGATTCCGGCATCCCCCGAGTACTCGCCTCGCGCGAATTTGAGGTGGGCTGGTTCTAAAAATTGGATCTTTGAGGGTTTGAATAGTAATAGTAATAATGTGAATTGTTGTTCTTGGGAAAATGTGGTGTATGAGGCTGTGTTGGAAGAAGGAGGAGGCAATGTGGCAGTGTTTGTCAAGGGCTTGAATTTGAGGCCCGATCGCTTCTCCGATCCCCGACACTTCACTTGCCATTTCGGGCTCGGAAAATCGAGCAATTATACGCTCCGAACAACGGCCTTGACTGCTGCTCAAGAAATCGTGAGGTGCCCTGTGCCTCAATCCTTCCGGAACAATCCCGACAAAATCCGAGTGACTGTCGGGTTCAGGCGAAACTATCACGACAGGTCGCGGGGCCCGGTTCTTACACCTTCCGTGGCGGAAGTGTTTGCCAAAACAAGAAAGAAGAATGCGAAAGAAAAACACAAGCTATGTGTCTGCACGATGGTGCGAAACCAGGCGTCCTCGATTCGTGAGTGGATTATGTACCACTCTTGGCTCGGAGTCGAGAGGTGGTTCGTATACGACAACAACAGCGACGACGGGCTCGAGAAAATAATCCGAAATCTCGATCAGGAAAATTACAACGTCACGAGGCACGTTTGGCCCTGGATCAAGACTCAAGAAGCCGGCTTCTCGCACTGCGCTCTGAGAGCGAAAGGCGAGTGCGATTGGGTTTCGTTCATGGACGTGGACGAGTTTTTCTACTTCCCCTATTCGGCTCGCTCGATCCGAAACTCGCTCGAGATTCTAGTGTCGAACATCTCGAGAAACGTGGGTGAGATCAGAACGCACTGCCGTAGTTTCGGGCCTTCCGGGCTGAGCTCGCGGCCCCCACAGGGGGTCACGGTCGGGTACACTTGTCGGCTCGAGGGCACAGAGAGGCACAAATCCATCATCAGGCCCGAAGCGCTGGATCCGGGCCTAGTGAACGTTGTGCACCATTTTCGTTTGAAGGAAGGGTTCGAGTACTTGAACTTGCCTGAAAACAGTGTTGTGATCAATCACTACAAGTACCAAGTGTGGGAGGTTTTCAGGGCGAAGTTTTACAGAAGAGTGGCAACTTACGTTGCGGATTGGAGAGAGAGTCATAACATAGGGTCGAAGGATCGAGCCCCTGGTTTGGGGACGAATGCTGTGGAGCCGCCTGATTGGTCGCAATGGTTTTGCGAGGTATGGGACACTGGGCTCAGGGATTTCGTGCTGTCGAATTTGGTTGATCTTTCGACGGGTTTGTTGCCGTGGGAGGGGAAGTAAGGCTTGATTTTAGGCTACACAGATTAGTTAATTTATCATTGATTTCATTTCCACTTATTTTTTTGTTTATGAGAGGATGATACCACAGCAATAGGTTCTCCAGATACAGATACTAATTAAACTCATTGTTTGTACGTTCATATAATCAAAATATATACATTTTGTGTACTTTTATTTAAATCATTACTTTTATTTAAATCATTTTAAATACAGTATTCTATTGTCGGTTTATTAGTTCAATTTAGGATTCAAAATTTTATTTAACTCATTTTACCTTCACTATTCTATTGTCTGTTTATACGTGGCTCGATAGTTCTAATATAAGAGTCAAATCATATCTGAGTCAAAAATTTTAAGATACACTTATAAATATTGTTTATTTTTATGTTAATCGAAAAATCGCATTTCTTTAATGTTAACATAGTTTCTGTAATGTTTAACCTAAAATTATAAATAAAGAAATTATTAAAAAAAGAAATAATTATAAATATTGTTTATTTTTATGTTAATCGAAAATCGCATTTCTTTAATGTTAACATAGTTTCTGTAATGTTTAACCTAAAATTATAAATAAAGAAATTATTAAAAAAAGAAATAATTGAAAGTTCAATATCTAAAGAAAAAAAATTGGATTATTTTTAAGAAACGTAACTATCTAATGCTGGAGTTGTGGATGTGAGTATTTGTTTTTTCAAATCTTTTCTGTACCTGGTACAGTCACTGAAATTTTATTTACAACTTTTGAAAGTGTATCGTCTATCTTATCTCCAATCAATGTGATCCACGCCTACAAGAGTACATGAAAATATAATGCAAAGTATGATACTCGAATCTGACAATACTTGAAGAAGGATAAAGTCATAAAGATACCTGGTCAGAAGTAGTGAATCCTCTAATCATATCACCACCAATTATTGCGATTCCTTTATTATCAATAGGTTGCAAGATAACCGCCTAAAGAAAAACACGACGACATTTCATATGAGATGAGGAGAATGATTAAGAAAATAATAAAATGTAAAGAAAAAATAAAGTGGGGTGTAACTATGTTTGAAAACAAATTTGTGTAGAATACAAGAGAAAACCCCAGGGGATAAATTAGAGAGAGATGTAACTTTTTCCGAAATACCTGTGTATTAGAAGGTAGAAATGGAAGCTCAGACTTCCCAGGATAAAGAGACAAATTTGCCAAGTAACTTTCTGAGAAATTCAGATAGAAACATAATTTTTGTATTAAAATTAAATTGAACTTGCCTGATAAAAATTTAGCTTTGTGTTCTACAAAAAAATAAAATATAAAAAGAACTCACGTGATCCTGATTTCGCGACACCCTTATAAAGTGATCCTTTCATAAATTTGTCAGCATCCACGACCATTGGCTTCCCACCTCCATTGGAGTCGGACACGTAAGCATAACCTATTTGCATAATGCAGATACCATCGTAAATGACAACAAGAGACCTGCAGCACGTGATATTCGAAAGAGACTCCCATGCCCTGATAATCAATCGGTAAGAAACATTAAAATGAGGACTGTATTTCTAGAAATGTTAGTAAATGATTTTTTTTTTCACTTTGAATTTTTAAATAATGTGAAAGGAATGACAGATATTTAACTTCGACAAAAATACTACAAATAAGAAAAGTGAAGATACCTAAGTAAAAAAGTTAATTAAAAAGTGCCCTCAAGGTTAACCCCTCAATTTTAACACTAGATCACACTTTAGGAGAAATTTCTCATTTTTAAACGGTAGCTGCTTTCTTTTATTTTGTACTATGTACTTAGATCAATCCTCAATAGTATCATCCCATAATTCAATATGTACAATCTCATTAGTAATGGTTGGAAGCACGAGAAACAAATCAAGGAATCTGATATATATATATATATATATATATATATATATATATATATATATATATATATATATATATATATATATATATATATATATATATATATATATACACAAGTGGAATTGTGGAATTAGAGTGATACCAGATTAACTCAGAAACGACAGGATCAGGAAGGTCATGGTATACTCTTTGACATTCCACCCCAATGGGGGCCTGAGATTTTAACAAGAAATTACTTTTTGAGACTGAAAAAATACGAAACTCTAAGACAGTATCCTAAAGCAGATAGCACAAAATAGAAGAGACTACTATATAATTCCTCACCACAGAGACAACAGACTTGGGCCGAATCGAAAGCCAGACGAGCCCATTCAAAATATTAGTAACCGCCAAACCAAGTGTCAGTAAATCCGCTCTGGATTGCACACTGCCAAATCATAGCAGAAGGGGCATAGGTCATTGCACAGAATACTGAAACCTCTATACAATAATCGACAATGATAAAGTCAGCAATATAATTCTTGTACAATATAGTAGGCTGGAGCCTTTTAGATAATTATTTACAATTCCTTTTAGATAAAACTCTGTAGTTAATTTACACAGATGGAAATGTATTCATTGCCCAAAGCTGATTGATATACCTGCTGGCGTCAGCAACGGGGGCAATGCCGGAAAATGAACGGTTGAAGAGCACCGCCAGCAGAGAAATGCCGCCGACGTATATCGGCAAGCTCCGAACGACGTCGTCGTTTCTGGAGACCCAGTGCGCCACCCATTCCCTATTGGGCTTCGTGCCTCTCTTCAATTATCAACAGAAATCTCAGCCCAGCAATTGGAGAAGGAGAAAAGGATTGACTGAAAATCGAGTATAGTCTTTACCTGCGGGTCGAGAGAAACCCTAATTGCACGCCGGCCGGATGTGAAACGGCGTCGTGGAGGGTTTAAAGGGACAACCGAAAGTAGTAGGATTCCCGCCTCCATCCACAACTAATTTTGCAAACCCAAGCAAACTTCGTCAAGCATATAGTCTACAAAACATTTCGTCCCAAAAATTATTTTTTATTTAAGTAATTTTACAGAGGACAAATTATTTATACATTTTATATTTATTTTTTTAATTAAAAAAAAACAGTGTATAAATAATAAAAATAGAGGATGTACTAAATAAATAAAAATTACTCAAAATTTTGAAAAGGGCAAGAAAAATAATTAGTGTAAGAGAGATTTTTTTTTTATTTTATCATCTTAAAACACTTTTATTTACAAAATAACTACTTTTTCATCTAATTTTTTGTTTAATTACAAATCAATATCAATTATACCTTATTATATATTATTTCACAAAAAAAAATCTTAAACTACCTAAAATGTTCCCTTAACAAACGTTGGTGGGAAGGAGTATATAGTGCGTGTGTTTTATTTATTTAATGAGTTTTTAATTATTGAATTTAATGATTTATGTAATTTTTTAATGAATATTTTATATAAGTAAAAAACATATTTAAGTCTATTTTACAAGTTTTTGATAAATCGAAAATGATTAATCAAGCGATTGTAATCAGTGGCGGATCCACCGGAGCTTAGGAGGGATTAAGTCCCTATTTCCTTTAAAAAAATTACAAATATTTTTTTGAAAAAAAGAATGTATTTTTTTATGTTTATCTCCTCCTAATAATATATATATATATTACATATAAAATATCTCAGCTCCTCATGCTCGTTTTTCTCTAAGACTACCCACAATGGAGTAGTTGAAAAAACTTTTTCAACCGTTGAATACACACAATGAGAGTTTAACTTGTTTGTTGAATCCATTTGGCTTTTTGCATGTTGAAATTTTTCAACAGCCGTGAAAAAGAATTTGGGTGAGACTCAATAAATTATTGAATAAAAACAATGGTAAAAACTTATTGTATTGAATTATTTTAATGGTAAAAGAAAATAAAAAGATGAAATAAAAGTGGTGGGGTAGGGTGTTGAATTTTATTAAACAAAACTATTGTAGAGTATAAAAGTTAGAATGTGTGTTGAATGATTAGGTGGAAGAAAGAGAAGATGATGTGAAGTAATAAAGTAAGGTGTTGAATGTTGAAACGATTGTAAATAGTCTAACTCCGCTCTTGATTGTAACGTGTGATCTTTTAGTGTGTGAGAGACTATTTCTAGTGATAAGAACGAAATCCCTTGTTACATTACATGTTTATAGTAAGATAGCTAGGTTGCAACATGTTTTTTTCTAAATTCTAATCATATCATTAGCCAAAAAATGCATGCATTGGATTGGAGTGCTATTTATTAGTTGTTCATCGGTCACCAATATTTTAGGCATAACGTTATTCTCCAACATTTTTTTGGAGTGTTTCATTCACCTTTTGAAAATAAGAAGTCATCTTTTGTCATACTATTTTTTCATTTTTTTTATGACATACCTAGACTAATACTCTTTAAACTCTTTAAAAATTATACTATATTACATTTTAACTTTAAATTACAAAATTATTCTTACATTATTTATTTAATTTTAATATATATTTTTACATGTACAATTTTTATAAAAAAATAAATTTAAAAATAACATTTTTTAATTTATATATATTAATCAAAATGTGCATCTTAAACCAAACAAGTTCCAATACACTCCACATTCACACTTTTCTTTGAAAATTATCCCAACAATATTTCATAATTATAAAAATATTAGTACTACAGTATAAATACAAATATACATTAGTACTACACTACTACTATATAGTTTTGTAATTTAATGTTGAATGTGAAAGAAGATATTAGTGGGGTCGTATCGGCCCTTATCCGCTCAAATCCCATCCCCTTGCTGACAATTTAAAAACTCCGATCCAGACGAAACAAAGCCGTCCTATATATAGATACCTGAGAATATTCCATTTTCACGGTGGAAAATCCACTCGTGCATCCCCACTATTTATTTTATTTCAACTAATATGTCGAGCTTAATTAAAAATTCATTTTCCTTTAAATCTTTTATCAATAGAATAAAATTTCACTCATCGGCCGTGTTAAAAAGTGTAGATCTTAATTCATGTATTCAATGAATTTATATAATTATAATTATTAAATAATAGTATTTAAAAAGGTCAAATAATTTTTTTATATAGAAAACCTATAAAAATGAGTCTTATACCGTAAAAAGAAGAGACTATAACATTATTTAAGTGTTTGAATGAACTTATTTAATAACTTACATAAAAGAAATTGAAAAATAATTGAGCAAAGATAATGATAAATTAATAATCAGGGTAAATGTTAATAAAGTTAGCATTTTGAGGATATTTTTGATTTTTATGTCTTGACTCTTGAGTTCGAACTTAAGACTTCTGATTCTCAATTTGAATGCTCAACAACGGAGTTAAAAACCTTTTACATTCTTAAATTACTTGTTAACAAATACTTTGCATTATTTTTTGAACTTTATATGTGGACTTGATTCCAATGTCACTAACTAAAAAAGTGATCACTTTGGCTTTCTGAATAATTGGGATTAGTTGAGGAATTAATCCCGTGTCTGCACCATTTATGGTCTTGGATTATGATTATATATAGTGGGATCAAAAGTTTCTTTTTGGTTACTAGTATAGTTATAAATCAAAAAAATCAAAACTTTGTAATTAGTAGTGTGGTTGTATTGCGTTGATTGGTCCATCAATATATGTCACATTTTTCAAATAATTTAACTATTTTCTTCTTATTGAAGTTTCTTATAAGAAATATTACACACCTTCCCTTTGTTTAATTATAATAGAACTATGTTATTTGCAGTTTATGAAGAAAAAAGTCCTATTCCATTATTTTACGAGAGGATTAAAAAAATGGGTGTAAAATGAAATTGTGTAATACTGTAATCATTTTTGTTAATAATTATTCATGTAATCAAAATCATAATGTCAAACATTAAAAAAATTGAAACATTCAAAACGAGATAGAGAAAAGTATTAGTAGTAGTAGTACTTTTTTCTCAAAATATTATACGAGTACACTCTTTTTTTTGAACTCATAATATATATGAACTCATAATATATAAAATTATATTTTATTATATTTTACTTATAACTACTTTACTTATTAATTTAAAAATATATTTTAACTAATATTATCTAGTAAAAATTTTAAAAAATATTAATTACACTTGTATTAAAAATATATTGAATATAGATTTTTTTGAACTAAAAGTCTGAGGTAAATTTGATTTTTAATTGAAAATGTAAATGAATTTTAAAAAAAATTGAAAAATTACATTATAAAGTTAAAAATAAAAATATTTAATTATTTTTTAGAGGTGCATAAATTTTAAAGAAATGATTTTTTTGGAATAAAAAAAGTAACTTTTAAAAATAATTTTCTCTAATAAAATAGTGAATAAAGAACAGAAGTAAGTAATAGTAAAAGAAGGAAAAAGAAAAAAATTGATAAATTAATGGTAAAATGGTCAAAAACTAATTTATGCGGATGACATCGATTCCCCCACATTAGAGAATGCGAGCAAACCACGGTGCACCATAAAGCACCAGAATATTTCCCAGCTCGACCTCAGAACCAGATTGATTGGACAATAAATAAATATATAAAAAAAGAAACTCATTGCCACGTCAGCTCAATCACGTTTTACTATAACTTTCTCCATACCTTCATCTTCATTTTCAACCTCATTTCTCTCTCCCAATTGTTCATGGACTGAGCTTCGATTTTCATTGGGTTTTTCAAATTTATTTTATTTTATTTTATTCATCGGCAGCGATGATGCAGGGCAAATGCTCAGAATACTCCGCCGCCGATGACGGCCAATCCTCGGAGATCAGCGCCGCCGCCTGCGATAATGGAGGATTCATGCTGTTTGGGGTGCGAGTTATGATGGAAGGATCGTTCAGGAAGAGCGTTAGTATGAATAATTTGGCTCAATTTGATCAGCAGCCACATGATTCCACCAATGACGTCGCCGCCGGATATGCTTCCGACGACGTCGTTCATCCCTCCGGCAGGAGCCGCGAGCGGAAAAGAGGTACTAATAGTTATTACGCACGCGTGATTTCGTACGGTTATTTCCCCGTAACAATAGGAGTTAAAATTGAACTAATTTTAACCCAATCGAACGTATGAAAATTTGGGGGAAATTTTGATTGTAGAAAAACATCTGATTTACTGACCTTTATTTTCCTTCAAAATCGTTTTCCAACAGTTTAATTGATTAATTGTGATTATTCTTTCCACTGCTGTAATTTAGATGAATTTGTTGAATTTTGCTTAGGTATTCTTACCTTCAAATTCAACACATTAATTTTTCAGTATTCAGATTTCCGACTTTAGATTTGGGAGTCCTGTTCTATCGAATGAGATAGCTCTTAATATGGATGGGATTTTTGTTGCAGGGGTCCCATGGAGTGAAGAAGAACACAAGCTATTTCTGTTGGGTTTGCAAAAAGTTGGTAAAGGAGATTGGCGAGGGATTTCAAGAAACTACGTGAAAACACGAACACCAACTCAAGTTGCAAGCCATGCTCAGAAGTACTTCCTCCGCCGGAATAACCACAACAGGCGCCGCCGGAGATCTAGTCTCTTTGACATCACAACCGATGCAGTAAGGAATTCCCATTCACAAATATCTTCTAATTTAATTTAGACTTCTGTGAAAAATATATAGTTATTTGTGGTTTGAGTTCATTGCACTTCCTTTATCTGATCTCAATCTATTTTCATATGTTTGAGTAATTGTGTTATCGGATTTAGTTTTGATTTCGACATATCAGCTATCTAATTGTGTTGGCCTTTGGTTGGCACTCATCAGGTCATGAGAGTTTAAGTTCATTGTACTTTGACGAAAATAAAAAAGAGTTATTAGTTGTCCAGTACCTAAAGCTAATAATTTATGGCCCTTCACATTTCTAGCTTTAGTATTTTTTGTGGTTAATTACATAGCATACTCCAAAATCCAGATATCATTTTTAATTACAAATATCCCATCGAACTTTCGATTTTATTTTAATTTATCGGCCTTTTGTCATTTTGTCTATATTAACAGGTTTCTGGATCTGCAATTGAAGACCAAATGAATGAAGAAACCTTACCCCAACCTCCAATAATTCAAGTACAACAACAAAAGACTATAAAAAATCCTGTGGCTATGGCACCTCTAATGGTACCAATCACAAGTGATAGTCTAACACTTGGGCAAATCAACCAGCTCAACAATTCACCCAAGCCCATTAGGCCCATTCCTATTTTACCACTCCCTCCTCCCCCATCTTCCAAAATGGCTAACTTGAACCTAAACAAGACCACCACCATAACCACCAACCTTGACCCTCCGACGTCTCTGTCACTTAACCTGTCGATATCATCGTCTGAATCAAATCAGGAACAACCTCAGCCGTCCAATCAGCAGTCATCTCCCACGAAACATCCGTCGGCTTTCCAAGGGATGCCAGCCGGCTTTAATGGGAGTGGTGGGGATGGCATCATTAGTGTTGCTTGATTGGTAGTAGTGTTTATAGTGGCTATTTGTGCTGTAAAGTGGAAGAATAAGTTTGTGCTCCTTTTCTTTTATGTATGTATGTATGTATGTAATATTATTGACTACTATTTCAAAAGGAAAAAACAAAAAAAGATTGGGGTTGTAAAAGTTAGAAAGGTGTGTTATCTGGTAGGTTTGATTAGATAATGTATTGATGGATGATATCTTATTGTACAGGAAAAGTTTTCATTTCCAGTCATTTCTGTGTGGTTGCTTGCCTTTAGTTAAATTACTTAATGGGATTCATGTGGGGTTAGTTTATTTAAGTTCTCATATCATTATATGCATGTTACTTGTACTTATGTAACCCCCTGTTGTCCTAAAAAAACATAAACCAAAGGTATCTCTATCTTTATACAAAGAATATATCAGCCAAGAATATCGTATTCCTCGTTTTTGAGACTTTTACTTGTACTGTACTTGATTAGATTTTGAATCGGATACAGTGTTTGGTGGCGTAGATCATACAATCTCACGTGTAGAGTACCAGTGCAAGAGAGAGTTCTTACCGTTGCATCTCACAAGTTTACATCATTTTTCAAATTTAACAAATAATTTCAATTGGCAGTTGTTATAGAGAAATCTTGTTTCCCATGGATTGGTTCTATCAAGCCGAACATCTCATTTTTTTGGATGGATGGTGATTCCAAGTGATATAGCTCGAACGTTTTAATGGATATTAGGCTAACCAGAGTGCTCACGCCCGCTCGATCATTTTGCTTTACAGATCTCTCGTACAGCACAACCAAATAAAATGAAAGAGAAAATCTTCAGTTAATGAAGAGAGCTTGATCATGTGCACTAGGGCTGGAAGTTCGGTTAATCAAAACCGAACCGAACCGAATGACCGGTTAACCGAACCGAAAAATGACGAAAATGACTAACCAAAACCGAACCGAATAATTTATTGGATAACCAATAACCGAACCGATTTTTTCGGTTCGGTTATCGGTTAACCAAAAAACCGATTAGAAAAAAAGTAAGTTGATTTTAAAAAGAATATCGTTGAAAAAAAAGAAAAAAAAATTAAAATATAAACAAATTTAAACTAAAATCCAACTTATTCAACCTAACATGTATAAATCCAACAAAATACAAAAAGTCCGAAATAAGTAAGAAAGTGTTGTCATACAATCGTCCTTAAGGATATATATAGTATGTAATATATATAATATATTTCGGTTATTCGGTTTTTAACGATCGGTTATCGGGTTAACCGATAACCGAATATATAAAAAAATTCCTACCGATAACCGAACCGAAAACCGAATTTTTTATATTTGGTTAACCAAAAACCGAAATTTTCGGTTCGGTTTTGATTTTAACCGATAACCAAAACCGGAATTCCCACCCCTAATGTGCACTATAAATAACATCTTTAACAAAATAGAATAAGAAACATGAATAGGGGCTTATATGTAATATTTCATAATACAAAAAAGAGATACTCCCTCTATCCCTTAAAACAATGCATACTTTCCTTTTTAGTCCATCCCTTAAAACAGTGCACATTCCATAAATGGAATGTCTTTTCACAACTTTATCATCTCAATACACATTTATTTACTCTTATACCACTACTTTTTCAACTAACTACTTTATTACTTACCCATCAATACCTATTATACCCCTATTTTATATTATAAAACACATAAAAAATCACTTTTTCTTAATCTACGCACAACTTTCTCTATGCACTATGTTGAGGGATGGATGAGTATTTGCCAAGCAAGAGCATAATCGAGTGGTAAAAAATGTGATAATATGAATGCAATTCTTTCGAAGTATTGACTTTCTCTCATGAATGTCTGGTACTATATGTGGAGTGTAGTTTTTCGTTTCTCTTATTGAAAAAAGAGAGATATATCTTACGAATTATTGTTCACCCCAAATAATTAACCTACGTGATTTGATGATTATCAAAAAACAAAGGACCAAAATATAATAAGAACATCAATCGGGGCCTTATTTGTAATATTCCATAATACAGAAAGAGAGATCTACGAATTTTCCATTAACCCCAAAGATTTACACATCCGAGAAGAAGGATCAACAGCAGCGAAGATGCTTCTCACCTACAACCCGCCGTTGATTCTACCTCTCGTATCCATCTTATTCATTGTGTTTTCCTCCGCACGTTTTTCGCTTGCTCATAATTCGTGAGTCAATTTTTTCGTTTCTTCTTTTAATTTTTGTATCCAGTAGAGTTCCTAATTTTTTTCTGATTTTTTGTAATAATAATTGTTGAAATTGCAGAGAAATAAATGAAATCAGAGGAAGAACCCTAATGGGTTTTAAAGAGACACCCGGTGGTGGAAATCTCACCTTTGATTGCTCTCCTTCGGGCCCTTGCATACCCTGTTATAGCTCTGAAAAGGTGTCTTTTTTTCTTCTTCTTCTAATCGTGTTAGATTTGGTTGAATATTTATTTGTTATGTTGTGCCTTTTGATTATCGGTTACTTGGATTTGATTCGAATATTGTAATTTCAACTAAAACGATGTTTAATAGTTATTAGTTATATAAGTAAAATTCTCACACGATCAAATTTGTTGTTCTTTGTTAGAGTGATGAAAAGTATAGGTGTGGTGAAACGGGATATCGCATTCGTTTGAAATGTGTTTCCTCCGGGTCTGTTTCAAAGGATACGAAAAAACCAGAAACACGAAAAAAAAGATCTACTCTTGAGGGTAGGGGTCTTGGTGCCAATCAGCTTGATGGGGATTCAACTCTACGTTCAAGAAGGCAAAGAATATTACTCGCAGGCTCTGCCAAATCAAAAGGTGGATCGGGTACTTATGTCTCTTACAGAAGCTGTATACCTGCAGTGAATGAAGAAAAATTGTCGGTGCTAGGTTTTGAGGTTAGTTCATACTGTTATATCCCTTAATTAGATTTTGCGGTCATTGGTTAAAAGTTCAACTTTTATATTTTGTAGGACAATTAGTCTTATGAAATAACATAAGGGTCTAATCATCCAATTGGAATTGCTGTCCTTTCATAATAAGGTGGGGATTAAATAAATCATATGTGAACTGGGGCTGGTATAATCAGATGAGGAATAAGGGTATTCTAGTTAGAGATATAGAGTTTTGAGTATAAGCAGGCGAGAAAAATGATTATTTACCAACAAATTTCTTTTCGGTGTTTGTGGCAGTTTAGTTTTCCATATTTGCCAGGGTTGAAATTGCCCCTAGATTTATTGTTGGCTTGTTGCCCTGTTAGCAGAGATTTCAATCGTTCACATGGATAACATAAAAAATCTGACATAAATATTTGACTTTGAAAAGTTTATAGATTGATCAAGAAAGGTTCTCAGCTTGAAAGAACACTTATATATAGGAAAGCTATAAAGGATACTGTTGCAAGTTGAGTGGAGACAGAAGATAAACCGAGTTATGTAGTGAAACTAAGATTCTCGTGTGTACTTTAAGTCGATGTTGAGTTTGCTGAATGGAATTGGTGTAGACCTAAAAAGTAAGAATTTCCCAGAAGTAAATGTTATTCTGTTCTTGACTAGTTACGAAAATCAGAGTGAGAGTGAAGTAATAGTGATGATTTGTGTCCGCAAGAATGGATGAATTTATAATGTACACATAATGGGATGTGACTTGTGCGTGAAACTAGAAAGTTACAATGTACACATGGACTAGATAACAGTTCAAGATTTTTGAAAATTATTGAAATTTTTTGTTTCTTGTGACATTAGAGTAGAGATAATAAGCCTTAATAAAATACACTTTGCACCTATTATTACCTATTTGCATGAAGGATAACGGTCGGTCTGAGTTTTTTTTACCCGTTTGGCCTTACATTTGCACGAGACATCTATTACTTCATTTTGCTGAGTCGAATGATGCAATTTAGAGATGTGAATCTTCTATGGTCTAACATAAGATGCTTTATTTACATGGAATTGAGTTTTACGTTGATGCCTGCATAACATGATTAACATTATACACTCAATTTGCATACCGGTAATAATATTTCTATTAGGTGCTTAAAAAACCTTTTTCTAAGGCCAGCCGTGTCAGCATTTCACTCTACAAACCATAGTATTTTTATCCCTCTCCGACTGAATGCTATATATTTGGTCAAATAGTCAAATCATAATGGCATTGTTTTACATCTAAAATCGAATTTTATTCACAAAGTTCATGCTCATGTAATGGCTTTCCTTTACGTGCAGTCACTTATGTTGGCTTTGCTGGTAAGCAGCGGTTCCTTCATATACTTCCGACGAAGGCGAAGTAGTGCTACAACAAGTGGAGCACCAGTGAGGCTCCAAACAACTAATACTCGGTTCTAAAATCTACACTACAATGATTACACAACTTAATAGAAACCATTTTTTTCCTTCTCAGTTTTTTTTCATCTTTATAGTGTGTTGTATAAACCATTACTAGAATCAGTATTCTGATTAATTGTTATTTTTGCCAATCAAATATTTTCTGTAGATTGTGCAATTATTTTCATTTCTCACAATATTTTAGTAAGTGTGGAGTGGATGTTGGTTGGTGATTTTGTATATGGATTGTTGTCACTTGAATTTTGAAGGTCCCATATTTGTTGTTTTGATTGAATTTTTCGTACTTTCTCCAGTGATTATATTTTTTAACCATACCCAGAAATGCCAGTTAAGAAAATCTCATTAGATTTCAAGGAGATCGACAAATGTGCATACCTTTGGCAAGCTAACCAAGAATCTGATAACCAAAGAAATGGACAATATAGTTGGTGATTTAACTATGCTACAAAACTGCTTTTCTACAACTCAGGAACAATCATATATTACACAGAACATAATATACCACGCCACCATTGCTTCCTCCGTTTGAGAAAATATACGACGACAAATTACCTGATGCCCGCATTTTAACTCCCCAACAAATATCTTGAACACATAACCAAAGTAATAGAGCAAACTCCAAACAAAAAAGAATGATTTTCGACAATAATCCACAAATAACATACTCTCTTCTCTTAAGAAACATCTACAGTAGCAGGACTGCAAGCGTGTATTACCGACAGCTGTCTGGGTTGTTGATGAGTTCACAAAAAATAATCTGGAGTCTTGCGAGTAGTATCAGGCTCAATCTGGCGTGGGGCCGGGTCGAACTGGAGGAAATTCTGCTCCATATTTTCACCAATCTCAAGTATTGCAGCCATGTTCCCACAGCGGTAACAGTAGTTTGGAGCACTAAAAACTGTGACCACGTTCTTCTCCTGAACATACAGATGGAAGCAATAGATGAGTAATGTTTGATTGTTTGGAGTGGACAAGGGTATTTACAAATGTTAACTACCCTTGGGCTTTTTAATCATTTAACAAAGAAAAGGAAGAAAGAAATTATCTTTTAATATTAAAAATATCCACTTGATAAATACGACATTTTACAAAATTGCAGCTATATTGAGTGTTCTTTTGTGTGAAACATTACAAACTAGATTAATATATGTATCCATAAGGGTTGCAAGAACGATACTCAATATAGGAATTGTGGAAGGGTGTGTGACTGTGTGTAATACTTAAGAAAGTTCTTTCATGAATCATAATACTAATAGATGTTTTTATGTGAAAAGTACGACAGTAAATCCATAACTTAAGATTATAGACAAACCTGACACCAGTTGTAACCCTCCATGACAAGCTGGTGTGCTCTTGAAATTAAAGTGAGGCCATTGGTGTGGTTGAATTGAGTAGCTATGTCCTGCCCAAAGGTGTAGCCAGCACCACGTGGCGATATGCCCCAACCACAACGGTCATCTGGGTCGGACCACAAGAGATCACACATTGGTCCTTCGTGTGGGACCTACAAATCCAATAAAAAAAAACGAAATTATCGTAAAATGGATATGACATGACCAAAATCATGTATGCATGCTTCAGGATAGCGACCAAATATAAAACAAGGAAAGTGTAAATAAAACAGGGGAATTTGACACAATATTTTAATGAGGCATAGTTAAGCATATTTGACATGAAAAAAAATTCATTTATACCTCTTGTATACGATCTAAAGCCCGGATATTGTCTAAGGTGTCAAGTGACGGTGAAAGACCCCCATGCAAACAGAAGACCTGCAAGAATGCAATGTAAGGAGGCATTAGAGATAATTTAGATGCAAGTATTCGAAATATGTATCATTATTATCTGCACCTGACTCTCGATAAGTGCGGTTAATGGCAAATAATCAAAAAGATCAGTAAAAAACTTCCAAACATTAGCATTGCCATACTTCCTCAAGCATTCATCATAAAACCCGTACCTGGATTGGGAAGAAATCCATAACTGTCTTGAAGGTCATAAAAAATATATCCATATGAAATTAAAAACATGGAAATTCTTAAAAATATGAGTCAAACGGCAAAGACAATATACACATCTTATGCACTGGCAGTCTAGATCATTCACCAATCTCATTATCTGAATTACAGATTACATATTCTTTTTTTTTTAGAATAATTGGTTTTTTACATCCCAGAAATGATGCTAATTGTGTCACAATATCAATTTTAAATCTTCAACGTTTCATTATATATTATTGTCCTCAGATATTCATGTATCCTAATAACTAAATCAGAGGACAGTATTCGTTAAGCCTATCAAAAGGGAAGTACGCAATCAACTATTAACGATATCAAACCATCACAAGGAGTTAGAACATATCTATTGAGCATAAATTTTTAACATGAATTTACCTGTATCTCTATTGAGCTCAAACTGTTGCATCAAGTTACAGAAATTAATCAGATATATTTTACAAACATTTTTGTTGACACTTAGAATTGTTTTCTACGAAATGTTAAATTTTATATCCTCAACAAATGACTAAAAGTTACTAGAAATATGTGGAATATATAACAAATTTCATTCAGGCTAGAACATTCAAGTTTCTGCTAGCTAAAATACTGACGCACAGCAATTTAATGGTACCACAGTTGCATTGGTGCATGAGGTAGGTTGTGCACAAGTGCATACCTTATTAGGGGGAGACAATAAAAGGGAAAGTCAGTTTCAAATATGAAACCATTGCTTTACAATATTTTTTTTCCCTGTTTAATCCATTTTCAACATCGTCACTCGGAAGGCTTGATTATCTTTTCTTTTCTATTTTTTAATCTTTTTCATTTTGTTTCTTCATTTATCGTATAGGCTGATAGCTACCAACATGCAAAAACCAATGAAAAAGGTGAAATTGGGCGCCTCAATTTAACAGGGTAAGTGTCATTCCATGTGACAGCTTAAAGGCACATTTGTAGGCCTTTAAGCTTAAAGGCACATTTAACAGAAACACACGACCTCAGAGAAGGCAGAGGTCCTTACACTTGAGTGATTTGCCGGCTTTCATGATTTCCCCTAAGGATTGTAATCCTATCTCTATAGCGAACTTTCAGAGCCACCAAAAGAGTGACAGTTTCCACTGAATAGTACCCACGGTCTGCATTAAATAATATTTTGTCAGTGCAATATCAAGGTACTCTAAACAATGCGACACTCAACTTCATGGAGTAAAAACGCTTAGCATTCCATAAAATCTACTGTTAATTGAAGGGATTAATCTAACACAAAATACACTAATCTAACAAAGACAGCAGATAAATGCAGAATTACAACTCAAAAAAAAAAAGCACAAGGCTTAGTAAAATCGTTGACAAATATAATTCAAGGAAACGCCAATTTGAAGTCTTGAGTCAAAAGAGGAAATAATAACAATAATAATAATAGGAACTAGAACAAATATAGGACGTTTCCGAATGTATTTGCCCAAACTATTGCTTTGTCTTCACCATAGACCAATGGAACAGTTGCCATTGAGACTTTCATTATATATTGTAGAGTACATTTAAAGTTATTCAATTATAGTAATTGGTTATTCTAATTAGTATGTTACTAAGTTCAAATATAGAATCGTATCAACACAATGGACAAATTAATACGATGAAAATTAAGTTCTCATAAATTACAAATCTTGACCCAAATTTCTAATTATTTATTACGTATGAAGTGCCAACCATTTGCGTCATTCCATCAAAATGGCAATGGAATCAAAACAACTCATACGACACAATTGATTCGACCCAAATCCACCCCCAACAGTTTCACGACATTTGCTCCACCTGACAGTACTCAAATCCTTAATGCTGAATTCCCAATTGTATCCAGCTCATCTGCCTTCGGGAAACTTAATAATTAATCTACAAAATCTACTGCGAGCACAAACAAAATTATACAAATTTGCTTTCTTTTAACTTCGGTTGAATCGATAAAACTTCTCATATCATAAAAATAATAAGCAGCCACACATACAGATAAATCGATAAACAGCTAATCATAATAAATTTACCAAAAAAAAAAAAAAAACTAAGTGCTGGAAAAATAAATGCAAGCTCACCAACGTAGTCTCCCATGAAGAGGTAATTTGTATCCGGCGGATTGCCTCCGATACGAAAAAGCTCGATCAGATCGTAGAACTGGCCGTGGATATCGCCGCACACAGTAACGGGGCATTTCACCGGCTGCACGTTCCACTCCTCCACCAAAACCGTCCGCGCTTGCTCGCACAAAATCTTCACATCCGCCTCCGACAGCGGCTTACACTCCATCAATTGCTCTATCTGCCTATCCAAATCCCCATGTCCGGGCATTTTATCTATTGAAATAAATAAATAAATAAAAATCCCCCCTCTTTCCGGCTTCAGCTGTATGAATTCTCAGCAACCCGATCTGAAATTTCAACTGGCGAAAACAGGAAATCGATTGGCCGCGCCGATCACCGAGATCTAGATTTGAAAAAAAAAAGGTAAAAAATATTTTTTTTTTCACGAGCTTCGAATTCGGATATTCGTTTCCATTTTCACGAGAATCTAAATTTGAAAAATGATTGCGAAAAATAATTTTTGAGCAATTATTTGAATATAATATTATGTATAATGTGTTTTTTTAGGAACTGAAAGGAAGAAATGGGAAACTCTCTAATGCAATTGTATGTGGACTATATTTCGGGTTAATTTCAGTAATTTTCTGTATTTCGTAAAATAAAATATAATAAAATAAAATACGACGAAGTACGGTATATTACTATTAAAATAAAAGAATAATATCTAAATGAAATTCCTCGCGGTCAAAATCATGAGATCGCACATGCGGCAAAATCGGAATTATTCAAGCCCCTGTGATTGGCGCAGGTCGGAGCTCATCGTTGACTAATTTGTGTGTTGCTGACCAAGAAATCAACGGAATCATTCAACGATTGTTGACTTTGACTTCATTATTTAATAAGGGTAATTTTGGAAAAAAGCATATGTAAGTAATTTATAATTAAATACTTTAGTTTTTCTTAATTATAAGAAAGTGTAATATTTTAAAATTACTCTTTATTGTTAGTAACTATTGAGGCAATTATAGTAATTAATTTACTTTTTTTATAATTATAAAATTTGTAATACCGTGAATAATAATAAAAAAAAAGTTATCTTTAATTTAAAGTGTATTTTACAAAGTTACCGTTAGAACAACCCCAATAGTTTTCTTAAAATGACAAGAGTCATTTTTTATTTGGCAAAAAATGGCAAGTATCGATTGTTATTTTTTAAATTTTACCTCAATAGTTTAAAGATAGCAAGAAATATTTTATTAAATTAAATAATAGTATATTGTTTTTTTTTATGTGATCATATCAACTTAATAGTTTAAATATAGCAAGAGATGTTTTATTAAATTAAATAATAGTATATTGTTTTCTGATATGTGATCATATCAATTTTATAATAAAAAAATGTTATCGAATTTTGAGTGTATGAGGTGGAGGGGTTGTGATGAAATGTTACAAATGGCAAGGGTCATTTTTTGTCGAGGTTGATTTTTTTGGCTTTTGCCATAAAATAGTTATTATCATTTCACTTGGAGATTTGCAAAAAGATTAAGTTGTAAGTGTTATATATTAGTTAAATATCAATCTTTTATCTAATAGTAAAAAAGAATAAACTTACGAAACTACCCTTTAATTTCCTTTAATTTATGTTTTACGTCATTACAAAAGAATCTAGAAAATCTTAGCTACGCAGAATACTAATCCCGTAGAATCTCATCTTTCCATTAATATTAAAATTACCCTAACACAGAATAGGTATTTTCTCATAAATCTCGCTTCGAAATGGGAAAATCGAAGATAGTTTTAGGAGCTCACCATCGGCGTAAGAAGATCAAAATCAATTGCGCCGAGAGATCGGTTAAATTTCGCTAGCTCCTGTGGCGAATATATAGTCCTCCGGCGGGGAACTACTACTTCGGCGTGCTACGACAAGCCAAGTAGTTTTTGCCCAAATCCTTTGTGCAGAAAATTCCCCAGTTTCTGAGTCGTAATACGAAAAATGTTAGTCATGCAATAATTTCATTGAAAGTGCTCGATTTTGAAATTGGTGGAATTAGTCATTTAGCATCACTTGTGTGACATTTGTGTAATTTTGGTTCTTGTTTTGGTAGTTTTAACCATCGTGGACATTTGTTATGTGATGTTTTAGTTATGGAAATCTTCTAAGTGTTGATGGTTCCAAACCCATTCTTGGATCTATGTTTTTTATTTTAGTTATTGAATTTTGATTCCCACATATTTATTTGAATAAGTTTTTTTTGTATGTCAAGTTTGAGTTTTTTGTCCATGTAATTTTTATCAATAAAGCACATTTCGATTGTTGAAGCATAAAAACATCTGTGGGGAGCGTTTCTCCAGAAATGTTTCATACATAGTTCCAGAACTGTTTTAGAAAGCGTCGTCCAACAAAGGCCTGATTTGAAAACGCATTTTGATGTTCAATTTTATATTAACAAATTGGGTGCAACACAATTTAGATCCTGTAATTAGTTTTCAGTTGGTTCTGAACATATTGTTTTTCTGTCTTTTTTTAAAAATAATTAAAAATATTTCATAAGTGAAAGATTATTAAAAATCTTGCACAAAATAAGAGAGATACTAAAAATAAAAGATAAATATTAAAAGATAAAGAATATTAATGACATTTCAATTTTGAAAAAGATACTCAAAATATAATTATGAAAATTTTAGCTACACCAAATTGTGATAAAGAAACATTAAATTTATTTTAATTAACATTAATCAAAAGATTAGTATTTTTATATAATACTTAAAACCAAACTATTTTTTTCCCTAAAAATAGCATTAATAAACCAAAATACTTTTTTTTTAAAATACTTCTTTAATCAATTATCCAAAACCTTGGGGTGCATTTTGTTACGTTCCAAACTTATGTGGTTACTTTTCTAATTACCCCTAATTAGACGTGCGAACCATAATCATAGCTCCACAAAACGAGTGATTCTCATAATAAACCTTTCTCCACCTTCTCCTCAACACAATCTCAAGATCACAAAATGAAAAAATCCCACACCATTCTTCTCCCAAAAACACATACTCTTTTCCATGGCCGAAACCACCTCCCCTCGACGAATCAGACGCCCCGATGACTACACTCGGCTAACAACATCCGAAACCGAACAACAACAACAACAACAACAACAACCTGAGTTTCGACATCTGATATACAACGACCTCCACCACCACCTCCACTCCGCCTACCAGACAATCGACTGGGACCGCATTTGCCTCATCGGCTTAGCCACAATTTCCGTCATGCTTATAGTCGTCACCTTCTTCCCCTTCCTCCAAACGCAGCTCATCCTCGACCAGAAGCTGCAGCACCAGTTCGCCCTCGACTCGCTCGCCATCTCCGAGTTCCGAGCCGAGAGCGATCGGCTGACTGGGAAATGCGAGGCCATCTTCAACATCAGCAACCCCACCGAGAGGAGCGTGTACCACGAGAGCTCTGTGCTCTCGGTTTTCATGGACCACGAGCTGCTGTGGGTCGTCAGGACGGGAGATTTTTTCGTAGATGTAGGGGATAATGTTGTGTTCAACGTGAGCATGAATCGGACTTCGGTTTCTGTGCCTGCTTCGTTTGTGCCGAGCGCGGTGATTGAGAGCCATAATCTGCGTAAGCCCTTACGGTTCAAGGTGAAGTACGATGGGATGGTTAGAGAGGGTCTGGCGGCGTGGGAGGAGGAGCGGGCCCACGTGTATGTGGTTTGTGGTTGGGTTGAGATGGGGTTCGTCGATGATTTTACGCTCAAAGGAGGTCCGGCGAATTGTTCTATAGTGAATTAGTTGTGTGCTTGTATATGTGTGTGTGTATATGTATATATTTTTCTTCTGGTAAATGCTGTAAATAAGTATTGATAGCAAGTAGATTTTGCACACTCTGTAGATTATATGGTACTCCAATTCCGCAAAAGTGCGAAACTTGTCGTCTAACTGCAAAACTCGAGGTTTTGAAATACTCTTATATATATATGATCAAAAACTGAATTCATAATCAATACAGTACATGATAGGAATGTGGATAAGTGAAGAGACAAGAAGCCTTACAATTTTTTCAAAGAACTATCAAACCTTGTAAATACATCCCAATTTGCAAATAGCAAAAGGCAGATTAAATATCATTTTTTTTCTATGAATCTTTTATCAGAGTAATGTACCAAAAAACAAAACCACTATCTACAATAGAATCTTTCAATAAGCTTCGATAGAATCTCGATCAATCGTGTCCATACCTGTTTTCAATTCAAGAGTCGTGTATATAATATTGCAAATTTATTGTTGGCTATTGATTAACGACGATGATTATTTTTATGATCTTCGTTCAAAACCACCGCCAATCTGCATGTGCAGCCATTCTGGTGATGAGCCCCTACCGAACTCCCTTGTGCTTTGAGTACCAAATGCCATGGTAGAAGCATCATCAAACGGCCGCTGACCAAACTGCCCGAATTTATAATGTAAAGTTACAGAACACACATTTAAAAGCATCAGGGGTTCGTGTGCGAAACAGGAAACACTTACATCTTTCGAAGGATATCCATCGATTCCCACTCTAGCATTGACTGCTTCGAGCTTCATGGACAGAAACTGCTGAGACAAAGTCGAACATGATTAGTTGCAACATATACATTTCCATTGAAGGTGTTCAATTACATAATAGGGCTGGTTCTAGTCTACCTCCACCTGGCGTTGTAACGACTGGATGTAATTGATAATCTCGTCGAGCACCAGCGCTTTCCCTATAACCTGAACTAAAACAACGGGCAACACATAAATACGCGCCAAGCTTTATTTTGAAAAACCAAAAACATCGACACTTACTCTATTACATCCGGGAACTAAATCTTGAAGAGCCTTCATCCGCTCGCTGATCTTTTCTCTCCGAGCCTGCACGAGGATCATCGATTTTAACGCTCTATAACTAACAACGATAAGCAACACAAAGAAGAACCTCTTCATTACCCTTTCAGCCAAACTGTGACTGTCAGTGGCTTGGCCTCTTCGAGCCCGAACATGGATGAAGTCTTGCTTCGGCCGATCGACCGAATTACCCTGCCTTATCGATCTTTTTTCACGATTGACATTCGATCCAATGCCCTTCGATCTCTTACTATCATTACCATTACCATTATCATTATCATCATCACCTTCGCTCTGCTTAATCCCAACAATAATTACCCTATTATAAATTAATTAAATTATACTGCATAACATTTAATTAGGGATAATGAAGCTTAATTACCATGGCATTAGTGTTACTATTGCTGTTGCTAGTAGAAGCTCCGCCTCCCTTGGCCACGTCATCTTCTTCGAGGGGCTTCATCGGATTCTGATTTCGGGTCGATCCATGGTCCAGCAACATGGGATCCGAGTCCAGGCCGTACGGCGTCATCGTCGCGGCGGCGTTCATCTGGAACCCGTTCCAGATCTCGGCGAAGTTGTAGATTCCATTTCCGCCGCCGCCGTCGTTCATCATCGCCGGATCCATATTTTTCACGGCGAACGGACGATCATGTGGAGGTTGTTGGGTGCGTACGGTTACGGTACACACTAGCGTACGATAGCTGCTAGCAGGAGTGAGTTCTTCACTCTATTGGGATCAGTTGAAGTCGAGTGAGCTTTTATTGGGCTTATTCCTCTGCAGCTGGCTTACCTACACCCACCCACCCTGATTACTCTTTTTATAATTAGAATTACTTCTAGAAAAATAAAAGTAGGTGATAAAGAATAAAGATACTTATGCTTAATGATTGTTTGGGATTGTGATTTATGAATCAATTTGTGGAAAGGTTAATGATAATGATGGTTTTGTGTTTGTAAATTTGCTTTTTAAAGATCATTTAGACATTGTTTGGGATTGTAATTTATGAATCAATTTGTGGAAAGGTTAATGATAATGATGATTTTGTGTTTGTAAATTTGCTTTTTAAAGATCATTTTGATCATCTCCGATGCTAGTTAGAGATCTCCAATACTAATTAGAGATTTTGAGTTTTGAAGTCATGCCACCTCCAAAATTATTTATTTCTATCTCAAAAATTTATATACCATGCACACTCAATGCATTCTACATTTCTACCTCATAAAGTACATTTTATAACCACAATATCAATTATATATATTAAATTTTATTTATAATCCTTAATTAATTATCAAACTAATATTAAAAATACATCCTCCATGTTTTATTTCTATTTGGTGCAAAACTTCAAACTCATTCATGTCACCCTTCCCACGGTAATTTAAATTTAATTTTTGACCGAGATTTAGAAGTACACTTACTATCTCCACCTGATGCTCTTAGGTCACATTTCAAGTTTTTAAGTTTTTTTTAATGATGACTACTCTACGGTTATAAATTTCTATTTTTTGGTGGTTAGTTTGTATTACTTCTTGCCAAAAGATCAACACACTTTTTTAAGGATAAAAATTAAAATATTATATATACTTTTTAGACCTTTTTAACAAAAAAAAAGTAAAAAAAAAAACATTTTGAAAAGCAAAATAATACTTGTAAATAAAATTTAAAAAGTAAGAAGATAAAATATAAATAAAATTTTATTATAAATTGAAATTTTTTTAATTTGTATTTCATTTTTAAGGTGTATCCATTGTTGTAAGACAATTAAAGGTGTGTCGATTAATTTGAATTTCACAATCATATATATTAATATTGTTAATAATTATTTTACATTTTAGAAGCTGTCATGCCAAACTTTCACTACAGCTCATCAACTTAGTGCAGACAACTAAAATCAAATATAAAGAGGTTTGCCTACTTATCTTGTAATGCCTTCGTCCAATCTTAACCATACAAATTAGTTTTTGATTCTATTCAAGTCCATGATCAATAATTATCTTTCAAGTATATTAAATATTACTTCGTGTTCACGACATATATATGTATATTGAGTCAAAAAATACATTTAATAAATATAAATTATTTATGCAGCCACTTTATTTAATTTTGATAGGATTTTAAAACACTATGTAAATGTTGTAGTTCAATGATTTGATGAGAGATTATGTACTTGCCAACTGCAATTTAAGGATAGATGTTGAAACCACCAATTGACATTGAGGACCCCAAATTGCAGACAATTACAGCTAAGTGTGAGCAACTTGCACCTTTTATAAAATTATGTGTAGTTGCTCACATTTTGGTTTATCAATTTTTGAAACTTTTGTGAACTCCAATAACTGAAATTCAATCAAAAGCATAAAAAATAACACATTAATTTTACTTGTTTCGATCTTGAGCAACTACTACATACTACTATATATTGATGATCACAGTAAAAAGATGATTTTGAAATGTTTTACGAAGCTTAGGAAAGTTCAATAAAGAAGAAAAAACAACAACGTTACACATAAGTCCACGAGTATGATTTGGAACCCTCAATCATCTCACTTTGGGTGAATTACAATCGTTCAATTTGAACAATAATTGAATTGAATACGTCGGATGAGTCTATCCAAAATAATTATTCTTCCTCTAAAATTCTAGTGTCCGAGATAACTCTAATGTCTGTGCATTTTATGAAGCTGGTTCAACATCATCAACCAATGGATCTCAACAAAACTCAACATTTTTACTTGAATTTTGACAAGATTATCAATTTGGTTTAGCAACGTAAACTTCAATCTCGCTCGAGAACACGAAACGAATATGACCCGATGTCCTGAATTGACATCTTCATCAATGAATCAACCAATTTGCTTTGGTCCATTGGAAAACTTCAAATATGGCAATTGAGATTCTTGTTGTTGGAGTGACATCAAATTTTGTCTAGTGCCATAGACGAGCGTATACGGAAATTGTCCTCTTTGGAACCCCCTACCTAATGTGGGCCCACTTAGAATATATATATATATATATTTTTATATATTTTAATTTACTCTCCTACTTTTACTCTCCATTTTACTATTAACAGGCCCAGCCCTACTGAAAAGCCCTAGAAACAATATGGGCCTTTGTTACTGTTGCAGTCTTCTAAGGCGGTGTACTTAGAGCCGGGCCGTCGGACTAATTTTTGAAAAAAAAAATACTACTATACGATAAAAGAGACGCTACAATTAGAGCCTGTTTGGGCGAGCTTATTTAAAATAGCTTATAAGATGTTACATCTTATAAGTTATTTTAAGAGCTGATAAGCTGTTATGTCTTATTTAATAAATAAGTTGTTAAACCGTTTGGATAAAATAGATATATAAACTTATAAGATGTTAATTTGTTTGGCAATTTAAGATATTATATAAATAAAATTATCAAAAATAAATTGTTATATATGAAAAAAATAATTAAAAATAATTATATAAACTAAATAATAAATTTGGAATTTTTGTATATATATAAAAAGTAATAATTTTAAGGGTATTTTGGTCTTTTATTGTTTAAGTTACAAGAGCTTATAAGCTGTTTTAAAAAAAGTACCTCCCCCCTTACTTTTTTTTAAACAGCTTATAAGCTGTTTAACAGCTTATTTTTAAATTTTTTAAGACCTTTTTCTAAATGTTTACCAAACAAATTTTAGGAGCTTATAAGCTCTTAAACAGCTTATAAGCTGTTTTAAGGAGCTTATAAGCTCCGCCAAACAGGCTCTTAGTTCAGAAGGGAGTATATTTTTTATTTTGAACATTTCACTAACAAAAGGAATAGTGGGTTTTGTACAATTGAAGTTATTTTATATTTTCCGAAATGATCTAATATACTTAGAGATATTGGGTGTAAAAGATCGAACTAGAAAAGGAAAAGTGAATGCAACCGAAAACGAAAACTATGTCCAGCTAAAAAGGAAGATCGGAACAGCTCACTTGTGAATGGAAACAATACAAATGTTTGGTCATCTAACATAAAACGTGGCATTCTAATTTGCCAGTTTTCAATACCACATTTATATTTTAATAATGTATATCAAATAGAATAACAATTTGATTTAAATATCTTGACCTAATTGTAATGTACAACTCTCACTATAATAATGTCACGTGACGTGTTTTTTTTATCATTCAAAATAAAAATTATTAGAGCTCGTTTGTACGAGTTTATTTAAATAGTGTTATGAATATTATTAAATAGTTGGTTGACTAGTTTACCCTTTTTTGGTAAACAAGACAGAAACCCTACTTTATATTCTATATAAAAGGTCTCCCCGTATGAACGAATACAACAATTCTATTTTCCTCTATGTTCTCTCTATATCTAATCTATATATCTATATTTCTCTCTCAATTCTCTTGAGTTTATAAACACGTTATCTGCACGAAAACTCAACCGCATTATTCATCAAATATTAATCGAAATTCTACTCTAAGGCAAGAATTTATAAATTTGTTTATATTCATTAATAATTATAAATATATCTACTTCTCCTTCATTCTTCTTAAATTCAAATGTTCCCGAAAAACATTATAATCTGATATTCCTGAAGTAATATCCTATGTTCCCGAAAAACATTATAATTTGATATTCCTGAAGTAATATCATATGTTCACGAAAAACATTATAATCTGATATTCCTGAAATAATATCATATGTTCTCGAAGAACATTATAATCTGATATTACTAAAGTAATAAATATCATATGAACATTATAATCTGATATTTTTGAAGTAATATCAAATTAATTATGCCAAATAATTCAATTAGAATTTTAATATTCCTGAAGAATATTATGATATTATATCCCTGAAGAAATATCAAAAGGAAACGTTCCTAAAGAAAATGATATGATATTTCTGAAGAAATATCAAAACTAAATATTCCTGAAAAACACGATATGATATTCTTGAAGAAATATCAAAATTAAATGTCCCTGAAGAACATCGTGCAAGTCTTTCGTGATCAAGTCATGTATGTGCGAACTCGACTCATGAATCAATTGAGGTATTTCCTGAATTCCAAAGTGGGTGAAACTTTAGGAAAAGTTAATCCAAACCTTCTTGAATAGCCCGATGGTTATTTGCTTGAATATTGGGATAGCCACATGAGTTTGAATCCCCGTGAAAATTTGATATTTTCTGAAGTATTATCAAATCAATTGTTTTTAATATATCAATTAAAATGAATGTTCCTGAAAAACATATACTTGATTTAAATATTATATTGTTAGTAACATCATGATTTGATATAATTTGATAAATATCAAATTAAATTGCTCCCGTAGTAGCAATAAGTTTTATATGATCCCGAAGATTATTATGATATGATATTCATGAATAAATATCAAAATTAAATTTTAAATGTTTTTGAATAATATCATGATATGATATTCCCGTAGAAATATCAAATCAAATTGCTTGTAGCAATTAAAGTTTAAATATTTTAAATCGATATTGATATTCAAAATATTTTGAAAAAATATTTTTATTGATTGCTCCCGAAGAAGAAGCAAAGTTTGAAACATTAAATGTTTTTTAATAAAGTTACATGCTCCCGAAGAAGCAAATTTCAAACATTAAATGTTTTTAATAAAGTTACATCTCATGATAAACACCATTGTTCTTGTTGAAACAATGATTACATAGGAATTATCCCCGAAGGATATTTTTGAAAATCGATAACAAATGTATTTTATTATGTGGGTACACATGAAATATCGAAAAAGTCGATTATTTTCTTAATGTTTGAAGTGTTATTCCTGAAAAATACACAATTGATTTATTAAATTTGATAAATATTCTTGAAGAATATTGGATTTGATTATTCGTAAATAAAGTTTGAATGACACAAGTAATTTGTACCTAATATTTTGATCCCGAATGATCATTGGTAAAGATACCGTATCCCCGAAGGATCATTGATAAAGATAATGTATCTCCGAATGATCATTGGTAAAGATACTGTATCCCTGAAGGATTATTAGTAAAGATATTGTTATGCAAATGATAACATATTAAGAGTGGGCTCTGGAAGCGTTTTACTAGTTATCCCCACGAGTACTACAAATGTACTGAAAATGATGCATATCATGATTATTATTAAGTGCGTGAAAATTGTTATTTTCCATCTGCGAATTAATTTGAAATATGCAACTTATATTCGCATCACCACTAAAGCGTATTGAACGGGCATAGTAAAAAATAAGGTATATTAAATATCTCGAGCCTACGATCCAGAAGATCGGTTTATAGCAATTACGCTGATTTGCATATTTAAGGAAGATCATTTCTCGGCATTAGGGGGAGATAAGAATATAAAAGATATAAATGCCGAGAAATTTCATGGACTGAAAACGATCTTTAATTCTAGATTCACGCACCAATCAATTGAACCTGAAGTTCATTAAAATAAGTGACTTGGAATATTCAGCAAGTAATCTGCCAAATTAATGAAGGTGTGACAAAATCACATATGTTTGTGATAAATGAACTATAAGAGTTCAAATACCAAAGAGATCAACTCAAATGTTGATTCTTATATACGCCTGAAGCGTAGTAGATCGATCATAAGATATAAAATAAATCCGCGAAAAAACAAAGAAATTAAGTCACCCTCAAAATCTCCTGAAGAGAGTTAGATAGAAATCCAATTGAAAAAACATGTGCACATGATAATACAAAATAGTGGGATTGCGGAACAACCAAATTAAATATTTTGGAAAATGATGAAAGATTTGGTTGATAGAATGAATTGTCATCAACATGGAAAAAGTCGTCAATGACATATTTACCTCAAGAGTTGCTCTAGAAAATTTGGATCCAAAACTCAAATCAATGATAGTGTGTCGACAACACTCAAAGAAATAGAAACGAGCAATTGAGGTTGAGCACGACTCGCTGAATAAAAGATATATTTTAACTTTATAATACATACTTCAAAATATTATCCCAGAAGGATATACGTGGGTGTTCGTAAGAAAAACGAGTAATGATGTGGTGAGATATAAAAGCGAGATTAGTTGCTCAAGAGTTTTTCGCAGAAACTCGATATTTTTAAGGATGACATTAAGTTCCGCTACCTTATACTTATGGCAGCAACAACGATAAATATAGATATGCATGAATGTATGATTTGGCTATGTAGAAGTCATAAGAAAGATACATACATGGAAATCCTGAATGAATTTTAATATTTCCTGAAATGAAAGGAAATGAAAATCAGAACATGTACAATATCATATTACATATGTCATTATGGAAAAAAATGATATTGAAGACAAGGTCCCGAAGACCAGTGATTGGTCCCGAAGACCAGTGATTGCACTCTTTTTTCCTCTACTAAGTTTTTCCCACGTGGTTTTCTTAGTTAAAGGTTTTTAACGAGACAATCACCACAATATAAATGTAATGTCATGTACTCTTTTCCTCGAGTATTTTTTCCTACAGGGTTTTATAAGTTATAACGAGGTTTTTAACGAGATATGTACATCACTCGATAATAATTAATGATGACATCAGAATGTTCCATATGAATTTGTTTTCGAGATAAACTGAGATATTGAACCTGAAGTTCAAATGATTGTGGATTGAAGTTCACATTATTGTTCATTTGTCAAGAAATGTATATTGAACACTAGACCCATTTAATATACTCCAGAAGAGTTACCGGCCGGTTATAGCAATTGCGAATGCTCTAGTCAATAGATGTCTGGTAAAGGCATGTCCCAAAAGGACGAAAAATATACAATAATACAAATGAATATGAAACTCGACAACTCGAAGGTTGGGTCCTGAAGACCAAAATTTATATTTAAATAACTAAGTTTTTCCTATATGGTTTTATTAGTTACAGGTTTTAATGAGACTGGTTGATCACAAATATTTACTTTCAAGAAGTCAAAGATCTTCGGTGATTACAATCAGGGGGAGCAAGTTGTACTATTTTTCCTTCGCTCAAGTTTTGTCCCACTGGATTTTCCTGGCAAGGTTTTAACGATGCACCAATACTGCAAATAGTCATTCAAGGGGGAGTGTTATGAATATTATTAATTAGTGAATGACTAGTTTACCCTTTCTTGGTGAACAAGACAGAAACCCTACTTTGTATCCTATATAAAAGGGTCTCCCCATATGAATGAATACAACAATTCATAACAATTTTATTTTCCTCTATGTTCTCTCTATATCTAATCTATATTTTCTCTCAATTCTCTTGAGTTTATAACAAAAAGCTAAGAATATTATGTTTTATTTTATAAATAAATTGTTAAATAGTTTAAATAAAATAAATATATAAACTTATAAGATAAAATAGTTAAAACTGTTATGTCTTATTTAATAAATAAGTTGTTAAAACCGTTTGAATAAAATATATATATAAATTTATAAAATGTTAATTTGTTTGACAATTTAACATTTTATATAAATAAAATAATTAAAAATAATTTGTTATATATGGAAAAATAATTAAAAATAATTATATTAACTAAATAATAAATTTGAAACTTTTTTTATATATAAAATATAATAATTTTAAAGGTCTTTTATTTTTTAAGTTACAAGTGCCTGTTTAAAACAAAGGAGATTTTGTTAAAAAGGTAATTTTATAAGTTTGTATATAATTTAGGGTATTAGTTTTTCTTAATTATAATTGTAAGTAGTTTACTTAAATTAACATTTTATTAATAATAAAAATAAATTAAATGTAAGAGTAAAATAATAATTAACATTTTAATAATGTATTTTTAATTGTAATAACATGGTAGTTACTACCTTAAAAACTAAATAAAGTAAAGTATTTAAACACTTAATTAAAAAGTAAAATTTATGAGGTAAAAAATTTAAATATATAAATTCAAATACCCTTTTTCTAAAATAACTCTTAAAACAAAGTATTTATCCCTTTACTTTTTAAACAGTTTTTTTTAATTTTTAATTTTTTTTTTAATTTATTAAACAAAATTTAAGAGCTTATAAGATCTTAAACGAATTATAAATTGTTTTAAATAACTTATAAGCTCTACCAAACACCATAAGCATAGTTTCAAATCAACGAATGTGTTTAATCACAAAAATTAAGAAAATATTTGCTCGTTTCACAAACAATAAATGTATTTTTTTAACAATAAAAAAAAATAAGTTTATTGTTTGTGAACAAAAATAGCTAGTAGTTATGAATAAAATTTTGAAAATAAATAAAAATATAAAGATAAAATTGTTTTTTGCAATGTAAAAAAGTAAATATAATTAATTTTTGTAAGGAAATGTAATTATAAATTCGAGACTGAATGAGGGATGGTTAATTTATTTTGAAGAAAGCATTGTGGAAATAAATAAGAGGGAGTGGAGGAGTGGATACAAAAGTGATGTCAACTTTCAAAAGTATAATAATGATAAGACGCTACAAGTCATTATGTGATGATACTATGTTCGTTGACATGATAATAACACTTTGGTTGTTGAGGTTTTTAATATCTTCATCAATGTCCTTCACTCATTATTCACTTGCTCCTATTTTCATCCTATGCACAACCTGTACTCTGACCACTTTGCCCTTCCTATCATCTCCATTCATTCATTTTTTACCTCAAAAGATTTGTGTTTTTACTTACCATAAAAATGATATCTTTAAAACATCACATTTGTCGTTTTCAAATAACTCTACCTATCAACGGTTGACCGGTCACTCGGTTGAGCGGTCACTCGTATTTTCGATCGAGCCCAACAATGGGGCTCGATCAGATTGTGTCGACATATTTGCTTCAATGGGCGCTTTTTAGATCGTTAATCGGGTCGACCCGATTCCCATCGGGTCAAATTCGGTACACCCGGTCACACGTGCGAATCTTGAGAACTCTATTCCACACGCGCGACGCATTAGATCTTGGACACGTGTACTTGCCGCTAATCTCTCTCTCTAGATTTTTTTTTTCTGATTTTCTTTTCAATTCGTTTCTCTCTTCTACTTTTAAGTTTCCATGGTGGGAGAATTAAATGATTGCCTGCACAATAATTTTTTCCACTGAACAAAAAAAAAAAGAAAAAATAGAAAAAAAGGAAGGGTTTTTAATGCAGGATTTGCGTGTATTGAATTTGTGAAATCTCTACCGATAAGGAAGCGATTAAAAACAGAGGATTTTATTAATTAACTAATTTATTTTCGTCTCTCTTTCTCTCTGCCCCGACTTCAATATATTTCGATGCGCACCTGAACTTGTTTCCCCCCTGTATCGAGAGATAGAGATGGGCGCGTGTGTTTCACTGTCGGCAGGGGGTTCAAGAAAGAAGAAGAGTGGCAGGAAGAGACACAAGGGTTTTTTGAGGAGGAGGTTACCTTGCCACGTGTCCGATCGATCGTCGTCGGACAGAGTCGAAAAGGTCTCGCCTTTGCCTCATGTCGATCATCCTCTCAACAATGGTTCATCCCTTTCTCTCTGTTTAGTGTGTGTTTGGATTAGCTGATTTTCTTGAAATAAATACATAAATAAATTCTTGTAGGATCGTTTATTTACTTATATATTTTTTGGGGAAAATGTTGGATTTTTATTCCGATTTCGATTCCCTGTATGTATGTTGTATGTATCTCTTCGAATTGTCAAGAAATTTGACTTCTGTAATGTGAGCTTTGTTTTGACCTGTGCCCAGCTGGCAATGTGGAGGAAGCATGGTTTGATTCTGCTGTGGATCTTGAGTCCGACGACTGTAGCAGTGACCAAGATTTCCAGAGCCTTCCTGATCACGGTGCACCTTTGTATTTTGAACTGCATTTCTGTGTTTTTGGACTCAATGCCTAATAATCGAATGCTCGGTTAACTTTTTTGAATCGAAAGAAACACCCCTGAGATTTTGTTGTCTTGCATTCACCGTTTCAGAACAATTCAAAACGGCCCTCCTCAATTAACCCCTTTGTTTTAACCATAAATCAAGAACCCTTGAGTTTTTTTTTTAATGTTGCATTTTGTTTTTAATCCTGTGTCGTTTTTAATTATCCCTTTTTGTGCTCATCTTCAAGTTAAGTGTCATTACAAAAACTAGCCCTTAGATTTTGCTCAATTACAAAAAAGAAAAATTATCCTTGAAGGTTACTACTAGTGCATGTATGTTAGGTATATGCAATCTTTAGGGTGTTTTTTTTTTGTAAATTTGAAATAGGACTAAAGTTTTATTGAATTTGGTTGAATCTCAGTTGTTTATATAATACTGTAATAGTTTTTCCCTCAGATTAGTAACACTTTTATTTGTGCAGATGGGCACTACCTTGATGGGACATTCTTAACAACCTTAGACCCCGAATGTAATCCTATCCACGAAGCAGCTACTAAAAGCTCAGCTCCTGCAAGTTCTTCTCACACTGCGCTGAAGCCTAATGGACCCACGATCGATGCGCGACCCGTATTCCTCGATGAAATGTCGGGGCCTTCCGGCGAAAAAACGGTTGATAGGGAAGACAGTATATTGGATAACTGTGGGATCCTTCCGAGCAACTGTTTGCCTTGTCTGGCATCAACTGTCGACTGTGTAGAGAAGAGAAAATCATCAGTCGGCTCTAGCCCGAGGAAGAAGGCCGCCTTGAAGCTCTCATTCAAGTGGAAGGACGAACATCCTATTGCCACTTTACGTGAGTACTCGATTTTGTATGTGAAATTTAACTAAGCCTTTGAGGGGGCCTAAGTATTATATATTCTCACGTTTTCTTTTGACAGTTTCTTCAAAAGCACTTCTGCAAAGGCCGATAGCTGGTTCGCAGGTGCCATTTTGTCCGTTAGGAAAGAGGATGCCCGATAGTTGGTCGGAAATTGAGCCAGGGACTTTTAAGATTAGGGGAGTAAACTATTTCAGGTGAACACAACTTTACTCGCATGGTTCAGCTAAGCCTAGAATTGCTGCTCTCGTTTTTTGATCTCATGCTATTTTTATTTTTCCACTTGGAGCTTAACATTAGAAGCTTGTCGTGCAGGGATAAAAAGAAAGAGTTTGCTTCCAATTGCGCCGCGTATAACCCTTTTGGCCTCGACGTATTTTTATCTCCGAGAAAAATTAATCACATTGCTCGATTCGTGGAACTTCCTGTTGTCAGCTCTTCCGGAAAGCTTCCACCCATTCTTGTTGTAAATGTTCAGGTGAGTGGCAGTAGAAGCTTTTTTTTAAACAATGCTTATTTTTCTTTATGAAAAAAAATCTATCTGTCCTAAATATTGATTCATAAACCTTTTTTGTATGCGAATAATGGGCTTGTTTTTGTCTTCTTTATAATGAAGCTCCTTGTTTTGGTTTTGTAGATGCCGTTATATCCTGCGGCATTTTTTCAGGGTGAAACAGATGGGGAAGGAATAAGCTTTGTCTTGTACTTTAAGCTTTCGGAAAGCTTTTCAAAGGGACTTCAGGCCAATTTTCAGGAAAAAATCAGGGTGAGTGAATCGTGAATTTGATATTCATTTTTATGTAATTTTTCATGAAATCGTGATAATCGGCACTTTTCTTCTTATTACAAGATAAAGTCATGTAGCCCTTTTCTTTCCCTGTTTATCTCTAGTAATATAATTAGATATGAGTATAAAAATGGCTTCTGAGGTTGGGGCAATCACAACGAAGGCCTGTTTCTAAATTTGAAAATTTTTAAAATCTACCTTTGAGCATTAGCCCTGTTTCTTCGTCTGATTAATTTGAATATTTAGAAAATCCAGGTCTTTTTATTATGTTCATAAAAGTTGTCGGATGCAATTGTAAAAATATATAGTAGACCTCAGCTATTTACAATAAGTGTAAGACCGATTTAAGGCTCAATTTATATATATATTTTTTTAAGTGTAAAGCTGTCTGTTATTTTTTTTGTAATTATGCCAAACCTCAAGGGTAGTTTTGTAATTATCGCATATATTTCTAACCGTCGAGGTGGATTTTTGTTAAACATTACTCCCCATGCATATTTTTCTGTTATTAGTTTGTATCTAAGATGTGTGTTTTATCAACTGCAGAAATTAATTGATGACGAGGTCGAAAAGGTTAAAGGTTTTGCGGTAGACACTGTCGCACCATTCAGGGAGAGGTTAAAGATATTGGGCCGAGTATCGAATATGGAAGACCTTCCTCTAAGCGCGGCTGAAAGGAAGCTCATGCATGCCTACAATGAGAAACCCGTGCTCTCGCGTCCTCAACATGGATTTTACTCGGTAAAGTTTTTACCTAGACCTTCCACATTAATTTCAAGGGTTCATTACAAAATCACCCTCGAGGTTTGGTCTAATTACTAAAGGCACCAGATCGATACCTTTATAAAATGCAAATACACCCCACTATATTACAAATTGCGCCCTCTCGTGACTCTGAAAAAACCTCGTGCTATCATTTATTCTTTTCTGGACTCTCTTCTTGGCAGGGTGAGAATTACTTAGAAATAGATCTGGACATGCATAGATTCAGCTACATTTCTAGAAAAGGATTCGAAACATTCTTTGACAGGCTTAAGCTGTGTGTTTTGGACTTCGGATTAACGATTCAGGCAAGTACAATTATAAGTTTTTTTCTCGTAAAATCTACTCTTCGTCATTCCTCTTATTTCTTTTCGAGCTAAAAATGTTTTTACGTGATTTCGTATGATTTTTATTGGCAGGGCAACAAAGCCGAGGAGTTGCCGGAGCAAATCTTGTGTTGTATTCGGTTAAACCAAATTGATTATGTAAATTACCAACAACTTTTAAATGGATGATACTAAAGGTGTAAGCACCAATTGACCAAATAAATGTTTTACCAGTTTTTTTCCCTTCAGAGGTTTCTTTAAATTACAAAAAGCCCCCCACAACTTTATGAAGTAGTTCAGTTTGGGACTTTTTCACCTTTCAAAATTTGAATTAGGTACCCAACAAATGCTTAATCACAAACTTTCAGGGTAGGTTTTGTGTTTTTTTTTATACTTTTCTGTAAATAACCCTAAATCAGATCATAACTTTGATGAACAGATTTTACTGTTTTAACCCAACTGAACAAAAAAGCTGTATGTATTATCTGAGCCGAACCTCAGACTTTGTTCGGCTTGAGCCGCGACTTCTCCATCACTACCGAGCCGTCGTTTCCGGCCAGTGTGGTGTACTTATCCTTCCTCGTAAAAGTCGTGCACTCGTATGAAAGCGTGGACGCAAGCACCCTCTGTATGTAATTCGCCACATCGTTGCTCGATTTCCCGGCCCCACAAGTCAGCTCCTTCGGCAGCTTGTTCAGAAACGTCACCTCGTAAGCCGGGCTCGGGTTCATGAAGAAGTAAAACGGGTCCATGCCCTTCCACCCACGAGCCGTCGTCCCATGGAACATGCTCATCCGGTTAACCATCGCCACCGGCACCAACTCGTCGGTTAGCTCGGCGAAAAGTGACGAAAATCGAAGCAGAAACGGCTCTCGCCCCGTGGTCCCCTCCGGGCAAATCGCTAGGTCTCCTGATCAGAATACAAATACTGATCCAATTTAAAATACTATTTTACCCCTACTTTTTTTCTTAACCGAAAAATACGTTTTTATCCCTTATTTTTTGGTCAAAAAGTCAAAAAGTGACATTTTTTTCTTAATCTACGTTTCGGTCGACCAGTGCATATTTAGTTGAGACGGAAGTGGTATAATTTACGAAAATGACCTTGTCGGAGGAGTTTCTTGATCATGGCGGCATCCGTGGCACGGTCGCGGGTGAGACGAACGGTCTTGATCGGCGAGATGAGCTCGGAGAGGCGGGAGACGGAGTAGGTGACGGCGGGGATGGGGCGGCCGAGGGCGGCCGAGAGGAAGATCGGGTCTAGGAGAGTCCGGTGGGAGCATATGAAAAGAACTCCGGTGGATGATTTCTCGACTACGACGGGGGGCGGCGGGGCCCCCTTGACCACGACGCGGACCCCGAGGGCCCAAAACGCGTAGTAGACGAGACGCATGGGGAGGAGGGCCCCGGCCGCCATGCGGAGGCAGGCGAAGAGGAAGCCGATCGGAATCCATAGGATCACGAGGAGAGAGCGAAAAGGCGTCGGCCTTCGAACGAGGCGGCCGTCGTGGAATATAATCGGCTTCGGCAGCTTGTCGACCGATAAGGGTTCTACTTCCGGTTTCGGTGGGACCGTGTAGCTTTCCTGAATTTTTCAATTGATCAATCATAAAGACTAAAATTAAATCAAACGAAATAATATAAATTTTTTAATTAATTGAAAAGCAGAGCCTAATTTTTCAACACACAAACCTTGCACAAACTCATGAACGGGAAATCCGTGGGCCCGCCCCCCAAACCGATCTCCGGCGGGGCCCCCAGCGCTGACATCAGCGCATCGGCTTTCTTTTTCGCGAGCCCCGTCGCCCTCCCGCCGACGGCCGACAGCTCCGTCCCCACCACGGAATCGGCCCCGAGGAACTCCTTCGCGAAGGGCTCCGCCATGATCCTCGGGCACGCCGTCACCACGCAGCGGCGGCGGCGGCAGGACGAGAACACCCGCCACGCCTCCGGGTGGAGGTCGCCGGAGTAGAACTTGGGCAGCACCGCCCGGGCGGCCGACTCGATGTCGGAGACCCTCGTCCCGGCGAACGCCGCGAAGATGAGGACGCGGATTCCGGCGGACTCGGAGACGCAGCGGCGGAGAGCGGCGGCGATCGGAGACAGGAGGAGCAGGAACAGGAGCCTGAGAGGGCCCCCGGTTTCGAAAGCGATCAAGGCGAAGTAAGGGAAAGAGCTCGTTCCCCGGAGGAGAGCCCCTTCCAGGTTAGCCACCACCGTATCGTCGTCCCTTCCGATCGAAAGGCACTGGTCGACCGTCGGGAATTTCGCGGCGGCGGGCATTGTGTGTAGTCGGTGTTCTTAATTAGTGAATGAATACGCGGAGTAGTTGGAGGGGAGGTGGATGAATATATATATATATATATATATATATATACATATATATATATATATATATATATAGAGAGAGAGAGAGAGAGAGAGAGAGATAAGCATGTTGTTAAATAGAATAGATTCCGGCATTGAAGTGGTGGTTGACATGGGGACAAAAATTACAGAGGAAAAATTAGTAGAGCGAAAGCGATGATGAAGTAATATGGTTTGCCGCCTGTTTTATTTCAAGATTATTAATATGTCATTGATGACCGATTTCCATTTTTATTTAAGGATATATAAATGCACGTAAGTCACGTCACTCTCTCCAATTCAAGTCCTAATATATTGTACTCCATATATATATATTGTAAAATGTAAGACATCTCTATATCTTAATAATATATAAATTCTGAAACAACCTAAAAACCAATTAGCTAATAGGAACAGCCAATTTTGCCACGTAGGTCAAATTGAAAACTAATTGTCCAATAGAAATGCTTAATTTCTTTCAATTTCATTTGCGTTCACACCCATCTGAAATCATTTCTTCTCTTTTTAATTTTAATCAAAAATAAAATCATTAATTGAAACGGGAATATCTCACAATTTCATTCAGTCTCTTCCCCTTCTACCGCTTCTCCTTCGAACTGCATCCCTGCTCTATCAGAATTAGGGTTTAGATCAAGTTTTTTTTTATTCGCTGCTCTATCATGATTAGGTCTCTTATTGTAAATATTTTTTCGGACATTCGGAGCCTGCGAAGAAATTTACGTTGTCGGAGAAGATGAAGCTCGATTTTGATTGTATCTTTTTTTAGTGACTCATTCCTTCTTTTTTTTTTTTGCAGAATTGCAGAAAAGCTCTCATCGAATTGTACGATGGCAAGACGAGCATTCGAATTGAAGGAATCAATGGCGAAATTGATATGATCTGCAAAACCCTAAGGTTTTCCGGAATCGACGATTTCTCCATAAACCCCGATGAGTACGAGGAGATGAAGGCGAGATCCTCTTCTCCTCCTGCTGCTTCCAGTCAAACAGCCGGACCTTTTACAGATCGGAAAATGGAGGTTAGCCATGTTTTTTTTCTCTTTTTTTCTTCTTCTTCTGTTCAATGTAGTGATGGCGGAGAAGAATTTGAGATTGAAGTTTTCGAATTCGGTGGGGTAGCTTCTCTTTATCTTATCCATTTGAATATCGAATCTGCATTCAACTTTCGGAAGGTACTACTATACAACATACAAATTGGATCTTATCCAATTTAAGTATTAAAAAAATGATCTTTTTTATACTAATATTAGATTCCTATTATTGTTTGTTTATTTTTGAAGATTGGGTTGTTTGAAAGGAGGAGAAATGGTTTGAGGCGTGTTTCACTATTGTTATGATTTGTTCTGTTTCTGTTTCAGGTTTTGATTATCAAGTTTTTTCGGCTGCTTCGTAATAACTTTTTTCGGAAATGTATTTGGAATTACGCTGCTCCTTCTCCTTCTCATCCTCGATTCTTATACCAAAAGCTAAAAGGTAATGAATTTCTTGCATTTTGATTTTGATTTGTTAATGAATGAACATACATATGTTGTTTCATTTATTTATAAAATCACCAGGTTATATTCAATTCAATGAGATTTGAAGGTATGTAAATCAATGGAATGATGCTTCTTCATCTTGGAAATTTTGCCAGCTCGGAATAAGTTGTACTCTGCAATTTTATGATTTTCGGGTTTTCTTAATCGAAATTATTGAAAGAGGGGTTTTGTGGTGATTATAATTTGATGTGTATTTTCTATCTGGGCAGGTAATATCTACGGCAACTTCCTAGACATTGATTACTGTCTTTGTCCAATTATCCAGTTATTTAAAAATCAATTCGGCCCAATTCAATTCTCTCCCGGGTTTAAATTTCATTCCAGACTTTCTAATAGTATGTTATTGTTTTTTAAATTGATTCTCCCTAATTCAATTTTCCATTGTGTTTAAATCTGGGTTCTTAATTTTAACCGATTACTGTTTTTTTGTGCAGGTTTTGGTTGATTGCCGTGAAGTGTAGGGATATTCGGAGTTTAGACCTCTCTTTCGAGTCAGTAATACTGCGATTTTGTTTCAAATTTTAGAATTTGTTTGCGTTCGATTTCGTTAGAATTCGTGTTGATATTGTCGGTTTTTTTTTTCTTGATGCAGTTTACCGACAATTGCTTATGCGTAAGTCTTACAGTTTCAGCAGCTTGAAGATTTAAATCTGGAAGGATGTTACGGTATCGATGATGATATCCTTGCGGCTCTAAATTTAGGATGCAAATCATTTCTCAGGTAATAATCATTCGGGGTATCCCTGTTTGGGGTGCAATTTCCGAGTTGATCAATTATCTAACAAATGGTTCGTATCTTTTTAACAGACGCTTGATGTGTCAAGTAGTCAGTATTTAAGCCACGCCGGATATCTTATCTACCAAGTATTGCCAGGTGTCTAAAGCGGCTCAACATAACATGGCTCAACATAGCATACGATTCTCGAGTGAGTAATTAACATCTTTTGCCCTCTTGCTTTTGTTTCTTTAAACTAAAAAAATCCTCAATGCGTGTTTGGATTATCAGGTGGATCTTTATCTAACGAATAACTTACGAAATCTCACCATGCTACAGTCTATAAACTAAACTGCTGCAAGGTCACATGTTTCGCGTGCTCAATGGATATAGAGGTGCTACTGATTTTTTTTGTTGAAATCTTGCAGATTATTAATAAATCGATATAGGGCGTTGATTTTCATGATAATTGTAGGAAATCGCGGGATTGCTGGCGAATAAGGCGCGAGAGATTGGTAAGTCCGAATCTGCAAGGAGCCCATTTTGTGATGCTGCTCAGGCAGCCGGATTTCCTAAATTCAGTGGTGGGAAGCTTGATGTTGTTGCTATTATTGTCTATGTGGTTAAAAGACGAACAATAACAGAGTAGCATGAAATGAACTCATGATACAGTGGTGTTGCTATTATTGTCCCATGTTGCTATTGTTGTTGCTAATCTCAATCTCCTGTGTTGAATTGCAGTGCGTTAGTGTCTTCATAGAAAGCGCAGTAGGGTAAAACACATAAAAGAGTATTCACAGGCAGATGCAGATCTGAGAAAGTGATAATTCTTCCACTGCACTCTCTCAGCAAATCGGAGACAAACCTAATTGGATCGACAAAAACCCCACTCGCCGATCTCTATCTTCTCTGTCAGTTGGTAAATTATTTTTTCCTTCATTTCCCCATTTCCCCATCTTCTCTGTACAAGGAACATAACTCAGTTAATGACTGCATATAATTTAAATATTGGAAGCAAAGATATACAGAAAAATGTATATATCTTTTATACGTATACCTATAGACCTATACCTTATGTAACAGATAAATCCTACATGTTCTGCCAATTTCATAGTAGGACTTAAATGAAATTAAAGACTCTTGAATAATTAATCTAAATTTTCACAATTAATTATATCCATCTGGACAATTCAAACAAAAAATCAATGAGAAATAAATGAAAAGACGTGATCTTTTCCAGATAAACATTAGCTAATAAATTTACATAAAAAAGAGACATTTTTTATTATAATTTTTTGTTTGAGGATTTGTATATATTCATTGAACGTATTTTCTACTTTTATAGTTGATTTGTTAATGTGCATTGTGAAATTAATTGACCTTACATTATTTGGTGAATTAAAATAGATTGCTGAATTCAATGAAGCAAACAACAAATATAGAATCTTTCTCCTTAGCACCAGCTGGGTATTAATCTCACTTCAGCAAATACTTGCATTCTGTACGACAGTGATTGGGTATATTCTTTAACTTTGTTTGCTCTCTCTTTTATCTCTATCCCACCCTGTTTTTTTCCTAGGCGAAGTTGCTACGATTTATATATAGAAAACTGATTAAGTTGCAAATGCAATCCAGAATACTCAAATGGACTTGCAGGCAATGGATAGGTGTCATAGAATTGGTCAGACAAAACCTGTTCATGTTTACAGGCTAGCTACCGCCCAATCTGTTGAGGTGCCTCATAAATGACCATTCTCCTTCCCTTTAAATTTGTTTTTGAAAGATAATAAAGAAATAAAAACACTGGCAAATTTGTGCTTTCAAGGCCGTATTCTGAAAAGAGCTTTTAGCAAGTTGAAGCTTGAACATGTGGTAATTGGATATGTCTAGAATAATCTGGAGCATTTGCTTGCATTTGGTCATCTTAAGTGTTTTGTTATGGTCAAAGTTGTTTTTGTTGAAGTTGAGGTATTAGGCATCTCTTAAAATTTTGTTTTTAAAAATATTTTTTATATACTGTGTGATTAATAAAAGTAGCTTGATTTCTTTATATTTTATATTTCAGTACTAATATATTGTTTATTTATGCAAAAAATATTAAGCATTACTGTGTTGCTTATTCAACAGGTTTCAAATCTATTCAAAGCTAAGGCCCCATGGTCTGTTGGAAGGGGAACTCTTTCTGATAAGGAGCGTGCTCTGAAAACAGTTAATGGGGTAATCCATTTTACTCTACGATTTCCTTAGATGTTTTTTTTTTTTTTGTTATTTTAATCTCTAATAAAATTTGATTCCCATACATGTTTTGGTATTTTTTTTTTACTGAGTTTCTATAACTATTTAATTTTATTCCTCAATTATACATTACATAGGATCTAGGAAGCCCTCTTTAATTTTAATTAGTTTTTAAACACCGCCTACAACAATCGAAACACAAACCCAAACATTTGATTCCCGTCGACTAAATCCAAAGTCGTCCGAGGAACTGCCATTCACCAAAAATCAACCGCATGTAAATTCGATCACTAGATAGCTTGATCAGAACAGAATCTGTTGCCTTAATTGGTTATTCTAAAGCAAGCCCTCTCAAATCAATACATGGCTCCTTAATTCCCCAGAAACTGCAGCAGCTAATCTCTTAAGACGAACTTCAATTCCTATTGAGCAATCTCCCTATAATTTGTCCAGTAAGCATCAATAAGTTCCCTGCTGTACGTTGCTCAATATTGTTATATAGAAGACATTGGAGGGCTCTTTTCAAATCATTGCCATATCAAATTTCGACTGGGTTCTAGAAATGTAAGAGGGGGTTAAAACAGGTTTTACACATTTTTTTAAAAAAATTGTCTTATTTTTTTTCCCCGTGTTGTAGGTATGGTTATGCAGTTGCATCTGCTTTGCATGGGGTGCGGCATATTCTCCGTGATGACTTCATGCTACAGGTCTGCAGGCTTTTTGTTGTTCAAAATCCCTTTATTTCTTATTACGTAAAATCTTATTCCCCAATTTGATTTGTTAATCTTTGTGTTATTTTTAGCCTCCATGGGATAAGGAAATCGGCAAGAAGTTCATCATTCACTTACATACGGGTGTGATTACAACTTGAAGGTAAAATGATTTGTTTTTAAAATTTATGTTCATTATGTTTTTCGTTTCTTTTTCCTAAATAAAGATGTTAATTTAAAACGAACATGGAGAATTAATTTATGTTAAGATTGGAGAATGGAGATTCGACAAAAGATCTCACCTTCGTGGCCCTCCCCCAAGAAATCTGTCACTACCTCCTCAAGGCGTGCCTGAAAGCGTGATATGATTTTTACATTTTTAATTCTGCCCAAAACATTAATGAATTGATGTCGATTGTATTTTATGTTTTTTTTTTATCTTTTTCAGTTGAATTTTCAGACACTGTCGCAGCGTTTCTTGGTGGGTTTTTCTGGAATTTATCTATAGTTGGTGGCGTCGTCATTTTTCTGGTAATTGATTCATACTTATTTTATTTTGTGATGAAAACAGTACTGTTTTGGTTTCAGATGTTAAAGATTTCATTTTTTTTTCTATTTCCGAAATGTAATTAGTGTTACAAAGAGACTAACTCACACGAGACCGTCTTACGATGGGGACGAACGTACTTATAGTTAATTCGAATGTAACTGTCTAAATTTAGGTAATTTTGTTTGAAAATTCAGGTGTGTGTATGAGGTTCTGTCATCATTAGTCTCTTTGTGTGCCTGAACAATGATTTATTCATTATGGATCATCTGGATAAAGAATCGATTTTTGCATTCATCCGAAATACTCCATCAAACATGGTCATATATATAAATCAGTTATTAGTTGTCTATATTATATACAATGGTAATGAAATGTAAACCAAATGCCCTATATTGTACTCCATGTGTATTTTCATTTCTAACATTAATCCACGTGTTGATTGGATACGATAATATTCAAAAATCAAATTGTTTCTTGCAGCATGTGGACCAACCAATTAAACTGAAGAGATGCGAGGTTGGGGAATGACTTCTGAGGCATTGAACAGTATGCATGATCTCTTAAGTTCTTCCGCACCGATTGGATTTCTTTGGATTTTTTGTTGGTAAGGAATCTCAGTATGAAAAGTAAATAATACTTGCAGAAACTTTTGGATTGTTCTGCTAGACTGCTATGATCTTTTTTTAAGATCAAAATCAGTTTGGGTAAGGTAGGTTAGGTCCTCGATATACTAATTTTGTAGGTTAGGCATTGAACAGTATGCATGATCTCGATATACTAATTTTGTTTTTTGGTTAGTGCCCTTCGCCTGGAGTTTATATTTAGAATCTTGAAATTATAATATTGTTTAGGTATGCGAGTTGGTGATAAGAGGAGGCTGATCATCCCACCTTCTATGGGGTATAGCATATAAATTTTGATATTTGTTTTAATATAATGTTATTATATATATTGAGAACAGTTATTCACTATTTATTAATTAATTATACAATTATTAACTATTTATTATTAACACATGTTATATTTTTTAAGTGTTCAATAAAAATTTAAAAAATTATTATTAGAATACACTTCAAACATTTTTTTTTTTTAATTTGTATATCATTATAAATTTAAATAAATTAATAAAACATTGTAATTAAAAAATTGATATAGATGAATAGTATTGGAAAAATAATAAAAGTTGAGAATTGATTTTGTTTAAATTCAACATCATCGTGATTTTGTTTAATAATATTTTTTACAAATAAATTAATAAATAAATAAATTAAAAATATAATTAATTAAAGTCTTACAAATGTTGTTTTCTCTTTTAGTAATGTTTATAGTTGTTAAATGTATTAATATCATACCTAAGAGTTTAATAAATTTGAACTGAACTAACTTAACTTAATGAATTTAAACAGAACTTAAATAAATTAAAATATAATTAATTGAAATCTCTCTAATGTTATTTTCTCTTTTAGTAATTTTTGTAGTTGTTAAATCTATTAATATTATACCTAAGACTTTAATGAATTTGAACTGAACAGAATTAACTTAACTTAATAAATTTAACTGAACTGAATTGAACGTAATAGGTCTGAATTGAAATTAAGTATAAGTCCAAAACAACGGACTATTTCTCTCTCTGATTCAAGATTGTCATTTCGTTTTCAACGTCGACAATTCCCTATTAAGAAGACTAATTAAATTATTGTAAATTAGTATTCAAAAAAACTTTCGATCATCTTTTATTTTATTTTCTTTACTTTTAAAAATAAAAATAATTTAATAAAACAAAGTGAGATGGAAAATATTTGAATTAAAAAATTAAAAATATCAATAATTCAGAATATTATTACGATAATTACGAAATATGTTGTTCAAATCTTCCTAAATTATTATATACCAATTTATATTTTTTTGTTCTATTAATGTTTTAGTTATAATTTATTTTATTAATGATTTCATTTTTATTGGTTTTTGTTTTGTAATGTTTTCTTAATTTTTTCTTACACTTTCAATTTATTTTTCTTATAATTATTATTACAAATAATTTAATAACAAAAATTTATAGTTAGTTATACACTTCATACTTTTTTTATTTACTATACAAATAAAAAAAAATTAATATCCAATTGAATAATATTAATAAAATAAACTAATATATAAAATTTATACTTTTTTTATCTACTATTAAATTTATACTTTTTCTCTCATTTAAATCAATCATATTAAACTAAAATAAAATAAAATATTTCTTTATGAAAAAAAAATATATACTTTCAATATTTTTTATTATATTTATTTATCATTATTAATACAAGTAAATTATTAAAATAAATTAAGAATGAGAAATAAGTAGATTATTTATATTGTTACGATATCGATTATACCGTCGGATTATATAGTAGGCTTCGGTGTGATACCTCGGTGTTCTTTCCATTTATTTATGTACAAAAGTAACATATTCACTATTTATAAGTTGCATTAGGTTGATCTTCTACATCCAAAGGTAATAAAGTGGGTTGTCGCATCAAAAACTTTAGTTCCAATTACTACTGATTTTTTCTGATGTCTAACTATATCTCAGGTTAGATTAATAAACATCACAACCATGCGCATAGAAGCAGAAGTCATTCAGCTTTACTCTCACCTTCAGCGTATGTCGTTAGTCAATGTTTGAAATTTCAATCACAAAAAAGTGATTAGAAATTTCATAATGCCGACGATATTGGTATTCGACGATTACAATTTATAGTCAAGGTATGAGAAATAATTGGTTGTACAGGTTCTGACTCTTTTCAGATCTTACTTATTTTTGTCTACGACATATGCACATCTACGGCAAAAATATTTTCACGTATCCCTTTATTTATTTATTTTTATTTTGGTAAGAGACATCTAATTAAGTTTCTTTATTTCATATTTCTTAATTTGGCGCAAGTTTGTATCAACGGCTACTCGGCGTATTCAACAAGTTAGTTTGACCTCATGACTTAATAAAATCACTCCAAAAGGACATCATATCAGATGACATTCACTTTTTGCTCATCTTCCCTCCGTCTGATACTGAGATTCTCGATTTTCTGGAAAATAAAAGATCTCTATTCGTTTTGTTTCATAATTCTACTAAATTATTTAATTTTTGATTAACAATTAAATTATTTTATATAGATCATGCATTTTTTTCTATACATAAATTTGTTTATATTGAACAACATGATTTTGTTAAATATTAATTTTTTTACAAAAAAATTAATAAAAAATTTAAAATATAATTAGCCAATTAATGTAATGTGAATAAAACAATGTATTCAAATATAAATATAATGTAGAACCAAGTTTAAACATATATACTTAAATTAAGTTTAAAATAAACTGGGTAAAACTTTGAGTTTTACTCCCAGTGCATCGCACGGCTGAAAGATACTAGTATAATTTAATTTAATCATAATTTAATTTGATTTAATAAAATACTATTTCTATCTCGTAATAATATGACATTTTTTTTTAAATAATGCTTTACAAGTAATATAACTCTCTCAAAATAAAAATATTTTACTTTTCACTATAAAATACAATTTTACTTGTACAATATAATTACCTAGTTTTTTAAAATTACTCACAATTTAATTAATATGAGTAGTTGTTACGGTTGTCATACCTCTTTGTTATTTAAAAAAAAAAATGTCACAACTAATATGAAACAAAAAAAGTAATAGTATTTTTTAAACTTTTGACCAAAAAGTGTATGATATAAGTACGTGTAATTTTAAATTTAAAAGTAAATTAATTGTATTTAAAAAAAATGAAAAAAACGGAGGGAGTAACTTTTGTAAAAATGGATAATGTAATATATATTTGAACTTACAAATTTATTTTGTTTTAATAATAATTATTTTAATGTTTTAATATATTAATTACGACAAATTACCTCATTTATAGTAATATACTACTATTATAATTTATAAAATAGATAGTAAGAAGTAGAGGACGATAAATTAAATTATATAATTTAATTCATTAAATTATAATTATTTTAACATTGAATTTAATCAAAATACTATTATAATTTATAAAATAGATAGTAAGAAATAGATGAAGATAAATTAAATTATATTTTTTAATTCATTAAATTATAATTATTTTAAGAATTCAATAAAAATATTTTGGCAGGACACATTTTACATTAAAATCTTTTTATTAATTTATAATTTATTAATTTTACATTTATAATTTATTAATTTTACATTTATAATTTTACATTTTACATTAAAACGTTAATTAAAACGTTAATTTTATTAATTTTTATTTTATTTCTAAAAAATCTTTTTATTTTATTTTTCAGAAAATTGAATGATGGTAAGCTCGGAAGATTTTAGTATATAAATATTTAAATTAAAAAAATAGATTTTACAATTGTATTTAAACTAAAAATATTTAAAAAACATGGAGTATAATTTAATCAAATAATAATTATTTATATACTAAATAATTTATCTATATAACTCTACAATAATATAAATAAAATCTTACAAATTAAACGTATAACTTTATAAAGATAATAGTAGAATATAAAATGAAAATTTTCCACATTTTTTTATTATAAAGTTTTTGAGGTATTTTTTTTTTACTTTATAGTAGTAATTTGTAATTTTAAATTCTTAATGAAATATTTCAAGCAAAGTAATTAAAATTTTTAAGTTTAAAAAATCTTTTACTTACTATTTGCAACCACTTTTTAACAAGTCAATCTCATTACAAAACAGGTTTACTAAAAAAAAAAGTGGTTTATTAAAAAAATGATGTATTTAATATAGAAATAGACAAATAGATGTTCAAACAAGTTTATAAACTCTTATTGAGTACAACAATAATTTACCCCAAAATTATTACATATTATATATACACAATAATTTAAGTACAACAATAATTTAAGTTTTTTTTTTATGGTAAATATCGATATCATTTTAAAGAAAATATGTGATGTTTTTTTAGGGTAAATATCAATATCATTTGAAAAAAAATATGTGATGTAAAAAACGGTGCACATGGACGAACTTTACCACATCAACGAGCTAACAGTCTAGTTCTCCGATCAACCAAACATAACATATAGCACAAGAATACAAAGAGAACAATTACTAAGCTATATGACATACTCTCTCCAGTACCCGTGCCCGAAGAAAATCGTCGTAAAGAGATGATCCGCTCTTGTATGATAGAACGAACATGAGCAGCCACCTCTCCAAACGACACGAGCGAGCTTCCTGTATCCGCGTGTTCCTCTCCTGTCAAATAAAGTAAACCAAAGCAGCGAGAAGTCCAAGATAGACGCAAAATATCCAGTCCTTCCCACGCCACCGACTAGCAGCACGTAAGACGACATTATAACAACCACCATGTGGCCACAAAAACCCCACCTCCACCTGTAGCCTTTGAAGGCAGTCCTGTGAAAAAGAGCACTCAAAAAACAGGTGAGTATGCGTCTGAGCGCTCTCTCCTTCACACAGAATACACGAGTCAACCTCCAATCGATCCAATGTTTATCTCGAGTCGACAACTGACCTCGGATAGCAAGCCAAAAAAAAGAAAGAATGTCGCGGAATACGCTCCGTTCCGACCAAAAGAGCAGTCCACGACACTCTAGGACCCTCGTGGTGGAAGAGAGAATATGCCAAGGCGGAAGTGTATACCCCGGATCTATGCAATCTCCACGACTCCACCCACTACAAAAAACCCGCGGATCCCCTACGGGGATTCCCTACGGCATTCCCTACGAGAATTATATTCAGAGTTCCCCTACGACATTCCCTACGCCCCAGCCGTAGGGGTGACTCCCGTAGGGGATTCTCGTAGGGGACTACGCGCGAATTCGCGCGCATACATTCCCTCCAAGAGGCCTACGGGATCCCCTACGGCTCGCCGTAGGGAACTTGTCCCTATGGGCAAACCCCCGTAGGGAATAATAAATTCCCTACGGCATTTTCCGTAAGGAGTATTTTTTAAAAAAAAAATATTAATTAATATATTAGTAAATTAATTAAATATTATTATAAAATTAAGTTAAATTATTTTAAACCATTATTTTACTAAATAATAAAATTACTATTAAAGTTTTTTTAACTGTTTACGCAACTACGCAATTATGCAATTATAATTTTATAAAAATAATTAATTACAATTAGGCAAAAAATTAAGCAATTTTATAAAAATAATTAATTAAAAAAATATTGCAATTACGCAATAAATAATAAAAAGGTATTATAGTCTAAACAAATTTCAAAAACTACTACTAAATAATATTTAAATCTACGTAAAACTTGTAAAGCAAAAAATTTAAAAAATAAAAGACTTTAAAAATTAATAAAAAAATATTGAGAGTTCTATTTAATTAAATGTATTTAAATTCCCTTTTATTTAAAATTACATTTTTTTTAAACCAATATATATATATATATATATATTTATTGTATTTTATATTATACTTACATAATAAATATAAGTTAATGATACATATATATTATCTTTTAAGAATTTGACATAGCGATTATCATCTTTCTCTTCATTCATAAGGTCAAGGGTTCAAACCCGGATTATGCAATATTCATGAATAATTATTACAAAACCCTCATTATTACAAAGCCCTCAATTGAGAGCTGAGCTTGTGTCGGGCCTTGTAATGGTGGGTTGTTGTCGGGCCTCGGTTCGTGGGTCAGGCTGGTGGCTCGAGCCGCTTGGGGCTCTCGTTTTTTAATTAAAACTTATTCCCTACGGGGATAAGCCGGCCTTGTAATGGTGGGTTGTTGTTGGGCTGGGTCAGGCTGGTGGCTCGAGCCGCTTGGGGCTCTCGTTTTTTAATTAAAACTTATTCCCTACGGGGATAAGCCGTAGGGATCCCCTACGGGCGAACCTACGACAGCCCCGTAGGCGTCCCTACGAGAAAGGACGGGCGTGGAAAGCAATTCCCCTACGACATTTTAATTAAAACTTATTCCCTACGGGGATAAGCCGTATGGATCCCCTACGGGCGAACCTACGACAGCCCCGTAGGCGTCCCCTACGAGAAAGGACGGGCGCGAAAAGCAATTCCCCTACGGCTCCCTTACGGCTCTAAAAATCCCGTAGGGGATCTGTTCCCTACGAGGCAAGCCCCTACGGCGTGATTCCCGTAGGGGATGCCGTAGGGAACCCTGTTTCCTACGGATTTTTGCGAATTTCCCTACGGGCTACGGGGATGGCCTTAGGGGATTCGCGATTTTTTTGTAGTGACCCCACTGTGTTTGTCCTCTGAGCAATCCTCGACAACTCATATATAAGGTCGACGAACTTCTCCTCAAAGTCTGTCGGCCACCGACACTTCCCGTCAACTATGACCATACTCAACGACGCAGCTCTAGGTAAGCCAGTAAGCTGTGGTCCCATCGGACACACCTTCTTCAAACGAACCGAGTGTATGCAAGTAATGCAACAAGTCCCACCAGAAGTAGAACTGCTATTCATCCCTGCAACGGTAAAGCTAGTAGAACAACTAGCTTAAAAATCAAACAATTTAAATTGTGATAGTACAACAAACAATTTACGGAGTGACTTTTAATTAATTAAACGGGCTTGTTATGTTAATATTAATTTATTTAAATTTACACAATTTTTTATAATTTAAGTAATTTAAGTTATCACGAGAAACGGAAAAGACCTGAAGACTCGTCGTGAGCTCCCAATCCCATATCTGTCTAACTGAATTTCCCTCTGCCCTATAATTACTCAATTTACTTAATTTTATTATATTCTTAATTACCCATTAATCAACGAAAATGGCGATGCCGAAAACGACATCGTTTTGCTTCTCTTGAAGAAGATCCGACGTTTTCCGATCGGAAATGGGTTCGCACAAGCGAGCCAAGTTCGAGTCGCTGATCTCACTCAGTCGGCAACGGTCGATTCAGGTTTTTTCCGGCTTGCTGTTTCTGTATCTAATTTTCATCACATTCGAGATTCCGATGGTTCTGAAAGCCGGACTAGGGTTAGAATCCCCTGAGGCGGAGTCCAGCTTGCCTCTCATCTCCCACTCGACGGTCCCCGCCCGGAAAGACGATCAACTCCCCGCGAGGGAGGAAGAGGGGCACGTGTTCCGCTCTCCGGAGCGGAAAATGGGGGAGTTCAGGAAGGTGTCGGGCCTCGTTTTCGACGAGGACGCCTTCAACAGCGTCGGCAAAGACGAGTTTTCCGAGCTGCACAAGGCGGTTAGGGATGCATTCGCGTCGGGGAAGAAGGTTCTGGAAGCTTTGAAGTCGGGTGATGCGGCGGGCCGTGATCGGACTGCCGGGAAAGCAGACGAGCAACCCTGCCCGAGTTCGGTCGTGTTGAATGGGACAGAGTTCTTGAGGAAAGGGAAAATGATGGTGATACCTTGCGGCCTGTCTTTGGGGTCCCACATCACGATCGTCGGGAGGCCGAAGGTGGCCCACTTGGTTAACTCGTCGAATATAGCATTGTCGAAGAGAGGGGGAAGCACTGTGGTTTCACAGTTCAAGATGGAGCTGCAGGGCTTGCGGGCCGTGGATGGGGAGGACCCACCTAGGATACTGCATTTTAATCCGAGGTTGAAGGGGGATTGGAGTGGAAGGCCCGTGATCGAGCAGAACACTTGCTACAGGATGCACTGGGGTCCTGCTCAGAGGTGTGAGGGGTGGAAGTCGAGGGCTGATGTGGAAACCGGTGAGGGATTCTTATTCGATTTTATGTTGGATGTTAATTTTCATTGCTCATCGTGAAGTTGCATGAATATTGATTGATGACCGTTGAATATACCACCCCTAGTTCTTAGTGTAATGTTTATGTTTTTTCTTCATTGTCATCTAAGTCCAATTTAAAGACAATCAAAACTACATTGTTTAATCTGGCTTGGATAAAATATTATTGAGCATAAACGGGTGGTGATTAATACTCAATCTGTCTCGTACATGTAGTCATGCTTTTTTTGTAGATTACAAAAAAAAGTAGGTACATGACGGTACAGAGGACGCAATGTTTTTCTGTGCAAATACCAAATGATTTCTTTTGATGGTTTTTTTTGTGAGAGTGGACTTTCGTGCAATTTTTCTTCTTTAATTGTTGCTTTTGAATGATAAATTAGAGACACGCATACACAACCTAGAGCTAATGTTGTATGTTCATTAAGGTAATCCATGTTGTAATTCGTGCTGTAGTTCTAGTTTTAAATCTCTGTGCCGTGTGATGTCATTTTTTTTCAGTTTATCTATGTGTGTAATGTAAATTATCTTGCGTCTTTAATTGCGTTTGTATTGGAAATAACCTTTTTCCTTAATATGAAGTTGATGGGCATGTAAAATGTGAGAAATGGATTCGTGATAATGATAATGGGTCCGAGGAATCAAAAACCACTTGGTGGTTGAAAAGGCTTGTTGGCAAGTCAAAAAAAGTTACTCTCGATTGGCCCTTTCCTTTTGCGGAGAACAAGTTGTTCGTGCTTATGCTGAATTCTGGATTGGAAGGGTTTCATATCAATGTGGACGGGAGACACATTTCATCCTTTCCTTATCGTCTTGTGAGTGCTTCTTTAGTCATATGTCTAACTGAGTTTATATGCCCTCTTCAAAACCTCTAAAGTGTCTGGAATGAGACTTTTTAATATTTCTTTGAAGGAAATATATTACAAAATCAAAAAATAAGATGATAGAACCTTACGAGTTGTTTCTAATTTTTTATATTGTTTTTACTATTTACTTATGTAAATTCCTTGAGTAAACATTTTAAAAGCTCTGTCATGTTTATTTTATCCAATAAAAACATTTGTTTTTGTTACAGTTTCATTTTGTCCACTGATCCTTTTTGTTGTTGCACTTTAGCCCCTGAACTATGCATTTTATTACACTCTGCCCCTTGGACAAATCCAGATTTGACATGTGTCTACCATTTAGCACGTTCGCATGCATGATAGTACGTGAGATGGCTCTGAAATAAAATCATTGTTAATTGGGTAAAGTTAAAAAAAGGTTTAGTGAGCAAAGTGCAAAAAACCATAGCTCAGGGGGTTAAGCATAATATACTCTGTTTTTCGAAATCAGATGGTACATTCTATAAGCTCTAACAACATCATTTATTCTATAATATATTTTGATTGGCACACAAAAGTTCTTCTGATCTCGTAGGGTTTCACGCTGGAGGATGCCACAGGACTGTATATGAATGGGGATGTTGATATTCATTCTATTGTTGCTACCTCTTTGCCTCTTTCTCATCCACATACTGCTCCACTGACACATCTAGAATATTCTCCCAAGTGGAAAGCTCCGAGCCTCCCATCTGAGCCCGTGGAGCTCTTTATCGGCATACTCTCGGCAGGCAATCATTTTGCCGAGCGGATGGCGGTCAGAAAGTCGTGGATGCAGTATAAAACAGTCCAGTCAGCAAATGTCGTCGCTCGATTTTTTGTGGCCATGGTGAGAATCCGTAAATAGATGGGAATATCGGTTGTATTCTTGGGATATTTACTACCATCACTAGTTTGAGTTCAACCTTATTTTATGTGAAAGCCTTGATCTTACTGTTCATTTTTGTGTTTTGGCAGCATGCTAGAACGGAAGTGAATGCAGAGGTTATGAAAGAAGCGGAGTATTTTGGTGATGTTGTTGTAGTTCCCTATATGGATAATTACGACCTTGTTGTACTCAAGACTATTGCAATTTGTGAGTATGGGGTGAGTGTGAGTCACTTGTGCTAGTTTCCCATAGGTTTCAGATTCTTTGCTGTTTTTTCGTTTCCTAATTTTAATCTCGTTCCTGGTTGTTTTAGATTCGCACGGTGGGGGCTAAATATATAATGAAGTGTGATGATGACACATTTGTAAAAATAGACGCTGTGATGATAGAAGTGTTCAGAATTCGAAGTGGCAGAAGTTTTTATGTTGGAAATATCAACTACTATCACAAACCTTTAAGGCGTGGTAAATGGGCAGTCACATATGAGGTATGCTTTTCTTATTTGCCGTATTAAGACACCACTTGCGAGAAAAATTAACGTAAAACACTGGCTGAGTTGCAATTCACGATGATAAAATATCTAATGTCGTCTAAGTTCAAATTGATTACTTACTGGGATGAGAAGTTGGAGAAATTTGATCTGAATTTGACTAATGTTTCCTTGGAGGCTTGGATTGTTCTGTTATAAATATATTTTCAATAATTTCTCCTTTTTTGTTTTAGTGAAATAGTGCACGATTATGTGATTGTTTTCTCAACACAGCAAAAGTTCTTGATATAATGTAGCATTTTTTGTGCTGACATAAATTTAGTATTAACATAATTTCTCTACCATCATTGTTCATCTTCGTTTTATAACCACACAGGTTAAATTTATGCACCTATTCGATAGATGGCTCATTTGGGATTGATGTAGATAATACCCCCCTAGACATCGTGAATGTTCTTGCCCTTTCATTCAACTTTATTTATATATATATAACATATGCTTTATCCCGGTGGGCCCGCAGGAATGGCCGGAGGAGGTCTATCCACCCTATGCGAATGGACCTGGCTATATCGTGACCTCTGATATAGCACACTATGCTGTATCTGAGTTTGAGAAACATAAACTAAGAGTACGTTTGCTTTCACCCCTTGCTTTAACACTGCAACTGTATTTTGTTGGCCTATATTAGGCATTTTTGCCTCTAGAATTTGCACATTTTACTCTGAATGCGCTATTTCTAGCAAGCATATTGCTTTTTCGATGAAAAGGAAAAATAATAAAAATTCAATCCACATCACCAATTCTATGCAACAACTCACCAAAATTTCAAAGTTATAGGGTATCTTATCGAACAGTGACCCAGATTATTAGAGGATGGATTTCTAATTTGCAAAACATAAACGGACCGAAAATGAAATTTTTATCGACTATTTTCCTTCTTGATCCAGTTGTTCAAGATGGAAGATGTGAGCATGGGAATGTGGGTGGAACAGTTCAACAGGTCAAGACCAGTCGAGTACGTGCACAGCTTCAAATTCTGTCAATTTGGATGCATTGAAGGTTATGTTACGGCGCATTACCAATCTCCGAGACAGATGACTTGTTTATGGGAAAAGTTGGTAGCTCATCGTGAACCACAATGCTGCAGTATGAGATGACCCCCTTTGTGAAGTAGAAGTTCCAACATCTGATTACCACTAAAATCTCAAAACCAATTTCCTCCCATAGCTTTTTGTACATAGCTCTGAGGTAGCTGGTTCTTGTTTCTCTTTTCACTAGTTCATTCAAATTTTCTTCCTCACGATTCCGAGCCCCATTTTTGTAATTGTTATGGGCTCAGAGATGCTAGGCTTTTTGTTACTTTGGTACTATGATCGACTTCTCTAGGTTGTGACTTGTGAGTTGTGATTGACACTAAGAGCTGTAATATGAATATTTGAAACGTAATCGTAATATATCCCACTTCTATTTCACCTTCTATGTTTAATCTCGGTGTCTAAAGCTCTGTTTATCATTTTTTTTACCGCTTCTACGTAGACGAGTCGATGATTTAGCCCATTAAAAAGCTCATCATTTCCTTGTGTGAAGCTTCTTCCCCATTGGAAATCAGGATGAAGAAAAGAACATTTTTCAACAGAAAAAAAGTGATTCTTGTTTGAGTGGAATCACTTTTTGAAGAAGGAACATATTCTGTTAGGGAATTATTGTTGCATCATATTTTTCTAATGCAGCTACTTGATTACTTTAGCATATTCTTGCTTTGGAGAATATTAGAATTGGATGGTTCTGAGATAAAGGAAGACTATAACATATTGTACTTTTGGGAATTAGATATAATGATGAAAGTTTTACCAGGTTGATCTTAAAACGTATCTGACTCGGTTATGCGCGACACAACAGGCGTGTGTATAGTCAGATAGTTCGTCGTAAAACAGGACAAGGTTCTTATTGCAGAACAAAAAACGCAGTCTTTAGTTCTTGTGGAAGTGTTGAAACTACAGAACAAATTTCTTATTTACTGAATGATTAGTAGTAGTAGTACTAGTACAAGATCTTAAAGTCATATCCAGAATCTAATTACATCAAATTCAAATGCAGAAACTTGACTTGATTTATTCAAGAACATCAATTTTTTCCGGCTACACGAATGCCAACAAGATGATCCATGCCAATGCACAGACAGTTCCGGTTTTCAACGGAAAAACCCTCGAGCCATAACTCCAAGTTTGTCCGAACAAGCATTCGTTCGTCGTGTTCAATCCACCTGGACAGTTACACAAAAACGGCTTCGAACCAGCAGTATCATACCCACACACCCCTTCACTCTTCTCGCACTCCTCGCACATCTCCGGATATTCGTTCTTGTAATTAAACTTGTACTTAAGCACAATCCCATATTCCCACCCCTCGGGATTGTACTCTTGCCCGTTGTACCCGCACACGGCCGAGTAGGACCCGCACCCGATCTTCCCCAAGTCCATCTCGAACGAAGGGCCCAGATCGACCGGCGTGTACACGCAGCAAGTCGATGTCTGGAGGTTAAGGTTGAGTTTGCTAACAGCACTGCAAGAACTCAGCAAGCCGCATATATCATCCCCTCCCAAGGAATCGCAAGTCGGAAAAGTCGAGGAGTTGTTGTAGCATCCGAGGAGGGCGAAAGTCGTGGAGTCGTGGAAAGTGAAAGGGGCGTCATAGTCGAGGCCGAAGCCTCGGCTGGGGCGGGTGCATTGACAGGTGGACATGGTGGGGTCGGAGATGGTGAGGAGTTGGTTGGAGTAGTCGATGGAGGTGATCGGATAGCAGCCGGAGTGAGTCGAGAGAGTGAGCTGTTGTTGGTCGGTGCATGCGACCAAGGGGTGGAAACGGGGGTCGCCGCAGCCGGGGCCCGTGCCGAAGGGGTACTTGATGGGGAGGGGCCCACAAGTGGTTTGGCAGGGTTGGGAGGAGGTGAGGATGAGGGTTGAGTAGAGGAGAGATATGAGCATTGTGAGTGAGTACATATTGCTAGTGTAGTGAAAATTGGAATGGAATGGGATGGGAGGAAAACTTTCTAATATATAGAGAATGTCGTTATATCTTCTATTTCTGTTCGATTTCAAAATGGTCATTTATTTCTTTTTTTTTATCGAAAAATGTCATTCTGATCACTTTTTGATCACTTTTTCGGCATAGAAGTCACGTTTTTTTATCATGTGATGGCCTATTGACACTAGAGTACACACGGAATACAAAAAATATAGACCTACGGAGTGAATGTTTTGTGAAAATAGATTTAGAGTTTCTCAATTTTAAAATTAAAATTCAATAAATATGATGATTGAGCATGTAGAGCTATATTTTTTGTGCCACGTGTGCACTTCGGTTCCAATAGGCCACCACGTGATAAAAAAATGTGACTCTCATGTCAGAAAAATGATTGAAATGACATTTTTTGATAAAAAATGAAGTAAAAGACAATTTTAAAATCCGGGACATATAATCATATTCTCCTTATATTTAATAGACGAATAGATTAAATAGGTAAATTCCCCCAAAATTTTAATTTGGGATCTTTCACACCTTGCAGCTGAGGCCCAACGTTTCATTTAAGTTGGGAGCAACCAAAACCCAAAAGCCCAAAATTTAAGTGAACTAAAATTACAGGAGGCTCAAACTTCCTAAGACCACCTCCAGTAGGAGACAATTGAGGAGATATTCACGTCCAATAGGACATAATTGGGATGAGTATCTTTTCATCCATTTTACAAAGAATTATTGAATAATTCTTTGAATTATTCTGACGCAAGGAAGGATGTGGGTGCCCACATGAATGAAAATTTACTTTTTGGATAATTAAATAATACGTGTCAATTTCTTATTGGACATCTATATTTCGTTTATCTTATCTTTTAAATGAGATTTTTAAGTATAATTAAAAATAATTTTTCATTTTTTTTACATCAATATTTTTAATTTTTCATGATCTATAAATAAAGACCAAGTTTGTTTGATTTGGATACCAATTTTTTTTTACAATTTTCTCCACTTTTGTTTGTATAATTTGTGTTTTTGATTTGTGTTCACAAAACGTATTTACGTTATGGATCCAAATCAAACTCCTCATTATTCTTCAAATTTTATATATCATAATCAACCACCTCAAAACCCCTATCATCAACACCCTCAAAATCCCAATAATCAATATCATCAAAATCCCAATATCATCAAACTCCTCATTATTCTTCAATGTTTGTGTTTTGAATAAATTGTTGTACTACTTGAATAATTTATGTATGTTTGTTTTTCTTTTCGTTTTTTTAATAATATAATTTATTTTGATATTTTTCTAATTATATTATTTTTATTAAATAATAAATAAATAATTTAATTATTTTTATATCAATTATTATTTAACAAATATTATTATTAATTAAAATTTTATAAAACATGCAATTAAAAATAAAAAAGTAATATATAGTGGGGTATAGTGGAATAATGATGTGTAGGAAAGAGAAAATGAAATATCTTTTGAAATATTTTCTATTGTAGAGTATGAGATATTTGAAGGATAATTGAAGATATTTGATGAGGTGTAAAGTGGAATAAGCTGATGTGGAAAGAATATTTAGGAGTTGAAATATTTGCTGCTGGAGATGGTCTAAGGAGATGAAGAAGCTGGAGCTCGTCTTCTTCAGGTTACATCAGAAATCACTTTGATATTCGGTTCGATTAAAAATACGAAGCTCGGTGTTTCCTTCTTCTTCTGAAACAACGTGATAATAATGGTCATTATTTTTTAAATAAAATAAATGAGTCTCCATGTGCTAAAGATTTTACTATTTTTTCTTTGGGCTGTTAGTATCAGTTTTATACGAAGGTTTTAACTTTGTCCATGCCCGTTCGATTGTATGCCTGTGATTTTATTTCCAAGCGTTTCTGTGATTCAATCTCTGGCAATTGATATTCGAAAATGCCTTACAATGAATGCTCGTTACATGTTTGATGAAATGCCCTGAGTAACTTTTGTGAGGCATTTTGATTCGACACGTGATACTTACATTGTTCTGTATATGTTTTTATCTGGGATGCATCTAACTCGTTTCTCGGTTGTTCGGTTTAGTCCAGTTGTGTTATCGTGTGCATAATGCATCTATCTGACATGCCTTCTTTTTCCATGTATTATGTGATGCAGTGATTATTAAGGAAGAGGATATTCTATCGGACATGTAAGTTTGGAAACCATATTGATGGATCTCTTCCACAGACATGAAGAGACATCCCATCATAATCCTTTCAACTTATTGTCACAAAGTCCATTCCTATGATCTACTCCCAAGTTCAAGCAGAGGTCATTTCACATTCGTACGGAACTCTTCTTCCTTTGGGTCAGACGGGCGAAGACCTTTTCCTGATTATTCACCGAAGAAACCTACTATAAAAGACTCCGAATTTGTGCACCGCATATCAACCGTCATAAAGCAGCGCTGCTATGAGCCCTTTCGCCGAATTCTGAAGCCATTTGAACCCAAATTCAGGCCTGATCATCTCATTTGGGTTCTCATGGAGATTAAAAGCGATTACAATCTAGTTGCCAATTTATTTGAATGGTCTTGCATTAGAAGGTACCCGTCTCTCGAGGCACGCTGCATCTTTATTCACATTGCTTTAGCTTCAAAAGATCTAAGGACAGCTCGAAATATTTTTCATGAATTTTTGACAGAACCCGCGAGTCACGGAGATACATCGGTCTCCCAGTTTCTTGAAAAGTTAATATATACTTACAAGGATTGGGGCTCGAGTCCCTATGTGTTTGACATTTTTCTCCAAGCGCTAATTGAAAGCAGGAACCTTGATGATGCGAAAAAGCTCTTTGATAAGATGTTAAATTATGGTGTAATTCTATCTCTTGATTCCTGCAACCTATTTCTCTCCAGACTCTCCAAAGATATTATTGACGGTCACGAAAGGACATTAAAGTTTTTTCACGAGTTTTCGGAAGTGGGTGTTCACTGGAATACCGTATCATATAATATAGTCTTACATTCTCTTTGCCAACTAAGCTACACTAGAGAATCTCATAGCCTGCTTTTGCAAATGGATTTAAGAGGTTCCAGTCCTGATGCTGTAAGTTACAGTACCGTAATAAATGGGTATTGTAATATGGGAGACCTTGGTTCGGTGCTAAAAGTTGTTGAAAATATGAAACGGAAAGGCTTGAATCCAAATGTGTTTACTTATAATAGCATAATATCTCTTCTGTGCAAAGCTGGTAAACTTGTAGATGCAGAGAAGGTTCTTAGAGAGATGATTTCTCAGGAAACCTTTCCTGATAATGCAGTGTATACGACTCTCATTGACGGCTTTAGCGAAATGGGAAATATCTCTTCCGCATGCAAAATGCATGCAGAAATGCAGGGTCGGGGCATTATTCCCGATTTCATCACTTACACTGCTATAATATGCGCCTTCTGCAAAAACGGAAAAGTATCCGAAGCAGATGAGCTCTTTCGTGAAATGCTTAATATTGGGTTGAAAGCGGACGAGTTCACTTACACGACTCTTATTGACGGTTACTGTAAAATCGGCGAACTTAAAAAGGCTTTCTCTCTTCACACCGAGATGAGTCAAACAGGCCTTATTCCAAATGTGGTCACATACACTTCACTGGTTGATGGGCTTTGTAAACAAGGTGAGGTTGATACAGCAAAGGAGCTCCTTCACGAGATGTGTGGAAAGGGACTTGTTCTTAACATCTACACATTTAATGCCCTTCTAAATGGGCTTTGTAAATCCGGGAATATAGTGCAGGCTGTGAAATTGATGGAAGATATGGAGGTGGCTGGGATAAAGCCCGACGCCTACACTTATACGACCCTAATGGACGCTTATAGCAAATCTGGGCAAATGGGTGTGGCTCACCAGCTGCTTCACGAGATGTTACAGAAGGGAATTAGACCAACCGTTGTCACATTCAATGTTCTAATGAATGGATTCTGCACATCAGGGATGATAGAAGACGGTCAGAAGCTGCTAGAATGGATGTTGGCAAAGGGTATAGTGCCCAATGCCACCACTTTTAATTCTATTATTAAACAACATTGTATTAGAAATGATATGAAGGCAGCCACTGAGGTTTATCGAGGTATGTGTCGTCAGGGAGTGGGGCCGGATGAAAATACATATAATATACTAATACGAGGGCATTGCAAAGCAAGGAATATGAAGGAGGCATGGTTTTTGCGTAAGGAAATGATTGAGATGGGATATGCTCTAACAGTTGAAACGTATAATGCATCGATTAAGGGCTTTATGAAGAGGAAGAAGTATACGGAGGCTAGGGAACTTTTTGAAGAGATGAGAAAGAAAGGGTTATGTGCGGATAAGGAAATATACAGTGCCTTTGCAGAGATGAATTATGAGGAAGGGAATGTGGATTTAACTCTGATGCTTTGTGATGAAGCAGTAGAGAAGTGCCTTGTTGATAAGAGCAAGGGTGGAAGGAGATAATTCGTATTTGCTTGGGTTTTGATCTTTGTGGAGATCTTCTTTACAGGCGAGTGATCATTAGAGAATTTGGTAAGTTCTGGTTCTTATGCTTTTTATTCTTGTTGAAGTGGCTAATATGCAACCTATGTAAATGAGAAGTCACATGGTGACAATTAGATCGCAATTTCCACTTCTTGTATAAATCCATAAGAAATTGCACACATATCAGAGTAATTTTTTTCTCCTTCATATTATAGAACTAATAGAAGTAGCATCTGTTGAAAAAACGAGAATAAATTAAAATTAGATGGGATGAGTACATGTAGTAAACTAGATTACAAATATTTTAAAAACAGTACATTAATGATTGTAAATGACTGGTTGGCCTGGTTGTAGAACTCTCACGTCTAAGTTTCATTGTGCAATAGCTGCATTTGACCCCTAACTGGGAATTATGTTTTTTCTAATAATTTATTTTGGGGAAGACATCTCACCCTTTAACAGTTTACCTTTCGGAATTCTCAACTTTCACTTAATCCTCCACCTTTTCCTAATCCAAGACTTTTTACTGTTGCCCCCTTCCAATGCCATTAAGTTGAAGTAACTCGTTTGATACTCTGTCGGCCCACACATTTTTTTTATCCATTATGCTTTATTAGCAGCTTTGTAATACCTACTCAAGGTTCTCTAGTCTTCATCACTCTTTCTTCCTGAAATAAATACATCTGTTGGTTTCTAACCAGGTCTGCTTGAAGTGGAAGAACAACTACATGTCTGGACCAAAGTTTTCCCGATGTCTATATTCTAGTACGGGTATGTTTGTTAAGTCATTCGTTAGAATTTGCGGTGCCACACCTTTTCATTGCTCATCCGTTACATGCAATACAGGAAACTGGTTGAACCCTTAGTCCTTGGTCTGAAGGAGTTTGTCAGGAAGGTTTCTTGCCTATTAAGATGTATATAAGCATATGACAAGCTCGCAAAATGCCATCTTGAGGTCTGCCTAACAGCTCTGTGGTGTCCCGTGAATTAGCAAATACTATATGATTTATCCAAGAAGGTGCTTCTAGCCACCCTTAAGGTTGCACTTCCCCAGTTCCCTGGATAAGATTTATTAAAGCTTGAAGACCTCTGAAAAAGTTTTTTGATATAGAGTTGCTTAACGGCCAATGCGCCTAATTTTGATGTGCAATGTGCTTCTGCTGCTCCAAATATTGATTCCTAATGGCCTGGACAATATTCTTGTATTGTTTAGAGGACCCTAAAGAGAAGCTGCATAATTGTGTGGTTTTATGGAGAGTTCCATTGCATGAACTTTGAAGTGGATGTCAAGCTAAATCGACCATTCGGAAATTCCGAGACTGGTTACTATTAGGCCGTAAAATTCAGATCTTGCAAGAACCTAACACATTGTAAGAGGGTTTAGAGTTTAATCTCAGCAGTTCTAGTCATAATTGGATTGGATCTGGGTATGTTGACTCGTTGAGTAATAAATAGGTTGAACTCGAGTCTACTCAAATTTATACAAAAATGCTTGCATAGACTGGATATCAGCATGGAAGAATAAATTAGTCAGCGGAATACACTTGTGAAGGTCAGTATTATCCAACAATAACCTCTGCAACTCACTAAGCAAAATAGAACCTTACACATGTTACAACAAAATTCCCAGGAAAACCAAAATTGCAGATACAAAAATCACCATCGCCGCCGAACATGAACATACATGGTGTCCATGAGATGTAGAGGTAGGAGGAGGACTTGGAGTTGGACTTGGAGATGGCTTGACTTCCTTAGAGCATTTATACTTGCACCGGCTTGGGCGGACTATTCTATACACACCACTCTGTGTTAAAATGTAAATATCATTTCTGTTATCTTCTCCGAAGGAGTATATGTACTGCAAAGCAGGAAGTCTGCTGTCGGGCAGCGAGTCACACTTGATGGGAGAATCTGCAGCACAGCTGAAAGTGACGTCTTTGGCTGTGAAGTTTCCACTGTTTTCTGGTGATTCTGATGCTGCCCATAAATGGCTTGCATACAGATCAGCGTACAAGTAGCTGGTAACAACATATTCAGGCAAAAGGTATGTTAGGTCAAATATGTTTACGATGACACCCCTCAGTTTACCATTATGTTACAGATAGCTCCAACTGGTTATTGTAAATTAAGAAAATTTTCTACTCAGCATGTAAATGTAAAATGAGTGTAAAATGTAAGAACTTGCTACGGATAGTTTTTTTTTCCAAAGTTTTTTTTCCGCATCCAAACCTTGTTATTTTGTAAACACCCTTCTCAAAATCACAAATATCCCTTGCTATTTTATTTTTATCAGTCAAGAGTAAATGTAATTTTGAATTTTTTAAAACTTTTTTTTAACTTTTTTTTAATATTAAGCTAAAAACTAAGCTTCCCAGAAATGAAGACTGTTGCTCATTTTTTATTTACCTTCCATACGTGCATGCATCAGTTTGTGAACGATACACGTATCCACCAGATATTGCTGCGGACCCAAGCTTGTTTATACCAGCGTGGCTGTACCCCAACACTGGGAATATCGGTTCTATAGACTCTCTAGAAGTATTTCCCCCTGGAGTACTCTGAGGTTGAAAAACCAGAGGACCCTCATAAACGCGCCAGCCATAGTTTCCACCCTTGGAGATGAGGTCAACTTCCTCATAGTCATCCTAGAAGAAGACTCGCATAAAAGTCAAATAGGATGTCCTACATGTATAAGTAGGATTTTTTTAAAAGGTTTTTAAGTAACCGGTGTAATAATACGAACCTCTCCGGTATCAGCACATAAGAAATAAGAAGGCCTTTCCGAGTCAAAGCTACAACGCCAAGGGTTTCTAAGTCCATAAGCCCATAATTCCGGTAACATCTCTTTATCTTCCCGAAAAGGGTTATCGTCTGGGACCGAATAGTTTCCCCATACTGTTGCTATTTCATCTTCACCTGGGAACCAGTATTAGTCAGACACTTATATTACTTATATATATATATATATATATATATATATATATATATATATATATATATATATATATATATAATGATGGTTGACTGCTTACTTGGTACTTTGTCTACATCAACCCTCATGATTTTTCCGAGCACCGACTTCTTATTCTGGGCAAAATTGTAGGGATCACCTTTGGCTCCTCCGTCTCCCATCATGATGTACAAGTATCCATCATCTGGGCCGAAAAGAATTTGTCCACCATGATCTGAAGTGAAGGGCAGCCCCATTGTGAATATTCTTCTCACTTCTTGTGGACTTGCTCTTTCTGTCTAGAGGTAGTCATTTCAACCAAACTCAGGTACACTTATTTTTTCACAGAATGCATAAATGCACGATAAAAATAAAATGTCAGGGGCTATTATGTAATTTTGAAAATTCAGTTGGGATTCGGATATTTTGTCATCAGTGCAAACCTCTTTTAGGACTTGCTTGTTATTTTGAAAGATAAGGGGACTCTTTTATGGTTAAGTTAAACTCATATGTAGTTTTGAAATCATTCTTTTGGCTAACTACAAAAACTACCCGGATGCTTTACCTAATTACAAAAAACACCCAGTTACTCTAAAAACTACAAAACCCACTCTTGTGATGTGAAAAAAAGACATTTCAAAACCTCCTTCAAATTTATAAAAATATCACAGTGAGCTCATTAATTAAACTCCTAACCAAAACTCAGGGGTATTTTTTTAATTTTCAAGTTTTCGATGTTTTACCTTAGAAGGGCTTGAACCCGTTCCTTTTGCACTGTACTCGGCAATAACCGTTTGATACCTGCAAACTTCCCCCCCAGGAGATACTATCTTCGAAGGATCACAGTTGGCGTCCAAGTTGCAAGAGCACCTCCCACTACAATTCAAGTTCTTCTCCTTGTCACAATTGAACGATGCGAAGAATCTCCCGTTGATCTCAAAATCCGGGTGGAAAGCCATCCCCATCATTCCGAAGGTGGTGTCCAGATGGACCTGATCAGTCAGGTCCACGAACGGCCTGGATTCATCGATCCCCATCACGTCTCCAGAGTCCTGGTCTGGGATCGTGGCCAGCCAGATCTTGCCAGGCAGGCTGGAGAAGAAAGCCCGGCTCGACCCATCTGGGTGAGGCACCATATTGATGTACGCGCCGTTGCCGATTCTCTCCAGGCAAATTCCTTTTGGGTGGGGTTTCTTATCGGATTCATTGAGGGAGACAGGTTTGCCATCGAAGCAGAGGGTGCTATCGTTGTGGGGCCTACCATAGGCTGTGCAGAAGCTGGAACTGGATTGCCAGAGATCGGTTAATCTGGTTACTGTCGAGTTTTTGGTGACTTGAGCTTTGCTCTGGAGTGCAGGGACGAAGGGTGAGTTTTGGATAGGGATGTCTCGACAGGAATCCCATACGGTTGAGCAGAAGCTGCTGTTACCGTTTGTGGAATTGCAGAGGGCTGGGATTGCTCCGGGGTCCGAGTCTGTGGTGAATAGACTTGCTGAGAATGGATCACATGCCTGAGGAAATATGTTTTTTGTTTTTGGTTAATAATCTTGTAAAAGGGTCAAATATAGCAAAGGGGACATAAAAACTGTGGATTCATAATTCTTTGTAATAAGAAAAGAAAAAACACAAAAATATGTTCTTAAATTTGTGGAATACTCACTGCACACAGGATTGATTTCACAGCAGAAGCACAGGGAGAATCAGATATGTTCATCGCCTGAAAACGATCTTGCAGCTGCAGATCCTGCGTTGAATTGCAACATGTTGTTTCATTGTAAGGACAGAAAGCCAAGCTTCCATTTGCTCTGGTAGGGGCTCCTGCAAATTTCAATACCAAAACGAAAAACGAAAAATAAGAAACCTATAAATGGGACCAAGAATTAGTAAAAACACTAAAAACACACTTACTCAAGTCAGTGCACAAGGGATATGCAGAAGAATGAAAAGGGAACAACAAGAGCAGCAGACAGTACACCATGTACAAAAACACTTCCATCACTTCTGTTATACTGTAAGAGAAAACTTACTACATATACATCCAGCAGGGTGAAGAAGAACACAAAAAAGCTGCTGGATTAAATAATCATCAAAAGAATCTTTCATTTAGAAAACATTGAACTGTCCATCAGTCCATGTCCTTATCAGACAGGAACCTCTCTCCTTGGAATTCAAGTCAAGTCTTGAAGCAGGTTTTAAGGTCAACACTTGGGTTTGACTTATGTGATTTACATGATAATCACAGTGGATGGAATTGGTCTAAAAGCAAAGTTCATAATGCCAAATTGTCAATACCTCTTGCTTTATAAAGTTGTTTGTACATATATTTCAAAGAAATGTTGGTTCTTGTGTGATTTTGAACACAAAACATTGTCTGTTTTTCAATCAAGATTAGCACATGTTGAGACTCGAGTGAAAAAGGAACGAAAACAAAAAATGAATCTCGTGCTTTCTCTCTCTCTCTTTTTAAAATTTTTAGGCTAATCTTAACCGAAGCTAGAGTTTGAATTTCGGTACGCGTTTACGAATAGACAGGCGTTGATTACCAGAATTATCTGTCACAGATGTTTTTTTTTTAATTCTAACAACTAAAGCATATCATGAAAAACAGACTTACCTCACTCTTTGGCTCATCATGATAATATTTGTGATTTATTCTATCGATAGTGCTCGACATTAATGACAATATGCTCATAATCTCTCGGACGAAGATGACAACTTCTTTTGAAATGCTATTTTGATATCCTTGCGTAATTAGGTGATCGATCGACTTGTGATCAATGTCTTTTTTTCTGTTTATCGATAGTTTTTTCCGTAATGATTCGTTTTTTCTTCTGTAGTGATCACATATCAAAGCGAAATCAAGAATTTTATTCATTCAAGAGTGACAAACATTGGACTGAATGTCTAATTTTGCATGACTACACTAGGAAGCCCCCCTTGCACGTTGCAACAAACTTAAAGGAAAAAAAAAAAAAAAAACTACTTGCAACGGGTCGGTGGGACTATTCTGTACACACCATTTTGTGTTAGAATGTAAACATCCCTTTTGTTATCTTCTCCGAAGGAGGATATGAGCTTCAAATCAGGAAGCTTGCTGAGGACCAACGAGTCGCACTTGATGGGAGAATCAGTGGCACAGCTGAAAGGCACGTCCTTGGCTGTGAAGTTTCCGCTGTTTGCTGGAGATTCCGAAGCCGCCCATATATGTCTCGCATAGAAATCCGCGTACAAGTATCTGATCGAGGCAAAAAGGTACGTGTTAGTTTAAATAACAATACAATGAAATAATCACAGATTCTCGTTTTTAATTTTACCTCCCATAGGTGCATGGATCAGTCTGTGAACGATACATATACCCACCGATTATAGCCGCTGCCCCTCCATTGTTCATGTCAGAGTGTTTGTATCCCAACACAGGGAATATCGGGTCTATGGAGTCGGCAGAAGTATTCCTCCCCTGAAAAAAACGCTCCATCCATAGTTCCCTCCTTTCACAACGAGATCAACTTCTTCATAAGTATTCTCTCCTACATCAGCACAGAAGAAATAAGAAGGCCTTTCCAAGTCGAAGCTACAACGCCAGGGGTTTTTAAAACCGGTAGCCCATATTTCTGGTTCTATTCCTGTTTCTTCCCGAAAGGGGTTATCTCGAGGGACCGAATAGTTTCCCCATAGGCCTAGCTCAACTAGTTCCTCTTGACTCGGTATATTATCAACATCGACCCTCATGATCTTTCCGAGCAGAGACTTCTTGTTCTGAGCAAATTTGTAGGGATCGCCTTTGCCTCCTCCGTCTCCCGTCATGATGTACAAGTATCCATCATCTGGTCCGAAAAGAATCTGCCCTCCGTGACTCGAAGTGAAGGGCAGCCCCATTGTGAATATCCTCCTTACTTCTCGTGGCTCTGCGCTTTTCGCCTACATGTCACAACCGAATTCAGTTACAACTGTAAGGGGGTATATTTGTAATTTCAAATGTTTTTACCTCGGATGGACTCGAACCAGTTCCGTTCACAGTGTACTCGCTGATCACCGTTTGATACCTGCAGATTTCCGCCCTGGATTTCGATGGATCGCAGTTGACGTCTAAGTTGCATGAACACTTCCCTTCACAATTCGAAGACTTTTTCTTGTCACAGTTGTACGATACAAAGAACCTTCCGTTGGAGTTGAACTCCGGGTGAAAAGCCATCCCCATCATCCCGAAGGTGAAGTCCGAATAGACCTGGTCTGTCAGGTCCAGGAACGGGCTGGATTCGTCGATCTCCATCGAGGAGTTTAGGCTGGGGATCGTTGCCAGCCAGATTTTACCGGCCTGGCTGGAGAAGAAAGCCCGGGATGAGCCGTCTGGATGTGGGACCATGTTGATGTATGATCCCTTGTTGACTCTCTCTAGGCAAATGCTCTCACTAATGTCAGTGCACAAGGTATCTGAAGAAGAAGGGAAAGGGAAGAAGAAGAGCAGCAGACAGCAGAGTAAGTGTAAAAACATTTCCATCTCTCTTTTCATTTTCTTTTCTACTGTATTTTCTACCAAGTGAAAACTTACTATATATAGCCAGTAAAGACGCGTTCGTTTGTTTCGTGCGATTATTGTTATTGACGTAAAAGATGTGTGCTTTTCAATCAAGATTCTCACATGTTGATTGTTGAGAAAAAAAAGGTCGAAAAACCGGGAGAAAGTCATGGCCTCTATTGTATAAAATCATGAACATAGCATTTGTCCACGGGGAATCTTGAAAGTAGTTGCAGATCACATTAGTCTACTCGTTATAGGTCAGACGAGAACGAATAAAAATAATGAAAATACATTCTGGTGTCCACGATGCTGTTGGAGGTTGACTGGATCATGAGATTCTCTCTTGTTGTTTTAACTTGCGTTGATTGTGGTTCTTGATCGAACAAGTTTGAGACTTCATGTTGTTCGGGCTTGGGTTAAAACTTCAAAGTTTAAATTTTTACGTTTATTTTCTTGATGATGGCACACTAGTTACAAGTTACAACAATAACTCCAGGAATGTCAGAACCGTAAATAAAAAAAACACCACTCCCGGACGAACACTACTCTGCCCGTGAGATGGAGAAGCCGTAGGAGGTACTGTAGACTCCTTAATTTCCTTCGAACACGTGTAATTGCACCGGCTCGGTCGGACAACTCTGTACACACCGCTCTGTGTTAAGACATAAACGTCCTTTCTGTTATCTTCTCCGAAGGAAACTATGTACTTTAAAGAAGGAAGCTCACTGCCGATAGAAGATTCACATTTGATAGGAGAATTCTCAGCACAACTGAAAGGGACATCTTTGGCCGTGAAGTTCCCGCTGTTTGCAGGGGACTCTGACGCTGCCCATATATGGCTCGCGTACAGATCAGCGTACAAGTAGCTGTCGAGGAAAAACGACATGTGTTAGTTCAAAGATTTTTCAAGTAGCCTCGACTGATTACTGTGTGTACTATACCTTCCGTAGGTGCATGCATCGGTTTTCGAACGATAAACGTATCCACCCATGATAGCTGCTGAGCCAAGATTGTTTATACTCGAGTGAGTGTACCCCAAAACCGGGAAGATCGGGTCTATGGAGTCGGAAGAAGTATTCCCTCCCGGAGTGATCTGAGGTAGAAAGACCCCAGTACCCTCGTAAACTCGCCATCCATAGTTCCCGCCCTTTGAGACGAGGTCAACTTCTTCGTACGTATCTTGCCCGACATCAGCACAGAAGAAATACGAAGGCCTTTCCGAGTCAAAGCTACACCTCCAAGGGTTTCTGAATCCTAAAGCCCATATTTCCGGTATCGTTTCGTTGTCTTCTCGGAAAGGGTTGTCTTGTGGGACCGAGTAGTTTCCCCATCGGCCATCGTTAACGAGTTCCTCTTGACCTGAGAACTAACTTTGATCAGAAAACTGAAATATTGATCAGAAAATTAATAGTTTCCTCACTTGGTATGTTGTCTACGTCGATTCTCATGATTTTTCCGAGTAAAGACTTCTTATTCTGAGCAAAGTTGTAGGGATCACATTTGCCTCCCCCGTCTCCCATCATGAAGTACAAGTATCCGTCGTCTGGACCGAACAGAATCTGGCCGCCATGATTCCCGTTGTACGGCAGCCCCATTGTGAAGATTCTTCTCACTTCTTGCGGCTTCGCGCTTTCCGCCTGGAGGTCACATACAGCCCAACTCAGCTACAACACTTTTCTCTTTTTCAATCTTTGTCTAAGTGTAGTTTCTAGTTATGATAAAATTTCTCTGAATTTTCAAAAAGACCCCACAAAACTTTCATAATTACAAAGAGCACCCTATGTAGTTTGATTCATTGTTCAACTAATGGCTAACTGCAATATCCTGTAAAATATTTTTTCCTCCTATTGAATGGGTGTAAATGTAAGAAAATTTATTGTTTGGGGGTATTTTTGATTTTTTTTTAAAAGTTTAACTGTTTTTTTGTAGTACAGGGGTTGTTTGTAATTTTTTGTAATTTGGGTGATCATATTCATCCCTTTCCCTTGCTTTAGTCTTTATAGTAACTCAGCTACACACTTTTCTCTTGTTCAATCTTTGTCTAAGTGTTCTTTCTAGTGTGTGAAAAAATTACTCTGAATTTTCAAAAAGACCCCACAAAAACTTCATAATTGCAAAGAATACCCTATAGGCTAACTGCAATATCGGTAAAATATTTTTTCCCTGCTTTTGAGTGGGTGTAAATGTAAGAAAAAAATATTATTTGGGCTAATTTTGAAATTTTTGAAAAGTACAGGGGTTGTTTTGTAATTATTTGTGATTTGGGTATCAAATTAATCCCTTTCCCCTGCTTCTAGTCTTTATTAGTCTTTACCTTTGGTGGGCTCGAACCCGTTCCGTTGGCGCTGTACTCTCCGATCACCGCTTGGTACCTGCAAGCTTCCCCTCCGTCCGACGACCCTATATCCGACGGATCGCAACCGACCTCCGAATTGCACGCGCACGTCCCGCCGAAACTCGAGCCGCTCTCCTTGTCGGTGTTGAACGAGGCGAATATCCTCCCGTTGTTCCCGAAATCCGGATGGAAAGCAATCCCCATCAGCCCGAACACCGTGTCCACGTGGACCTCGTCCGTCAGGTCCAAAAACGGGTCGGACTCATCGATCCCCAGCTTCTCCCCGGAGTCCTGCTCGGGTATCGTTGCCAGCCAAACCCTACCCGCCTGATCCGAAAAGAAGGCCCGGCCCGACCCGTCCGGGTGGGCCGCCATGTTGGTGTACGACCCGTTGCTGATTCTCTCGAGGCAAATGCCGTTTGGGGCCGGTGACGTGTCGGATTCGTTGAGGGAGACGGGCCGACCGTCGAAGCATACCGGGGGCCCGCCGAAGGCGGCGCAGAATTTGGGCTTGGATCGATAGAGTTGGGTTATTCGGGTAAAGGTTTCGTTTTTCGAGACTTGGGCTTTGCTTTGGAGTGATGGGGCGAAGGGGGAGTTCGGGATTGGGATGTCTCGGCAAGATTCCCACACGGTCGAGCAGAAGCTGATTCCGTCGGTGGAATTGCAGAGGATCGGGATGGAGTTTGCGGTGGAGAATAGATCGGCCGAGAAGGGATCGCATGTCTGAGAAAGATGAGATTTTTATTCGTGAAAATCGAGTACTATAGTTTACGTTCCGATATCTTTTTTTGTATCGTAAAATCGAAAATACTCACAGCACAGAGGATTGATTTCACGGCAGCAGAGCAGGTGGAGTCGGATATGTTCATGTCGTGAAAACGAGCTTGCAATTGAAGATCCTGCGACGAATCGCAGCACGTTTTTCCGGCGTACGGACAGAAGGCCAAAGTGACATTTGTCGTCACAGGTGCTCCTGCAAATGAATTTACAACAAACTTAATATATAATCCATATGAAACCAAGAATATATGACTGAAAACACACACACCGCACACACTTACTCAAGTCAGTGCACAGGGGATGTGAAGAGGAAGGAGAAGAGTACAACAAGAACAGCACACAGTACAACAAGTACAAAAACATATTCAATGTATTTTTCATTTCTGCTACACTGTGTGTGTACATATTGCTAACGTACTATATGCATTGCAAATATATGCTGCAGAACAAGAAAGGCTGAATTTAATTTAAAAAAAAAAATCGGAATATTTTGAGTCGTGTCCACTGATGATGAGTTGATTGAATCTACGGTTGTGTTCAAGTTCAACGCTCGGGTTTCGAGTCCTGCAGTTAAGTTTGGTCAATAACACTTTAAATAATCTTGTTAAAGTGATATCCAACTTATATGTGAGCCCAAGATTACTCTAAACAACTATGTAGTTGGTGGATCGAGGTGGTTAAAAAGCAATGCACATAATGTCAATGCCTAATATAGCCTATAAGAATTGTTGTTGTTTCTTTTAAAAAAAAGGATGTTTTTTTTTTTTTTTTATTGTTTGACAGAAGATTCTGTTGTTTTTCAACCAAAGATTTGCGCATGTTGATACAACAGTTGAAAGAAAATTGGATCTCGTCTTACGATCCCCTCCTTTAGTTTCGTTTTATCAATATGCAGTTGTGCGACTAATTGGAACCGATATGATCGAGTCCAATGAGTTAAATAATCTGAACTACTGTTTGCGTTTTTATGACGAACTGTATCATATATATACTCTCTTCAATATTGTGTTGTGTTTGTCGCATTTTCGATGAAGTAAATATAATTATCATATTTGATCTAATAGTGCAAGGCATGTATAACTATAGTCATCGATATCGACCGACGCCAGTCGAATGGAGACTTTATCATCCACTGGTCTTTCAATTCTCTACTGTTGGTTTTCATACTCGGGTCTTTGATTTGAAGATTAGAAAAAAGTGTTTAAATAGAAATTGGACACATATTGTCAATACCTCTATTACCCTAAAATTCATGCATTTTGAATGTTTTGTGAGTACGTACCGTTACCAAGTACGCCTGGTCCTTAAAATTCTAGTCCATGTTTCAAAAGCTCTCTCTTTAACTCTAAATATAAAAATGAAATCATTCTTTTTGTAGTATCTTCAAAAATAAAATGAAATCTTTCTTTTTGTGGTAATTATTTTGTACATCTAGCATTTATTTATTTTCAAATTTTGAACTGAATTAAAGTCAGTTGAATTGAATCAAAATGAAATTAAATTCAAAACATCATGTTTAAGAAGTTGAATTTGATTGAATAATGGATCAGATTTAATATGAATGGATCTTGAAATGGACTTAATTGAAGTGAATTATTCAGAATTATTCTTTGTAATTATTTTTTATTTTAAAATTTTAAATTAATTTTGAAATAAATTGAATTGAATAGAAATAAAAAAGAACCTAAATTAACATATATATATATATATATATATATATATATATATATATATATATATATATATATATATATATATAAATTCTTAATAAAAATTAAGGTTAAAAGAAAATGACTTTTTTTTTCAACATATATTAAAATTCTAAATAGAAAATACTCCATACATAAGGGTTTTTATTTTCTGGTATCATACCATTTTTTTAATGTGATTGACCTTTAAAAAAAACTAAATTAATATTATAATTAATATCATTGAAACTGTGTCGATATATCCTTCCTTATAATATATAATTCAGCTAGCAATTGTCCGAGTTGTCATATGTTTTCACCGTTTGATTTTTTTGTGTTCACACCTATTAATAAAAGATCGTTAGATTAAATTTGTGTTCACAGTATTATTCATTATTAATTATTATTTTTAGCGTAATTAATTAGCGTAATTTTTAGCGAAATTAATTGATACAATTATTTTTGATTAATTAGCGTAATTATTTATTTCTTTATATAATATAATTTACATTTATAATTCTTTTAATATAATCTCGTAGTTAATATTATTTTTAGCGTAATTAATTAGTTTAATTATTTTTAATTAATTAGCAATTATTTTTAAGTAATTACCGTAATTATTTATTTCTTTCTTTATATAATATAATTTATATTTATAATAGTAAATATTGCGTAATTATTTTTCTTAATTGTAGTAAATATTATTTTTAGATAATTAATTAGTTTAATTATTTTTAATTAATTAGCGCAATTATTTTTAATTAATTAGTGTAATTATTTATTTCTTTATATAATATAATTTATATTTATAATCTTTTTAATATTGACTTGAAATATTCAAAATATCACCTTTATTCCTTATTTATCTATTCTATTATAATACTAAAATTAATTATCTTAATTAAAAAATGATGAGAGACAATATGCATTTGTTATTAATATATTTAATCGATTAATTAATTATTTTTTATTATACAAACAATAATATCGAAATATAAGGTAATTCAAATTAATTATATTTAAAAAATAATAATTATTATCAAACCCTACTTCAAATTGTGTCTATATAAAACGTTATCTCTCTCCCTTTCACTTTTCATTTCAACTATTTTTTTATTTGTTCATGCTGACATTTATTTATTTTTTGTGCAGAGCTCTATATATAACTGGTCTCACTTTTCATTTGCTATTTTTTTTATTTGTTCATGCTGACATTTATTGATTCACTTTTCATTTCAGCTATTTTTTTTATTTATTCATGCTCACATTTATTTATTTTTTGCAGAACTTAAGTTTTGTTGTTTTGTTGTTTTTTTTTTGTTTTTTTGTAATTTTTGCACTATCTCTGACTTTTCATTTCCGCTATTTTTTTATTTGTTTATACTCACTTTTATTTATTCACTTCTTTTTATTTTTTCATGTTTACATTTATTTATTCACTTCTCTCACTTTTCATTTCACCTATTTTTTATTTGTTCATTCTCACATTTATTTATTCACTTTTTATTTTAGCTATTTTTTTATTTATTAATTCTTAAATTTATTTATTTTTGTGCAGAACTCTATTTAAGTTTTATTTTTTTTTTTGTTTTTTTCACCTATTTTTTTATTTATTAATGCTTACATTTATTTATTTTTGTCCAGAACTCTATGTAAGTTTTGTTTTTTTTTTTTTTTGTTTTTTTTTTGTATTTTTACAGCCTTTTCATTTAGCTATTTTTTTTTATTTGTTTATATTCACATTTATTTATTTTTTTGCAGAACTTTATTTATGTTTTGTTGTTTTTTTGTTGTTTTTTTTTTATTTTTGGCCGCTAAGTATTCTTTTACTAATTCTATTTTAATTTAAATTTGATTGTTTGATAATTAATGTTTAATCATAAATATTTTTATTTTAAGTATTGTTTACTAATTTGAATTTTAGTTTTAATATTATTGTTTGATTATTAATATTTTTTTTTTGCATTTTTTACTAATTTTAATTTTAATTTTAATAATATTGTTTCATCATTAATATTTTTATTTTTGCCTTTCAATGTAAGTATTTTTTACTAATTGAATTTTAGTTTTAATATTATCGTTTGTTGATTATGAATTATGATTGTGTTGTAAATATAACAATATATTTGGTAATGATTTTTGTATTTTTTCAAGTTTTTTGAATTTTTTATTCTTTTTAATAATTTATTTTTTTGCAGAAGTTTTGGATTTCTTACTTTTTTTTTTTTATTTTGTAGGTTTATTTATAACTATTTATTTCGTAGGTTTTATTATAAATAAAATACTCCGCCAAATGAACAATTAGAAGTAATGAAGAAAAACATTGCACAAACTTTAAATGGATTTCAAACTTTTGTTTATGTTTCCTGATAAAATTAGAGTAGTTTGTGTTGATTTTATTTATGATTTAATTTACTCAATTTAGTAAATTTAAATTAGTTTATTTTCATTTTATTTATGATGTATTTTATCTATTTATAATAATTTATGAAATTTACGCAATTTACAATAATTCTATTTCATTTTATTATAATTTTTATTTTTATTATTTACAAATATCACTAAAAAGAATTAATTTATACTCCCTCCCATTCTTTATATTTGTCGTTTTGGATTTTTTAATATTTATTTTTTACTTGTCGTTTTAGCAAATATTTACTTTAATTACCCTTATTAAATATATTGTTATTAATGATAATTAATATATTTTGTATTTTGTTAAATATATTTAACCGCATGATTATGGAAGTTTAAGAGTTTTGTATATAAAAACTTCTTTATAATATAATTTAATATTTATTTATTAATTTTACTGTACAATAAATAGGGGTAACTTAGTTATATATATTTTTTATTAATAAGTGTGAAAAAGGCTAGAACGACATATAATAAAAACACGAGGGAGTATATTTTAGTTCGATTTTTTTTATATATAAATAATAATAATAATTATGATTTAATTAATTTATGTATTTTAAAATTGCAAATAATTAAAGTAATAAATTACAAAAATAATTATTATAGATGTATAAATAATATTATAAATTTATAAAATAAAATTATATCTTTAATTAGAGAAATCAAATAAAAATTTTATTATCTCTGATTATAAATTATATATTAATTATATTATTAATTATGAGTATAGTAAATCTATTCCTTATTTTAAGCAACTAGATAAATTCAAAGTTCAACTAAAATTATATATCAATTATATTATTAATTATGAGTATTTTAAATCTATTCCTTATTTTACGCAACTAATTATATATCAATAATATTATTAATTATGAGTAAATCTATTCAAGCAACTAAATAAATATATTATGAGTATATTAAATCTATTCCTTATTTTAAGCCAACTAAATAAATTCAAAGGTCAACTACTAATTATTTTGAGAATGAAATAATCATAATTCAATTTTTTATTAATTTACAATTAAAAATAATATTATTCTCTATTTGTATTAACTTAATTATGCATCATTAAAAAAATATTTTACCATAAAGTAATAAATTAAAAAACAATTCATTGTTCAATTAAAGGTCAACTACGTAATTAAGCATCATTAAAAAAATATTTTACCATAAAGTAATAAATTAAAAAACAATTCATTGTTCAATTAAAGGTCAACTACGTAATTAATTTGAGAATGAAATAATAATAATTCAATTTTTTATTAATTTACAATTAGAAATAATATTATCCTCTATTTGTATTAATTTAATTATGGAGCATTAAAAAATATTTTTTCAAAAACAATTCATTATTCAATTAATTTAATTAATATATTTTGATTTATTTAAATAAGGAATATTCATAATATCAAATTTATTCCTTATTAATCTTCTTTAATTACGTTTATTCTATTATACTACTATTTATTTATAGTACTAAATTAATTTGTGATTTTTTAATTATATTTCGTTCATTCTTTCTCATCTCTCTAATTGTCTAGAGATTTTTCTAAAATAATTTTATTTTTTTCAACTCTTTACTAATCATTTTCGTAATAATATATGTTGGTTATATTCTTCTTTGTCTCCATATATTAATTCCTCTTTAAATTGATAAAATTTTACGGTCCAAGAATATTAATTTATAGAGGTTTTAAATGATTAATTATGATTTCTTTTAATAGTTATAGAATAAATATTAATGATGTATTTTTTTAAGTGATATAAAATGTTCGTAATAATATTAAATTTAAGATTTGTGTGATCAAATAGTTTAACTTTTAATAAGGTAGACTTCTCTCTTAAATTTTTATTTACTTACTTGATTTTTTATTTACTTATCAAATGGTTTAGTAGTTTATTGGAGTATTGATTTAAAATTAAATTACTTATATTTTCAATTTTATAATAAATATTATTAACCGCTGAATTGTAATAAAACAACTTAGTGATATTTTTTATTTTACAACAAATATCACTAACAGTTGAATTGTAGTACAAAATAATAATAAATAGAAGTTTATGTAATTAAATATTGTTCTAGAATTTCAAATTAACTTATTTATAACAAATAATTTATTTTTATTTTGTAGGATTATTTAATATTTTTAATTAACATTTGTTAATTAAAAAAATATTTACAATTTATTATTCATACGATTTATATAAGTGTCAATGAAAATGTCGAAAATTATTATTAGAAAATACGATCTTTTTTTATTTTCTATATAATTATAAATATAAATAAATTATTAAAACATAATTATTGAGAAATATAGTTGAAATAAAAATAATAAAATTATTTATTAATAATTTAATATTAATATAAAAATTCATACTGATTATATATTTTAAAAATCAATCAATAAGTGATAATTATGATTGAAAAAAACTTCAAGTTTAATTTAATTTTATTTTATTTTTTGTATCATTATAAAAATTAATAAAACAAATTAAGAAATAAAATAAATAAAATAAAAACAAAATTATCAAAAATCTAATTTTATTAATTGTACCATTCCAGATTTATAATTTACAAGGTTATATGACTAATGAAAAATTGCAATTATTTAAAAACACTCTTAAATTGTGTTTTAATTTTTTTTTTATATACAACTATTCATTTTTAATAATTCGCATGAATTTTATATTTAAAATGAAAAATAAATGCTGATTTTTTGTATTTAATTTTGATGAATATATAATTTTTGATTTTCTATATTAAGAAAAATAAATTAATAAATCAATTATATATAGATCGAAGATATTTGAAATACAAACAAACATAATTATTCACCAATTTAATTTTATTAGAAAGAGCAATCATGCAACTTTTATAATGTTTACGGATAATATATTTTTAATTTTATTAGAAAGCAATCATGATTTTCTTCAAATTTGACCGGTCATGCCTAAGTGTACGAGGTAGAATATAGTTCACTCTACTATTATTTTTTCTAATATATGAATAAATTGCAAAGTTTTGCGCTTGACCAAGATAATGAGGTTGCAAAATATCGGCGATGAAAATGATGGTCGTAGGTTGAGTGAGTTCTCTGATTGACTCCTCTATAGAGGATGGTACTACTGACGGCCAGAACGACGGGGAAGTAGATATAGAGATCCCGAATGAATATTTGATAATTCAATCGGACAATTATATTGAATCGATTGTTCATGCCGCTTACCCATCTTTCCATGGTTACATCGAAAATATCAATTTTTTAGAAGGACGAGCGATTCTAGCGCCGACCCTGGATGACGTTAATGAAATCAATGATTCAATCTTTGCAATGCATAATACGGACGAAAGGATTTACCTTAGTTCAGATAGTTTTTACCTACCGAACGCGGAAATAATATGTTTGATTAAATGCATTCGGTTGAGTTCTTAAATACCAACAAGTGTTTCAAACTACTTGGTATTATTATAAACTTTTTTACTAAAATCTAATTCTATTAATTAATATAGTAATATACATATATATATATATATATATATATATATATATATATATATATATATATATATATATATATATATATATATATATATATATATATATATATATAGACCTATTTTTCTTTAAGCAACAATTTATAAGGTTATGTCATATTCTATTTATTGTATATAACTAACGAATTAATTAAATGTTTTGACATGGTGTATAGTTTTTGATACATGAACTGTTTTGTATTAGGTTGGGGTGCATGTTATGTCATTGCGGAATATGAATGCCTCTGTCGGACTATGCAATGGTACTGAGATGGTTGTAACACAACTTGGTAATTATATTATCTACGCGAAAGTATTAGGAGGAAATAATTCTGGGGAAATGGTTTTTAATACTCGAATTGCTCTGACGCCCTAGGATACCAAATTCCATTTTGCTTTCCAACGAAGACAATTTTCGATTATGATATCGTATGACATGACTATTAATAAGAGTGAGGAAATGGTTTTTAATACTCGAATTGCTCTAACGCCCTCGAATACCAAATTCCAGTTTGCTTTCCAACGAAGACAATTTCCGATTATGATATCGTATGCCATGATTATTAATAAGAGTTAAGGTCAGTCGTTGACAAATGTTGAAATATTTTTTAAGAAACCAGTATTTACGTTGCGTTGTCTAGAGTAACCAACACATCGGGTTGAAGCTTCTGCTTTGTAACCAGCGTGGTCGTCTTACGAATAGAATAAATGTAGTCTATAAAAAAGTATTACATAATTTGTAATATCAATGTAATTTTCTTTATTTTACTATTTCAATTAGATCATCCACTTAATATTTATTTGTACATCTGATATTAAGCCGAAAGAGCACTACTCCGATAAACAAAAAGTCGAATTAAATACAGCACTACTCCGATAAACAAAAAGTCGAATTAAATACACGTGCATCGCACGGGTAGAAGGACTAGTGTTCTTTAACTTGTTTTATATGTCTATGAGATGCTACACCAGTCATATTAATCGTGACATATTAATTGGTGTGTGTGATTGAGTGTTTATTTTATATAATAATATTAAATTTAATATGTTTACTTCTTCAACGTGATAGATAAAACCCTATTTTATATTAGAGTGATAAAATTAGCGTTTATCGTCATTTTATATACGCAAATCATATTAAAATTGACTGAATATAAATTATAAGGTGTATAAATTCTGAGTTTAGTTAGGGTTTCCAATCATATTTCGTAGGATTTGGTAGCCATGGATGACGCTGCTGATGAGTTTGATTTACCAGAACCCTTAATCCATCTCATACAATCTTTCCTCACCTCAAAAGAAGCCGCACGAACAACTCTCCTCTCCAAGTCATGGCACAGCGCGTGGCTCACATTACGGTGCTCATAAGAAATTGGTTCATAGAGCGTTGAAATTGGGACCGACTCGTCTCACTTTCGAATTCGGGAATTTCAATATACCGGGTGAGGTGTTTGGATACGAAAACCTCGTTTCACTAACCGCAAAAGGGGGCAGAATCAATCTGAATCGAGACGACGTCCTATGTTGTTCCAGGCTTCAATTCCTTAGTTTAAATAATAGCCGGATAAAACGTGCCGATACGATTTTCCATATAATATCAAGCTGCCCTTTGATTGAGAAACTCTCATTGTGCCATGTTAAATCTGTTATTGTTGGTGATAGTCTGCTCACTATTACAAGTCCTCTTCATAGGCTCAAGTCTCTGGTGCTGAAACATGTGGATTTCGACACTACCTTGTTTCTTGCTGACTTATCGTCTAAACTTCCATCCCTTAAAGATTTGACTCTACATATAAGCAGAGATCGAGAAGAGATAATAATTTCAAGCCCTACACTTGAACGTCTGGACTTCAATATGAAAAACTATCATGTATATAATTGTTATACGGTTTACAGGGTCAAGATCGACGTCCCAAGTATTCGCAAGTTAACCTTTGCATGTTTTAACATTCCTGATGAACTGTCTGTTACATCAAATTCAAAGGGATGGGAGTATTGCGTATCGGTAACGCGTCCCAAATGTCTCAGTGCCTCATGGTTCAACACACTAAGCAACTTTCTAGACAAGTTCAAGTTTTCGAGGATATCTCTGTTTTCGAGGATATCTCTGTTTCCGCTTCATGTTTACGAAAGAGGGGTCCTTGACCACGAGGCAGGAGACGTTCGAGGTTTTCCCAAGCCTGAAATCGAGAATCTGACAATCCACAACCCTGAGTTCAGGACAACCGAAAGTTGTTATGCTCTCTTTGATGGGTTATTCCAGATGTGCCACCCAAAGGTGATTAATATTCTATCCGTGTTAGCTTATCAAACAGACATTATTGATTTCCTTGTGAAAAGGCTTTTAGATGCACGGGATGCAAAAGTTCAGACCCCACACCAATATTCCTTGATGCACGGTTTGAATGAATACATCAAGGAAGCTAGAGCGCAGGTTTTCGATGAGGCTGTTTCTACGTGGAGGGATGTCACATTGGACTCATTAGCAGATGAGGGCTCAACAATTGTAGAAAATTATCGAGATTTGGGTAATCATATTTTCCCGGTGTGCTCGCCGATCACCGTTTGGTACCTGCAGCAAGCTTCTCCCCTCCATCCGACGACCCTAACGGACCTCCGAGTTGCTGTTGAACGAAGCAAAGATCCCCAATATCAGCCCCAATATCACCGTTTTGTAATTCTTGAAGCATTGTGAATGTTTTGTGAGTACGCACCGTTACCAACTACGCATGGTCCTTAAAATTCTATGTTTCAAAAGTCAATTGCATATTCTCATTTTCTCCAAAAATAAAATGAAATCATTCTTTTTGTAGTAATTATTTTGTACTAGTATTTATTTATTTTTTTCAAAATTTTGAACTGAATTAATGTCAGCTGAATTGAATCAAGCTGAATTGAATCAAACTCAAATTAAAAGTTCAGAATTGAATTGAACAGAATGAAATGGATCTGAATCATGGACGTAATTGAACTGAATTATTTAAAATATTAATAATAAATTATGATAATATTCTAGTGTAAATTAATTAGATTATTTATATAAAATTATTCTTTCTAATTATTTTTTATTTAAAATTTTAAATTGATTTTGAAATGAATTGAATTGAATTGAATATAAAAAAAGAACATGGCCTAAATTAACATATAGTATTAAAATTCTAAATAAAAATTAAGTAAAAATAAGGGATAATTATAGTTTAGTGGCTGAACTATAGGCACTTTTCGATTTTGGTGACTCATCTTTTTTTTTTTGTGGTTTAGTACTTGAACTAAAGCTTAATTAATCTTTAGTGGCTGAAACGGCGGATCCCGGCGACACGTGCATGTCACGTGCTTCTTTTAATACCAATTGTGGGTTTCGAAGGGTACTACCGACATTTCCTTACATTATTAATATATACATAATTAATATATTTTTTTAAAAGGAAAAAAAGGAAAAAACAAAATACAGTGCCCGTCACTTGATCTCTCTCTCGTTCTTGGGTCCCGAGCTTGCTCTCCTCTTTTAGGGTTTGTCTTCCATGTATTTTCATGCCTTATTATTAACAAACACAGAAACCCCACATCATCACCTTCGATTCACAAATGGATGCGCCCGTTTTCATTTCCCCCTTTTTATTTTCTTCTTATATTTTTTTCTCCGCAGCTTCGTCTCAGTGCTTGTCGTCACTGACGGTTCTTTGTAAGTAACATTTTCTTAATTTTAAATTGAAAATATGGGCTTCTCTTTTTAACTCTCATTCTTAATACCGCATGTGCCAATTGTAAGAGAGACGGGCCGGGTCAGCATTTTCTGGGTATTGTTTCTAAGTTCTAACCCATTTTCTGGGTATTCTGTTTGGGGGTTTTGTAGGTCTCTCTTCAGAATCATTCATTTCTGGTAAATTTGATAACATTCGGTTTGAAAGAAGGTCGGGTCGGGCCGGTAATTTCTGTGTACATTGTGGAGGAGCTTTTCTTGATTTTCAGTTTTTGAGAAATGGGTTACGGGAGACAATTATCCGATGCCCAAGTAGCTTATTTGAGATCGCTCAGGAACACTGGGGTCACGCTCAGGCGGTGCAACGAATTCTTGAGGGAGAACCACGCCCAGTTCCTTTCTGAATTTGGGAAATATCTATTTTTGATACATATATATATATATACACGGATTCTTGGACTGTATAAAGATGAAAGAATACGTATATTTTTTAAAAAGAAATCAAAGAATACATATGTTGAGTTTTAAAAAGAAATGAGATAAATAATGAAAAGGTTAAAAGAGTAATTTCTCACCTTTAACCAATGTAATTGTGACACTTGTCAACTGAAACCACGTGTTTTGCACGTGTCGCCGGGATCCGCCGTTTCAGCCACTAAAGACTAATTAAGCCTTAGTTCAAGTACTAAACCACCAAAAAAAAAAGATGAGTCACCAAAGTCGAAAAGTGCCTATAGTTCAGCCACTAAACTATAATTATCCCTAAAAATAAAGTGATTAATTTTTTTTCAACATATATATTAAAATTCTAAATAGAAAATGGCTCAGACTATTTACACTTCCAATCTTACTGATTACACCCCATAGATTAATTAACCCCTCTAAATTTAGCTAAATACACCCCCTATGAATTATCCAAATTACCCTTATTAATATACAACTAATTATTTATTTTTAAACACAATTAAAGCTAATTCTCTACTTTCATTTTATAATTTAAGCATCTGAATCGTGAAAAAACAAAAAAAAAAAAAACATAAATTGAATTTCAAATACAAGGAGTACTTAATTTGTCTTGGGTTTATAATCTATTTTTTCAAAACTTAAATTGTTTGTTAATCCCTCGAGGTGGAGACTGACATGGAAGCATCCCACCGATTTAGTAACCATGGCGATGGCGAGATTGGTGTTCTCGGAATGGGATCCGGCCGGCGGGAGGAGGCGGTGACGTTGAGATCGTTGCTGCTGCGAAAGCAGATCAATCCGACGGCATATGCGACAGGACGAGATATCATATGCGTGGATTGGATTGTAGTTGAGCTTCTTCCAGTTATTATCGGTGGAGTCCAATCGTTGAATGAAAAACATTATTTATGAATTTTTTGTAATTGCGAAAAGATTAAATTTTTGATCTTGTAATTTTCATTTTAATTTGAATTAGAAATGATAATAAAAAACACAGAATGAATGGTGATGGATGATGGTGGTGGGTGCGTTATTAACCTTAACAACTTGCAGCTCCAAGAACAGAAACCCTAAAGCTTGATTGCTTGAATCGTTCTAATTTCTAACTAATTATTAAAAATAAAAAGTATTTACTTATTAGTTTTATTCAAAGGGTATTAACGACATTTTATTATATTATTAAAATAAATAAAAATTGAGAGGGGCGTGCAAAGTAATCTTTGAGGTGTAAATAAACTTAGCCATAAAAAATGGTTATAAACCCTAATCAACTAAATTAATAATATTATAAAATTATTCAAATTGTGTCGATATATATATTCTTTAAAATATTTTATTAGAGTGATAAAATTATCAACTTATATTTGACTATTTGAGATCTATAATTATTTGTCTCGAGTAGATTATTTGACGGTAGCTCAAGTGTAGCAATTCAAAATAAATAAATTATATGATGAGGCGTTTATCGTCATTTTGTATATGCACATTAGCACATATTATATTTGTGATATTAGTACGTTAGAAAGTTGTAGTATAAATTAAAAAAAATTTAGAAAAAGTGTAAATTTAAATAATTGTTTATAATTAAATGTATTAATTTTTATTAATTATAAATTTGAGTAAATTTTATAGAGTTTGAAATATAAATTAATAAACTAGAACACCTATTTTTCTAAATACTTCTATAAATTATAAATTATAAATTAAATAATTAATTAACAATTATCATATAAATGACATAATTATTTCGCTTATTATCATAAAAAACAAAAAAAAAATATAATTCATTTAATTTACTATATACTAAATATATTAAATAATTATACACACTTTGGTTTTTTTTTTATATTTCAACTAAACAGTACATCTTTAAAAATAAATATGTATTTTTAAAACTTAAAATACATTTTTATTTTTTAATTTTTAGTAGTAAAAGAGTTTTTTTATGTAAGTTTCAAATATATTTTTAATTTTTAATTTTTAGTAGTAAAAATGTTTTTTATGTAAGTTCTAAATATATTTTTACTTTTTATTTTTAGTAGTAAAAATATATTTTTATGTAAAAAGGTAAAATAATTTTTATTTTTAAGGGTATACATATTAAACAAAAAACAATGATAGTGCATATAATTATTTAATACATTTAGTATATAGTAAATTAAACGATTTTTTTTTGTTTTTATGCTAATAAGCAAAATAATTCATTACGCAATTGTTATTTATTACTATTATTATATTTATGTTTTATTTATTATTTTTAATATAAATAATTATTTTTATTTATATGATAATTGTTAATTAATTATATAATTCATTATTTATACAAAAACTTATAATGTATATATATATATATATAAACATTACAAATATTTTCAGTTAGCTATTGTAGTCCAATAATTTGGGCTTTGTTTTTTAGGCTTGTTTTTTCTTTGAAAAACTCAAGTTCTACCAACCACAATTTTTTTTACAAATGATGTGGCAGTTTCGGCTGAGGTGGCAATGCCACGTCAGCTTTTCGGCGTTGGTTCGAATCCTGTCAACCACAATTTTTTTTTTAAATGATGTGGCAGTTTCGGCTGACGTGACAATTAATGCCACGTCAGTTTTCCAGCGTTGGGGTGCGATTTTTTCGCCGGAACAGTAGCCAAAGGACCAAATCGAATAAAAAAAAAGTCGATGCCCTTTTATGAAAATAGGTAATTGTTTTGTACATTTTTGTTCGTATTTTCTTCCTTGTTTTCTTTCTTTGTAGTGTAGGTTTTATATTGTTTTTGTGCATAAGTTTATTGTTTTCTCAAGATGAGCTTATGTTGTTGCTTGGGTGCGGTTTTGTAGGCTTTGTACGAGATTTGGGGTGAAAACGAGAAGAATTTTCCCGAATCAAAGGAAGGAGGCTCATCCCGAAAAAGATCATTGCGATGCGTCGGGGGAAATGGCATTACATCCGACTCAACCTTTGGATCGTCCTCAATTTCTCACAACATGTCAAGGACCTCATGTTCTATAGTTTGACCGGAGGGATCGACAAAACAACGTTCGAGGGCAAAGATATCAATAGTTGACCGGACAAGAAAACTAAACTTGAAGCTTAGCGCGCCGCGTTGTCATCCTTTGCAATTCCAGCGCGCCGCGCTCAGAAGGATCGACCACTCCCAGCGCGCCGCGCTGCCCTCCTTTGCAATTCCAGCGCGCCACGCTCATAAGGATCGAGGACTCCCAGCGCGCCGCGCTGTCCTCCTAGGCAAATTCCAGCGCGCCGCGCTAGTCTCTCCTTGGCAGTTTGACCCGCGTTGACCAGCCTTTTGAAGCACATTTGTGGGGCTTTTTGGTCATTTCTAGTGGGAGATTTTGGAGGCTTTTGAGAGGCTTGTGCTAGAAGACAACACACACTCTCCATCACCCTCACCTAACACACACAACACACACCAATTTAATTTCTCTCTCTAGGATTTAGCAAGGTTTTTGAATATTTTGGCTCTTGTTCTTCATCATCCATTGAGATTCATCATTCGACTCAAGTGTAAACGATATTCGTGGTCATCCGAGGATCGTTATGGTATAACTTATTTTCGGTTTCGACTATTTATGAAATATATGTTTATGCTTTGCTTGTCTATGAGTTTGTTGATTGATATTTTCATGCTTATGATGATGTTGCTTGGCTAAATCATGTTAGGGATGGGTGAATATTAATAGTTGTAGGGGTTGGGATTTTTGCATGAAAATCGGGGGTAATCGAGATTTTATTTGAAGAGGAGACGGACCAAGTCCCTCTTACTCGGTAGATTCATTTATCGTTTTTACTTGTTTGGCCAAGTCGATTACCCCTTAGGCCTAATCACGGTCGTGCGTGGCCGGCTCTATTGTTTTGCCTCAAGCAATCGATAGGGCCCGTTTTTGGGTAAGCCGTGGGAATCTCGTTGCTAGACCGAAGTTTGAATCTCGGTCGGGTATAACCGAGGTCGAACACGAGAGGCACACGCTTATCTCAACAACCCTTCATGCTAGAGTCTCGGCTCCCACTTCGATTAATATGACCCCACCCCTAACTACTTTTTCCCTTTGATAAGAACTTGTTTGCTCACCTATTTAATTGCTCGTTTACTTTTATTGCTTGTTTATTTCAATTTCCAAATCTTGAAACCCTCCCCCCCCCCCCCCCCCCCCTTTAGTTACTACTTGTACTTTATGCTTTCTTTTATGCTTTCGACAATCAATCCAAACTAATTACACTCTCCGATCGTATTACTCCTCTTGAGAACGACACACGGGTATTTATTTATATTACAAATCGAGACAACACTTTTTAGTGAAACAAATTTTGGCGCCGTTGCCGGGGAGTAATTTAGGTGTAGTGTTTTGAGTTTTGATTGTTTGTCTTTTTATTTGTTTTTCCTTAGTGTTCTTGTACTAGCTTTACTCTCGATGCCACTCGGTACGTGTAATCCTTTGCTTTGAGTGTTGTGTATGCAAGGTTGAAGACGTTCTTCCTTTCATATTCTAATCTCTTCTACAACTACCGAGGTGATATCATGGCGAGACGTAACGGTGACCGATCCTATGGAGTCGATTATTCCGATTCTTACCACGAGAGGCACATTTCTTCGAGCCACCGAGATCATGAGCCATATCGCCCACCTAGGCATATCGACCTTCATTATGATGATGATCGAGATTACTCACCTCCACGTCACCGGAAACATCACCGATACCGCTACCGAGACTTCGATTATTCATCCACCGAGAGGGATTCCATGTCACCGCCTCCTTGTCGAGATCGAAGAGAAATGGAGCCGCCTCGGGATCTAAACCGTGGAAACTACCGTAAAGAGGAATTTTTTGGGAATGGATATGATTATCGTCGTCAAAATACCTCGGTGCAAGAGCCAAAGCGACGAACTATTGAGGATTTCTCAAACCCACGATTCTATCTTACGCCGGAGCCCCGTAAGCCTTCACGCGAGGAGTATGTTGATGATCCACCTTATGAGAGGTATGAAGATCGGGCCATTGGATATTTCAATCGAACGAGGGATTCCATATCTCCACCACCTCATCGGAATCAAAGTCCAAGGAAGCCTTCTCGACCTACTATTGCCGATTTCTCAAGGCCACAACTTCACCATGTGTTGCCTCCACGACGTGACATTGGGGATTCCAATCGTTCGAGGTACATTTCCGAATCTTCTTGCAAAAGACATGTTCCGAGGATCCAAGAGGACAAGCTATTGCCGCCTCATCTAGCTCGACTACCGTCATTCTCCGGGTTGCCTAATGAGGATGCTTCTTTGTTTCTCAAAGATTTTGTCATTGAAGTTGAGACATTTCCATTGGACGGCTTTGAGAAGGATGAATTGAGAGTATGGTGTTTCAAATATTGCATGAGAGATGGAGCCCGTGATTGGGTGATGTCATTGCCTTCTAGATTCGTGCACACGTGGAAAAATCTCTTCGACGCATTTATCGCCCGTTTCTTTCGCCCACCACAACGGTCTCCTATAAAACCTCCTCCTTCTATAGGCATATTGATGGATGTTATCGATGTCGAGATTGATCACTTGTTTTTTGAGGTGATTTCGCACTTTGTTGAGGAGCATTCCAACGGGGACGAGTGGGAGTTAGAGCCCGGCACGTGCATCGAGGAAGATAATGTTTTAGTTGCCCGAGAAGTCGATCCGTTGATGAACGATTCCACTATTGAGGTCAAGAGTCCTCCTCTATGTGACACGAGTGATGGGGAAGACGAGTTTGAGGACATGCTTCTCCCGTTGGATCTCGAGGAGCCGAGTGAGAGACAATCTCCTCCTCCATCTTTGTTGTTTGACCCCGAGTTGTGTAAAATGGGGTTCGGTAGGAGCTTTGGTAGGCGCATTTCTGGATTGGTGGATTTAGGAGTTGATATTGGACTTTCCCGAGGTGTTGAGGATGGGTCGAGTATTGATGATGGAAAAATAAATGAACTTGGTGGCGATTCTTGGAAAGTTCCATTGACTTTGGTGGAGATGATCTTTCTCCAAAAATTAAGTTCGATATTTTTAGAGGTCTCGGTGGAGGAGAGGAGTGAGAACGGCTTATTGGACTCATTTTATTTACTCGATCGACCATTCACTAATTCTTATTTGGAGGATCGAGCTCATTTGGCCGAAACTATCTATTTAAGGAAGTATAGTTCGATATTTTTAAAGACCGAGAGAGTCGACGTCTATTATCTACCTTTTGACGCAAGTGTGAAGGAGACCTCTTTATTAAAGCTTATTTTCCGTTGCCTCGCTTTTTGTGCCCTTGATGGACCTTCTCTTGAGAACCGAGAACCTTTAGCCGAAATGGTTTTCTTGAGAAGGTGGAGTTCGATATTTTTAGTGTCGAGGTGGTAGATCATAGATGGTGTTTGCTCGGGAAGTGAAACGAATGCCTCGTGGGGGCGAGCCCACGGACGTCAAGCTAATGACGTAAAATAAGCGCTTCTTGGGAGGCAACCCAAGTTTATCTTAATGTTTTGTTTTCTTTGTGTAGGAGAGAGTACGCGGATCCCCGTTCCCGATGCCCAATCCTTCCGACGCGATGATTGTCTCTTCTTGACCCGACCTACATTCCATTACTACAAGCCATGATAGGATAGGCCGTGACTTCTCACGGCCTCGGTTTGCACACATTTTTCTCTTTACGGCTTTATTTGTGTTTTGGATTTTGTGTTTGTGATGTTACTTTTGGTTTTTGGTGGATGCTCGTAAATTTATGGTTTGTTTGGAATGTTTCCTATTTTGCGTTGGTGGATAATTTTACCTTGGTTTTTTTTTTTTTTTTTGTGGTGGTGTTTTTCTTTTGCTTGTGTTTATGTGATGTTTGTGTTTGTTATTGTTGTGTGATTGTTTTGGTTGTCCCCCGGCACTTACTTTTACGATTAGGTAATGTCGTTTTATTGTATATGCTTGCATTTTATTTGCATGAGGACATGCTCGATTTCTAAGTGTGGGGGGAATTTTCCGAAACCTCGGTAAACTCAAATTGATCGAATCCATGAAGTGTTTTTCCGGTATAAAAAAAATATATATGTATAAATAATAATAATTATAATAGTATAACAATAATAAAAAAATTTGAGGAATGGTTCGTTGTTACAAATTAAATGTCGTTTGAGGGATTGGGCAATCGTGACGTTTTAACAAATCCAAAATTTTCAAAAAGTCGATTTTGTGAGGTTTGAGCCGTATAGCTTCGTTCGATGAGTGAAAATTCTTTTAATTTAAATTCTCGTTGATTCTCGAGACACGTGCTTCTTTGTTCAATAACTTGGTGTGTAGATGATAAGAGATAACTAGAACATGTGCATGTCGGTTTTCAAAACTCGTTAACATAACTTTCATGATCTTGAAAATGACGGGAACTAATCGCTTAGAATCAAACCTTTTCAAGGAGAATTTTAAAACCCCGAGCCCGTTGAGGGACCCCCCTAGAAGCCCTTTGAGACCACGTTTAGCCCTTTTTGTTCATCACCCTTATATAGCCGGAGGATTTTGTGTAAAAAGCTTAATGTTGAATAAATCCGTGTATGTGATGAGTGCTTTCGTGTCTTGATGAGTTGTTAGAAGCCGCCATGATTTTGATATTTTCATTTCCTATGCGTGCATATAACCGCATGTACTCTTAAATATTGCTCGAGCCTATTATATCCTCTCTTATATCAAAAAAAAAAAAAATCAAAAGAGAGAGTTGTGAAAATGAGAGCACCCCATAAATAAAAGTGTGCGTACTTGAGCTTCTTGTTCCTTGACAAGACCCGAAAATTGGGTCTAATGTTCCACTTATATAAATGATCCTTGAGTGGCATTCGAGTGTTGTGGTTGAAGACGAGGGGAGGTGATATGGAGAGATAAGGTTGGGGCCACATTGGCCAACGAGTCCACTTTCCTAAATATTATCCGAACCACCCCTAGCCTAGCCCCATTACAACCCTTTAACGGTTAGGAGTTCCCCGATTCTTGAGATTGACAACTTTGTTGAGTGGAGTCTTCCGTATGTGCATGCTTATGGTTGTTATCATCGCATATTTTTAGTTGTTACATGTGGTCTCTTCCTTGAATGCTCTTTGTGATCTATCCTTTCTTAATTATGCAAGTTCATTTTGATTTGATTCTTTTCGCTTGCATATGAATATTTTGAGTGTTCCCTTGCTTCGAGAGGTAAAAGAACGAGTGAACCTTTGTGAGGAAAACTTCGGTTTTTTAAGGTTGAACTATGGCTTTTTGAACTCTCTCGATGTGATCCTTGTGGCATTTGAACTTTTCTCGGTGACTCGTGTTTTTCTTGATTAATAACCGGAATGAACTTCTATTTCTTTTGAAGATAGTTTACCTTGTTTTCGTTGTTTGTGTTCCCTTGGTGGTGTTTAGTTGCTTGAGGACAAGCAATGTTTTAAATGTGGGGGGGGGGGGGGGGGGGGGGGTTGTTTTGTACATTTTTGTTCGTATTTTCTTCCTTGTTTTCTTTCTTTGTAGTGTAGGTTTTATATTGTTTTTGTGCATAAGTTTATTGTTTTCTCAAGATGAGCTTATGTTTTTGCTTGGGTGCGGTTTTGTAGGCTTTGTACGAGATTTGGGGTGAAAACGAGAAGAATTTTCCCGAATCAAAGGAAGGAGGCTCATCCCGAAAAAGATCATTGCGATGCGTCGGGGGAAATGGCATTACATCCGACTCAACCTTTGGATCGTCCTCAATTTCTCACAACATGTCAAGGACCTCATGTTCTATAGTTTGACCGGAGGGATCGACAAAACAACGTTCGAGGGCAAAGATATCAATAGTTGACCGGACAAGAAAACTAAACTTGAAGCTTAGCGCGCCGCGCTGTCATCCTTTGCAATTCCAGCGCGCCGCGCTCAGAAGGATCGACCACTCCCAGCGCGCCGCGCTGCCCTCCTTTGCAATTCCAGCGCGCCACGCTCATAAGGATCGAGGACTCCCAGCGCGCCGCGCTGTCCTCCTAGGCAAATTCCAGCGCGCCGCGCTAGTCTCTCCTTGGCAGTTTGACCCGCGTTGACCAGCCTTTTGAAGCACATTTGTGGGGCTTTTTGGTCATTTCTAGTGGGAGATTTTGGAGGCTTTTGAGAGGCTTGTGCTAGAAGACAACACACACTCTCCATCACCCTCACCTAACACACACAACACACACCAATTTAATTTCTCTCTCTAGGATTTAGCAAGGTTTTTGAATATTTTGGCTCTTGTTCTTCATCATCCATTGAGATTCATCATTCGACTCAAGTGTAAACGATATTCGTGGTCATCCGAGGATCGTTATGGTATAACTTATTTTCGGTTTCGACTATTTATGAAATATATGTTTATGCTTTGCTTGTCTATGAGTTTGTTGATTGATATTTTCATGCTTATGATGATGTTGCTTGGCTAAATCATGTTAGGGATGGGTGAATATTAATAGTTGTAGGGGTTGGGATTTTTGCATGAAAATCGGGGGTAATCGAGATTTTATTTGAAGAGGAGACGGACCAAGTCCCTCTTACTCGGTAGATTCATTTATCGTTTTTACTTGTTTGGCCAAGTCGATTACCCCTTAGGCCTAATCACGGTCGTGCGTGGCCGGCTCTATTGTTTTGCCTCAAGCAATCGATAGGGCCCGTTTTTGGGTAAGCCGTGGGAATCTCGTTGCTAGACCGAAGTTTGAATCTCGGTCGGGTATAACCGAGGTCGAACACGAGAGGCACACGCTTATCTCAACAACCCTTCATGCTAGAGTCTCGGCTCCCACTTCGATTAATATGACCCCACCCCTAACTACTTTTCCCCTTTGATAAGAACTTGTTTGCTCACCTATTTAATTGCTCGTTTACTTTTATTGCTTGTTTATTTCAATTTCCAAATCTTGAACCCCCCCCCCCCCCTTTAGTTACTACTTGTACTTTATGCTTTCTTTTATGCTTTCGACAATCAATCCAAACTAATTACACTCTCCGATCGTATTACTCCTCTTGAGAACGACACACGGGTATTTATTTATATTACAAATCGAGACAACACTTTTTAGAGAAACAGTAATCTCGACGGACATAATATGATTCTATCCCTATCAATTGGTTTTTAAAGTCAATTTCATATTCTAATTTTCTACCAAAATAAAATAAATCATTCCTTTTAGAAATTATTTTCTACTTCAACTAGGAGTATTATTATTTTTATTCAAAATTTTGAATTGAGTTACCTGAATTGATGAATCAAAGTATTAAAACTAAAATTAAATTCAAAAGATCATTTTTAAAACTTTAGTCTGAATAAGTTGAACGGAACTAAACTGATGATCCAAACTAAACCGAATGATCTGAAGTAAATTGAATAGATCATGTAATTGAACTGAATTACTTAAAATATTAATAATAATTTGTGATAATATTTATTTATATAAAATTATTATTTGTAATTATTTTTTTAATCTATTTTTTTTTTCAAAATGAATTGAATTAAATAGAAATAAAAAAAGAATATAACACCTACTAAAAATCCAATGTATATTAAAATTCTAAATAAAAATGAAGGTCAAGGAAAGTGATTAATTTTTTTTCAACATGTATTAAAATTCAAAATAGAAAAATATACATAAAAGTATATAAACCCTAATCGACTAAATTAAGATTATAAAATTATTGAAATTGTGTCGATATGTTCTTTAAAATATTTTATTAGGGTGATAAGATTGTTGGAAATCGATATCCCGAGTTATTAAAAATTGCGGAAACCGACAACCCGACCGAAATCCTCGATCGTCGGAGAACCAACCGCGAACCATCACGCATCGCCGGGGTTCCGACTGAACGCATCGCCGGGCCGAAGCCGCGCACGCCCAGCCGGATCCCCCGCATGGGGATCGCAATCGTCTCGAGGACGATCGCTGAGGATGCACGAGGCATCCCCGGGGCTGCTCGTAGCAGCCCCGCAGCGGGTCGCGTGACCCGCTGCTCACGCGAGGGCATCGCCCTCGCACCACCGCTGCGGTGAACCCGCAGCTTGCCCGCGATCGAGCTCACGGGCTCGATCGCCCCTCGACTCCAGCCAAGGGTTTCACGTGGGCACGCCGGCAGCGAAGGGGGCGGGGGAATCCGCTGCGGCATCCCCGACGATCGACCGAAGTCGATCGCATGCCTCGGCGTCCAGCCGAGGCTTCCCCTCGTCACGCGTGCCGGCGGTCGAACCCTAGGGTTCGGCCGCCACCCTCGATTCCAATCGAGGGTTTTTCTCTCGATCTTCGCCGGGGATCTCGAATCCCCGTCCCCGAATTCGTACGTTTCCCGGATCGTGCGTTCATGTATATATCACGATTAAAACATATAATCATAAGAGGGGGTTTACGATTATACCTACGTCTCGTTGTGCGGAAAAACGAGATAGATTGAAGACCTTCGAATCTTCCCACGTATTCCTTGCACTTCGTTCGAACGTCGTGTGGGCGACGATCCTCCGAACTCCTATGGATCTCCTTCACGAACTCTCTAGAATATCAAGTATGATAATCTTATGGTGTCTTGAATTGTGAAGACCATGTAGTGTTTTTATAGGCTATGTAGGGAATATATAGGAGGTGGAATATTGGGTTACCAATATTAATGATTAAATTGAGCTAAGCCCAAATTTATTAATCCATTAATATTAATTAATTTATTTTTCACTATATAAATTAATTACACTCCCAATATTAAACCATATTATATCAAATAATATTTCTCCCGTAGTATTATTTATTTCGTGTATTTAAAATTTAAATATCCATGAATAAAATTTATTTATTGCATAATAAATTTATTATCTCTTATCATTCAACTTTAATTATTATGCGGAATAAATCCACCTGTTTACCTAATAATTCCTTATGAACTCATCTCGGGATATTATCAACCCTTCCTTATGAACTCATCTCTGGATATTATCAACCCTTCCGTGATACACTTTCCCGTCAAGTATTCACGCATGTCATATATAAAATATAGTTACCCAACTTTACCGGTAATTGTCCCAATAATTAAACCGGACAATTCCTTTGGAAAATCAAAGCCACTTATACTAAATATATATACACCCGCAATAGTATCGGGGATTAAGAATAAAATACTCTGAGACTTAAATCAATTATCACAGGCAATCCTAATTGATAAATCTCAAACGATCCGCCCAATACACCAAGTGTACAAGTATGATAAAATAATCAAGACCGATTATTTTCTCCCTCATACAACGACTATACCGATGACTTGGTCCGTGTCCATCTTGGTCGTGAGCAACTGTTCGATTAAATACGAGTAACTGATAGTATGATCTTCCGTGTGACGGGGCACACCATACTAACTAAAACGTATATAATCTAGGACTATATTTGCATATATTTAATTATCAAATAATTAAAAGCAAACAATTGTTCATTTAATTAGATTAAATGTCGGGAGTTACCATTACTTAAATCTAGACATTAAGTATACAACTCCAACAAAAATTGTATAATTTGAACTAAATAATTATTTTCTAAGTGATTTGAGATATTTAACGCGAGTAGACTTGTTTGATGTCATGTCAACTTGTCGACACTATTTTGCTTATTTATCAATTATATAGGCTACGTGTCATCTTTGAGCAATCTAAAATTTTTAGGAAATTTTTGAATAAGAATTAACTTTTGGTGTTTCTTAAGAATTAAATAGTTTACTTTTGTTTTTAATTATAAAATTTTAATTACTATAAATTATGGATAAATACTACAATTACATTTTATAATTTTCAAAAAATAAAGGGTAAATAAGATATTTGAATTTTTAAATGTTGTTCTAATATATACTATTAATATATAATTATCTTAAATAATAAAAAACAGATAAATTAATTATGAACCAAAAATCATGTGGAGTATATTATAATTATGAAAACTAAAATGTTTTATACCCTATAATATTTCCAAAATTTTATTTGATGAGGAGTCATTTTATACATCTCTAATATCAAATTAAAATTGACTATAAATATACACTTTACAAAAATATTTAGAAGTATTTAGGAGGAGGGCATTTTTGGTTTTTAAATTTACAATCAAAACCCCGTAAAATATACTTAGTATTTAAGGGAAAATAATTTTTATGTTATTTTTTTATTAGGGTATTATAATTTAGATAATTATAATAAAAGATACATTTTTAAATGTTTAATTACTATATTACTCTGACAACAAAATATACTAATAATTTGAGCGTGGACACCAGTTACTGAAAGTTGAGATTACATAATTTAATTTTGTTATTTTAATTTAATAATTTAAAATTCAGATTTGTTGTGAAAATAAAAATAAAATTAAGAATTTAATTTTGTTATTTTAATTTAATAATTTAAAATTCAGATTTGTTGTGAAAATAAAAATAAAATTAAGAATTGCCTAATTAATTACTAATTTTGTTTTTTAATTTGATAATTTAAAATTCAGATTTGTCGTGAAAATAAAAGAAAAATTAAAGATTGGATAATTTTGTATTTTTATTTGAATTTTTGTAAAAATAAAAAAACATTAATAATTGCGTAATTTTGGTTTTTAATTTGATAATTTAAAATATAGATTTATTGTGAAAAAATAAATTAAGAATTGTGTAACTTTTGTATTTAAATTTATTGTGACAATAAAAGGAGAGCAGTTACATAGGTTGAGAATTGCATTAATTTTATTTTTTAATTTGACAAATTTAAAATTTAAATTTATTGAAAAACAAAAATTAGGAAAAACTAGGTTAACTTTAAACAAAAACTAAAAAAAATCCCTTAATCAAATTTTTCCATATTTATAATAAGGTCTACAAAATCTGAGTTTAGTTAGGGTTTCCAATCATATTCGTAGGATTTCGTAGGCATGGATGAGTTTGATTTACCGGAACCTATAATCCATGTCGTACAATCTTTCCTCACTTCAAAACAAGCCGCACAAACGTCTCTTCTCTCCAATTCATGGCGCGGCGCGTGGCTCACTCGCCCAAACCTCGACTTCGATCTCGCAGACTTTTGTCGGTCCCACTCCGCCGAACTTGATCCAAAATTCTTGGGGTTTGCGGAGAGGACACTTGAAAGGTACGAGAATTCCAATCTTAGGATCGACAGTTTCAGGATGAGCATAAAAAGTCTGACAATTCCCTTTGTTTTTGTTACTCTTACGAAATTGGTGCATAGAGCGTTGAAATTGGGACCCACTCGTCTCACTTTCGATTTTGTGGGTTGTTATGATGATTTTGATATACCGGATGATGTGTTTAGATGTGAAAACCTCATTTCACTCACCGCGAAAGGGTGCAAAATCAATCTTAATCGAGAGGAGGTATGTTGTTCGAGCCTTCGATTCCTTGGTTTGGAACATGTTGGGATAAAACGTCCTGATACGATTTTTCATATAATATCGAGCTGCCCTTTGATTGAGAAACTCTCATTGTGCAATGTCTATGTTGATCATAACTACCATCGTGTATCTGTTGTTCGTGATGATGGTACGCTCATGTCTATTACTAGTCTACCGTCGTCTTCATGTGAATTTCGAGTTCTCGCTGACTTATCGTCTAAACTTCCATCCCTTAAAGATTTTACCTTACATTTAAACGAAGATCGAGCGGAGATACTAATTTCGAGCTCTACACTTGAATGTCTGGACTTTAGCATGGTAAACAATACGGTTCAGAAGGTGAAGCTCGATGTTCCAAGTATTCGCAAGTTAACCTTTGCATGTTCAAGCATTCCAGATGAAGTGTATGTTACATCAAATTCAAGGGGATGGGAGTCTTGCATATCGGTAACACGTCAATGTCTGAGTGATTCATTGTTCTACAGACTGAGCAACTTTATAGACAAGTTCAAGTTTTCGAGGATATCCCTGTTGTCACTTCATGTTATCGACAATCAAGGCCTCCTTGATTACGAGTCGGGAGTCGTTCCAGGTTTGCCCACGCCTGAAATTGAGAACCTGACAATCTACGAGAGTGAGTACTTGACAACGACCAAAATTCATTACCCTCTCTTTGATAGGTTGTTCCAGATGTGTCACCCAAAGGTGATTAATATTCCATCCGTGTCTACTTATCAAACAAACATTTTTAATGTCCTTGTGAAAAGTCTTTTATATGCAAAAGTCCGGATCCCAAATGGGTTGAACGATCTCAAGGAAGCAAGAGTGCAGGTGTTCGATGCGATTGTTTCTACGTGGACGGATGTCACATTGGACTCATTACTGGGCAAGGACTCAACAAGTGTAAGAAATTATCGAGATTTTCGCTTCCTGCTGAAATGGAAAGAGTAATCAAGTTTAACCAGTGGAGAAAAATATATCGGCGGCAGGGATCAAAAGCTTCTTCGTATTTATCAATAATTACACTTTTGCCCACATTTCGGTCCATTATGGGCATATGAATTGGCCATTTGTTCTAGTTATTTAATTTAGAAATTAATTGTGCAAAACCCCTAATTTTTCAATTGTTGTTTGAACTCAACATGCAAATTGATAATTGTTCTAGTTTTTGAAGTAGTTGCCACTTGTGATCGTCTCTCATCACATAACCCGAGAAAGGGAATTGGGACAAAGAAAACCCTTTTATTGCATTCCAAAGTCCGATTACTAGTTTACGTTCCAAGGTCCGATTTTGTAACTATTATAAGAAACGATTCTTGTATGCAATCATAAGAGGTCGAAATACTCACAGGACAAAGAAGCGATTTCACAGCAGCAGCGCGCGCAGGTGGAATCGCAGCACATTTTTCCGACGTAGGGACAGAAGAGGAAGGAGAAGGGTACAAGAAGAGCATCACACATTACAACAAGTACAAAAACATCTCTAATATAGTTTACAGTTTTGCTGCCCTGCAGAAAAAGAAAGGCTGGATTTAATAAAAATATATTTTAATAAAAAAATAATATTTTTTGGGAATATTTTCCGAGTCGTGACCACTGATGTTGAGTCGATTTAAAGTACGATCGAGTTCGAGTTCAACGCTCGGGTTTCAACAGCTATGTTGGTGGATCGAGGTGGTTCAAAAGCAATGCCTATTAGCCTCTAAGAATTGTTGTTTCTTTAAAAAAAGCTAGGTTGTTTTTTCTGTTGTTTGTTTGACAATAGATTTTGCTGTTTTTCAACCAAAGATTTGAGCATGTTGATACAACAGTTGAAACTAATTACTGGAACCGATATGATCAAGTCCAAAGAGTTAAATCTGAACTTTTGTTTGCGATTTTATGATGAACTGTACTATCATAGATACTCTCTAAATATTGTGTTGTATTAATTTGTCGTAATTTGTCGCATTTTCGATGAAGTAAGTTATCATCGTATTTTGTGAATGTTTTGTGACTACCGTTACCAAGTATGACTAGTCCTTAAAATTATATGCTTCAAAAATTAATGCTTTTAAAGCCAATTGCATATTCTCATTTTCTCCCAAAATAAAATGAAATCGTTCTTTTTGTAGTAATTATTTTGTACTTCTAGTATTTTTTTTTCCAAAAGTTTGAATTGAATTAAAATCAGTTGAATTGAATCAAAAAGCTTAATTGAATCAAACTCAAATTAAATCCAAAATATCATTGTTTTTAGGCTTTAGTTTAAATGAGTTGAATTAGACAGAACTGCCCTCTATAGTTTCGTTACCGATATCTCTTTTTTTCATTGTCATTGTTCTCAGGAATTTTTTGGGTAATATGCTCCCATGTTGAATGTATTTAATCTAAACTGAATGGTTTTGAAATAAACGTAATTGAACTTAAATATTACTTCCTCTGGCCAATAATAAATGTCATACTTTGCTGGACATGTAGTTTAAGAAAATTGTTATTTTTTAATTGTTTAATTAAAAAGGAAAGAGTAAGAATATATTTTAAAAGTGAAAAGTAAATAGTTGTGAGTAAAGTTTAAAAAATAAGTGGGATAAAGTAGAATAAAATTGTATATTAAAATGAAAAAGTTAGAATAATTATTTCCTTTTTTGAGGTGTGTCAAATATTGTTGGACACCCCCTAAAAGGAAAGTATGTCAAGTGTCTTTGGACCGAAGGAGTAATTTAAAATATTAATAATAAATTATGAAATAATAATAATAATAATAAATTGTGAATAATAGTATGAACTAAATTATTTATATCACTTTATAATTGTTTTTATTTACAATATTTTTCAGTTTCATAAATGTAATATTGTAGTTGAATTCGCGTGAAAATGCTCAAACCCATTTCTAAAAATTGATTTTTTAAGCAGTGGGGCATTTGGGGCGTTCGTGTCTAAATGACCCCAAACGACTAATTTTGTTTAGTCAATAGGCAATTTGTGACGTTTGAAAACGCCTTATTTAGTGAAAATTGTATTGTTCAGTAAAAATTGTAGTACGTATTTTCCAATAAAAAAATGTGACTTTCTTACCTTTTTGTTAAATCCTATTTACAAGAACATGAATATATTCGTCTCGCTAAATTATAGTAGAGAATGAGAGATGGAACTTGGAAATAATCAATTAGCGAAATGAAGCTATTGGTAAAATTTCAATGGAGTACCGAACTCACAAATTTTCAATTTTTAGAAATGGGTTTGAGCATTTTCACGCGAATTCAATTACAATATTACATTTAAGACACTGAAAAGTATTGTAGGAACAAATGCTAACTTTCAAATGTAAATTTCACAGTTGAAAAACTTCGATTTTGCATCGGCTCGGAGTTTCTCGTTCTAAGATTTTAGGAGAGAAATCGTGAAAGATTGAGAAGAGATAATGAAGGTCTGTTGTGCAATTTTTATTTGGGTACATTATGTAAATATTATTATTTTTATTTGTTTTTTATTTATTAAATTGAAGAAAATAGTATTTGTACAAATAAATTTTGTTAAATAATATTTTTAAAATTTAGATTTTGTGAGAGTTGTATTTTTAAAATGCTCTCGTTAGTGTAAAAATTCTGAGTTAAGTTAGGGTTTCGAATCATATTTCGTAGCCATGGATGAGTTTGATTTACGGGAATCCATGATCCATGTCGTACAATCTTTCCTCACAACGAAAGAAGCCGCACGAACGATGATCCTCTCCAAGTCATGGCTCAGCGCGTGGCTCACTCGCCCGAGCCTCGACTTCGATCAGGCATACTTTTGTCGAACCCGCGACCTAGATCCAAAATTCATGGCGTTTGCGGAGAAGACACTCGAAAGGTACGAGAATTCCAACCTCAAGATTCACAATTTCAGGATGAGCGTAAAAATTGCGTCATATTCCGATGTTTTTGGTACTCTTACGAAATTGATTCGCAGAGCGTTGAAATTAAAACCTACTCGTCTCACTTTCGAATTCGGGGATTCTTTTTCGTTTCACATACCGAATTATTCGGTGTTTACAAGTGAAAACCTCGTTTCGCTAACCGCCAAACGGTGCATAATCGATTCGAATCGAGACGAGGTACGTTGCTCGAGGCTTCGATTCCTTAGTCTAGAACATGTTACGATAAAAGGTCTCGATACGATGCTTCATATAATATCGAGCTGCCCTTTGATTGAGAAACTATCATTGTGCTATGTTCAAGTTGGTCCTAGGATAAGGACTTTGGTGCTGAATCATGTGAAATTGTTCGATACCTTGTTTCTTGCTGACTTATCGTCTAAATTTCCATCCCTTAAAGATTTTACCTTACATATAAACGAAAGTCGAGAAAAGATACTGATTTCAAGCCCTACACTTGAACGTCTGGATCTTAACTTTGGATATAACTATCGTGGACGATATTGTTGTACCGTTAAGGTGGTGAAGCTCAATGTCCCAAGTATTCGCAAGTTAACCTTTGCATGCACAAACATTCCCGATTTAGTGCATGTTAAATCAAATTCAAGGGGATGGGAGTCTTGTTTATCGGTAACGAACGGAAAATGTCTCGATGCTTCGTGGTTCTACAAACTGAGCAACTTTATAGACAAGTTCAAGCTTTCGAGGATATCTCTGTTGTCACTTCATATTTACTACAAAGGCGTCTTTGATTACAAGGCGGGAGACATTCAAGGTTTGCCCATGCATGAAATTGAGAACCTGACAGTCGACGACCGTGAGTTCATGGAAACTCGAATTTGCTGTCCTCTCTTTGATGGGTTGTTCCAGATGTGTCACCCAAAGGTGATTAATATTCGAACCGTGCCTATTGATCGAACAAACATTATTAATTTCCTTGGGAAAAGACTTTTAGATGCAAAAGTCCCGATCCCAAAGTACCAATTCTTGTATGGCTTGAACGATCTCAAGGAAGCAAGAGTCCAGGTTTTCGATGCTGTTGTTTCTACGTGGAGGGATATCACATTGGACTCATTACTAGACAAGAACTCAACAAGTGTAAGAAATTATCGAGATTTTCGCTTCCACCTGAACTGGAAAGAGTAATTAAGTTTATCTAGTGGAAAAATATAAATCGGCAGGGATCTAAAGCTTTTTCATATTTATCAATAGTTACACTTTTGCCCCCACTTGGGGCCATTCCGGCAAATATGAATTGACATTTGTTCTAGTTATTATTAATTATGCGAAATCCCTAATTTGTCAATTGTTGTTGTTTGAACTCTGGGTGTGGTGGCAAAACATCTGCCTTCATAACTATTCTACTATTCTAGTTTTTGAAGTAGTTGCGACTTGCGATCGCGATGCATACATAAAAAGTAAAGGTTGTTTCTTCCTCTCTAAGTTATGATTATTTTATTTATTTTAATTTATTCTCTTAAGGTTTAATTAGTACTTATTTATATATTATTTTTTTCATACAATAGAACAGTTGTTTTTATGAACTAAAAAAATGTGAATTGAGACAAAGAAAACCTGGGGCAAAACACTTTTATTTCATAGCAAGAACACAAATTGAAATACAAAACATTTAAAAGCAAGTGTACATTACATAAAACAAGTGCAGTGTAAATAATTTACTTAAAAATATTAATAATTTATTTAATATATATTAAATATATGAAAGGAGAAATTAAATATTTCAAAAAGTTACTACGTTTGTAGAGAAATAACTTTGTTTAGTGTTAAAAGAAAAAAAATATATAAGTAATTTATGAAGAAACTATAAAAACAAAAATTGTATTTTGGCGGTAAAAAATGATTTTGCTTTAAAACAATAATAAATTATTGTTATTTTTTAACAATAACATAATAACAAAAGAGTGATTTTGGATTAGGGGTAATTTTTTTATGTTTTTTAAAAATTAAATGACCTATCTTTTCTTAATTATAAATCAAGGAATTTAATTAATAAAATGCAAAATAAATAAAAAAAATATGCGCGGAAAACAAATAATAAAGCGATTAATAAATACAGTTAATTCCTTTGATTATAATTATAACTTTAGCAATACTATAATTAATAAAAAATAAAAAACTAATAAACACTTAAATTTTAAAATATATTTTATGAAGTATTATATGTAATTTAATAAATGATAATACCCTTTTTCCAAAATAGTTCCTAACAAAACTTTATTATATTTATTTATATATTCTTTAAATTTTATTATTTTTAATAATAATGAATTAATCAATTAAAATATAAATTTCATTTATTTTAAAATATTAAAATTTATTAATAGAAGAGATTATTAAACAATTAGAACAGATTAATTCCTCGGATGGGAATTTATATATATGAAACTCAGAGTCTTAGGTTTAGGGAATTAGGGATTTCCAATCATGTTGATAGAATCTGGTAAGCGATTTCGTAAGAGTCCTCATCGTGATTTACCGGAACCAGCAATCCATCTCATACAATCTTTCCTCACCTCAAAACAAGCCGCACAAACAACGGTCCTCTCCAAGTCATGGCGCAGCGCGTGGCTCACTCGCCCGGACCTTGACTTCGACCACGATCACGATCACGCTGACTTTTGTGGAAGCGATTCCTACCCCAGACTCGATCCAAAATTCTTGGAGTTTGCGGAGAGGACACTTGAAAGGTACGAGAATTCCAACCTCGACATCGACAGTTTCAGGATGAGCATTAAAATTGTGTCATGTGCTTTGGTTTTTGGTACTCTTACGAAATTGGTTCATAGAGCGTTGAAATTGGGACCCACTCGTCTCACTTTCGAATTCGGGCATATTCATAATGATTTTGATTTACCGGATGAGGTGTTTAGAAACGAAAGCCTCGTTTCACTAACCGCAAACTGGTGCGGACTCAATCCAAATCGAGACGAGGTATGTTGTTCGAGGCTTCGATTCCTTAGTTTGGAACATATTCAGATAAAGAGTCGTAACACGATGTTTCACATAATATCGAGCTGCCCTTTGATTGAGAAGCTCTCATTGTGCCATGTTAAAGTTGTTAGTGATCATCCCATCAATGAATCTGTTATTGTTGGTGATAGTCTGCTCTCTATTATTAGTCCTCTTCACAGGCTAAACTCTCTGGTGCTGAAACATGTGGATTTCGACACCTTGTTTCTTGATGACTTATCGTATAAACTTCCATCCCTTAAAGATTTAACCCTACATATAAGCAGAGATCGAGAAGAGATAATAATTTCAAGCCCTACACTTGAACGTCTGGACTTTCACATTGGAGAGTATTATGATATCATTTATACGGTTCACAGGGTGAAGCTCGATGTCCCAAGTATTCGCAAGTTAACATTTGCATGTACAAACATTCCTGATGAACTGTCTATTACATCAAATTCAAGGGGATGGGAGTCTTGCGTATCGGTAGCACGTGAACAATCTCTCAATGTCTCATGGTTCTACAGACTGAGCAACTTTATAGACGAGTTCAAGTTTTCGAGGATAACTCTGTTTTCACTTCATTTTTATTACAAGGGCCCCTTTTATCAAGATACGGGAGACATTCGAGGTTTGCCCATGTTTAAAATTGAGAATCTGACAATCCACGTCCGTGAGTTCATGACAACCCAAAGTTGTTGTGCTCTGTTTGATGGGTTGTTCCAGATGTGTCATCCAAAGGTGATTAATATTCGATTCGTGCATACTTATCGAAAAAACATTATTAGTTTCCTTGGGAAAATACTTTTAGAAGCACGGGATGCAAAAGTCCTGACCCCAAACCAACCTTACTTAATGTATCCTTTGAATGACCTCAAGGAAGCAAGAGCCCAAGTTTCCGATGGGGCTATTTCTACATGGAGGGATGTCACATTGGACTCATTAGCAGATGAGGACTCAACAACTGTAAGAAATTATCGAGATTTTCGCTTCCACCTGAACTGGAAAGAGTAATCAAGTTTAATTAGTAGAAAAATATATGGGCAGGAATCAAAAGCTTCTTCGTATTTATCAATAATTACACTCCACTTTTGACCTCGTTTGGGGCCATTCTGGCAATTTTTTTTATTATGAATTGGCATTTGTTCTAGTTATTTTATTCAGAATTTAATTATGCAGAATCCCTAATTTGTCAATTGTTGTTTGAACTCAAGTGTGGTGGCACATTTTGCAAAAAAACGTTTGCCTTCATAACTAGTTTTTGAAGTAGTTGTGATCGGCTTCTTATATAGTAGGAGTGGAACCTTCTAAATTCTAAATTTAATTGCTTTGACCCATAACAACTCTAGAAGTGTAGACGTAAATTTTGACTTGAAAAGGTTACAAATGTAAAAAAAAATGTGGCGCGTAACAATCACAAACAAAACGACTCGAACATAAATATAACTCAAACAGTATATTAAAGATCAGGGATTGGCTGGAGGACTAGGAGGCAGCCTTTTCAGCTGTTCGATTTTCGCAACAAGTCCCGTCGTCCCAGCTGCAATGATTTCTTCAATGCGTGCCTCCGTCAATGCCGCCTGAGTAGAAGCTGTCGACTGGGAGGAAGATGAAGATCCACCAAACAATGTCTTCCTTCTGTCGATTCCGCAGATGTGATCTTTCGGTTGAATTAAATTGAGCTGAATTGAATTCAAAAGATCATGATTAAGACTAGTCTTTTCGACTAAACTGAATGGATCCTTCCATGAACTAAATTGAATTGAAAGTAATTGAAATGAATTAATATTTAAAATATTAATAATATTCTAATACTATGAACTAAAATTAAACTGAATTTTATTAAATTGAAGTGAATGAAACTGAAAATAAATAAAAAGGAACATCGGCATAAGTTTTTTTTTATTCCAACATATATTAAAATTCTAAATAAAAATTAAAGTATAAAAAGTTTTTTTTTAACATATGTACAGTAATATTAAGATTCTAAATAGAAATTACATAAATAAAAGTATAAAACCCTAAGTAACTAACAACATATGTGCTTAGGTTAGGTATGCACTTTATTATAAATAAGTTAATTCCGAGTTCTGAGTTTAGTTAAGTTAGGGTTTCAATTCCAATCATATTCGTAGCCATGGACGAGTTTGATTTACCGGAACCCATAATCCAACTAATACAATCGTTCCTCACCTCAAAGCAAGCCGCACGGACAACACTTCTCTCCGAATCATGGCGCGGCGCGTGGCTCACTCGCCCCAACCTCGACATCGACGAGCCAGACTTTTGTCGAAGCAACTCTGACTACAACGAACTTTATCCAAAATTCTTGGCGTTTGGGGAGAAGACACTCGAAAGGTACGAGAATTCCAACCTCAAGATTCACAATTTCAGGCTCAGCATGCAAAGCCTGAGATACCGTCCCTATGGCTATATTCCTGCTGCAAATTTGGTTTGTAGAGCATTGAAATTGGGACCCACTTGTCTCGCTTTCGAATTTTTGGATTATTACTGTCCGTTTACTATGCCGATCGAGGTGTTTGAATATGAAAACCTCGTTTCACTAACCGCTAAAGGGTGCAGTATCAATCCGAATCGAGACGATGTATGTTGTTCGAGGCTTGGATTCCTTAGTTTCAATAATGTTTGGATAAGATATACCGATACGATATTTTGCATAACGTCGAGCTGCCCTTTGATTGAGAAACTCTCATTGTGCAATGTTAAAGTTATTGATCGTCGCATCGGTGAATGTGTTATCGTTAGTCCTCTTCATAGGCTAAACTCTCTGGTGCTGAAACATGTGGCCTTCGACACCTTGTTTCTTGCTCACTTATCGTCTAAATTTCCATTTCTTAAAGATTTAACCCTACGCATAGGCGAAGATCGAGAAGAGATACTAATTTCGAGCCCTACACTTGAACGTCTGGACTTTAGCACTGGAAACCGTCTTATGTGTGATTGTTATACGGTTCGCAGGGTGAAGCTCCATATCCCAAGTATTCGGAAGTTAACCTTTGCATGTATAAGCATTCCCGATGAAGTGTCTATTACATCAAATTCAAGGGGATGGGAGTCTTTTGTATCGGTAACGCGTGCCAAATGTCTGAGTGCTTCATGGTTCTACAGACTGAGCAACTTTATAGACAAGTTGAAGTTTTCGAGGATATCCCTTTTGTCGCTTCAGCTTTACGACAGAAGCGTCCTTGACCATGAGGCGGGAGACATTCACGGTTTGCCCAAGCCTGAAATCGAGAATGTGACAATCCACGACACTCAGTTGATGAGAACCAAAGGTTGTTACGCTCTCTTTCATGGGTTGTTCCAGATGTGTCATCCAAAGCTGATTAATGTTCGATCCGTGCGGCATGGAACACACATTATTAATTTCCTTGCGAAAAGGCTTTTAACGATCCCAAATGACGAATTCATGTCTGGTTTGAACGATCTCAAGGAAGCAAGAGCGCAGGTTTTCGATGCGGATGTTTCTACGTGGAGGGATGTGAGTTTGGAGTCATTAGTAGATGAGGAGGACTCAACAACTCCAGAAGAAGACCATCAATGGGATGCTGAGTCATTGGCTGAATTAACAAAAGGCACAAGAACTACATACGAAACAGACGACGGCTCAATAGTTATTGAAGAATTGAACTACGACTCAAGATCTATTGAAGAATCATACTGCGATTCAACAACGGTAGACAAGTTTCCAGTTATTCGCTTCCAGCTAAACTGGAAACAGTAGCCCTTTTAACATTAGCTGTTTAACTGGAAATATTGAATAGATGGGAAGGTAACTACTTATGCATTTAGGTTAGGTATAGTATAATAACCTACAAAACCCAATACTCTCTTTAATTAATATATATTGTGTTTGTCACATTTTCAATGAAGTAAGTTTATCATATTTGATATTTTGATCTAATAGCAAGGCATGTATAACTAGTCATCGATCGTCGAATACAGACTTTATCATCTACTGGTCTTGCTCTAGTACTGTTGGTTTTCATACTCTCGTGTCTTTGATTTGGAGATTAGAAAAAGTGTTGAAACTGAAATTGGGCACATATTGTCAATAAACCTCTTTTTGCCCCTAAAATCAACGCATTGTGAATGTTTTGTGACTACTGTTACCAAGTACTTGGTAGTATTTTCAAAATTTGAACTGATTTAATGTTAATTTAATCAAAATGAAATTAAATTCAAAATATAATGTTTAGAGTTCAATTAAATTGAATTGAATGAATTTGAATTAAACTGAATTTAATTGAACTAATCTATTTAAAATATTAATAATAAATTATGAAGTGATCTATTTAAAATGTTAATTTGTTTAAATTATATTAAAATTCTAAATAAAAATACATAAAAGTATATAAACCCTAAATGACTAAATTAATATTATTAAATTCTGAGTTTAGTTAGGTTTTCCAATTAGGATTTCGCAGCCATGGACGGTGCTGCTCATGAGTTGTATTTGCCGGAACCCATGATCCAAGTCGTACAGTCTTTCCTCACATCAAAACAAGCCGCACGATCAACTGTTTTCTCCAAAACATGGCGCGGCGCGTGGCTCACTCGCCAGAACCTCGACTTCGAACGGGCAGACTTTTTTCGATCCCTCTCCCGCAAACTTGATCCAAAATTCTTGACGTTTGTGGAGAAGACACTCGAAAAGTACGAGAATTCCAACCTCGGGATCGACAGTTTCAGGCTCAGTATGAAACATCCGAGTTTTAAGGCTACAAAATTGATTCATAGAGCTTTGAAATTGGGACCCACTCGTCTCACTTTCGAATTCGGGGATAGTTATGGTGATTTTGATATACCGGATGATGTGTTTAGATGTGAATACCTCGTTTCACTAACCGCAAAAGGGTGCAGAATAAATCCGAATCCAAACGAGGTATGTTGCTCGAGGCTTCAACTCCTTAGTCTCGAATATGTTATGATAAAAAGTCTCGATACGATGTTTCATATAATATCGAGCTTCCCTTTGATTGAGAAACTCTCATTGTGCAATGTTAAAGTTGATCATAGATACGGTGCAGAATCTGTTGTTGGTCCTATTATTATTAGTCCTCTTCATAGGCTAAAGTCTCTTGTGCTGAAATACCTGAATTTCTACACATTGTTTCTTGCTCACTTATCGTCTAACTTTCCATCCCTTAAAGATTTAACCCTACATAAAAGCAGAGGCCAAGAAGAGATACTGATTTCGAGCCCTACACTTGAACGTATGTACTTTAGCATGGAAAACGATCTTGAATATAATTGTACGATTCAGGTGGTCAAGCTCGATGTCCCAAGTATTCGCAAGTTGACATTTGCATGCGTTTGATGAACTGTCTATTACATCAAATTCAAGGGGATGGGAGTCTTGTGTATCGGTAATGCGTGGCAAATGTCTCGATGCCTCATGGTTCAACCCACTGAGCAACTTCATAGACAAGTTCAAATTGTCGAGGATATCTCTGTTGTCACTTCATGTTTGCATTATAGGCATCTTTATTCACGAGGCGGGAGACATTCGAGGTTTGTCCACGCCTGAAACTGAGAATCTGACAATCTACGTCCGTGACAGTGAGTTCATGAAAACTCGAAATTGCTATGCTCTCTTTGATGGGTTGTTCCGGATGTGTCACCCAAAGGCGATTAATATTCGATCCGTGTCTACTTATGGAACAAAGATTATTAATTTCCTTGCGAAACGACTTCTAGATGCACTGGATGTAAAAGTCCCGACCCCAAACCAGTGTAACTTATTGATGCACTGTTTGAATGAATACATCAAGGAAGCTAGAGCGCAGGTTTTCGACGGAGCTGTTTCTACGTGGAGGGATGTCACATTGGACTCATTACTAGACAAGAAATCAACAACTGTAAGAACTTATCGAGCTTTTCGCTTCCAACTGAGCTGGAAAGAGTAATTAGGTTTAAGTAGTGGAGAAAAATATATCGGCAGGAATCAAAAGCTTCTTCGTATTTATCAATCATTTACACTTATGCTCATTTGAGGCAGTTCTGCAAATATTTTCTAGAATTGGCCCAAGTTATTTTTTTCTTTATGTACAACATCTGCCATGGTTATTATTCTATAATTTGCAGAGTAGTTGTGATCGGCTCTGATCACCATAACCCGGGAAAGGGAATCTGGACAAAGAAAACCTGGTCGCTATCTAACATAAACTTCAAAACACTTTTATTTCAATGCAACAACTAAAATGGAAAAACAAAAAACATTTAAAAACAATTACATAAAACAAGTGCAGTATTAATTATTTGTTAGTCTTTTTTTATAGTACTCTACATTAGAGTGTACTTGTAGTATTTTATTTTTTTCATTTTTTTTCCATTTTTTTTGTAAGGAGGAGACGAAAAACTCCACTCCACCCGATCGGAGAAAATTATATTAATAATTTTAAACAGTATGAAGTAGACTATTTATATATGACTTTGTATTGTTTTTTTAATTTTTAAAATTTCTTTCCAAATGAATTAAATTGAATTGTATAGAAATAAAAAAGAACATGGCCTAAGTTTTTTTTTTAAATTCCAACATATATTAAAATTCTAGATAAAAAAGTTCAAAGAATGTTTTGTTTTTCAGCATATATTAAAATTCTAAATATAAAATACATAAAGGTATATAAAACCCTAATCGACTAAATTAATATTATTAAATTATTGGAAATAATTGTGTGTATATATATTTTAAAATGTTTTATTTGAGCTCAATAATTATTTTCTAAATGATGTTTGATGTAGCTAGGGATGTCAATCCAACCCGAAACGGTGGCTAGCCCGAAGCCCGCCCGAAAAAAATGTAGGGTTAGGGCCGAATATTTCCGACTCGAAAAAATTTCAGCTCGATCAGCCCGAACCGAAATAACCCGATAGCCCGAGTGGGCTAGCCCGATAAATCGTGGGCTAGCCCGACAACCCGATATATTTAAATATATTATAATTCATTTTATTTATTTATAGAAATATTTTAAATAAATAAAATAATATATTCAAATTAAAGAAAATTGTCAACTAAAATTACAATTTTAAATATTATTGAATGAATATTTAATATTTTGGGCAATTTAAATATTAGAATTATAATAATTATTATTAAATATTAATATTTTATTAATATTAAATTTAATTTGGTATTAAAATTATTTTTTTATTATATAATATTATTTTTTCCAGCCCGACGTGCTAGCCCGAAATCGAAGATTTTAGGGTTAGGGCTACAAATTTACAGCCCGAAAAAATTTCAATCCGATCAGCCCGAACCGAAATAACCCGATAGCCCGAGTGGGCTGGCCCGAAACCGAGTGGACTGACCCGATTGACATCCCTAGATGTAGCTCATCTCGTGGAATCCGGATTATTTGTCAATTATATGGGTTAAGTGTAGCAATCCAAAAAATTTATTTGATGAGGCGTTATCGTCATTTTATATATGCATATCATATTAAAAATTGACCGAATATACACCCTACAAAATATTTATAAAGTGTTTAAATTCTGAGTTTAGTTAGGGTTTCTAATCATATTCGTAGAATTTCGTAGCCATGGATGAGTTTGATTTACGGGAACCCATAATCCATGTCGTACAATCTTTCCTCACCTCAGAAGAAGCCGCACGAACACCTCTTCGGCTCTTCTCTCCAAGTCATGGCGAAGCGCGTGGCTCACTCGCCCCAACCTCGACTTCGATCAGTCAAACTTTTGTCGAAGCAACCAAGTTGGTTCAATCTACCGTGAATTTATTACAAAATTCTTGTCGTTTGCGGAGAGGACACTTGAAAGGTACGAGAATTCCAACCTCAACATTCACAGTTTCAAGATGAGCATGCAAAGTCTGAGATATTGTGATAATGCTCGTGCAACTAAATTGGTTCGTAGAGCGTTGAAATTGGGACCCACTCGTCTTACTTTAGAATTCAGGAATTTTTATGCGTTTTATATACCGAACGAGGTGTTTAGATATGAAAGCCTCCTTTCACTAACCGCAAAAGGGTGCGGAATCCATCTGAATCGAGATGAGGTATGTTGTTCGAGCCTTCGATTCCTTAGTTTCAATCATATTCGGATAAAACATCCTGGTACGATTTTTCATATAATATCGAGATGTCCTTTGATTGAGAAGCTCTCATTGTGCAATGTCTACGTTGGTGGTGAATCTGACGTTAATGGTGATGATGGCATACTCATGACTATTACTACTCCTCTTCATAGTCTAAAGTCTCTGGTGCTCAAACATGTGGATGTCGACACCACCTTGTTTCTTGCTGACTTATCGTCTAAATTAACTTCCATCCCTTGAAGATTTAACCCTACATATTGAAATTGTGAACTTTGTACTTGGTTCTACCTAGAACTAGAATGTAAAGAGTAGAGTACAAACATTTAACACAATTTGGAGATTCTAAAAGAAAACTCTTTTATATATCTTGTAAAGGGTGGAACCACTTACAAACACATCTACAAAATTCTAGCGAATCTTGTAGAAAGGTCAACACGACCAAAAACTTAGTCTACGAAGAACTAATCTAGCGATGCGTTCTACTAAGACTAAACTGAGGGTAGAACCGGAGCTTTCTAGCGAAGTCTCTCGGTCTACAAATTTTCTCTCTCTAGAAAATGTCAAATCAATGCATGAATAGTGAATTCCAACAACCCGGTATTTATAGGAGTCGAGATTTAGGGTTTCCGGAATTCACGCTTAATGGGCCGAGCCCAAAGCATCTCCATGGAATATTCGAGATTCCATTTTTCCGTACTTGACGAACCCAACTCTACGCACCGCCACACTAGAGTGTTCTACGTGCTTCGAGCTAGTGGTGGGCATAGCTGGAATACTTAGTGTTCTTCATTGGACTATCGTTCTTCTAGCGAAGTCTTCTAGTCCCACCCGCAGGTGGCTTCATTCCTTAGCAGTCAATCGTCCAGCCCTTGTGTGTAGCTATGCTTGCACCGCGTCCGTCAAGATGTTAACACTGATTCAAGGTCTTCACGGTAAGCCTTGAACTCTCTGATTGGTAGTGCGTCGGTGAACTCGCATTTCACTCTGATCCACGTTGAACCACGTTGATGAAAATAGCTCGTTCAACGCTGACGCACTGATGTAACTCCATGATGCTTGTAGAGCCCAAGTCTGCTTGCTCCATGCTGATGAACCGTGGTCACGCGTTGAGTCACTTGTTAATTCCACAGTTCAACAGCTCGTACTACGTTGACCTAGCAGACTTGTATGAATTAATGAATAGAAAGCATACAAACATGAAACATGAAGTTACTACAAAACAAAGTGTATAGTTCAACGTAGTTCAAACAAGAACAGCGTGGTTCTATGTTGAACTAGGAAGAACTACACACTAACAATCTCCCCTTTTTTGAGTCAACTTCATAAGCGGGGGTTCGTAGAGAAACTCCCCCTCAAATTAGTATCATACTCAAAAAGTTCGACGTTGATCAAGAAAACATAGTAAACAGATATACGTACTACTAAGCATAGATGATAGACATTCATACGTAGAACAAGAAATGTTAACATAAAATTAACAACTCAAAACGAGCAAAAACAAACATAGTAACAAATGTGTCATGCGTACAGCAACGTTATGAAAATATTCACGAGCAGTAAGGATAAATAGTTCAAAAACGTATAGCAGGGATAGAGAACACTTGATTTTAATTTCATTCACTGGCTTCAGCGTCGGATTGTTCAGGAGTGGTGTGGTGGCGCAAGTCTTCCTCGTCAGACGTTTCATCAACCACCTTGAGGTTTGATTGGTATGGCTTGCGTCTGGGCTTGTTCGCGAACTGCTTCCTACGTTTTCCCATGGCCACTTCACTCTTGGCCAGTGCGACGTGGTTCACTTTCATTCTTGCCTGTGCCTGCGGGCCACCAATAACATTCAAACCTTTACCTGCAGTGGTTGGACGTTGGGCAGGATCCTTTGCGCCAGAGTTTTTGAAAGTTATTTTGGGAAGCTTGGGTGGCACGGGTGTAGCATTACTTGGAATAGGCTTCTCAACTGCACTGCTGCCCGATGAGCCCGCGCCCTTGGCTTTTTCGGCATTTTTCACTACCTCAACCTCGTTCACCGTGCCATCGGCGTTTTTCACTAAACCGCTGTGCGCGTCACCCGCATCCATCCTGCTCTTCTTCAGCGTAGCACGCAAAACCTGAACTTCATCAACCTCTTCTTCTTCCTCATCCTCTTCCTCTACGTCCACCTCTTCAATTTTTCTTTTGCCACTCTTCTTTGTGGACTTTTCTATGGGACGGTCAGCCGCGTTCCTTGACGCCTCCATCTGTTCAGCAACCAGATTAACCATACCAGATAAACGTGCGTGGACCAACCTCAACGGGCCCAGATCAGCGTAGGACGACCCATCTCCCCCTAGACGGGCCGCTCGACGTGACTTCCTATGCATATAGGCAGCGTACTGCGACGCTGCATCAATCTGAAAACGCAAATAAGAAAAGTCACTTAAGAGCGTGGTCGGCTCACAAAGATATAGGTCGTCCGACGAGTCATCCCCCGACTCCTCTGACGTCGAGTCCAGTGCCGAAGATGGCTTGCGGCGCGATGAGCTAGAGGACTTGGTCCTTTTCTTTCTTGGGCCACCTGCAATGAGCAGTGGTTCAACGATTGGCCCTTCAGCGTAGCGCCGCCTGTCCTCCTCTTCGTTCCCCAACTGGCGCCACGGTAGATCAACAACCTTGTGCGGCGCAATATATTTGGAGTCAAATCGAAACTGAATGATTGACTCCATTTCGTCTTCTTTGTCATACGTGAACCCCTGACTGACGAGGATTGCACTGATCAAATGAGGGCACGGCAGTTTGGCTTGAGTAAGCTCTGAATCAGTCATCAGGCCGTAGGACGCAATTTTGTTGAACACAACTTGACCCAGGTCTACCTGGATTCCACGACTCAGTTTGTACATTAAGTGTAATGCATCCGCGTGCACCACTGATGAGTTCGACGTCGGAATCCAGTTGTTGGCAATGATTTTGTTGAGATGAGTGAAAAATTGGGTCAACGAAGTGCAGGCAGGGGCCTCAGCCGGAGAAATGCCCCCTGTGACGATGAACCCCATCATTTTGCTATCGGGGTGATGTTTGGGTGGCACGTCCCACGAGGCTTGAATGCGGGAGCGTTTGAACATGGCGTTGATCGTGCCAGGGGAAAGATCATACTCATGCTCCCGGATGATAACTTTCCCGTAGGACGCGGAGCCGGGATCGCTGAACGCAGCATCAATGTGCCCAAAAACGACTTTGTGGACGTACGGGCTGTAGTCCACGTCGAAGTTCACTGCATCCATGAGATGCATCGTATTCATAAAGGCCTGGAGGCCACGTTGAACCCACTTCTTGGTGCCGTACCACCGTTCGGCGTTGATTTTCTGATCAACCAAAGTGTCAAAACGGTCACTGGCCCATTCGTAGAAGAAATCGGCAGAGTGACCTTCCCCGACGTGGCGCGCGGCCACAAGTCTGTTCTCAGGCACTTTGGCCTCCTCTGCACGTGGCTCATCGTTGAGTGGTGACGATGGAGCAGGAGCAACAGCAGTGTTGGACGCGTCACTGGCGTCCTTGGGTTGTTCAAGGGGAACAGTAGGGGTGGCAGCAGCAGATTCGGTGGAACGGTCCACCACAGCAGTAGAATTGGTGGCTCTACGGTCAGCCATTTCCTTTTTCTTCTTTTCTGAGGTAGCCAAACGTGCAGCCGCCTCTTTTTCTTTCTTTTTCTTCTCCTCTGCGGCCATACGTGCCGCCTCTTCAGTTTTCTTTTTCTCAATTTCGGCTAAACGGTCAGCCTCTTCCTTTTCCTTCCTTTTCCTCTCCACTTCGGCTACACGTGCAGCCTCATCAGCAATACGTTTGCGTTCTAACGCCGCCAAACGTTCCTCCTCTGCCTTTTTCTTTTTCTCTTCCTCGGCTCTACGTGCCGCTTCTTCTTCCTTCTTTTTCTTTTCCTCAGCTTCCTTAATCGCTTTTTCAGCGAAATGTTTATTGCGACGTTGTTCAAGAATGGCTGAACGCACAACACCGATCTTTGCTTCCAATTCAGTTATCTTGTCAAAATCTTCCTCGACGGTCTGTTCTGCTTCAAGTGCGGTTTCCTGTGCCTTGAGCTCCACAATTTTAGCAGCGTAGAACGCGGGGGTTTCATAAGAAGTCATTTTGTAGGACGGTGAGTGGGATATATCTGCGTAGAGCAAAGAAGAAAAATCCAGGTAGATGTTATGAGCTTCAACGTAGAGGATATGAACAATCAATTTGCAAGGGTTTCTCTCTCTAAAACACGCAGTGTAAGGTGCACTATGTGTTTGACCCGAGGGGGTATTTATAGTGGTGCTGTAGCGATTCGAATTCTGTGGCGTAGAGTGAGCCACGTGTCCATCAGCCAGCCAAGCGTAGAGGTAGCCTAGCAGATGTATGTAGTGCAGCGTGTAGCACGGTCGTAGAACAGTTCATGGGCGTTGAGCACAGCAATTTTACGTCAGCGTATCTGCAAAGACACAAACCAAACAAACCAACGCACCACAAGCATATTGAAGCGTGTAACCAAGACACTTAGAGAGAAATACGAGAAAATATAGACCAAATGGGATAACAGGCAGATCAACGGTGTAGAATGTGGCAGATTCACGTGGTTGAGCGCTCCAGGAGTAAGGTATGGGCTGCCAGAGTGTGTCCACGGGCCAGGTAGCACAACGTATAAGCAGCAACCTAAATCAAAGAGTAGCACGCGCTACAAAAGAAGGTGTGGGTAGGACAACCATACTTATAATGTAAAGCCAGCAAACAGCACAACAAGCCAAGAGTAACACGTTAGACAGGAACGACGTTCATGAGAACTCAAAGTAGCACACGTAGAGCAGGAGTAAATACACATAGACACACGTCGAATTACCCAGATTTCAAATTCACTCAAAAGGTGTCTTGTCCAACGAAGCCTAAAGAAGCACTTCAAGGGTAGAACAGCCATGCTTCGTCGAACAGGAGTCCTCTGCAAAATTTAATAACACGAAATACAGTTAAAGGCATAACAGGCACACACAAAGTGGACGTACGTACCACCACACAGAGAATCAAAATCGCTGGAAAGAACACTAAGTAGAGATATTAGAGGTAGAGTGACAGTGCTTTATGGACGGTATTGCTATTTTGGCCAGTTCAACGTGTAATCACGACCATTTCTTTTGCTTTTTCAAGCGTAGAGCAGGCTTATTAGTACCCAATCAGAGGGGTGTTATAGATGATGTTTCCATATATATTTTTTTGTTTTCATCATTATATGTATAAGACCATGTCTTTTGCATTTGCCCGAAGACCAAGTCAGTCAAGACCCGATCCATCGAGGAAATCTTTAGGCCGACTTTTCCTGCTAGACATAGAGCAAACAAGTTTGCTCCAATGAATTGCTTATATAAATATTTAAAGAACAGTATGTCCAAATACTACGTCACTTTGCACTGTCAACAACTAACCTCACCTTGCTCTACCTCATGGTTCCATTGAGAAAATAAACGGCTGTGGGTGGAGGTAGCCAATTTGCGGCCTACTACCCTTCAAGATGTGGTCATGCAGAGAGACTTCCGTAAATTCAAAAATCTTTCCGAAGCAAGTGGTTTTGTGAAGAAGTCTGAGAGTTGTTTCTCCGTAGGCACATGTTCCATTACAACCTTACCCCGTTCTACCAAGTCTCGAATGAAGTGATGCCGTATGTCAATATGCTTGGTCTTTGAGTGTTGTACCGGATTCTGACTTATCTTTATAGCACTTTGGTTGTCACATTTTAAAGTGAGTGGCGTGCTCTCAATTTGATAGTCGGCGAGCATTTGTTGAAGCCATAGCATTTGGGTACAACAACTCCCAGCAGCCACATACTCGGATTCAGCGGTAGATAGAGCAATGCAATTTTGCTTCTTGCTATGCCATGAAACAAGATTGTTGCCCAAGAAGCAACACCCACCGCTAGTGCTCTTCCTTTCATCATTGTCACCAGCCCAATCTGCATCTGCAAAACCAACAAGATAAGAAGAAGTATCTTTAGTGTACCATAGACCAAGGTTGGTAGACCCGGCCACATATCGAAGGATACGTTTCACAGCAGCTAGATGTTCTTCCTTTGGTTGGGCTTGGTAACGGGCGCAAAGGCACACACTATACATGATGTCCGGGCGAGTGGCGGTGAGGTAGAGCAGGCTTCCAATAAGTGACCTATAGGTAGAGATGTCAACATCCTTGCCCTGCTCAGCCTTACTCAACTTGTCCGTGGTAGCCATTGGTGTCTTCATGTGCTTGGCGTCCGCCATATCAAACTTCTTGAGCATGTTGATGGCATACTTGGTCTGAGAGACAAACATACCATTATGACGTTGCGATATTTGAAGTCCAAGAAAATGACTCAACTCTCCCTCCAAGCTCATTTGAAAAGAGGAAGCCATAGCGTTCGTGAATTCTTTTACCAAGTGGTCGTGGGTAGCACCAAACACAATGTCGTCGACATAAATTTGTGCAATGAGCATTTCGTTCCCAACAATTTTGATGAAGAGGGTAGTGTCGGCATTTCCACGAGTGAAACCGAACTTCAAGAGAAAATCCGTAAGGCAGCTATACCATGCACGAGGTGCTTGCTTCAAGCCGTAGAGGGCCTTATGGAGGAGGTAGACATGATCCGGCTTGTGAGGGTCTACAAAGCCCTTGGGCTGTTCAACATACGCCTCTTCGTCCAACACTCCATTAAGGAAAGCCGCCTTCACATCCATTTGTCTCAACGGGATATTTTTGTGACATGCCACAGCAATGAGCAAGCGAATGGACTCGATGCGTGCCACCGGGGCAAAAGTCTCCTCAAAATCTATTCCCTCTACCTGGGTATACCCTTGAGCAACCAGTCGTGCCTTGTTACGCACTATTTGATTGAACTCGTTGGTTTTATTCTTGTAGATCCACTTAGTGCCAATGACATTCACTCCTCTTGGTCTAGGAACCAAATACCACACCTTATTCCGTTCGAACTCATGTAGCTCTTCCTGCATTGCCGCAATCCAAAACTCATCGTGAATGGCTTCCTTTATATTTTTGGGTTCGATTTCGGAGACGAAGCTCATTATGCCCACATCCGGAGACAGGAGAGCCAAATTTGAGAGAGTGGAAGGGTCGCTTGCGAGAAAGGTGTCCGTATGACGGGTAGAGCGGGTAACCCTTTGATTTAGATCACCAATCATTTGTTGGTCTGGATGCCTCTTACGAATGTATGCAGGTGGTCCAGAGTTCTGCACTCCGGTGGAGGTAGAGGCGCCCGTGGTGCCTACAGCAGGGTATGAGTTACCTTGATTTAGACCTTCATCATCACTCTCTGAGGGGGTAGAGTCACCAGAGTTGTGAGATGTGGAAATTCCATTGAGTTGGACACATGGTCCTTTTCCTTGATCTACCTCCCCCTCAACCAACACTTCCGTTGTGGGTAGAACAACATCAAAATTGCTTCGTTGCAAGGTAGGCTTAGACGGATTTTCATGAAAATGATGCTCGTCAAACTTAATGTTTGTGGATTCTTGTACCGTCTTAGTCCGTAGGTTGAACACTCGGTAGGCATGACTGTTAAGGGCATAGCCGACAAAAATAGCCTTGTCCGACCTAGAATCAAACTTCTTCAACGGATCTCTGTCATTCAAGATATAGCAAATGCACCCATACACACGAAGATGTGCCACGTTTGGTTTCTTGGAAGTTAATAGTTCATAAGCCGTACATTGAGTACCGGCTCGAATGCTGATCCGGTTGACCACATAACAAGCCGCACTCAAGGCCTCTGCCCAAAACCCCTTTGCCATGCCCGCAGACACCAACATAACTCTTGCCATTTCCTGTAGAGTCCGGTTCTTCCTCTCAACAATTCCGTTTTGTTGTGGTGTCTTTGGAGCAGAGAATTCATGGTGAATCCCTTTGCGAGTGCAATATTCAACGAACACCCCGTTTTGAAACTCACCACCATGATCACTTCTTATACGTTGAACCCTTTTGGCGTAGATGGTGCGAATTCTTCGGGCTAAAGATCGAAAGGCTTCAAATGCCTCATCCTTTGTGCCAAGAAAATTTACCCAGGTATACCTAGAAAAATCATCAACAATGACAAGGGTATACCACTTATTTCCCAAACTTTGCACTTCCATGGGACCCATAAGGTCCATATGAAGGAGTTCAAAGCACTCAGTTGTGCGATTATGGGTAGAGATAGCTGGATGAGGAGATCTAGTTTGCTTTCCCATTTGACAATCTCCACAAACTCTCTTGTCAATCTTGGGTAGACTATCTATGCCTCTGACTGCTTTAATTTGAACTAACTTTTCAAGGTTTCGAAGGCTGGTATGACCAAGTCTTTGGTGCCAGATATCAATCTCGTCATGGGTAGAAGCACTTAGACAAGACTCAGTGATGGCATAGCAGTTGTTCTTTGCACGAGCCGCGGTGAGAATGCACTCTCCTGTGGCATTGTAAACTTCACAACTTTCTTTGTTGAACTTAACATTCAGTTCATCATCGCATAGTTGACTAATGCTTATGAGATTAGCACACAACCCATCAACCAAAAGAACATTCTTGAGGGCGGGTAGACCCTTCACATTCAACGTCCCGCTCCCAACAATACTTCCCTTTGCCCCACCTCCATACGTGACGGGGCCACCGGAATGAGGAACGAAGTCGATCAGGGAGTCTTTGGTGCCGGTCATATGTCGAGAGCACCCACTATCAAAGTACCACGTCTCCTTCGTCGTACCCTTAGCCACAGTGAAAGCAACATTGCATATCACCTCTTCCTTTCTCCTCCATACTTGCTTTGGCTTAGTGTCCTTTGCTGTGGGTAGAGCAGCTTTAATTTTCCAAACCTGTTTTGTTTTGCCATGCGTATATTTAGGAGAGGGTCTCCGAATTTGTTTTATGACAACTCCATTAGAGTTCAAGTTGTCGACACGCCTATAGCAGAACGGTTTGATATGTCCCTTCTTCCCACAATAATGACACACATAAATACGCTTGTAAGAGATAGAAGGAGTCTTCATTTTCTGAGTGGTCATGCCCGTAGCAGGGTTTAGTAAGGGAGTAGACCCGGACGATCGATCCTTTTGAGTGGATTTAGTAGTGGCGTTGTATGCCTTGGATCGATTCGAGACATTTCGTGTAAAATTTTTCTTGTCATGGGTAGACTCGAATTTAGTCACGGGTAGAGCAGCGTTGGTGACCGGTGTCAACGAGGACAATGAAGCAAGTTTGGGTTGAGAAACAATATTAGCACGTTTGAGAATTTTAACCTTTGAGGTAGAAGTCACATTTCCTTTGGATGTATGAGCATCCTCCGGCGCGACCCCATTTGTATCAACGATAGTTTTGTTTTTAGCATGCACAAACTTAGAGAGCGTATAAAGAGAGTCAGAGTAAACGGAATCAAAAGTTTCCTTAAACCCAAGCCCAAAATGCTTGGTGTTAACACAACCCAACATATTATCAAGCTTAGAAGTGCCAGTGTTAAGTTTCTTGAAAAGACAATCAGCAACATCAAGTTTATCTTTCACTTGGTAGAATTCTTTGGTGCGCATAGCATAGCCTTCCTCCATCTTGGCAAGAGAGTCCCTCAAGAAATCTTTCTCCGCATCGTCCTTCTTCACAATAGCCTCCAGCTCACTAGCCTTCTTCAACGCCCTCTCCAACTCCAGCTTCACAATCTCGAACTCCCTCTTGCTCACCCTCTCAGCATCAAGGGTAGAGTCAGCTTTCTTCTTGGTCATGCCCCCAGCCAGCGAATTGGGGGTAGAACTAGCACCCTTCTCAGTTAAGCCTGCAACCACAGAGGTATAACAAAAAATGTTTTCATGAGTAGCCAAGTCAGCTTGATCTACCTCGAACTCATCATCACTCTCATCATCAATAGCACTTAGGAGTGCGTTGACTTCATTGGGCTCTACCATCTTTCCCTTGTCATCTTCAGAGGAGTACAAGGCATCATCACCATCGAACACCAAGTAACTCACATCCATGTTGTTCTTCCGATGCAAGTTAGGACATTCATTTTTCACATGCCCCATCCCCTTGCACTCAAAGCACTTGATCCGAGACATGTCCTTGCTGGGGGCGCCACTAACAAATTTCCGACTTGGGGAATACCCACTGCGGTTGGTGGCGGGTGGAGTGGTGAACGAATTCCCAGGGCTCCTCTGATTTCGGAATTGCTTGAACCTCCTCTTCCTCTTGATGTCTTGACGAACAAGGTAGCTCACGGCATCTTGAATGGCGATGAACTTGTCGGGATTTGGAGAGTCAAGAAGAGAAAGGGCCTCACTTTCATCATCAGAGTCTTCGGCAAGAAAAGCATTACTCTCGATAGAGTGAGGAGAGTGGGTAGAGCCAGCCTTGTTGGAGGTAGAGCTAGATGCATTCTGAGAGATTGCAAGGGCCTTCATGGAATTTTCAAATGGAGCCATAGAATAAGACTTGTCCTTCAACTTCAAGTTCAACTCGTAGTTCTTCAAGTGACTCATTATCTCGTTGTAATCACCCGATAGACCAAGCTTCGTGTCCTCCATCGTAGTAACCTTAACGCTGAACTTCTCCGTTACACCTCGTAGAACCTTGGTGCAAATAAGAGGTGGAGGAATAGGGTCTCCGAGTTCTTGGCATTCACTCACGATTGCCATGATCTTATTGAAGAAAGAGTCAAGGTCTTCATCTTCCCTCATTTCGAGCCGGTGGAAGGTAGTGGTAAGTCCTCTGATCTTGGATCTCTTGATACTGTCGCTCCCTTCACACATGCGCTCCAGAGTATCCCACACATGCTTGGCCGAAGTGAGATGTCTCACCACAGAGAACATGTGGACGTCAATGAGGTCAGTGATAATGTGGATGGCCTTGGAATTGAAAGTGGCGGCCTCATGTTCGGCCGTAGTCCATGTAGACTCATCCTTTGCGACCGTGTCGCCATCTTTGTCAACTATGGTTGGTGCTTGCCAACCGTTCAACACAGCACCCCACACACGTGAGTCCACGTTCTTCAACTTCAACCTTGTCTTGCTCTTCCAGTAAGAGTAGTTTGTAGAATTGAGGATGACGGGCTTGACAACGGTGAATGACTCCATTGTAGAATCTCTTCCTAGGATCACACCAAAGGTGGTGAACCTCGCTCTGATACCAATTGAAATTGTGAACTTTGTACTTGGTTCTACCTAGAACTAGAATGTAAAGAGTAGAGTACAAACATTTAACACAATTTGGAGATTCTAAAAGAAAACTCTTTTATATATTGTGTAAAGGGTGGAACCACTTACAAACACATCTACAAAATTCTAGCGAATCTTGTAGAAAGGTCAACACGACCAAAAACTTAGTCTACGAAGAACTAATCTAGCGATGCGTTCTACTAAGACTAAACTGAGGGTAGAACCGGAGCTTTCTAGCGAAGTTTCTCGGTCTACAAATTTTCTCTCTCTAGAAAATGTCAAATCAATGCATGAATAGTGAATTCCAACAACCCGGTATTTATAGGAGTCGAGATTTAGGGTTTCCGGAATTCACGCTTAATGGGCCGAGCCCAAAGCATCTCCATGGAATATTCGAGATTCCATTTTTCCGTACTTGACGAACCCAGCTCTACGCACCGCCACACTAGAGTGTTCTACGTGCTTCGAGCTAGTGGTGGGCATAGCTGGAATACTTAGTGTTCTTCATTGGACTATCGTTCTTCTAGCGAAGTCTTCTAGTCCCACCCGCAGCTGGCTTCATTCCTTAGCAGTCAATCGTCCAGCCCTTGTGTGTAGCTATGCTTGCACCGCGTCCCTCAAGATGTTAACAGTGATTCAAGGTCTTCACGGTAAGCCTTGAACTCTCTGATTGGTAGTGCGTCGGTGAACTCGCATTTCACTCTGATCCACGTTGAACCACGTTGATGAAAATAGCTCGTTCAACGCTGACGCACTGATGTAACTCCATGATGCTTGTAGAGCCCAAGTCTGCTTGCTCCATGCTGATGAACCGTGGTCACGCGTTGAGTCACTTGTTAATTCCACAGTTCAACAGCTCGTACTACGTTGACCTAGCAGACTTGTATGAATTAATGAATAGAAAGCATACAAACATGAAACATGAAGTTACTACAAAACAAAGTGTATAGTTCAACGTAGTTCAAACAAGAACAGCGTGGTTCTATGTTGAACTAGGAAGAACTACACACTAACACACATAAGCAAAAATCAAGAAGAGGTACTAATTTCGAGCCCTACACTTGAACGTTTGGACTTTAACATGGAAGAGTATTATGTATTCAGTTATACGGTCAAGGTGGTCAAGCTCGATGTTCCAAGAATTCGCAAGTTAACCTTTGCATGTTCAAACCTTCCCGATGAACTATCTGTTACATCAAACTCAAGGGGATGGAAGTCTTGTGTATCGGTAGAGCGTGTCAAATGTCTCAATGCCTCATGGTTCAACAAACTGAGCAACTTTATCGTCAAGTTCAAGTTTTCGAGGATATCTCTGTTGTCACTTGATGTTTACTGTTATATAGGCGTCCTTGATCACGAGGCGGGAGACGTTCGAGGTTTGTCCATGCCTGAAATTGAGAATCTGACAATCCTCGTCCACGAGTACATGATAAACCAAAATTGTTTTGCTCTCTTCGATGGGTTGTTCCATATGTGTCGCCCAAAGGTGATTAATATTCGATCAGTGCATACTTATCGAACAAACATTATTAATTTCCTTGTGAAAAGACTTTTAGAAGCACGGGATGCAAAAGTTCCGACCCCAAACCAATATTACTTGATGTACGTTTTGAATGAATGAATACATCAAGGAAGCTAGAGCACAGGTTTTCGATTGGGCTGTTTCTAGGACATGGAGTGATGTTACATTGGACTCATTACTAGATGAGGACTCAACAACTATAGCAAATATTCGCTTCCTCCTGAACTGGAAAGAGTAATTATGTTTAACTAGTGGAGAAAAATATATCGGTAGGGATTAGCACCTTCTTTGAGTTTCTCAATAATTATACTTTAGCCCCCATTTGGGGCAGTTATGCAAATATTTTCTAGAATTGGCCCAAATTATTTTTTCGGTTTGTTTTTTTCAGAATATTTTAACCACAAATTTTGAATTGCATTCTTCAGTGTTGCAGTGGTGGCACATTTTGCAAAACATCTGTCTTGATAATTATTCTAATTTGCCAAGTAGTGCAGTACGATTTCAATACTAATTATATATGGTGATGTGATCGTCTCTCATCACCATAACCCGAGAAAAGGAATTCGGACAACAAAGAAAACCCGGCCGATATCTAACATAAACTTCAAAACACTTTTATTTCAATACAACAAAAAAAATTGAAGTAGTTGCCACTTGCGATCGTCTCTCATCACCATAACCCGAGAAAAAGGGAACCGGGACAAAGAAAACCCGGCTGAAATCTAATATAAAGTTTAGTTCAGACTCATTATACGTATATGATTACATAATTAAACAAAAAATATTTCAAAATCGCGCGATCATAAGTTTTAAAAATTATTTGAATTTTTTAAAGCTAATATGTATATGATTACATAATTAAACAAAAAATATTTCAAAATCACGCTATCATAAGTTTTAGAAATTATTTGAAAAAAAACAGTTCAAATACAATTAGTTCATTTAGTTAGTTTCAGTTCTAAAAAACAAAATCTTGAACATTAGAAATTGGGCACATACTATCAACACCTCTTTGCCCCTAAAATCCGGATTGAGCTGGAGCTTGCAGTGCATATTTGCATTGCATCATAAATCGTTTAACAATTCACCATTAATTGTGCAACTGCAATAAAATGCCTCCTCAATCCCTAATTAAAATCCATGCATTGTGACTGTTTTTGTGAGCAACGTTTGGTCTTTAAAATTCTACGTTTCAATGTTTTTAAAGTCAATTGCATATTCTCATTTTCTATCAAAATAAAATAAATCATTATTTTTGTAGTAGTAATTATGTTGTACTTCAACTACGAGTATTATTATTATTTTTCAAACTTTTGAACTGAGTTACATGAATTGATGAATCAAAGTATCCAAACTAAAATTAAATTCAAAAGATCATTTTTAAAGCTTTAGTCTAAATAAGTTAGAACTGAATTAAACTGAATGATCTAAACTAAATTGAATAGATCATGTAATTGAACTGAATTATTTAAAATATTAATGATAATATTTATTTATATGAAATTATTAGTTGTAATTTTTTTAAATTATTTTTCGACATGAATTGAATTGGATATAAAAAAAATATATAACCTAAAATTCAAACATATATTAAAATTCTAAATAAAAATTATCTTAAATAATAAAAAACAGTTAACAATTATTGCAATTAATTATGAACCGAAAATCATGCCGAGTATATTATAATTATGAAAACTAAAATGTGTTATACCCTATAATATATCCAAAATTTTAATTTGATGAGGCATCATTTTATACATATCTCTGATATCATATTAAAATTGACTATAAATATACACTTTACAAAAATATTTATAAGGTGTACAAAATCTGAGTTTATAAGTTAGGGTTTCCAATCATATTCGCAGGATTTCGTAGGCATGGATGAGTTTGAATTACTGGAACCCATAATCCAGGTCGTACAATCTTTCCTCACCTCAAAACAAGCCGCACGAACAACGATCCTCTCAAAATCATGGCGAAGCGCGTGGCTCACTCGCCCAAGCCTCCACTTCGATCTCGCAGACTTTTGTCGATCCCACTCCGGCGACATAGATCCAAAATTCTTGGGGTTTGCCGAGAGGACACTCGAAAGGTACGAGAATTCCAATCTCAGGATCGACAGTTTCAGGATGAGCATAAAAAATCTGACATATCCCTTTGTTTTTGGCACTCTTACGAAATTGGTTCATAGAGCGTTGAATTTGGGACCCACATGTCTCACTTTCGATTTTGGGGATTGTAATGATGATTTTGATATACCGGATGATGTGTTTAGATGTGAAAACCTCGTTTCACTCGCCGCGAAACGGTGCAGAATCAATCTGAATCGAGAGGAGGTATGTTGTTCGAGCCTTCGATTCCTTAGTTTGGAACATGTTGGGATAAAATGTCCTGATACGATTTTCCATATAATATCGAGCTGCCCTTTGATTGAGAAACTCTCATTGTGCCATGTCTATGTTGATCGTAGCTACGATGGTAAATCTTTTGTTGCTGATGATGGTACGCGCATGACTACCGCTAGTTATCTTCCAATGATAATGTCTATGCTGATGAATCGTGTGAATTTCGACACCGAGTTTCTCGCTGACTTATCGTCTAAACTTCCATCCCTTAAAGATTTTACCTTGCATTTAAACGAAGGTCGTGAAGAGATACTAATTTCAAGCCCTACACTTGAACGTCTGGACATTAGCATGGTAGACTCTACAGTTAAGGTGGTGAAGCTCGATATTCCAAGTATTCGCAAGATAACCTTTGCATGTTCAAAATTTCCAGATGAACTGTCTTTTACATCAAATTCAAGGGGATGGAAGTCTTGCGTATCGGTAACGCGTGTCAAATGTCTCAATGCTTCATGGTTCTACAGACTGAGCAACTTTATAGACAAGTTCAAGTTTTCGAGGATATCTTTGTTGTCGCTTCAGCTTTACGACAGAGGCCTCTTTGATTACGAGGCGGGAGAAGTTCGAGGTTTGCCCACGCCGCCTCCTGAAATTGAGAACCTTACAATCTACTACGACCGTGAGTACTTCACAACCAAAAATTGTTACGCTCTCTTTGATGGGTTGTTCCAAACGTGCCACCCAAAGGTGATTAATATTCGATTAATGTCTACTTATGGAACAAACATTAGTAAGTTCCTTGCGAAAAGGCTTTTAGATGCACGGGATGCAAAAGTCCCGACCCCAAACCAATTATATTACTTAATGTGCGGTTTGAATGAATACCTCAAGGAAGCTAGAGCGCAGGTTTTCGATCGGGATGTTTCTACGTGGAGGGATGTCACATTGGACTCATTAGCAAATGAGGAGGACTCAACAACTGTAAGAAAATATCGAGATTTTCGCTTCCACATGAACTGGAAAGAGTAATTAAGTTTATCAAAAAGCTTCTTCGTATTTATCAATAATTGAACTTTTGCCTCCATTTGGGGCAGTTTTTCAAATATTTTCCAGAATTGGCATTTGTTCACAAGTTATAACTTGACCATCATAATAGAAATTGAATGTGTTCGTTCAAGAGATTTTTTCGTTTTGTTTTGTTAGAATATTTTAACCACAAATTATGAATTGCATTTTTCTGTGTTATAGTGTGTTGGCACATTATGCACAGCATCTGCCTTGATCATTATTCTAATTTGCGAAGTAGTTGTGATCGTCTCTAAAATCACCATAACCCGAGAAAAAGGGAATCGGGACAAAGAAAACTCGGCCGATATCTAACATAAACTTCAAAACAGTTATTATTGCAATGCAACACAAAAGCACAAAACATTTAAAAACAAGTACATTACATAAAACAAGTGCAGTGTTTATATGTGTAGCTTTTAATTATTTGTTGCCTTTTTTAATCACAGCAGCATATGCCCTTGCAAACTCAGCTTGTCAGCATCATCAGGTAATCCATCAACAGATATGCTATTGCATCGATAACTACTAGTTACTCACCCCTCAAAAAATAAAAAATAAACATTACTGTACTAACAAAACAAGTTTTGGTTGTCATGCTTTTGCTTTTCCCTTTCTGACTCAGCCTGCCGTAGAGTCGGGATGATAATTTAGTGTCTAAATAGCAGATTAGTATAATCGAACAAAAAATCCACTTTCTCGCCGCGCCTCAATCGCACCTCCATAGTCCACGCCATCGATCGTGGAATCATATCGCCGAAAAAGAAGACTGACGGCAGTCGCTTAAAAGGGTTTCCGTCGCATCCGACTTGTTCTTATAATTTCTCGCTGCGGAAGCCTGGTAGATCCTTTGAGAGGGTAAAAAGTTCAGACCTTTTTATTCTGCAGATGATCAACTTGCAGAGCAAAGGAAAGAGAGATAAGGGATTTATGTGTTTTGAATTTATTGATTATAGATACTGTATATTTGTTTCATAAAATATAACAAATCTTTGATAGTTTTTTATAATATCAAAATCCATAACTTTTTTTAAAATGTGCTACAATTTATTTATAAACATTTATCTCACTCTATCAAAAAAGTATAAATAATTTGGAAAGGTTAACTATATAAGACCTAATTGTGAATTCAGAGTACGCTTAATTAAATTTTAAGGGTTTCCAATCATGTCGAAAGGCTCTGATCGTAAGCGATTTCGTGAGAGTCGATCACGTGAGTTCGATTTACCGGAACCCGCAATCCAACTCATACAATCTTTCCTCTCCTCAGAACAAGCCGCAAGTACGACTCTCCTCTCCAAGTCATGGCGCAGCGCGTGGCTCACTCGCCTGAACCCTAACTTTTTTTGTACTAACAAGCCATACTCCTCCAAACTTGATCCAAAATTCTTGGAGTTCGCGGAGAGGACACTTGAAAGGTACGAGAATTACAACTTCAAGATTCACAGTTTCAGTATGAGCATAAAACTTCTGTCATATTCCTTGGTTTTTGGTACTCTTACGAAGTTGGTTCATAGAGCGTTGAAATTGGGACCCACTCGTCTCACTTTCGAATTCGGGGATATTCACGATGATTTTGAGATACCGGATGAGGTTTTTAGACATGAAAACCTCGTTTCACTAACCGCAAAATGGTGCAGAATCAATCTACTGAATCTAGAGGAGGTACGTTGTTCGAAGCTTCAATTCCTTAGTTTCAGTCATGTTCGGATAAAACGTCCTGATACGATTTTTCATATAATATCGAGCTGCCCTTTGATTGAGGAACTCTCATTGTGCCATGTTAAAGTCGGTGAATCTGTTATTGCTGGTGATAGTCTGCTCACTATTATTAGTCCTCTTCATAGGCTAAACTCTCTGGTGCTGAAAAATGTGGATTTCGACACTACCTTGTTTCTCGCTGACTTATCGTCTAACCTTCCATCCCTTAAAGATTTAACCCTACATGTAAGCAAAAATCGAGAAGAGATAATAATTTCAAGCCCTACACTTGAACGTCTGGACTTTCACATTGGAGAGTATTATGGTTCTAGTTATACGGTTCACAGGGTCAAGCTCGACATCCCGAGTATTCGCAAGTTAACCTTTGCATGTACAAACATTCCCGATGAACTGTCTGTTACATCAAATTCAATGGGATGGGAGTCTTGTGTATCGGTAGCACGTGAAACATGTCTCGATGCCTTGTGGTTCTATAGACTGAGCAACTTTATAGACAAGTTCAAGTTTTCGAGGATATCTCTTTTGTCAGTTCATTTTTACTACAGAGGCGCCTTTTATGACGAGACGGGATATGTTCGAGGTTTGCCCATGCATGAAATTGAGAATCTGACAATCCACGTCCGTGAGGTCATGACAACCCAAAGATGTTGTGCTCTCTTTAATGGGTTGTTCCAGATGTGTCACCCAAAGGTGATCAATATTCTATCCGTGCATACTTATCGAACAAACATTATTAATTTCCTTGTGAAAGGACCGATACCATTTCACCATTTCATGTCTGGCTTGAACGATCTCAAGGAAGCAAGAGCGCAGGTTTTCGATCGGGCTGTTTATACGTGGAGGAATGTCACATTGGACTCATTAGCAGATGACGACTCAACAAATGTAGAAAATTATCGAGATTTTCGCTTCCACCTGAACTGGAATGAGTAATCATGTTTAACCAGTGGAGAAAAATATATCGGCAGGAATCAAAAGCTTCTTCGTATTTATCAATAATTGCAATATTTTATTATGAATTTAATTATTCCCTAATTTGTCAATTGTTGTTTGAACTCAAATGTGGTGGCACATTTTGCAAAAACATTTGCCTGGATAATTGTTCTAGTTTTTGAAGTAGTTGTGATAGCTTCTCATCACCATAACCCCATAAAGTAGTAATTGTGGGAAGTAGTTTTTGCAGAATCCCTCATTTGTCAATACTTGATAATGTTTAGTTTTTCAAGTAGTTTTTTTTTTTTTTTTTTTTTTTTGAATGGAAAAATAAAGTAGGTGTGATCAAGTATGTTGTTCGAGGCTTCAATTCCTTAGTTTCGATCATATTTGGATAAGGAGTCCTAATACGATTTTTCAAATACTATCGAGCTGCCCTTTGATTGAGAAACTCTCATTGAACAAAATTAACGATGGTGTTGATGATGATGGTCTGCTCACTATTATTAGTCCTCTTCATAGGCTAAAGTCTGTAGAAGATATTCGCCTGAATCTGACGAGAATTACCGTCGAACAAGCTTAAGTCATGTGAGAAAGGTGTATGTGAAAAGAGAGGGGAAAGAGTGAATTGAAAAATGAGAGCGGGAGAATGAAAATGTTGGGTTTGGTGGAGCCAAACCAAACCAAGAGAAAGTCGACGAACCGACGAAGTCACGACGAAGACGAGCGCGGACTGAGAAGGAGCCGAAGTCGGTTCAGGAACTGGCACGTTCTTGCCAAGTCGTGCCAGTCTTCTCAAACTTCAGAGGGTCTGGCACGTTCGTGCCACTTCCAGGATGCTTTGGGCCAACTCGTTTTTGGGCCTTTTTTGGGGTTTTTTAAGGCCTTTTTTTGGGCTTTGACTAGGTCTTGACCATACTACTATATATACTTCCTCCCCCTCACATGAATCTTATCCAACATTTGTAGCCTCCATTGTAGAGAGAGAAATATTTAGGAAGAGAGTTAGGGTTAGAATTTGGGGAAAATTTTTGTAAGCTCTTGGAAGCTCTCGTTAATATTTCGGTGTATCTCTTAGGTGGGTTAGAGTGTGAGGATCCTAGAGAGAGTTGAGAGAGTTAGAATTCGAGGGAGAATTCTTTTAAAGCTCGGTGTATCGATTCGGTGTATCTAGTGAAAAAATCGTGGCGACAAAGTGGATGTAGCCTATTTAAAGGTGAACCACTCGGTGTCATGTTTGTTTGCTTTCTCGTTTCCTATTGTGTTGATTGCTTCGATTGTGGTTCACTCTATTATTGCTTGAATATATATATATATATATATATATATATATATATATATATATATATATATATATATATATATATATGGATAATTGTAGTTTAGTACCTGAACTTAGAACACTTTTATACTTTAATGACCGAACTTTTTTTTTTTACACTTTAGTGGCTGACCTATGGATTTATTGCACTTTGCTATTAATTTGACCGGAACAACCGACATGTGTCATTTTTTGTATTTTTTTTATATTTAATAAATATACAATTACATTTATACCCTCTCTAAATAACAAAAAAATAAATACTCAGTATTTGAAGATCTTTAAAATAAAAATATTAAACAAATTATTAAAGATTAAAAAAAAAAAAAAAACCAAACATTTGTCTTTCTTCTTCTTTTTGATATCACAAAAATTTTCCAAACTCATCTATCTCCCCGAAATTCTCGATGGATCCACCGCCGGGCGGTTCTACTTTCGCTGCCGATATCCCAGGCCCCGAGCCCGCCGTCGACATCCCAGGTCCCTCCTCCAGTGTCCCGGTCGCCGCCTCCTCCGATTCAACTACGACCGCCGTACCTCGGTCGATCTCGCACCGGTTCTAGATCTTGGAGTGCCCGACTATATCAAAATTCCAGACCCCGGCTGCATTCTTCTTTCGATCGATATCAAAATTTATGTTTTCTTATAATTTCAAGATTAACATTAAAAAAAAAAATCCTCATTTTTCATATCACAGATCCAGATCTGGTAGTGCCCGACGGAAATCTCTTCGATCCGATCGGAGAATTGATTTAATCATCTGGATTTTCTTTTTAGGTATGAACTTTTGAAATATGTATCAATAAATTTTTTGGATCCGTCCGTTGATGTTTTCATGCGTTTAATTCATTGGAAGATGTCCTGACAATATTGATAATCATTTTCATTTCCTCCCGCCTCATTTTTTACAACAGAATGAGAGCTCCCAAAGAGGAAGAAAGAGGAAGAAATTAGATTCCGAATAAGAAAAGGAGAAATATGCTTCCGATTGTTGTTTCAGTCGTACTTGATGCAAGAGAAGCGCCTGGCATGAATATAGATCTGGATCTTTAATATTTAGATATTTTTATGATTAATTAAATATTGCAATAAATAATCTTGTTTAGGATATTGTTTATGTATTTACATTTTTTATAAGATTTGTTTTGAGAGTTAATACATTTAGTTTGAAAATTCTACAAATTTTAATGTTTAATTTGTTTTTTTGTATTTTTTAATTTGGTTTTTTTAGTTTTATATATAATGTCAATACGTTTTATTTAGATTTTTTTAATAAACTAATAAAAAAAAATATTTAGACACAAGGGTATAAGTGTAATTGCATATTTATTTAATATACAATAAATTACGAAAATACCACTATAAGCCACATGTCGGTTGTTCAGGTAAAAATAACAGCAAAGTGCAAAAAATGCATAGATCAGCCACTGAAATGTAAAAAAAAAAAGTTGAGTCATGAAAGTATAAAAGTGGTCTAAGTTCAAGTACTAAACTACAATTATCCCATATATATATATATATATATATATATATATATATATATATATTGCTTGTGATAGGTTGTTGTCGTTGTTGGTTGGTTGGGAATTCGGAACACTCGGGTTAAGGGGATTTCCGACAACGGTTGGAAGTCATTGTTCTCGGGAGATTGGTGATCGAGTACGGGGTGGATTTGTTTGGAGATCGATCGGAGTTTCCGTCACGCATTGGGCGTGTCCGGTCGATCGGGTATCGACGAGTCAAGGAAAAATTCCTCATGCTCTCTAGGAGAGGGTCCCGGTGGTCCGACGAGTAGTCGGTGGTCTCGAAGACTTAAAGCACCGCCCCTTCCCGGCGTGTTTCAATCCCATTAGAAAATTGTAATCGCATTAATCTTCAAATGTTCAGTACAAAACATATTAATACATTCCAATAACAAAAGACAATAATGCCCTTATTCTAATATAAAAGCGCGCAAATAAAATGAACATGTACTTCAACTCCACAGTACATATCATGCACCAACATTGCAACTTCTACAATCCCCCTCAAGTTGTGAGTTCACTTCGAGCTCCCAACTTGTATACCAGTTGATGAAACATGTCACATCCCAATGCCTTAGTAAAGATATCTGCTACCTGCATTTTTGAGGAAATTTAAAGCATATGCACAAAATGACAGTCAATCTCCACATGTTTTGTTCTATCATGAAGAACAGGGTTAGCAGCCATTGCAAGAGCTGCCTTACTGTCACTTAACAGGTTAATAACAGGAACCTGAACCCCAAGATCCACCAAGATTTGCTTCAGCCAAACTAACTCACAAATGATCAATGCTATTGCCCTGTACTCAGATTCTGCTGAGCTTCTAGATACTACTGACTGTTTCTTGGATCTCCAACTCACCAAAACATTTCCAAGAAACACTGCATACCCTGTCACTGACCTCCTAGTGTCAAAACAAGCTCCCCAATCAGCATCACAAAATCCATTGAGTTTCAGTTCACTGTTTTCAGGGTATGTAAGATGTTGTGTTGTTGTCCCTTTCAGATACCTCAACACCATGTGTGCAACTCCTAAATGGGACTGAGAAGGCTTATCCATGAATTGACTAAGAGCCCGTTTGGACGAGCTTATTTAAAATAACTTATAAGATGTTACGTCTTATAAGTTGTTTTAAGAGCTGATAAGCTGTTATGTCTTATTTAATAAATAAGTTGTTAAACCGTTTGGATAAAATAGATATATAAACTTATAAGATGTTAATTTGTTTGGCAATTTAAGATCTTATATAAATAAAATTATCAAAAATAAATTGTTATATATGAAAAAAATATTTAAAAATAATTATATTAACTAAATAATAAATTTGGAATTTTTGTATATATATAAAAGGTAATAATTTTAAGGGTATTTTGATCTTTTATTGTTTAAGTTACAAGAGCTTATAAGCTGTTTAAAAAAAAGTACCTCCCCCCTTACTTTTTTTTAAACAGCTTATAAGCTGTTAAACAACTTATTTTAAAAAAAATTAAGGTCTTTTTTTAAATATTTACCAAACAAATTTTAGGAGCTTATAAGCTCTTAAACAGCTTATAAGCTGTTTTAAGGAGCTTATAAGCTTAGCCAAACAGGCTCTAAGTACATGTACTGCATAAGTCACATCAGGCCTTGTGATGGTTAAGTATAATAGCTTGCCAACAAGCCTTCTATAAACAGTGGGATCAGAAAGATAATTGGTATCATCCTTACTGAATTTAGCTTTAGTATCCATGGGAAAATCTGTTGACTTACAGTTCTCATAGCCATACTCCTTGAGTAATTCCAGAATATACCTCTTCTTACTCAATGTGATTTTATCAGGAAACCTCTTAACCTTCAATCCAAGACAATACTTCAACTCCCCAAGATCCTTAATAAGAAACTTATTATTCAGAAAAGCTTTAACCTTCTTAATCTTATTCTGATCATTCCTAGAAATTATGAGATCATCCACATAAATCAGTAGAATCAGACTGAAAGTTTGTTCATGCAACATGAACAAAGAATGATCAACTTGAGATTGTGTAAAACAATATTCAATCAAGGCACTTGTAAGTTTGCAAAACCATTGCTTGCTAGCCTGCTTTAAACTATACAAACTTTTTAGCAACTTGCAAACTTTATTCTCCCCCTGTTTTGCAAACCCTGGAGGCAGATCCATGTATACTTCCTCAGTCAAATCTCCATGCAAAAATGCATTATTGACATCACACTGCTCCAGAAACCAGTGTTTAACAGCAGCCACAACCAGTAGAGTTCTGTATTGAAATTAGTTACTCGAATTTTCAATATTTTTTACAATAATAAATTTTAAGATTTTTTTTAATTAGTATTTTTAATTTATTAATTTATAAATGAGCTATAATTTTTTACGATAACAAAATTCCCTTTTACGGAGTACTTTTTTTTACTTTAAATATGATTAAAATAATATTGACGGAATGAGTTAAAAATGAGTCACTGGCGAGCGCGAATACTTGTCGTGGAGCAAACACGCTGTCAAAATGAAATTTATATTTAGCCAGTACCCCTTTAACTACAAAACGTAGATAATGGTAAGTACGTGGGGTCGGTCCCATAAGGAGGCAATTACAGTAGGTGATCTCGGCTTTACCCAAGAGGTTGTCACAAAAAGATTTTGGTTTGGGTTGCTGTGGGCACAGCGGTTTTGCAAACGTTTCAAACACTTTGATCTAACTAAGACTAACAGAAATAGCATGCAAATAAATAAATCTATAAGTAAGCAAACAACTCAGATCTAACAGTATGCTAAAAGGAAAACTTAAATCAAATGATAAACAAGGCATCCGGGCAGACAACTTCACTCAGGATCATTAGGGCAGACTACCGGTCATCGGCACTAAGGATTTCTACCAGCGGTTTGTCAGCAGTTATAGGGTGCAAAAACAAAAGTGGTCCTATTGCGTCACGCCCAGCAATTGCCCCACCCCTCATCTATCCTTGCTGTGTAAAGAGAAGGCTAGCTAATAACTATGCCTAAACCCCTGGATCTGGACAATTCGATAACCTATGCGACCAAACATGGATCTAGTTCGCCCAAACCCGCATTACCCTCTATACAGACCCGCTCGGCCAATAGCATGCTCGAAACATACGACCGCATCTCCTGCAAGTTCTAGTGCTATGCCCGCAACAATACTACAAGGTACATCTATGCGGTTTGCCAATCACCAGTATCCCAGTTTGTAAAGGTTCACTAGTGGTCGTCCTAGTTCGCCCAAACTCCCCAGAAATAAACCTCAACCAACTTTGCCTCGGGAACAAACACCCAACCGGCTACTTTAGCCCCTTCAACCTCGCGGCTAAAACTAAAACCCTAAATCACCATCGATCCGTCCCTGCCCAGATGCAAAACAACTTAGCCACTCATACAGAAATTAAAAGACGAAATAAATAAGGGAAATAGAACTATATTATTCATGCCTTCAAATTGAAATCGTTCTTGAAGGAAATAGAAGTACGGAATTAAAAACTTAAAAACAAAACATAAACCAAATTGTTTCTCGACCCGAAGGTCGGATCTACTGCAAAACAAATAAGAGACTCGGACGAACAGCTCCGATCTCTTCTCCGGCGACTCCTCCGGCGGCGACGGCAAACTTCGGGACCGGCGGCTCTCTCGATTTCTCGATGCGTAATGTTTTCTTCTTGCTGCCCACCGCGCCCCGTCTTTTAAAGGCTTCGATTTTGAATTTCAAATCCGCGGCTGTTTCTCCTCCCTAAGGAATAGGAGTCAGCGGTCAATGACTTGGGGATAAGTCAGATCCCCCGAATCCAGGAATTCTGGTGCGCTGACGCCTTGCCCTCAGGAAGTCCTCTGTCCTCAGCCGTTCTCTGCCCAAATCAAAGTCTGCAGGTATTTCTTCTCCTCCACAGGTGGTCGGACCAGGCACGGTACTTGATAGGAATTCTGGGTCTTCTGCTTCATGACTTTACCCATTTGCCCACGAGGGTCAAACTGTTGCTTGTCACTACCACTCCAGAGTCTGCTTGCCCAAAGAAGGGGGTTTCCTTGCCTCTTTTGCCCAGTGCGCTACCTGTTACCTGCATCACCACACACTCTGCCCAAACACCTAATTGTGCCCTCCCAGACACGTTAACGACTCAAACTGACTCAATAAAGGGTGTAAAAGTGCTATAAGATGAGCAAATAAAATGGCTCATCAGTCACCCTAACAAAATTTTCTGTATCCGAGTCATTGTATATATAGTCGATCAACATTAAAAAAAAGTGCATCCTATAATTGTTAATAAAGGTTGGTTTGGTTTGACTAGAAGTCAACTATTACAAATCGTGTTTACGGTTTACCTAACATATATCTTGCGATGCATTACCTTAAAAATAGAGTTGATCAATAACATCTTAAAATGCATTGTTAAAGTGATGAAGTTGTCGGTCACCTTATATGTGAGCCAAAGGTTCTTTAATCATGATCTTATTAAGGCAATAATTGTTAATAAAGGTTGATTCGTCAATCCCTATATCATACTACCGAGAGTAGTATGATATAGGGAGTACAATATAAATAGTACTTTCGCCCTTAAAAATATAGTCCAATAAAATCATTATTTAATAATTAAGAAATCTTCATTTCAAAAAACAATTATTATAAATATTAAATTACCATACTATTGAATATATTATCATACATAATGAATATTTATTCACAAATAAATGAAAATATGCTATTGGGTGTACAATTAGAATTAAACTCCTAGAAACAAGGTATAAATTGCCCTGATTTGTAAGCTCAAGATTTTTTAATCATAATTGTTAATAAAGGTTGGTTTGGTTTGACTAGAAGTCAAAGATCAACTATTACAAATGGTTCTTTAACCAAAAGATGTGAAATATCTTAACACTACTTCTCACGAGTAAGTCGGAAATTCCATCGGCAGGAACGCTCACAGTATGAAAATCCATCGATCGGGGCACCCACGCATTGTATTGAGTCAGCTCTGATACCATGTCAAAGTCGGACCAATAACACTTTAAAAGGACTTGTTAAGGTGATAAGATTATCCAACGTAAGCTCAAAGTTCTTACTAACACATACGTAGCTATCATGTATGATGAACTAATTAATCACGCCTTGTCCCTAAATTTCACAGACCAAAAAGCAAAAAAGTCGATGCGCAATTTAAAATGAGATGACATGTAATGTGATGTATACGAAGTAAAAAACGAACTTTAGTATTGAAAAATGAAAATACTCTTAAACGTCAACACAATATGAAAAAAAAATATTAAAAACACATTTAGTTTTTAAGACATTAACATTAAATATTTTTTTTTCAAGTACGAACCTGTTTAAAAAAATGGGACTCTAAGGCGTTGCACTCTGGACTTATGCTCTTCGATCATGATTCATGATATGTGTCATTTTTGAGCAAGTTAAAAATTTAATCGATTGGACAATGATCATTTTTTTGAGTTTGCCTCTAATAACTTATTAAAATTGAGCCAATAATACTTAATTTTTTAAAGTGATTGAATCGATAACACACAGTCTAACTTATACGGAGTATTTGATTTCAAAATCTTTACCTTGTTCGACTACCAACTAATATTCGTCAAAAAGTCATACTAACAAACATTCAAAAAAAAGTGCATCCGATCAATATCGTTAATACAGGCTGGTTTGACTAGAAGTCAACAACCAACTATTCCTAATCATGCATGAATTAATCACGCCTCCTGTGCTCGCTCGCTCTATGTATTTAAACGTCCGACACAATGAAAGAGAAAAACATTCCGTCTTCAATTCAGACATTAATATATAATATTATTAACTTATAAACGATCATGAGTTTCTTATTTGCATATTTGTTGTTGTTCACAATTGCTGTTGATGATTTCGGGACTTGCTTGGGCGCCGATCCTAATTCATTTATGTCAGCATTAGGCGATCCCGGAATGACGAACGAAAATGCAAGATTCGCGGTGGAAGCTTGGAATGCCTGTAATGAAGTGGGAAAGGAGGCACCCGACATGGGCAGCCCAAGAATGGCCGATTGCCACGCGGGTTTATGTTTGTTTTTATTTCAATTCATATATATATATGCAGGTCGATCTCTCGTAGTTATTGACTCAACCTTAACACTTTTGTCGTCATCAGGAAGCAATTTCACGTGTAACGCAACCCAAAAAGTGAGCGACGACGTCAACCGGTTGAAAGTGGGCGATCCTTTCCCGGGCAATAGCAGGCCATCGACAGACATCAATAATTATGCTGCAGAAAAAGAAATATACCTCGGATTGCTTTGCCAGAAAAACGATTGGTATTTTTGGATGATAATGCTGAAAAACGGGAATTTGAACATGAATGATACCAAGGTTTGTCCAAAGTATGGGAGGAAATTAGTAAACGCGACGAACGTGACGTGGGGCAAACCCTTCCCTTGTTTCGGTAACGGGTGCATGAACCAACCCCTCATGTTCCGTAACCAGTCGAGCGTTAATGATCTAAACAAGCATCCGTATCTCAAAGGAATGTTCTACGGCTCATACGATCTCGATTCCAATGTTACAAGTAATAATAGCGCTGCACCATCGAACATGTCCTACTTCTCCGTCACATGGCAGAAGAACGGGAGTAGCGCTGAAGATAGCAGCTGGATTTTGTCGTTTAAATTGACGACATCGGATAAATATCCTTGGCTCTCGATGTTTCTGAGGGCACATGCAGCTAAAGGACGTAATGCAGGGTATCACTACGAAGGGCGCGGCATCATGGAAATGAATAAGGTACGTAAGCCTAGCTAGCTCGATATATGTTGAGTATTCGAACAAGACAACAAACAATCGAGCTACACGCGCTCAAAAGCTTCGAACCAGAGCTTCGAGCTCAATAATGGTGAAATGCGAAACCGACGTTATGAGTTCGATCTTAAGCACCTATTAGTATCCCTGAACTTGTAGGAGTATAATGCAAAAGAAATCACACAAAACAACAAAGGATTTACGAGCTTCGATCAACTGAAAGTCGATCTACGTGCTCGGGGAGGGAGGTGGTGCTCTAATGTTATTCAAGCTCTTTAGGCTATCGAAATACACTCCATTATAATTCTCAATCACACACAACACGTGAATTACATTTATATATACGCACGATTATGCCTAAATCCGCGACGCATATGAGCCCTACTATTAGAATCGGTCTTCCCCTGAGGTTGAAATCGGCCCACAAGTGAGGGGGAGTATTGTCGAATATATTCGGCCCACTATAAGTGTCTAGTTGCCCAACTTCTCTACCAGTTCGAACTGTTGGATGATGCGGCATCTAACATGGCTATAGAGCCTTGGGATAAACCGAGGTCCTGGGTTCGACTCCCGCCAGTGGCGACTCTACGACTCTACCCGAGTTAATTATCTACTTGTTGGGCCTCCCCAAAGAGGTTTAAATTGGTCCACAAGTGAGGGGGAGTATTGGAAAATATATTCGACCCATTAATATAAATGTAAAGAAGTCCAACTTCTCTACCAGTTCGAGTTGTTAGATGATGCGGCACCTAACATGGTTATAGAGAGCCTTGGGATAACCCGAGATCTTGGGATGATGCGGCATCTAACATGGCTATAGAGCCTTGGGATAACCCGAGGTCCTGGGTTCGACTCCCGCCAGTGGCGACTATACCCGAGTTAATTATCCACTTGTTGGGTTGGAGAATATATTCGGCACATTAATATAAATAGAAGTTGTCCAATTGGGCCACATTAATATAAATGAAAGTTGTCCAACTGGGTTTGAAATCGGCCCACAAGTGAGGGGATTGGGGCACATTAATATAAATGAAAGTTGTCCAACTGGGTTTGAAATCGGGCCACAAGTGAGGGGAGTATTGGAGAATATATTCGGCTCATTAATATAAATGGAAGTTGTCCAACTTCTTTACAAGTTCGAGCTTTTAGCTATCCTGCGCAGCCCAGAAGAAACAGCGTCGTATTGATGTTGGCGGCTAGGAGTGTGCAAAATAAGAGGGGAGTATTGGAGAATATATTCGGCTCATTAATATAAATGAAAGTTGTCCAACTTCTTTACAAGTTCGAGCTTTTAGCTATCCTGCGCAGCCCAGAAGAAACAGCGTCGTATTGATGTTGGCGGCTAGGAGTGTGCAAAATAAGACCGAACCTTAAAAAAAGACCGGAACCGATCCGGACCGGACCGAAATCGGACCGGACCGGTTGCATCCGGTCTCCGGTCCAAGTAATTTTTAGATTCCGGGTTCCGGTCTGGTCCGGTCTAAACCCGGAATTTTCCGATTCGGACCGAAAACCTGGAATTTTAATATATATATATATATTATTATTTATATATATTATATATAAATATGTGTTTATATATAAAATAATATATAAAAATTTTAATTTTTTTTTTAATATGAAATATTTTTGCTAATTTAATTATTTTTATTTATCAATTGAATTTATTCTTATTTCTTATGTATATTTATTAATATATTGAGGCAATATTTTGATTTTAAATTAATATTAAATAGTAGAATTTTAAAAAATAAATAAAACCTGTCCAAACCGGTTTAAACCCGGACCAGACCGGAATTTACCGGTCCGGTCCGGTCTGGACCGGATTAATACCGGTCCGGTCTCCGGTCCTTGAAAATTCAAGATTCCGGTCCCGGTCCAAACCGGTTCCGGTCCGGTCTTGGACCGGTGCACACCCCTATTGGCGGCAAATTCAAACTCTGATTAAAAGACCACTTTGCCCCTGCGTCCAAAATGTGTAAAAACACTTTTAGAATCCAAATTTTGTGTACTTTCCACAATATATATAACATACAATAGAAATAGTAATACTTTATATAGAATTAAACTCCTTATAGTAATAAAAAATACAAGTCTCAATTTGAGAATAGTTATAAATAGAAATAAACTCCAGATTGTCATAAGTCATACATTTGTCAATCCCACAGGATGTATACCTCTATATAGGAATAAATAATTAATATATAATAAAAATATTTATTAATAATATTTTTATTTATAAAAATCAATAAAAAAATTAATATGACTTAAAATATTTATCAAAATAAATAGCATACAGATCAAAGTCCTTAGATTCATTAATATTTTATTCAGTTTAATGTTAAACATAATTTTTACATATATATATATATATATATATATATATATATATATATATATATATATATATATATATAATAAAAATTTCCTTAGTCAAAACTATTAAAAACAATTTTTTATATGACAAAAATAATTTTATTTTGTAAAACTTTATATATATATTTTTTCGGTCCAACGATATGACTTTATATGGAGTTTTTCTAATGCGTATATTACTATAAATTATTATGAGTACGTACCTATATTATTGGATGCATGCATGCAGCTGCCTACGTCTCCAAACTTCACGGTGACAATGAAACTACATCTTATACAAGGCGGAGGCCCGAGCGATCAGTTCTACCTCACGGACCTCGGAGCTTGCTGGAAAAACAACGGAGACCGATGCGATGGTGATGTCACCACAGACGTCACCCGATACGTCCAGATGATTATCAACCCAGACACCACTGTCACGTGTACCCAATATAATCTCCGCGCGTGCCCACCTTACCACAAGAATACTACCACGGGATTGAAAATAAACAAAACCGATATTAATAATTTCCCGTACGAAGCTTATCATCTGTATTGCGCCCCCGGAAATGCAACGTTTAACGAGACAGAAATAGACAAATGCGACCCGTTTACCGATTCGCAGCAGCAAGAGTTGTTGCAAATTCTCCCTCATCCGGAGTGGTCTAAGTTCGGGTATCCGAAAACCAAGGAAGAGGTCAATTGGCAGGGTGATGCGAAAACCTGGAATCTGGATGCCGGGAAACTGACAGATGGGATGTATTTCTACCAGGATCCAAATACAACAAAACTACCGGTACAAACATGGACATCGATCAATGTCGGCGCAGAAATATACAACCTTAATTCATCCGGCGCTCAAACTACTGCTGAATGGACCGTTAGCGATTTTGATGTTCTAGTTCACAAGACATAAACATGATCATCGATCGAGTTTCATTAGATATATGCACTAACTGCTATCTACTATCCACTATCTACTATCTATTTACACAAATTCTATAAGCTTTCATGCATGTTTGTTTTCGTTTTTTATCCTTTCTGATTACTGTACTGGTGAAACATTTGGTTGTATATTCAAGTTAATTTGTTTGTTTTATGTTATGAGCACTGTACTTATGTAAGCTCCCATGAATTAATTATACTTTGTAACTTTGTTGAGTTTAATTAATATATTTATGTAACTATGTTTATATGATCTCTTGTTCTTCCAATACTCTCTCTCACTTGCGATTCGATTTTAACTTCTTTGGAGAGATTCAACCGTCAACACAACAATTAAATAATTAATTCGGTGGAATCAAACTGGTAAGAGTCAATCTCAAAATCTCGGCGTTAGTCTAACACTGTACCATGTTAGTGGTAACATTTGCGCCCAATTCCGTCGCCGTAAAAGACGATAAACAAACACGACGAAAAACGAAAAAAAAAATTAAAAGACACGAAAAATTGTAGTGGTCCATCCGTTCAACGAGGGCTATATCCACTCGTCGCTGCAAATCTTACTAGAATGCTTAATTATCGACTTCAGGGAGTTTACAAACGCACATGCGTATCTCAGTATTAAATGACACATAAAAAAATGATAGTGTGTATAATTATTTAATACATTTAAGTATATAGTAAATTAAATGAATTATGTTTTTTTTTTGTTTTTATGCTAATAAACGAAATAATTTATTACGTGATGTTATTTACTACTATTATTTATGTTTTATTAATTATTTTTAATATAAATAATTATTTTTATTTATATAATAATTGTTAATTAATTAATTAATTAATAATTTATACTACAACTTTTTATCTTTATCGTATATATACACTAATATTACAAATTCTTTCAATTCGTTAATTTTTCATATCGTTATTTAGTGGGTGATGGCTATCATTTCCCTTTCAAATGACTAGGGTTAGACACCTGCCCAACCCAAACATTTTTTCAGGGGATAATTAGCTAAAGGGTCTTTTCTTCAATGCCATTTGTTTATGAAGCATTTGACAAAGTCAATAACTTCTTTTTAATTATTTTATTTTTTTAATTCAAGTAAATAAGAAAATGTCTATATTGCCTTTACGTGATTTAAAGGAGTATACACTAATATTACAAATTCTTTCAATTCGTTAATTGCGGGGTAGTGGGTGAAGGCTATCATTTCCCTTTCAAATGACTAGGGTTATTATTTTATTTATTTATTTTTTTAATTTTTATCGAAATGAATTAAATCGACAGGCAAATTGAACGTAATTAAACTAAATTATTTAAAATATTAATAATAAATTACTTTGTAATTATTATTTTATTTTAATTTTTTTAAAAAATTCTATCCAAGTGAATTAAATTGAATTGAATAGAAATAAAAAAGAACATGGCCTAATTTTTTATTTTTTTAAATTTCCAACATATATTAAAATTAAGGTCAAAGAAAGTTTTGTTTTTCAACATATATATATATTGTACTGATATTCTAAATAGAAAATAGATAAAGGTATAAAACCCTAATGGACTAAATTTTAGTAATTATTAAATTATTGAAATTGTGTCTATACACTTTAAAATGTTTTATTTGAGCTCAATAATTATTTTATAAATGATGTTTGATGTCAGCTCTTCTCGTGGACACCATTTTAGCAATCCAAAAAATTTGAGTTTTATTTGATGAGGCGTTTATCGTCATTTTATATCATAAGGTGTATAAATTCAGAGTTTAATTAGGGTTTCCAATCATATTCTTAGGATTTCGTAGCTATGGATGAGTTTGATTTACTAGAACCCATGATCCAACTCATACAATCTTTCCTCGACTCAAAAGAAGCCGCACGAACAACTCTTCTCTCCAAATCATGGCGCGGCGCGTGGCTCACTCGCCCCAACCTCGACTTCGATCTGGCAGACTTTTGTCGAACCAATACCCACGACCTGGATCCAAAATTCTTGTCGTTTGCAGAGAAGACACTTGAAAGGTACGAGAATTCCAACCTCCACATAGACAGTTTCAGGATGAGCGTAAAACTTGTGTCGTATTCCGATGTTTTTGATACTCTTACGAAATTGGTTCATAGAGCGTTGAAATTGGGACCCACTCGTCTCACTTTCGAATTCGGGAATTATTTTTCGTTTCATATACCGAGCGAGGTGTTTACACGTGAAAACCTAGTTTCGCTAACCGCGAATCGGTGCATAATTGATCCGAGTCGAGACGAGGTACGTTGTTCGAGGCTTCAGTTCCTTAGTCTCAAAAATGTTACGATAAGAGGTCTGGATACGAAGTTTCATATAATATCGAGCTGCCCTTTGATTGAGAATCTGACACTGTGCAATGTTAAAGTTTCTCCTATTATTAGTCCTCTTCAAAGGCTAAATCCTCTGGTGCGGAAACATGTGAAATTCTTCGACACCTTGTTTCTTGCCGACTTATCGTCTAAACTCCCATCCCTTAAAGATTTAACCCTTCATATAATCGAAGATCAAGAAGAGATACTAATTTCGATCCCTACACTTAAACGTCTGGACTTAAACATTGGAGAGTATTATGAATCTAGAAATACGGTTAAGGTGGTGAAGCTCGATGTCCCAAGTATTCGCAAGTTAACCTTTGCATGTTCAAAATTTCCTGATGAAGTGTATATTACATCAAAATCAAGGGGATGGGAGTCTTGCTTATCGGTAACGAATGACAAATGTCTCAATGCTTCATGGTTCTACAGATTGAGCAACTTTATCGACAAGTTCAAGTTTTCGAGGATATCTCTGTTGTCATTTCATGTTCAGTCTGAGAGGGCCTTTAATTACGAGGCGGGTGACTTTCGAGGTTTGCCCACGCCTGAAATCGAGAACCTGACAATCTACGACCTTGAGTACATGACAACCAAAAGTTGCTACGCTCTCTTTGATGGGTTGTTCCAGATGTGTCACCCAAAGGTGATTAATGTTCGATTCAAGCCTGGTTATGGAACAAATATTATTAATTTCCTTGTGAAAAGACTTTTAGATGCACAGGATGCAAAAGTCTCGATCCCAAACCAATCCATGCATGGTTTGAATGAATACATCAAGGAAGCAAGAGCGCAAGTTTTTGATTGGGCTGTTTTTACGTGGAGGGATGTCACATTGGACTCATTAGCAGATGAGGACTCAACAAATGTAAGAAAATATCGAGATAATTGTCGCTTCCACCTGATCTGGAAAGAGTAATTAAGTTTATCAAAAGCTTCTTCGTATTTATCAATAATTGAACTTTTGCCTCCATTTGGGGCAGTCTTGCAAATATTTTCCAGAATTGGCGCAGGTAATTTATTACTAAGAATTGGCATTTGTTCTCAAGTTATACCATGACCATCATTAGGGGTGTTCAAAAAAACCGTCAAACCCGATCCGCCCGCAAACCCGACCGAAATCCGCCCAACTTCGTTGGTTTAATTTTGAAAAAATTACCCGTCGGTTATAAATTTTAGCACCCGCAAAAAAATGGGTGGGTAGCGGTTTCGTTAGATACTACCCGCAAATAGACCGACCCGCCCGTATAAATAAATAAATAAATCTATTTATATATATATATATATATATATTAAATAAATAAATACTAGTATATAATAATTTGGTAAATTTATTTGTTTCTTTGTTCTTTAACTTCTCTTTGTCTCCAGAAAAAAGATTTTTTTTTTTGGAATTAGACTTATTAATATATTTGTTTGTTTTAGATGGACAATAACTAAAAATCTTACAAAGAACACAATTGAGGAAGTTGTTTCTCCTATTTAAAGACACAAAGTTTTTCAAAGGCTAATTCTTTTAAGAAAAAAAAATACTAGTACGATGATGAATTTGAAAATCGAAAATCATGGATGTGGCAACATTTCAAGAGGTTCAAGAAAGACGAAGAAATTAAAGCATCTTGTAATTTATAGCTTTCGTGAATATGCCGTCCATCCGAAATTGCATGGTACATAAAATTTGATAAATCATTTGAATTTATATATTCAAACCCGCTATTTCGCCCGCCATCCGCCCGCACCCGTTTTGGCCCGACCGCACGGTTAGAGTAAAAACAAGGGTGGGTACGGTTGATAAAAGTGACAACCCGCCATCATTGGGTCGGTTCATTATTTAGAGGTATATCCGCCCAAACCCGCCCGTGAACACCCCTAACCATCATAATAGATATTGAATGTGTGTTCGTTCAAGAGATTTTTTCCACTTTTGTTTTGTTAGATTATATTAACCACAAATAATGAATTGCATTTTTCTGTGTTGGCACATTCTGCCAAACATCTGCCTTGATAATTATTCTAATTTGGGAAGTAGTTGTGATCATCTCTAATCACCATAACCCGAGGAAAGGAACCCTGACAAAGAAAACCCGGGGCCAATATCTAACATAAACTTCAAAATATTGCAATGCAACACAAATGGAAACTCAAAACATTTAAAAACAAGTAGTAGTACATTACATAAAACAAGTGCAGTGTTATATGTGTGTAGCTTTTAATTATTTGTTAGCTTTTTAATCAGAGCAACATATGCCCTTGCAAACTCAACTAACTTGAGCATCAAGAAATCCATCAACAACTATGCTATTGCATTTTTAAATGTGCTACAATTTATTTATAAACATTTATCTCACTTACGGGTGACTATTCGGGTTCGGATATTCCGGTTTGTATCGAAATACCTGCACCCGTTTGGGTTTTCGGGTACCCGTACCCAATAAATTTAGGTAAAAAGTATGGTTACGGAATTCATTTTTAAAATATTGGGTATTGGGTACACGAAATACCCGATTAATTATTTAAATAAAAATAATAAATATATGAGTATATTAATTACAAATCTAAAACATTATATATATAATAAATCCAATTTTTTTTTATTGTTTTTAACTATTTTGTTTTTTTTTTTTTTTTCAATTTTGAACTTTGATTGATAATTTTTGTTTGTTGGTTAGTTGAATATAAATTATTGAATTTGATTATTATTATTGATTTTTTGTTAATTAAAATTTTAGGGTAATTTTGGGTACCGGATTTACCAAAAAATGTCGATTTATGGGATAGATTTATTTGCTTATTAGGGTACGGGTACTCGGGAAATTCGGCTGTAGGTACATGTCTCGATGCCTTGTGGTTCTATAGACTGAGCAACTTTATAGACAAGTTCAAGTTTTCGTTCAAGTTTTCGAGGATATCTTTGATGTCACTTTTATGACGAGACGGGATACGTTCGAGGTTTGCCCATGCATGAAATTGAGAATCTGACAATCCACGTCCGTGAGGTCGTCACATCCCAAAATTGTTGTGCTCTCTTTAATGGGCTGTTCCAGATGTGTCACCCAAAGGTGATCAATATTCTATTCGAACAAACATTATTAATTTCCTTGTGAAAGGACTTTTAGAAGCACGGGACTCAAAAGTCCCGATCCCATATCACCATTTCATGTCTGGCTTAAACGATCTCAAGGAAGCCAGAGCGCAGGTTTTCGATCGGGCTGTTTCTACGTGGTGGAATGTCACATTGGACTCATTAGCAGATGAAGACTCAACAAATGTAGAAAATTATCGAGATTTTCGCTTCCACCTGAACTGGAAAGAGTAATCAAGTTTACCCAGTGGAGAAAAATATATCGGCAGGAATCAAAAGCTTCTTCGTATTTATCAATAATTGCAATATTTTATTATGAATTTAATTATTATTCCCTAATTTTTCAATTGTTGTTTGAACTCAAATGTGGTGGCACATTTTGCAAAAACATTTGCTTGGATAATTGTTCTAGTTTTTGAAGTAGTTGTGATCGCCTCTCATCACCATAACCCCAGAAAGTAGTTGTGGCAAGTAAATTTTGCAGAATCCCTAATTTGTCAATTCTTGATAATGTTTTAGTTTTTGAAGTAGTTTTTTTGTTTTGAATGGAAAAATAAAGTAGTTGTGATCAAGTATGTTGTTCGAGGCTTCAATTCCTTAGTTTCGATCATATTTGGATATGGAGTCGAAATACGATTTTTCAAATACTATCGAGCTGCCCTTTGATTGAGAAACTCTCATTGAACAAAATTAACGATGGTGTTGATGATGATGGTCTGCTCCCTATTATTGGTCATCTTCATAGGCTAAAGTCTTTGGTGCTGAAACATGTGAATTTCGACACCTTGTTTCTTGCTGACTTATCGTCTAAACTTCCATCCCTTAAAGATTTAACCATACACACATATATATATGGAGTGATTGAAAAGAGATACTAATTTCGAGCCCAACACTTGAACGTCTGGACTTAAACATTGGAGAGTATTATGAATCTAGAAATACGGTTAAGGTGGTCAAGCTCGATGTCCCAAGTATTCGCAATTTAACCTTTACATGTTCAAAAGTTCCTGATGAAGTGTATGTTACATCAAAATCAAGGGGATGGGAGTCTTGCGTATCAGTAACGAATGACAAATGTCTCGATGCTTCATGGTTCTACAGACTGAGCAACTTTATAGACAAGTTCAAGTTTTCGAGGATATCTCTGTCAATTCATGTTTCCCATAGAGGCCTCTTTGATTATGAGGGAGACGTTCGAGGTTTGTCCACACCTGAAATTGAGAACCTGACAATCTATAACAATAAGTTAATGACAACCAAAAGTTGTTACGCTCTCTTTGATGGGTTCTTCCAGATGTGTCACCCTAAGGTGATTAATTTTCCATCCGTGTCTGCTTATGGAAGAGAGATTATTAATTTCCTTGAGGAAAGAATTTTAGATGCACGAGATGCAAAAGTTCAGACCCCACACCAATATTACTTGATGCACGGTTTGAATGAATACATCAAGGAAGCTAGAGCGCAAGTTTTCGATGGGCATGTTTCTACGTGGAGGGATGTCACAGTGGGCTTATTACTAGACGAGAACTCAACAACTTTAAGATTTTCTCAGGATTTTTGCTTCCAACTAAAGTGGAAAGAGTAATTAAGTTTAACCAGTGGCAGAAATCAAAAGCTTCTTCGTATTTTTATCTTGAATGTTTTTGTTCAAGCTTTTTTTTTTTGTTTATAATATTTTAACCACAAATATTGAAATGCATTCTTCAGTGTTGCAGTGTGGTGTGGCACATTCTGTCTGCCTTGATAATTGTTCTTATTTGCAAACTAGTTGTGATTGTCTCTCATCACCATAACCCTTGAAAAGGAATCCGGAGAAAGCAAACTTGGCCGATATCTAACTTAAACTTCAAAACACTTTTATTTAAATGCAGCACAAATGGAAACAGAAAACATTTAAAAACAAGTACAGTACATTGCATAAAACAAGTGCAGTGTTATATGTGTAGCTTTTAATTATTTGTTAGCTTTTTTAATCACAGCAGCATATGCCTTTGCAAACTCAACCAACTTGTCAGCATCAGGCAAGACATCCTTCACAGCATCAACAGCAGAGACACGGCGGGCCCACTCGAACAAACACGGAGTATTTGATTCGTCGATCAAACTCATGTTCACCATTTTTTTCAACATTTCGAACCAGCCCAAGTAACTTCCCAGCACAATGTCCAAGTACCCGATTTCGTCGCCTCCAAAGTATTTGCTGCCTCTGCTGCTATTTATAAGCGCATGTTTTTCAAGCACAGCAAGCGACCGATTAGCTGCCTCCAGGTGTATTGCCGTCTTTTCAGCTTCTTCTCCACTAGCCACACTCAGAAAGATTGCCCTTATACCAGGATACAGCTGCAGTATCCATTATTCCATTTCTTAATTAATAAGAAGAAACTCGTATATATGTAAATCGCGAAATGAATCATTAGTTGTTTCAGGGAACAAACCTTATCATCTATGTACTCTGCCCAAAAACGGGCTGTGGCCCGATCGTGAGGATCAGAGGGGAGAAGGGACGGCCCGTTCGCTGTCCACACTTCGTCGATGTATTGAACAATGAGGAGAGACTCGCATACGGACTTGCCATTGTGGATTAGAACCGGGATTTTCTTGTGAACAGGGTTGGCCTCGAGAAGTCGTTGGCTTTTGTTGGTGAGATCTTCTTCGACGAATTCATAGTCGATGGACTTTAGATTGAGGGCCATTTCGACCTTGAGGGATAATGGACTCGCCCACATTCCAAGAACCGTAACGCCACTTTTTGCCATAGCCGTCGATTCTTGATTGATTTTAAGAAGTGATTAAGAATCTGAGAAAATTAATCTGATGTATTTGTGTGTACTTTGAATGTATTGTCTTAGGTGCTTATTATATAGTGCCATCTACTATCTTAATCGGTAATGCATCACCTCAGCAGTGGAACCTTCTAAACTTGGTTGACTGGTGACTGGTCCAACAATTCTAGAAGTAGATGATATGTTTTTTAAATGCAAAAATTGACTTGAAAAGGTTACTGATGTACAAAAAAACAAATATGACCCCAAATGAAATGCGAAATTGTGGAATTAAAAAATAGTTACAAATGAAATAGTGGTAATGAAAATAAATAAATAAATAAAATTCAAAAGTTGCGTTTTTAATTATTATTAAGAGCTCTTCAATAACTGAGTAATTTCATACAAGGCAAAAATTCACTTTAATTCCACATTTTTTTTAATATCAATCTCTGAACGTTGTCCAAATCACATGAAATTGATATCAAACGATTAGTAGACATTTATAAGCTTAATGATATAGTTTAATTGAAGTTTCAGTATCGTTTGCTATTGTTTTCATATTTTGTTACATGGCTGATTTTGAGTTATCGTATCGGTTTGAGTTTGTCGAAAATAATTCCTACATTAGTTATATTATGTTATAATGAGATTATGGTGAAAGTTTGAGGCCATTCGGATAAGTAACGAAGTTTAGAGAGCGAATTGTGTAAATTGATTAAAAGGAGCAAAAACGAAATATAACTGATTTAACTTTTCAAAATCTCTCAACAAATTTTATTAAATTTAATAAATTTATTGAATTCAGATAATTCCTACATTAGTTATTAGTTGTATTATATTAAATTTAGGGATAATTGTAGGTTAGTAGCTGAACTATAGTCACTTTTGTACTTTGGTTACCCAACTTGCATTCTGTACATTCGAGTAGCTGAACTTTGACGAATTTGCACTTTAATGCAAAAATGGGTTTTTTTCGGCGACACGTGAAATGCACGTGATCATTTATTTTTTTAATCAGTTGACAGAGGGTATTTTCGACATTTTTTTTTTGTTAACGGTCAATATCATATAAGAGAAAAATAAAATAAGTTGGAGATACAGTACAGCGCATAGGAAGATCCTACCGCATCAGCGAACTAACAAGCTAGCTCTCAGAATCTCCAAAAATAAAAATAAAAATACTCCATCAACAACAACCACTCCTACCATGCAATGTGCCACAATATTTTCGACATTTCCCTACATGAATAAATGAAAAAAAATGTCAAATAAAAAATATAAAAAAAATCAATAATACTTCATTATTTCAATTAAAACTATTTTCCTTTTTTATTTTAAAACACGCTCCCTTGCAAAACAGATCTGTTCAATTCATTCCTCTAAAAAACAAACAAAACCAGAAACCAAATCCGGATGCGAAGAATCATTTTCCATCGAGAGAGATCGAGATTGAGAGTGGGGGAGAGAGAGAGAGATGGAACAAAAAAAAACAAAAAAAAAATGAGGCTCTGGCTCGCCAACCTTTCCCGCCGGACCGCCCTCCGCAACCCTGAAATCGAGAAGGCGGTGATCTGCGCCACCACCCACCTCGCCCTCTCCTTTCGACTCCCGCAACTCCGATCGAAATCAATAATTCAAATTTCAAACACATACTACACAGAAATACAACAGCAAAAATCGATTCTTTTTCACACATTTAGCTTAACGAAAAAGGAAAAGGGCAGGGGAACCCACAAATCGAGCTCGGAGGATACTACGTGGAGAGCGCAAGGTACAAAGGGAAACAATTTCAAAGACTCTTATACTTAACAGTAAGCAAAACCATGATGTGCTCGAAAAACCCAATTGATAAAGAACTCCGCTTTACTGTACAAAATAAAACACATACTACTAAAATTACTAAAATTAGGGTTCGAAATCTTCTGTTCAAAATCAAAATCTCGTTTCTCTCTTTAATATATATTATTTGTGGATCTTTGTTCTTCCTGGAAATCGAACTCAAAATTAGGGTTCGAAATCAAACAAGTGTTTCTTTTTCTTAAATATATAATATTATGTAATTAATAATTTAATGAAAAAATGACTTAAGGTTATTAATGTAATTTCCCTCATTTTTTTACTGAAATCGTGACACTTGGCAGCGATGATCACGTGCATTTCACGTGTCGCCGGAAAAAGTTCATTTTTGCATGAAAGTGCAAATTCGTCAAAGTTCAGCTACTCGGATGTACAGAATGCAAGTTGGGTAACCAAAGTACAAAAGTGCCTATAGTTCAGTTACTAGCCTACAATTATCCCTTAAATTTAATGAATTTTATTTATAAAAATATAACTAATTTGACTTTTCAAAATCTCTTTTAACGGACATATTTTAAAAACTAAAACTCAAACACAAAAAGTAATAAAAAAACAATATGGTCATTTAAAAAGAGTATTACTCAAATCAATTTATATAAAATAATCAAAATTCTATTAGGAAAATTGATCTCCATCATATTTTGGTTAAAAAAGATTATTTATAAATCATAATAATAAAGCAAGCAATAGAAATGAATAATCAACTAGAGAATATCAAATGAGAATGAGGTTAGGGAACTAGGTTCTTTTGATTACGGGAGATGAGTCGACGCACACCCAAAACCTTAGATTTTCACAAAAATGAGTTTATTTAGGTATGATTGCGTTGTCCACTAGTGATTCACCTCGAGGAGGTTCTCAACACGAGACGACATTGAATTGTACCTAAACATTGCTTGACAAAAGCACGCGATCCACTAGCAATGTGCCTCGATGGGGATATTAAATACGAGACCCCAGAAATCGAATCGAACAACTCCTCAATTCGTTAAAAACCCTCAAAACAACATAGCTACTGATATCAACCCAATCAATTAATCATGCAATACATAAATAACCCATGATCGAAATAAGCTCACAAAGGTGTTGCGGAGATGAGGCGAGAACGAGTCGTGCTTCTGGAATCGAGCCGAACATCTACGTGTCACCCGAAGAAGATGCTCCGATAGAAACGACGGGCTCGGCGAGGTGAACGATGTTTGTAGATGATATTTTGTGAGACGATAAATCGATTGAGAGGAATTTAAATATTAAAGCTTAAGAAATCAAGAACAATGAAAATCTCCAAGAACAATTTCAATAACCAAAACAAAGAGAATGAGATAAGGACAAAATCTTTACACCTAACATATGTGTCTTATAGTGCAACATGCACATTGTCTCCCAAAAATCCTAGGTGGAATTGTCCAAAAAGCTATTCAAAATGCCTTTAAATGGGTTGATCAAAGATGGGTCAACGCGGGTCAACTCCGATCAACATAGTGAAACAGGTTTCACGCGCCGCGTAAGTAATCTACGCGGCGCGTAGATTTGCTTCGATCAGGTTACGCGCCGCGTAGGTGGGATGTACGCGACGCGTATTTTGGCTTCGATCAGGTTACGCGGTATGTAAGTCTGCTTTGAAAATGTTACGCGGCGCGTAGATTTCTTCCTTGACTCGTTTTCCTCGTTTTTGAAATTACGTCTTCGACGTAAGATACCAACTTTTTGCGAAGTTGGTCTTAAACACAACGTCAACAACTTCAGTCGAAGAACACACTCACACAAGTTCGTAGTATAAAAAGTGGAGACAAAGTTTATGTAATATATTTCATTTCATTGAAAACAAAACGAAACTATTACACTGAGTATGGTAGGCAAAACGATTACAAGAAGTTTTCCGAGTGTCGCAACACTCCCACTCACGAGTAATCTAGCACAAGTGCACCTAGAGCTAAATCTCCTAACTCTAATCTTGGCACACAGTGCAAAAGCAAACTACACAAACTCGAAGCTGAAAGCTGTCGGTTACGATTCTAAAAATCAGATTTCGTTCTCTCACAATCGTCAAGTGATGGCACGGAAATCCATGGGTATATATAGGCAGCCCACACATGTGAGACGTTGACGTGGCACGTTCTGGTTGGTCATATGCTTGGCTGATGTCACTTCTCCATGGATGACATCACTTTTGTAGAATTTGGATTCTTGATTCTTGGAATCTTGAATTTTTGAATCTTGAATCTTCAATTTCAAAATCAGACTTCAATTAAATCTTGACTCCATCGATCTCAATTCTTCATCTTCAATATCTTCTGAAAACTCTTAAGTGTTGAAGCTTCGGAATTTCATCGTCTTCATGGTCGTCGATATCATTGAAGTAGTAAACACTGGAGCCAGTCTTCATTAACTTTGATTTGAGTACTTGGTGAAAAGAATCACGTTGAAAGTACTCAGTCGCTGGTTCCATTACACAATGTATCAGTCTTCGGGTTTACGTCATGGACACGAGTCGCCGGTTCCGTGTCATGCCCGAAACCAGCGACTACAGTCGCTGGATTCTCCCCATGCACCAAAAGCGGCGACACCAGTCGCCGTTTCCTTGCTTCACCAAAAGCGGCGACAATTGTCGCTGGATTTCATGCAGGCTTCAAACCGGCGACTCCAGTCGCTGGTTCCATGTCAAGCAACTCCAGTCTCCGGAATTGTGGTTGCGTCCAAAACCGGCGATTCCAGTCGCCGAATCCTTGCAACACCAAAAGCGGCGACTCTTGTCGCCGTTTCCAAACGCGAAGTCGTTGACGTTGGATTCCTAACCTGTCATCCTGAAATCAAACAAAAACACTAACACAAAAACGTTGTCGCCAAAATTAACATTCACAGTTTTCCACTCTTTTTTTCCTCGTTTTCCACTCTTTTTCGATAGGCAACCTTTCCGAAGCCTAGAAACACACAAATCAAGTGAAAATCACACAAAACTAACATCTAAAACTTAAACAACCTAACACAAATACATAAAACTTAAGAAAAAGTCGCACATTTTTTGTGCGAAACACAGGTATATAACCCTAATCGAGTTAATTAACACTCCACTATTATTAAATTATTAAAATTGTGCTAATATACACTTTAAAATGTCTTATTAACATTTTTGGATTGCATAAATATATATACATTTTTATATTTTTAATTTTAATTATTTATTATTTTACTTAATACACCATTGTTGTTTTCCTAATTTACCCTTTAAAATTAAAAATAGGTTTATATATATGTAATTTATTGTAAAAAAGATATCTTTTATTTGAAGTAACTCTTCTTGGTCGGTATATTCGTGTTCATCGGTATTAGGCTGTCTCGAGGCGGAGCGACATATGGGTGAGGGTGAGCATCCGAATGCGATGGGGGTTGATGTTGCAGAGCTCCTTCAATTCCCGTTGAACAAATACTTGAGCAGCTTCTGGAAACTTTGGGGATTCGATCAGAAACACCTCGTGGACGAGGGACTTATCGATCTTCGAGTCTCCGGAACAGCCGAACCCCGAGTTCGCGTTTGGGCTGGATCCTTAGGAAGTTATGCACTTTAGAGGCTTTTCAATCGGAAACGTACAGCATAAACCCTGAGTATAAAATGGAGTGGGCCCTCGATAAACTAGGAGGCATTGAGGGTAGAGGTCTTGGAAAGGCTTTACTTTGAGGAGAAACTAGGACGCACCTCTTGTGTAGTCAAGGTTAAACCGAACGCCGACACATGTAACATTCTGTTCTTTGGGTCAGAAACCCTAAGAGAGGCATGTGTGTGTTGGAGGAGATGATAGAGACGGGCCATACCCCACGAATACTTCACGCGCGTATAACAAACCGACTCCTTCTGCAAGGCTGGGATGCTTACATAAGCCTCTGATTCACGACTATTTCTGCAAAAACTTTTAATTACATAAACATATTTACCTAATAAGGATTAGACATGTATTTTTAATTTTAAAGGGTAAATTAGGAAGACTAAAATGGTGTATTGAGTAAAAAACATAAATAATTAAAATTAAAATATTTGGGGGTGTACGAATAGCGCTACCTTTTACAATATAAAACATTCCCGTTGAACTTGATCGAGACTTATGGGATGAATTTCTAAGACATGCATTCTCCTTTCAATAATTTATTATTTAGGAGGAGTATGTATATGGGTCATGGGTGCATATTAATATGTCAATACACTCCCGTGACATGAATCTATGTACTTAGTCGTCTCATGGATCTAATTTTGACTTTTAAACCATAATTTGAGGATGACTTGCATTTTTTTTCTTTCTTTATTTATAATTATAAGATACTTCATTTTTTTCATTTCAGAAAGGTGCGACTTTTTTTGACACTATAACTAATATTACGTTTTGTATTTAATCAAAAAATAAAAGATAAAAATATAAATTTAAATTGAAAAACAAAGTATTTGTGAGTAAATTTAAAAAATAAGTCAATAAATTATGAATAAAATTATATTTTAAAATAAAAAATTATAATATTTTTTTTTTGGAGTATATCAATCTAGTTGAAACACACACCCAAAAAAAAAAGTATTACGACTTATATAGGGAGTAGAAGAAAATGTGCATGTAATAAAGGGCACTTTCATCTCTTTTAGAATATCTCACCTTTTCAAAAAATATAAGAATATACAGTTTTTTGAAACAAATCTAAAAAGTATCTCATATTGAACATTGAACATGCTTTCATTCTACTGAAACCATATTTATCGGTTAAATTGGCAATCAATGAAAAGTTAGTCTTGTGTTCTTTTGACTCGAATTTGAAACAAAAATGAACTTAAATTAAATTTAAAATAACATAACATAAAAATATTGAAAATTTTGCGCATTTTATAAAAAAAATCACACTCAACGAATGTATTTCCTTTTATGATTTGTGCATTTCATAAACAATTGGTGCATTTCATAAAAAAACTCTCCAAACATAATTTCAATTTTGATAAATACATAGTTAAAAAGAGAAATCTCATTATTTCAAATATTAGACAAAAATCTTATGATGCCTTCATGGACAATGAAGTTTCCAAATACGAATATATGACAATTTGGCCTTCGAAAATCGTGCACACGATCTTCCAATTGACATTGATATCCATACAAGGATTCATAAATTGAATGGGATTTAATATATATAGAATTATGAAATGATAATCACTTTTATTTTAGTCGAAAACTTAAATGTTAAAGTTGGGACAGATCAAAAATAAATTATAAAGAAATAATGCATATTAAGTTGAGACTTAAGTAGAGATAATTAATTACTAAGAATCAATTCATATTAAATTGTGACATAAATAATACTACTACTATCTATTTTAGAAATTTTAGGCAAAACATTATAATATTGAATTAACTATTACAGTACATTATTACTTGTCAAATATCATGAAGATCGACAATGGTATTAACTTTTCCCAGAAGGGATAATTTATTCTGTAAAGATATATTACAGTACAATTTAAGTTTGATTTATGAGTAAAAAATATGTTGATTTTTTTTCCATACAAAAATATAGTACTTTATAAGAATTGTATGAACTCTACAAGTCCAAAATAGTACGTCTTCTACCGAATCAAAGCACTGAAAAGTTTATATTTTTATCGCGTAGTATAATATACAATATATTATATTACTTTCGTCCAAAAAACATTAGCACTGGGACACAATATGAGTATATTAAAAAAATAATACTTTTTAACTTTTTTTATCAAAAAATAAAAATTAAAAATATAATTTTTAATTAAAAACTAAAATAAAATAAAATAAGTGTGATTAAAAGTGTGTATAATTAGTTAGAGGTTAATTAGTTAGAGGTTATATATATATATATATATATATATATAACTATCTTAATTTGTGTTAGGTATATAAAAATTTTGGGTTTGAAAAACTGGTCTCCTTTTAAACTTGACAGAAAATAAATCGACTACCTTACAATGTATTCTTGAGTACTTAATTTAATTTGAAATTTATTAATAAATGATGTATGACAAAAATGATGTACATAATGATGTACATATAACAAAAAAATGATGTACATACTGATGTATAACAAATTATTATTATTATATATATATATATATATATATATATATATATATATATATTTTCTTCACCAATAAATATAGATATATAGGTGAACAATATCATCACATACATAAAATTATCAAGATTCTTGGTTTACAACCTCTGCAAAAAGCTTGTAAATTATTATTGCTTCATTTTATTAATTTATGAGATTTGCATTTTGATTTTGGGCTCTTTTTGTATTTAATTTCTTTTGTGTGGATATTTATTATAATTTCACTTTTATTGCTTTACGAAATCTTGAATATATATTTATATAAATTCATTAAAATTTGGTCTAATACAGTATTTGATTTTGATCCTTCATAGGTGTATTAGAAGATGAAGATGGGAAGAACATGGCTAAAACAACACATGTTCCTTTGTTATTTATTGTATGCTCTTGTTGCATCGGCTGCTGATATCCAGCAACTGAACATATGGCCTATGCCGAAATCGGTCAACTACGGATCTGGAAGTCTCCATCTGAGCGATGATTTCGAGCTGAAAACCGAAGGCAGTAAGTTTCCGGATGCTTCTGGGGTCTTAAAGGACGCGTTTTTAAGGTCTGTTGATCTCATCAGAGGCGCTCATGCTATTGAAAAGTATAGCTCCAAGATCGATCCTTCGAAGTTGCTCAAAGGAATTCATGTACTTATTTCTTCAGCTTCTGATGAGGTACTATTTCATTATTTCATTTCAAAAGAACTCAAAAAAAAAAAAAAACTCATGTCATTTCGATATTTGTTTCTGTTTGGAAATCACAGTTGCAGCATGGCATCGACGAGTCGTACAAGTTACATATCCCCGATCGAGGAAGTCTAGTTTATGCACACGTTGAGGTTAATTTGCGAATAATATCTCGATTTAATTTTGATGCGATCCGGAAATTAATGATATTAAGATGATCTTTGCAGGCACAGACTGTTTACGGAGCTTTGCACGCGCTGCAGGTTTGATTAATTTGTTTTCGCTTTTAATAATGTGGCTTAATTATAACTTTTAATTTGTTTAAATAGACGTTTAGCCAAGTGTGCCGTTACAACATTTCTTCGAGAGGGATTGTAGTTGGTCAGCTCCCGTTGACCATAGTCGATCAGCCGAGGTTCCCGTATCGCGGGCTTTTGATAGGTGAGGTGCTTGTCGTCGAAAATCGAGATATTAATCACAAACCTCATAATCACATACTTTCTAAGATCGGTTTTCGTACAGATACAGCGAGGCATTATCAGCCTTTGGCGGTGATAAAGAAGGTCATCGACTCGATGGCTTATGCGAAGCTGGTAGGGGGTTGTTTGTAATTAAGTCAAACCTCAAGGGCTGTTTTGGAAATAAGTTTCTTGAAATGTTGTGCATTATGGCTGCAGAATGTGCTGCATTGGCATATTGTGGATACTCAATCTTTCCCGCTCGAGATTCCGTCTTATCCGAAGCTCTGGGACGGGGCGTATTCCGATTCCGAGCGATATACGTTTGCCGACGCTACTGAGATTGTAAGGCAAGTAAAAAAGTAAAATATATTTCTTAGTTAAGTTTTCAAAATCAAATAATGTTACATTCTATAAGGGAATTTGTTTGCATTTCAGTTATGCGAAAAGACGGGGCGTTAATGTACTGGCTGAAATCGACGTTCCCGGACATTCTCAATCATGGTATTACTGAAACATTAAGAAATAAACGACAAATCAAATTAAAACCTCAAGTTAATAGAAATGTTGGTATAATGCAGGGGAGTAGGATATCCATTTTTATGGCCTTCGACAGATTGTAAGGAGCCACTCGACGTAAGCAACGAGTTCACCTTCGAATTGATAGATGGAGTTCTTTCAGGTACGTATACAACTACTCGTATTGCTCGATTCTTGTAACACTCGTCAAATGTTTTTCTTTTCTTTTTCAGATTTCAGTAAAATCTTTACGTACAAGTTTGTGCATTTGGGAGGCGATGAAGTGAACACTAGTAAGTTTGTTTCCGATATAAATTTGGCAGGAATTTATTCTGAACTCTACCGATTTCAGGTTGCTGGGAGTCGACTCCTCATGTGCAGAAGTGGTAAAGATCGAGTCTTTACATTTGTATGCCTACGTACATACATACATTTATGAAAAAATCACATTAATTACTTAATTTACAGGTTACTGAAAAACGGCTTGAATGCTTCCGAGGCATATCAGTACTTCGTGCTGCGAGCCCAGAAAATAGCCTTGTCCCGCGGATACGAAATCATGAACTGGGAAGAGACGTTCATCAATTTCGGCAGCAAGCTGAGCCGAAAAACCATAGTTCAGAATTGGTACTTAATTACAAAAAGCACCCCATATACATACAGTTTAGCATATTAATTACAAATATTTAAAACACCCATTAATTTTTTTTGTGGTTAATTCTTGAAGGCTAGCAAGTGATGTTGCTAAAAGGGTAGTCGAGGCCGGTTTACGCTGTGTCGTGAGCAACCAAGAGAGCTTCTACCTCGATCATCTCCATACCACCTGGCAAGATTTCTACTCGAAAGAGCCTCTGAGGAACATCACGAATCCGAAGCAACGAGCTTTGGTCCTAGGGGGCGAGGTTTGCATGTGGGGCGAGAAAGTGGACTCATCCGATATCGAGCAGACGATATGGCCACGAGCTGCTGCTGCTGCAGGTAATGTGAATTGTGAACGAAAACGAACACTCGTTTATCACGATCTTTAATTTAACCTCGTCTTCAGACCTGATCAGCTCATGTGTATATTTATATATATGTGATCTCTGTTTGTTTGCAGAGAGGCTATGGACTTCTTACGACAATCTTGCAAAGGATCCGGAAGAGGTGAAGGGCCGGTTATCGTATTTTAGGTGTCTGCTCAACCAAAGGGGAGTGGCGGCAGCTCCACTCAACGGGTCCGGCCGAGCAACTCCGGATCACCCGGATTCTTGTTACATGCAATAAATGTTGCCTTTTTATTTTATTTTTGTATTTCCAACAATTATTACGATTAATAAATGGGAGTTGGCGAGTTGCTATTTGATTGCTCAAAAGTTATGTCTAAATTCCGAAAGATTTACAAAGGTAAATCTCCCGAGTCATCTCTCGAGGAGCAATACTATCGGCATGTGAATAGCTTTTTTGCGTTAGTTTAATTCGAGTTTCAAGAGGAACGAAATCATTATCAACAAATGGGGGGTTTCCGGAGTGAGGATAGCATGGGCACATGTCGAGGTCGGAGAATGGGCAGGGACTAGGTCGCAGCGCTGTGGTGGTTCGCGGTTGAGACGGGGCCGAGCTGCTCGGCTGTTTCCGGTTCTGGTTGGCTGGAGGCGCGGCTGTGCGGGGCGGAGCGGTCGGAAACGGGGATTGCGGCCGGACTGGGCGGAGCGTGGTCGCGGCGGCGTCGAGACTCGGAGGAGACGGGCTGAGGTCGTCGGAGGCTGCCGGATTTCAGAGCGGAGGTGCGTTGTCGGATTCGCTCGGTGAAACAGAGACGAGGTCGTCGGAGATAGTGGCTCTCGGCTGAGCAGGGGCGAGGCGGTGTCGGACGGATAGGATGAGCGGTGGTCGGGTTTGTGGCTGGAGTGGACGGTGGTGGCGGCTCTGCGGGGGTGCAGCGTCACGATATTCGGTGGCTCGGGGTCGGAAAGAGAGCAGCGGTTGAGGACGGAGGCGGGATGGTGCGCGGCGTCGGGTGGCGATGGTGGTCGCGGGTGGTGGTGTTGGCGTCGCTGCTGTGGTCAGCCGGAGGTGGTGGTGGTGGTCTGCTGTGGTGCAACGGCTGAACGGAGATGGGAGCGGGTTGGAGCTACGTCATTGGGTCGAATCTGGGAGGAGGTGGTGGTGGTGTTCGGAGAAGATGGAGGAAAAGGGAGGCGGATGAAATTGGGAAACCTAATCCACATCCCCAATTTTTCTTATTTATTTATTTATTTATTATTATATATATATATATATATATATATATATATATATATATATATATATATATATTTATTATTATAATTATTATTTAATTAAATCTGGAAATTGGAAAAGAGGGGGATTTGGCACGAACGTGTGGCACATGAAGCTGGGTTTGGCACGAACGTGCCATTTTAGCACGAACGTGCCGGCAGAAAGTTCTTTAACTCCGTTTTTTTTCCGAATTCGGTTTTGACGCCTTAAACAAGTCCTCCAACCTTGTTTTCAGTCCCGAATAACCCAATAACACCGATTCCAACAATCCAAATCCTCCAAATAATGTGACAACCAACTCTTAAGGACGAAACACACCTACACACCAAAAACGAACAAAAAGAAAAGACATTAGTAAGCCAAAACATGTGGGTTGCCTCCCACGAAGCGCTTGGTTTAACGTAGTTAGCTCGACGTTTCGTGGGCTTGCCCCCACGCGGCGCTCGATTCATGTTCGAGCCAACACCATCCACGATCTACCATTTTGAAGCTAAAAATATCGAACTCCACTTCATCAAGAAAACCATCTCCACCAAAGGCGCTCGGTTCTCAAGAGAAGGTCCATTGAGAGCACGCAAAGTGAAGCAACGAACAATAAACTTTGATAAGTAGGTCTCCCCCACACTTGCGTCAAAAGGTATATAGTAAATATCTTCCAACTCGGTTGCTAAAAAGATCGAGCTATACTTCCTTAAATAGATATTTTCGGCCAAATGAGCTCGATTCTCCAAATAGAAAGAAATGAATGACCGGTCGAGATAACAACATAAGTCGTTCTTACTCTTCTCCTCCACCGAGACCTCTAAAAATATCGAACTTAATTTTTGGAGAAAGATCATCTCCACCAAAGTCCATTCAACCTTCGTAGAAGCGCAACCAAGACCATCTCTTTTGTCATCATCAATACCCATCACATCCTTGGCAACTCGAGAAAGTCCAATATCTACACCCAAATCAACCAATCCCGATTCTTACCGAAGCTCCAACCGAATCTCATCTTGTCTACACCGGACTCAAGCGACCTAGGGACTTGATAAACACAACTCACAATCGGCTTCTCACGAATTAAATCAACCGAATGTAAAAGAGGAGGCTCGAACAAATGATCCAATTAGAGAGACATATCCTCAAACTCGGCTTCTTCGAGGCTCGTGTCATTAATAGGAGGACTCTCGACCTCAAGAGTAGCATCTATCATTAACGTCTCGTCTTTTCGGGCAACTAAAACATTATCTTCCTCGATGCACGTGCCGGGCTCTAACTCCCACTCGTCCCCGTTGGAATGTGTTGGTATTACGTAGCTATTACAGTGCTCGTTTCTGGACTAGTAAACAGTACTACTGAATACTTTACACGTTTCCAGAAACTATAATAAAATAAAAGAAATGAAGAAGAAGAGAAATAATCGAACAGGTCTTCAACTTCAATGGATCGTCGGAACTGGACACGAACTTAGATCAGAGATTTGTTGCGGGTAGTCGAGGCGCTTTCGCTATCCGCAAGACAAATACGTCCCGTGTATGCTACGGTTTTCAGACGTAATGTCCCCAAAGATACAACGACTTTCTTGTTCGTCTCTGAAGCAACCAGAGCCGAACCACTTTCGAACGAGAAAAGGAGAGGAGTATGAACTTGTATGAAAATGCTGGGAATTGCTTTTGCGTTTTTGCTGTGTATGAAATGCAGCCTAGGACTCACTATTTATAGCTGAGCTCCATGCATGTGAAGGGTCAAGTCAAGGCATTCAATCTGGTGAGTAATGCAGCCCATTACCACCTCCATAATTATCCATGTAACTGCCCGGCAGTAATGGACATGGCCAGTAATATTCTGACCGTTGAGGATTTTCAGAAATAATAATAATAATATAATTATTAAATATTATTTCAATCAGGCCTGCCTTTCCACCTTCAGCCCAATTGTGTTCAACATTAGCCCAATATAATTGAGCCCAATAAAAACATAGTTCAGCCCGACAGCAAAACTATTACGCTGGCCAGGCCCAGAAGCCCCAGGAAGCCCAAGTCCAGCCCAAAGTCCAATTGCCAAGATCCAAGTCCAAGTCCAAGTCCAAGGACGAGGCGAGTCGGGTCGGGACGGGACGGGACGGGACGGGACGGGCCGGGCCGAGCCGAGCCGAGCCGAGCCGAGCACGAGCACGAGCACGAGCACGAGCACGGGCACGGGCACGGGCACGAGCCGAGCCGAGCGGACGGACGGACGGACGCGCGTGTGGCGATTGCCATGTACCTTAACGGTCCATGGTCTTATTCACTTGTTGAACACATTAATCCTCCAACCATTTATTAAGTGTAATCATTTTATTACATCTTTCAATGTGGGATGTAATAAATATTACACATTTCAATGTAATAAATCTTTACACTTTATTACATATTCAATTAAATGCCTTTTTAATTGGCTATCTTTAACCATTTATTTCTCACTCACCGAAAATCGGTTTTTGACGAAATAAAATTCTATAATTATCTACGAACGACGTAGAAAATTATCGTAAAATTTAATCCCCAATCGGAATTAATTTTATAGCCAGTCAACTCAGTCAAACATTGGATAAAACCAATTTTGACTTAATATTTTTCCAACAATCCCCCACATGAGTGGAAATCAATGCATGCATGTATGCAGACTCTTCGTTCAATTCCCCAAAAGAATCTATCGCTTCCGGAAAGGTAGTTTGCGGCTTTGAACCTTCCGTAGTGAACAACATCGGAAGTACAGGAGGCCTAGTGGACACGATGCCTTGAACTATTCCCCCACAACGTACAACGAGTCAATGCTATTCACGCAATAAATTCCGTTCAATTTCCCGTTCTATGTTGTGTCCGTTTTGGCCATGGACAACACTTTGGATTCATAAATGTTTACATTTGAAGCGGCCCTCACTTCACATTTATATAGGTGACCTCCCATTATAAGTATCCTGACATACTTAACCTTTTCAAGGTAGGGATTCATTAAAAGTCTCCTCGAGAACTTAACCTATTACCACACATCAGGAAACAGCACTTGAATTGCCTTTAGGGATGAGTACAAGTGCTCGATTGAACTTTCATAACTTAGTTTTCCCTTTGAACCAAGTTCATGGGATCTCCATTCATCAAGGTAGGGTTACCGTTATGATCGTTCGTTGGATTGTGGTTTTTCAAACCCATTCCCTCTAGCAACACGCCCAATTGATCTCGATTCATTCCTTTTGTCAAAGGATCAGCCAGATTTTCCTTAGATTTTACATACTCTAAGGAAATTACTCCATTTGAGATCAATTGTCGAACGGTATTATGCCTCCGACGAATATGTCGAGACTTACCGTTATACATAATGCTCTGTGCTCTCCCTATAGCTGCTTGGCTATCACAGTGAATCATCACGGGAGACACAGGCTTTTTCCAACATGGAATATCTTCCAAAAAGTGACGAAGCCACTCTGCTTCTTCACTAGCTTTATCTAAAGCTATAAACTCAGATTCCATGGTGGATCTGGCTATACACGTTTGTTTCGTTGACTTCCACGAAACTGCTCCGCCCCCGATACAGAAGACGTAACCACTAGTGGAATGTGAACTTTTAGAATCAGATATCCAACTAGCATCACAATATCCATCAAGTACATTAGGATATCTCGTATAGTATAGCCCATAATCTCGGGTGTATTTTAAATACTTTAAAACCCGATTCAAAGCATTCCAGTGCTCAACACCTGGATTGCTCGTATACCTGCTCAGTTTATTCACAGGATAGGCCAAGTCTGGACGTGTACAATTTGTTAAGTACATCAGACTGCCTATAACTTGAGAATACTCTAACTGAGCTACAGGTTCAGCCTTATTGACAGTAAGATTTATACTTAAGTCAATCGGCGTCCTACTCGTAGGACCATCATGGGCATTGAATTTCTTTAGCACTTTCTCAACATAATGAGATTGTGTTAAGACAATTCCATTTGGGGTTCTTTCAATTTTAATCCCGAGGATTAAATCAGCAACACCCAAATCTTTCATGTCAAAATTTCTTTTTAACATTGCTTTAGTATTCATGATCAATTCACGAGTACTACCCATGATTAGCATGTCGTCTACATATAGACATACTATGACAAATGAATCAGGTGTTCCCTTGATATACACACATTTGTCACACTCGTTGATTTTATATCCATTTGATATCATTATGTTATCAAATTTCAAATGCCATTGTTTAGGAGCTTGCTTAAGTCCGTACAACGACCTTATCAATTTGCACACCTTTTTCTCTTGTCCAGGTGCTACAAATCCCTCGGGTTGTTCCATATATATTTCTTCTTCTAATTCACCATTCAGAAACGCAGTTTTCACATCCATCTGATGAATATCGAGATTGTGCAAAGCAGCAATCGCAATAAGCACCCGAATAGACGATATTCTAGTTACAGGTGAATATGTATCAAATAAATCATATCCTTCTCTTTGTTTAAACCCTTTGGCTACCAAACGAGCTTTAAACTTATCGACCGTTCCATCTGCTTTATACTTTTTCTTTAGGATCCATTTACATCCTAAAGGTTTACAACCCGGTGGAAGATCAACCAACTTCCACGTGTGATTTTGCAGAATAGACTCCATTTCGCTATTAATAGCTTCTTCCCAGAGCGGTGAATCTGGACTGGATAGAGCTTCCCCGTAGGACTTTGGCTCGTCATCCAATAAATACGTAATAAAATCAGGTCCAAACTACTTAGCCGTTTTTATCCTTTTACCACGTCTAGGTTCAATAACCTCTTCGTCTACCTGATCGTCACCAACAGGTGTTGTGTCGACATCAGGTTCATAAGTTCTTTTATTAGAACTTGATTCTTCTCTTTCTTTACAAGGAAAGATATTTTCGAAAAATGAACGTCTGGATTATCAGACTTGTGTACCAAAAATCGGTAAGCCATACTATTGTATGCATATCCGATAAAAATGCAATCAACCGTCTTAGGTCCGATTCTCATTTGCTTTGGTTCAGGAACTGATACCTTAGCCAAAAACCCCCACACTTTAAGATATTTATAAGACGGCTTATGATTTTTCCACAATTCGTACGGCGTCTCATTTTTACCTTTAAGTGGGATTTTATTTAAAATGTGGTTAGCTGTCAAAATAGCTTCCCCCACATGTTCTGAGGTAAACCCGAGTTAATCAACATGGCGTTCATCATCTCTTTAAGAGTTCTGTTTTTCCGTTCAGCAACACCATTTGATTGTGGTGAATAAGGAGCCGTCGTTTGATGAATTATCCCATTTTCAGAACATAACTTCTCAAACGGAGCTACATATTCTCCACCTCTATCACTTCGAATTATTTTAATTCGTTTACCAAGTTGATTTTCAACCTCAGCTTTATACTTGGTAAAAGCCTCTAAGGCTTCGTCTTTGCTACTTAATAAATATAAGTAACAATATCTAGTACAATCATCAATAAACGTGATGAAGTACTTTTTTCCACCTCTTGTTTGTACAAATTTCAAATCACATATATCAGTATGGATTAAACCAAGAGGTTCAGTACACCTTTCAATCGATGGAAAAGGTAACTTAGCCATTTTGGCTTCAACACAAATTTCACATTTCTTTTGTGAATCAATTTTTGAAGTTGGTAATAATTCCAAATTCATTAATCTTTTAATCGCATTTAGATTTACATGTCCTAATCTAATATGCCACAATTCAGAACACTCAAGCAAGTAAACCGAAACAGAATTATTTTTATTAATGCTCGAGGCAACATTGGGTACACGGCGCACAGCCATTACATTCATCTTGAACAGTCCATTGTCGAGATAGCCCCGACCAAGGAAAGTTCCAAACTTAGTCAAAATAAACTTCTTAGCATCAAATACAAGTTTAAAACCATGCTCAACTAGGAAAGACCCAGAGACTAAGTTCTTGCGGATGTCCGGGACATGCAGCACATCCTTCAACAGCAGCTCCTTTCCAGAGGTGAGCTTTGATGTCGGTGATTTTGTGTCGATTTTCCATGACATTTTGTGTGTTTATTGTGTCGTTTTTAGTTGGTTATTGGTTTATTCTTCGTGGCTTTGGTGCGTTTGATGTGTTTGTCGAGTTTGTAGGTAGACGAGCACGCATGTTTCGAAAATGACGAAGAAAGGAGCTAAGACGTGTCGAGTCGAGGCGAAGCCGGTGCAGCCCAGGATTAGGCGATCGCTCAAGCCCCCCAGGCGATCGCATGGCCAGATTCCAGGGAGCCTGCCAAAGACACCAGGCGATCGCCTCCCTCAGTGAGCGATCGCCTCCTCCGCCGCGAGCGATCGCCCCCCCTGCCAGGCGATCGCTTGCCCTCAGGTCCAGATTTCTGATCCCCCCACCAGGCGACCGCTTCCCAGCCAGGCGCCCGCCTGCCAGTCAGCGCGAGCGATCGCGCCCCCTCCCAAGCGGTCGCTTGCCATCCTTTTCCAGCATTGACCGTGGTTTGACCTCCGAGTTTTCGAGACTATTTAATAGGTTTTCGAACCTAGGTTTTAGGAGACTTTTTTCAGACTTTATTTTTTAGTTTTTAGAGAGCACTCTTGGAACTCGACACCGCTAGGGTTGATTATCGCTTTTGGATCTTGAATTTCTTGTGTATTCGAATTCGGTAAAAGTCGGAGATTCCGCCGACGGGTACTCTTGTTTGGATTTGAACTTTCATTCTAGTAAGTTTTCTCGTTTTTATTGATCGTGTTCTTAGTTTCTTTGTCAATTAATTGTTTAGTTCTCTTTTCTTTTATTTTCCGGAAATCGTTCTTATGAATTCTTATGTCCAAAAACTTAATTCTTTTTCAAATAAAAACATGAGTAGCTAATCTCTTAACCTAGGGCTAAGGGTGATCGATTTTTCACTAAGGTTTGAATTGAAATTTCTTGATTGAATTAATACCAACCGGCGACAGACGTGTTAGTATCATTTTATTAAATTGCACTTTAAATCGATTAAGATAATCGTGATCCCCGAAACCCTAGATCTTTACCAATTAATTCACAAACACTACTTCTTGCTTTTTACTTGTTTAAATCGCCCTTTTTATTTCTTTAGCTTATTTTAGAATTAATTACAAAAACCAAAAACCAACTCGAGCATTATGGTATTTCTCTTCTTTACTTAGTTGCAAACGAATAAACGCTTTTACGCCGATAGTAGTGTTCCTCGAGAGATCGACTCGGGCGAGTTGCTTTAGCAACTAGTTCGATTATTTTATTTGATTTGTGATGCTACAAAACGACTCTAATCAAATTGGCGCCGTTGCCGGGGAAGTGTTTTTATGAGCAAGCGATTGCTCACTTGAGAGCAAGCGATCGCTTCCCTCCTATATTTATAAAAAAAAAAAAAAAAAATTTTAATTAAAGTTTTTTTTTATTATTATTTTCTGAAATTGTTGTATAAGGGAGAGAAGCCCTAAACGCACGAGCCGCCACTCTCACTTTCAAATTTTCTTCTTGCAGCTCCGACAGATCCCCCTCGATCGACTCCGCTTTCAGCCGCCCAGAACCGCCGTCCATCAGCCGCCCAAGTCAGCCGCCGCCGTCGACAGTTCCGACCACCATCGCCAACTACTGCCGACGATTCCTCCTCGCGAGCCTGCACGAGCCGCGAACCACCACCACCATTTCCGACCACCCTCGCCATTGCTCAGACCGCCGCATCCGAAGCCCCTGCCCAAACTCTCAGCCCGCTCAGCCGCCGCCTCCAAGCAGCCGTCATCGGAGCAGCCTATCTGCACCGGACCTCCAACCGACGCCCGCACCCGACGACCACTGTTCCGAGTTCGCCATCTCCGACTACCATCATCCACTGCCCAGCCACCGCCGTCGCCAGCTCGAACCACCGCCGGCGAACTCTCTGCTCAGCCTACCACCACTCTCGGCAGTCCCGTGAGCAACTCCGGCAACCCGATCTCCGTCCTTCGATTCGATTCACGGCAATCCCGTGAACGTCCGGTGAGTTCGTTTCGTTTCACTCCCGAGTTTCGAAAGTTTCGTTTTGGTATTCAAGCTCGTCTCGGCAGCCCGTCCCTCGTGCTCGACTATTTTCACGGCAATCCCGTGAACGTCCGGTTAGTTCGACTTTTTCCGTTTCAATTCCGAAGTCGGCAATCCCGACTCTCGACTATTTCACGGCAGCCCGTTCCGTCCCTCGCCACTCCGATATGGCAAACACTCGAAGCAAGAGAAAGGCTCCAGCTTCAAAGAAGGCTCGGACCGACGAAGGTCCATCCACCGTGGCTCCCGACTCCGACAATGAACAGCCAGCCCCTCCTCGGGCACCACAGCAGCCCCCGGCTAATCGCCGGACCGACCTCCGGGATACTTACGGTGCCGACATCCCCATCTATAGCCACAAGGAAGGTAAACGGCTTCTCGCTTTTCGCAAACACGCATTTGAGTATCCCCGTCCCTTTGATTGGTCTCTAGTTAGGAAGTTGGGGGTGTACGACGATGTGAAGAAGTATTTGAAATTGTTGGGATTGTGGACTATCGCACAAGAAGACTTCGGATATTCGACTTCCCTTGGCCTAGAGATGCTATGCACTTTTGAGCAGCACTCGAATGGGCGTATCTACACATGTCGGCTTTTAGGCAGAGAAGCTCGGATCAACGCAGAATCTTTTGAGGTGTGCTTTGAATTCCCCATTGATGGTGCTCAGAGGGAAATCCCCGACAAAATAGACAAGAATGCGGCATGGCGGACCATTACCTCGGTCCCCACTTATACCGGAAAGAGTATCCAAATTGCCGACCCGGCCCTGCTCCTCGTGCATCGCTTCATCGCCTACAACATCTCCGGAAAAGATGAAGCTAACAAAGTGAACAAATCGGAGCTTTTCCTTCTCGAGCGCGCCTACAAGGGATACCCTTCTTCTCCCACCGACTAAATGTTAGGGCAGATGAAGAGGACAGTCGAGCGAGGAGCCCATCATGCATCCTTCTCCTACATTGCGACTGCCTTGGCCCATTCCTTTACTTGGATTGACCTGGACGACCCCGACACACTTCCAGATGACTACAACTCGGAACCCCGGCCGATTGATTTGCAGGAGCTTCACGGTTCTCATCTCCTCGACCAGGACGGCCAGTTTTGCCCTCATTCTGCACGTATCGCGCAAGGGGCTCCGAGGAATGCCGCTTCGACCAGCAGCGTACCTCCGGTTCAGCCCCCGTCTCAGCTACCGCAGCCAGGATATGCCTCGGGGTATGGAGATCCGATTCCCTACCCGCGGTACCCGTCCTACACCGCCGGTTTCCATGACATGATCAACCAATTCCAGGAAATGCGGACGAGTTTTGAGGACGCGGAAACCAGTAGGAGGGAGATTGAGTACGATTCGCGGGAGGATTTTCGGACTACTTCGGGAGCTACGCGTGCTTACATTGATGAGCGGTTCAAACGGATGGAGGCCCAAGCCACTCTTCAGTACGACCATTTCAATGGTCGGCTCGACCGGATCGAGGCCCAGCAGTCCACTCATTACGACTACTATGTGGCCGAGAATGCCCGTCGGCAGGCCCGTGAGGACACAGAGCACGCCTACCACGCCTCCCAGTACGCTCAGATGATGGCCATGTTACGAGGGCCACAGTATCCACCACCCGAGCCATGAGGATCGACCGTACTTTCGTACGATCGCGGTATGTATATAGTTTCTTCTTTGTTTTTTTTTTCTTTTCCGTGATTCGTGTTTCTTTCTTGTTTCCCTTCTATTACTTGGTTTGCTTTTGTGGTTTTTCTTTTAGTTTTTTTGTGTGTAGGTTGTTTACCCCTCACTTGTGGACATTCCCGAGGTCGATTTTCTTTGGACGCGTGCTTCCCTAGGAGGGTACTTCATCCACGAGGACATGGATCAGCCCAAGTGTGGGGGGGTTTGCTTTCTTTTCCCTTTCTCCTCTCTTTATTTGTGATTTGTCGTGCTTTAGTTGCTCTCTTTTACTTTTTTTGTGTTAGTTGTGATAGCTCCCCCTTGTTGTGATACGATCTTCGTGAAAGTATAGTTGCTATGTCCCCCATGCATGTTAGTTGCTCTATTTTCGATTCTTGAGGTGCGATGAATTTTTGATGCTAGAGGTCGGTATGTGAATGATTGTTGAACTCGTGTTTAGATGCCGTAATGTCACCTTGGGATAATTGCATGTCATCGTTTCATTTTCCAAATGACCTTGTGAGAATTTGAGCCATTATAGCTTTCTTTGTTGTGTGACACTTCTCGTTGATTTCTTGAGCTTCTCATTTTCTTTGTTCTACATCTTATGCACCCGTATGGACTAGAGATAGCTAAAGAATGCTTAGGTTGTTACTTGAGACTTGTACGTCATAAATTACTTGATTTTGAATATGATTGGGTATTGATCGACTAGGATAGCCATTTTTAGCCGCTTTTCGATGTTTTGACCCCGAGCCCGTCGTGGGACACCCTAGTAGCCCCGTTGAGCCTACATTTAGCCTTTCCTTGTTGTCCTATATTTCGTGAAGGAGAGAAGGGAGGTCTTGTATTTGGGGATATAAGGTGTCGATACGATGTGTTTTGTAATAAGTCGAGACATATTATAAGTCTCCAAAAAAAAAAAAAAAAAAAAAAAAATGAGAAAAACAAAAATGAGACAAGTTTAGTCTCCCAAAAAAAAATATAGAAAAGAGTCGAGACATGTTATAAGTCTCTAAAAAAAAAAAAAAAAAAAAGGGAGAAATTAACAAAAAGAGTCGAATAATGGTACTAGTTAATTGCTCGGATATTTGATGTGGCTTTGATGAGTTCGTTGGTTGTATTTGGTGTGGAAGGGGGTGTTGTGCGTTAGACGGTTATTTGATTGTGTTAGAGGTTCATGCTTGTACGAGTTAGTCAACTCTTTCCCAAATGTTCCCGAATACCTTTAGCCGAGCCCTGTTACACCCATTTTTGTCGATCACCCATGATTCTTAAGATGGTAGACTTTGATTAGTGGAGAGAGCAATTTGAGCATGTTTTTAGTTGGTGTCCTTAGGTGCATTTGATGTTATTTGAAGCTCGTCGTTGATCCTTTCGTGCTTTCTTTTGTTTAATACACAAGTTTAATTCTTGTTCTTTCGCTTGTGTGTGCTTATGAGTGACCCCCTTCTCGAGAGTTAAAGAAGAAAGAGTGAATCTTTGCGAGGGAATTTGATATTGTGACATGTGATGATGCTTAAGGTGATCTTTATTGTGTCTAATTCATTGTGGGTCGATGGTTGTTTACTTTACTTTTTCCGTACGCATCGAGGATTTATTTGTGGTTTTTAGGAATTGAGTACGATTGGCATACATGTGTTGGGACGTATTTCTTGCTTTTATGATTGCTTGCTTGAGGACAAGCAAGAAGCTAAGTGTGGGGGAGTTGATGTCGGTGATTTTGTGTCGATTTTCCATGACATTTTGTGTGTTTATTGTGTCGTTTTTAGTTGGTTATTGGTTTATTCTTCGTGGCTTTGGTGCGTTTGATGTGTTTGTCGAGTTTGTAGGTAGACGAGCACGCATGTTTCGAAAAGGACGAAGAAAGGAGCTAAGACGTGTCGAGTCGAGGCGAAGCCGGTGCAGCCCAGGATCAGGCGATCGCTCAAGCCCCCCAGGCGATCGCATGGCCAGATTCCAGGTAGCCTGCCAAAGACACCAGGCGATCGCCTCCCTCAGTGAGCGATCGCCTCCTCCGCCGCGAGCGATCGCCCCCCCTGCCAGGCGATCGCTTGCCCTCAGGTCTAGATTTCTGATCCCCCCACCAGGCGATCGCTTCCCAGCCAGGCGCCCGCCTGCCAGTCAGCGCGAGCGATCGCGCCCCCTCCCAAGCGGTCGCTTGCCATCCTTTTCCAGCATTGACCGTGGTTTGACCTCCGAGTTTTCGAGACTATTTAATAGGTTTTCGAACCTAGGTTTTAGGAGAATTTTTTCAGACTTTATTTTTTCGTTTTTAGAGAGCACTCTTGGAACTCGACACCGCTAGGGTTGATTATCGCTTTTGGATCTTGAATTTCTTGTGTATTCGAATTCGGTAAAAGTCGGAGATTCCGCCGACGGGTACTCTTGTTTGGATTTGAACTTTCATTCTAGTAAGTTTTCTCGTTTTTATTGATCGTGTTCTTAGTTTCTTTGTCAATTAATTGTTTAGTTCTCTTTTCTTTTATTTTCCGGAAATCGTTCTTATGAATTCTTATGTCCAAAAACTTAATTCTTTTTCAAATAAAAACATGAGTAGCTAATCTCTTAACCTAGGGCTAAGGGTGATCGATTTTTCACTAAGGTTTGAATTGAAATTTCTTGATTGAATTAATACCAACCGGCGACGGACGTGTTAGTATCATTTTATTAAATTGCACTTTAAATCGATTAAGATAATCGTGATCCCCGAAACCCTAGATCTTTACCAATTAATTCACAAACACTACTTCTTGCTTTTTACTTGTTTAAATCGCCCTTTTTATTTCTTTAGCTTATTTTAGAATTAATTACAAAAACCAAAAACCAACTCGAGCATTATGCTATTTCTCTTCTTTACTTAGTTGCAAACGAATAAACGCTTTTACGCCGATAGTAGTGTTCCTCGAGAGATCGACTCGGGCGAGTTGCTTTAGCAACTAGTTCGATTATTTTATTTGATTTGTGACGCTACAAAACGACTCTAATCAAGCTTCAGGGTCACGTTCCCAACTCCAGCAACAGCAGACGAGGAAGAGTTCCCCATGTGGAGCTTTCGGCCAGTCGAAGGAGCATAAGTAGAAAATGCATCCTTATCAGAACAGACATGGCGAGTGGCTCCAGTGTCAATGAACCACTCCTTGGGATTACCAACCATGTTGGCTTCAAACACCATTGCTGACATATCCATTTCAGTCAGCTCCTGCCCGGAGGTTTCAACAAGGTTAGCAGATTGCTTCCCTTTCCCCTTGTACTGTGCAATAGGCTGTTTAGGCTTCTTGCAATCTTTAGCCATGTGGCCAGTTATTCCACAGTTATGGCATTTTCCCATGAACTTCCAGACCTTGGTGGCAGGCTCTTTCCCTTTAGAATTATTCTGAGGAGGAGGCAGCTTCCTTTTGGGTTGCTCCATCAGATTCACACGAGGCTCCTCAGGCACACTCCCAGGATTGAACCTCTTACGGTTTTCCTCTTCGATACGAAGTTTGACAACCAGCTTTTCAATAGTCATTTCCTTGGTCTTATGCTTGAGATAGTTTTGATAAGCCCTCCAACTCGGGGGTAACTTCTCAATAGCAGCAGCCACCAGAAAAGACTCGCTGATTTTCATGCCTTCATTCTCAAGGTCATGCAAGATCAGCTGGAAGTGTTGGAATTGAGATATCACCGACTTAGAGTCGACCATCTTAAAATCCAAAAACTTCCCGACGACGAACTTCTTAGTTCAGCGTCCTCAGTTTTATATTTCTTCTCCAAAGCATCCCAGAGTGCTTTGGCCGAAGGCATATTCCCATACACATTGTACAGGTCATTGCTCAGACCGTTCAAAACGGTATTCCGGCACAGGTAATCACCCTGGCCCCAAGCTTCATAAGCTGCACGCTTATTTCCATCAGTTTCATTCTCATCCATGGCCAGAGGCTCATCCTTGAGAAACTTTGCCAAACCCAACGTGGTCTGGTAAAACACCATCTTTTGTTGCCACCTTTTTGAAGTCAGTCCCACTGAACTTCTCAGGTTTCTCAGCATGAACAATCGATGATGGCATGATCGGAACGTTCAAGTTCATCGTTGGGTTAGGTCCAGTTTGGGCGGTCTTCGCAGCACCAGAATTGTCTTCGGTTGACATATTTTAGCACGGTTATTTGTCTTGCGTTGTTGGTATTACGTAGCTATTACAGTGCTCGTTTCTGGACTAGTAAACAGTACTACTGAATACTTTACACGTTTCCAGAAACTATAATAAAATAAAAGAAATGAAGAAGAGAGAAATAATCGAACAGGTCTTCAACTTCAATGGATCGTCGGAACTGGACACGAACTTAGATCAGAGATTTGTTGCGGGTAGTCGAGGCGCTTTCGCTATCCGCAAGACAAATACGTCCCGTGTATGCTTCGGTTTTCAGACGTAATGTCCCCAAAGATACAACGACTTTCTTGTTCGTCTCTGAAGCAACCAGAGCCGAACCACTTTCGAACGAGAAAAGGAGAGGAGTATGAACTTGTATGAAAATGCTGGGAATTGCTTTTGCGTTTTTGCTGTGTATGAAATGCAGCCTAGGACTCACTATTTATAGCTGAGCTCCATGCATGTGAAGGGTCAAGTCAAGGCATTCAATCTGGTGAGTAATGCAGCCCATTACCACCTCCATAATCATCCATGTAACTGCCCGGCAGTAATGGACATGGCCAGTAATATTCTGACCGTTGAGGATTTTCAGAAATAATAATAATAATATAATTATTAAATATTATTTCAATCAGGCCTGCCTTTCCACCTTCAGTCCAATTGTGTTCAACATTAGCCCAATATAATTGAGCCCAATAAAAACATAGTTCAGCCCGACAGCAAAACTATTACGCTGGCCAGGCCCAGAAGCCCCAGGAGGCCCAAGGAAGCCCAAGTCCAGCCCAAAGTCCAATTGCCAAGATCCAAGTCCAAGTCCAAGTCCAAGGACGAGGCGAGTCGGGTCGGGTCGGGACGGGACGGGACGGGCCGAGCCGAGCCGAGCCGAGCCGAGCACGAGCACGAGCACGAGCACGAGCACGAGCACGGGCACGGGCACGAGCCGAGCCGAGCGGACGGACGGACGGACGCGCGTGTGGCGATTGCCATGTACCTTAACGGTCCATGGTCTTACTCACTTGTTGAACACATTAATCCTCCAACCATTTATTAAGTGTAATCATTTTATTACATCTTTTAATGTGGGATGTAATAAATATTACACATTTCAATGTAATAAATCTTTACACTTTATTACATATTCAATTAAATGCCTTTTTAATTGGCTATCTTTAACCATTTATTTCTCACTCACCGAAAATCGGTTTTTTGACGAAATAAAATTCTATAATTATCTACGAACGACGTAGAAAATTATCGTACAATTTAATCCCCAATCGGAATTAATTTTATAGCCAGTCAACTCAGTCAAACATTGGATAAAACCAATTTTGACTTAATATTTTTCCAACAGAATGCTCCTCAACAAAGTGTGAAATCACCTCAACAAGCAAGTGATCAATCTCGACCTCTATAACATCCATCAATATGCCTATAGAAGGAGGAGGTTTAATAAGAGATCGTTGTGGTGGACGAAAGAAACGGGCGATAAATGCGTCGAAAAGATTTTTCCACGTGTGCACAAATCTAGAAGGCAATGACATCACCCAATCACGGGCTTCATCTCTCATGCAATATTTGAAACACCATACTCTCAATTCATCATTCTCAAAGCCGTCCAATGGCAATGTCTCAACTTCAATGATAAAATCTTTGAGGAATAAAGAAGCGTCCTCATTAGGCAACCCGGAGAATGACGGTAGTCGAGCTAGATGATGCGGCAAGAGCTTGTCTTCTTGGACCCTCGGAACACGGCTTTTGCAAGAAGGGTCGGATGAGTACCTTGTTCGATTGAAATCCCCAATTTCACGTCTTGGAGGCAAAACATGGTGAAGTTTTGGCTTTGAGAAATCCTCAATAGTTCGTCGCTTTGGCGCTTGCACCACGGTATATTGACGACAATAATCATATCCATTCCCAACAAATCTCTCTTAATGGTAGTTTCCACGGTTTTGCTCCCGATGTGGCTCCCTTTCTCTTCGATCTCGACAAGGAGGCGGTGACATGAAATCTCTCTCGGTGGATGAATGATCAAAATCTCGGTAGCGGTATCGGTGATGTTTCCGGTGACATGGAGGTGAGTAATCTCGATCATCATCATAATGAAAGTCGATATGCCTAGGTGGGCGATATGACTCTTGATCTCGGTGGCTCGAAGAAATGTGCCTCTCGTAATAAGAATCGGAATAATCGACTCCATAGGATCGGTCACCGTTACGTCTCGCCATGATATCACTCGGTCGTTGTAGAAGAGATTATAGTATGAAAGGAAGAACGTCTTCAACCTTGCATACACAACACTCAAAGAAAGGGATTACATGAACCGAGTTTAAAATACAACGATAACACGAGAAAGGACAAAAAGAAACAAAAGAGAAATAAACAAGAAACAAGAACTTAACTAGCACAAAAATCAATTCACGTTGCCTAAATTGCTCCCCGGCAACGGCGCCAAAAATTGTTTAGTCGAAAAGTGTGCATGTCGTTGTTGTACCCGAATTTCGTCTCACGAGGAATAATACTATCGGCGGTGTAGTAAGATTGGATTGATTATCAAAAATAATTAAAATAAGCACGTTGTCAAGTAGTAACCATTTGGGGGGGGGGGGGGGGGGGGGTTTGCAATTTGATAATTAATTAACTAAATACGAGAATTAAAACAAGTAGACAAGTAAACGAGATGTGATATCAAATGAGAAAGGGTTAGGGGGCTAGAGTCCTTCGCTTTTGAGAACCGAGTCGATCCTTTAAAAACCTAGATTTTGATAAGGACGAGGTCGTTTACGTACGACCGCGTCGTCCACTAGTGATACACCTCGGAGAGGTCCTCAACACGAGACGACCTTGAGTCGCACGTAAACGTCACTCGGATCGAGTGCGTGGCCCACTAGTGATGTTCCTCGTAGAGGATATTCAACAGGAGACCACACGACTCGAACCGAATGACTCCTCGACTCATTGAAAATCCTCGAAACATTATCAACTCGATCTCCAAGCCAAGTACTCTAGCACCCTAACAAGAGACCTAGCTACTCATGATAACACAAACAAACAAGCATGTAATATATAGAATACTCATGATCGAAATAAGCTCACAAAGATGTTGGGGAGGCGAGACGAGAATGAGTCGTGCTTCCGGAATCGAGCCGAACTTCAACGTGTCACCCGAAGAAATGGCTCCGATAGAAACGACGGGCTCGGTGAGATGATCGATGTTCGTGAATGATGTTTTGTGAGGCAATAAATCGATTAAAAGAAATCTAAATATTTGGGATTAAAAATCAAGAACAAAATATTTCTCTCTAGAACAATATCAAGACAAGGATTCAAAAACAAGTGAGAATGAGAGTGTGTCCAAATTCTCCAACTAACAAAGTTGTCTTATAGTGCAACATGCACAAAGTCTTCCAAAAATCCTAGGTGGAAAAAGTCCAAAAAGACCCTCCAAAATGCCTTCAAAATGCCTTCAAAATGGTGGTCAAAGGTGGGTCCACGCGGTCAACTAAAATTCAACATATCCTGGAATTGGCACGAACGTGCCAGAAATGGCACGAACGTGCTGACCTGTCTGAAGTTTGCTGGAAAAGTCTGGATTTGGCACGAACGTGCTGAATCCAGCAAGCCAAAGAAACATGTTCCGTCGTCGTTGACCCGCTTCGTTCCGGCTCTTATTTTCGCACGTTTTCGCTCGTTTCCACTCCTCGTCTCGCCTAAACCTATTCGGACAATAAAACACCCAAACAAAATGAAAATATACACAAACGGCACAACGATTAACACTAAACTAATCAAAAAATAAAGAAACAAACAACACAAAAATGGATGAATCACTATTTGCACTCCAAATGATAAGTACACCACTTACTACTACATACATCTATTTAAATTATAATTTTTTTTTATAAATTTTACTTAGAGCCCGTTTGGGCGAGCTTATTTAAAATAGCTTATAAGATATTACATCTTATAAGTTGTTTTAAGAGCTGATAAGCTGTTATGTCTTATTTAATAAATAAGTTGTTAAACCGTTTGAATAAAATAGATATATAAACTTATAAGATGTTAATTTGTTTGGCAATTTAAGATATTATATAAATAAAATTATCAAAAATAAATTGTTATATATGAAAAAAATAATTAAAAATAATTATATAAACTAAATAATAAATTTGGAATTTTTGTATATATATAAAAAATAATAATTTTAAGGGTATTTTGGTCTTTTATTGTTTAAGTTACAAGAGCTTATAAGCTGTTTTAAAAAAAATACCTCCCCCCTTACTTTTTTTTAAACAGCTTATAAGTTGTTTAACAGCTTATTTTTAAAAATTTTAAGACCTTTTTCTAAATGTTTACCAAACAAATTTTAGGAGCTTATAAGCTCTTAAATAGCTTATAAGCTGTTTTAAGGAGCTTATAAACTCCCCAAACAGGCTCTTAATAAACCTTTCGATCTATCAATAATACTCTTTTAAAAAAATAACAATACACCTCTTAATCTTTTATAAACTATAACATTATTAAATGAGAAAAATTATATATTAACTTAAAAAATAACATAATAAATCAAAATCTGCGTTAACTTAAAAAAAAAGTTTTATGATCACTGTTCATTAATATTTAAAAAAAAAATCATATAATTTTTCAATATTATTCAAACTCAAATATAAAAATATACATATATATACACACACAAAATATAAATTAACTGTAACAAATAAAATAAAATTAAAAAAAAACAAAACATGCTTGTCCTCTATATCCATCTGATAATCTAATAATATTCTTCCTAGTTTTCTAACTATCAATTAAAACCACGTACGAAAGTTATTAAAGCTAAAACTAAAGTAAATCATATGGGGAAAATATCAATATCGACAACATAAAAAATACTATAAATTAAAGTGTACGACAATTATATTATTATTCTTTAGAAAATCCTTCTTGTCCGTATATGCATAGAAGCGGAAAAAACAAAAAAAAAATCTTGCGTATGAAATTTACAGAGTAAGAGAAGAAACATAAAAAATAAAAATTTTAAAGTTGCGCAAGTAAAAAAAAAAAGTGGTGTATGAGAATTAATTATACTAGTAATAACTCCCTGTGCGATGCACAGGAATATTTAATTAAAATTTTTTATTAGAAAAAAGAAAACGTAAATTTAATTTAAATAATGTAAATCATATTATTTTTCATATATATATATATATATATATATATATATATATATATAATTATAAAAAAATAATTAAATTTTGGTTCAAAAAAAATATATATATACAAAAGTTTGATTAACACGTATGTATGTATTGTTATTTCTCACATATAAAGTGTGTGTTGATCATTTATTTTTATCATATAATACGCAATTTTTTATAAACAACAATACTTGATAGACTGATTTTGTTAGGTCATAATTTATTTATTTTTATTAATTATTTTTTGGTAATTCTATTTATCGATTATTTTCAACTATTAAGAGTAGTGAGAAATTCTAGAAGATTTGACTTGATCATGTAATTTGATATGATTTCACAAATTATAATACCTTAATTAATATATAATAAAAAATTATTATTCCTATATGGTAAACTAATCCAAAATGACTTTGTTTATTAATAAACAAATGTTTTGTATTATTGAGAATACAAAATACGTATTTATTCAATACAAAAGAATATTGAACAAAGGAGACACATGCATACACCGCATTTTCACATCCGCATGAATCTTTATGCCGCAAGGGAGAGCTCCATATTAATGGAATAAATGAAGAAACCTAGATCAAGCAACATTAAAGTTAGTCCAATTGATATTTAAAAGTAATGCTTTCAATTAATGTTAGGGTGATAATATTGAACATAATATATTACATTAAAAATATCAATTTAATACTATTATATTAAGCAAATATATATAAAATAACAAAAATTTAAATTAGTCACGAAAAATAAGGAAAATTTCTATAAAAAAACAAAATCATTTATTAAAAGATTTAACAGTGCAAACATAAATAATCATAAATAATTAAAAGAAAAAATGATAAAATAGATTTTTAATGGAGATACTACTTACTTTAGCGAACAAAAATACATAATCATAAAAAAGTAATGGTTAGATCAACAATAATAGAAAATAAAAATTAATTAATTAATTACAGTAGCGTGCTCTAAAAAAATCAATTAATCAATTCAGAAAAAAAAATACACGGTAAAAGCAATGAGCATAGCAACTCACAAAAAAAAAACATGCGGTCATACCAATATCCATAAGAATACTCTATCAGAACCACCTCCACCCTCGCCGCTTCCGTGCGACTGAGCCTTGTTGACGGTGACATTCCTGCCGTTGAGTATCACGACGTTCATCTACTCAATCGCCTATTCATCCTTAAAAGTTAAGAATCCAAAACCCCTCGATTTACATGTCTCGCGATAGTTGATTATCTGACGAAAAAAAATTATCAGATCTAAATGAATTCGCAAAAAATTGATGAATAAATAAATCTTAACGCGTCGCTGAAAAAAAATACAAAAAAAGAACGTGATTTATAAAAATAAGAATATATGAACATGAAAATTCTTATCGTGTCGCTGCAAAATAAATACAAAAAGGAACGTGAACTTAATATTAATTAGAAAAAAAAAACTTAATAATTTAAAACACTTACCTCATGGTTCCATAAAAAATACAAACAAATTCAAGACAAAAGATTTAATCATAAATTAATTACTTACATTGTAGTCTGCAAATAAAAATACAAATCAACAAAAATAAAACGAATTTTCAGAGAATGTAACAAATTGTTTGCAAATGAAAATGAAGAAGAGAGAAGGATTTTAAATAGAGCTTTATTCGTTAAAAATGAAAATATTTATATTATAATAATATAAATTAATTAATTATTTATAGATAGATCGAATTTTAGGGAGTCTATTAAGGAGATTCGATTTTGAACGATACATATGGTAAATGAATTAATAGCAATTATGACATTTAATAATAAAATCTGTCAAACAATAAAACATAATTAAATATATTGTTAATAAAGAAAAAAAAACAAAACAGAATCGGAAATTGCATAATTTATGAAAAATTGACAATTAAATAAATTATTCGAATTTAAGTAATAAAATCGGTTAAACATAACTTATGAATATAAATAGGTGATTATTAATCTTAGGTATATACTAAAACTCCAACAATTAAGGTGATTATTTATTGTAGGCAATAACTCACGAATATAAATATTAATCAATTATTTATGGAAATTGAATAAATTACAAAATATGTTATCATTAATTTAAAAGTTGAATAAAGACACGTCATAATTAATATTGGTAAAAAAAGACCAATGAAAACTTTGTATATGCCACGTAATGTGAACATGCTCATTTTTTTGTAGTGTATTTTTTTGTTTTCACATTGGGATTAGCAAAGTCTGGATTTATATATTATATAGATAATTAGGTTAATAAAGATATAATTAACTTTTAACAAATCTATCAAGAATTAAATTATACACAAAAATATATACTGTACCTTGAATCAATCGCTAGAACCGGATTTTTTATTTATTTGTCCAATGTGGGCTGATATAAGTTACAATTCAAGATTACCTAACTGAATACGCCAATCTGAATACGCACTCTGAGCTGAGGTTTTAATTAGTTAGGGTTTCGTACGTAGGATTTCGTAGGCATGGATGAGATCGATTTACCTGAACCTATAATCCATGTCGTTCAATCTTACCTCAACTCAAAGGATTCCGCACGTACAACGATCCTCTCCAAATCATGGCGAAGCGCGTGGCTCACTCGCCCCAACCTCGACTTCGATCACGCAGACTTTTGTTGGAGCAACTACGGCTACAACCTTAATCCAATCTATCCTATATTTAATCCAAAATTCTTGAAGTTTGCGGAGAGAACATTTCAAAGGTACGAGAATTCCAACCTCATCATCGACAGTTTCAGGCTGAGCATCAAACATCTGAGTGGTGTTGCTACAGGATTGGTTTGTAGAGCGTTGAAATTGAGGCCGACTCGTCTCAGTTTTGAATTCGGTGATTCTTATGTGTTTCATATACCGAACGAGGTGTTTAGATACGAAAACCTCCTTTCACTATCCGTGGATAGGTGCAGAATCAATCTCAATCGAGACAAGGTATGTTGTTCGAGCCTTCGATTCCTTAGTTTCAATCGTATTCGGATAAAACGTCCTGATACGATGTTTCGTATAATATCGAGCTGCCCTTTGATTGAGAAACTCTCATTATGCTATGTTTATGGTGATGATGGCGAATCTGTTGGTGATGATGATGGTATGCTCATGACTATTACTAGTCCTCTTCATAGGCTAACGTCGCTCGTGCTGGAACATGTGGATTTCGACACCACCTTTTTTCTTGATGACGTATCGTCTAAACTTCCATCCCTTAAAGATTTAACCCTACATATACTTAGCAGAAACCGAGAAGAGATACTAATTTCGAGCCCTACACTTGAACGACTGGACTTTAACATTGAAGAGTATTATGTATCTGGTTATACGGTTAAGCTTGATGTCCCAAGTATTAACAAGTTGACCTTTGCATGTTCAAACCTTCCCGGTGAACTGTCAATTGCATCAAATTCAAGGGGATGTGAGTCTTGCGTATCGGTAACGCGTGTCAAATTTCTCGATGCCTCATGGGTCTACAAACTGAGCAACTTTATCGACAAGTTCAAGTTTTCGAGGATATCTCGGTTGTCACTTCATGTTTACTATATAGTCGTCCTTCATCCTGAGGCGGGAGACATTCGAGGTTTGTCCATGCCTGAAATTGAGAATCTGACAATCCTCGTCCACGAGTACATAATAAGCCAAAATTATTGGGCTCTCTTTGATGGGTTGTTCCAGATGTGTCATCCAAAGGTGATTAATATTCGAACCGATTCTAATTATGGAACAAACATTATTAATTTCCTTGTGAAAAGACTTTTAGGTGCACGGGATGGAAAAGTCCCGACCCCAAACCAATATTACTGGATGTACGGTTTGAATGAATACATCAAGGAAGCTAGAGCGCAGGTTTTGAATGCAACTGGTTCTACGAAATGGAGGGATGTTACATTGGACTCGTTACTAGATGAGGACTCAACAACTATAAAAAATAATCTAGATTTTCGCTTCCACCTGAACTGGAAAGAGTAATTAAGTTTAACTTGTGAAGAAAAATATATCGGCAGGGATCAGAAGCTTCTTTGTATTTATCAATAAGTACACTTTTGCACCCATTTGGGGCAGTTATACAAATATTTTCTAGAATTGGCCCCCAAGTTATTTTTTCCACAAATTTTGAATTGCATTCTTTTGTGTTTGGTGTGGTGGTACATTCTACACATCTGTCTTGATAATTATTCTAATTTTGCGAATTAATTGTGATCGTCTCTCATCACCATAACCCGAGAATAGGAATCCTGACAAAGAAACCCCGGGCGATATCTCTAACATAAACTTCAAAACACTTTTATTTCAATGCAACAACACAAAGGACGAAATCAATCTGAATTCTGAATCGAGATGATGTATGTTGTTTGAGGCTTCAATTCCTTAGTTTCGATCGTGTTCGGATAAATAGTCCTGATACGATTTTTCATATAATATCGAGCTGCCCTTTGATTGAGAAACTTTCTTTTGATAATATTGGTGATGATGCTCTGCTCACTACTATTAGTCCTCTTCATAGGCTAAAGTCTCTGGTGCTCAAACATGTGAATTTCGACACCTTGTTTCTTGCTGACTTATCATCTAAACTTCCATCCCTTAAAGATTTAACCCTACACATAAGCAGAAATCGAGAAGAGATACTAATTTCGAGCCCTACGCTTGAACGTCTGGACTTTAACATGGGAAACGAAATTGGATCTAGTTATACGGTTCATGTGGTCAAGCTCAATGTCCCAAGTATTCGCAAGTTAACCTTTGTATGTTCAAACATCCCTGATGAATTGTCTGTTATATCAAATTCAATGGGATGGGATTCTTGCGTATCGGTAACGGATGACAAATATCTCAATGCTTCATGGTTCTACTGTCTGAGCAACTTTATAGACAAGTTCAAGTTTTCGAGGATATCTCTTTTGTCAGTTCAACTTCATAGATACTTCTGTGATTATGAGGCGGGAGACGTTCGAGGTTTGCGCACGCCTGAAATTGAGAATCTGACAATCCAAAGTTGTTACGCTCTCTTTGATGGGTTGTTCCAGATGTGTCACCCAAAGGTGATTAATATTCCATCCGTGTCTACTTATGGAACAAACATTATTATTTTCCTTGCAAAACGACTTTTAGCTGGACGGGATCCAAAAGTTCAGACCCCAAACCAATATTACTTGATGCACGGTTTGAATGAATACCTCAAGGAAGCAAGAGCGCAGGTTTTCGATAGGGTTGTTTCTACGTGGAGGGATATCACATTTGACTCATTACTAGATGAGGACTCAACAACTGTAATGACCAGTTATCAAGATTTTCGCTTCCACCTGAACTGGAAAGAGTAATTAAGTTTAACCAGTGGCAGAAATCAAAAGCTTCTTCGTATTTATCTTGAATGTTTTCGTTCAACATATTTTTTTCGTTTTTTTTTTGTTTAGAATATTTTAATTAACCACAAATTTTGAATCTCATTCTTCTGTGTTGCAGTGTGGTGTGGCACATTCTGCACAACATCTCCCTTGATAAATTTTCTTATTTGCAATGTAGTTGTGATTGTCTCTCATCACCGGAACCAGAGAAAAGGAATCCGGACAAAGCAAACCCGGCCGATATCTAACTTAAACTTCAAGACACTTTTATTCAAATAAATGCAACACAAATGGAAACACAAAACATTTAAAAACAAGTATGCATAAAACAAGTGCAGTGATATATGTGTAGCTTTTATTAGTATTTTTAATTATTTGTTAGTAGCTTTTTTAATCACAGCAGCATATGCCCTTGCAAACTCAACCAACTTGTCAGCATCAGGCAAGGCATCCTTCACAGCATCAACAGCAGAGACACGGCGGGCCCACTCGAACAAACACGGAGTATTTGATTCGTCGATCAAACTCAGGTTCCCCATTTTTTTCAACATTTCAAACCAGCCCAAGTAACTTCCCAACACAATATCTAGGTACCCAATTTCGTCGCCTCCAAAGTATTTGTTGCCTTTGCTGCGATATATAAACGCATTCTCGAGCACAACAAGCGACCGAGTAGCTGACTCCAGGGGTATTGCCGTCTTTTCAGCTTCTTCTCCATTAGCCACACTCAGAAAGATTGCCCTTATACATGGATACAGCTGCAGTATCCATTTGTTAGTTAATAAGAAGAAATGAATTGTTAGTTGTTTCAGGGAACAAACCTTATCATCTATGTACTCTGCCCAAAAACGGGCTATGGCCCGATCGTGAGGATCGGAAGGGAGAATAGACGGCCCGATTGCAGTCCAGACTTCGTCGATGTATTGAACAATGAGGAGAGACTCGCATACGGACTTGCCATCGTGGATTAGAACTGGAATTTTCTTGTGAACAGGGTTGGCCTCAAGAAGGCGTTGGTTTTTATTGATGAGATTGTTAAAGTGTGACTCGAAACGGACGGAAGGAAACGAAGTTACGTTTCAGAAGCCTGGCTCGCCTGAGCCCGAACTCTCTGAAATCCGGCTCGCCCGAGCCCGAACTCTCTGAAGCTCGGCTCGCTCGAGCCCAAACGGACTCGCCCGAGCCCGTCGGCGTTTTTTTTCCAGCTCGGTCAATTTTTGACGTTGGTTCCGTTTTTGGACTCCATGTGCGATTTTTGGGGTTTATTTGTTTAATTAGGAATTAGAATTATATTGAATATAATTCTATTCCTTATTAATTTAGGAGTCATGAATTAGGAAAAAGATTTATTCCTAATTCTAATTGTTTCCAATTTGATAAGTTTGCTACACCTATAAATTGGAGTTCTCCGGTAGACGAAAATAATAGAGTGCAATAGATCATAAAGTGGATTATTGTAAGCCTCAACGATGTAGTCGATTGGTTCTTTCTTCCCATGGTTTTTTTCCCGTGTTTTGGGTTTCCACGTAAATTCGTGTGTTCGTTCTTTCGTTTATCTTTTTCTTCGCATCTCATATATATTTCGAGAGCCGTGAGCGATTTAGTGTTTCAATATCGCAACAAGTGGTGTCACAGAGATCGTAAAGAGCACAACAAGTGGTATCAGAGCTAGATTACGATCCTGTGACCTGTTATTAAGAGCTTTCGTGGGGATCCTGGACGGGGAATCCATACAAGGCGGGCGTTGCGGATATTGGCGTTTCTAGATCCAGGTGGAGCTCGAGAATATTTTGGGAGATGGCGACGATGGTTGATATTCGGTGTTAGATCGGAACACGTGGTTCTCTTCATGGCGATTCAAGGTGGAGTTGGTTCTAACCAACATGGATCTTGATGATGCGTTGCTGGAGCATGGACGATGTCAAGCGCGATGGAGCCATAAGAGAAGGTATGGAAGAATAGAAAGGTGAGGTATAATTGCACTCTATCCCTCCGGTGATTTGTTTCATGCGATCGCGGCTTTGCGATCGAGGGAGACGATGAAGGAGGTTTTTAGTAATGAAAATCCGGGGGAATGTCTTGGTGCATGTCCAGGTTTGGGCAAAGGTGAAGAAATTCCAGGGGGTTGTCATTACTGCAAGAAAAGGAGAGTTGTGAAAATCTAGGTGAATTTCTTAATGGCCAAGGTGGAGCATGGAAGAAATTCTAGGGGGTTTGTCACTACTGCAAGGAAAAGAGCCACATGAAGGGGGACTGTCAGGCCCTGAAGAATCGGAGAAATGAATCGAAGGTGGCTAATTCCGGAGAAGGAGGTTTCAATGATGGGGAACTCCTGGTTGTCTCTGATTTGGGAAACGTGTGAGGGGTGGATCTTAGATTCTGGTTGTTCGCATCACATGTGTCGAAATATGGATTTGTTTGACAGGTTTGATGAGAGTGTCGGTGGAACGGTGGTCATGGGGCAGACACATCGTGTGAGATACGCGGCACGGGAACTGTGAGAATCAAGATGGTCGATGGGCATATTCGAACCCTCGGTACTGCAAAGTACGTTCCGGTCCTGAATGGTAATCTTATCTCTCTCAGACCTTAGATCCGAATGGGTACCAACTTCGGTAAAGGTGGAGTGTTGAAAGTAAGTCGGGGCGACTTATTTTGCGAGGCGAGAGAAAGATTTGGTGGATTGTATGAGCTATGCGGCAACACAATTACCAAGTGGACAACTGCCTCTGTCCAAGGAAGTCATTCGCTGGAAGGTGAGTCGGGATCACCTTGGTTTTAAAGCCATGCGCATGTGTGTTGGTGTCGGGGACACCGGGAATACTAACCCGAATAGTATTCAAAATTTGTATAATCGAGCCTAGGCGTACTATGGATAGCACTAGAGTATTGGCGAATGCAGGTGGTGCTGATAGTAGTGGGAAGGCGAGATTTGAGAATGGAGATTGCGTGAAGGTCATAGAGCTTGGTGGTACCCAAGGGATGATCGGTGCAACTTTGCATTCTTGTACTAAGTTTGGTGCGGTTCAAACTTAGGTTGCTCATGTTTTGAGTGAGTCCTGCGGGGCTGGGTGGAAGAAAGAAAAATTGGTCTACGATCGTTAGAGTTGGGCGACTTGGAGTCGCGGGGATTCTAGTCAAGGTGGAGATTTGTTAAAGTGTGACTCGAATCGGAATAAAAACGGACGGAAGGAAACGAAGTTACGTTTCAGAAGCCTGGCTCGCCTGAGCCCGAACTCTCTGAAATCCGGCTCGCCCGAGCCCGAACTCTCTGAAGCTCGGCTCGCTCGAGTCCAAACGGGCTCGCCCTAGCCCGTCGGCGTTTTTTTTCCAGCTCGGTCAATTTTTGACGTTGGTTCCGTTTTTGGACTCCATGTGCGATTTTTGGGGTTTATTTGTTTAATTAGGAATTAGAATTATATTGAATATAATTCTATTCCTTATTAATTTAGGAGTCATGAATTAGGAAAAAAATTTATTCCTAATTCTAATTGTTTCCAATTTGATAGGTTTGCTACACCTATAAATTGGAGTTCTCCGGTAGACGAAAATAATAGAGTGCAATAGATCATAGAGTGGATTATTGTAAGCCTCAACGATGTAGTCGATTGGTTTTTTCTTCCCGTGGTTTTTTTCCCGTGTTTTGGGTTTCCACGTAAATTCGTGTGTTCGTTCTTTCGTTTATCTTTTTCTTCGCATCTCATATATATTTCGAGAGCCGTGAGCGAATTAGTGTTTCAATATCGCAACAAGTGGTGTCACAGAGATCGTAAAGAGCACAACAGAGATCTTCTTCGACGAATTCATAGTCAATGGACTTTAGATTGAGTGCTGTTGTAAGATCGGACGATGTATAGTATGATAATATCAAGAATACCGAAGAAAAGAAATCAACGAAAAATAGAGAAGACAAGAATTTACGTGGAAACCCAACTGGGAAAAACCACGGGAGAACGACGAACAATTCACTATAATATTGTTTCACGATTACAAGGATGATATACGCTCTAAACCCTCAAATCTCACGCAATAGCTATAGAATTATAATGTGTTGTTTATGCCCATGGAGAAGCTCTCTTTATATAGGGGAGATACCTAATTAATGTATGGAAACATTAATTCTCGCCCATAGCATGCCTTGTAGGAGAAGGAAACCAAAACGGACCAAAAATAGGACTTTCCAAAATCCTCCCGTGCCTGGTACCTTTGGCGACCGCCATTTTCAAAACGGCGGTCGAAGGACAGATTCGGCGGTCGCCGAATCCATTTTGGCGGTCGCCGAAACCCCCCAAAACCTGTCAGCTACGACTTCGTCATACTCGACCTTTTCGGCGGTCGCGGGTCAAGAAACGGCGGTCGCCGTTCTCCTTCGGCGGGCGCCGATTCCAAAACGGCGGGCCCCGTTTTCCTTCTCGCTCGGTTTCGTGGCAAACTCAACAAATCTCCACCTTGGCACTAAATCGCGAACTTCCTTCGCCGTCCGTAAGGGCTTAATCTCTCGATCGAAGTCCAACCAAGGTAGAGCAAAGCTCAAACTTGGTTGCGGGTAAACTCTTCGTCAACATGTCCGCCGGATTGTCGTGAGTACTAATCTTACTCACCTTAATATCGCCTCGAGCGATCACCTCACGGACAAAGTGATAACGAATATCAATGTGCTTCGTTCTCTCATGGAACACTTGATCTTTTGTGAGACAAATAGCACTTTGACTATCACAAAAGATGGACGTCGTCTTAGAACCCTTCAAGAGCTCTCTAAACCAACCTCTCAACCATAACGCCTCCTTGCAATCCTCGGTGACCGCCATATACTCCGCCTCGGTAGTAGATAAGGCCACCGTACTTTGCAGAATAGCTTTCCAGCTTATGGCACACCCACCAATGGTAAAAACATACCCGGTAAGAGATCTTCTTCTATCTAGATCACCGCCATAGTCGGAGTCCACGAACCCTCGAACATCTTCTTGATTCCTCCCGAACACTAGCTTCTTGTTAGACGTACCTCTCAAATAGCGCAACACCCACTGCACCGCCTTCCAATGCTCTCTTCCGGGATTCGCCATATACCGACTCACGGCACTTACGGCGTGGGCCAAATCCGGACGAGTACACACCATTGCGTACATCAAAGACCCAACGGCATTGGAATAAGGGACTCGAGCCATATCCTCGATGTCCTTCTCCGTAGTCGGAGAGTAAGCAGAGGTAAGTCTAAATTGTGTTCCAAGGGGAGTACTTACCGGGTTCGCATTCTCAAGGTTGAACCGACGTAGCACCTTCTCTATATACCCCTTTTGGCCAAGATACAACTTGCCTTCTCTTCGATCTCTCGTGATTTCCATTCCTAGGATCTTCTTTGCCGCACCAAGATCCTTCATCTCGAACTCCTTACTAAGTTGTGCCTTGACTCTCTCCACCTCCGACTTATCCTTAGCCGCTATCAACATATCGTCGACGTAGAGGAGGAGATAAACTAAAGACCCATCACGGCCTTTCCGGAAATACACACAACTATCATAGGAGCTCCTTCGAAAACCATTCTTAATCATTAACGTATCGAAACGTTTGTACCACTGTCTAGGAGACTGTTTCAAACCATATAAGGACTTCTTGAGAAAACACACCTTTTTCTCTTGGTTTGAACCCTCGAACCCCTCGGGTTGGACCATGTAAATATCTTCATCGAGCTCCCCATGTAGAAAGGCCGTCTTCACATCCATTTGCTCAAGCTCCAAATCATGCATTGCCACAATGCCTAGAATTGCTCGAATCGAGCTATGCTTGACCACCGGTGAAAACACATCATTGAAATCTACTCCGGGAATTTGGCTAAAACCTTTAGCCACCAATCTCGCCTTATATCTCTCGTCCTCGACCCCAGGGATGCCCTCTTTCTTTTTGAAGATCCATTTGCACTTGATGGCCTTCTTGCCTTTAGGGAGATCAACCAACTCCCAAGTGCCATTCTTATGAAGAGACTCCACCTCTTCTTGCATAGCCAAGACCCACTTACTTGAGTCATCACACGCAACCGCCTCGGCATACGAGGAAGGATCCTCATACGAATCAACTTCATCGGCTACGTTTAGAGCATAGTGTCACGCCCCGTCATTTGGGCTGCATTGTGGGTCATGTGATGGAGGTTAATAATCTTCTTGGAGAGCATTTGGGCCCACATTTATTGGCTACATCATTATCCAGTCCATTGGGCCGCACTAGTCCACAAGATAGGCGACCCAAGTCCAACAAGAGTAAGCCCATCTTCCAGGGTTTACAAGAAGAGTATGGAATATTCTAGATATTGGGCTTGGCTCATTACTAGGAATATTCTGGAACATGGGCTTGACCCATTATTGTACATAGAGTAGTATATAAAGGGGTCTTCCCCTCATTTGTAAATCACTCAGAAAACTTAAGCCTTTTACTAAGCAATATAAGGTTTTCTTCCATTGTCCTTGTCTTTCGTTGTTCTAAAGCTTTTCCATTGCCTTAGCATCGTCGGGATTCGAGGTTGAAGGCTGAACTCGATCAACACACGGGGTGGTTGACTAGTCGAGTGCCGCACGAGACTCTTCAAGGGGAAAAGTCCGTGACAAGTGGTATCAGAGCCAAGTTTAAGACGTTGCTACAATGGTGAAGACAAGTGGAAGCGAGGTTATTCCACCGGAAGATGGCGAACGCGGTCGGGAGCCAGTTGCCAATCCTGCAACGAAGAAGAAACGCGACAGTAGCAAGGGGCCGAATATGGACCTTGTTGTGGCGGAATTCTCCGAGCGGTTCGAGCGGGTCGAACTCTCATTCAAGACTTTGGAAGAACATGTACTCGGCGAGGTCGAGGATGTCAAGGAGGACGTCAAAGGCTGCTGGGAGAGTCAAGGAAAAATCAATGATCGCCTAGACATGATCGAGGAGATCCTAGGCACGATGCGCGAGGATATCGCCATCTGCAAGAAGGTCGTTGCTAGCGGGGAGACTAACACGCCTTCAGCCAAGCCGAGGGTTGATTGTCCGAGGCCAATGGAGTTCAAGGGCGTGCGGGATGCCAAAGAACTCGATAACTTTCTATGGCGAATGAAGCGATACTTCGATGGGATGCACATCACGGGTGAAGAAACTAAGGTACGCACTGCTTCTGATTACCTTACTGATAATGCTATGTTGTGGTGGCGAAGGAAGTGTGTTGAGATCGAGCGGGGCACCTACCGACTCGATTCCTACGAGGAGTTTGTGAGGGATCTCAAGAGACAGTTCTATCCCGAGAACGTGGTGTTTGAGGCGCAAAAGAAGTTCAGGGAGTTGAGGCAGACGGGGGCTATTCGGGACTATGTTCGGGACTTCACCAATCTGACACTCCAACTTCCCAATCTAACCGAGTCTAGCATGCTTTTCCACTTCGTGGACGGGTTGCAACGTTGGGCTCAATTGGAGTTAAGGCGTCAAGGGGTCAAGACTGTTGACGAGGCTATTGCCGCGGCTGAGGCACTCACCGATTTCCAAACTCAACCTTCAGGAGATGCTGCCAAAAGGAAGCAACAAGCAACCAATAAGAGTGGGGGAGAGAAGCAGGGGAACCGTGACAAAGGCAAGACACCAGTGCGGGATAACAACAAAAGCTCGGGGCGTTCTTCGTACGAGAACAAGAAGAGTACCAGCGCGCCGCAAGGTGGTTGTCATTTGTGCAAAGGTCCTCATTGGATGAAGGACTGTCCGAAGATTGGGAAGCTCGCAGCCATACTCGCCCAGGAGAAGGACGAGACCGAAGAAGAGCAGAACGTGGGGTCGTTGCAGCTCTTCAATGCTCTTAAGGCGAACCCCATTCCGGCTCCACCGAGTAAGGGGCTCTTATATGTGGAGGCGATTGTGAATGGTGTTACAACACGAGCAATGGTCGACACCGGGGCGACACACAACTTCATCACTGAAGATGAAGGCAGGAGACTGGGGCTCTCCTGGACTCGAGGAGGGGGTATGATTAAAACGGTGAATAGCAAGGCGCAACAGCTGAGTGGCGTGGCCCGAGGCGTAGCTTTGCGATTGGGTACTTGGACGGGCCAAGTAAACTTTTCGGTAGCACCTATGGACGACTTCAAGGTTGTCCTTGACATGGATTTCTTACGTCAGGTAACAGCTATTCCTATGCCAACTTTCAATACTGTTTGCATCTTGGAGAAGGGGTCTCCGTGCATGGTTCCAGGCGTTGAAGGGGCTGATGTTGGGGCCAAGGGAAAGAAACTCTCAGCCATGCAAGTAGCCAAGGGGGCGAAGAAAGGCGAGCCGACTTACCTTGCAGTATTGAAGGAGAATGGAGAGACTGGATCGACACAAGAAATCCCGGAATGCATCCGAGTTGTCCTTGAGGAGAATAAGGACATCATGCCACCCGAGTTACCGAAGGAGCTTCCACCGAGGAGGGAGGTGGATCACCAAATTGAATTAGAACCGGGAGCCAGACCACCATCGATGGCACCATATAGGATGTCTCCGCCAGAGCTCGAGGAGCTTAAGAAGCAATTGGGAGAATTGTTGGACACGGGGAGAATCCGGCCATCTAAGGCACCGTATGGCGCACCTGTTCTATTTCAGAAGAAGCATGATGGTTCTTTGAGGATGTGCGTTGACTATCGGGCTCTTAACAAGGTAACAATCAAAAACCGTTATCCTATTCCTTTGATTGCTGACCTTTTTGATCGACTTGGTGGGGCGAGAGTCTATACGAAGATGGATCTTCAAAAAGGCTATTACCAAGTTCGAGTTGCTGAAGGGGACGAGCCGAAGACAACGTGCATCACCCGTTATGGATCCTTTGAGTGGTTGGTCATGCCCTTTGGATTGACCAACGCACCGGCGACATTTTGTACCCTGATGAACAGGATCTTCCAGCCTTACTTGGATAAGTTCGTGGTTGTGTACTTGGATGACATTGTTATCTATAGTAGTTCCATGGAGGAACACGTGGAGCACTTGCGTATCATATTCGGAGTTCTCCGAGAGCACGAGTTGTTCGTGAAGGAGTCCAAGTGCGAGTTCGCTCGGGAGGAGGTGAACTTTTTGGGGCATGTGATTGGGCATGGAAGAATCAAGATGGATGGGGCCAAGATAGAAGCGATCCAAAACTGGGAGCCTCCAACCAAGGTAACCGAATTACGTTCCTTCCTTGGTTTGGTTAACTACTATCGGCGTTTTGTAGAAGGATATTCAGCGATTGCCGCACCATTGACGGACCTGCTGAAGAAGGGCCATGCATGGGAATGGTCCGAGAGGTGTAATGAGGCCTTTGAGGGGCTAAAGGCCACAATTACCCGAGAGCCTGTTCTTGCACTACCAGATTTTACGCAGCCATTCGAGTTGCATACCGATGCTTCCGACTTTGCCATTGGAGGAGTTTTGATGCAAGGGCGTCATCCCATTGCATTCGAAAGTCGCAAGCTTAATGAGACGGAGAGGCGTTACACGGTGCAAGAAAAAGAAATGACCGCGGTGGTTCATTGTCTTCGAGTTTGGAGACACTATCTTTTGGGGGCGCATTTCAGAATTCAGACCGACAATGTCGCGACGAGTTACTTTCAGACCCAGAAGAAACTATCTCCAAAGCAGGCACGATGGCAGGACTTTCTAGCAGAGTTCGATTATACCTTAGAGTATAAGCCGGGACGCACGAACGTGGTGGCGGACGCACTGAGTCGCAAGGCGGAGTTGGCAGCTATTAGCCAAGCGAAGGGGACTTTGATGGAGCGCATCAAAGAAGGGCTTGGAGATGATCCTGTAGCAAAGACGTTGATGGAGCTTGTCGCAGAGGGCAAGACAAGGCGATTTTGGATGGAGAGCGGGCTGCTCTACACAAAGAGGCACCGACTATATGTGCCTAAGGGGGATGATTTGAGGCGTGACTTCATTCGAGAGTGCCACGATACCAGGTGGGCGGGCCATCCGGGAAAGAGGCGGACTCTAGCACTTCTTGAGAGATCATGTTTCTGGCCTGGGATGCGTGGCGATGTTGAGTCCTATTCAAGACTTGTCTTGTGTGCCAACAAGACAAGGGACTCAATGTACTTCCGGCTGGACTTTTGGAGCCATTACCTATACCATCGAGACCGTGGGAGTCGATCTCAATGGATTTCATCAGTGCATTACCGAAGTTTGAGGGGTTTGGGTCGATTTTGGTCGTGGTGGACCGATTCTCGAAGTACGGGACTTTCATTCCTTGTACTAAGGACTAGACCTGGCAAAATGGACCCGACCCGATGGGCCGACCCGATCGGCCCGACCATTGGGCTGGGCTGGGCCATGGAATATGGTGGCCCGAAAAAAAACGGGCCTACTTTGGCCCGACCCATCGACCCATTGGGCTTAATGGGCTTGACTCGGGTTTGGCCCGATTTCATGGGCCGGCCCGATTTTTTTAATAAATATTTTTATAAATTATTATTTGAACTTATTTTTTTATATTTATTCAATATTTAAATAAAATGATTAAACAATTATATTTAAAACTTCTATTTTAATTATTATTGTTATTTTTTTTATTGAAATATAAATTTGTGTGAGTATTTTTAATATTTTTTTTATTTTGTTGATTATATACAATTTTCATGCTACTATTTTAATACATTTATTATAAATAAATAATTAGACTAATAAATTTAAATTATAAAGATGATTTAATTGTATATAAAATAAATAATTATTTTTTTTGTTAATCTAAATATAATTTTATTGTATAAATATTATTTTATATTTTTTTTAATAAATTTTATATTATTTTTATTTTAAAATTAATGGCCCGAAATGGCCGATGCCCAGTGGCCCGTCTAGGGCCGGGCTGGGCCACAGAAATTCCGGCCCATTGAAAATCGGGCCGGCCCAGCCCGACCCGAAAAGTTTTGTAGGCCCATGGGCTTGGGCCGGGCTGGCCCGACCCGACCCATTTGACAGCCCTACTAAGGACTGCACGGCAGAGGAGGCAGCACGAGCGTTTTTCAAAGGCGTTGTGAAGTATTGGGGACTTCCGAGGAGCATCGTGAGTGATAGGGACCCACGATTCACGGGACGATTGTGGACGGAGCTTTTCAAGTTGCTGGGGACGCAATTGAACTTCTCCACTAGTTTTCACCCGCAGACCGATGGACAGACGGAGCGAGTGAACGCCTTATTGGAGTGCTACCTTCGGCACTTTGTTAGTGCCAACCAGCGAGATTGGGCTAAGCTTCTTGACATTGCCCAATTCTCGTATAACTTGCAGCGGAGCGAGTCAACGGGTCGGAGTGCTTTTGAGCTGGCGACAGGGCAACAACCAGCTACCCCACATACCTTAGCCACTTCGGAACCCGCGAGGAGTCCAGGGGCCACTAACATGGCCAAAGCTTGGAGGGAGCATGCGGATCTTGCCCACGCTTGTCTTGAGAAGGCGCAAAGGCGGATGAAAAAGTGGGCCGATTCACGGAGGAGACCGCAGGAGTTTGCCGTGGGCGACCGAGTCCTTATAAAACTGTTACCCCAACAGTTCAAGGTCTTTCGGAGTTTACACAAGGGTCTATTGAGGCGTTTCGAGGGGCCCTTTCCTATTGAGGGTAAAGTTGGCAAAGTATCGTACCGAGTCACTTTGCCGCCGACACTGAAAATTCACCCGGTCATCCATGTGAGTATGTTGAGGCCATATCACGAGGACATGGAAGACCCTGTTCGAGGAGAGTCTAGCCGAGCACCACCAATAGTGACCAAGTCTTATGATCGAGAGATTGGCGAGGTGCTCGACTCGAAGATTGAGAGACGTCGGGGCGTACCAAGAAGGAAGCAATTCCTTATCCGGTGGAAGGACTTGCCCGTTTCTGAGGCATCGTGGGAGTATGAAGATGACTTGTGGCAATTCCGAGACCAGCTCCGAAATTGGGAGGCGACGGGGTCGTCGCCGAAACAGGTGGGGGAGGATGTCACGCCCCGTCATTTGGGCTGCATTGTGGGTCACGTGATGGAGGTTAATAATCTTCTTGGAGAGCATTTGGGCCCACATTTATTGGCTACATCATTATCCAGTCCATTGGGCCGCACTAGTCCACAAGATAGGCGACCCAAGTCCAACAAGAGTAAGCCCATCTTCCAGGGTTTACAAGAAGAGTATGGAATATTCTAGATATTGGGCTTGGCTCATTACTAGGAATATTCTGGAACATGGGCTTGGCCCATTATTGTACATAGAGTAGTATATAAAGGGGTCTTCCCCTCATTTGTAAATCACTCAGAAAACTTAAGCCTTTTACTAAGCAATATAAGCTTTTCTTCCATTGTCCTTGTCTTTCGTTGTTCTAAAGCTTTTCCATTGCCTTAGCATCGTCGGGATTCGAGGTTGAAGGCTGAACTCGATCAACACACGGGGTGGTTGACTAGTCGAGTGCCGCACGAGACTCTTCAAGGGGAAAAGTCCGTGACAATAGGCCACTAACTCATAATCGGCTAACCTTTTAGGTGGTCGACTCTCACGCCTTGACCTATCTCGTGCTATGCATTGCGGCTCTTTTGGATCTTCCGGAGTAGTCGAACTACTCGCCATATCGGTCGGGGAACTTGACCCATCATCTTCCTCTTGCACCCTGTCCGGCTCCACCTCAATAGGAGTACTTGGAATCTCGAGATTCCCTTTAGACGACCGATCACCAATCATAGAAGCCTCATCGAAGACTACATCACGGCTTAGAATGATCTTCTTCGTCTCTGGACACCAAAGCTTGTATCCTTTAACTCCTTCCTTAAAGCCAACGAATATGCACTTCTTAGCTCGTGCATTTAATTTACCTTCGTTGACGTGCATGTAGGCCGGACACCCAAACACCCTCAAGTCCTCATAATTCGCAGGAGACCCTTTCCACAACTCTTGTGGAGTCTTCTTGTTAATCGCCATGGACGGGGAACGGTTGATAAGGTAACATGCTAAAGAAGCCGCTTCAGCCCAAAAACCTTTACTCAACCCCGAAGTTGCTAACAAGCAACGTACCTTGTCCATAATCGTGCGATTCATTCTCTCGGCTACTCCGTTTTGTTGAGGGGTGTATCTCACAGTGTGGTGCCTCACAATCCCTGAACTCTTACAAAACTGATTGAACTCGTCGGACACAAATTCTAGGCCATTGTCCGTACGTAGGTTCTTCACGACTTTCCCGGTTTGTTTCTCTATCATCACCTTCCAATCTCTGAAGGTAGAAAACACGTCGCTCTTGTTCTTTAGGAAGAACGACCAAACCTTTCGGGAATAGTCATCGATGATGGTAAGCATGTAGTAAGAACCTCCAGTGGAGGGGACCGGGGATGGTCCCCATAGATCGGAATGAACATACCCGAGTATCTCTTTTGTCGTGTGAGCGCTGGTGGTGAACTTCACCCTCGTTTGCTTCCCATAGACGCACTGCTCACAGAACTCCAACTTCGACAAGCCCTTATCCCCAAGAAGCCCTTGCCTACTCAACTCGGCCATTCCGGAATCACTCATATGCCCTAGACGCATATGCCAAAGTCTCGTTGTATCAACATCCGGGACCTTGGAATCACCCACGGCTACTTCACCTTTCACCGTAGTGCCTTCAAGAACATAAAGCCTATTTGACTTACGTTCACCTCTCATAACCACCAACGAACCGCTGGCAACCTTCACGACTCCACCTTCTCCGGTGAACGAGTAACCCTTAAGCTCCAAAGTACTAAGCGAAATTAAATTCCGCTTTAAGCCGGGAACGTATCTAACCTCGCTTAGGGTGCGGATCGCGCCGTCAAACATCTTGATCCGGATGCTTCCTATCCCTTCGATCTTGCATGACGCGTTATTTCCCATAGTCACCGCACCTTGCTCCACATTTTCAAAAGTATCGAACCACCCACGATTCGGACACATGTGGAACGTACATCCCGAGTCTAGAATCCATTTCTCGCTTGATTTGGAGACCTCACCCAAAGCCATGAGAAGATCACAATAATTCTCGGCTACACCAACTTCACCGGAACTCTTACCGGAATTATTGTTGTTGTTGTTGCCGCCTTCTCTCTCTTTCCTATTCTTCAAGGAATAACAATCGACTTTGATGTGACCCTTCTTCTTGCAATAGTTGCAAACCTTGTTACTATGTCGTGACTTCGATCGAGACCTATCTTGCCCCGTCGATCTCTGGTTGGTCCGTCCACGGACATTCAATCCTTCGCTTGGCGTCTCTCCCGAATTAGGACTCTCCATCATCAAAATATTCTCTCTAGATGAGAGGGCCGAGGTTACGTCTTTAAACGTGAGGCTATCTCGAGAATATATGAGAGTATCACGGAAACTCGCCATAGAAGGGGGTAGCGAAATTAGGAGCCAAAACGCGAGGTCGTCATCTTCGAGCTTCACGCCAATGTTGCCGAGGTCGGCGACTTTCTCCTTGAATTTCGCTACGTGCGCGGGGATAGAGGAACCCTCCGCCATCCTGAGCAAATATAAGCTTCTCTTCAAATTGTGCTTACTTGACACCGTCTTGGTGATGCACATCTCTTCAAGCATCTCCCACAATTCTTTTGTTGTCTTCGCTTTCATGATGTCCTCCGCCAAAGCGTTCGAGACATGGAGCCCTATGGTCGCCATAGCCATCTGATCGAGCTCTTCCCACTCTTCATGCTTCATGTCCGTCGGCTTGTTGTCAATACCTTTGAGGGCGCCCTCTTGCTTCAGGGATCGAAGAACTAACCTCATCTTGTATTGCCACGTCGGGAACCTTGTGTTGAGATCCAGCAACGGTATGTCATACCTCACGCTCGTCATCCTTAGCTCTGATACCACTTGTTGTCGGATCGGACGATGTATAGTATGATAATATCAAGAATACCGAAGAAAAGAAATCAACGAAATTAGAGAAGACACAAGAATTTACGTGAAACCCAACTGGGAAAAACCACGAGAGGAACGACGAACAATTCACTATAATATTGCTTCACGATTACAAGGATGATATACGCTCTAAACCCTCAAATCTCACGCAATAGCTATAGAATTATAATGTGTTGTTTATGCCCATGGAGAAGCTCTCTTTATATAGGGGAGAGACCTAATTAATGTATGGAAACATTAATTCTCGCCCATAGCATGCCTTGTAGGAGAAGGAAACCAAAACGGACCAAAAATAGGACTTTCCAAAATCCTCCCGTGCCTGGTACCTTTGGCGACCGCCATTTTCAAAACGGCGGTCGCAGGACAGATTCGGCGGTCGCCGAATCCCTTTCGGCGGTCGCCGAAACCCCCCAAAACCTGTCAGCTACGACTTCGTCATACTCGACCTTTTCGGCGGTCGCGGGTCCAGAAACGGCGGTCGCCGTTCTCCTTCGGCGGGCGCCGTTTTCCTTCTCGCTCGGTTTCGTGGCAAACTCAACAAATCTCCACCTTGGCACTAAACCGCGAACTTCCTTCGCCGTCCGTCTTCCTCCAAAAGCCCCTAGGGGCTTAATCTCTCGATCGATGTCCAACCAAGGTAGAGCAAAGCTCAAACTTGGTTGCGGGTAAACTCTTCATCAACATGTCCGCCGGATTGTCGTGAGTACTAATCTTACTCACCTTAATATCGCCTCGAGCGATCACCTCACGGACAAAGTGATAACGAATATCAATGTGCTTCGTTCTCTCATGGAACACTTGATCTTTTGTGAGACAAATAGCACTTTGACTATCACAAAAGATGGACGTCGTCTTAGAACCCTTCAAGAGCTCTCTAAACCAACCTCTAAACCATAACGTCTCCTTGCAAGCCTCGGTGACCGCCATATACTCCGCCTCGGTAGTAGATAAGGCCACCGTACTTTGCAGAATAGCTTTCCAACTTATGGCACACCCACCAATGGTAAAAACATACCCAGTAAGAGATCTTCTTCTATCTAGATCACCGCCATAGTCGGAGTCCACGAACCCTCGAACATCTTCTTGATTCCTCCCGAACACTAGCTTCTTGTTAGACGTACCTCTCAAATAGCGCAACACCCACTGCACCGCCTTCCAATGCTCTCTTCCGGGATTCGCCATATACCGACTCACGGCACTTACGGCGTGGGCCAAATCCGGACGAGTACACACCATTGCGTACATCAAAGACCCAACGGCATTGGAATAAGGGACTCGAGCCATATCCTCGATGTCCTTCTCCGTAGTCGGAGAGTAAGCAGAGGTAAGTCTAAATTGTGTTCCAAGGGGAGTACTTACCGGGTTCGCATTCTCAAGGTTGAACTGACGTAGCACCTTCTCTATATACCCCTTTTGGCCAAGATACAACTTGCCTTCTCTTCGATCTCTCGTGATTTCCATTCCTAGGATCTTCTTTGCCGCACCAAGATCCTTCATCTCGAACTCCTTACTAAGTTGTGCCTTGACTCTCTCCACCTCCGACTTATCCTTAGCCGCTATCAACATATCGTCGACGTAGAGGAGGAGATAAACTAAAGACCCATCACGGCCTTTCCGGAAATACACACAACTATCATAGGAGCTCCTTCGGAAACCATTCTTAATCATAAACGTATCGAAACGTTTGTACCACTGTCTAGGAGACTGTTTCAAACCATATAAGGACTTCTTGAGAAAACACACCTTGTTCTCTTGGTTTGAACCCTCGAACCCTTCGGGTTGGACCATGTAGATATCTTCATCGAGCTCCCCATGTAGAAAGGCCGTCTTCACATCCATTTGCTCAAGCTCCAAATCATGCATTGCCACAATGCCTAGAATTGCTCGAATCGAGCTATGCTTGACCACCGGTGAAAACACATCATTGAAATCTACTCCGGGAATTTGGCTAAAACATTTAGCCACCAATCTCGCCTTATATCTCTCGTCCTCGACCCCAGGGATGCCCTCCTTCTTTTTGAAGATCCATTTGCACTTGATGGCCTTCTTGCCTTTAGGGAGATCAACCAACTCCCAAGTGCCATTCTTATGAAGAGACTCCATCTCTTCTTGCATAGCCAAGACCCACTTACTTGAGTCATCACACGCAACCGCCTTGGCATACGAGGAAGGATCCTCATACGAATCAACTTCATCGGCTACGTTTAGAGCATAGGCCACTAACTCATAATCGGCTAACCTTTTAGGTGGTCGACTCTCACGCCTTGACCTATCTCGTGCTATGCATTGCGGCTCTTTTGGATCTTCCAGAGTAGTCGAACTACTCGCCATATCGGTCGGGGAACTTGACCCATCATCTTCCTCTTGCACCCTGTCCGACTCCACCTCAATAGGAGTACTTGGAATCTCGAAATTCCCTTTAGACGACCGATCACCAATCATAGAAGCCTCATCGAAGACTACATCACGGCTTAGAATGATCTTCTTCGTCTCTGGACACCAAAGCTTGTATCCTTTAACTCCTTCCTTAAAGCCAACGAATATGCACTTCTTAGCTCGTGCATTCAGTTTACCTTCGTTGACGTGCATGTAGGCCGGACACCCAAACACCCTCAAGTCCTCATAATTCGCCGGAGACCCTTTCCACAACTCTAGTGGAGTCTTCTTGTTAATCGCCATGGACGGGGAACGGTTGATAAGGTAACATGCTAAAGAAGCCGCTTCAGCCCAAAAACCTTTACTCAACCCCGAAGTTGCTAACAAGCAACGTACCTTGTCCATAATCGTGCGATTCATTCTCTCGGCTACTCCGTTTTGCTGAGGGGTGTATCTCACAGTGTGGTGCCTCACAATCCCCGAACTCTTACAAAACTGGTTGAACTCGTCGGACACAAATTCTAGGCCATTGTCCGTACGTAGGTTCTTCACGACTTTCCCGGTTTGTTTCTCTATCATCACCTTCCAATCTCTGAAGGTAGAAAACACGTCGCTCTTGTTCTTTAGGAAGAACGACCAAACCTTTCGGGAATAGTCATCGATGATGGTAAGCATGTAGTAAGAACCTCCAGTGGAGGGGACCGGGGATGGTCCCCATAGATCGTAATGAACATACCCGAGTATCTCTTTTGTCGTGTGAGCGCTGGTGGTGAACTTCACCCTCGTTTGCTTCCCATAGACGCACTGCTCACAGAACTCCAACTTCGACAAGCCCTTATCCCCAAGAAGCCCTTGCCTACTCAACTCGGCCATTCTGGAATCACTCATATGCCCTAGACGCATATGCCAAAGTCTCATTGTATCAACATCCAGGACCTTGGAATCACCCACGGCTACTTCACCTTTCACCGTAGTGCCTTCAAGAACATAAAGCCTATTTGACTTACGTTCACCTCTCATAACCACCAACGAACCGCTGGCAACCTTCACGACTCCACCTTCTCCGGTGAACGAGTAACCCTTAAGCTCCAAAGTACTAAGCGAAATTAAATTCCGCTTTAAGCCGGGAACGTATCTAACCTCGCTTAGGGTGCGGATCGCGCCGTCAAACATCTTGATCCGGATGCTTCTGTTACACCATAAAAATCCACCACCGACACGTGTCCAGACGACCGGAGCCACGTCATCAATGAGGTGGTCAAACAGCGGACAAAAGTCAGAATTGAAGCCACATATGAAGAAGGTACCAGGCGAGTTCAACAGTAGTCCCAGGAAGATAGCCCCGTGCCAGACTAGGGGATTAGCCAGATAAGGCTCCAGGCAAGAGGCGGTGCACCTCTGGTGACATGCAGCAAGTGGAAGACAAGATTAGTGGGTATTTAATGCAATGGCTTAAAAGTCTTCATTAGTGGGATTAGATGTGATAGGAGGCTAATAGGTGGCATTAGGAGAGCTTGCATGCTCATGCAAACTACTTGTATAAAAGAGAGAGGGAAGGGAGGAGAAAAGGACTTCACCTTTTTTAATTTCCAAATACTATAAGTAAGGAAATAAAAGATCAAGAACACTATGATGTTCATCCCTATTTCCAGATTTCCGGCAACATACATTTTCCGATCTATAACTTGTCCTAACAAATAAATATCTGCTTGGAGCCCTATTCTATAACCCCCCATTCCAGTAATATATGAATTGAGTGAAAAAGGGTCCAAACAGTGGCGCTAGAAGGAGATAAGGTTTTACGCATCGGAAAAAGAGGTTCAACCGGCGACAAATATGGCAGACGAGAGAGAAGGCGCGACGGCATCCGACGACTCTGGTGTTTCCGGCAGGTGGCGCGACGTCATGGGCAAGGCGGTCATCGAGGATCCCAACGCTCCGGCGGCTGAGGCAGACCCAGAACCCGTCGACCGAGACGCACCACCGCCGCCAATCCAGATTGTTGATGAGGAAAGCCCCGCCGACGACCATGCAGAACCCGATCTGCATTCTGATTCTCAGGTTAGAGTTCCTATTCGCCGTCATCGTTCTCGCCGCCATGCTCGTCGTTTGCACCCGTATGATTTGGGTGGGCCGTCGACGCCCGTAGTGGCTCCGCCCCCAATCAAATTCGGAAATCTGGATACTCCAGAAAAAATTGATGAAGTCGTGCATGCTCTTATGCACAGAAAATACGTTTTGACAACTCCATTGAAACATGCAACCGGTGCTTTTATGACACCTGGACATGCCACAACTGTGGCTCCAGAGAAGGTCAAACGCCTCCACAGGAGAGAGCGAAAAAAGCATCCGGTAATAGATCTAAACCGAAATGCTGAATCTGTGGCCACTTCGACGGATCGTCGAAGGAGAGGCAGCCAGAGTGACATGCATCGGTATCGGGAGGGTTCTCCTGTGCCAGTGATCCAAGGGGTCAGGGCGGAGGACCCGGAGATCGTAGATCTGAAGCAGAAATATGCTGAGTTGGAGAGACGAATGAATGAGGGACAGGGTGTGCATGTACCTTCAGGTTACAAAAATGAACCCCTGGCCCCAGAAGTTGAACATGCATCCATGCAAACTGAAATCCTCCCCATGCCATCTTTAGTCTATGACGGTAAAACTGACCCAGAGACTCATTTGAGTAGGTTCAGGTCTTACATGTCCGGCCGCGGCGCAACTGATGCGACCTGCTGTAGACTTTTTCCCCTTACGTTGGGTGATGTTCCTCACAAATGGTACGCGGGCCTCCCTGCCCACTCGATTAAATGTTTCGATGATTTGGTGCAAAGGTTCGTGACGCATTTTGCCTCTAAGGCTGTGAAACTGGAACAGAGCCAACGTCTACTCGGGATAAAACAGGATGATGAGGAGTCGGATGAAAAGTATGTGGAGCGAGTTGAGGAAATTCTCCTGGCTGGCGGAGAGGATATAAATGAGAATTTAAAACTCCATACCGCCATGACCGGTTTGAGAAGAAACTCAAAGTTGTTCAAATCTATGATGAAAAATTATCCAAAATCCTATGAGGAATTTCGTGTGAAAGCTGCCGCTGAGGTGGCATATCAAAGGTTGACCAGGACCCCACGGGGCCTGGGCGAAACCAAAAAGAAGGCCCCATTCTCCTCAGAGAAAAGTCCAAACTATATTGGAAAGAAATCCGGTGTGAAAACCGGTACTGATCCCAGAATGGATGAAATAAGGGAACTGGAAGCCAATATTCGGCGTGAAACTGGTAAGGCCCCAGAGGCCATTTTGCAGGTGTTCCTGACTCAGAGGGTAGATGTGTTAACCAGGCCCCCGCCTATTAACACTCCCCAAGAGAAGTTGAACCCAAACCTATGGTGTGATTTCCATGAGAAACACGGCCATTCAACAAACCAGTGTCGTCAGTTACTGAGGCAACTGTGGAGGCTGTTCAATGAGGGAAAACTGTGGAAGTACCTCCCCCGTCCCGGGGCTGTAGGGAATGAGCCACGGGGTCAGAATCCCCAGGGCCCTCCACCAGCTGCACCGGGCCAGAATCAAAATATTCCGGGACCTCCGGGTGCCCAAGAAGTTATGATGATTGGTGGTGTCAGGCCCTTAACTGAGGACAGCAAGCGGAAACGCAAAAGAGACTTTGCTATGTGGGAAGTTCTGATGGCTACTGCGCCTTCGCAGAGCGCAACAATCTGTGACTCTGTGGTGATATCTTTCACGCCACGGGATCGAGCTGAGGCCAAATTCCCGAGGGATGAAACCCTGGTAATCAGGGCGAGGATCCTGGGAATTGATGTGTCTCGCACTTTGGTTGACAACGGTGCTCACTGCAATGTTCTGTATAAGAATGCCCTGGATCAGATGGGTAAGCTGGCCCGTTATGTCTCACCGTGCGATCTGATACTCAAAGGTTTTGGCAACAACGTGGTACATCCATATGGCAAGATCGTACTGCCGGTGGAGCTGAAAGATGTCAATAATCCAGGTCTGATGTTGGTTAGGAACTTGGAATTTGTAATAATAGATAGGGAGAGCGGCTATAACGCACTCTTAGGTAGGCCCTTTTTGGACGCTTTCGAAGCGGTAGCCTCATCCTACTACTATTGTGTAAAATTCCCTACTCCCTCCGGTGCGGTTGGCACCGTTAGAGGTGACCTACTAATGGCAAAGAGGTGTATTTTGTATTTCTGTGATCTTGATAACATAGCAATAAATGCAAATGATAATCCCCAGGAAAGACTGGAGGAAAATATCAAAGACTCACAGGATGAGCAAATCAAAGACTCACAGGTTGAGCAAAATAAAAAGTCCCGAGTGGCTGAAGTTACTATTACAGGTGTGGAAACCCAGGTTCCTGATGACATAAATACCGTGGGGCCCGGAGCGATCCAAGAGTTGGTTCCGGGGAAGGAAGCAAATTCCCCAGGGCAAGATCCCTGTGCGGGAACAGCTTCCACCTACCAAACTCAGGATCGGCTGGGGCCAGAGCACGAGGATTATGATCCCAGGACGGGAACCAAACACCGAAAAGGAACTGCCATAGAAGTGGTCGAAAACTTAGACTCCATAGTGTTGGATCCCGAGCAAGCTCATAAGCAAGTACTCGTGGGTACGCATATGTTAGAGCACACTCGAAGTGGACTGATAAATTTCCTCAGGGAAAATCAGAGTACTTTCTCCTGGTCAAGTGCGGATTTGGGAAAGATAGATCCCAAACATGCATGCCATCGGTTAAAGATCGACCCCAAGAAAAAACCTGTTGCCCAGAGGCGAAGGAAATGGGGCCGGAGAAGTGCGAAGCACTGACCGGGGAAGTAAATAAATTGATTGAGAATAAACTGGTGAGGCAAGCCTCGAGCGATGCCACCTGGTTATCCAATGCTGTGATGGTATCGAAGACAGTAGGCGCCTGGAGACTATGCATAGATTTTACAGATCTGAATAATGCATGTCCCAAGGACCACTTTCCGATGCCACACATTGATCACCTTGTCGATAATTTGACAGGTCACGCTATATTTTCAACAATTGATGCTAAGGCAGGTTATCATCAAATTCCGATGCACCCAGACGATATAGAGCACACGGCGTTCTACACGGAGAAAGGGGTGTTTTGCTGGGAAAGAATGCCTTTCGGTTTAAAGAACGCCGGGGCCACATATCAAAGGTTAGTAAACATGATGTTTACAGATTTAATCGGTAAAACTGTTGAAGTATATATCGATGCTATCATTGTGAAAAGCAAGAATGAAGCGGATCACATAAAAGACCTTGCAGAAGTCTTCAAGATTCTGGGGCACTACAATATGAAACTGAATCCCAAAAAATGCAATTTCGGGATCAGGAAAGGTATGATCCTAGGGCATGTAGTCGGGGAACATGGGATTGAACCCAACCCGGCCAAGATCAAAGCCATACTGGATATGCGGGGACCCCGGGATATCAAGGGTGTGCAGCGCCTAACAGGTTGCTTGGCAGCCCTGAGCCGGTATGTCTCCTGTTTGGGGGATAAAACCCGTCCTTTCTTTGCATCCATCAAAGGAAATAAATTCCACTGGAAAAAAGATGCTCAAGAAGCTTTCAAGCAAATCAAAGAGTATCTATCCAGTCCCAAAGTGGTTGTGGCTCCGAAGCCCGGGGAAAAGTTGTTCCTGTACCTAGCCGCGTCGGAACATGCCATCAGTGCAGTTCTGACGAGAGCAGACGGAATAAAAAACCTCCCCGTGTACTTCGTGAGCCAAGTCCTGCATGAAGCAGAAGTACGGTACACACCGTTAGAAAAACTCACTTATGCCCTAATAGTGGCAGTGAGAAAACTCCGGGCGTATCTTTTCGAGCACCCCGTAGAGGTTTTAACAACCATGCCGCTAAGGCAAGTATTGCACCGGTCCGATGTCACCGGGAGACTCCTGAAGTGGGCTCTGGAGATAAGTCAATATGACATAACCTTCAGCCCCAGGACAGCAATCAAGGCCCAAGTGTTGGCTGATTTCATCGTGGAACTGACGTTCCCGGAAAAGTCCAATAATCAATCACGCGCGTGGAGACTGTACGTGGACGGTTCAGCAACCACAACGTGCTCGGAGGCCGGTATAGTACTACTTGGACCCGAGGGAGATTCTATCACCCAGGCGGTTAAATTCGAGTTCCCTGCGTCGAATAATGAGGCTGAATATGAAGCTCTCGTCGCGGGACTAGAATTAGCCATAGCCGTAGGTGTGAAAAAATTAATTATATTCATGGACTCCCAACTGGTTGTAAACCATGTAACTGGTGAGTATGAAGCCAAGGGAGAACAAATGATCAAATACCTGGAGTTGGTAGGATCACTTTGTAAAAAGATCCCTGAGACAGTAATTGAACAGATCCCGAGGGAACATAACTCACAGGCAGACGCCTTGTCAAAGCTAGCCTCTTCGGAAGGCTCGGCAGATTTTTCAAAAATCATGTTGACTAAGTTATTGAATCCCTCGGTAGATCGAAGAGCAGAACAACTGCCAATTCTGCCCGTGACCGGTGAGGACTGGCGAGCACCAATCCTAAGGTACATAGATACTGGGGAATTGCCGCCAGACAAAACCAAAGGCAAGCAATTGCGAATCCTGGCAGCAAAATACACAATCTTAAATTCGGATCTCTACCGGAAGAGTTATTCCCTTCCACTGCTGAAATGCGTGTCGAAGGAGGAAGGACTGAGACTCCTGGAAGAGATCCACGACGGCGTCTGTAGGAACCATGCCGGGGGAAGATCCCTGGCACATAAAATAATGGGTCAAGGCTATTACTGGCCAAGCCTACGGAAGGATGCTATTGGCTATGCCCGTAAGTGCGTAAAATGCCAAGTAATAGGACCTACCATTAGAACTTCCCCGGAGATGCTGAGATCCCTGTACAGTCCCTGGCCGTTTGCTCGTTGGGGAATCGATCTGATAGGACCACTGGCAACGGCCCGGGGAGGGGTAAAATTCGCCATAGTAGCAGTTGATTATTTCACCAAATGGGTGGAAGCAGAGTCACTGAACAAGATAGACCAAGCACAGGTCATCAAATTCCTATGGAAGAATATTATATGTCGCTTCGGTTTACCGGAGACGATAATTTCCGATAATGGAAAACAATTCGACGGGGTCGAGGTGGCGGAGTTTTGTGAGAGATGGAAAATCAGAAGATTATTCTCCACTCCGTACCACCCCCAAACGAATGGACAGGTTGAAGTTGTCAACAAGATTTTGAAACACACCATTAAAGCCAAGCTCGAAGAGCGAAAAGGCAAATGGGCAGATGAACTCCCAGAAGTTCTATGGTCCTACAGGACAACAGCCAGATCGGCTACAGGAGAAACCCCATATTCATTAGCGTTCGGCACCGAAGCCGTGACCCCGGCGGAAATTACGGTGTTGTCACATCGAACCGCCCAGGGAGCCGGCGGTGAAAACGAGGAAGCGCTCCGAAGAGAGCTAGACCTTTTGGAAGAAAAGAGGTTAGCTTCTGACTCGTTGAACGAAATGAACAAGCAAAGAATTGCAAGGTGGTATAACTCCAAAGTAAGGGCCAGAGACTTCCAAGTGGGAGACCTGGTACTGAAAAAGATCCTGGGAGCACATCCTGGGGCCCTGGGTCAATCCTGGGAAGGACCGTTTAGAGTAAGCCAGTGCCTCCAGAATGGAGTGTATGAACTAGAGCTACTCGACGGCACAAAAGATCAGTATCGCTGGAATGCGTTACATTTGAAAAAATTCTATCATTAGCCTGGGAGCTAAAAATGTTGTAAAACCTTTTGGCGGAGATACAATGTAATGCTTGTTAGCAAACTCTATCTATAACGAAGGTTTTGAAGTCTAAATTTGAGGTAATGTACCACTATCAATTTCTTCTTACCTTCATTATTTTCATTTTCAATATATAATCACTTCGGGAAAAGGCTAAAAGTCAAACCCATGTGATAAATAAAAATGAGCCTACAAGAAGTTAAAACTTCACTAAGGCAAGACCTCTATAAGGGGCAAGTACGAACATTATGAAGAATATGTTTTCCCAGGGAGAGGCTCAGAGCCGTACCCAGGCGATAAATATATCTTGGCCGGGAAGAACTTAAAGCTTCACCCAGGCAACCCCTGAATGAGGGATGATTCCTGTACCAGGAAGTAAATTTCCGGCATCCCTTTGAAAGTCTATAAGACTTGAAGGCCGACGAATTCTCTTCTCGGGGATTAGAATTCAGAAGACTCTGAGTCCCTCAGGGAGAGAATAAGAGATTATCTGGTGAACCCAAGAGGCTTAGATAAAATCCACTGGAACCAGATTGGGCTTCGTAGGCATGCGATCGGGGTAAGCAAATGGGACCAGGGCCGAAAGCGAGCACCAAATGGAAAAGTACATTTACCTTTGAATCGCCCTACGAAGTTAAGAGCTATAAGTACCTAGAACGAAGGGTAGAGCCACATTATTCGTACTTTGAAAGGCTGACACATTGTGAAAAGAGCCATGCCGAATAATAAAGAGGTGCAAACGCATCCAAATTGTTCAGAGATCCCTATAAGAGGATCCTAACAAAAACATGCATATCAAAAGAGGTGTATACACACCCAAATTGTTCAGAGGTCCCCATGAGAGGATCCTAACAAAAAACTAGCATAAACTTAAAGTTTTAAGCTATTACAAACCAGAATAGTAATAAGGAATTGTCTGGGGCCGAAGGCCAAAAGATAATACTTATAAATACTGAAATGGTTAAAACCCTGGGTTTTTCACACCCAGGGGAGGCTTCATAAACTTTGCAGACTCTTGAGTTTTGACACTCAAGAGGTGGAATTACCATCACGGGGAGGAGTCACGGTAGAATCTTTTGGCATGCCCCCGGGCCCGTCACCAACCAGATCCTGTGCCTCCCCATCCTTCATCTCTTCGTCTTCTTTTTCAACTTCTTTTGTTGTAGTAGTGGGCAGTTCACCAGGCATGCAGAGTTTGTCATAAGTGGGCCACCACTTCATGTCTATGCCGACCTCAAGATCCTTGAATGGCTGCGGCACCCGATCATCGAGAGTGTCCGCCTTCATGTAATCTTTGAGCGTCTTGAGGGCAAAGTCTTTGACAATCTCGTTATGCTCCTTAGCCGCTGACTTGACCATTCCAACATAAGCAGTCACATAAAGAAGGTTAGATAAGATTCGAGGATTATGCGCTGGAGACTCTAGCATCTCGCAGGCATTATCGAAGTTATCCGTGGTCTCCTTTAGATCAGCCTCGGTCTGGGCCAGTTTGGCTTTCAAATCTTTAATCTCCCGGGACGTCTCGTCCAGGGCCTGCTCCATCATTTTCTCATTCTCCCTGACCGTCTTCAGGGCCTCCTCCAACTCGGATTTTATTTTCGCCTTTTCAGTCCGCTCAGTGTCAATGACTTTCCGGCAAGTGTCCCGATCCCCGGCTGCAGATTTATATGCCTCATTGAGCTCCTTGATGTGTTGCTCGAGCTTTTTTGCATTGGCCTCGTGTGCTATGATTACTTCGAGCATTCTCTCTGTACGAGTATGTGCACCGGCGATGTCCACTGTAGCTTGACTGGTTAGCTTGAGCGCCAGGGAAAGCGCATGGTTATCGTGGGCCATCAAGTCATTGAACTCAGTAGTCCAGCACCGACCAACTGCATTAATAGCTTCACCAACAGGGCTGTTCTGAGTAGCTACCGGAGGGATGGGACCGAGCCCGGAATAGAATGACAAGAGCACTGGAGGAATTGGAGGGTCTTGCAGGGACAGTCTGAAATAGGTTACAGAGAGAGAAAATGAATGTAGAGTAGAAGACTCAAAATAAATTATATTTATTTTTAGAGTATAAACATAACAAGTAATGTACTTACTTGGAAAACAGCTCAGCATGTAACCCATACATAGCGTTTTCGCTAGTGTTAGAGGAACGTGGTGGCGAGTCTGTAACATCAATTATAGGTCCCTGGGACCCCTTGCGTTTTTTCCCTTCTTCCTGTTTAACCTTGAGCAGTGATGTGGCTCCAGAAGGTGGCAATCCAGTGCTCGGGGCAGCTTCAGACATCACAGTGTCAGAGGTCAGAGGAGTTTCCTGATAAGAATCCACCACATTCATCAGCCCGTGAGGATTGGATTCCGTTCCCGGGTTAGACAGGGTGTGGGATCGGGTTCGGCCTGCGGGAGTGTTCAACGAACCACCCCGGGTTTTCACGGCACTCTTTCCTCGACCAGCCGATGTGTCAGCCTTGGCTTTTCGCCCCTTGGTGAAAACTGCAGCGTCCACGAGGCCAAGTGTCCCAAAAATATCACTGTTGTCAGCCATGCCTTCAGGTTTCTCAGAAAAGACAGTGTTGAAATACTCTGCACAGGAAATAAATAAATCATTACACCGGGAGGTCTGAAAAGATATCCCAGGGCAGTTTTGGTTTATAACACAATGGAGTACCGGGAAGTTTTTTTAGATATCCCAGGGAAGACCATTTAAAAAACAAAAATATGACTAAGTACCAGGGAGTTGAAAAATTCCCAGGGAAACTCAATACTCGGTTTTTAAGCAGAATACCATGGGATCTGAAAAGGTCTCACAGGGAAAACTTAAATACTTTGAGAAAAGGTACCTGGATAATCTCGACCTTCGATGTATGGTGGGTAGTATAAACCGGCTTCGTCACGAACGTCGTCGTTGTACAAATTGCAATCTCTTTTTTCTGATGGTATACACAGTGCTAGGAGATTCGCCGTCTCTAAATCCCACGGGAGATTTATTGTTTTCGGCAATCGACCACCTGCATCATTGAAAAAAGTTTAGATCGGTCAAAATTGTACAAGGACGAGTTTGAGGGGCTTACAGTCTGTTTTGGTGTGTTTTTGCTCTTTGATGGGGATGTTCGCTGGTAACAGAGGGTTTTGGCAACAACACCAAAATGTAAATTTGTTATAGGTAAGTTAGCAAAGGGTAATAGTTTATACAGAAATCGTAAGTAGAAAATGGATGCTCAAGGCACCTCTTTATTCAAATATTCATACTTAGAATTCATTTTGAAATACAATGGTTTGCATGTCCCTTTTCTCCCCTCTAACACCTTATATTTATACTAACCCATGCATGGCAAGATTATGCCACCTAATGCCCACTTATCGGCTCCTGATTGGACCACAACTCCACTAATATCTAGCATTAAAAACCCACTTAACTCTAAACAAAGACTTTATCCTCTTCTCCCGTCAAATGCCTTTTGACCACCTGTTGACTCTGACACCTCCCCCACGGATATTCCCGTGTAATAAGTCTGACACTACCGTGCGGTCGTTCCCGTCCAAGCTCTTTTCTGACTTCTGTTAGTTGCCTTTCTAGGTCTTTTTCCATAGGTTTGATTCTGACTTGCACATCTGATGACGTGGCTACCTCATTGTTGACACGTGTCGGTGGCCGTTTTATCGGGTACAACATAGGCCCCCGGGAAAATTGGAGTTTTCAACTTCGATTTCCCTGAAGATTGTGTTTGAATACCTCGGTTTGCACGCTTTGGAATCTGCACTCTGACTTTCTGTCGGTGGTTGACTCTTCATTTAATGTTGTTTTTACGCCTTTAAAGGCTCTTCATATTGCATTACGGCTTCATATCATGGATTTCACTTGGAATAGAGAAGTGTACTCGAATAATATCACGAGTTTCTCCTTTAGGATTAGAAATCGATCGATGAAAGCTAAGCTGCCTTTGTCTTTATCTTTTTCACAGAAGTTTCCGGAGCTTGCTGGACAGGACGTCGCTTTGGTAGATGCTTTTGAAAGAATCTGGACGGTGAAAGTGGAGAAGGATGGTCGGCGGCTGGTACTGACTGACGGTTGGAGTAAGTTTTGTGAGCGTCGGTTGGTTTCAGTGAGCGGAATCATCTTTCTGGAGTTGCGTGGGCAAAAGTCTTTCAGCATTGGTGTATTTGGAAAGGATGGAGAGGAGATCATTGATCTGGGAACTGATTCTGAAGATAGCTCTATCAATTCCGAGCTGGAAAATTCTCCTGCAAAAGATAACTGGGGGTTCTTTTCCCCGTGAAATCTATTCGAGAAGTATTTTTGGTATTTTCTTATGTAAGATTACCTTTCCTGGGTTTATCTCCCAGGTTTCATTTCTTGGGATTTTTCCCGGTGAAATAAATCAGAGTTTCGATCCTTAAAGGATTCTATGTTTTTATATGGATGAGATAAGTATTCTGATACTTATCCATAAATAACCGTAATAAAATAATAATAAATTTGAAAAATATGGTAGCTTTTTCAACTTACCTTGTCAGGAGACAATTGCCACGTGGCATTATCTTGGCCAAGTATTTTTAGGGTTTGATGGGTAGTGGAGACGTACTCGAGTGCGTTTTTCCTCGGTAACTGCTATCTCTTCCCCTCCTTCAATCCTCATCGTTGGATGAAAAACGGCAGAAATAGGTTTTCAGAAACCAATAAACATATTTAGAGTTTTGAATTTCAAAATTCACTCCAAGTTTTTTCGACTTTTCAGATTCAAGTTCTGGTAAGAACACTTCTTTCTTCCTCTGTAATTTCTTTTTGTTTATTTACTGTGTAAATCCCTTTTTACCAACCCGACAATATGCCGAAAATCTCCAAAGTCATTCGACCGAAAGTTGAAGCACCGGAAGTTCTCCTCGCACGCCAATACAAAAAATTCATGGAAGAGGCCGCGCCGGCTCTGCCGGCGTTCCGTCTAGATGAATTGGAGGAGGCCCACCCTTACGTACCTGTCGAGAGGATCGTTACAGCGGTTCAACCAGACCCAAACCACCAGGAGTGGGGTGCACACGGCCGAGAAAGCACGGTGACGGCGGCACAACTAGCCGACTGGAGGGACGATTGGCGGATTCTCTACAACGTGCATTTGCATGCGCCAGAAGAGGGTGAATCCGCCTGTTGTCCACCTCCGGGCATGGTGGCCATCGGCGTCGACGCAATGGATCAAGGGTTGCGATTTCCCCTGCATCCTTCAGTTTCAGGCTTGTTGAACCGGTGGGGTTTGGCTCCTCATCAGATTCATCCGAATGGATGGGCACAGATCTATGGAGTTTTGACTGTATTGGGGCAAGTGGGACTTTCTCGACTTATTTCTGGGGATGAGTTCCATCTTTTCTTCAGTCCAGTCAACTTCAACAAGAATTCGCTGGGAGACTATACCGTCCGCCACAGGAAATATATGTTGAAAATTCGAGAGCCTGAGGAGAAAGATCCGACTTGTTGGGATAGATGGTTTTTTGTTTCGGGGAGATGGAGAACTCAGACCCGAGAAGGGGAGATCGCCGTCCCCCTTACTTATGGTGTTAAGGAAGAAAGTAAGCATTTAAAGCTTTAATATTTTACAGTTTAACTGATCTAAACTCGTTGGTATTTTGTAGGTGCGCGGCTTAAGCGGGCAACCTGCTCCTTCCCGTGGGATTTGGAGACTGCAAATCTTTTGGCACAGTGTATCCCGGCCGAAGAAAGAGATTCGGAGTATTTGAACGACGATAGCATTCGTGACGCAGCAGGCTTGTTTTGCCCCCCGTTTGTTGAGGATCAACCCTGTTTTGGTATTTTTCCTTTATATTTTATAAGTTTATTTTATTTCCTGGGAGTATATTTCCCGGGGAAATTATGATATTTTTTGTCGGGAGTAATTGTATTACTTTTCCCGTGCAGAGTTTTTCTCTACTGTTTTTGAATTGAAACCTACCGAGATGGCAGATAATAAGTTGTTTGATCGCCTGGGACTCCCAAACCCAGCCCTGGCCGCTAAGGCTCGCAGGGCCAAAACCAGTTCCACCAGTGTCGGTGGACGGGGATCTGCAAAAACTCGGGGTGGCACACCTGGTGCTCCGGCTTCCCGTACCAGATCCCACACGGTTTCGGCTCAGGGCGGTGAGACAGATCCTCTGGGGATTATGGATGTTGTGGATTCGTACAAGGAGAGCTCCCAGCCATCAGACGTGGTGATGACTGATGCTACTCCAAGTCATGGCTTACCCCCTTCTGGGTCATCAACTCTTTTACAAGTCAAGCTCGAAGGCGACAAGAAAAGGAAAAAGATTGATGAGGGTATTATCGAGGTGACAGATTCCCCCCCTCGTGCTGACAAAAATCAGTCTGTTTTTGGAGTTGAAAAAATACTTTTTACCAAGTAAGTTTTTGTTCATTTACACACTTCTCATATTACATGGTTCACTCAATTAACTCTTCTGTTTTATTTCTTGGTAGGTTTTCCCAGGAGAATCTCCCCTCAGTTCTGCTTCCCTTCTTCTCTGGAAAAGGCCCCATTGATCCTGTCACTACCCTGGGCAATCCAGTAGGTGACTCAATTGATGCTGTTGGTAGGTGCTGGACTTCAGAGCTCAATGATATGATGGACCATGAGGAGCATGCCTTTTCCCTGGCCCTAAAGTTGGCCAGTCAAAGTGCAGTTGCCATTTCTGGTGCTCACAACATGGCTGAAAAGATCAGAGCTGAAGTGTCCAAGCTCAAAACTACCAGCAGCAAGCAAGAGGCACAGGTACAGGAGCTCAAAGCTGCATATACTGCCACAGCGGGGGACAGGGATAGGTGGAAGAAGGCTGCCGATATTGCACGGGCCGAGGTAGGGAAGCTAAAATCTGAGATGCAGGAGGCCTTGAAGACCGTAAAAGAAAAAGAAGAAGAGATTGAGGATGCCCAGGACAGCTTTACCAGGGAGAAGAAAGAGCTCAAGGAGGAGGTAGCCAAAGTTACCAGGGAGCTGAAACAGGCCAAAGATGACTTTGGACAGTCCATGGAGAGGGTCTCAGAGCTTGAAGCCCTGTTAGATTCTCCTGCTCACAATCCCCGGGTATTGGCTGACCTACTCTATGTCACTGCTTATGCTGATCTCATCAGGTCTGCAGCAAAGGAGAAGAATGATGGGGCCAGGGACTATGGTGTACAACTCCTCAAATCTCACATGCAAGGGTGTACTCTGGATTCCAGAGTTCCACAGCCCTTTATGGATCTGGAGGTTGTCCACGGCATAGATATGAAATGGTGGCCCACATACAGTCTTCTCTCAATGCCTGGTGAGCCTGCTAAACCCCCTGTAGAAGCGTCTGATGATGAAGGTGTTGATGAAGGGGAGGAAATGGATACTCTTGGTGTCGGGCCTGATGGCAAGCCAAAAGATACCCTTACTACTCCCCCAGGTGATGGTGGTTCTACCTCCTGAGTATAACTGCTCAGGAGTCTGCAAAATTTGATGACTACTCTAAGTGTAAAAAGCTCAGAGATTTTAATCTTTATTTTCTGTTCAGTTTGGACTTAATTGCCAAAAAACAATATTTGCTTATTTCGCATTTGGATTCTACAGGCAGTTTTTGCCTGGAACAAGTATTTATATTTTGCTGGTGTGTAATAACTTAGTATGTTATTTTGGATGTTTATCCTTTGGGTCTTACTAATAGCCCTCTCACCATTTTATTCAGGGTTTATTTTCCCATTATTATCTATCACTTTTTACAAGTCATTTTAGCTTGTTTGATGAATTATTATTCTTGTGAATAGATAACTTTTGGCTCACGCCCAAGTTTTATCAAACTTTGTTGGGTTTCTCTGTGAGTTCTTTTGCTCTGTGAAAGTGATTTTTTAGATTTAGTTACCTCTCTGAATCATTATGATTCTAAGTAACATTTTTTCTCTTTAAATCTCTCCTTTCAACAGAACTGACCGATCCAGTGGTTTTAGTATGAATACTTTACCTTTTAGGATTTTCTCGGACCAGTATTTTCTTTAGGGCGATTCTTGAGTTTCTTTTACTCTATTGAATTTGTGCCTTTAAAGAAATGATCGTCCCCTGATCAATAGATCTTATGGGTATTTACCGAACCTTAGTATTTCTAGAATACTCAATATTTTTATCGCACCGGGGAATTCATGTGATTTCCCGGGGAAATTATATTTCTGTTATACAGACAAAATGTGAGAGTTCACATATATATTTTAAAAGATAGAAAATGCTTTTGCTGAAAACTGCATAGATATACTTTAATAAGTACAAAAGGTTTTACAAAATATATTTTCGCAAGAAGTTTTAAGAAATAACTTTTATCCCGAGAGTTTCTCAGTGGTAGAACTTCTTTAGGTGCAACGCATTCCATCGATACTGATCCTTGGTCCCGTCGAGTAGTTTCAGCTCGTACGCTCCATTCTGGAGGCAGTGGCTCACTCTAAACGGTCCCTCCCAGTTCGGTCCCAATGCTCCTTGGTGCGTTCCTAAGATTTTCTTCATCACCAAGTCTCCCTCTCGGAATTCTCGTGCTTTTACTTTTGAGTCGAATAGTTTAGCAATTCTTTGCTTATTCATGGCATTCAGAGAATCGGAAGCTAACCTCCTTTCTTCAAGGAGATCCAATTCTTTTCGAATGGTTGCTTCATTCTCCGAGGAAATTTCCTGAGCGGTACGATGTGATAACACCGATATCTCCGCTGGAATCACCGCTTCCATTCCAAAAGCCAAAGAATAGGGGGTCTCACCAGTGGCGTTTCTAGCTGTGGTTCGATATGACCACAGTACCTCTGGGAGTTCATCCGCCCATTTTCCTTTGCGGCTTTCCAATTTTGATTTGATGGTGTGTTTCAGTATCTTATTGACCGCTTCAACCTGACCATTCGTCTGGGGGTGGTAGGGAGTAGAGAATAACCTCCTTATTTTCCATTTTTCACAGAATTCCTCTACCTCCGCCCCATCGAATTGTTTTCCGTTGTCGGAAATGATTGACTCGGGAAGACCGAAACGACATATTATGTTTTTCCATATGAATTTGATGACCTGGGGTTGATCAATTTTATTCAACGGTTCCGCTTCAACCCATTTGGTGAAATAGTCGACTGCTACAATCGCGAATTTCACCCCACCTCGGGCGGTTGCTAGTGGTCCGATCAAATCGATACCCCACCGAGCAAATGGCCACGGGCTGTAAATGGATTTCAGGGTCTCCGGGGATACATGGATATTAGGCCCATTCGTCTGGCACTTGACACATTTATGTGCATAGCCGACGGCATCCTTTCTCAGGGTTGGCCAATAATATCCTTGTCCCATGGTTTTGTGTGCCAGGGATCTTCCACCCGCGTGGTTTCCACACACACCATCGTGTATTTCTTCAAGGATTTTGAATCCTTCTTCCTTCGACACACACCTAAGTAGTGGAAGGGAGTTACTTCTTCTGTATAGTTGTGAATTTATCAAAGTATATTTTGCCGCTCGGGTACGAAGTTGTCTTGCTTCGGTTTTATCTGCTGGTACTTCCCCGGTATCTATGTACCGTTGAATGGGAATTCGCCAGTCTTCCCCGGCCCCGGCAAGTACTTGTATTTGTGCTTCTCTTTGTTCCACTGATGGGATTATTAGTTTTGTCAAAACTATATTTGAGAAGTCTGCTGAGCCCTCAGCTGATGCTAATTTTGACAGGGCGTCCGCTTGTGAATTGTGTTCCCGTGGGATTTGTTCGATTAGAACTTCTGGGATTTTTTCGCAAAGTTCCCATACCAATTTCAGGTATTTTATCATTTGTTCACCTCTGGCTTCATAATCCCCACTTACATAGTTCACTACTAACTGCGAGTCCATGAACACATGAAGTTTTCTTGCCCCGACGGCAATGGCCAGTTCCAACCCTGAAATGAGAGCTTCGTACTCCGCTTCATTGTTGGACGCAGGAAATTCAAACTTCACCGCATGGGTTACTGAATCTCCGTCGGGACTGAGTAATACCACACCTGCCCCCGAGCACGCGGTGGTAGATGATCCATCTACGAACAGCTGCCAGGCGCGTGGTTGACTCTGGGATTTCTCAGGGAAAGTTAATTCCACAATAAAATCTGCCAGGGCTTGTGCTTTGATTGCTGTCCTCGGGGCGAAAGTTATGTCATACTGACTAATTTCTAACGCCCAGCGTAGGAGTCTCCCGGTGATATCCGACCGGTGCAATACTTGCCTTAGAGGCATAGTTGTCAAGACCTCAACGGGGTGCTCAAATAAGTATGCCCGGAGTTTTCTGATTGACACTATTAAAGCATATGTTAATTTCTCCAGTGGAGTATATTTTATTTCTGCCTCGTGTAGTACTTGGCTTACGAAATATATCGGAAAATGCACCATCCCTTCTGCCCTGGTCAACACAGCACTGATGGCGTGTTCTAACGCGGCTAGGTACAGGTACAGTTTTTCTTCTGGTTTAGGGGCCACAACTACTTTGGGATTGGACAAATACTCCTTTATCCGTATAAAAGCTTGTTGGGCCTCCTTTTTCCAGTGAAATTTCTGTCCTTTGATGGTAGCAAAGAACGGACGAGTTTTATCCCCCAGGCAAGAAATGTACCGATTCAGGGCGGCTAAACGACCCGTGAGTCGTTGTACGCCTTTTATGTCCCGGGGCTCTTGCATGTCCAGAATTGCTTGGACTTTGGTAGGGTTGGGCTCAATGCCTTTCTCGCTAACCACATGCCCCAGGATCATCCCTTTTTTAATTCCAAAGTTACATTTCTTGGGGTTCAATTTCATGTTATAATGCCCCAGTATTTTGAATACTTCTTCGAGGTCTTTGATGTGATCTGATTCATTTTTACTTTTAACGATTATATCATCAATGTATACTTCCATGGTTACACCAATTAAATCAGAAAACATCAGATTTACCAACCTTTGATAGGTGGCCCCGGCATTCTTCAGGCCAAAAGGCATTCTTTCCCAGCAATAGATTCCTTTCTCTGAGTAGAACGCCGTATGCTCGACGTCATCCGGATGCATGGGGATTTGGTGATATCCTGCCTTGGCGTCCAGTGTTGAAAATATCGCGTGACCTGTCAAATTGTCAACGACATGGTCGATGTGCGGCATGGGAAAAAGATCTTTCGGGCATGCGTTGTTTAGATCTGTAAAGTCTATACACAAACGCCACGCAGCCGTTGTTTTTGTCACCATAACCACATTGGAAAGCCAAGTGACATCACTCGAAGCTTTCCTGACCAATTTGTTTTCTATTAGTTTGTCTACTTCCCCGGCGAGTGCTTGACACTTCTCGGGGCCCATTTTTCTAGGCTTCTGCGCGATTGGTTTCTTGCAGGGATCTATTTTCAATCGATGGCAGGCATGTTTAGGATCTATCTTTCCTAAATCGGCACTGGACCACGAGAAAGTAGAGATGTTCTCTTTAAGGAAATTTATAATACCGCTTCGAGTATTTGATTCCATATGAGATCCCACAAGTATTTGCTTTTCAGCTTGTTCTGGATCTAAAACTATAGAGTCCAGTTTTTCGACCATTTCTACCACTGGTACCTTTTTAGATTGATATCCACCCTTTGAACCCCAATCATCCATTTCTGGTTTTGATGGGGGAAGCTTCTGGTTAGTAGAAACTGTGTCTACGCCAGTTCCTTCTTTGGGGGGACAAATCTTGTCCGGGGGAATATCCGTTATTTCCCCGGTAGGTTTTTCCTGAGAAGGATTCAGTTGGGAATTTTGATCGTTTATTTTGATTACATCTTTTATATGATCGATTTGTTTTATCTTTGTTCCTCTCAGATTGATCTGGGGAATGTCTACGTTTACTTTGGTTTTGGAGTTATTGAGATCGTGAAAGTACATCAAAGTCTTCTTAGCCATTACTAGATCACCTCTGACGGTGCCAAGTGCACCGGAGGGAGTAGGGAACTTAATACAGTAGTAGTAGGACGAGGCGATAGCTTCAAAAGCGTCTAGAAAGGGCCTGCCTAACAGAGCATTATAGCCACTAACCTTATCAACTATTACAAACTTTAGATTCCTGACCATCATGACTTCGGGATTCTTCACATCCATCAGTTCCACCGGGAGTATGATCTCACCGTAAGGAATGACAACATCATCTCCAAAACCTTTCAACACCATATCGCACGGGTTGACATAGCGCGCCAAGTTCCCCATCAGATCTAGAGTCCTCTTGTAGAGAACATTGAGATGCGCGCCATTGTCCACCAGCGTGCGAGACACATCCAAACCGAGGAGTCTGGCCTTTATCACTAAGGGCACATCCTTCGGGAATTTTGTCACGGTTCGATCTTCCGGGGTGAAAGTTATCACCGCCGTGTCGGAAATTGATGACCCCTGGCTCGGGGCCGTTTCATACCACACTTCCCACATCTGGAAATCTCTCTTCCTCTTGCGGTGGCTTTCTTCATTCACCGGCCTCAACCCACCGATCATCATAATCTGGCCCACACGTGGTGGGCCTCCTACCGGGGGAGGCTCTGGTGGTGCCGGTGCGGGTACTTCCTGGGGAGGTGGCCCCTGCGGATTTCCCCCTGCACCGGGCCTGGGTAAGAATTGCCATAACTTGCCATCCTGGAAAAGTTTCCACAACATTTTAACCAGTTGTCTGCACTGGCTGGTGTTATGACCTATCTTTTCATGATAGGCACACCATTTGTTGGGATCCAACTTCTCCGGGGCAGTCAGAATTGGTGGTGGTTTCTCAATCAGATCTGATTTATGCATGAGCATTATATTCAGAATATTTGCTGGTGTATGACCAGTCTGAGTAGTTATTTTTTCTCCTAACTCACGGATCTCGTCTATCCGTGGGTCAGCTGGCTTTGGGCCTAGTTTTTTGCCAATGTAATTTGGCCTTCGATCGGAGGAAAAAGGAGGTTTTTTCTTTTGCTCAGGGGGATGTTCCCCGCCGGCGACAAGACGCTGGTAAGCCACTTGGGCCCCAGCTTTCCTCCTGAAATCCTCATACGATCGGGGATAATTCAACATTGCAGATTTAAACAACTTAGAATTTCTCCGCAAACCTGCCAACACGGTGTGAAGTTTGAGGTTGTCACCAATCTCTTCACCACCGGCCAAAAGTAGTTCTTCAACACGATCTACGTAAGATTCGTCGGATTCCGTGTTACCCTGTTTGACCCCCAAAAGCTTCTGACTATATTCCATATAGGAGGCTTTGGAGGCAAAATACGATACAAACCTCTGCACCAAATCGTCAAAACATTTGATCGAATGTGTGGGTAAGCTGACGTACCATTGGTGGGGAATATCGCCTAGGGTAAGGGGAAACAGTTTGCACCGAGTAGCATCTGTGGCTCCTCGGCCGGACATGTATGTCCTGAACCTGCTCAAGTGAGCTTCTGGATCAGTTTTGCCACTGTACAAAGTAGTTTGCATGGGCTGAATTTCCAGTTGCATGGGAGCTTGTTCGACCTCTGGGGCCAAAGGATCGTTATGACGACCAGCTGGGGCAGCGAGAATTTGGTGTTCATTCAATCGCTTTTCCAGTTCAGAGTACTTCTGCCTCAAATCGGCCAGTTCAGAATTAGTACCGGGGGCTCCCGTGGCCCCACCCGGTGGAAAGTTTGCATGGCGGACATGCATGTCACTTTGACTAATCTGCCGACGAGGCTCAGTAGAAGTGGCCATAGATTCGGCTCTTTTGTTCAGATCTAATGCTCGACGCATTCTGCGGTTCTTTTTGGGAACACGGCCAGATTGCTCGGGAGCTATATTCAGATTTGCCCCGGTGGCTGCATGCGTGCCCTTCACCGGGATCACAGGAGTCGTCATGACGTATTTCATCGTCATAAGTTCTGCAACTGCTTCATCTATTTTTTGTGGAGTATCAAGACTTCCAAATCTAATCGGAGGCGGGCCTTTCGGCGTCGACGGCCCTCCGAGATCATAGGGGTGCAGACGGCGATTCCGACGTTGTGACCGAATTCGACGTCGTCGTTGATCAGCCTGACTGTCTGTAGGCTCATCGGCCCCTGCATGTTTGCTATTCTGCTCATCAGAGCTGATCTGGGTAAGCGGCGGTGGCGGCGGCTCCTTATTTTCAGGTTCTGGGTTCTTAGGCGGAGATGAAACCTCAGGTTCCACCATCACGGCCTTACCCATCACCGCCCGCCATCGGCCACTCGTACCAGACCCAGTTGATACCGTAGTACCTTCGTTTTCATTAACCATTTTAGATTTCAGATCGAGATTTTCTGTAACTAAATTACCTGATGCTCGATCCTTCTAGCGCCAGCTGTTTTGGTGTGTTTTTGCTCTTTGATGGGGATATTCGCTGGTAACAGAGGGTTTTGGCAACAACACCAAAATGTAAATTTGTTATAGGTAAGTTAGCAAAGGGTAATAGTTTATACAGAAATCGTAAGTAGAAAATGGATGCTCAAGGCACCTCTTTATTCAAATATTCATACTTAGAATTCATTTTGAAATACAATGGTTTGCATGTCCCTTTTCTCCCCTCTAACACCTTATATTTATACTAACCCATGCATGGCAAGATTATGCCACCTAATGCCCACTTATCGGCTCCTGATTGGACCACAACTCCACTAATATCTAGCATTAAAAACCCACTTAACTCTAAACAAAGACTTTATCCTCTTCTCCCGTCAAATGCCTTTTGACCACCTGTTGACTCTGACACCTCCCCCACAGATATTCCCGTGTAATAAGTCTGACACTACCGTGCGGTCGTTCCCGTCCAAGCTCTTTTCTGACTTCTGTTAGTTGCCTTTCTAGGTCTTTTTCCATAGGTTTGATTCTGACTTGCACATCTGATGACGTGGCTACCTCATTGTTGACACGTGTCGGTGGCCGTTTTATCGGGTACAACACAGTCAAGTTTTTCAGAATAAGTGACAGGAATGTCAATTTCCCCGTCACGGGTTTGAGTTTTCCAGCGGCCCGAAACAAACAACCATCGATCCCACCAGCGAATGTCCTTGAGTTTGGGCTCCTTGATCTTCACTTTGTTCGGCCTAAGGCGAACCGTGTAATCCCCGCGGGAAGAGGAGTTGGAGACGACTGGGCTGAAGAATTGATGGAACTCCTCACCGGTAATGGGACGAGAAAGCCCCACCTGGCCCAAAACGGTGAGTACACCGTACAGTTGGCCCCATCCGTTAGGATGAAGTTGGTGAGGGGCTAATCCCCAGAGGTTGAGGAGTCCAGAGATGGAAGGGTGTAGCGGAAACCGCAACCCCACGTTCAGTGCGTCTTCTCCGACGGCCACCATCCCCGCCGGCGGGCAACACGCCGATTCTCCAGGCAACGGCACATAAAGGTGAACATTATTTGGGATCCTCCATTTCTTTCGCTTCTCTAGTAGTGTTGAAGGGTCTACTGTACTTTTCCGGCCGTGAGCACCCCAATCTTGGTGATCCGAATCGGGCCCCACCGGAATCGATTTTCTCGTAACCGGTTGGTAAGGCCCTTCGGTAGCCGGATCTGGCGCCTCCGGCGACGGAAGATCAGGTACGGATCCCTCCATGAACGATTTATACTCTCTGCCAAAGACGACGTGAGGAGCTTCGGGTGGTTGATACCTCCCTCGAGGACCTCGTCTCAGTCGCGGCATGATTCGATTTACAGTCGAAGAAAACAAAAGCAAAAACACAGATTTCGTAAGGGAAAAATAAGATAAATCGAGAGTGAATTTTTCTTACCCAAAATATGAATTCTGAATTGTGAATCGTGATTTCAAATTTTGAAATCAAAAACGATGATGAAGAAGTCGATAAGACTCTACAGTTGCGTATAGGGAGAGAAAAAGGGGCGGTTACCGAGGAAAGCACTCAATTATCGCCCCACTAACTCAAAACCCTAATTAATGTGACCTGTAACCGTCAGGCCACGTGGCCAAAAAAGCCTGCAAAAAGGTGCTTTCTGAATTTCAAATCTTTTCATGATATATCTTGATTTATTTTAATCAATTAAAGACCGAAATTAAATCGGCATGCAAAAAGTCTTCCCGTCTGCACAGGGAAAGAAAATTCATGGTTCCAGTACCATACTTATTATTTGTACAGGGGAGTCTTAAGACACAACCCCGTGAGAAAAAATACTTAATTTTCTTATCCAAGGACTATATGTGTCCATTACAAAAATACTAATCGGGAAAGATTCCGAAAGAAATTTTTGATCAATGCAGGTACAAAAGTCCAGAACGATAAGAATCGCAATCTCCTCTCCGTCTCTCTCAGAATTACCATTCAAGACCACGCTAGAGCCACCAAAAATCAAACATATCCCAAGAAGATCCCACGTCAAAATCCACTGCTGACAAGATTCACAAGCCAAATACCAACTCCGAAGAGTATCAAGAGTCGATTACCAGGAGATCCAAGACCAAACTTCAGGAAAAAAGATGTTATAATCCATCAATTTTCCTGGGGGCCAATGTTACACCATAAAAATCCACCACCGACACGTGTCCAGACGACCGGAGCCACGTCATCAATGAGATGGTCAAACAGCGGACAAAAGTCAGAATTGAAGCCACATATGAAGAAGGTATCAGGCGAGTTCAACAGTAGCCCCAGGAAGATAGCCCCGTGCCAGACTAGGGGATTAGCCAGATAAGGCTCCATGCAAGAGGCGGTGCACCTCTGGTGACATGCAGCAAGTGGAAGACAAGATTAGTGGGTATTTAATGCAATGGCTTAAAAGTCTTCATTAGTGGGATTAGATGTGATAGGAGGCTAATAGGTGGCATTAGGAGAGCTTGCATGCTCATGCAAACTACTTGTATAAAAGAGAGAGAGAAGGGAGGAGAAAAGGACTTCACCTTTTTTAATTTCCAAATACTATAAGTAAGGAAATAAAAGATCAAGAACACTATGATGTTCATCCCTATTTCCAGATTTCCGGCAACATACATTTTTCGATCTATAACTTGTCCTAACAAATAAATATCTGCTTGGAGCCCTATTCTATAACCCCCCATTCCAGTAATATATGAATTGAGTGAAAAAGGGTCCAAACAGCTTCCTATCCCTTCGATCTTGCATGACGCGTTATTTCCCATAGTCACCGCACCTTGCTCCACCTTTTCAAAAGTATCGAACCACCCACGATTCGGACACATGTGGAACGTACATCCCGAGTCTAGAATCCATTCCTCGCTTGATTTGGAGACCTCACCCAAAGCCATGAGAAGATCACAATAATTCTCGGCTACACCAACTTCACCGGAACTCTTACCGGAATTATTGTTGTTGTTGTTGCCGCCTTCTCTCTCTTTCCTATTCTTCAAGGAATAACAATCGACTTTGATGTGACCCTTCTTCTTGCAATAGTTGCAAACCTTGTTACTATGTCGTGACTTCGATCGAGACCTATCTTACCCCGTCGATCTCTGGTTGGTCCGTCCACGGACATTCAATCCTTCGCTTGGCGTCTCTCCCGAATTAGGACTCTCCATCATCAAAATATTCTCTCTAGATGAGAGGGCCGAGGTTACGTCTTTAAACGTGAGGCTATCTCGAGAATATATGAGAGTATCACGGAAACTCGCCATAGAAGGGGGTAGCGAAATTAGGAGCCAAAACGCGAGGTCGTCATCTTCGAGCTTCACGCCAATGTTGCCGAGGTCGGCGACTTTCTCCTTGAATTTCGCTACGTGCGCGGGGATAGAGGAACCCTCCGCCATCCTGAGCAAATATAAGCTTCTCTTCAAATTGTGCTTACTTGACACCGTCTTGGTGATGCACATCTCTTCAAGCATCTCCCACAATTCTTTTGTTGTCTTCGCTTTCATGATGTCCTCCGCCAAAGCGTTCGAGACATGGAGCCCTATGGTCGCCATAGCCATCTGATCGAGCTCTTCCCACTCTTCATGCTTCATGTCCGTCGGCTTGTTGTCAATACCTTTGAGGGCGCCCTCTTGCTTCAGGGATCGAAGAACTAACCTCATCTTGTATTGCCACGTCGGGAACCTTGTATTGAGATCCAGCAACGGTATGTCATACCTCACGCTCGTCATCCTTAGCTCTGATACCACTTGTTGTAAGATCGGACGATGTATAGTATGATAATATCAAGAATACCGAAGAAAAGAAATCAACGAAAAATAGAGAAGACAAGAATTTACGTGGAAACCCAACTGGGAAAAACCACGGGAGGAACGACGAACAATTCACTATAATATTGCTTCACGATTACAAGGATGATATACGCTCTAAACCCTCAAATCTCACGCAATAGCTATAGAATTATAATGTGTTGTTTATACCCATGGAGTAGCTCTCTTTATATAGGGGAGAGACCTAATTAATGTATGGAAACATTAATTCTCGCCCATAGCATGCTTTGTAGGAGAAGGAAACCAAAATGGACAAAAAATAGGATTTTCCAAAATCCTCCCGCGCCTGGTACTTTTGGCGACCGCCATTTTCAAAACGGCGGTCGCAGGACAGATTCGGCGGTCGCCGAATCCCTTTCGGCGGTCGCCGAAACCCCCCAAAACCTGTCAGCTACGACTTCGTCATACTCGACCTTTTCGGCGGTCGCGGGTCCAGAAACGGCGGTCGCCGTTCTCCTTCGGCGGGCGCCGATTCCAAAACGGCGGGCGCCGTTTTCCCCATTTCGACCTTGAAGGATAATGGACTCGCCCACATTCCAAGAACCGTAACGCCACTTTTCGCCATAGCCGTTGATTCTTGATTGATTGGTTAAGAAGTGATTAAGAATCTGAGAAAATTAATCTGATGTGTTTGTGTGTACTTTGAATATAATGTCTTAGGTGCTTATTATATAGTGGTCATCTACTATCTTAATCGGCAATGCATCACCTCAGCAGTGGAACCTTCTAAACTTGGTTGACTGGTCCAACAATTCTAGAAGTAGATGATATGCTTTTCAGATGCAAAAATTGACTTGAAAGGGTTACAAATGTCAAAAAAATATGACCCAAAATTAAATGCGAAATTCATGTGGAATTAAAAAATAGTTACACATGCATGAAACAGTGGTAATGAAAATAAATAAATAAACCAAAAATTAGCATTTATTATTATTATTAAGAGCATGTACAACGGTGAAATAAAAGAAGGATGGAGAGCTAAATTGCTTAGGTGGATTTAAAATATGTGGGACCCAGTTAAAAGGAAGACCGACGCTGTCATTTTTACGAATCTGATTACGGAGAGCAAGTGCGGGACCCATGTGGTCCCCCTCTCATTCCTATCCATACAATACAATACGGCTTTTATATATATATATATATATATATATATATATATATATATATATATATATATATATATATATATATATATATATATATATATATATATATAATATAATATGAAAATTTAAGTTATAATACAGTAATTCATAAATTAATAGTTATATTTATTTAAGTTTTTTTAGTTTTAATTGTATAAAATATTCTTATTTTTATAAACAATATTATTCAAATAATTTTTTTTAAAATTAATATTTTGATATTATTATTTATGAATTTTAGAAATATTTAATTATTTTTTTTTAATATATAGATTATAATAAAATATAAAATATAGTGGATGACTAACCCATTGATGTATGTTGATTTTTGTAGTAAAAGATGAGGAGTTAAATAAGAGGTGGATGTGAGAGAAAGCTGATGTGGAGAAGAGTTATGAAGAGGAGAGAAGAAATGACTACCCATTGTTGTACATGGTCTAAGAGCTCTCCAATTCTAAAATCTATTTTTCACTTTATGGACCCCATTAGAGCATGTACATCAACAAATACCCCTCATTTCACCCATCTTTACGTCTCTCATCCACATCACATTTCTCTCTCTTCCACATCACATTTTCCTCCCCCATCTTTAAATCAAAAAATTAATCAACATCAATGGGTCACCCAACTCACTCTATTTTTTTTACTTCATTATACTTTAAAATACTTTTATTTTAATTTTACAAAATAATTAATTAATAATTGTAAATAAATTTCATTACATTCTTTTAAACAATATTTTTTAATAGAAACTAATAATTAATATTTTTATATTTTTGAGAAAAATATCTATTTTAATAATTAGTACTAGTAGTATATAATTTTACAAAATATTACAATATTTCATAAAACTCATTAAAAAAAATCATTGTAAGAATACTAATTACATTTTTTAATTATTATATCAATATTATATTATTATTTATTAATTATAATTATAATAAAATATAAATAAGTAAGTAAATAATGTAAATCCACCCCACTATCCTAGTCCCTACCCCACATTTCTACCCGTTGTCAGATCCTGCAGATGGAGTGCATTCCCACCCCTTCCCAAAACTCACCCATCTCTGCCCTTGTAAGAATGGTCACATCAGCAACGAAGACACTCGGTTCTCTCTAAAAATCAACCGATGCACATGCTCTTACATTACATTACATGTCATCTCATCACAAAGTGAAAACAGCTTTATTATTCCAATTTATTCCAATGCAACACAAATAGAAACTCAAAACATTTGAAAACAAGTACATAAAGCAAGTGCAGTGTAAACCATTTTAATTAAATGTAACACACATATTGTGTAATGTGTATTGAGTAGCGCTTATTAATTAGTCATGTTTGTTAGCATTTTTATGCCAATCAGCATATGCCTTTGCAAACTCAATCAACCTGTCAGGTTCAGGCAAGACATCCTTAACAGCATCAACAGCAGAGATACGGCGGGCCCACTCGAACAAACGCGGGGTATTTGATTCGTCGATCAAACTCAGATTCCCCCATTTTTTCAACATTGTGAACCAGCCCAAGTAACTTCCCAGCACAATGTCTAGGTACCCGATTTCGTCGCCACCAAAGAATTTGTTGCCTTTGCTGAGATTCATAAACGTATTTTCAAGCACAGCTAGCGACCGATTAGCTTCCTCCAGGGGTATTGCCGTCTTTTCAGCTTCTTCTCCATAAGCCACACTCATAAACATTGCCCTTACACATGGAAACAGCTGCAGTATATATATCCATCGGCTAATTAATAAGAAATATTAAGAATCCACATTATATAAATCGTTAGTTGTTTCGGGGATGAACAAACCTTATCATCTATGTACTCTGCCCAAAAGCGGGCTGTGGCCCGATCGTGAGGATCGGAGGGGAGAAGGGACGGCCCGTTCGCAGCCCACACTTCGTCGATGTATTGGACAATGAGGAGAGACTCGCATACGGACTTTCCGTTGTGGATTAAAACCGGGATTTTCTTGTGAACAGGGTTGGCCTCGAGAAGTCGTTGACTTTTGTTGCCGAGATCTTCGTCGATGAATTCGTAGTCGATGGACTTTATATTGAGTGCCATTCGGACCTTTTGGGATAACGGACTCGCCCACATTCCTAGCATCGTAACGTCGCTTTTTCCCATAGTCGTCGATTCTTGATCGATTGGTTAAGAAGTGATTAAGAAAATTAGAAACTTAATCTGATATGTTGTTTGTGTACTTTGAATGTATTGTCCGGATGCTTATTATATAGTGTAGCGAAAATAAAAATAGTGCAGCTACCATCAGCAATCTTAACTAATTTCGTAATGCATTACGTCAGCAATGGAACCTACTAAACTTGATTGACTGGTCCACCAATTGTAGATGCAAAAATTGACTTGAAAAGGTTACAAATGTAACAAAGGAAAAATAATTAAATACAGTATGAATCAATGCAACAAAGAATTAAAGTACAAATTCCCGTGCCAAGTTGTTTTAAAAGGTCGAGAGTAATGATGTGTGAGTGTGCTCTCACCAAAACCCCGGGGACTGAAACTCAAATTTTTTTTCCACACAAGTTGAATACACACTCTCACTTGTAAGTTCTAAACTCGGTAAAAATAATTACATAATAAATAATTTATGTAAATAAATATATTTAAAATCATATAAAAACATGAAAAATAAACATTATATTAATTATAATTTATAATAAAATCAAATTTAATAAAATAAAATACTTTAGAATATAAATGATAATAAAATAATATAAAAAATAAAAATTAAAAAAAATCGAACCGATCCAATCCATCGTGCCAAATATTGGGTTAGCCATTTAACCCATTGGGCCACGGCCCAGTTTTATATGGACCCTTTATTTTCTAGTTCAACCTGACCCATTAGTTGGGTCGGCCGAGCTTGGCCATCGAGCCTAGCTTCTAAAGTAGGGATAATGAGTAGTTCTATAAGAGCATCTCCAACTGATACCAAAAATCTATTTTGGAGTAGAAGAGATGCTCTAAGCGATACCAAAATATAAACCTATTATAAGTATTAAGGTGATACCCACAGAAAAAATACTTAAATTTACGTTTAACTTAAACTCAAACCAAAAACTTTATTATTTATAAAATGATCCTTTTTATATAAATTAATAAAAATAATCTATCAACATTTTTTTAGTTTCTTATTTAATATTTTTTATAATGTAATTTTTTTTAATAATCATATCATTAATAATTAAAATAAATTTTAATAAAAATATTTTAAATAATGAAATAAAAACAAACATGATAATACAAAATATAATTTAATATTAAATTATTTAATTGACGTTAAAAATAAAATAATAGTATGGGATATCACAAAAAAAAAATTATATGTTTGAAATTTTAAATTGAAAAATAATGATTATTAAATTTTTTAATGTCAAAAGTTATGAGGTTAAATTGTAAATTTGTAAAGATATTGCTTATTTATAAAAAGTTGTATTAGAAAAATATTTTAAAAATATTTTTTTAAGTTTTAGTATTGAAATCTCGGTTGGAGTGAAATTACTTTAAACTTAAAATAAAACTTATTTTTTAGTTTACGTTTTTGTGTTCGGTTGTAGATGGCCTAAGCTTATAACAAAGATTATTATTTTCCTTGCAAAACGACTTTTAGCTGCACAGGATGCAAAAGTTCAGACCCCAAACCAATATAATCGTCGAGTCCAAAGGGTTAAATTTGAACTTTTGTTTGCGTTTTTATGACGAAATGTACTATCATATATGTGCTCTCTTCAATATTGTGTTGTATTTGTCACATTTTCGATGAAGTAAGTTGTCATATTTGATAACTAGTCATCGATCGAGCAACTGACCAACGGCGCCAGTCGAATGCAGACTTTATCATCGACTGGTCTTTCACTACTGTTGGTTTCCATACATTGTGAATGTTTTGTGAGTTCCGTTACCAAGTACGACTAGTCGTTAAAATTATACTCCCTCGGTCCCAACCTTATAGGCGCGCTGACCGGGCGCTGTTTTTAAAAAAAGTCAATTTTTTTACTTTTTGAGCTGAATGTTGAGGGGTATTGTTGTCCTTTCAGTGGACATATTAACACTTTATTAAAATTAATCTCAGACACTTAATTGTTAATCCTTCCTTCCATAACACATTTCAAACAAAATTCAAACACAACACAAGATTGAAAGTACTGTTCACGCCCAGAATTTTAGAAGAACTAAAATAAAAAAAAAAATTACAAGAACAAGGATGAACTTAAATTAACAATCTTCAAAAAACAGAATTTCTTCAAATCACTGATTCTTGTTCTTGGCTATGTTCATGCTTCAGATCCTGAAAAAAAAAAGTTAATTTTGAACAGTTAAAAAATTAGGAACAGTAAAATTTTGGAAATTTTACTTCCCTCCACTTTTTCCCACTTTATTTTCCCCCCAAAACAGAAACTAATTTAAACCCTAACTAATCACACTTCTATAAATAGAATCTGCACATTCAAAGCAAGCTTTTATTGCCAACAACCTTAAAAAAAATGGAGCTTCCTCACAGCCCCACACCAAACAAAAGAACAGAGGTCCCACCTGATGTTAAAAACCACATTCCACAATATCTCATGTCAAATGCAGTGGACAATGTTGTCCACCATGGCAAGATCAAACAAGCTGCTGCAAAATTTGGGTACTCAAGGAGGACAGTTCAAAGGATTTGAGCAGCAGCAAGAGATCAAATTATTCATGGTAATCCAGTTTTATTCAAGTCTAAAAGGTTAGGTGTTGCATTACCAAAAACTGTTTTTTTCGACAAAAAAAGAATGGAAAGGATTCCTTTTTCATTAAGAACAAATATCATAACACTTGCTGCTGGGCTAGGAGTGAACAAAAGCCAAGTGGGCAGATGGGCAAAAAGTGGGGTGATCAGAGTTCACACAAATGCAATAAAACCACAGTTGACAGACAAAAACAAGCAAGAAAGGTTGCAGCACACTCTCAGTGCAGTTAGGGCAGACAAAGACACATTGCAAATTAAGTTTGAAGGAATGCACAACATTGTCCACATTGATGAGAAGTGGTTCTACATGACCAGAAACACAGAGAGATACTACATGGTTCCAGAAGAGACAGATCCTCACAGAGCTATTCAATCAAAGAGGTACATTCCTAAAGTGATGTTTATGTGTGCAGTAAGTAGGCCTATCATAAACACTCTAGGGGAAGTGGTATTTGATGGCAAAATAGGGCTGTGGCCATTCACAAAGCAGGAACCAGCAAAAAGAAGTTCAAAAATTAGAATTACAGGAACTATGGAGACAAAGGCAATGGATTCTGTCAATAAAGAGGTTATAAAAGAGTGCATGCTGACTCAAATACTACCAGCTCTGAAAGCTAAGTGGCCAGCAGGTGCTAGCAAAAGGATATTCATTCAACAAGATAATGCAAGGCCTCACATATCAAATGAAGATCCAGATTTTAGGGCAGCTGCCACAGCAGATGGATTTGATATCCAATTGGTGTGCCAACCTGCCAACTCACCAGACATGAATGTTCTAGACCTAGGGTGGTTCAGAGCTATTCAATCATTGCAAATAGAGACAGCAAGCTACAATGTGGAGGAGCTGGTGGCTAATGTGATACAGTCATATGAGAGAATGGATCCTACAAGTCGGAATAAGGTGTTCCTAAGTCTACAGGCCTGTATGGTGGAGGTTTTAAAAGTGAAGGGACACAACAAGTACAAGCAGCCACATATGAACAAAGACAGGCTCATCAGAGAGGGCAGACTGCCAATGTGTTTGGATGTGGATGAAGTGTTGGTAAGGGAAAGCATACAACTAGTGCTAGAAGGTGGGAACAGGGATGCATTTTCAGAAAAATTGAAGGAGCTACTTTCAGTTTTAGGCTACTAAAAATGTAACTGGCCATCAGGTAGCTTTTTGATTCTTACAGCATGAACAATAACTCCTTCTTTTGGTAAAAATATGTTAAGGAGATGTTCAGTTTGTAAGAGAACTTTTGGAGTGGTTTTTTTGCTTGTTTTTATTCACCCTCAGACCTTTAATACTTGGTCATCCTTGGGAGTTTTTGAAACTGTCAATTGTTTTTTTTTTTTTTTTTTGCGCAATCATTTTGTACAAAGCCTCATTCACTGTGAATGCATCCTATGGGTTACACATTGAATCATGCACATTGCAAGAAGTCTCCTAAACTAGGAAATTATCCTAGTGGTGACTAACATGCATAGCACAACAATATTCAAATTAGTCTCCTAACATAGAAATGCAAACACAATGGTTGCTAATGCACAGTAATTCAAACTCATCACCATTTCAAACATGCAGATTCATCATTTCACCACATATACACTGATCACCCATCTTAACCCACAATTTTTGCAAACTTTACATGCACAAGCCATCAACCAACAACTCAGATTTCACAGAACACAGATTTCACAGATTTAACAGAAATCAGAGATGAAACTCAGAGGCCACAGAACACAGATTTAACAGAAATCAGAGATGAAACTCAGAGGCCACAGAATACAGATTTCACAGATTTAACAGAAATCAGAGATGAAACTCAGAGGCCACAGAACACAGATTTCACACACAAGGCACAAAAGATAGTTTGAGATTCCAGAGTACCTAAAGTCCCGCATCATCAACCCCTTTTTAGACCCGCATCATCATCCTCTTTCACACCCGCATCATCAACCCCTTTTCAGACCTGCTGCTCCGGCCTCTCTCCGACCCGCTGCTGCCGCCTCTCTCCGATGCGCATCGTAATGACTCATGCATGTATCTACACAGAAAATGAAACAAGTTTTAAAAGATTAATTGCATGCACTGTTAGATCTAGGGTTTTTTGAAAAAATTAAAAATAAAACGGATAAATTACCTATGTAACGAGGGAAGTGGATCCCGTACATCTTCTTCATAAAATAACGGTTAGGTATGTCAGAAATCAACGAAGGTGGGTCGAAGAACTGCAGATCTGCATCTGAAATTGGCGGAGGTGGGTCGGAGATCTGCAGATCTGCATCGGGCAGTGGTAGATCTGCATCGGGCAGTGGCAGATCTGAGGCGAAGGGCGTCGAATCGTCGAGAACATGGAAGGTATCCGGCACATACCCGAAATACATCCATAAATCTACGCCGTCGAGGTCCATCAGTGACTCAGTGGGTGTCTCCGGCGGGAAGTTGACCTCCGGCCTTTGAGAAATAGAGTCGAGATCTCTCTGAGAATTGGGTATTTCTTCCATGCGGATGAGAGCAAGTGAAATGGAGGATGAGAGCAGATTTAAATGGAGGGAGAGAGCAAGAAAGGTTTCTGAAGCTGCAGATATTTTGTGAAGCAATTTTTGAGAGAAAATGAGAGAGGCGATACAAATGAAGCTGCAAATATTTTGTTCTTTACAGTAGTGGTATACAGTAGTGGAATCGAGAGAGGCGATACAAATGAGAGTGATAGGGTTTTTTGATATGAATGTGGTATACAGTAGTGGGATTGGGATGAGTGTTAGTGGGTGTGTGATTAATTATGTGTTGTTTGTAATTAAATGTGTGTTTGTTTTAATTAAATTGTTTAAGTAAAAATTGAAGTAAAAATCAGATTTAAATGTTATGGCATTTAGGTAATATTGAGATATTTTAAGTGTAAAGATGTAGTAAAAACTTTCCTTTTTTGGAGTGTGACTATAAGTATGGGACATCCCAAAAAGAAAAGTGTGTCTATAGCTTCAGGACCGAGTGAGTATGTTTTAAAAGTTAAAAATGTTTTAAAAGTCAATTGCATATTCTCATTTTCTCCAAAAAAATGAAATCATTCTTTCTGCATTAAGTAGTAACTAGTCACTAACTATTCTGTATTTTATACTTTATTTTCTTAAATATATTTGTACTTTTCTATTTTGATTGCCACACGAATATCTTTACATCCCAAAAAGGATTTTGTTTTTGAATTTTAAAATACAATTATTGTAACGCCCCCGGCCCGTTGAGGGGTCAAAGTCCGACCCTAATGGACCGGTTCGGCTACCAATGACTGCCGTCGAAAGTGATATCCTGGCACCCGGGACACTTTCCAGGGGTCACCCATCCTAAAATTACTCCAGGCACCCGGGACACTTTCCAGGGGTCACCCATCCTAAAATTACTCCAGAGCCAGCACGCTTAACTTTGGAGTTCTTATAGGAGGATGCCCAGAAAAGAAGATGCATCTGTTAGTATGAGTAGCATATTCAATTACTTTAAGCCTTTGAATTTTTTATTTTTTTTTTAATTTGCAAACTATTACATTTTAGAACAGGTCGAGAGAATCGATTTTTAAACTCTGCGCTCTGATACCATTTGTCACGGCTCGTTTTATTCAATTAAATAAGTAAATAATAATATTAATTTTGTAAAGAAAATCAAGGGCGGAGAATTTAAAAACTTAGACGTCCACGTCGACATTTGAAATTTTAACAGTAAAAAAACTTTAAATAATAGTAATTGCAGCGGGAATAGTTAAAATTGTAAAACACGTGCATTAAATACTAAAAATAGTTTCATTCATTAAACATTGTACGAATCACGGCGCAGCATCCTCGACTACTCCATATCAAATAGTATCACCTGAAAATATTTATATCAACAAGGGTCAGTCTATTGACTAGCAAGTAGGCATGCAATCTATATGCTTTAATGTTATCACTTGTCGTCTTAGTTTGTATTTTAAACGTTGATCTTTAATACAATGCAACGACGTACTTAACTTAGACGTAGGACATAAACTTTAACTTGAAACGTTTACGTAACTTTCTTATAAATTAACGTTCATAACATTTCTTTCACGTTTAGACGCGAGCCCACTTGACATCGTAAGGGCTACCCCAGCCCATTGAGGCTATTCGTTCGTTAGTTGCACACCCGGTCTAGAGGCCCTTTCGCACTCTAGCCATTGAGGCCATTAAAGTTAGTTGCACACCCTGGTCTAGATGACCTTTCGACGCTCTAGCCATTGAGGCCATTAAAGTTAGTGTCACCCTACTTAAGGTAAGTCCTTACGATGCCCGACATTTCGTTTACTTTAACATTAAGTTTTGCTCTTTAATATTTTGACCGTGAACTGGATTTCTAATACATATGAATCCTTACGTGTATGCATGAATCAACTCTATGATTGAACGAACAATAAAGATTAGTAAGATAAACCATATGACAGAAAATAAAACAAAGTAGAGATGATACACCAAATACTTTAACAACAAAAACAGCAGACTGACTTCAACAACAACTAAAAGTAAAATATATAACATCGAATTCACTACAACCTAAATCAATTACATCAACCAATTAAAACTATTGTACCATATAATATTAAACTCTTCCTACAACATACATGCACATACTTATCCACATATACAATATATACTGACAACATCATCATTCAATCATCTTGTATATATTCACTTACCATACAAGTTATATATAAGACACACACACATTTGCACATATTATACACGCATATAAATTAGGTGTACTACATACCCATATCGATCTCCACATATATATAGATTCACATGTTATCAAATAGATTCAACACGCAATGCACAGAAACTAACGAATTAAACGTATATGAATTCCGCATAAATTGTATTAAATTATAACCATAAATCCTAAATTCAAATATAACTATATAATAAAACCTAAAACCCACTTGCATTGTTAATACGTGATAAAGAGTCGAGCGGCGAGGTTAAAGAGTCGAGCGGCATCTTCTCCTTCTTCTTCTCCCTAGGCCGCGCCTTCTTCTTTTCTTCATTTTCTTTTCTTCTCGGTTGCGGCTTCTCTCTTTCTCCCTCTCTCCATTGTTTATTTAGTTTAGGTTTTCTTTTCTTAATCGTTACCTATTATGGGTTAAGCATATATAAATTAAGGTTTTGGATTGGGTTAAAGAGCCCATTAATTTAAAAGGTTTTGCAGCCCATTAAAATAAAGTCTTGCCAGCTCAAGAAAGAAAACTCTCTTATTATTTATGAACATTAAAAATATTTACATTTTATAAAAGTTCAATAAATTAAAAACCCAATTTATAAAATGTTTAAGCTCAACTAAAATAATGTTGAACTCGACTAACACGTGGATAAAAAGTCCATTTTAATTAACTAATTTTTATTATAAAAATTCAAGTTATTACAATTATGGTCTATAACTTTTTAAATATTTTTCTATTTTTTACAAACAACTACCGACAACTACATACATTTACTTTTTCACTTTAAATAACAAATTAATTTTACTTTTGTTTTCAAATTATTATAAATAATAAAGATGAAGAGAGTAGTATTTTATAATTAAAAAGATCATAATTAAATTTAATATTGTAGCTAAAATGAATGAAGTTGAACTGAACTAAATTATATTGAATAAATTTGAACACAAATCTTGTAAAATATTAATAATAAATATTATATATATATATATATATATATATATATATATATATATATATATATATATATACTCTATTAAATTATGAATAATATTATAAAATATTAATAATAAATATTATATATATATATACTCTATTAAATTATGAATAATATTATAGTATTCGATTATTTATATGAAATTATATTTTTTTAATACTATTTTTAAAATTTTGTAATTTTTTTTTGGAAATGAATTAAATTAGTTTGAACGAAAAAACTAAAATAAATAAAAAAAACATGACCTAAAAATAAAATAAAAAACAAAAAAATTATAAACTCAGGAGGGTGTATTCAATCAAGACTCTATAGGATTTTTATGGACTTTTAAAGTCTACGGGTATTCAATCCGGATTTTTAAAAGTCCATTAAAATCTTGAGGTATTGAATACGGATTTTAAAAAGTCTTTAAAAATCTACCGGTATTCAAAAGTTAATTGATTTTAAAAGTCAATGGATTTTAATTGATTTCATGTCCAAAATACAAAAGAATTTCATCATTTGAAATCTCTCCTAAATACGTGAGATTTCTATGGACGTCTATTTTAATTGATTAATTTATTATTAAAAACAATAAAACATAAAAATATATATAAAAACATAATAGAATTAATAATAAAATTAGAAAATATGAAAAAAATAAAAATAAAAATAAAATAAAATTTTCAAAAAATAATATTATAATAAAATTAATATTAAAATTATTAAAAATCTTTTTCTAATTTTGGTCTCGATTAGTTCACGAGATTGAATGACCAATTCTCCTCCGGACCCTCGATTGATTGTTTTCCAAGAATGTTGAGCCGGTATATAAGCCATGTATCCGGGAGGAACTTAAAAAAAAATGTTTCGGTTTTTTCACTCTCTTTTGGTCTTGCAGCTATTTCAAAAAAATCCGATTCGTGCGGATTCAAATTAATAAATTTGTATTTAGTAAAAAATTATAAAAATAATTAAATTTATTTATCAAGTTATTTTAAAAAATATAACTATTTTTTAATTATATATTTTACTAGTTTAAAAATTGTAAAAATCCATTTAAATTAATAAAAAAATATTTAAAAAATAATTCACAAAATTAAAATTTACATAAATGTATAAAAGAAAGTCTATCAGACTCTATAAAAATATATATATAAAGTCATTCAAACTCTGCATAGACTCTGTGAATTTTCCAAATTAACGAAACTCCATGGACTTTTTAAAGTCCAAAAAATTCTAATAAAATCCTAATTAATACACCCCTCTAAATACGCACTTGCACTTTGACCTAACTAGTTTTGTTTTATTAATGTGTTTGTAGTTAGGGTTTCGTAGACATGGATGGTGCTGCTGATGAGTTTGATTTACTGGAACCCATAATCCAGGTTGTACAATCTTTCCTCACATCAAAAGAAGCCGCACGAACGACTCTTCTCTCCAAGTCATGGGGCAGCGCGTGGTTCACTCGCCCCAACCTCGACTTCGATCTCGAAGACTTTCGTCCAAGGGACTACAAATTCTTAGAGTTTGCGGAGAGGACACTTAAAAGGTACGAGAATTCCAACCTCAACATTCACAGTTTCAAGCTGAGCATAAAAAATAGGTCATATGCCGCTGTTAATGGTACTCTTACGAAATTGGTTCGAGTATTGAAATTGGGACCGACTCGTCTCACTTTCGAATTAGCGGATCATTATGCTTCTCATTTACCGAACGAGGTGTTTAGATATGAAAGCCTCCTTTCACTAACCGCGCAAGGGTGCGAAATCAATCCGAATCGAGACGAGGTATGTTGTGCGAGGCTTCAATTCCTTAGTTTCGATCGTATTCGGATAAATAGTCGTAATACGATTCTTCATATTCTATCGAGCTGCCCTTTGATTGAGAAACTCTCATTAAGCAATGTTATCGATGGTGATGGTGATGGTGATGATGGTCTGCACACTATTAATATTAGCCCTCTTCATAGGCTAAAGTCTCTGGTGCTGAAAAATGTGGATTTCCACAGCACCTTGTTTCTTGCTGACTTATCGTCTAAACTTCCATCCCTTAAAGATTTAACACTACACATAAGCAAAATTCAAGAAGAGATACTAATTTCGAGCCCAACACTTGAATATCTGGACTTTAACATTGGAGAAATTTATTGTTCTAGTAATCATACGGTTAAGGTTCTCAAATTCGATGTCCCAAGTATTCGCAAGTTGACCTTTGCATGTTCAAACCTTCCTGATGAAGTGTTTGTTACATCAAATTCAAAGGGGTGGGAGTCTTGTGTATCGCTTACGCGTTCCCAATGTCCGAGTGATTCATTGTTCTACAGACTGAGCAACATTATAGACAAGTTCAAGTTTTCGAGGATATCTCTGTTGTCACTTCATGTTTACTATACAAGCCTCTTTGGTTACGTAGCGAGAGTCAACGTTCAAGTTTTCCCCACGCCTGAAATTGAGAATCTGACAATCCACATCCATGAGTTCCTGGCAACCCACGTCAATGAGTTCATGACAACCCAAAATTGTTGTGCTCTCTTCGATGGGTTGCTCCAGATGTGTCACCCAATGGTGATTAATATTCGATCCGAGTCTACTTATCGAACACACATTATTATTAATTTCCTTGTGAAAAGGCTTTTAGATGCAAAAGTCCCGACCCCAAACTCTTTGAATGAATACATCAAGGAAGCCAGAGCGCAGGTTTTCGACGAGGCTGTTTCTACGTGGAGGGATGTCACATTTGACTCATTACTTAATGAGGACTCAACAATTGCAAGAAATTATCGAGCTTTTCGCTTCCACCTGAACTGGTAAGAGTAATCAAGTTTAACCAGTGGCAGAAATCAAAAGCTTCTTCGTATTTATCTTGAATGTGTTAATTTGTTGACTTTGTTCAAGATATTTTTTTGTTTAGAATAATATTTTAATCAACCACAAATTTTGAAAACGTTACGTTCTGCACAACATTTTCCTTGATCACCTCTAATCACCATAACCTGAGGAGAAAGGGAATCCGGACAAAGAAAACCCAGCCGATATCTAACCTAAACTTTAAAAAACTTTTATTGCAATGCAGAACAAATGGAAACACAAAACATTTAAAAACAAGTACATAAAACAAGTGCAGTGTTATACTTTTAATTATTTGTTAGCTTTTTTAATCACAGCAGCATATGCCTTTGCAAACTCGATTAACTTGTCAGCATCAGGCAAGACATCCTTAACAGCAGAGACACAGTGGGCCCACTTCAACAAACGCAGAGTATTTGATTTGTCGATCAAACTCAGATTCCCCATTTTTTTTCAACATCTTGAACCAGCCCAAGTAACTTCCCAGCACAATGTCTAGGTACCCGCCTCCAAAGAATTTGTTGCCTTTGCTGCTATTCATAAACGTATTTTCAAGCCCAGCGAGCAACCGATTAGCATCCTCCATGGGTATTGCCGTCTTTTCAGCTTCTTCTCCATTAGCCACACTCATAAAGATTGCCCTTATAAATGGAAACAGCTGCAGTATCTCCATCGGTTAATTAATTAATATAAATCGCAAAAAGATTCCGCGGGGACGAACAAACCTTATCATCCATGTACTCTGCCCAAAAACGGGCTGTGGATCGGAGGGGAGAAGGGATGGCCCGATCGCAGTCCAGACTTCATCAATGTATTGGACAATCATGAGGCCGGAGAGACTCGCATACGGATTTTGAACAACTATATACAGAGCTAATACGTATGTAAGTGTGAATATATATAATATGTATGTATGTGTAGTTGTGTCTAACCTATCTATATTGTATTCAAGGGCGGCGCCAGAAAAAACGATTAGGGGGGCTGGGATTATTTTATCTTGTCGTTTGCGGAGAGGACACTCGAAAGGTACGAGAATTCCAACCTCAACATTCACAGTTTCAGGATGAGCATACAAAGTCTGAGATGTTGTGATAATGCTCGTGCAACTAAATTGGTTCGTAGAGCGTTGAAATTGGGACCCACTCGTCTTACTTTAGAATTCGGGAATTTTTATGCGTTTTATATACCGAACGAGGTGTTTAGATATGAAAGCCTCCTTTCACTAACCGCAAAAGGGTGCGGAATCCATCTGAATCGAGATGAGGTATGTTGTTCGAGCCTTCGATTCCTTAGTTTCAATCATATTCGGATAAAACATCCTGGTACGATTTTTCTTATAATATCGAGATGTCCTTTGATTGAGAAACTCTCATTGCGTTATGTGTATGTTCGTGGTAAATCTGTTAACGTTGGTGATGGTATGCTCATGACTATTACTACTCCTCTTCATAGTCTAAAGTCTCTCGTGCTAAAACATGTGGATTTCGACACCACCTTGTTTCTTGCTGACTTTTCGTCTAAACTTCCATATATCCCTTAAAGATTTAGCCCTACGTATAAGCAGAAACCGAGAAGAGATACTAATTTCGAGCCCTACACTTGAACGAATGGACTTTAACATTGAAGACTATTATGTATATGGTTATACGGTTAAGGTGGTTAAGCTCGATGTCCCAAGCATTCGCAAGTTAGCCTTTGCATGTTCAAAAATTCCTGATGAAGTGTCGATTATATCAAATTCAAGGGGATGGGAGTCTTGTGTATCGGTAACATGTGTCGAATGTCTCAATGACTCATGGTTCAACAAACTGAGCAACTTTATAGACAAGTTCAAGTTTTCGAGGATATCTCTGTTGTCACTTCATGTTTACTTTACAGAATTCCTTCATCACGAGGCGGGAGACATTCGAGGTTTGTCCACGCCTGAAATTGAGAATCTGACAATCCTCGTCCGTGAGTACATGACAACCCAAAATTGTTGTTCTCTCTTCGATGGGTTGTTCCAGATGTGTCACCCAAAGGTCGTTAATATTCAATCCGTGTCTACTTATGGAACACAAATTATTAATTTCTTTGTGGAAAGACTTTTAGATGCACGGGATGCAAAAGTTCAGACCCCAAATCAATATTACTTGATGTACGGTATGAATGAATGCATCAAAGTAGCTAAAGCGCAGGTTTTCGATGGGGCTGTTTCTACGTGGAGGGATATCACGTTGGAGTCATTACTAGATGAGGACTCAAGACCTATAGAAAATTATCAAGATTTTCACTTCCAACTGGATGAAAAGACTAATAAGTTTTAGTGGAGAAAAATATATGTATGGCAGGGTTCAAATTCAAAAGCTTCTTTGTATTTATCAATAATTACACTTGCCCCCATTTGGGGCAGTTCTGCTAAAATTTTCTAGAATTGGCCCAAGTTATTTTTTTGATTTTGATTTTTCAGAATATTTTAACCACAAATTTTGAATTGCATTCTTCTGTGTTGCAGTGTGGTGGTTGTGATCGTCTCTCATCACCATAACCCGAGAAAAGGAATCCGGACAAAGAAAACCCGACCGATATCTGTATAAACTTCAAAACACTTTTATTTCAATGCAACAACACAAATGGAAACACAAAAAACATTTTAAAACAATTGCATTATTAATTATTTGTTAGCTTTTTTAATCCTAGCAGCAAATGCCTTCGCAAACTCAATCAACTTGTCAGGATCAGGCAAGACATCCTTAACAGCATCAACAGCAGAGACACGGTGGGCCCACTCGAACAAGCGTGGGGTATTTGATTCGTCGATCAAACTCAGGTTCCCCATTTTTTCCAACATTCTGAACCAGCCCATGTAACTTCCAAGCACAATGTCCAGGTACCCAATTTCGTCGCCTCCAAAGTATTTGTTCCCTTTGCTGCAATTTATAAACACATTCTCAAGCACACCAAGCAACCTATTCGCTTCCTCCAGGGGTATTTCCGTCTTTTCAGCTTCTTCTCCACTAGCCACACACACAACAATTGCCCTTATACATGGAAACAGCTGCAGTATCTCCATCGGTTAATTAATAAGAATCCACATATATATATATCGCAAAATGAACAAACCTTATCATCTATGTACTCTGCCCAAAAGCGGGCCGTGGCCCGATCGTGAGGATCGGAGGGGAGAAGGGACGGCCCGATTGCAGTCCAGACTTCGTCGATGTATTGGACAATGAGAAGAGACTCGCATACGGATTTGCCATCGTGGATCAGAACCGGGATTTTCTTGTGAACAGGGTTGGCCTCAAGAAGCCGTTGGCTTTTGTTGCTGAGATCTTCGTCGAAGAATTTGTAGTCGATGGACTTTAGATTGAGTGCCATTCGGACCTTCTGGGATAACGGACTAGCCCACGTTCCTAGCACCGTAACACCGATTTTCGCCATATATAGCCAATTCTTTTGATTGATTAAGAAGTGATTAGGAAAATTAGAAACTTAATCTGATATATTGTTTTTTTGTGTACTTTGAATGCATTGTCCGGATTGTTATTATATAGTGTAGCAGAAAATAAAAATAGTGCAGCTACCATCTGTACTAATTCGCCATGCATTACGTCAGCAATGGAACCTCCTAAACTTGGTTGACTGGTCCATTAATTGTAGATGCAAAAATTGACTTGAAAAGGTTACAAATGTAACATAGGAAAATAAATAAATACTTATGAATCAATGCAACAAAGAAAGACCAAATTCTTGTCCCAAGTTGTTTTAAAAGGTCTGAGACTAATCAGAGTTGTGCGAGTGCGAGAAACTAGAGTTTCTTTCCATACAAATTCAATGTGAAATATCTTTACACACCTACACAACTCGAGAAAAATAGACTTAATTTTTCTAGTTTTTACCATGCATGTAGAAATCCAAAACATGCGAGTGTTATCCCACATCTAGCGCACGAAGACAAGAAGAAGAGAGACTAAATAACCTAGGAAAGTTTAAATGAAATAATGAACATAAAAAAAAATGAAGAAAAAAATACAAAAGTTAAATTTATAATGAGTATCGATTTTTTTACTATATATGCCTTGTGAGCTTGTAATCAAAATGAATTTGGCATAAAGCGGCGACTGCGGCGTGGTCAAGTGGTTAGATCGTAGTCAAGTACTAAGATATGTAGGATGTGGGTGCGGTTCGACGAGGACACAGTTTCGATCCATGAGTCATTAAATTTTATCAATGTTAATGAAGTCAACTTTGTCATCCTATATAGTACTATATACCATATACTATTCCTCCATTTATTGGAGCTCCACTGCTTGCATTAAACTAAGTATATAGATGATGTTAAGATTTAATATAAATTAGCTCAAAATCATCCCAAACATAAGATCCAGTCAAATTCAATGTGAGACAACTTTAAATACACCTCATAAGTCCTAGACAAATTCAGAAAAATAGACTTAACTTTTCTAGTTTCTACCATGTAGAAATCTGATACGTGCGAGCGTTATCCCACACCTAGCGCACGAAGACAAGTAGAAGAGAAACTCAAGTAACCTAGGAAAGTTTAAATGAAATAATGATCACGAAAAAATGAGAAAAAAATACAAATGTTACATTTGTAATGAGTGTCGATTTTTTGCTATATATACTAGATCAAATCATTCTTAAATATCCTTGTGAGCTTGTAATAAAAATGATTGAATTTGGCTTAAAGAGGCGTAGTCTACTGGTTAAATCTGTTGTAATTTGGGTGCTATTCCACGGCGACACAAGTTCAATCCTTGAGTCGGTTCAATTTGATCAACATTAATGAAGTCAACTTTGTCATCCTATGTATATATCATATACTATTCCTCCACTTATTGCAGCACCAACAACTTGCATTAAACTATATAAGTATAGATGATGTTAAGATTCAATATAAATTAGCTCAAAAATCATCCCAACATAAGATCCAGTCAACTAGTATCCAAAACTCATGGCGGAAGGTGATTGCAATGTCCAGCTACTAGGATCTTGGGCAAGCCCATTTTCCAACAGGGTCCAGATGTGTCTCAACCTCAAGTCCATCCATTACGAGTTCGTCGAAGAGAATTTCTACAACACCAACAAGAGCGATCGCCTCCTCAAAGCAAATCCGGTTCACAAGAAGATCCCGGTTTTAATCCACGGCGGAAAGCCGGTATGCGAGTCCCTTGTCATTATTCAGTACATCGACGAAGTTTGGGCCTCCATCCGTCCGTCCATTCTCCCATCTGATCCTCACGAACGGGCCACGGCCCGTTTCTGGACATCTTACATCGATGAGAAGGTACGGTATAGTTTTCATTTTTCATTTTCTTGTTGCTGTTATTGTTAGAGAATATGTATATTCGACTGATCACTAATATAAATGTCAAGTTGTTCAATTTCTTTAATAATTCGAGCTTTTGACTGATGTTAGACTTCTAATGTAGTATCTCAGAGTGTGTTAGGCTAAAAAGTTGAAATCAGCCCTCAAGTTTTCATTTTTAATTTTTTGTTGTTGTTTTCAAGCACATTAATAATCTTGAAAATGTTTTTTCAGTGGTTCCCATTATTCAAGGAGCTCCAAAAGGCAGGGGACGAAGGAGAGAAAGGTGTGATCATGGCGAAGATATTCGAAGGTGTGGCCCTGTTGGAGGCGGCTTTCGTGGAGTGTGGAAAAGGTGGACGCTTTTTCGGAGGAGACGAGATTGGTTACATTGATGTTGTACTAGGAAGCTACTTGGGATGGTTGAAGGCTGCAGAGTCAATGGTTGGCCTGAAATCGTTCGACGAGGCCAAGGCCCCAGGGTTGACCGGGTGGGTCGAGAGGTTTGCGAGCCATGATGCTGCTAAGGATGTTGTGCCGGAGCCTCAAAAGCTTCTGCAGTTTTATGTGATGGTTCACGGTGCAAAAGCTTCTTCTGATAATTAGTTGGATAATTATCTTTCATGTTGTACTTCTAAGTTCTAAGTGTGTTTTAATTTCTTGAATTCAACTTTCCTAATTGCAATTTCTGAATAAATCGTTTTGGCTTATTGATAAAGATAATGAGTGCATTTGTCTTGAAAACAGTTGACATGTTATAATAAAAACCAGTCTTATTTTTTTATTTAAAAAATAATTAAAATTTTATTTTTTTTCAAACAAATATGATAAATAAATATTTTTACAATTAAACAAAAAAATCTCCAAAATTGATGAATCCATCATTATCCGATCGAAAACAAAAAAAAAAAACCACGGGCAGACACTAGACAGTAGACAGACCTGAGAGAAACGGCGTCGTTTTCAACAAAATAAATAGTCTTCTTCATCACAACAAACAAAAATCACTAGAAATCAAGAACAAAAAAGGAAAAAAAGAAGAAGCTTTATTTGGAAATGAAAGCAGATATGAAGCTGGACAAATGGGGTTATGAAGTGAGGACTTGTTCGGATGTCTGTGTAGCTGCAATTAATTCTTACTATGATCAGGTTAATAAATGTTTCAGCTCACTCTTTTTTATTACATTTCTTAGAACTGCAATTACTCTAATTTCATGATGCATAGTTTCTGAATCAAAAGATTCTATTTTTGGTCGAATTCTAGAAAACCCATTACTCAATATTGCTTCGTTGTTCGATTTCATATAAAAAAAATGAATTTGATCAGGTGCTGAGTTATGGAAGGAAAAGGTCAGTGATATTGGAAGCTCCGGAGAGTGACCCGGACTGTGTTTTGGGCAATATCTTGGCCGCCCACTTTCTCTTCTCAACCGATTCTGCTCGTGTTCACAATCTCATCACCGCCGCCAATTCTCGCCTCGTACGATTTTATGATTCAATTATTTTAGGGCTTGTCTTAGTTCTTGAATTTTGTGTTTATGCTGTTTTCTGGGATGTGGGCAGGATCAAGCTAGCTCGTATGAGAAAGCTGTGTTTGAAGCTCTGATGTATTTGATTTCGCCTGAACGGGACGATGAAGTGGCCGTGGAGATGCATTCCAAGGTGATCATCTCTATATTCATTAATTCAAGACAGTCCTTTTACTTCTGCGAACAATCCAATTTTCTGGTTTTCAGATATTGCAAGATTTCCCTAGGGACCTTGTCTCACTAAAGAGGGCTCAAGTGCTTTGCTTTTATATGGGTCAGCCAAATCTATCTTTGAAACTAGTCGAACGGGTAACTCTTATTTATTTATTTTTGTTAAAGTGTCGTGCTTTCGTTCCAAGATGATATTTTAACCGGTAGCATAATCACAAACAGGTCCTTACAATAAATGAGAATGAGGATTACATATATGGCATGCTTGCATTTTCTTTACTCGAGGTTGGCCGGATGGAAGATGCTGAGATAGCTGCCAAAAAGGGATGCGAGATCAACAAGGACGATCCTTGGTCACAACATGCGGTGAGTGAGTTTGACTCGATTCTACTGATCTTTTATTCAATAAAATAAATTCATCCATTCACAGCTATGTTTCCAAATCTCTGTTTTTCAGGGTTCTCATTTATCAAACTAACTCTTATTATTTGTCTTTTCTTCAAATACGCAGCTTTGTCATGTCTATCAGCACCAGTGTCGATTTAAAGAAGCTGTGGAGTTCATGAACAACTGTGCAAGATCATGGAGTTCTTTGTCGTCTTTTATGTATGTACTATACATGTATTAACATAAAAAGGTATCGTATTTATATTTGTCTTTTAGCCGGCTGAAGGAAGCCATTTATTAGGTACACACACAACTGGTGGCATGTTGCTCTATGTTACTTGGAAGGTCATGGTCCCATGCAAAAAGTACGGGATATTTACGACGAATGCATTTGGAAAGAACTGGAACGTAGCGATGCAATTCAAGCAGAGGTTTATATCATAATAACTTTTTTCCCTAAAAAAATAGCTTCCTTCGTAATGATACATAATGCATATTTTGAATACAGGTGTACTTAAATGCCATTGGATTGTTGTTACGTGTGTATATACGAGGAGGGAGTGAAGTTTTCGAGGGTCGATTGGAGAACCTAGCCAAGTGTCTGACAGATAAAGTGAGTTTATAGAAAATGTATAAAAATAAAAATATAAAACTTCACTATTTTTCCATCTAGAAACTGAGAATTGTCTTTTTTAAAAGTTTTTCGAACACTCCATATTTGTTTTCCCGGTTGAGAATCACTTTTTTGCCTTTTTTTTATAGCCTATTTTTTTCTGTTAGAAATTTAGAATCACTTTCGGTTATAACTGCTTTTTCCGGCTGGAAGGTGAGTATCCCTTCTCCTTATAGTAACCTAATCAAGTTTCTACTTCAAAGTTCAGACCTTTTGGTTTCTGGAGTGGCACCTTGATATCTTGATATTGTGGGCCCTATCGTACACAGGAGAATTCGATAAAGCCGAAGAACTACTCAATGGATTGAAATCCAGGTCGCGAGATATTCCCCGTAATCTCTATATTTCTGATGTTTAAATGTGCACCTTTTTTTTTTCTTCGACGCCTTTTCATCCCTACCCTTTTTTGTTCTTTCATTCACTAATAGGATTTCCATGATGAGCAAGAAGAAACAACAATTCATGCAGAGAGGATTTTCAGTTCGTTTCTGCTCTTTCGTTTTGTATATGTGATTTTCGTATTCATGAATCCAAATGCAACCTAAAAGGAATTATGATATGTATGGTCACTTTTCTAGCTTGCAGAAGCTCTGTGCAAGTACGGGAAAGGCCAAAATGGGGAGGCACTCAAACTTCTTGGACTCGACTTTGATGCCATTAATTACAAAGTATCAACAATAATAAGCTCATGTCTTATCTTAGTTTTGTTTCAAAAGTAGACCTAAATGTAAAAATCTGTTTTCTCTCGATCATGTGCTAGATAATCGGTGCATCTGATGAACAGCTTGATGTTTTTACCGAACTACATATCAGTTTGCTGCTAAATATGGGAGAAGCAGACGGAGGTAGTTTTTAGCCGTCTTTTTTCCTTTGTTTTGTCTTTTGTTCATATTTTGCTTGGTTCACTATCTAGTCTATCTGTGAATTGACCCTTGCAGCTATACGCGCTATCGAGAAGCAACTGAAGAAACGGGACGGCGCACCGTTCTCATGGCGTCTCTTGGTACGCATCCATTTTACTGTTTAGCTATAATTACAGAAAAGAGAACAAACTTTTCATGGAACTGAATCCTTCATTATAAGGTGTTTATGTCGAGACATGTCCTTCATCAAACGAAGCTTATTATTCATACTGTACTCGCGTTTAATTGATGATACAGGAGAAAGCTTATTCGCTGTTAGGAAGGGAAGAAGAAGCTGCAAGTTGCAGTTCGAAAGCCGCAAAGTTGGAAGCTGCATACTTCGCCTAGAGCTAGTCAGAAAAACATCACAAGTGTTGTGTGTGTATACTTCTCATAATAAATCTGTCAAAACAAACTTCAAACATCGTTGAAGTTGAATATTTTTTCAAACATTATTTACTTTACAAAGAAACGAAGAACATGAAATACAGTCGAAAAGTCTAAACACAGAGCATTAGATTGGATCCATATACAAAGAAAACACCGAAAAGATTACATTTTTAACCCCCATCCACACCCTTTATCCTCCTCAGCTCAGCCGCCACCTCCCTCGCATCCGGCCGGTCATCCTTATCCGCAGCAACACACCGGAAAGCCAGCTCAGCCACAGCCCCCACCCCCTCCGCCACCTCAGCCAAGGCCGGGTCCACCACCTGGTCCAACAGTCCCATGTGGATCCTCGGAACCACCATATCCACAAGCGTCATTTCCCTCGTCTCCCGGCTCTGATCCACCGCCCTCATCCCCGTGATAAGTTCCAACAGCACCACCCCAAAGCTATAGATATCGCTCTTTTCGTTCAGCCTGAAAGACGAGTAGTAGTCCGGGTCCAAATACCCAGGGGTCCCCTGCGGGCCCGTACACACTCCCCCAGACGAATTCCTCGTGCCCATGAGCCGAGAAAGCCCGAAATCCCCGACTTTTACTCGCATGTCCCTCTCGATGAAAATGTTGCACGAGGTCACGTCTCGATGGACTACGGGAGGGAACACCGAAAAATGCAGGTACTCGATGGCTAAGGCCGTTTGAAAAGCGATGTCGACTCGGGTGGGCCAGCTCAGGGCCCGATTCGGGCCCGGGCCCGGGGCCCGTTTTTTGCCATGGAGGTGGTCGGCTAGGGTTCCGTTCGGCACGTAGTCGTAGACCAGGAGCAAGCCTCGTGGGTCGCTGCAGTAGCCGTGGAGCTTGACTAGATTCGGGTGGTTGATCGAGGAAAGTATCAGGATTTCGTTGCAGAAGGACTTTTCGGAGAGTCCTTTCTTGTCGACGTGGTTGTTGTGGAGGTGTTTCACGGCGACGAGGCGGCTGTCGCGGAGGTGGCCGAGGTAGACGGATCCGAAACCCCCGTCGCCGATTTTGCGTTTCGGGTCGAAGTGGTTGGTGGAGGAGTCGAGCTCGTCGTAGGTGAAGGACGGCGGGAGGGGGGCGGAGGAGCGGTGGTGGCGGCGGAGGAACATGATGGTGGGGTCCTCGGCGGCGGCGGCGGAGGAAAGGGCTTTTTTCGTTGAGTGGAAGACGACGAATCCGATTGAGAGGGCCATCAGGAAGCAGACGAAGAGGGATGTGATCAAGAGGATGGCGATCCGGTTCGGGCTCTGCGGGCGGATTCGGACTCGGGCCGGGTAGCAGATGAAGGGTTTATCCGGGTGGGTTGAGTTGAACCCGCAGAAGCCGCTTTGAGCTCTGCAGGAGGTGCAATTGGGGAAATAGGAGTCGTCCTGATTTTCGTCCCACTCCACTTCGAACCCTAATTTCAAAATGGTGTCGAGGAATCCGAGGACGTCGCTCTGGCAGGCGGGCTGGGAATCGCCGCGGTGGCGCGTGGAGGAATCGCCGCCGCACTCCCGGATGAGGTGGGTGGGGTTTTTGATGAGCTTGCACTCGAGAGAGCAATGGGTGCAGTTGGGAAGATTTTGGGGCGAGCAGGGTCGGAGGACAGAGAGGCGGGAACAGGAGGAATCCGAGACCCGGAAAGGCGGGGAGAAGGAGATGGATCTATGGAGGGCGGAGATGGTGGCGGTGGGGGTTGCCGGAGTGCAGTTGCGGCGGTGGGGCGGTGGGGTGGGGGACAGGGTGAGGGAGGTGGAGTTGGGCTCGTAGCGGATGAGGGAGAAAGTGAGGTTGTTGATGGAGATGGCGGCGGCGGAGGATGAGCAGCGGAGTTGGAAAGAAGGGTGGCCGCAGCCGGCGGAGAAGGAGAATGGGTACGGCGGCGGAGAGGTGAAAGGAGGGCAGGGGGGCTCGGCGGTCGGGGAGCAGGCGAGGGAGGAAACGAACTGGGTGAGGAAACTGAGGAGCGTTGAGAGAGAGATGAGTACGGAAACGGCGGCGGAGGACGGCGGTGGCATGGTGGTGGAGCTAAGCTGAGAAATGTGGTCATGAATGAAGGTGAGAAAGATCTAAATCTTGATCTAGCTTGGGTGGTGGGCCCGCGTCTGCCTAAACAAACCGATTTTTTTTTATTAATTTAAACTCAAATTCAAATTTAGAAAACAAAATAAAATAGTCTGTATTCTTTAATCTTTATACACCATATAATAGTGTTTGCATATAATAGTGTTTGTTGCCCACTTTTGTTGGCTTTGATGAGTGTGTTAGTCTTGAGTCACGAGTCAACTGTGGTCTTTTTTTTTTTTTTGCCTATGATATGATTTTGAGATTATTTGACTATTATTATTATTATTATTATAAGAAGAAGAAGGTGTCTATGATTGAATTGTGAATGCTATTTTGTTCATGGAATGCCCAACAAAACTAAGTTCAATACCACTTTGTGAAAGTAATTTTTGGATTAATCATATCGAGTACGTCTTGTGTACTAAAAAGTCAATGACTAACTCTAGTTATTTATTTATTTATTACAAAAAAATGAATTAATTTAGCAATCGAATCATACCAATGGCGATTTGGCGATCAATCGGACTTTAAATTGTGAGCTGTTATGAATCCGCTAAAAAAATGTTGAATTAGTGTAGATAATTTTTAGTTTGAAAAACCAAAACAGAATCGGTTTGAACTGAAAGAGAGCACACCAAAAAGATTTATTTCATTATACTGTATTATAATTTATTTTAAAATATTGATACAAATACTTTATTAAATCACATTTTATTAATATTAAACTTAATTTTGTATTTCCAAATAATTTTTAATATAATAACATTAAGTTTCCTAGCTCGACGTCTAGCTCGATACCGAAAATTCTAAAGTTATGCCTAGTATATATTTACATTATTTACGATCCGAAAAATTTCATCCCCAATTAATTCGAACCAAAATAGTCTGACAATTCAAATAAATTGAAACGAATTTGAGTGTGCTGACCTGATTGACATCTCTATCTGAGATGTGATTTGCATGAGTTAAAAATGACTTCTTCTTCTTGGTGTTATCGACCTCACGGTGCATCAGATACCCAAGAGCTAAGATGGAGTTAGGAGGTATAGTATGCTCTCGTACCCTTTAAAGTTGTGCTCGAAGTATCAACACGTAGTATGGTATGCTCGAGTACCTTCAAAGTTTTTAGTGCTCAATCGAATTTTGACTTCTAAAATAAATGTTGACTAACAACACACGTGTTACACTATAAAATTAAAATAAAATTGAAATCAGATATATAGGACGAATAAATTAAATTAAGAAATGAGCCCTGAATTCACTTTTCGTCCGTTGACGAGTGATCGCTCGCCTTAGATTGCACTTTGCACTGACCCCATTCATTCATAAATGTTATTCCTTTATTTGTAGACGTGGAATCGGGTAAATTGACCGTGGTGGCAAATGCCATTCACACTATATGCGGACCGAATCAGATTTTACAAAATACCTCCGATACTTTTGCAATTTTTATGTTTGCTCATAATATCTTTTCCAATATTCACATTTAATATGGGAGTCAATACCCTTTCTAAATTGAGTAAAAGATAAATTACAATTTAATATTGCTTGCCGATTTCATTTCAAGGAAAATGTGTCAATTAATTAAATTAGAAAAAAAAAATTACATTTTTTAAAAATGGTTTGTAATTTTACATTAGTTTTATCTTTTTTTATTATGTAAAATTATGAATATAATATATGAAATTTGCATTATTTTATAAAAGAGAGAAAAGCTAATGTATAATTTATGTAATTTTCCCTAAGAATTCATTTTTTCATCTTCATAATTATGATTTAATTCAATGCCAAATTGTATCTCCACGATAATAATAAATTAGCATTATTATCATTTCTTACCCCCAAAATATTTATAATTATGAATACATATAATCATCCTTAAAGAGATTACCCGTACCAGCACGGCAACGGCATTAGAAATATAATCTGCATTTAATTTCATTCACTTTTTTCATCTTAAACCCTTTCCACAATTGACCCCCTAATTTAAACTATTGCCCCAATAAAAAAGGAAAATAAAAAAATCGACCATATGGTATTTTCATTAGTAGTAGTTTCACAACATATTATATATAATCTGAAAATGCAATAAAAAAGAATAAAAAAAAAAAAGAAAAAGAATCAGAAACCCTGAAAAATAGTAACTTTTTTAACATTTTCATTTTCACCCCCAAACCACAGAAATCCGAAGGAAAAAAAAAACAAATAATTTAATCAATGGAGTTTTTCACGAAATCGAAAGTCGTCAGGCTGAGGAGCCACCTGAACAAGTACCTAATCGCCGCCGACGACCAGACCACGACGTGGCAGAGCCTGAAAGGCGGCGCCACCAGGAAGTCGCGGTGGACGGTGGAGCTCGTCGACGGAAACCCCAGCGTCATCCGCCTGAAAAGCTGCTACAACCTCTACCTCGCCGCCTCCGACGAGCCGTACCTCCTTACGGGCGGGAAGATTCTCCAGACCCGCCGGAAGGATTCCAGGATCGATTGGCGGCCGATCAGGGACGGATTTCAGGTGAAGCTTAGGGCTTACGGCGGGACGTACCTGAGGGCGAACGGCGGTACGCCGCCGTGGCGGAATACGGTGACCCACGACATGCCACGCGCCGCCCCCACCCGCGATTGGGTGGTGTGGGACGTGGAGGCGGTGGAGGCGGCCGATTTCAACCAGGCCGTGATTTCGAGCTTCTCGTCGATTTCCAGCGAGATATCCAGTTTGGGGCTCGGACTCGGGTTCGGGTCGTCCGTTTCTCTCCGGTCGGGTTTCTCCGGGTTGGACCCGTTCTCGCCGAGGCTATCGATGATAAAGGTATTCAGTACTACTATTCATTAATCTTGATTAAATGAAATCAAATTGATTTTAAAAACACTGAAACAATCATTTTAATCTCGATTGGTAATTTAATCGATTTTTTTCACAGAGCCCTTTGATCTCAATCGCAAGGACAACCATATCCATGGATGTATTCAAGAAAGCCAAAATCATCCGCCTGAAAAGCGCCCACGGAAAGTACTTAACCGCAGCAGCAGATGAGGAGTCTGTTATCCAGGGTCGAAACGGGTTTTCCGGCGGAGTCAAATGGGCAGTCGAGTTCGTCGAGGATTCGAGCAACTCGATTCGTCTGAAGAGCTGCCATGGAAAGTACTTGACAGCTTCGAACCAGCCCTTTCTGTTGGGGATGACGGGCAGGAAGGTTTTGCAGACGCTGCCCGAAAGGCCCGACCGCTCGATCGAGTGGGAGCCCGTTTTCGTAAACGGGGCCGTTAAGCTGAAGACGAGGTACGGGCAGTTTCTGAGGGCCAACGGCGGTCAGCTGCCCTGGAGGTACGCGGTAACTTACGACGTACCTCATCGGACTGCTCTCAAAGAATGGGTTCTTTGGGAGGTTCACGTTGTGGATATGGTGGTGTCGGAGGGGCTGCCGCCAGCGGTGGCGGCGGCGGTGGAGGCGGAGGAGGTTTTGGCTCTGGAGGCGAGAAACGATTTTTCCGAGGCAGCTAGCCTTTCCAGACAGGAGGTGATTTTTTTTTTTTTTACCGAAACATAATTATGTTATCCATTTATGCTCATGATACGATAATTTGGTGTGTAGTCGAACAGTTCTGTAATCAGTTTGCCTCCGAAGGGTAGCGACGGAAGGCTGATTTACTTTCGCATAGCCGACGAGAATGGGCAAGTCAACGAGGGCTTTAAGGAGCTCTGCATTATATTCAAGGGCAATGATGTCAACGAGTTGACTTTGAGGCTGGAGGACGAATTGGGAGTTGATGGTCTTAACGTGTGTGCACGAAGTCCGTTGGACGGAAAACTTTATCCTCTCCGTTTGCAGCTTCCGCCCAATAACGCGACTATGCACGTGGTCGTCTCACAGTCATCAGAAGGTAAATAGATTGATGTGAAGCTAATATGGATTTGGATTTAGATAAATTATGTACCTTTGATACTGTCATTATCAAGAATTGTGGGGTCATATTGGAATTAAATGAAAATATATTTTCAGCATTAATTCATAAAAGTATTATGCATACCTTTATAATCAAATAAAGATCAATAATAATTGTTACTACAATCTTTCTTATAAAGTACCTGACAATTAATGGTAATTTTATGTTTTTATCGCTCACGAGTTTATACATTTTGTTCTGGATCAGGGTATCACGACTCAGAGTAAACGGGAGAGCCGGCTTAGGGAGGAAATCAGAAATCCCGACAATTTTGCTGATCTGTGTGATTTTGTACTTCTCTATGCTCGCTTATCTTTAACTGAGTTTGCAAAACATGTTTTTACCCTCAAAGAAAACATAAATGCACAAGTAATTTGTATATACAATAAGTGATTAAAGATAATAAATAAGAGCTGTTACTCTGTTCTTCTGCTCTGTTTTGTTCTATCTCATGATTCATTCCTAGTGAAATCATGGTACTATGGTCTGTATTGGTTGTGGTTTCTGAGAGGTTTAATCTTTTAATTGGACAGTGTAAATCTGTTAGGCCTCATATTTCTTTTTAATTGGATAAATTACCCCCGGAGATCTCTGTTCTTACAAATTGTACTCTAATTTTTTTTTTTTGGTAAATACTAAGGTCATTTCTTATTAAGTGCTTCCACATATCTTAACCAAGGTCCAGTAATTCTCTTTTCCCATAGAAATGATTCTAACCGTTGTTCACGTAGACTGTAGACATCCGAGCCTAAGCCACGTTTCTTTCTGTGTTTGTTTGCTGTGAGCGTGATTCCTCATAAGAGGGTGTTGAAATGAAGGTGTTTAGTGGCCATTCTTCTGAATCAGTAGTTCCGGGAAAATTAATTTAGGCATAACGACTTTAACCGTCTGACGCATTAACAGGCAACAGCCCAATATACATTGGGCTTCATTAGCCCACTAGGCATCTATAAACAACCGGGCTGGTTATGGGCTTGTTGTAGGTATATATTATGTTTGTAGCATTGGGCTTCATTAGCCCATACTAGTAGCATTGGTGTTCGTCACGAACCATTGAGTTTGAGTTTCAAAGAATGTAATGTAATACTAGATTAGTTGTCACAACTAAGTATGGAACAAAGAAATTACATGGCGAAAATTCAATTTTTTTTTATTGTAAAACTAAAATGTGAAACTCAAACTCAAATTGTACTACACATTTTTACTCTAAAGGAAGTATGATAATGTTGGAGGTAGTGTGAAATATGGGCCATAAATATAATAATGTCCAAAGTAATTAAATAAGCAGCACCCATATCATATCAAAGTGGGCCTCCAAGCTTTCGCACGGGCCCCCACCCCCCACATTTACTTGAGACTTTACTATTATTGGGCCCCCACAGAGGTGTTAGGTAATTAGTCCTAGTCACGTAACTACACATCGAGTGAGTATGAGTTGGACACAAAAAAACCTTACAAGTTTCACTCAACTTTTAGAGGATGTTGTTTATGGGATTAACTTAATCAAACAAGAAAAAAACATATGATTATAAAATATGTACGGAGTACATGTCAAATTTTCATACAATTGACTAACTTACTTTGAAATTCGAATGTCAATCGATTTACCGTGATAAACCGTCGTACATATACTCGGCAAATTAGGATGTTAGTGGCATTGATTGAACTTGAACTGAAACAAGACGAAAATGAATGAGTAAAACAAATAACAAGTTTGTTTTCCAAACTACTTAAATGAAATATCACACGTCACCCAAGAGAAGGAAGGAAAAAATAAGTTGTTATTTCCCTAAAGTTTTGGGGCACATTTACTATTTAGGTATAAAATAAGTGGAAATGTGAAAATAAATACAAGTAGGTATTTTCCAAGAACATTCCCAACCCCAAACACGCCCTAGGATCTCACGACTTGAGAGTCCAGGCATTCCTTTGTTCTATCAATCATCATCACCACTCCCACCACACCCGTCATTTTTTCACAGACCTAATCGCCACCCACGCGCCGCTCCGCGCGTCCGGTCGCCGGCGACCCATTTCGTCCTGTAAAAATGGGCGTTGATTACTACAACATTCTGAAAGTGCCGAAAAGCGCATCGGAGGAGGAAGTGAAGAAATCGTACAAGAAGCTGGCTATGAAATGGCACCCGGACAAGAACGCGGTGAACACCGAGGAGGCGGAGGCGAAGTTCAAGGAGATAAGCGAGGCGTACGATGTGCTCGGCGATCCGAGGAAGAGGCAGATCTACGATTCGTACGGCGAGGAAGGGCTCAAGGGCGGTTTGTGCTCCAAGCCGAGGAGCGCGGAGGACGTTTTTGAGGAGTTTTTCGGTGGGTTCGATTTCCTCAAGGAGAAGAGGAATGTCGCCGCCGGCGGCGGCGGCGGAGGTTTAGGGAAGGCGGCGCCGATGGAGATTGAGCTGACGTGCACCTTGGAGGAGCTTTACAAGGGGTCGAAGAGGAAGATGAAGATATCGAGGGTCGTGCTCGATGAATCCGGGTAGGTCAAAAAAGTTTGAATCTTGATTTATTATTTTATTGTTATTAAATTTGGTTTGGTGTGATATTAGATTTTTGGATGAGTGTGTGTGGGTAGGTAAAAAAGTTCTAATTTTGAAAATTTTATATTTGTTTAATGACTTCATTATTTATCAAATTTATTTTATTTTTGTTTTCTGAATGAATGGTTTGTGTTATGTGATCAGCACTAGAATCAGAGCAATTTTGAAAAATACACGAATAAATCGCAAAACTGTTTTTAGCAAGACTAAACCCCAAACGCCCTCAAAGGTCCAATGTTCCTGATTTTTCGCCTTTATTCTTGATTTTCATGATGTTGAAGTCAAGAAAGTATGTATGCCTTTAAGATGCCTTGATAATTGCCGGTTTTGTATAATTTTCCGAGTTTGTTTTTGTTGTCGTGTGAATTTGTGACCCCTTGTTAGCTGGTGAGTGTTCTGGATTAATCAGTGGCTTTATTAGGCTCTATATCTGGAGAAATGTTTTTTACACAGTACGGAAGTTGCGTTTCTTGATCGTGTTCCCTTGCAATTGCATGACAGAACATTTTTTATATCGAGATTTAGTGTGCCTTGTGTTATTTTGAAGTGGATATCATGGGGATGCAAAATCGAGATTACTTGTGCTCAGTAAAGTCCTTGTTTCTTAATAGTTGTCCTTGAATTATGGTTTATATTAATATCCTGAATTGACCTAAACATACATGGTGTCACGATTGATTTTGCGAGTGGACTTTTAAACTTCGATTAACAGCTTCATATAAAAATACAACTAGCAACTCTGCAGGTTTGTTATAGTCAACTCCCTGTATCCCTTGTGCGAGTTTCCGCAGGTTTTATGTTGTTTGTTTCATGATTATATGAATGTATTATTTCGAGGTAAACCTCATTTACCTATGGTTATTATGTTAGTGAAAAACTGAAACGACACAACTCTTCGATCGAGCCTTTTGGGATATTACAAAAACTACCCCTTACTCGATGCACTTAAGCTAGAACTCGAGGGTAGTTTTGTAATTCTCCCCAACTCGATGCACTTCTAAGAATCTGTATTGATGTTTGCACTTGTCGTTATTTGCAGTAAGCCTGGCACAGTCGAAGAGGTTTTGTCCATCCACATAACACCCGGTTGGAAGAAGGGCACAAAGATCACTTTTCCCGAGAAAGGTAACCACGAGCCCGATTCTGCCCCTGGGGACCTCATATTTGTCGTGGATGAAAAACCACACCCTGTTTTCAAAAGGAACGGCAACGATTTAGTCCTCCATCGGAAGATCTCCCTGCTGGATGCCCTCACGGGAAAGACTATCAACATCCCAACCTTGGATGGGAGAGACATACCCCTCACGGTTTCGGACATCGTGAAACCGGGCCAAGAAATGGTGATTGAAAACGAAGGGATGCCGATATCGAAAGAGCCCGGCAAGAATGGGAACCTGAGGATCAAGTTCGAAGTCAAGTTCCCTTCGAGGCTCAGTGCGGAACAAAAGTCCGATTTGAGAAGGATCTTGGGTAAGCCGAGCAAGTAATACTGCGTTTGACGAAATGATTTTTTTTTTCTTTTTCGGGTTTTAACTTAACTATTCGAAGTACAACTATGCGTGTATAGTTTACTTTTATCAGACTTTGACATGGCATTCTGTATAGTAGTGTTGGAGTATTGTTTTTCAAAATGTATTTCAAACTTTATGTAAATTACAATAATGCCCCTCTTAACTAAGGAGGATGATCTTGATTTACTGATATCAAATATTTCAATCAACAGAAAGAAGACGTGCTTTTAGATTCTCAGATGAGATTATTACAGCAAATACGATTAATACATAATACAGCGGTGATGTTCGATGGCCAACTTAAGGTATCTAAGACCAGTTGGGGGCATCGTCAATATGAGTTATTTCTTGATCCATCTGTCTTAGAATCTGTGTTTCTCAATCTTGTTCTGAAGCTCTTCCTTCTTTGCCCCCACAACCTTGTCGACTTCTTTGCCTTTCTTTATCAGTATGAAAGTCGGCATTACGTGTACTGCAAATTCTTGTGCCACAGCCTGTTTATGTTTAGAGACAAGAGTTAGTAGAAGTAGTGTTGAAAACAGAGAGAACAGAGTTAGAGCTTACGCACATCCAACTCATCTACGTCGATCTTGATGAACTCCACATCCGTGTATTTCTCTGCGAACCCGTTGATCACAGGCTGCATGTGGTGACAAGGCTTACACCAAGAAGCCGTGAAGTCGATGACGATCTATACCATACAAAGAGAAATTGAGTCGAAGAACGAGGTTTATATCAATGTGAAAAGATTATAAAGCTTACTAGTTTTGAAGTTTTCTTGGAAGCCTCAAAGTGAATTTTCCACTTTGACAGGGAGTGAATTGCAATAACCTGACCCTTCTTGGGGGGTGCTGATACAACGGTTTTCGCTGCCACTCCCATATTTCTTATGTCACGAACACTCGAAAAATTGCCTCCCATTTTCTTTCCGTCTTTTCAATCGAAAGAATGTGCTTATGTTTTATTTGTTTTAAAGACTCATCTGCCAGACATATTTATAGCAATTTTATGTTGTTTCATTTTGACACTTCCTTTCAGAATATATTCTGTGGGCTCAACACAACAGTAAATTAAAAAAATTCATCTTATATGTTTACTGAATTCCTTGATATTGATCGGTAATTACGAAAGCTAGCTTCGACCGACCTTGATATTTGTCGTTCTTTCCGTCGATTTTTCTGGTGCATAATAAAAGTTTTGAAACTTAAAAGATATGGGAATCAATCTGGTAATCAACACTAGACCTTCATGTGTGGGTAAAAGGAATAGTATCGAATTAAACATGTGATGGGCTTCGTCAAAATATGACATGGGAACCGAGAAAGAATAAGTATATTACTTGGAACTAGCTAGACTATGAATAAAATGACTGAGATTGATGGCAAAGGTAGGAAAGAAGAGGAGGAGGTAAATGTCTTTTCGATTGTCGGAGCCAAACTCATGTATAAGCAAAAGGCGCGTTGGTGAGGAAGTAGTGATCGATCACATTGTTTTGTCTGGTTTTTTCTTTGTAAATTGGCAATCAATATACATACTTTCTTTTGCAGCCACCAAATTTGATTTTGCATAAACATTGCGATTCCAAGAAAACAAAAATGTATGGTTTTACCAAAAATTTGATCGGTGCGTACACGTTAAAACAACAATCGAATGACACATTTCAACATTCTCGTTCGTTCGTTTGATATAACAGGTGATAAGCGATGGATTTGAAAAGCTATTTTTGTAGCAGTGAGAAAAGCATAACCTACAATCTTTTTTTTGTTGCATCCCTCACAAGCTAAACCAGGTTGTCATGCTAGAAGCATGTCTTTAATTTATTCCATTAATGCTGTAGCTGAATCTGATGTCTTTCACCAAATGGAACCTTTGACAATTAAGAAAGATGCTTCAATTTTAATTTCTACCAAAAGCAAATAAAATGGATCAAATTAATGAATTACAAGTTCAAGGAGAAAATAAAATGGATCAAATTAATGACACAATAAATCATTTTTTGTTGAATTAATAAGAAATTTCACCTTCAAAATATACATAATTTTAAGAGAAATATGACATCATTAATAAATAATATTCTCTCGTTCACATTTTTTTCACTTTAAAATAAAATTTTACTTGAATATTTTTAATCAAAAAGTTAAAAAGTTCAATTTGATCTTTTTTAAATCTACGTGTAGATAAAAAACAAAGAATTTTGACTTTTCATTTAACAAAGAGTAGTAAATGGAAAAAGGAAAAAGAGAGAAAAGATGTCGGCCATATCTATAAGAAAAAATTGTAAGATGACCTAACACACATAGTTTAATTACTAATTAAGTATTTGATTAGTGAGTGGTTTAGGCAAAGAGGAAACATGTGTATATAGATCGCATCACTAAGATTTGTGTGCTTAATGGAAAAATTAAGGAACCTCACTATTGAGTATTGAGTTGAAGCAGTGTCTTAATTAAGACCGTAAAATATTTTACTATTTTCTTTTATATATGCTTTTGTAAATACATTGAATAGAATATATTAAGAAAATGTTTTAAAGAAATTTCAAATGAATTGAGTATTTAATTACTATAACTTATTAAACATCTTAAGAAAATGTTTTAAAGAATTTTCAAATGAATTGTACTCAAATGATATGTAAGCATTCAAGCCTTAAAATTAACCTCATTCCAATTAGTGAATTAGCAAATATAGATAGGGGTGTTCAAAAAACATGCAAAACCCGACAAGACCGCCAAATCTACCCGCTTAAATCTGTCAGTTTTTTTTGAAGATACACAAATGTTTAAATTTTTTAAACCCGCCAAAAATAGGGCGGGTTATGGGTACATATTCGAGTAATTTTTTTATACCTAAAATGCAGCAAATAGGTAGGAAAAATAATCTCTTCCATTTTTTATATGACATGAAGTTATAAAGAGTCCAGTAACAATTGAAGGCCTGAAATACAAAATGTATATCCCGTATTAAGAGTTCAAATTTAGCCCGACAGACAATATAGAAAAATTCCGTGTATCGGGTGTTACGGGGAAGTTCGGTTAGTGGTCCACATCTTCAGGAAGTCCAACTTTTCCAGCATAGACATATTGCATCTCGGCCATCCATGTCTGCAAAACAACCCGTTAGTCTTGCACTCCTTTACACAAAGATAAGCTATTGTTATTTCACACCGAGTCACAAACTAAGAAGATATATTTGTGATATAGTTAAATTGTGTATTCCATCTATACCCCTATGCCTGATGAATCGTTTCGATTCCCGTAAAAGTTCAACTAGGCAAATGTAGTAGAAGCGCGACCACAAAATAGTTAAACAGCATATAAAGAAGACAAATGTAGATGCTCACCTCATGTCTGAAGGAAATCCGTGTATTTGGCACGTTAGTCTTGTGTATATCATTTCCTATAGGCCCTCTCTTATAATATTCATCTCCATGCCAGTGCGACTGCGAAAGGAAATCAAATGAATATTTATTCGCACTAATCTAGCAATGCATCGTAAGGTAAAAAACTAAGGAGCTGATATATTGGAAGTCCAGTGTGATCTTTCATGCTGTCAACTTTAGGTCTATCTAATATAAAGCATGCTGCTACGTGCAATACGAGTGGAACCTCAGGGGAGTTTTTCATAGTTTTAAAGTTTTGCTGGGCTTTTTCCTAATTTGGCAAACCTCGAGGATAGTTTTGTAGTAGTAATTCCTTAAAAAAAAGTACCTCCAGCCTTAATTTCATTTTGAAACAGATCAACTGTTTTGTTTTTATCCCAGTCTAGCTCCCTTAAAACGACGAAATCAACATGTGCATATCATAGTATTTGAAATTCAAACCTTGGCAGCATGTGTGAAGCCAGACTGATATACAGAGTTTCTGGCTATCTCACAAAGGTCACACGAACTAAGCTTCCATACCTGATCAAGGAAAATGATTTTAGATACTTACATTAGGGCAATAAAGAACGAATAGAGAAGTCATACAAACCTTAGCTGCTACACTGTATTCTTCAACAAGAGGTTCCTTAGTCAAATGTATCTGTAGAGGATCGTCTGTAGATAGCGAGACATTTAAGCCACGCTGGAAGAACATGGGAAACGGGTTCCGGTGATAATCCAAGAAGAGCGAATTATTGCTCAGTGGTGACATGGCTAAACCAACCTGTGCGGTCAAATCAATTAGCATTCATTTAGCGAAAGAAAAATTAAAATGTATTTGCAATCGTGGCACTCTCTCGTCAAACCATTTCGGGTTAGACAATCCCCTAACCCTAATGGAAAATATTATTAAAAAATAGAAAACTGTACAAAAAAAGGAGCAAACGTGACTGCAAAAATTGAAAAAAAACCTTCTGAAAGTGACAGTCACGCCAAACCTACATAATTACGACTACGAAGAATAGGATTGATAGTTGTGATACACTCTTCAAGGAACATATATATCTTGCATGTTATTTATATCCAAAATAGCTTGTACATACACATGACATGGTAGATCAAGCTACCCAGCTGATGATAGATGATAATTTGCTTCCATGAACGTCGTCAATTTATTATTCAAGATTAAAGGATTCATATGGATAAAATTGAAAAACAGTCCCCCAATCAGCATTCCGAGGAGTGCGTTAGAGTAAGGTCAATTTACAAGTTGACAACAAACCTGAGCAAGATAGTAGAGATATTGTAAGACTGGAGATTTCCGCAAATTTATTCCATGTGAAATATTATGGCATAGAAGGAACCCAGCAGCTAAATGATCAACATCACCAGCCTGTATGAGATTGTTTTCAAAAGCATTAGAGAAATGTATGTGTGTGTACACACACATACATATTAACGTGAAAGAAAAAAATAAAAATAAAGAAGAATCGGTGAGCAAACCTCTCCGCAGTGAGGCCGGAATCTGATTGTTGGTAATCCCTTCGATTCTCGGAGCTGCCAAAAAATATAAATTAAAGAATAGAACCTAAAGGCAACATTGATTAACAAAATGATGGTAACACATCATACGAAACTCTTTTTTTTTTTTAATATATTGCTGAAATCCTAACTATAATTTCCCTCATTTTTTCTGATTTGAACTCTTACTTCCAATAATGTAAAGGATTATTGTTTCATTAAGGTAAAAGTTGGACGCTAAAAAGCAATATTATTAACCTTGTTAAGAGTATATAAGTTTGCATAGCAGTAATAAGCATAGTAAGAAAAGGCGGGATTGAATTCATTTGTCCATTCTGATGGTGTTGGCATGTGCTTGGTTGGACGCCTTTCGGGTTTACTTTCATCATCGACTATGTCAAATCCTACAACCTGTGTATTGCAAAAACAAATATAACTAATTAGGCTAAAAGATGAAAAGAAAATACAAACACTGAACATAAATGGGAAATCAAGTAAAGTGTGATTTAGTAGCATTTTTAGTTGGTTAGTTACAAAAGAACAATGGAATTAAAAGCAAATTTCATTATTGCGGATACTCAATATAAACAAACAATTGCTTCTAGCTTCAAAGGCCACAAATCGACCCAGGAACTTCATTGGACTTTCGTAAACATAATTCAAACTAACAAATTAATCACTAGTACGAAGAAGAATAATGTGCTACCTGCAACAAGAAAACATGCAAGTGAGGGTGGGAATTTGGATCCACTGTGACTTCAAAAAGTGGAATGAAGATGTTGTCTAGTATGTTCTGGAAGGATGTCACTGTTCCCATACTCCTGTAGACATTGTATAACTTTGGCAACTGCACAGTTCAACCATGAAACTTGGCATAAGTCTCCAAAATTAGCGGAAATCAATTCAAATTTTCTGAAGCAGTAGCAATGAATGCAAAATATAAAAAATCGATCATTATCAAGAAGCTAAACAAGACACCATTTCTTTCCTAAATATTTCAATCACTTATTAGATTACAGTTTCTCCCAAATAAACTGTGAGGGATACCTTTAATACTTAGAGTTGGAAAGTTATGTACATTCAACCAACCATTTAGGCTAATCAATTGAACTTACTTCATGAAAAACAGAGGGTATTACATGTTAATGGTGCTATTCAGTTAGTTGGCACGCTGAGCATTTATTTTAATAGGACTTACCTGAATCAACCAAACAGCATTTTGGCTATGAATTTCATTGTTTACGAACCAACTAGCCAGCTGATCCCATTCACTTTGTTTCCTCCCATAAATGGAAATTCGGTACTCAGCCAGCTGAAAGGAGCACAGTGAAATTAGAATATGGAATCACAAACAGGAATTGATACAAAGTTATATAAATCAACAAACATCATTATTCAAACAGGATTTTATAGACCCCTGACCGACCCTTCTATAGGAAACCAAATCATGTTGATATTTCCACATTAAACGAATTCATAAAATATTTGAAATGATCCTATTGGAAAATGGGAGAAAATGAAGATGTGCCTTGAATCTGAATGAATGAATGAACTGCAATACTCAACCAATTGAGTTTGATGTTTCTTGCCCAACTCAATAAAAGAACACATCCTACAAATGCAGCTTTGACTTTCGGAAACCAGGTGTCAACTTAAAAACGGGAAAAACTAGGAGCAAAGGTTTTGAAGATAGATTCATTTCCTGAGATTGAATGAGGAAAAAAAAAAGAAGCAAATCCAACTCAATTTAAAATTGGAAGACAAATGCTTTGAAGTGAAACCAACCGCGTTTATTATGTTAGTGAAGCTGGGAAAATTTATTATCAATAGGCAATAGCTTGCCTCAATCAAACAACAGATATAAATATATAATGTTATAACAGATAAGGAAGAGCCCAGGAAAGGTGCAATTTCATTATAAACAAAAGAAGTGCAAACACTGATGCAACCATACCTGGTATTTACTTGCTTCCAGATCTAATAGAACCTGCTTTGTTACTTCTGCCAGGAAACGGCCTGGTAAAGAAGACAAGGCAATCTCAAATTATTTAGATATCTATGCAAACAAATGCGTGGCTTTATTCTGTGATTCTGAATTCTAGGGTTCATGTTATATATGAGAAGCAATGTTTCATTATTTCCAGAAAAGGAGATAAGTATGAGAAAGCTTTTGAAAACCATTTGCTTCCTTTAATTCAAATATTTATTGAAGAAAAATAATTCTCAGCAATTATATGACTGAGGTTTAGCTGATGGTTTTCCAGCAGTTTTATTTAAACCAAGAAGACAATTTCATACACAGCAAAAAATCATTAGCCATAGTCGCCGCATATTAAGATTTTGTCATGGATTCACATTAGAAAGCTTGTTATGATGATGATTGATTATATTGTTCCCTATGAAACAAACCTTGAATGAGATTATCCTGCTTCAGAAAGATTTCTCTCAGCCTACTCTGTCCACAAGGATTATACTTTAGATTGAATCTATCAAATCGGTGGAAGGTACTCTTGTCAGCATGCACATCCAACAGATCCACATTTAGATCATACCTACAATAAGTATTTCCCTATATTTTAAAACTAAATATATAGAGAGAGAGACACACACACACACCCGTTCTAGATCAATTGAGAAAAAGTATAACAAACCCTGTTAAGTCTAAGCTGTCAAATACTTCTTTCAGGGTAAGATACTGACCATCACGATAGATCACAACCTGCAAGTAGCATATGTTTGAGCATACTGAAGCTATAACTTGATATGTAACAAAATGTATGATTTAAGTAAAAGCATCACAATATATAGTACCTCATCTGGTTCTTTTCTTAATTTTGACTTAATGAACCGAAGAAGATGCTTTTGGTTCATGCAAGCAGAATGATGTACGTGAGTGTCGACTTTTCTTATGTTGTAGAAATCACGATGAGGTGCACTTTTCTGAGCTACAAACTCCCTATCCGCGTTAACCAACAAATGAAGACGGAATTTCTACAATCGGTTACACATTAATTACTGATCCAAACAAAAGATAAAATATACACAAACAGAAAAGATTGGCATCGAAGAGTTTTTACTTCCTCGAGAAATCGTAACCGATGGTGACATAAAGATCGAGCATTTCCAATTGACATCACTTTCAGGAGATGATGCATGTCAGTGAAAAAGGTTGTTGAACTTGCAACGGGAAAAAGTTCTTCTGTTTCTAAAGTTCATTAAAAAGAATAAAGAAGATAAATTAACACAATAAAAAGGATAAGTGGTATATTTAATTTTAAATATTGGCCTCTTCAAAGCTTACCACTTTCACTCGCATAAACACGTACTACACCGCCCTCCATTCTGAAGACATGCTGCTTGGACACCATATAAACAATACCAGATTAGCTGCATAAAGCAAATGATAAAACAGGACATGTTCTATAAGCAGTCGAGGAAGGAGAAACTCACAGAAGATGCTTCAACAGGGACAAAATCAAATGGATCTTTCTTGACGTCAGCTGATCCAGATACTTTCGACTTCCACGGAGCAACATTTTCCCTAAAAACATACTTTTCCCTCAATAGTAAAGATTCATGAAGCATCTTCAAGACTTCTTGTTCTTCAACATTCACTGCGTCTGATTTCATATTTTGAAGAACATCAGCAACAAAACTTGGTTATCAGAACATGTAACCAGAAAGAAGACGAGCACACAGAGTAAAATGCAAAATCACAATGCCAAACGAAAATATTGGCAACTTTTAGCATGAGGAAGGTGAAATACCATTTAATGTAGGCATTGGTAGAAAAATATTGTTTCTAAAGACAGTATCATTGGCCACAATATTTGCCGAAGCTGCAGTTAATTTTCTGTCCGCATGACCGTTACTGGATTTTGCTTCAGTCACTATTTCCTTGGGTTCTTGAGCGCGCATGCAAATCCCATTTTCAGCTTGTGTTGGCAGTGTTGAGACAATGTGTTGATTTTGAGTTGTTAAAATTATATCCTGCAAAGAATCATAGAAACAAACTATTAGGGCAACACCCAATAACAACATAAAAGAAAAATGACCAACTAGTAGGGATAGAATGTGGTAAGCTACGATGAAAAAGAATGAACTGTAAATGAGCATCGCCTACTCGTTCGAGAGATGAGTACTTTAAACGACTGCCGTATAGTTTTAGGCTTAATATTCACTTGGATTGGTGAAAATCATTTGATGCTAACGAATATAATCAAACTATGAGACCAAATAAACATTTGGATAAGATATAGTACATGGTCCTCTGTAGCTGCAAGCTCAGTTCCTTCGTCGTCGGAATAGCCCGTACTCTCGAACGCATAACCACCTGATGATCTTGGAGTCACTAGCCTTTTAACTGATCCTATACTCATTTAGGAAAATAATATTAAAAATTGAAAAAAAACATTGCTTCACTAAAGGGGGAAAATGCGTACCGTCCCTCTGATCGATTCGAGCTGGTGGCAAATCGGAAGAAACAAGCTCAGTATTAACCAATCCGAACTCGTTCTTTCCGGCACTCGCGTTCGGCAAGGAAGACGAAACTCGATAACCCCTCACCTCATCGCCACAGCTGACCTCGTTATCACGGTCGAATGAGTTGTCCATAAGATTGTTTTCGCTTCTCCATTTCATCACGTTCTTATCGGTCTCGGCATTTTCATTACGATCGGAGAATTCGAACTGTTCTTCGCCGGACTGAGAGTGGGTATGGCGGCGGCGGCGGAGGTTGATGAGACGATCCAGGACTTGGTCGACGCTGCGCTTGTGGAGGTAGAATGCGGAGATGGCCATCACGGAGGCTCCGAACAGTGCCGCCACGGTCATCTGAATGGGCGAGACCGGCGAAAGTGGTGGTGGTGGAATCATTTTTTTATTTTTTGTGTGTTTAGGTGACTTGTTTTTAGTTCAAGGGTTTTATAGAGGAGAGAGATGAGTTTGCTTCAATTTAAACTAATACAGGTATTAATATTAATTTAATTTTTGAAATGATTCTTTTAAATGTGCAAGTTTAGTTTAAACTACTAGTAGTATACTTATAGTTGCGTACATGTTATATTTGAGAGGTTTGAACATTTTTATATTAAATATTCTTGTAAGGAATTATTATTTAAATTAATTTAATACAATAAGTAATTAAAAGTAAGATTTTAAAAAAATAAATGAAAATGTAAAAGTAAATTTATTTTTGAAAACAATACTTATAAAAATAAGAGTATGTAGTACAGAGTGTATGTTTTTTTATAAGAGTATGTCAAAATGAGTTGAATTGTTCCCAATTTTCATTCGTTGGAGCTGAGTGATACTGATGCCACCTTCGAATCTCGTAGTTAGGGTACAAGGGCTTTGTCGTACAGTTGGAGCCATATCTCGACAGTGATCGATATGATGGAGACGGGGCCCGGAACTTGGAAGTGCGGGCCGAGGTGGTAGAAAACATGCGTCCTCTTTCATTATCAATCGCGACTTTAAGGAAATTGGAGTGTGTGAAAAACATTAATTGGCTTCAAAGAGAACAAAAAAAAATCCTTGTAAGTAGATTATTTCAGAATGTAACCTGCTTGGTGGATGCTCACATAAGTGTAAGAAAGAAGAGATGTTACAATAACAATGCAACATTTGAGAAAGCAAATGATATCATAACATCTTCGCTGGGATTATCAGAAAAACATATTTTGTCGTCCCACTGCCAATTCAAGCAACAAATTTCCTAGCTTCATGACAGAAGATCCTCTTGTTTGTTCACAAAAGAAATATACAAAAACTTAAATAGATAATTGTCGAAAACAACACTGTTGCTCAAATATATATAGCGGGGAGGGCCTAAATGCTCATGGAGCGCTTGGTTCATTAGGTACATCAATCCGTTGAAGCAAATAGCAGTAACGTTCCCTGTGATACTCTGGCATGCCAAGCAACACAAAGCGTGTGAAGAAACGTACACTACACTTTCATAGAGTCATTCGACATCAAGGAGCGTGAGGAGGCGGCATAATGGAATAGTGTACAAGGCTAGGCCCATTGTCACCAAGAAAGTCGGTACGTCGACTTGTTGTTGGTCGACATGTCTGGGCCGTCTGGCTACCATGTTCAGGGCAGCTCGCACCATTAGTCTACTCCATGGTGAAACTTCAATGACAACCTGGGTGAACACAAGTACACCAATGACACACGCCTTGATAAACGTCAACAACGCTGCACCTACACAAAAAAAAAATTCGATTCTTAACTTTGTAACGGTTAAATTTTTATTTATTTATTAAGTAAATAAAATAAAATCATTTTACTGATTATATTTTTTGAAATTCAAAATGACAATTAAAGTGACCTTAATGCTGAGACAATATTGAATGGTTGTTAAGTGTTGACCGTCCAGGTTCAATACATAAACCCATCAGCTCCTTTCATCTGCTTATAAATACGAGCTCGAGTTTGTGAAATTGTACAAAACAACCACTCTAGCAATCTGCTATTTTCTTCTCTTTTTCTTTTATATTATCCTTGGTCAGGTAACTCTCGGTTCGACGTGCAACGTAGTTGCTTGAGACGTTGTATATATCCTGGGAAACAAGCGATGCGTAAAGCTCGAATTTTGTTTTAAGAAAATTGTGTTGAACATAAGCCTCGTTTCTTTTCTTTTCTTCGCCATCTCTGAAATCTCACACCTACAATAAGTTTCATGGTCATCACGGAGGCTCCTAACAGCGCCGCCACCGTCATCTAAATGGGCGAGACCAACAAAAGTGGTGGTGGCGGTGGAATCATTTTTTTTATTTTTTAGGTGACTTGGGTTTTTAGTTTAGGGTTTTTATGGTCTATGAGATGTTACACTGGGAGCAATACTCTCAATGTCATGTTAATCGTAAATACATACACAATACACTCGAATGTGTGATTTAATATGTATTTAATATAAAAATACGGTCAATAGATAAAACCGAAGTTTTATAAAGGAGAGATCATAGAGTTTGCTTCAATTATAATACAACATAAAAACAATAAATCTAACCTCTTGCTTTTATTAATTCTTTTTTCTCTTCACTTAAAAATTAGAATAATATTTTTCTCTTAATTGAATTTGTAGATATACCTGACTTTAATATTTTCTCTTCATCAATCCCTATTAATTCTTTTTTCTCTTCCCTTCTTAAAAACTAGAATAATATTTTTCTCTCACTGCACCTCACTTTAATATTTTCTCTTCATCAATCCCTATTCTCATTTTTTGTATACCCATTTAAGTTTCAATTAAAAACATTCATGTTTGCGTCAAAACAAACAAAGCATGACTAAACAAATGAAATTGTCTAATATACATTCTTTAAAAATAAAATAAATATATATAAGAATAAACAAATTTCCCCTAATTTATTCGGTTGGCTAATATATATTAAACAAATTTTCTTTAATTTATTTTTATAAATTATTTTAATAAAAAAAAATGTATAAATAATTTAATTTAATTATAAAAATTACATAATCAGGGTGAATAAAAAAATAAAATAAAAATAATTAATTAAATTAGTAAAAATTCACAATTTTTTTTATTAATTTAAAAACATTACATAATCAATAATCAAGATAAATTAAAATAAAAAAATTAATTAAATTAGGATAAAAATTCATAATTTTTTAAAATTAATTTAAAAAGATTTAATTTAAATGTTATTTAAGAACATATAAATTGTCGTAATCCAATGGGTGCTAACGTGCGGTACCACGCCTAGCGCACACACGAGAGCGGTAGCTCGAATATGCACTAGAGAGCTTAAAATAAAAAAATTAATTAAATTAGGATAAAAATTCATAATTTTTTTAAATTAATTTAAAAAGATTTAATTTAAATGTTATTTAAGAACATATAATTGTCGTAATTCAATGGGTGCTAACGTGCGGTCCCACGCCTAGCGCACACACGAGAGCGGGAGCTCGAGAGAGCTTCATTCTAACTCAAAACCACTTGTGAGTCCTAGTCAAAGGGTGGTCAAACCACTCACAAACAGGATCGAGCTCCCAAACCACTCACAAACAGGATCGAGCGGGAGGATAAAAATTCATAATTTTTTTAAATTAATTTAAAAAGATTTAATTTAAATGTTATTTAAGAACATATAATTGTCGTAATCCAATGGGTGCTAACGTGCGGTCCCACGCCTAGCGCACACACGAGAGCGGGAGCTCGAGAGAGCTTCATTCTAACTCAAAACCACTTGTGAGTCCTAGTCAAAGGGTGGTCAAACCACTCACAAACAGGATCGAGCTCCCAAACCACTCACAAACAGGATCGAGCTCCCGCTCTGATACCATGTCGAATTTCAAATGGGGGTGCTAACGTGCGGTCCCACGCCTAGCGCACACACGAGAGCGGGAACTCGAATATGCACTAGAGAGCCTCATTCTAACTCAAAATCATATGGTATTAAGTAGGAGAACTCCCTAGGCTTATATCATAGACTCCCCCCTCACAATTATTCGATGTGGGACAACTCACAAGTGGCTTTCACACATTAACAACTTCAACACACCCCCTCCACTTGTGAGTCCTAATCAAAGGGTGGTCAAACCACTCACAAAGAGGATCGAGTTTTTTTTTTGCACTAAAAGAGTCAGTATTTCGAGAATATCCACTTGAAAATATACGACAACATCCAATGCGTCCACTTGATAAGTACTTGATAAACCAGACGTTTAACAAAATCGAAACAACAAAATGAACCTATCCACTCGATAAACAAGGTTTGATAAACTGACCTCACACTGAGTCAAAATAATAACACTGGTGGGAAGCGGAACTGAAAATTCTTATCTGACTGCCGGGAAGCAACACAAGAGTCTGTCTGAGGCGTGGCCAACCTGCAGAAAACCTCATGTTGCCATTGGCATCGTGGCGTGACAACTTCAAAGTGAAGGAACCTCCTATGACTTGAGTAAGATCCCTAAAGCGAAGATAGATGCCCTGCTGATAATTAAAAGTTATTAACACCAAACAATTTTAATTAAATATATAAATTCACATATAACCATTTTACGAGAAATAATTAAAATGTGTTCATATAAAATAATTAATATAGGTGTGGAGCGACATAAAACAATTAATATATGTGTGGAGTTGCATAAAACAATTCATATAGGTGTGGAGCAGAATAAAATGTAGATCAAAACATAAATATGAAAAATGAAGAGTAAATGAATATGTTTAATAGGTGTGGAGCAGCATAAAATGTAGGTGTGGAGCGACATCCTCTTGTTTGAACAAGGAATACACAAAAACTACTTTTGATCAAATACACAAAAACTAAGGTAACTAAAGGTAGATGATGCTGCTCAAATATGGTGGGGAGGACGTAAATGCTCTTGGAGCACTTGATAGATCAGATACATGAATCCAGTGTAGCAAAGTGCAGCGATATTCCCTATGATACCTTGGCCTGTCAAACAACAGAAGACATGTGAAGATAAGTAAACGACACCTTCGTAGAGCCATTCGGCATCTACAATCTTATGGAGGCGGCACAAGGAAATGCTGTACGGTGCTAGAGCCATCGTCACCAAGAAAGTCATTACGTCGACTTGATTTTGCTCGACGTATCTGGCTGAGAAGTTGAGTGCAGCTCGCACCATCAATCTACACCAGAATGTCTACTGCTACAGATGTGAACACGAGTATACTGATCACTCACGCTTTGAGTATTGTCAACCCGGTTGCCCCTGCCATTAGGAGAGTCACCCGTAGCCATTGGTCTGAATAAACGCACAACAATTGCAGACCACTGGAATACAGATGAAACACCACAGTACGAATGCGGACACGGCCGAGATAAACTTATCAAGGATGCCCTGGTTTATTAAGAAGGCGTCGTCAATTAAGAAAGAAAGAAAGAAAAACCTGAATATAGAGACGCGTATGTGTTTCAACCACGCCAAGATCCAATGTCGATCGGCCTCGTGTTGCAACCACGCCAAGATCCAATGCTGAACAGCCTCGTGTTGCAACTGGATCATATGAATCACGTACAAAGATTTAAATGAATAACATATTCAGTAACTGTTTATACTATAGCATACTGCTCTGGGCTTCCACAATTGAGTATCTCATTGCTTGCATCATTCGAAGAGTTTTCGCATTGTATACCTTAAGCCCCTTATAAATAGCTTGAACTAAACTTGACTAAAATAAATGAGAAAAGCCCTTTACGGACCAACTCGTGACACCGATTCCACCTAAGTGTCCGACTTGACATACATTGGATAGAACTACTATCTCATATTGTTATCATGTTGAAAATCACAATTCACAGGTATAAAAGGATCGCAATTAAACTGAACGAATTACAGCAATCAATTAAACATAATATGAATCGTTATACCTCACTGTATTCGTTGGATACGTATTTAGATCGAGTTATTGATTATTCGACGGGTATCGAGTCGAGTACGAATCGTAATTTTCTAAACGGGTACAGAGCGATGTTAATCCGTTCTACACCCACTTCGCTCCACACCCGCTCCATTTACAAGTCTAGTTGAGAGCCCTGGATCCTATATAAAATACAATGATTGAAATGAATTACCCTAAGTATATATATGCTCTGCTATACCTAGCATTAGGTGTATTGTATAGTACATGTATACAAGTATTGAAGTGCATGTTGAAAACGAAACTCGTGTTTCAAGATGGACCGTTAAAGTTACTTAACAATTAATGTAAATAGTTAGTCAAAAATTGAAGTCATCAAAACTTCCATTTTAACCAATAAAAGAAATTATTTAACAATTAAGATGTTTTAAATAGTTAGTCAGAAATTGAAGTGCATGTATCAAAACTTCCATTTTAACCAATAAAAAAATATATTATCGTTCAATATTTCTTGGTCCACTCCCTGAAAATACATGTCACTTAGCCAAAGAAAGATGATGATGAGTTGATCGTTTCATCTCTTCCAAATATAGCTATCAAAATCGTGAGCATCGGCGTGTAGGTTCCAAATTCAATTGGTAGTCTCGAGCCCTTTAGATACTTACTATCTTACTTCATTTTTACATGCTTTTAAAGATAATCACAATAATTTGGCAAAAATAATATCACACTTACCTGTAAACTAAATATATTTATTTCACATTTAGTGTAATTTGTATTTATTAAAAAAAATCAAGCAATATTACTTATTTAGTCCAAAATAAGTAATCTTATTGTCATACTTTTTTAAATAAACATTTAATATTAATCACACTTCAAAAAATAAAATAATTAGTAACTTTGGTTCTTAAATAATTAGTAACTTTTGAAAAAAAAATGTAAAATACGATACCTAGACGATAGTATTTTTTACTAAATTATCTACTCTCTTATATTATATACTCCGTATTTATAGATGGGAAAGATACAAGAAATCAATATAATACATCCCCTACACATCATTCCAACATTATTACAAATACTCATCAATCATCATTCATCAACTCACCTCATTATTTCTTAACCACACTAAGCTCAACATCATCCTCAATTCTATACTTAGTCTTGTACCGATACTTACGAGCCACCCACACGAAATACACCAAGTTCAACACCCCCAACCCAGCGATCAAGAAGTAGAAATTCTCGACTCTCCCCTCGTTAATATCTTTCGTTAGCCAATCAGGGTGATCCCGTCCGCCGGTCGTCGAATGCACCACATTCACCATGAAAACACTCAGATAACTCGACCCGGCCATCGTGCACGAAAACAACGAGTTAGCCAAACTAGTCATATTCTCCGGAAACTCCTTGTTGTAAAACTCCATTTGCCCAATAATGTTAAAACATTCGGCGAACCCCATCAGCATCAGCTGTGGGGCCAGCCAGAACACCGTTATAGGGGCAATACCGTCCGGGCCCGCATGCATCATCGCTGACGCCCTCCTGACGCGCTCGACGAGTCCAGCGACCACCATGGACATAATCGAGAAAATCATCCCGATTCCCATCCTCTGGAGCTGAGTGATGCCACCTTCGATCCTCGTGGCCTTCCTGAGGTAGGGCACGAGGACTTTATCGTAAATTGGGAGCCATATCGCGATCGTGATCATGGATATCACGGAGAGGGTCCCGGCGGGGACTTGGAAATGCGGGCCGAGGTGGCGGTCCATTTTCAACGCTTGCGATACGGTGAACGAACTCTGTTGAACAATGGATAAGAAACAGATAATGCCGGAAGCCCATATAGGGATGACTCTGAATAGGCACTTCGTTTCTTCGACTTTTTGGATGCTGCTTAGTCTCCACGGGTTGGAGTTCGACCCGTCGGGTCGAATCTCACCGTCCATTATCAACGCAGCTTTGTTTAAGAATCTGAATTGATTCGTCAATTCGAGCTTCCTAACGACCGTCCCCTGCATCAACGGGGGGTCGTAATACGCACCTTCAATATCGCCCGGAAGCTTAGCCTTGCGTTTCTTGTAAGAGGCGGATATCACCTGCGCGATCGAGGTGAAACAACTACCCTCCGGCTTCACGAAAACGTAGAGTCTCGTCCCCATGAAAAACAACGCGATCGAACAAAACATGAGCGACGTGGGGAGTCCGAATCCCAACACCCAACTCACTGAGTCTTGAATGTAAACAACCAAAGTCATTGAGATAATCATGATGAAGGTGAAGGAGGTGTAGTACCAATTGAAGAAACTGATTATTCCTCTTCTGCCCTCGTCGGTTGAGGAGTCGAACTGGTCGACACCAAACGGCAAGCTGCATGGGCTAATGCCGCCGTTGCCGACGGCTAGTAACGCGAGAGACATGGCCAAGACTCCGAACTGTGTTTTGTTCGGGCCTATGCAATGGAGAGGTTGTGCCTTGCACGAAGGAGGGCGCAACCGAGGGATCGACGCTATGAGTGTTAATGTCAGCATTCCCTGATCAACATATTATGATGGGTGAAATTTATAATACATTTATTGATCATACAATGATTTATCTTTCATATACACTCACTTAATAATTAATATGATTTTCTATCCATATAATTCATAAAATGCCACAAATACCTTTTGAACTGGTTGAAGACTAATTTATTTGGTAAAAGAGTTACTGGGATCATCGAATATGTTAACCAGAAACCGAATATGTAAGTTGGGGACTGAAAATGTTGTCTAGTGACCGAACATGTTGTCTAAGACCAAATTAATTATGTCTTACATTTTCGATGACAATATTTTCGATTTCCGGACAATATTTTCGGTGACAATATTTTCAGTCACCGGATAATATTTTTGGTCTTCCAATACATATTTTCGATTTCCGAGCAAAATATTTGGTTTTCGGCTTACATATTCGGTTTTCGAAACTCTTTTATCAAATAAATCAGTCTTCAACCAGCTGAAAGAGTATTTGAGTCATTTTAAAAATTATGTGTATAAAAACATTTTATTAAATGAGTTTTTAGAAGAAAAAAAATACTATTTCAATATCAATATATATATATATATATATATATATATATATATATATATATATATATATATATATATGGACCTATTTTCACTATTATGATTCACTTATTATTTGACAAAGAGAGTTCTAAAGTTCATTTATTACAATTTGTACCCTAAAAATGTGATTAATTGCACTTAGAAATTAAACATGAATATTGTTCTGTAGTACATAATAATATACTACTAGTAGTTTTGATGAGGTGATTACCGCAAACGACCCAAAGCTAGAGTAAGCAATAGTTTTGAATCTTCCGAGATACGCGTCGGAGATGAACGCGCCGAGCAAGGGACAGAAGTTGGAGATGCTCGACCATATGCTGAGCACGTTTGAAGCCGTAACTTGGTCCATGTTGAACACCGTTAGCAAGAACACCATGAAATTCGCTAGCAGCCCTATAGAAGCCAACCTTTGAAACGATTCGTTTCCTGTCATATTACACAGTTTTTGTTATAAAAATAGTTTATTTTAAAATATCTCCAAGTAATTAATTATATATTGATTATGAAGTAAATATACAGTATTAGATACCTATGATATAAGGCATGGACTTCCAGCCTCTGTGCTTTCCCTGCAGCTTCTCGGCTGATTCATCGTATCCTTTTTCCGGCGATTCTGAACCGGAGTTCGTTTTTTTCTCCTCTATTGCTGCCATTGTTCTAATTTACTACTATAAATTAACACCATATATATATATATATAATGATTATGTCTATGTTAAAGTATGACTCGAACTGAAATAGAAACGGAACAAAACGCACAAAATGCCTAGGTTTGTGAAATATTTTAAGATAATTATTTGTGAAATATTTTATTCATAATTTTAATTATTTTTAATCATAGACAATATTTGTGTATTCATTCTTTCATTTATCTTTTTTTTTTTCTTGTCATCCTTTATATTTTCGAAAGCAATTACGAGCTATTTAAATTCAATAATCGGCAAAAGTGTATTTAAAGTGTATTTATCGACACACAGTCTGCCCATTTTTTTCTTCTTTGGACTACTTCAAAGATATCCGAGAAAGTGATTATTTACACCTGACAAATTAACTGAAGACAACACGCGCGAGTTACAAAGATTACACCTTATTAGTGAAATGGTCAAAGATTTTTTCTTTGAAAAAAATGTTTAGTTGCAGGTAAACGCCGAAGAAATTAGTCATGATAGATTGATTACTGATGGATCGTGATTTTCGGTGTGTGTTTCCTCGTAAAATCTGAAAGATCGCTTCGCTTCGGTATTCATCTACGGTTTGTCGTTTGTGACTACCTAGTATTTAGGATTGCATTCTGTAAAATAAAAATTGTTCACCCCTTTCCGTGTGTGAATGTAGCAATTTTTATAATTAATTCAAATCAACTAAAGACTTAATTTCAAAATGTAATAATGTTAAATAATATGCATGGTTAGTGGTATGTGCTATAAGGTGTATCTAAAAGCTTACAAGGTTTTAGAAATTGACAACTTGACATTTAACTATATAAATCCAATATTTTTTTTAATAATATATAGTCCCAATACATAGTATTAGTACTTGATTTAAAAAAAGCTTGAATTACTTAAATTAAATAATAAAACAGAGTATTCAAGTTACGTGGATTAATAGTTGATTCATGTTATACAAAATTTCATGGTAAAAAAGAGAAAAAGTGATGTGGACTTTTGTTTGATATTAGTATGTGTATTGTGTGGTGCATGTACACAACTAAGAGTAGGAGAGTTACTTAACAATTAAGATGTTTCAATTAATTAGTTAGTCAAAAATTGAAGTGCATGAATCAAAACTTCAATTTTTACCAATGCAAAATAGGGTGAATTTTGATTATAGGCATTGACAAGTATTTAATTTAAAATAAGAGCACATAAATATAATAATTAGGATTAAAAGTAAATTATCTATTTAACCTTTTCAATATAATGTATTTTACGCATGGGGTAAGGGTATTATAGTAATTATCAATTTTAAAATATACTTTTTTTTGTAAAAACATAAAAAAAAATAAAAAAAATCGTGCAATAATATTGATCACACATTCAATATTCAATTGGACACAAAATTAAGAAATTGTATTTTTTAAATTAATAAGTAGAATTATTTTTTTAAAAGGAATATAATCATTTATATTCAATAATCTAAAAAGAATATTGTGATGATCAATATGAGACACGAGATAGAGGCAGAGCCAACTATTTCTGTAAGAGCAAAAACTTATACACAACCGTCAATTGAAATGAATGATAACTTGAAATGAATGATGAGAGTGAAGTGGTGGTACGTAGTAGTCAAGTAGATGATTGTAAATTTGTAAGTATAGTGGCGAGAACCATAGGAAAATAAGGAAGAGGCACCCACTTTTGCGACACGGGGAGTGGGGTTGAGTGAGTGTGAGTATGAGTGTGAGGTCTATATGCTGAAAATAAACAATTATGTAAAAGTAAAAAATTAAGTAAAAAAATGAAAGTATAATTATATTTTAAAATGAAAAAATAAACAATTTTTTAAATAAAAATACATATTATATATATTTTCAGAGTAAGAGTGAGACAGAAAGAGTAATATATTATAAAAGAAATACTCCCATAATACTCTTTCTTAAAGATATATTTCTTTCTTAAAATAGGAATAAAAGAAAAATATTACTCCCTTATTATGTTTCTCTAAAATGAATTTATCTCTTATTTTGTATATTTATAGATGGGAAAGACCATCCTATTTTATAGTATAAGATACAAGAAATCAATATAATACAATCCCCTACACATCATTCCAACATTATTACAAATACTCATCAACTCACCTCATATTATTTCTTAATCACACTAAGCTCAACATCATCCTCAATTCTATACTTAGTCTTGTACCGATACTTCCGAGCCACCCACACGAAATACACCAAGTTCAACACCCCCAACCCCGCAATCAAGAAGTAGAAATTCTCGACTCTCCCCTCGTTAATATCTTTCGTCAGCCAATCGGGCCGATCCCGGCCACCTGTCGTCGAATGCACCACGTTCACCATGAAAACACTCAGATAACTTGATCCTGCCATCGTGCAGGAAAACAACGAGTTCGCCAAACTAGTCATATTCTCCGGAAACTCCTTGTTGTAAAACTCCATTTGCCCGATAATATTAAACGACTCCGCGAACCCCATCAGCATCAGCTGTGGGGCCAGCCAGAACACCGTTATAGGGGCAATACCGTCCGGCCCCGCATGCATCGTCGCTGACGCCCTCCTGACGCGCTCGACCAACCCCGCGACCACCATCGACATAATCGAGAAAATCATCCCGATTCCCATCCTCTGGAGCTGAGTGATGCCACCTTCGATCCTCGTGGCCTTCCTGAGGTAGGGCACGAGGACTTTATCGTAAATTGGAAGCCATATCGCGATCGTGATCATGGATATCACGGAGAGGGTCCCGGCGGGGACCTGGAAGTGTGGGCCCATGTGACGGTCCATTTTCAAAGCTTGTGATACAGTGAACGTGCCCTGTTGGGCCATGGCTGTGAAACAGATAATGCCAGAAGCCCATATCGGGATGACTCTGAATAGGCACTTCGTTTCTTCCACTTTTTGGATGCTGCTTAGTCTCCACGGGTTGGCATTCGATCCGTCGGGTCGAATCTCACCCTCCATTATCAACGCAGCTTTGTTAAAAAACTTGAATCAAATATTTTTGAAGTAATTCAGTATGGATGATCACACTTTCTATGTTTTTTTTTTTATTTTAAATGACAATATTACCCTTACTTATCATTTTACTTTTTAAATTACTTTCAATTATTTTATTACCAGAACTCTGTTTTTTTGGACTGAAAGTAACTAAACTAAATAACAGAATGAATCTAAATTGAATTGAATTGAACTGAAATTAAATCTAAAAGAACATATCTTATGTACCTTAATTGATTCGTCAAATCGAGCTTCTTAACAACCGTCCCCTGCATCATCGGCGGATCGTAGTACGCCCCCTTGACTCGATTCTCGTCGTCATCTTCCGGAAGCTTCGCCTTTCGTTTCTTGTAAGAGGCCGATATCACCTGCGCGATCCCCGTGAAGCAACTCCCCTCCGGCTTCACGTAAACGTAAAGCCTCGTCCCGAGGAAAAACAACACGATCGCGCAGAGCATTAGCGAGGCGGGGATAGCGAACCCCAACACCCAACTCACCGAGTCTTGAATGTACACCACAAGAGTCAACGCGATTATCAACACAAACGTAAACGAGGTGTAGTACCAATTGAAGAAGCTGTTGATCCCTCGTCGGCCCTCCTCGGTCGAAGAGTCAAACTGGTCAACGCCGAACGGCAAGCTGCACGGCCGGATTCCTCCGCCTCCGACGGAGAGAAAGGCGAGCCCCATGGCTAAGACTCCAAACTGAGTTCGGTCCGGGCCCACGCAGTCGAGGGGGTTCGCCTTGCACGAGGGAGGGTGGAGACGTGGGACCCACGCTACGAGGGTTATGGTCAGCATGCCCTGTTTTTTGAGACAGAGTATATTATTACTACGAAATTGCGCTCGTCGAATTATTCGTTTAATTCAACGTACCGCGAAAGAGGCGAAAGTGGCGTAAGCGATGGTTTTGAATCGGCCGAGATATGCGTCGGAGATGAAGGCTCCGACCAAGGGGCAGAAGTTGGAGATGCTCGACCAGACGCTTAAGACGTTGGAAGCAGTGACTTGGTCCATGTGGAAGACCGTTAGCAAGAACACCATGAAGTTTGCTAGCAGCCCTATGGAGGCCAACCTTTCAAATGTCTCATTTCCTGTTGTATATATATAATTGATTAATTATTTATACAGTGCATAATTCTCTGAGACGAAGGTAGAAGGATATATAATGTACCTAAGATATAAGGCATGGAGTTCCAGCCTCCGGGCTTTCTCTGCTTCTCGACCGCCGCCTTTGATTCATTGTAACCCTTTTTCGGCGACTCCGGTTGATCTGACGATTTTGAAGAGAAGCAATTGGTGGGGAACATTTTTTCCTTTCAATTTAGTGCAGCAAATTAAGAAGGCAGCTGCCTGAATGAACTAGTGGTTATGGGTCATGTGTATTTATATAGACACACTGGTGTGGGCATATATGTCACTCATTATTTAAAGAAATATATGAATAAGACTATATAGTCCAATTTCTGTCCTTTAAGTAGTTGTTACTTTGAACTAATAGTTATTTGTTCTTGGTAATTTATGTAAATTGTAAAAATTTTTAATTTTGAAGTTTTTATGAAATGATGTGGAGAAAAGAAAATATATCTTCTTTGTTTGAGTATCATATCCATTTCTTTTAAATAATACTATTTTAATTATATTATTATCAATGCCATAGCTTTTATTATTTTCAATATTTAAATTGTTACTTATAATATTGTAGCATTAAATGTCAATAAAAAAAATCAGGATCAACCATGCAGATGCATGTGGCACGATATCTTAATTAAGAAAAATATTTTTTTATTATTATTTTTTTATCGAAAAAACTGTGTGTATGGAATTGATTGACACATCTAAAAAAAATGTGCATATAATAATTCTAATGTAGAAATATCTTCTTTATTTAATGTAATAATTTATAAGTATTTATCAAGAAAAAAAACCTCCCTTTTATTTAAAATGTTTCATTATAATATTAATATAAATTTGATGTATAAATTTATTATTTATTATATGAGACATTTTTAGTAAAAAAAAAAATTGAAATATTTTTAGTGAGATTGTTTTTAATTGTTTAAAAATATTTAATAGACAATACTTTCAAAATCCAAAATATAATAATGAGTCAAGGACCACACTTTACCGACCAGGCTCAAAACAATATTTAATCAATTGGGCCGATTGATCTTATTATTAACTGTCCATTCCCAATTTCTTTGGGTGCGGAGAATGGGCCCACTAATTACAAATGTATGCTAGTATATGTGAGTGAGTGACCACCAGCACTTGCAATAGTCTACAATTTTTATTTTCTTCCATTTTTTTCTAATCATTGTAGAGGGGTAAAGGGTAACAACGTTTTCATTACAAAAAATACTCATCTCAAGTAATTTCTTCCATCCTTCGTCTGGTCTGCACATTTTTTTTCTAATTACAAAAAATATGTGCAGACAAATTTGTACAAAAGAAATGTGCAGTTATATTGATATTGAATAGATTTGAGACAGAGATAATAATATCAATTACCTCATCGGTTTTATAAGAATAGGATCATGTTTTTTTTAATTTACGAAAAAAAAAAGTCTTATTTTTATGGAACGTACTCTCTATCCCGGATCAATACAGTAGTTGTAAATTACAAAAACTCTTATTATTGGTACGAGAGAGAAGTGCTATTATTATTATCTAATTCATTGAAAATCACAATATCATAAATCACTGTTTCATTAAATATATTCTTGATTTCTTAATAAATGCTCATCACCTCATGCCATCCTCGTTTTCATCTCTAGTCAAAATCAAGGATCAATTGTGGATTCCCACGAATCATGCAAAAAACAAAGAAAAATAAAATGAATTACAATTTTAAATAGAAAGCGTGAGTTCTATTTTTCTTCAATTCCTACCTAAACCTTGAAAATCAATCATTAATTGTTTTTAATAGGTCGACCTAGCTAATCAAAATTAAATGTTCTAATTGATACATTTATCATAATTTGTCTTATCCTAATTGTTAGGATTTGGGTCGCCCCGCGGTCTCGACCCGACCCGTTGAAGAATTAAAATAAAAGTATTTTAATTCATTTTATAATATATATATTATTTTATATAATATATATTATAATAATTATCCAAAACATCTGTTTGCTGCCGTTTGCTGCTTGCGGTTAATAGTGCAGTTATTTTGTATAACGCAAAATATACACAGAACATGGAAAACTTTCTGATGTAGAAAGCAGAACAAAGAAACCAAAATAAACACAGTACAATATCATTGTGGTTCTTAGATCGTGAAGAACAATTCAACACTCCAATTGGGAGAGTGTTGTAGACACTGCGTAGCACGAGAAGCAACATGCAACAGGAGGATTCGGTCCGTTCGATTTACGTTTCCGCATCGAAGACAAGTAAGTCTTCTAATATATTTTTATCGAATTGCTTATGTCGTTTAAGTAATTCCTTCATTGGTATCAGAGCATGTGTGATCGGATCCCTTGTAAATTATGTGTTTGATTTTGTTTGTTCATGTTTAATATTTATGTTCATTGTTAATCAAGCATGAATTGTATAATTATTTTGCGTATTATTCTGTGTGAAATATACTGCATGAATAAACTGGGATATTTGTTCTGCGTGAACTTGCGATGTACTGCGTAAAATGTTATGCAAAAGGGTTATCTGTGCTTAGATGTAACTTGCGTAAAATGTTATGCAAAGATTATTTGTTATGCGACAATTATGCGTTGTCTGAACTCTGCCTAAAAGTTGTCTGAACTTTGCCTAAAATACGTGCGTATTTATTGTTTTTGTGTAAACTTTATTGCGTGAATGGGCAGTGTTTGCTGTGTGAATGGGCAGTGTTTGCTGTAATTAATTGTTCAGAGTTAACATTGGTGTAGTTTTGCGCTATGTATTTATTGTTCGATGTGAACTTTATTTAAATATATATTTGCGTGAATTTAAATTATTCTGTGCAAATAATTATTATTTTACATGAAATTAAAATTTATTCTGTGTGAATTTATTTATAATGAATTAAAATTCATTCGGTATGAATTTATAGTGAATTAATATTCATTTTCTATGAATTTATTTTTACTGAATTGAAATTTATTCTTTGTGAATTTATTTCAAGTAAATTTTATTCAGTGAATAATTGCGTTAAACAGTGTTTATTTATTAATTTATTTTATTTTATTTGTTTTGTGTAAACATTATTTAAATAAAATAAATAAAAGTACCATTTATTTAAAATTTATTCTGTGTGAATAATAAAACTTATTCTGTGTGAATGATAAAATTGAATAAATAAAAGTACAGATTTGAAAAATTATTCTATGTAAATATTTTTTTTATTCTATGTGAATATTGTATTACGCTCAAAATATTTTTTTTGAATTTTTAAAGATACTGATTTTTAAAGTTTTTGAATTTTTTAAATCTTAGTAAATTATTTTCTATCTGAAAATAATGTTGTATTTTTTTAAATTCCTGTAATATTTTGAGCATGTGAAAATAATACAATTTGGCTATCTTAACTGGCTTATCGGCACTTAATAAGTTATATGCCATATATTCGTATGAAAATCGGATTTTCTAACGTTTAAGCTATGTGTGTCATTTTGATAAGGGGAGTGACTTAGTGTTACTTATACTATTTAGACATTTTATACGATCAAGTGTGTTCGTTAATTATTGATTTGGAATTGGAAGTGCCCAATTTTAAAACTTGTCTAAATACTGGTACTATGTGTATTGCTCGAGAATTATTTTCTCTAAAGATGAAACCAACATATACTTATTCATGAGATCATGTGTTGAACATGCATTGCAAGTATAAGACCATGTGGAATAAGGTTGGTGACTTGTTCAATTGGGACGAGTTTAAAATCATATTTAGAGATTCTCTACCCTTAGAATGACATAGAATGACATGAGATATGAGAAATGATTTGGAATCAAGAACATGAGTTCTTCCATGATGTCTATCTCACTTGTGTCATAGCTATATATGATAAGTTCTATAGTCATGGTACTGAACACCATTGGGTGACCCATGTCGTTCTCGAGACAAGGAGAAAGATGTACTATAAGTCTAGCCTATTAAGAGGATGCCAAAAGCTCATGCTCATTTGTGGGCATGTTATCATGTACATTAGTAGTTAGTGTGTACTGACTATTGGTACTTTGTTTGTTTTACAAACACTGTTTTTAGTTTCGTAGTTTTTGTTTGACCTTAGTGGTCATTCTGATTAAACTATGCGATTTTTTGATTACTTTAATGTATATATTTTGTTTGGTCGTTTTATATATGTTTTCATTTAAACATTAGTTGTTTGAATGCTAAGTGTCAAAGTGGGATTTTAAATGGTTTGGTTAATTAAGTGTTTTTGGGATTGAGTTCATTATGATAAGACCTAATTGGGGCCGATGATTGAGATATTAAGTCTTCTTTCGACGTTCTGTTTAGGGAGGATTGTTTTGAGCAAAAGTATTCTAAATGATCACTTAATTGTTTTACACACAATAAGAGCATGATTTATATTTACTTTCCTGATTTGCCTGTGACTAGCAAATCAATCATTGGTGATATGATTAAAGGAAATAAGCTCGATGAAGATAACTATAATCCGTGGTACCGAAAGGTTGGTACGAAATGGATGGTAAAGATGTTGTCGGGTTGCGAACCATGAGATGTTCGGTCTTGGACATGACACTGGTCCTCAGGATTGTAGAAACTAAGATGCTTATAAAGCTTGAAAGAAAAAGGATTCTAAAGCTAGGGGCATCATAATCGCATTCTTCAAGGATGACATGACTTTTGAATGTGAGTTGCAAGGTACTGCGCATGTCATGTGGGAGTATTTGCGTTATAAGTATGGTGGGTACTTTTGACACTACGCTTCGTCAGTTGAATATCAAGATTGATACCTACACAAAGCGTGGTCATCATTCTGCTAAACAACATGTGAGAATTATGTCTAACATGATTGTGGAGCTTAAGACAGCTGAACACATTCTTTCAGATGAACAACGAGTTCAAACCTTAATATCTTTCCATCGTGACCAGTGGGAGCACATTAAGGTCAACATTACCCACAATGATAACATCAAAATCTTCAATAATGCAGCTCGACATGTTGAGCTTGAGGATGAGCGACTAGGTGTTGTGAAACCTCATAAAGATGATGTTTATGTGGCTGAGAGTTCTGGTTCCAATAAAAACATTGGTTTTTAGCGTAAATGGAACAAGAACAAAGGAAAGGGTAAAGAATCTAGTGAAGATTCAAAGAAGGATACTGATAAAAATGAACGGAAATAATTTCCTAAGAATTCATTTTTTCAGTAGTAGTTCTTCTTCGTTGAGGTTATCAGTTGTTGGTTTGAAAATTATATGGTTTCTGTTATATATGATAATGCTGTGTGCAATAACGAACATCTTAATGCCGACTCTATAGTTAATTATAGTTTGTCTCTTAATTGTAGTAGTACATCTCTTTAACTATTACGTCAATCATGATTTGTCTCATAATGTTTCTTCTACTTGTTTTGAGCATGTTTATGGTGTGTTTTGATATGCACGTTTGAGACACATTGGGAAAGATAAGATAAATCGTCAAGTGAAAGAAGAACTTTTGGGTTCACTTTCTAAATTCGTTTTGTCCACATGTGAAATATGTCTTGCATGTAAAATGACTCTCAAGCCTTTTTAGTAAGGCAACAAGAGTTGAATATCCATTGCAATCAATACATACTGACATTTGTGATTCATTGAGTGTGATAGCTCGTCACTGAGCTTCATATTTTTTGACATTTATTGAAGACTTCACGCATTTTGATTAAGTGTATTTGATATCTCACAAGTTTGAAGCACAAGGTTGTTTCAAATACTTCATGAGTGAAGTCGAGAATCAAAAGATTGAACTATCAAAACTTTGAGAACCGATTGCGGGCGTGAATATTTGTCAGAACAGTTTTGGGAACTGTGTATTGAAAAAGGGATTACTCGATAGTTGACTACTCCTAATACTCCACAACAAAACAGTGTTGCTGAGAGAAGGAATAGAACTTTATTAGATATGGTGAGATCCATGATGGCGCAAGTTAACCTATCTATTTCCTTTTGGGGAAATATTTTTGTTAACTACAGCCTATATTCTAAATTGAGTATCATCCAAGTCAGTGACATCTACTCCATATGAACTATGGACAGGTAGGAGACCTGACCTAAATAATCTCAAGCCTTGGGGTTCGGCTGCACATGTGCATAACGTACATGATATGTACGGAAAGCTAACTCTAAGAGAAAATAAGTGTATTTTCATAAGGTACTCAAAGGAGTTCAATGATTATGTGTTCATTAGTGACAATGGAGATGATCATATCACTGAAATAGTATCGAGAAATGCAAATTTTCTAGAGACTGAATTCCCAAGTCGAGGTGAATTACGAAACGAAGAATCGTTCTTTGAGGTTTATGATGAGAATGGGGACACAGAATTAGCTTCTGATCCTCTAGAGGTACAAGGTTCAGACCTAACACCACTCAACATTTCTCGTAGTGTTGATCAGAGTGGGAGAGATGTATATGTTACACCTCTAGATGAGTATACCTAAAAGTTCGAAGGAGAAGAGTGAGTCTTTCAGCAAGGCTTTATCCTTTGCTTTCTCGATAAAACCTGAAGGTTATATGGAAAATTGCAATGGAAGATCAAAAATTCAATGAAGAATAACTATGTCTGGGAACTAGTTGATCTTTCGAGTGGATGCAAGACAATTTGGGAACAAGTGGGTTCTCAAAATTAAGCGAAAGGCTGATAGGGCAACTGAAGGATACTAAGCTCATTTAGTTGCTAAAGACTATAACCTATTTGAGGGTATAGACTATGAAGAAACCTTCTCGCCGAGTGTGAGGTTTTCTTCGATTCGCCTACTTCTAGCCATTGTAGCCAATTTCGATGTGGGACTACATCAAATTAACGTTAAGACTATTTTTTTTCTCTCAATGGAGAATTAAAGGAAAAGATATATATGGAACAACCAGTGGGTTTTGTTGTCCAGTCAATGGTACTTGAAATCTCATCAGGTGATGATGATGACCATTGTGATTATATATGTCAAACGTTCAGAAAAGTGTTTCGTAATACTATCATTATATGTTGATGATATTCTTTTGGCTGAGAATGATATTGAGTACTTGATATGATCAAGAAATGACTATCCTCATCTTCGAGATGAAGGATGTGGGTGAAAATGAGTATGACATCAAAATCTATAGGATTCGTTCTCAAAGGTTGCTTAGACTCTCGCAGAAGATTAATATCCATAAGCTCCTTTAACGATTCAAGATGGATACTTGTAATGTCATTGATACTCTTTTTATCAAAGGTGAATACCTAAGCCGAAACATGGATCCCAAAAGTAGTGAAGAAAGGCATTTCATGATAAAGGATTGTAAGCACACCAGTGGGTGATGTGACGATCAAATGTGATAGTCAAACAAGTTATTGCTTACACGAAAAATCCCAAATACCATGAAAAACAAATACATAATGTGTTTAACTTTGTCGGGACATTGTTAAAACAAAAGGAGTAAATATTATATATCTATGCATTTGATGGTGACTAATCCTATGACCAAACCAATACCTAATGAGGTGTTTAAGGATCATGTCGAGTCTTTGGAGTTGCATAGAATTTGATTATATGTAATCAATCAATAACAATATATGTGTTGCTCTATTGAAATTAATATATGTATTAATGTTGTGTGTACAAGTATGTTTATACTTGAAAAGTATGTCTACAAGTTGTGACTGGTTCTCTCACATGAACAGTCACCTCTGACATCGAGGATGTGCAGAGAAATGAATCCCCACATTCATGGACTTGTAATATAGCCAGATTGCAGTTCTCCTGGAGATAGTGGGAGTCTCTGAGGACGTAACAGAGGGGAGAACTCAGGTCAAGTGGGAGACGGACACTTGAACTATAATCTGTACGATGCTAAGTTGAAAGACATACGCTTCCAATGTGGAAGAAGAGCATTGTAGCGCGTGTTCATACCACGTGTGCTTTTGTGATCATTAAAAGGTGAATGAGAGAAACTTCCCTGTTTTCTCATTATGTGAGACCTTGAGGTTGAAACGATGACGTTGACCTCATTTCGTTACCCTTAAGACTTCCAACTGTGTCTTGAGATTTCACTAGGTGCTGCTACTTTGATATCTTACCAAATAACCATGGAAATTCGGTAAATGCGGTACATATCAGGAAAGCAACTGACGTGGAGTTTAGAGACTCTAGTGGAGAAGGAAGATTATCTTAAATCATGCACTTAACTTTGTATTCAAGGCTAGCCCAATCGTGTACGGACATGATTGTGAATATGAGTTGGGACAAGGTCGAGTATGCTAAGTATCTGAGGGAGATAAAAGATACGTCGACTAGTGCGGTTTATAAAGATATCTAGGGTATAGCGAGTAAAAGTCCTCAATATATTTCGTGAACTGTCATAATACACTAACCGGTTTATGACGATGACATAGTTCACACGCTCGCAGGTCACACGATCTATTTGCCCTGTATGAAATGATATTGTTGAGAGTGTTTATCTGGACGTCGAGTCTAGCCCTTTGTGCGAGTGGGAGATGTTAGGATTTGGGTCGCCCCGCGGTCTCGACCCGACCCGTTGAAGAATTAAAATAAAAGTATTTTAATTCATTTTATAATATATATATTATTTTATATAATATATATTATAATAATTATCCAAAACATCTGTTTGCTGCCGTTTGCTGCTTGCGGTTAATAGTGCAGTTATTTTGTATAATTTAATATTCATATAAATTATACAGAAGATAACACACACAAGTTTAACGCAAAATATACACAGAACATGGAAAACTTTCTGATGTAGAAAGCAGAACAAAGAAACCAAAATAAACACAGTACAATATCATTGTGGTTCTTAGATCGTGAAGAACAATTCAACACTCCAATTGGGAGAGTGTTGTAGACACTGCGTAGCACGAGAAGCAACATGCAACAGGAGGATTCGATCCGTTCGATTTACGTTTCCGCATCGAAGACAAGTAAGTCTTCTAATCTATTTTTATCGAATTGCTTATGTCGTTTAAGTAATTCCTTCACTAATGATTTAAAACAAATTGAGTTGGTTAACTAGGAAAAGATAAAAAGATGATCAACATTTTGATTTCAAATAATTATAGGGTAAGAGTATTACTTATTAATTGCCCGCTCGCATAAACGCACACTTAATCATAATAATCGAGGATGACATTGATCGATAATAATGCATGGATACCGAGTTTTGGCATATTCCCGACTCAGGAACAAATGTTACGATCATGATAGCAACTATTAATTTTCTCAAAGAAAAGTGAAAAATATATACTTTTCTTATCTTTTCATGGCACTCTTTGTACATGATACTTAGTGGGAAAGTTTGGTTCGTCTGCGAACCATGAAATCGACACGCATTTGTAAAGACGTGTATTGATCATGTGGGTTCTCAACTAGAACTCGATGAAATCAAGTATGTGATGGAGATTGTTTGCGTTTGCGTGTGTTGATTTATGGGACTAGTTGCGATAAGGGCACGACCCGTAACGGAATTGTAGAAAGTGTGTAATGCAAAATGTGTGAAATATGATCAGAGAATCCCTAATTAGACAAATGCAAAAGCCAACAGAGACGCTTCTATTTTTGAAGAACATGAAGATAAGAAAAGAGTGTCTTACGTGGGGGAGGTTAATTCACTGATCGTGAGATATGGTCAAAAAGTTGAGTTTGAATCACAATATTATGTCTTATTTTATGATCCCCATAATTTTTTTGTGAAATAATTGTAGAAGCTTCCTTAATCCTTAGAGTTTAATTAATCCGATGACACATTTATTTTTCATTCATCAAATAAATATTTAATATTGTTATGATTATTTGATAAATAAAATATAAAATACAACACAATTTGAATAGGCACACATACATTGTTTATGGTTTTTGAGAAAGTGATTTATGGTTTTAGAGTTTAAAATTTTAATACCATTTGGGTTGCCTAATGGAAGTGGAGGATCGAAAGGGAAAGGTGTAGTAAATGTATTTAACTTATTATAACGTAGTTTTGTTTGATTACATGGTTCTATATACGTGGAGATGTTAAAATCACCACCACCGATTATATAGTGGAATTCTTTTTATTCAATTTAGGTGTCATATTAAAAATGTTTTATAAGAACTTTTAGGTACAACTTTTAGGGTATAATTTTATTAAAATTAAATACAAAATTTGTTCGGACGGTTTCTTTGTTAATTAATTCGTACATGTGCAAAAATTACTACTTCTATTTCGTAACTATTAATTGTACATTTTTTTATAAATTTCAAAAGAACTGGAATTCATTGGAAACAAAAAAAATAAATATATATGTATTGATTAATTAATTATGAATATTAATAAATAAATAAATAGAGTGAATGATTGCCATTTGTATTTTTAAGTATTGATCTAAGTTATTATTTTGATTTGGGTCCACGTAGATACTGAACTTAATTAAAATTGTGAAAAAATTACACGTTATTATTATTAAACTAAGTATATTATGAAATCTAACACATTGAAAGAGCAGGCTACCCATGAAAGTGAAATATTGAAATATCCTAATTAGATGGGTGATTATATGAATATACATATTTTAATATATATACTCTCCCAATGTTATATATATATGAGTATTTTCTTACTTTCTCTATCTCTATATTAATGTCAGAGAACCAGAGATGATAACGCTTTATTTAAAAAATAATTATTTTTATTTTATAATTTAAAAAGACCTAAATTCTTATATTTTTACTTTTTTTTTTTTTAAATTACTCTCAACTTCTATCTCACTCTTACAACTGTTTACAAAGATATTGAAAAACAGTTATGAAACAAAGAGTCAGGACTACTGTTTTTTTAATTTAAAAATATATTTTTATACTAAATTTTTTGATAAAAAATCAATAACATTATATTTTAATAATCTTCGTGTCCGATTACTCATAACTATTGTTACGGAACGGAAGTAGTATACTCATAAAAGAATAAAAGTTGAAAATCTATTTTTATCTTAAAAAATAAAATAGATGTTAATAGTAAAAAAAATAAAAATATGTATAAATTGTATTTTAAAGTAAAAAAAAAAAAATTATTTCTAAAAATACAACATTTGAAAAAAAAAGATGTGCATAATTATTTGATATACTTATATATTGCTTTATTTATTTATTTGATTATTAATGATCATTAGTTATTGTAATGATTAGCATAATTGGTGTGTAATAAAAAGCCAATTTAAATTAGGCTTGTCTTTCTTGCAAACAAACAAATGAAGGTATGAATGAATTTTGAAACTACTTTATACCTACCTAGAAAACCTACTATTTTATTTTAATTCCTTAAAATTTGGTTTGACCATTTCAAAATCGATTGCCAAATAATTTCTCATTTGTCTTTCTTGATACATAGGAATATAATTAGGACACATTTTTCTTGAAAAAAAAAACATTGTGTACAAGAATTCCAAAGAAACAAATGTATAGCTATTACGTAGTATACGAATTAATCATAAAGGAGTACGTTTGTAAGCTACAACTTATTCAAATTCAAGCTATAATATTGAACTCATTATTTCTTAACAACACTAAGTTGAACATGATCATCATCCTCAAAACCAACGAAATCTCGATCATCAATCCTATATATACTCGTGTACCGATACTTCCGAGCGACCCACACGAAGTACATCAAGTTCAACCCGCCCAACCCCGCGATCAGAAAGTACAAGTTCTCGACTCTCCCCTCGTTAATATCCTTCGTCAGCCAATCGGGGTGGCCGCCCCCACCGGTGGTCTTGTGCACGACGTTCACGACAACCGCGCTCAGATAACTCGCCCCGGCCATCGTGCACGAGAACAACGAGTTCGCCAAGCTACTCATGTTCTCCGGAAACTCCTTGTTGTAAAACTCGATCTGCCCGATGATGTTGAAGGCCTCGGCGAACCCCATCAGCATCAGCTGTGGGGCCAGCCAGAAAACCGTTATAGGGGCAATACCGTCCGGCCCCGCATGCATAACCGCCGACGACCTCCGAAAACGCTCGACGAATCCGGCAACCACCATCGACATGATCGAGAAAACCATCCCGATCCCCATCCGTTGTAGCAACGTGATCCCGCCCTCGACTCTCGTTTTTTTCCGAACGTAGGGCACGATGACTCGATCGTAGAGAGGTAGCCACACCCCGACGGTCATCATCGACATGACCGAGAGGGACCCGGCCGGGACTTGGAATCTAGGGCTGAGGTGGCGGTCCATCTTCGACGCTTGGGAAATCGTGAAGGTTCCTTGTTGGGCCGTCGCGGTGAAGCATATGATGCCGGAAGCCCAAATCGGGACGACTTTGAATACGCATTTCGTCTCCTCGACTTTTTGGACACTGCATAACCTCCACGGGTCGACGATCGACCCGTCGGGTCGAAGATCCCCGTCCGTTATCAAAGCGGCTTTATCGAAGAAACGGAGTTGGTTCGTTAAACGGAGACGTTTGACGATACTCCCTTCAACCAACGGCGGGTCGTAATAATTCGCCCCGTCGATTAGGGTTTTGGAATTCCGTTTCTTCCACGAGGCGACGACTACTTGCACCATCGAGGTGAAGCAACTCCCCTCGGGGTTCACGTACACGTAAACCCTAGTTCCGAGGAAAAAAAGCACGATCGCGAGGACCATGAGCGCGGTGGGGATGGCGAACCCTAGCACCCAACTCACGGAGTCTTGGACGTAGACGACGAGGGTGAGAGCGATGATCAAGACCACGGTGAAGGAGGTGTAGTACCAGTTGAAGAAGCTAGCGATCCCTCGTCGGCCTTCGTTTGTCGAGGAGTCAAACTGGTCAACCCCGAACGGCAAGCTGCATGGCCGGATTCCGCCGGTTCCGACCGAGAGGAAGGCGAGGGCCATGGCTAGGACGCCGAATTGGGTCGGGTTCGGGCCCACGCAGTGGCCGGGGTGCGCCTTGCATGAAGGGGGGTGCAATCGAGGGATCCACGCGACGAGGGTCATGGTCAACATGCCCTGATTAGGTCAACGAATTTTGAATTATGTTTTGTTATATATATATATGTACACGTGTAATTAATTAAGATGTGATGTTACCGTGAAGAGGACGAAGGTGGCGTAGGCGATGGTTTTGAATCGGCCGAGATAGGCGTCGGAGATGAAAGCTCCGATCAGAGGGCTGAAGTTGGAGACGCCGGACCAGACGTTGAGGACGTTGGAAGCCGTGACTTGATCCATGTTGAAGACTGTTAGAAGGAACACCATGAAATTTGCTCCCAACCCTATTGCCGCCAACCTTTCAAATGTTTCATTTCCTGTCAATATATATATCATGTAATCGATTCGAATTAGTTTGTAAGTTATAAAGTGTTAGTTTATAAATTACAAATGAAAAATGTATAATTCTAAAAAAAAAGACATTTTTTTTTAATTGATACGAAGCAAAGAGAATATATGTTTAGAATATTAAAGTGTTCTTTTGTTTCAAATTTACACGGCAGATGTTACTATTTCTCTGATGATAATAGTAATTAAAGAATAAAAATAAAGTATTTTTCCAAAATACTTCTAAAAATAATAGTAAAGTACTTATTTAATGATTAAAAATAGTAACGGTTAAAAACTCAACAATAACTTTCTAATTATACATGGATGTGACATTTGCAATTTGCGCGGTGAGACAATTTTTTCATACTTATTCGGCAATCTTATTCTTCTGGGTCTTCCAAACTTTATGACAACTTTTAACATGTATTATTATTATTATTATTATTATTATAAGTGAATAATATAAAAAAAATTGATAATTTAAATATATATGTTCAATTTAATTGAATAATAAAATAATAAATAATTGGATAATCACGACAAATAGTTAGTCATGATGAAATTTATTTGGTGTGAGTCGATCACATTAATTTGGTGTTCTGTTTAAAAATATAAATTTAAAATGAAGTGAAGTGAAGACAAAACAAAAACACGTCCCATGCCAGCATCTCACGTGTCTATTAATCCTCGCCGTACCCGACTTCATTTTACTGAATCAATTTGTCGGAATCTTAAATTTTGAACAACTCCGACGAAGAGAAAAAAAAAACTCGACATATTACTCGTATATTAATGCAAAAAAGAGAGAGATATACATAACATACCTAAGATATAAGGCATGGCCTTCCACCCTCCGGGCTTTCTTTGCTTCTCGACCGCCGTCGTCTTTGTTTCATTGCGTTGATCTTTTTCTTCCTCCGGCAACGACGAATCGGAAGAGAGTCGGTTGGTGTGGAAGTATGGGAACTTATTGATGAAGTAAAGCATCCAAGAAGAAGAGTGTGATGATTTATTTTCCTCCATTGCTCACTTGATTTTAGCTTCTGAATACAATTGAAATTAAAATGGGATGATGATATTTGTGTGTGTATGTGTGTGTGTATAAATAGAGGACACGCGGTTCAATGTCGACACTCTTGTTGTGGGCTGCAGTGCAGAACAGATATTGAATACATGTAGCCAAAGGGTATGATTGCCTGATTGGTAAGGTCACAATAATTATATACGGTTGGAAAATGAGTATTGTTGGAAAATGAGTGTCTCAAGTATGAATGAAAAATTAATTTTCAAATATATAACTATTGGAAGAGAATTCCAAAGGTAGAAAAAAAAAATAGATATATGCAAAGTGTATTCGATAAATATAGGGGAGTACTCTATTATACACACTTTTTGCTATATTTTTTATGTGATATTTGTCAATTATTGACAAAATAATAATATAATAATAATAATGTGATATTATTATTTAAGTTACATAATTGGATTTTAATTTGTGAATAATGGTCTTTTAAGTGACCATTAGTATGGTTTTAAATGATGAGACGTTACACATGGTGGTTTGACTGTTCACGTTCAACGAACCTTCGACTCCAACATCTCTATATAAGTGCAATCGACTTTGCATGAAAAGACATGTCGAGAATACTCGAAGAGAAACGAGAAAGAATGAAATTGTTTGAGAAATATACAGACGCATTCCGAGCAATCGCTCTCGCCTTTCTTTTGTTTAGCCCGTTTCTTTGACCCTCCGGTAATATTTCTTAGGCAACATCTCAGTTCGCCGTAAGCAAATGTTTTGCTTAATAATCGTTGTATCCTGGGAAACAATCGTACCCGTAGAGGACGAATTTGTTTTAAGGAAATCGTGTTAAATACGAGCCTCGATTATTCGTTTTTTCTTTCATTTCTTCAATCTTACTCTAATGGATACACACACCCATACACAAGAGATACTACATATACAACTCTCATTCATCTTTATTTCAATATTTTTAATTTGGGATGATGTAAAGTTTCTTGTATTCTTATTTTTCTATTATCTAAAAAATATACAAAATACGCAAATTTAATATAAAATTATACTCATCCATCTTAAAAATATTTTTGGACGTGTATGATATAAACCTCCTCGAACCAAGCTTATTACGATTGATTCGATGATTTCTATATGATAGCGATAATTTATTATTGGAAATAGACAGATTCCCAAAACAACACTAGTCACATATACCATTCTGAATTAACAAGGTAAAAAATGTAATACTACTAAGCACTTTTGTGAGCATGACTATTAAGAAAAATCTTATTTTTTTAATTTTTTGAATAAAAAATTACAAGTAAAATAAAAATAATGTAAAATATGGATTATATGTGTAGGACAAATTAAATCAAAAATAAAAATTTAAAAATATTTGTGGGACAAAGACAAAGGGAAGTCATATTTACATATTATTTTGATGACAAATACTAGTACGTAGCTTTTATAAAGAAATTGTGCTTGTTGTTTTAAGACGGAGGAGATAATACTTAAAAGTGAAAAATATTTGGATCATACGTTTAAAAGTCAAGAATGGTCAAGATTTATATTAATAATTGAAGGCATGTTTGTACTTAAACAGGCTATTAATAATTGCAAGGAGTAGATAAATCACGAATCTGCAAATTAAACACTTATCATTAATTGGAGAAGCTTCTCACTGATATGATGAATAAATTAAAAGTTAGATACAATTGAAATTATATAGAAATAGTCAAATAAACATAACATGACTTGTCACAATCATATAACACGCTAGGGGCATGGTACTTTTTTGTGAGATGTAATCGGTGTAAAATAGTACAAGAGGGAATCGATGATATCAATATATATATATCTACCACGTGATGTCAAACGTAATACTACCTCTTTCCCAATAACTTATCAGTACATTATTTATTTATAATTTATAAAAAAAAAAAAAGTGTGATAATTTATTGGGACGACTGAAGTGTTATTTTTATAAACTTTTATACATGTTATGTTTAGTTACACAACATTTAAAATTTTTATAATAATAATAAATAGATTAATTTCAAATATCTCAATAAAAATTAAAATAAATAATTGTAAAAAAGTAATATTTTATATTTTTTTATAAAATGTGATTCGAGCGGCAAACGAGTTGATCAGCGGCTCACGACTCACGACACTTTGCTCGAGTCAATATTCGAACTGAGCACAGTCAAATTAGCTATCATATTGAGTTCAAACAACTTGTTATCATAAACGAGCCAGACACGAGCTATTTTATAGCTCGATAAATTAATAATACTTCTGTCCCAGACTAGTAATTAATAATAAGAGCTAGCTGTTTAAATTGTCTGGTTCAATATGTTACATTTTTTAATAAATGTTCATTTTCAATCTCAAATAAATGGCATTTCAAAGAACAAGTAACAACTCACAATCAACCTTACAATTAAGAAATTAAAAACAGCTCTTATTTATTGTTATAATTGAGATGGTAAGTATAAATAGTTATTACTACATGACAATATTACATTACGTATCTATTGTGTCTCATAACCTAATTAATATTCTTATTCAAACTCTATCAACTGATGATCGAATCCATTATTTCTTAACCACATTAAGCTCAACATGATCATTAATTATCAACACCAAAGTTTTGTTCATCGATTCTATTCTCGGTCTTGTACCGATACATACGAGCCACCCACACAAAGTACACCAAGTTCAACACGCCCATTCCCGCGATCACAAAATAAAAATTTTCGACTCTTCCTTTGTTAATGTCTTTCGTTAGCCAATCGGGGTGATCATGCCCACCGGTCGTCTTGTGCACGACATTCACCATGATCGCGCTAATATAATTAGCCCCGGCCATCGTACACGAAAGCAACGAGTTAGCCAAACTAGTCATGTTCTCCGGAAACTCCTTGTTGTAAAACTCTATTTGCCCGATGATGTTAAAACATTCGGCGAACCCCATCAGCATCAGCTGTGGGGCCAGCCAGAAAACAGTTATCGGGGCAACACCATCGGGCCCCGCATGCATCGTCGCTGACGCCCTCCTGACGCGCTCGACCAACCCCGCGACCACCATGGACATAATCGAGAAAATCATCCCGATCCCCATCCTCTGAAGCTGAGTGATGCCACCTTCGATCTTCGTGGCCTTCCTAAGGTAGGGCACGAGGACTCTGTCGTAAATCGGGAGCCATATCGCGACCGTGATCATGGATATGACGGAGAGGGTCCCGGCCGGGACCTGGAAATGCGGGCCCATGTGACGGTCCATTTTCAACGCTTGCGATACGGTGAACGAACCCTGTTGAGCCATCGATAAGAAACAGACAATGCCGGAAGCCCATATCGGGATGACTCTGAAGAGGCATTTCGTTTCTTCCACTTTTTGGATGCTGCTTAGTCTCCACGGGTTGGCGTTCGACCCGTCGTGTCGAATCTCACCCTCGATTATTAACGCAGCTTTGTTAAAGAACCTGATAAAAAAAATAATCAGATATATTAATTTAAAAATACATTTTTACTATTAGCTTTTTTGGTCAAAAAAGTCAAAATAAAATTTTTCTTGATTTATGTGTTCAGATACATGTGATCATTGATTCGAGACAGAGTATTACCTGAATTGATTCGTCAGATCGAGCTTCTTAACAACCGTCCCCTCCAACAACGGCGGGTCGTAGTAATTCCCACTATCGGCCGGAAGCTTAGCCTTGCGTTTCTTGTAAGAAGCGGCTATCACCTGCGCGATCCCGGTGAAGCAACTTCCCTCCGGCTTCACGTACACGTATAATCTCATCCCCATGAAAAACAACACGATCGAACAAAACATGAGCGACGTGGGGAGTCCGAATCCCACCACCCAACTCACCGAGTCTTGAATGTAAACAACGAGAGTCAACGCGACGATCAAGACAAAGGTGAACGAGGTGTAGTACCAATTGAAGAAGCTGTTGATCCCTCGTCTGCCCTCCTCGGTCGAGGAGTCGAACTGGTCGACGCCGAACGGCAAGCTGCACGGCCGGATTCCGCCGGTGCCGACGGAGAGGAGGACGAGCGCCATGACCAAGACTCCGAATTGTGTTTTGTTTGGACCTATGCATTGAAGGGGTTGTACCTTGCATGGTGGAGGGTGCAACCTAGGGATCCATGCTATGAGGGTCATAGTCAACATCCCCTGATTTAAGTCAAATTGAACATCGTTAATTCATTTCACCAACTTTTTTATTTAATTAATCGAATTCATAAAATTCTAATTTCACTCAATTAATCTACTAACACGCATGCAATAATGATTTCATGACCTAATTTTCTTTAATTCGTTGATATTAAGTTGAAAAATTACGATACTAGACATGTAGGTGCATACCGCGAACGAGACAAAAGAAGAATAAGCGATGATTTTGAATCTGCCCAAATACGCGTCTGAGAGGAAGGCGCCGAGCAAGGGGCAGTAGTTGGAGACGGCCGACCAGACGCTGAGCACGTTGGAAGCGGTGACCATGTCCATGTTAAACACAGTGAGCAAGAACACCATGAAATTTGCGGTCAACCCTATTGACCCCAACCTTTCAAAAGTTTCGTTTCCTGCCAAAATTTGATTATACATTTGAAATTAAAAGTATAAAAATATTCATGCATGATGCGACATGCATTTCATGCGGAGCAATCATCATGTGGATCTTGTGTATGAATTTCAGACACGACATTTCATGCGATAGTGACTTCGAATAAATATTTTAATAACGTGGAGTAATAATTTGGCGTTTGAAAAATAATTATTTTCATTAATCCTCTGTTTTGGGACTTACCATTATAGTCGATCAAAGTATTTAAGAAATTTGCATGACTAGAATTGTTAGTTTGACCAATTGCTCATCACCAATACATATATGAATTTAATTAATTAAAAAATATTATAGTATTTCCTCGGAGAATATCTTCACATTTTGTTAGTGAAAATTTTGAAAAAAATAATTATTATGTTGATAAAATATGTAAAAATAAAATTATTTTTTAATTGAAAAATTAAAGTAGTTATATATAATCAGTAAACTTAGAAAAATAAGTGAAAATGAGAAAAATATAGTGTATATATATATTTTAAAGAGAAAAAATAAATATAATTTTTTTTAGGGTGTGAAAATATAAATGAGACAAAGTATTCAGATCGGTCGTGTGATATTAGAGTACTCATAAAATTAAATCGTTGATGGACAGAATTGAACATGGTGGAGCATTTTTACTTTTATTTCTCAAATAAGAAAAACTTAAATCAAGCTTTTATAATATTTAAAGTTTTTGCTTAGGTAAAACAATAAAAATCGAACTTTGAATCCAACACAATGATTATGAATCGATCGATAAAAAAACAAATGTTAAAAGGCAAGTACATTCATCTATATATCCATATATGCAATATTATGATTACAGTTGATGAGAGAGAGAGATACATTCATACCCAAGATAAAAGGCATGGACCGCCACCCTCCAGACTTTTGGGCGGCCGTCGTCTCCGGTTCATCGTGTTCCTTTTCCGGCGACTCATGCGGTGGCGAATTGAAAGATAAACAGTTGGTTGGGAAGCATTGGAACTTAGTGCAACAAACGAGCAAAAAAGAATTGGATTTCTTTTCTTCCATTACTCTCTTCCTCTATATATATTTATAATTGTATCTATAATTAAATTAAATGAACTCTGATTTTAGTCTATATGTATTTATGTGTATTTATACACACTACAATGACTACATGTTCGGTGATGCGTTCGTCAGAACTCAGAAAAACATATTCATTGTTATATAGCATTTAGGAAGACCACAAATGGATTATTGTAATGTTTTTAGAGGGATATAGAGTGTGAATATTCAATACCTACTTCTACTTCTTAATTATGAGTCCAATATATCCAACGGACTAATATAAATTTGTAATGTTTTTATATGGATATAGAGTGTGATATTTCAATACCTACTAGCTACTCCACTGCTTGCACTATACTTTGCATGTTTTTTTAAACTAATTTAATTTTAACAATAAATATAAATTTATTTACATTTCAAGTCAATTTAATTTACTCTATTTGCCTCATTCCATTTATCATATTAAATTGGTATTCATTAAATCAAAATAATAGTTACTAAAATACTGCATCACAGTGAATGAATCTGAAATTAAATAAATTGTTTTTTTTATAAAAATATACACTAGTAATAATTAGTATATTTTTATGAAAAAATATGAATTAATATTTTATTATTAACTATATTATTTATTTAAAATTATCAATTCTAATTTTTTTTCAATGAAGTGCTCAACTTATAACTAATATAATTGAACTAAAATTAAATTTGAAAGAACAAAATCAACCTTGCAAATCCCAACACTCTACTTGTCACGGAACATTCCATTCCAACTTGATTAGAAGTAATATTTTAATGGAGGTGAAATAGTACAAATATTTATGTAAACACTCGAAACAAAATATTTAAAACACGAGTATGGAACAAGTAGAGTCATAAATGCATGTCTTAATCCAAGCAAATTAAATACATAAATTATCTTATCGATTTGAAGTGGGGAACAAAGTTAAAACAAGTGCTTGCAGTTCTGGATATGGTTTGTTTAGGTAGGTAACAAACTTAATCATGGGTTTTAGGTAATTAAGTTCAGATGTGTTTTATTTTTAATTAATAATTAAAATTTTAGGGTAGGTAATTAATACTTACGTAAGAGACGTGTCAGCCGAGGGGACATTAAGAAATACCCATGGCCATGGGCCTTGACGGGGGAGAGCAGGTGAGCGGTCTTGATTTTATTTGGGTTTGAAATTTGGCAGAGGGAGATGGCCCATATTCTGGATTATTCAGGCCCATATATTTTAGGGCCTGGGCTGATGCACTTGCACTGCTCTCTTGTATAATTAAGCGGCTAGGCCCAAGAACATATACTTCGTACTTTTATTTTCGAGATATTCAAGATAATGTTATTAATACTCCTATAAACTAAATAAATATATAATTTTATTTCAAAATTTGTTACTCATTATTTATTTAACTCTAATTACAACTCCTTTTTAATTTCAGACTTTGAATTGATATTTTTGCTCTTTCATTTTTGCAGTGGCATGAAAACTTCCCCAATTTTGCACTACCTCTGGAGTCAACGTGAGGAATGCTTCATATCAAGCACGATAGTTGAGGTTCGACAAGGACCCTCGATTCAAATTACAATTTTAATCAACATTATTATTATTTTTTTTAATTTATGTATAATCCACTAACATGTTAATATATTTTAAAAAATCTAAAAAGAGTAACAATTTGATATTATCTCTTTCACAAACCAAACAAAACAAAAGGGAAAATTGAAAAAAAATAAAATAGAAATGGATTTGTTGTATTTTCCTACATCATCAATCAACCATCCCCAACATACCATAATATCTAAACAAGAGACAAAATAGAACAACCAATTATTCAAGTTATTTCATACTCTATCCCACATGGTCTCTTTGTGTGTCTATTTTCTCTCCATTTAATCAAATACCCCTAAAATTAATGAAATTTGTGAAAATTAACAAAAAAAAATGCAAAATAATAACACCTAGTCAATTTGATTAGTATTTGAATCAATCTTCCCTGATATAATATACTTATGTATATATTTTCCATTACAAATCAAACATTGTTTCCCAACATTATTATTCAATATTCATAAGAGAATTTGAACTTACAAATTAAACATTGTTTCCCAACATTATTATTCAATCTTTTTAACAGAGAATTTGAACACAAATTTTCAAATTAGTTCGATATCAAAATTGTTGGAACCTTCTTAGAAGGATCGTCCTAATACTATTAGGTTACCAAATTCATTTGATGAGAATCTTTCACTAGATTTATTAGAGTCGTAGGCCGCGTTGGATCATGAGTTCTTGGTGCCTTTTGCTTAGTGTGTATTTTGCATGCGCATCTTCTAATTAACATTCCACTATCAACGATTCTTAATTGCCCATTTGCCCTAAATAAAATCACCCCTTTCTTTCCTTTCGGTGGTGTATAACATTTTTTTTACACCACCACAAAATTTGTACTTGTGCATAAAAAGAGGATTTTTATTCCGTCGAAATAAATTGATATTTTGGAATAATTGTGTTAGAGTTGATTCATTTAAATATCTTGAATGCGTGAAATTTCTCAAATATTCGTAAATTATCTTATCAGTGAGCACGAGAAAGAACATAATGTTTTTTGTCTTCAATTTCTCACGAAAAAATTTAAAGTAGAAACAACAATATATAGTCTCTGATTTAAAAAAAAAAGCCAAAGTAAAATTAAAAGTACGATTCATTAAACAAAATAGTATCAAAAGTTTAAGTAGGCATAAAAAAAATTAAGCCTACAATCTTGGTAGAAAAACGTTTTGTAGGCTATACAGTAATTAAGTAAGATCCATGATAAGTACAATTTATGTATAATGCAAGGTACAAAGCAAAGGGCTAATGCACATGCCGACATGGTTTGTTTTTCCCCCTTCAAAATCCCTAAAAGGAAATCAAAACAAAAAGTAAATATACAATAAATAATAAGTATTAATAATTATAAAAAATTAATTAAAAAAAAAAAAAAATACATGCCGACATGGTTTGTTTTTTCCCCTTCTAAATCCCCAAAAGGAAATCAAAACAAAAAGTATATATACAATAAGTAGTATTAATAATTAATAATTATAAAAAAAAATAATAAAACAAAATAAAAATGCAAAAAATCTCAATTTGTTCGTTGCTTCAATTCTCAGCTCTCTCACGGACGGACGTCTTCATCTTCTCCGAGTCATATTTTTTCTCTTTGAAAGGAACACGCTAAAAGTGTTCGATGAAATGCCTGAATGAACGATGCTCTATCTCACCACCACAAATGCCCGCATTCCAAACTTCCACGGCCATCCCTCATCGCGCCTGAACTACGGCCCTCTTATCCGCTCTCTGAATCTCGAATCCAGTCCCAAGAAAAGGGGTAAAAATTGCAGGATAATCTCCGCGTTATTGAGTCGGCGTTTCGGTTCAAAAGGGCCGAGGAGAGGTAGAAATCTGGATAATAGTACTTCGCGTTGCTGGTGTGTGCCGAGCGGAGGGGAAGTGGGGGACGTGGACCTGGAGGCGGAGATAATGGATTTCATGGCCAAATCGAAGAAACCGGCTATGTTTCCGACGAAGGAGGAGTTGATTGGAGCTGGGAGGATGGATTTGGTGGAGGCTATAAAGAATAGAGGCGGGTGGTATTCGCTCGGTTGGGAAGAGGATGAGGGCGTGGGAGATGAAGATAATGTCGACGGTGAAGCAATTGAGGAGTTTCAGAGGAGAGTCGAGGGTTGTAAAGAGAGCGCGTCTTTGAGAGCCGACTCGTTTTCTGGGGATGAAAACGAAGATAGATTTCCTTCTGAGATTACTGTGAATTTCAATGCTATGCATTTGCCTGCTTTAGTTTCATTGGGTGGATCACTGTGAGTATTTTTTTCTTTTCTGAGAATTTTGGGTACTTAATGGGAACTCTTTTTTTTTTTTTTTTGGAATTATCAATTAATTAATTTTTTCTGGCTTAGAGAAATTGGTGGGGATGAAGCTTCAGGGATTGAAGGTATATTGAGTAGATTGGAGAAGCAGAGGAATAACGATTTCGGGCTCAACTTAAGTAAAGAGCACAGGCAGATCGATACCTCTTTAGGCATTGGTATGTTTAGTTTTTCTAACAATGTTCTGTATGAAGATTTTATTAATGTAGATTTATTTATTTATTTTTTTGCGAAATTGTAAGTTATGTATTACAAGCCTGGTAATAGACCCAACCTCTGAAAAATAAAGGGTAATGAACACACATTTTAATACTTCCACCTAGCATATGTTGGATATATCGAATTGTGATTCTTAGTTCATCCTCATTTGTTTTACCTGTGTACTAGTACTTTATTCTGAGTTTGGGATTCGGTGCTTTTAAAATTGTAATAGAGGGAATTGACCTTGAAGAAAACGGCAGAATCAATCCTAATTTCAACCAGAACGGCGCATTGAATACCTATGGTGGCAACAGTAGCCAACATAAAGAACCGGAAACTTGGAGAACGTGGAGTAATCAACGAGCAGGGTCCAAACATACAGAGTTTGAAGGTGCTTAACTTTTTATTTGATGTGTGTGAGTGTGTGTGTGTGTGCACGAGTTCCTATTTTATCAGTGTTTTGAACTGTTTAAAATGAGCAGCTGCCGAGATTTCTTTCAGCAACGACCTATCAGAAACTGATAAAGAAAGTTATCTCGATGGGGTATTTTTAAGCACTGAAGAACACGCAGAAGATGTGTTCATATACGAACAGACCAATCACAATCAAATAAGAACTCGTCTCCAGCATCTAGAATGTGAGCTCAATACGGCTCTTCATTCATTGAGATCCAAAAGGGAGGAAATCTTTTCAGATGAGGTACACAGCTCGGTCTGTTATTGTTTTTTCTTTCTTATAAATGCTTGTGAGTATCAGTCCATCTACCTTAATCGAAGGACACAAAAAAAAAACATATTCATCTCAAGTGAAATTATATTTGTCCTCCCTGAGTTTAGTTCTAAAGGGGTTTGTTTGGATTTATTTCTGGAATTGGACTGAGAAAATGGATTCATGTATAAATGTTCTGATTGTAGGATAATATTATTTATTTTGAGGTAGTGTTTGAGATTCAGGTAGGGGTATTTACTCTTTTAATATTTTATAGTATTTGGTGTTTGGTGGATAATAATGTCAATTTATCTAATATGTCTTCCATTTTAAGAAAGTAATTTCAGTTGATACGGACAATCTAGGATATGCCTTCCACTCCTACTCGGAAGATTAATAATGCCTCACATTGCGGAGTATTTCCTGGGCTCAAATCTACATCAAACATAGGAGACTGCCCATGATATCATTGGATATCATGAAACCCAAGTACCCTAACGGGACAAAAGTCACAAAACTAAGAATAGTGTTGATGAGATTTTACCTGAATTTTACTGGGCTAAAGATGGACAGTTTCGTGCCAAATATATATATATTTATTTTATTTTATTTTTTAGAGGTTCTCATTGAAAAAGTTCTTTGCTAGGTGACTGGTAGTGATTTGCGGAAGCTTTCTGATGCATGTGAGTTCCAAGAGAATGAATTCATGAGTGCAAAGGAGAGATTGAGATCGATAAGAGCAAAGCTGGCTGTATTAGAGGGTAAAATGGCTTTGGCAATAATGTATGTAAAATTTAACTAATAACTGATGGCAATTTTTTTCGATTTACTAAGCTCTTTCATTATTTCAATCTCTTGTCCTTTCAATTTTACAGTGATGCGCAAAAGATTATAGAATTGAAGCAAAAGCGGATTGATGGGGCCAGTAGAGCATTGCATCTTCTTAGGACCACATGCATAGTGTGGCCTAATTCGGCTTCGGAGGTTCTATTAACTGGATCTTTTGATGGATGGACATCTCAGGTAAAGAATCTCTCTTTAAATGTTGCAAGTTCCATCGGGCTCATATTTCCTCTTAGTGTAACAAAGGAAGGGAAAAATGAAAAGAAAAAAAAAACTTTATTAGTACTAATCTTTATCCTTTGGATTCGATTGTTATTTTTTTGTTATTGTATTTTTGGTTTTAAGTTGGAGTGTGAGGTCTAGTGAAGTACACACAAATGATGAGGCCTTGTAAAAAGTCTTTAACATTCAAAATTACAAAAATAAAACAGAGTTTTGATTTTCGATTTGGTGTTAAAAAAGGCTAACTGAAATGCTTTCATAACCTAAATGAAATTTGCTTAGGAGGAATATATGTAGGACAAACTAAGATCTTAGTGTATATTTTGTAATTTTGAAAGTTATCTTCTTCTTTTCCGTAACTAGGTCAGTCCTCAAGGGTACTTCTTCTAGTAATGATCCGTGTTTGTAGTTTTGAAAGATAAATGAGTCTTTTTTGTAATTAGAGATTGGATAAGAAAAAAATCCGAAACCTGTAAGGAGGGCACTGTTACAGATGCTTTAGATTTATCGTTTTCAGATTGATAATTTTTGCATTTTTATGAATTTCAGAGGAAGATGGATAAATCGAGGACAGGCATCTTTTCATTAAGCTTAAAGCTGTATCCCGGTAGATACGAGGTTAGCTTAATAAGTAATAGCGCCATGTATTGTTTAATGTTCATGATTGGCACCATCTGATTTTGAGGACTACTATTGCAGATAAAGTTCATTGTTGATGGCGTATGGAAAGTTGACCCTCTGCGCCCGATCGTGAATAACAATGGATATGAAAATAACTTTCTTATCATATAAAAGAAAGGCATGTGCCACGATGTGTTGTTAGCAGATTGAGCTGTAGGTGAATTAGTTTCGATTCTTTTTAACGGATTTATGACCAGGGAGGGTATTGCTAAAATTTGTCGTTGCTGTATGATTTGTATATTGGCTATGTAAAATTGTCAAACACACCAACTATAGAACAACAAAATTGTTGATTCTGATGTTTCATTTCTCTATATTGTATTTTGCTCACTCAGAAAAACATATATTTTTTTAATTTTTTTATTTCATTTATTGTGGGTTAATTACAAAAAGCACCACAGGTTTGACCTAATTACGAAACATACAAAAACATTCTAAACTACAAAAATAGTAAAACAGTCCATTGCAAGAAATTAAACCACACAATGACATAAACGCATATGACATAACAAATTCGATAGGTATGTATAATTAACACTGACAAACTGCTCACAGATGATCGATTTCCTTCATCTCATTACGGACCCCGTATCATTATAAGTTCTCAGAACGGATGAAAATACGTACACTCTAGAAATAGCACGTCGTTGCTCATCAAGTTTACAGCCTAAGCTCACCACCCAAGGGGCAGTTTGGTCATTTGCATCGCCCACGTCAGGCTGACCATGTTCTCCCCCCAACCCCATGCCAGCAGTGCTCCATTCTCTGCCCAAGATATAATTTTAACTTTATTACGGTACTTGAGTCTTGACGCCTGTATATCTCGATCACATTTAACTAATTTACGAATTATACATGTGTTTAAAGTGGCATAATTTTCGTTTCGTCAATATCAAAATCAGAATTCAATTCGACGATTTTTACACGTGTTGAATTAATGAAAAAATAAAACAAAAAAATGACCGTTGATAGTTTCGCCTGTGTAAGATTGTTTGATTGTGTTTGTAATCAAAATAAGCTTTTGATTTTCCAAAAGAAAAAAAACACCTCCAAGCCCATGTACTTTCTATTGTTTCAACTTGTGCCCTTGTAATAAGTGTGGGTCCCATCCTTTACCCAAAGAAAAAGTGGCTCGCATAAAATAAAATAAAATAAAATAAGATAAGATATTTGTAGACTGTAGTAATACCAAATTGAGACTTTTTGATGTACATCAAAAAATTAGTCAACAAATTTGCAATGAGGGTTAGAAGTGTTTCATAACGTGACTTCAGAATTTTATGCTGCAAGAGATTTCCTTTTATTCGTATCTATTTTACTTATTTTATTACTTCTCTTACAAATATATAGTACTACTACTTCCTTATTTCAAAAAAATATATTCATTTTATTTGTAATTAACAAAAGAACTTAATTAATTTTCTTTGAGACAGAATAAATACTACTTTTTTAGGCAAAAGATTTTAGGGTTTGTTGGAGATTCCAAACATAACGAATTGAAGTCGAAGACAAGCAAAAGCTTTTACACTAAGGCGATAGACGAAGAATTGAACGTCCAAAGTCTCCATATATAATAGCTAGTCATCAATATTCAATGATGATGTCGCGACTAGAGGCGAGCCGACAAGGCCAAGGGTTCATTTGAACTAAACTAAGAATGCAAGTAAAAAATGCATAATGATTCTTAAGGCCGCCCCCTAAAGTTTTTACGTAAAATATTGACAGACAAGAGTGAATCCATAATGAACAAGCCTAGAAGACTTATCTCAGCTAAAAATTAATCAAAATTCGATCTTTTTTGAATCGAAGAAAACACTTTATTGACATCGGAAAATGGGATAAAAACAATCTATTGTAAGAGAATTAGTTTTCATAAAATGAAGGCTCAAAAGTGGATCCAATACAAAATCAGTATTTTTAGTATCATCTTTTTTTCATATATTGAATTACAAGTTATATAAAATGAATGATATTAATATTTATTTTAGTTATAAATTTAGTAATTACATATACAGTATATTTAGTGTTTAAAATATGCACGGTGTGTACAATTTTGCAACATAATTAAATTAAATAATTTGAAGAAAAATAAACACTGTTTGGGATGAGTTCATCTGACATAAGTGGTGTGGTCCGCACGTGGACGGTGGTTGTGAATCCCCATGAGAGCGACCGTACATGCGTAGCATGTGATCAAACAAGCCCAGATTTCTTGGGGGAGAAATTAATTAACGGTATATTTTATAATGTCGAATAATGAAAATACTGTACATTTTTTTAACCATCAAGAATTATTTTATTAGTTCACTTTATATTATAGTATAATTTAATTAAAAAAAAAAACTTTTGAATTAAACCGGAAAGGAGAGGTGCCACTACCAAAAGTAAAGGCCCAAATTGTAATCTCCGAGTAAATTGGGGCCCATTGAAGTCGAGTACATTAACAATCTTATCTACACAAAAACTGTATCGAAAGGGAAAGGTGGGCCCAGGCCCAGCTCTTCTTCTCAAAGATACCACAGGCCGGCCGCCACGTTCCAGGCCCAGACACCATTAATGGGCCTCTAATGGGCCCATGTACGCTTCTGCATGGATGTATATGCCATGTTTGACGGAGAGCTGCTTTTAGGAAGCACACGTGTATGACTTCTGATCGGGATTGACACGTGGCGAAGATCTGTTTCACCATCTTTATTAGATTTATTTTTTTAATTGGAGTTGTGTCGTCTATACAATATATCAGTAAGAATTTTACCGTTGAATATATCCATTTTTAATTCTCCAAAAAAATCTAGATCGTTGAATTAATTTTGTGTTAACACTACAAAGACTAATTAATAAATAAATAATAGTTATGAATAAGAAATTAAAACTACCATTAAGTAATGTTTGTTTAAAATTAATATTTTTTAAATATTCATTTACTTATTTAAACTCTTTAATTTTAGTAATTATCTCCTCCTATAAAAAATCGTCTATTATTTATTTATTTCTTTTAGTATTTTGTATATATTGTTTTTCATTTTTTTTAATTGTATCATTTATTTATATATATTCAGTACAATTTATTTATCATTGTTACAAATTTATTTTTAATTTATCGATTATTATTATTATTATTATTATTATTATTATTATTATTATTATTATTATTATTATTATTATAATTATTATTTTGATTATTAAATAATTAAAGAAATGAAAATTTTAAACCGAAACATTTAATTAAGTTAAAAAAAATCATTTCCTTAATTATAGCAATTATACAATATTTAATTTGAGAAACAAATGTGGGACGTGGCGAATTCTCAAGCGTCGGATCATTTTAAAAATTGAGAAATCTACGGCCGAATTTCAAATTGAAAAATCTGATTTTTCAATCCAAATTACTCGGCCGGTTTATTTAAAAAAAAATTACACGGTTTTGTTTCCTAAATCTATATTTAAGCCGGTTTAGTATTCATTAATTAAAGTCAAATAGACGTCCTTAATTATAGCAATAAATCTGTTTTGTTTAACGCTAACACCATAATTATCGATTCTTTATATTAATAATTTATTTTATACTATAAATTACCTCCTTAATTTAAGCAAATCAATAATAACGACCAAAATTATTTGCAATCGTATCATTTAAATTCTATAATTGCGGATACTAATGAAATAAAAATTTGAATTCAAAATTTTTGCAAATTTGAAGCATCTTACAAACCCTAATCTTCCATATAAATGGATTATTATCGATTCTTCCTCACTACCTCTCATTTTTTTTGGAGGGTTCATTTCATCATTCATTATTTTTTTTCATTACTATCCTAATTATTACCTCCATTTTTTTTGTTTTTGCAGGGATCATTGTAAGTGTATTTACTAATTGATTATTCTATTCGATTCATAAATATATTCATTGCATTTTTTTTGTTTTTCTTTTGGAGGGACCAATGTAAGTATCCCATTTAATTCATTGATCATCTGTTCTTATTTTTTCCATTCTATTCCTAATACTTCTTATTCTATCGTTTCTTATTTTTTCCATTCTATTTCTAATACTTCTTATTCTATCGTTTATAATATATGCATTTCGTTTTTTGTTTTTATTTTGTACATTCTATTCATAATTACTTCGTGTGCTATTGAATTTTTTTTGCATGAGCCACTATAAGTATTCAATAACTATGATTTTTAAGTTTTTACTTACAAATGTCTTTTTTTTCACGATTTAATTGATTTATTATTTTTTATTTTTTTAGCGTATAATTAATGATTAAAGGATTTTGCGTTATCTTACTAATTACTTAACTATTTTATATTTTTATTTTTGCGTTAAATATTATTCATAATATAATTATTTTTTATTGTAAGTATTCAATAACTATGATTCTTAAGTTTTTACTTACAAATGTCTTTTTTTTTTCATTTAATTGATTTATTATTTTTTATTTTTTAGCATATAATTAATGATTAAAGGATTTTGCGTTATCTTACTTAATTACTTAACTATTTAATATTTTTATTTTTGCGTTAAATATTATTTATAATATAATTACTTTTTATTTTTTGTTCTTTGTAGTGTTTTCTTTTGAGAGTTTTATCTCTTAAATTATATAGTCGTAATTCTCTCCCGCCCAGAAGGTCCCGCTTTCTTTGATAAAGTTCGAGAAAGTTTTGAAGATAGAGTATTTTTGGAGTCTTTATTGAGATGTATATTTATACGATATTGTATAGTTTGTAGAGTTTATGAAGTACCGTTTATGTCTTGCATTAAATAAATATTAATGTAATAATATTGTATTTGTAAAGTTTAATAAGTTAAATAATCACTTTTGTAAAATATAAACTAATTTACTTTATAAGATTATTTTTTATAAATATACTTATATATTAAACAAAATATGAGTATGTAAAAATAATTTGCGGTTAGACCTATTTAAAATTCATTAATTTAAGTCTTTATTTATAGGAAACAAATAATCTTGAATTTAAACTTACAAAATATAACTCTTAATTATAGGAAGCAAATACTGTTGATATTATATATTGTTTGATTTTCTATAATTAACTTTATAATTATAGTATATAATACCGTTTTTATATTATTGACATGATTATTTCAACTAAATATATTTTAGTTTTTTTTTGAATTTGTACAAAAATATATCATTTTTAAAATCTTACTTATACAAAAATAATTGAATTGTCCAGATAATTAAAAAGTGATACTATTTAGTTTTTTTTATTACTAACAGTTATTTAATATTTATTTAATAAATATTGTTTATCCAATTATTTGTAAATTTTGTTTAATAATATTTGTATGCATTTATTTTTATAGAATATTTTATTGATTAATTGACTAAATATTCAGTTCAAAAATTATTTTCTAACAATCTTTAATTATTTAAAAAAATGCGCTAAAGAAAAATAATTTATTAACGCAATCATTTAATAATTTGTAAAATTTGTTAAATAATAATTGTACGCTAAAGACAGTTATTTAATATTTATTTACATAATTATTTGTAAAATTTGTTTCATAATAATAATGTACGCAATCATTTTTTCATTAAAAACTTATTTGTTAAATACAGCTATAATAATTGTACGCAAAAGACAGTTATTTAATATTTATTTACATAATTATTTGTAAAATTTGTTTCTACGCAATCATTTTTTCATTAAAAACTTATTTGTTAAATACAGCGCTAAAGAAAAATCATTCATGAGCCTAAAAACAATTATTTAATAATATATTTTTATGTAGTTATTTGTAAATTTTGTTTAATAATACGCAATTATATTTTAATTAAAGACCGTTATTTGATAAATATAGTTATTTTATATTTATTTATTAATATTCATTTAATATTTATTTATTAATATTTAATTAGGAAATTATTTGTAAAATTTTGTTAATAATAATAATGTATGCAGTTATTTGTTTTAGTAAATACATTTGTAAAATTTATATTTTATTAAAGACATTTGTAATAAAAAAATAACATGTACATTATTATTTTAAAACAAATTTTACAAATATGGCTAAATATATATTTCTGATTTTTTTATTTGTACAAATATATTCGTTTAGCTTATTCACTACCATAATATTAAAATCAAATATTTTTATAACTCAATATTATACCAATTCCGTTTCCTTTAATTTACGTGAAGAGACCAGAATTTATGCTTTTTTTTATTTGTACAAATATAATGTTAGCTAATTTACTACCATAATATTAAAATCAAATATTTTTATAACTTAATCTCATAATTCCGTTTTCTTTAATTTTCGATTACTATAATTATACGTGACTAACCAATAAGAATGGTAATGAATATGTTGTTTTATTAATTATACAAAAATATATATGAGTTCGATAATATTTACTTAGATATGATTATGTTGAGTTTTTAAATACAAACTTCTTTATTATATAAATTATTATATAAATAAGTCTTTTAAAAAATTTAAGTTGATCGTAATTCAATATGTTATTTTTTTGATTATACAAAAAATATATTTCCTAGATCCGATCTCTGAAATGATTATGTTTGAGAAAAATTTAAGGTTTATTCTATGCTACCCTAATATGTATACTACACTAATTCATACATATTTAAACATGTGGCCACTACAAATGTAACCCAATGACTTAAATAAAAAAATTAAAATATTTACACATATAAATATGTAAATGGAATTAGGTTAGTACCCTTAAGGTGACATAGAACTAACCAAGTTTTTAAATAGAAGGTTGTTATTTATATTGATTTATAACTAATTGTCATATATTATTTAATACAATTAAATTATATAAAAAAACATTATTTTTAATATATTCTTGGTATAAATAATTATAATTGTTCTTATATATTTTTATACCTAAAATATGTTTTGTATAATAATTCCGATATTTATTTTTTAAATATTAGGACATATACTTGCAGAATATGATCCTACTTACTTTACAATGATACGATTATAACAAAGTTGGGTAGTTAGGTAATTCAGGCGAAAATATTAAGAGAAAGCAATTCTATTGATTATGTTTTATTTCAAATGAAATTTAGAATTTCTATAAATCAGTCTGATACAAAATTACTGTTTGTTTTCCAAAGAAACAATTTTCGATTATGATATCGAATGCCGTGACATTTAAAAACAGTCAAGGTAAGTCTTTGAAAACCATTGGTATATTTCTAGAAGAGACTATTATTTACGCACGATGAATTTTACATGACGATTTCTAGAGTAACAAAAAAGACTAAGGTTTTGTGACGATAATTGTAATATCACAAACAAAACAAATTGGATTATATCCGAACTCAAAATAAGTAAAAATATGTTATTTTATTTACGAGTTATACAAAAAATATATTTGAGTTCGTATAGTATTTCCGAGTTGCGACGTGGCATTCGATTGAGTTTTTAAATATGATTAAGTGTTTAATGCCAAATCATGAATTTAAATTAAAAATTGGTATTTCTATAGACTTCTAACTCTATATTATTTAATACAATCAAATTATATTAAGAAATATTATTTTTAATATATTTTTTGTGTAAATAAATATAATTATTTTTAGTTTTTTTATTATATTTTTTTATACCTAAAATATTTGTATACTAATTGCGATAGATGTTTTTTATTTATTAGGTCGGTGTTGCAGAATATTATAAACTAACTGGCAATGATACGCAATTGTTTATAACAAATCTGAGTAGTTATATTATAGAGACGAAAGTATTAAAAGAAAGCAATTTTGTGGATTATGTTTTAATTCCATATGAAATCTAGAATTTCTATAAATGAATTTCATACAAAATTATCGTTTGTTTTTCAACGAATATAATTTTCGATTATGGTATCGAATGTCATTAAATTTTATAACAGTAAAGGTCAGTTTTTGATAAAAGTTGACGTATGTATTTATGATGAATTGTACGTTTCGTTTTATAGAGTAACCTACGATTAAGTGTTCTTAATGCAAAATCATTAATTTAAATTGAAAGTTGATATTTTTATATACTTTTAAATTATTGTTGTATATTATTTAATATAATCAAATTATATAAAACAACATTATTTTTAATATATTTTTTGTTTAAATAATTATAATTGTTGTTAGTTTTTTTATTATATTTTTTTATATCTGAATTATGTTTTGTACAATAATTAGGAAGATGTTTTTTAATTTATTAGGTCGGTTTACCAAAATAATGTTGCAGAATATTGATGCTACTAACGGACTTTGCAATGTTAGCGTTGTTTATAACAAGCTTAGTACTTATGTTATTGAGACGAAAGTATTAAGAGAAAGTAATTCTGTGGATTATGTTTTAATTCTATAAAATCTAGAATTTCTATAACTCAATCTGATACAAAATTACCGTTTGTTTTCCAAGAAAACAATTTCCTATTATGATATGAATGTCATTACATTTAATAACAGTCAAGGTCAGTCTTTGACCAACGTTGGCGTATTCATGAAGAGGCCAGTATTTATTGCACGATTAATCGTAAGTTGCGGAGTGTCTAGAGTAACCACCAAGAAATGGTTGAAACTCTTGCTGCTTGACGAAATTGTAATCTCACAAACATAACAAATGTAATACATAAAGAGGCCTTTCAAAAATTATAATTTGATTGTAATTCAAAATAAGTGAATATGTTATTTTATTCAGAAATTATAAATAAAATATATCTGATCGGATAGTATTTCTAAGATTCAAATGTGGCGTGATTATGTTTGAACAGATATATTCAGTTGAGTTTTTAAATAAGATTAAGTGTTCCTGATTGCCAAATCATTAATTTAAATTGAAGGTTGATATTTCTATAGACTTCTAACTCATTGTTGTAAATTATTTAATACAATCAAATTATATAAAGTAACATTATTTTTAATATATTTTTAGTGTAAATAATTATAATTGTTGTTAGTTTTCTTTTTATATTTTTTTATACCTAAATTATGTTATTTATAATAATTGCGGATGTTTTGATGTTTCTTATTTATTAATATGGTGTCCCAATAATGTTGCAGAATATTGATTTCACTAACGGACTTTACCATGATACGCGATTTTTTATAACAAAGCTTAAGTAGTTATGTTATCGAGGCGAAAGTATTAAGAGAAAGCAATTCAGTGGATTATGTTTTAATTCCATGATATCTAGAATTTCTATAACTCAATTTGATACAAAATTACTGGCTTTCCAACGAAAACAATTTTTGATTATGATATCGAATGTCATTACATTGTTCGAAATATAATCTAATGTGTATCCTAGAACTAGAGTTGTAATTTTTTAGAATAGTGTTCATTGTCATTCGTGGATGTAAATTGTAAAATAAATTTGATTATGATATCGAATGTCATTACATTGTTCGAGATATAATCTAATGTGTATCCTAGAACTAGAGTTGTAATTTTTTAGAATAGTGTTCATTGTCATTCGTGGATGTACATTGTAAAATAAATTTTCTTTGTACAATGGAATTTCAATATAAATCTTTTAAAAAAATTGTTATCCCCGTAAACTTTTAGACGGTGATAAAATATAGGTTCGTAATAATAAAAGAAGATTCATTTTGGGGTTCACGAGCAATGTTGCGATTTTCGTTCGTTAATTTGCTGACCTCTACTACTCTACAGTTTAGAATCAATTTGGAAACAGTGCAAAGATATTATCTTAGCTGATATTAAAACAAAATATCTTACGAGAATGACACGTTAAGGTATTTTTATAGTTAAGTTATTAAAAAAATTAATCAAAAATGTTCACGAATGCAATGATCATGTAACGATTGTATTTTATCGGTCTGATGACCAAAACGACTGGAATAAAGTTATTGATAAAATAAAACATTATTTTTATTGTAGATTAAAATTTTACTCTAAAGCAGTTTGTATACTATTTGGATATAAAATTTCAAAACAACAAAAATAATATTTTCAGAGCAGCTTAATTGAATCGGTGAAGTTTTGTCGAAGGCTTTTGCGAATCAAAACCATGTTCGATTTTTGCATTACGACCAATACTAAATATGTTGAGACAATAAAGTTAACTTATGCATAATATTCCAATAAATTCGTTTAGGATAATAAAAAATAGAACGACAGCCGAGACAAAAAAGTTTATCATTCAAAATATAATCTAATGTGTATCCTAGAACCAGAGTTGTAATTTTTTTAAAATATTGTTTATTGTCATTCATGTATGCACGTTGTAAAATAAATTTTCTTTGTAAAATGGAATTCAATATAGATCTTTTATATAATTTGTTATACCTGTAAATTTTTAGACAGTGATAAAGTATTGGTCGATACAATAAAAGAAAATTCGTTTTTTGGTTCACGAACAATGTTGCAATTTTCGGTCGTCAATTTGCTGACCTCTACTTATCTACAGTCCAGAATCAATTTGGAACCAGTGCAAGAATATTATCTTAGTTGACATTAAACCAAGATGTCAAGGTATTTTTAGATGTTAGTTATTAAAAAAAATCAAAAATGTTCACGAAGACAATGATTGTGTAACAATTGTATTTTATCGGTCGGATGAACAAAACGACTGAAATAAAGTTATTGATAAAATAAAACAGTACTTTGATTGTAGATGGAAATCTTACTCCAAAGCAGTTTGTATATTATTTGGATATGAAAATTTCGAAACAACAAAAATAATATTTTCAGTCGGTGAAGTTTTGTCGAAGTCTTTTGCGAAATTTACCATGTTCAGTTCTTGCATCACGACCAATACTATATATGTTGAGACAATAAAGTTAACTTATACAGATGTCGACAGATTTATGAAGAGACCGGTATTTACGCATGGTCAATTGTACATTGCGCTTTCTATGGTCAATTGTACATTGCGCTTTCTAGAGTAACCAATAAGGAAGGGCTGAAGCTTCTTCTCTGCGACGAAAACGGTAATCTCACGAACAAAACTACAAATGTAGTATGCAAGGAGGTCTTTCAAAATTTGTAAGTTGTGTTTCAAAATAAGTGATAATATTAATTAATCATAATTATTTACGTATAATACATTAATTCTAATATTTTATTTATTTATTTTGTGACAAATAATCAAGTTTAACGTATATATTAATATGAGTTACATGAAAAAAGTAATGTCAACGTGATGACAAACACACAATAAAAAACAATTCTTTTGAAGATCCCACTAGTTGTGATTAATTAGTGATTACTTAATTGTCTATTTGGTTATTAAATTTTATTTTAATATGCCTCAAATAATACATATTTTACAGTAAAATCTGTATTAATTTAAAAATGTTATTAATGTATCGAGTATTAATTTATAAATATTTCACTCTAATTTATTTATTTTGGAAGTATTTTTTCTCATTTTTTAATTATTACCTTCAACAAGCATTACAAAATTTAGTGCATGCATTTTCTATCCAAAATGAGCATCAAATACATACAATTTTAAGTTTTGATTAAATTTTGATCGTATCAAACATAAAAATTTACGTACATGTATTGAAGATAAGCTTACTTGAACAGCTGACATTGAATAGTCACAACTCATAATTTATAGTATATGTTAAAAAACATAAATTTATTTTTTTCTTATTAATTATTTGTCGTAAAATTTAATGTCAATGATATGAGAACTAGTATCAACTTTGAAACAACAAATAATTAAAAAATCTTAATTTTACAATAATAAAAGACAGAAAAAAATTGACAAAATTAAAAAATCTTAATTTTACTATAATAATAAAACATAATTTCAATTTACAATGACATATCACATTTAAATTTTCTATAATTCTCTCGATGTGATGTGTTTAAAGACTAAAAATCAAGTAAGAAGTACCTATATATAAGTAATTACTAATATATTTTTAATTTAGCTATTTAAAAAAAAATAGATAAATAAAGACAAAATTTGTAGTGAAATTCCTAAGGGGTCTACCTAACTCAAACAAAGATACTTTCTCTTTTTTCATAATAATAAGACTATACTAGTATTCTTTGTAAAATATATAGGACATATTATTTGAGAATTATAAAATAATTTATTTGGTGTGGTTGATAGAATGATATAGGATACTTAGACACCAAATATAACACTGTCAAACATCAAGTATACTTGCTAATCATAATATAAAATTTTGGGCTTATATTTATGACTCGGGGGGTTTCGCACACATGATTTATTGTGCAACCGATGGAAAAAGACCAACATATACTACAGTAATATTTTGGAACACTTGTAAATACGTTGGACAATATACCGTTATGGTACGTAAAATAAGTTGGTGACAGAATGTTTTGGGTCAAATAAGTTGGTGACAGAATGTTTTGGGTCAATTTGGTTGACAAGACATAAAAAATTATGAAGGAAATTATTACTTTGAAATCTGATTATGTAGTATTTACATCACTCCAACAACAAAAAAATGTTATCTCTTAGAATGTCTTTTTTTTATACCAAAAACAATAAATATATTGTATAATTTGTATGTATAATGATTTTTTTTGTAATTAGAAAAAAAAAAGTAAAAACAACGAATCATGTGAGAAAAAAAACTAGTTTGATTGATTAGTAGATCGTTCATGTATACCAAAACTAAACTATATAATCTAACATTATGATATTAGTAATACAACAACAAAGCTGAATAAAAAACAACACTTGTAACTCATTTCTACCATAACCATTCCCCTTGATCCTGAACCGGAACCCCAATATTGCCAAAATCCCGCTCCAGATCATCGAAGAATTCGTCTTGGATCTTCCGGAACATCGGCGATTCGCGGATACTCGTCCTCAGATAATCTTCGTCTTGAGAAAAACAAGGAGCTTCGTGCCCGACAATGTACAGAGAGTTCTCTTCCTCATCCAGTAGCAACGAATGAGCTTCAAAAGAGTTATCACAACAACGTGGGCTTTCGGAATCGAACACATCGCTCAAAGTGTCTTCTTGTCTCTGCTCAACGACTACATTCATCGTGTCCACCGGACACAAAATTGGCTCCACGAGTTGCGGTTCGATTATTGGGACACTACCGACGATTAGCCCACTTCCATTTGGCTCGACATGCTCGTTTTCTTTGTGAGCCAATTTCTCAGTCAGGACATTCACCTGCAAGATAAGCAGTTAAATTAGCTTATAAGCTGTTATGTCTTATTTCAGAGATGCTAACTCCAATTTTACCTCGTTTCTGATGCTCTCGTTCTCTCTGATGAGACTCTCGTAACCGGCTGCAAGATGATCGTAGCTCGCTCTCAACTTGTTGTACTCCCCCTCGAGGATCTTGTGCTTGTACCGCGCCCTTTTGTTCTGGAACCAGATAGCGACTTGCTTCGGTTCCAACTCGAGCTCTCTGGCTATCTGGAACTTTCTCTCATGCTCCAGCTTGCTCTCGGCCTTGAAGCTCATCTCGAGAGATCGGACTTGATCGGAGGATAGCCGACGCCTTTTCAACGACTGTTGATAGCAGTCGATGTTTTCTCGATTGTGTTCCAGGTTCATCACATCTGCTGGATCAGCTGGAACAGAGCATTCAAAACAGAGTACTCCATTATAGAATTACACCTGGGGTTTGTAATTACAAAAAACAGAACACAATTCCAAAACATGGTACTATTACAGAATTACCCTTGTGGTTTGTAATTCAAAAAACAGAGCACACAATTTCAAAACAGAGCACAATTGAACAGCATAATTAAGGTTTGTGATTCATAACAAGAATTACGGAATTACCTTGTGATTTGCAACAAGAAAAGGGTACAATTATTTATATAAACTTGAAATTAAAAAGGCATGAAAACAGAGCAACAACAAAAAAAAAAAAAAAACCAGAGTACCATGATCAGCAGGGTAAGAATCCAGAACCCAGGTGTCAGAATCGAAGGAAATTTCAGAGCAGCGAGGAGTCATCATATTCGCCGTGTGAGAGCCGCCGCCGTCCATAGATTTTTAATTCTTGAAAAAGAACGAAAAAAAGAAAAGGGAAAGGGGAATAAAAAGGACAGAAAAAAGGGTGATGAAATTCAAGGCTTGTGGCGGAAGAAGGTGGTGGTGATGAGCTTAATGTTGACGTGGGAGGTGTGGGAGTAACGATGGCTGAAAACCATCGCTCAGCGGAAGAGAGAGAAAGAGGGGTGGTTTGTAGAGAGAGAAAGGAGGAGGAGATTTTTGTTTGTGAAGAAGATGAAGATGGTGAACTTGTTTGCTTTGCCTGATGGGATATAAGTACCGACTACTGTGCTGCTGTGTTACTTACTGGCCTTGAACATGTGGAGATCAAATTACGATATTGTCCCTCTCTTTGAAATAAAAATAATTATTTTTGTATTTAAAATTATCTTTTTATTTGTTGATCAACATTTTAAATTTAATTTCTACTTTTAATGTTTTATTTTTATAAAACATTTTTATCTCCTGTATAAAAACATATACTATTTCCCATAAAAACAAGACTATTTCTTATGTAAAATATAAAAAAAAAAGTCATATTTTTTTATGATAAAGAGGATAAAAAATTATTAATAAATGATTTCATATAAACAATCCAAGTTAATGATTTTGGATTAAAAAAATTAGGGTTTATGTATTGTTGTAAATATGTGTGTAATGAATTATATAGTTGTAATTATTTGATAAAAATATTTTAAATAATTGGAAAAAAAAGATGAGTAATTTAAAGATACACTCAAAATGGTAAAAAGGACCCTCATGTTCTTTTAGACTTTTAAGTTCGATTAAATTCATTTTATTTCCGTTCAACTAGTTTAATTTTAGTCATGTCCATATGATTAAATTCAATTTAATTTAATTTAAAATTTTAAAATATAAAATAAAGTAAAAAACAATCAGGATGAATGATTTAACATAAATAATTTAGCGAATGTTATATTATTCATAATTTTAAAATATTTTATAATTTATAAAAATTATTATTATTATAATAATATCCAGTTTAGTGAAGTCCAATTCAATCGGCTTCAATTTAAAAATATAATAAGGTTATGTTATTTTGAACTGAATATAGTTGAACTCAATTGAATTAATTTGAGTTTAAATTAATTTTTTTATAAAATTAATAATAATTTTTATATATTATTAAGTATATATTTTAATTTTTTTAAATAAAATTCAAAGATGAACAATTATAAAAAATAATATTATTATTAAAAAAATAAGTTCATTTAAAATCATTTAGGTGTTCAAAAGAATTGGATTATAAAAGAATGGAGGATAACTTTGCAAATAAGAGTAAAGTGCAACTATTGATTGGAAGTTGAGTGTGTTAAAACATACTACAAAATCTCTTAAAATTAGGGGCAATGTTCAGTTGTTGATATTGGCCATTGGGTATTGTTCATGAAGAGGGGTAATTTGGTCAAAGTATTTGAAAGGGATATTACAGATGACCACGAAGTGGAGGGTAGAGAGAGATGGGAAGAAAACAAAGTCTCCATTCAATCACCATCAATTGGCAGATCCCGAAGCTATAAGCAAACCATGTTTTGGAGACTAACCAATCATTTAAATTTTCAATTTTTTTTTTATTTCAATAATTCCTAATTTGAATTACAGTTAAAATTCAGTCAAACTATTTGTTCAGAATGTGAGATTAAAATATTTTCCTATTTTTTAGGTCAATTTAGTTTAAATTTGGATGGTTCAACATGTCTGGATAGTGTTCATGATTCTTGTTACAATTCATATCATTATTTTATTTGCTCTAAAATTGCTTGTTAAAGTTAGAGGAGTTAGTTTAAATTTGGATGGTTCAACATGTCCGGGTAGTGTTCATCATTGTCGTTTATTTTCGTTACAAAATTAAACCAAAATTCAAATAAACAATTCATATAATTTTATGTATTCTTTGTATACTTGATTGCTACGATTCATATCATTTTTTTTATTTGCTCTAAAATTGAGTGGGATGAGTAAAATAAATTGTTATATTTAAAAAAAATCAAAAATTTCACCAAATAAATTAATAATGTAAAAGGTGATTAAATATTTTATATACTATTCTAGAATAATATTAATAATTTTATTACATGAATAAAATTTATTGGATTAAGTTAATGGATTAGTTTTATAAATAAATATTAATTATTTTTGTTTTTTATTTATAAAAATATTAAATATATTTATATTTAGTTTTTTCAAAAATAAAAAAATGAAATATTAATTTAAACAGTTAAGTACTTAGGAGAGAATCAAAACGCTTATAAAATAAATATATAATCGTTCGATCGAGAGAATCAAAACCTGATAAAATAAATATATATATAATCGTACATCCGACAATTGCAACAGGTACACGTGCGCCGATCTAATTAGTTTTGTAGTATCAGGCGTGTATTTCTAATTTTTATAACTTCTAATTTTTATAAGGCTGACTACAAATTAAATTTTTTTTATTTTATTTCTTGAATTTGAGTATATTTCTAGCTAACCAGAAACTATGGAAGAATGAACAGATATATGAACAAATATATCTCATGAATTTTTGTTATTTTTATTTTATGAATGAACAAATATATATATATATATATATATATATATATATATATATATATATATATATATATATATATATATGTCATGAATTTTTCTGCATTTTTATTTTATGAATGAATAAATATATGAAATATATATCTCCAGAATTTTTGTATATTTTTATTTTACGAAGAACAGATATATCTAATTTTGTGTTAGGAATATTGTTTGTTCTTGCAGTAGACTCGTGGAAGTAACAAAATAGAAATATCATATTTTATAAAGACAATCAGTTTAATTTTCTTGATTCCAATTCCATATCTTTGTCTATATAGTATTTGAAAGGTTTCGATTTTAATTTATTTTTCCTAATGTTAATTCAATACTCTATAAACAAATATTGAAAGGTACCTATAATATTAAATAAACTTTTCAATAGTTACAACTTACCACGAATGAATCTGGTGTATCACGCTATTTCTTGTGAAAGAAATCAAAGCCAACATAAAAAAATAAAAAATGTACCACACATCATTTATTTATTACTTCTGCAATTAATTTAAAATTTATTGAATAAAAGGTTCATCAAAATTGCGTGAATTACATCCAACGATCATACATACATCTAGACCCAGTCCCTGGCCTGAAGATTCTTGATAATTTTCTTATCCAACTTGTACGCGTGACCAAGATAGTCGGAATCCATCATCGGGTTCGCCCCGAAAACAGCTCGCGTAATGTAGTTAAGCCCCGGGTTCATGCTGTTGAGCACAGTGTACGAACTAGTTCTCTCGTTCCCACAATTGATCTGGTAGTGAACGAGCCCCACGGGAACCACAAACACATCTCCCTTGGTCAAGTTTCTACCGTACATTGTGTAGTTACTCGACTCGGGCACTACGAACCCTACCCCGAGACAACCCTCGAGGACTATATGTAGTTCGGACGCTCTCTGGTGGAAGTGTGGCGGGAAAAATCCACCTGGGCCTAAGTCGAGACGGGCCATGCTGAAGCCCATGGTGTTGAGGCCCGGAGTGTTGACCACGTTGACTACGGTGAACGACGCATTGTACGAGTTGTTGGTGTCGCCCGGAACATGCAATCCCCCGCGGTGGAAGTCTCCGGAAGAAACTGTTTTGCGGTCCTTGCACGGGAAGGCCCCGTCGGGGCCCTTGCCCGACTCGCTCTTGAGATCAGCGACGCAGAAGTCTTGAATCGGGGTGGGGTCGAAGGCAGAGACAGTGCTGCAGAGAAAATTGGTGAGTATGATCAATAAGAGAAAATAAGTCATTTTTCTTTTTACTATTTGAGAGTGTGATGAGGAATATTGATAAGGGAGGAACCTATTTATATAACATGTAGAGTGTATGATCAGAAATGCCCGCCGCATGCACTGAGGTAAAGTACCATTACCAAAACTTTCCCAAAAAACTTGAGAGTAATTGAAAATTATGAAAACATAAATTAGCTTCAAATCTTGAAATCCATTATAAAAAATAAATAGTAAATTAGAATAACTTCAGACACACATATAATAAACTAAAATAATGAGTTATAAACTAAAGTACGTACGGTAACCGATTTTTTTTTACACTAGTGACTGAAATACTAGAGTGTAAAAAAACATATTACAGTATAACCTCTATATGTTGAGAACAAGAAAAAATATTTCCACAAATCATCATTTTTACAAATGCAAATTTCGATTTCCACAAAAGAAAAAAATATGAGCTTTCAAGAATTGATAAATAAAATTCATCAATTAAAGTAAAAATATGAACTTTCAAGAATTAGTAAATTTTATCAATTAAGAAAAATGAGGGATAAAATTTTGAAAATAATCAAAGACTTGTATTAGGAATGTGAAAATAATGTTATATTTCTAAAAAGGTTCTTGTGTGTTATTCACTCTATAATTCATTCGATCATTTTGGATCATAATACAACATTAATGTCGAGGGTTGTTAGCTCAGTTGGTTGAGCACTTATTGGAGGCTTCAGGTTCTTGGTTCGAATCCACAGACACTGCAATTGACATAGACAAAAAAAAAATACAACGTTAATTAATTAATAAATCAATTTTGGTAAATCAAAGGTTCTCGGTCCAGTCCTTGCCCTGAAGCCCCTTGACGACGTTGGCGCCGAGCTGATACGCGGTGGCCAAGTAATCACCATCGATCGGAGGCTTGGGCCCAAACACCCTGTGCGTGGCGGAGCTGATCCTTGGGCTCTGGCTGTTGAGTATGGCGTATGCGCTCGTCTTTCCGGGCCCACAGTTCTTCCAGTAATGGATCAGCCCAACGGGAATCGCGAACACATCCCCGGCCCAAAGCTTCTTGCTGAAGTGCGCGCAGTTGTTAGAGAGAATTGATCATGATGATCTAGTTTTGTTGTTGCCGTGTTAAGTTTTACAAAAGTATTGTTAGCAACTTCGAGTTTTCCATTTCCCATTTACATGATTGAAGTCAATTTTTAGTTTTTCGGCCTCCATATCCTTTCTGGTGAGTTGGACATCAAGTTTCTTCAATCGTTCTTCAAAGGTGTTCTTCTCTACGAGCATTTGTTCAATTGCCATGGCCTGCTTCTTCAATTTTTCTTCATATCCGGCTTTGGTTGAAGTAAGCATCTTCATCATCTTGGTCTGCCGGGCAAATTCCATGCGTAGCTCATCGGAATTTTCTTTGAGCTCGATGAAAAGATCAATGGGAATGGTCTCCTCTTCAGATTCATAGCCATTGACTGAGGCAGTGAGGCACAGGCAGTTCTCTGCGGCAGAAGTTTTTGTCGTTTCTGCGGCAGAGGCAAAGAATGCAACATGCCGTCGTGCATTCACATTGGATGGACCGTCATCTTCAATGTCAGATAGGGTTGTGCCTTCGAATTGAGCAGCAAGCGCAGTGGTTGAATCTTCAAGGCAGTATTGTTCCATATCTTCTTGTGCAACCATGGAATTTAAAATTCCAATGCCTCGATCTTTTGAGGGGCATTCGGTTGAGTAGTGTCCAATCCCTTGACAAATGTGGCAATTGACTCTCGACCAGTCCTTTGAATTTGGACTTGATGTTGATCCCGTGCTTGGTTGGCGAATCACAAGTCGTCGATCTTGAGTTTGTGTTGACCTTGCCGGGAACTTCCTTCGTCGGGGATCGTAGGGCTTTTTCAGCGAGCGAACAAGCACAACATCCATTTTCCGGGCGAGTAATGCATACTGGTCATCTCCACCATCAGATCCAAGTAGCTCGTAGATCTCTTCATCGGTCAAGTCATTGGTAGAGGTGGGGCTGCTGCCTTGAGAACTGTTGCATTGTTCTCTGCCGTTGGGCTCTGCCACGGTGTAGGCAATATTTCTCTCGTCGCTTCGTGAACGTGATTTCCCGTGAGTTTCACGATCTTCATGGTTCAGATCATAGTTCTTGAAGATCGCCATTAATGACACATAATCTTCCTCCGACATGGAGCTGTCTTCTATGGCAGTGACCTTCGGCAGAAACTTTTTGCTCATCGATAGCATTATCTTACTACATACTGCCGGGTTGCTAATGGGTGAACCAAGGTCAGCACATTCTGTAACAATAGACATTGATTCTCCAAAGTACTGAAGGCAAGTTTCGTCCTCGTTCATACGCAATTTCTCGAAACGAGACATAAGCATACGGACCTTTGTTTTCTTCACTGTGTTGTTACCTTCACAATGAAGAGCCACCAAATCCCACACTTGTTTGGCAGTAGTACATTATTTGACAATTCTGTACATATTGCAATCGATGGATTCAAGGATGACACACCTTGTCCTATCGTTGGCAGTAGTTGCGGCAGTTTCATCGATAGACCACTTCTTCGGAGCTTTTTTAATCGTGTCGCCTTCAGGGATTTCCTCCTGAGGTGGTTTCCATCCTCGAAGTACGGATAGCCACGCACTGCGATCAATTGATTTGATCCTTGCTTCAATACGGGTTTTCCAAAATCCATAATTACTACCGTCAAGAACAACCGGTGTTCGTACGATGTAAGATGGATCTGCCATTGTAAGTGTGCGTGATCAGACGGACCTTAAACACTAAGTAAGTATGAACATGTATGCCTTCGTATTAATCGTATCCGAAAAGTATGAACAATCAACAACAAAACCTAGCAACTACTGTATTACACCTATCCTAAGCCTACGATCATCAGCGTAACAAACGAACTCTCTTTGAGATTGAAGAAGCATTTTTCGATCACGAATGAAAGAGAAAATATTTTTACCTCGCTTCAAAAACCGAGGGTACGTTGTAATTCGACCTCTCGGAATATTAATCCGGGGGAGGACTAGAGTGAGAGGTTTCCAAAATCGTGTTCATTTCAATATCTCAAAAGATCAAGTAATTGCAAGTAAACAATCAAAGCAAGTAAACGAGAGTTGTATCAAATGGAGAAAATCGGAGACAAGGTAATAATCGACTTAAAAGTGAATTTTAAAACGCAAGAGAGTAGGTCCAATTATCGTCGTCTTCCAAGTCGGATAATCTTGTATTTAAGTTCAAAGTATAGCTTGGAAAGGAAGGTTGAAGTCAATTTTTAGTTTTTCGGCCTCCATATCCTTTCTGGTGAGTTGGACATCAAGTTTCTTCAATCGTTCTTCAAAGGTGTTATTCTCTACGAGCATTTGTTCAATTGCCATGGCTTGCTTCTTCAATTTTTCTTCATATCCGACTTTGGTTGAAGTAAGCATCTTCATCATCTTGGTCTTCCGGGCAAATTCCATGCGTAGCTCATCGAAATTTTCTTTGAGCTCGATGAAAAGATCAATGGGAATGGTCTCCTCTTCAGATTCATAGTCATTGACTGAGGCAGTGAGGCACATGTAGTTCTCTGCGGCAGGAGTTTCTGTCGTTTCTGCGGCAGAGGCGAAGAATGCAACATGCCGTCGTGCATTCGCATGGGATGGACTGTCATCTTCTGCGTCAGATAGGGTTATGCCTTCGAAGTGAGCAGCAAACACAGTGGTTGAGTCTTCAAGGCAGTATTGTTCCATATCTTCTTGCGCAACCATAGAATTCACAATTCCAATGCCTCGATCTTTTGAAGGGCATTCGGTTGAGTAATGTCCAATCCCTTGACAAACGTGGCACTTGATCCTCGACCAGTCCTTTGAATTTGGACTTGAGATTGATCCCGTGCTCGGTTGGCGAACCACAAGTCTTCTATCTTGATTTTGTGTTGGCTTTGCCGGGAACTTCCTTCGTCGGGGATCGTACGACTTCTTCAATGAGCGAACAAGAAGTTTAAGATCACGCGATCTATGCACCCTAAAAGTATCTCTGAACTTCAAGAAACACAACGCAAAAGAAATCACACAAAACGACACACAATTTTACGAGCTTCGATCGACTGAAAGTCGACTTACGTGCTCGGGGAGGGAGATGGTGTTCTGGTATTATTCAAGCTCTCAAGGCTATCGGAATACGAGTTACATCTCTATCTCACACACAACACGTGAATTACATTTATATACACGCACGCGATTATCCCTAAACCTGTGACGCATATGAACCCTACGATCAAATCGAATTGGGCGAATCCACACCACAGATTTCTAACAGAAATTGTGGACGTCATGTTGTGCGTGAGCTGGCGAGGAACTTGGAGCACTTGAAATATCGCATTTCCATCAACTAACACGTGAGAGAGGATCGATCCACTGCTCCGCGGCTTTTCTGTGAACCCAGGTGAAACGACGTCGCTTTGACCAAAACTGCGTCGTTTTGCCCTTGGCGGCAGATTTAAATATTTGTTGAAACGGTCACTGTACCCAAACTCAAAGCACGATGAGAAGACCACTTTCACTACTAGAATAAAGGCTTTTAGCGACCACGTTTTTTGCGACCACAAGTCGTGGTCGCAATTAATGACTTTTCGCGATCACGCGTGATCGCTAAAACGGGTGATCGCTATTTGTTGCGATAAAAAAGCCTCCAGCTTCCCGCGCATGTATTCGCGACCGCTGCGTGGTCATTATTAACAGTCGTGGTCGCGAAAAACATTAGCGACCACAGCCGTGGTCGCAAATAACATGTTTCTGAAAACCGGAATTTCCACGGTGGAAAATCGCTGATAATACTTGACACGTGTATGGGCTTTTGCGACCACGCGTGGTCGCAAAAAGCGTGGTCGCTAATTCTTTTACAGATATCAGCGGGCAGAGGGCTCTTTTTTCATTTCTCACTTTCGTCTCTCTAATATTTACAGCAGCGACGCGGTGAGGACTTCGACTCCGAGCGAACATCTCCGGCAGAGACCATCTCCGGCAGCGGCGACGACCCCGAATCCGACAGGTATGCTTCATCCTCCCTTAGCTTCGTCATTATTTCTTCGATTTCGTTTTTTTGATTAGGGTTTTCGATTTTCAATTTGGGAGTTTTTGGATTTGGGATTTTAAATAAATGGATGTATGTGGGTGAAATAGATTTAGGATTTTGAAGTTTGATTTTCGATTTTGAGTTAATGGGTGTTCGATTTTCAATTTTACCGTGCATAATATAAATTTTGATTTTAGTAGCCTTATCACATACTAGTATTCAAGCTCTAGCTTCTACGTGTGTGCAAAGATGGTTATCTCTGGTCAATTCTTCTCAATTAGTACTTGTTTCCTTATTGCTTGTTTTATATGATAATTGGATATGTGGCCGATTAAAAGTTTTACCAGATTATGATTTTCTTCATTTGTTTATTTATGCTCACATTATAATAAGTTGACAGGATGCTTCTCTTTCATGCTCTCTCGTGTATTCACAAATTATTTTAAAACTGTAGTGTCACAACTTATTAGTTATTACCATATTCTTGTATACAGATTTGTGTTGATGAGCTATTGATTATTATTGCTCACTAAAAAACTAGCCACCCAAAGCTAAAATCCTTTTTACACCTCTGTTCAGAAAAATGGCAAAAGGTTCTCAACTCGAGTACCCTATTCATATGTGGCTGGATAGTTGAATCAAGTAATGATTTTAGTTTTATATAGTGTACTCCTAAAATAATATTAACACTAATAGTCATTTTTTTATAAAATAATTTTAGTTTTAAAATTAATAGTCATTCTTTTATAAAATAATAGTTATTTAAAACTAATAGTCATTGTTTTATATAATAATTTTATAAAAGTCAGTATAAAATGATATTTCTTGAAATATTTTTGATCGTATAACTTTTGTTCAGCTATGACTTTCTCTACGATGTTTCATCACCTTTTGGCTCTGGTATTTTTGCTCAAAACTTTATTTTAATTTTTTTTACCGTCTCTATGTTTTTATGAACCATGACTATTTTTTATTTTTACATAGATATAGTAATACAGTTGTGTGTGGTTAATTTCAAAATGTCGTTGGATAAGAGTTGGATGCGAATACAAAATCGATTGTCTCCAGAATTCCAAAACGGTGTACGTGGCTTTATAAAATTTGCAAAAAACAGTGTCAATGAAGAAGGTCGGGTTCGGTCTACATACCAAATTCTATCCTCTGGACACTGTTCGCAAACACATAATTTGCAGTGACATTGATCTGACCTACACAACATGGTCTCACCATGGTGAGCCTCGAATGCCTAGAAGACCACGAGAAGAACAACCTGTTCAAGAACAACCTGTGAACGAGATGGAAGACATAGTGCAAGACTTTGTTGGGAATTCAGGAGTAAATCTCGACGCAGACAATGATGTTGATTTAACATCATTATTCTCAACATGATCAGGAGTAAATCTCTACAAAGATGGTAGTCGAATGATGAAGCCTCATGCACCATACACATTGACTCCTGACCAGTGTAAGAAATTCGGCGAATGGTTGATGAATATAAAATTCCCCAATGGGTTTGCTTCGAATCTGAAGAAGAATGTCACCATACATATTTTCATACTTCATATCTCAAATTATATATAACTGAATATATCTCATACTGCATTTAATTTCAGTAATTAATCGGTATGCAAATAGTTAAACCTTTGTATAACTATGGTTTATATTTTTTTTGCAGGACTCTACTTTCTTGAAAGAACTCAAAGTCAGATATGCGGTTTCTGTAATAATGATGGACTATAATGAAATAAAAAATGAAGTACTGGACAAAGCAAAACAATTCACGACAGTATTGATGAACGACGATTGATATATTGTTGATAAATGATGGATGATTGATATATAGAATTGGTGAATGTGGTAGATGAATGATGGTTGAATGATATATATATATATATTGTTTATGAATGGTAGATCATTTGTAAAATATTGATAATTAATGGTATATGATTTGTCTTAGACAAGAGTTTTAGATACTAAAATTGATTTGTTCATCATTTGAAGATGATTGTGTATGTTGGTTTATTTCTGATATATTTGGTGGATGAATGATATATTGTGCATGCTTTGTAAAAAATACTTAAGTACTTGCATTTTTGTTCAAAACTAAAATGAAGGTTAATAATCTGTAAATTGAAATATCACATATTTAAAAATGAAGCATCATCATTTATTCAGCATCATCATTTATTCGGCTTATGAACGTTAACACGTTCATCACGATCGAGGCCGCCTTCGGCGGCTTTGAGGGTTTGATAAAGTCATATCAAGGGGGTGTCTTGTATCGAAGTGACGATCAATAATTGTGGGTGGCGAACTATAATCGAGGGAAACGAACGATTTTTGAGGTTGGCGATCTAGAATCGAGGGCGACGACGATGTTCGAGGACGACGAACGATCGATTTGTGTGTTCCATTTATTTCAAATGACTAAAGTAGAAAGCAGAAAATTCAAAGTCTGAATAAACCAATATGTGTTTCAAATGACTAAAGTAGAAAGCTATTAATTTCGAAAGTTTTGTACTCCAACATCACCTCATTTGCCAATTTTCGTTGCAATAATCGAAATCCAAAGTCTCAATAAACTAATCTGCAAATTTAAGCATAATAGAATTGAAAATTAAACTGTAAACCTCTAAACCCTAAAATGAAGTATCATACATTTCAGAAATGAAAGATCATGCTAGGAAAAATGAAGGTTCATATAAAAATTGGTTGAATGTGTTTTTCAAATCAATCAAGTAAAAATACTCATAAATCAAAATTTCAGATCAAATCATAATTTTTAACATGAGAAACTCAAACAATCCATCGCAAAAATGAACTTTCAAATCCTCTATCAGATACAATATCAAAAACCAAATCCACTATCAAATACAATATCCAAATCCAATAATCAAAATCCAAAATCTCAAAAACAAATAATTGTATCACATGATTAAAGTATATAACATAAAATCCAAAGTCTTGTAGAATTTGTAGAACTGCTTAATCTTCTAAATACACCATCTCTTATACTCCACATCTGCATCTCAAATACTTGGCCTACTTTCCATGATACAAACACAATGAAAAATGAACGTTAATTAGTAATCATTACCTGGTAAAAAAACTGATGTAAGTATCTACAATAATTACTTAGTACAATATGTCAATCAGAAAATATCTTAATAATCCAAATCTACATCTCAACAACCTGACCTATTTTCCATGATACAAACACAATAAAAATGAAAGTTAATTAGTAACCATTAACTGAAATTAAAAAAACATAAGTTTTCTCAATAATTATCTAGCACAATTTGGCAAGGGCACTAACAACTAACTAATTTATGCACTAACAATATTTAAGGTTCCACTCTAAATGCGTATATGGTATAAATATCAAATGCCTCACTATCAGAATTAGCAATAACCCCAACCAAGTCATCATCAGGACCCTCAACACAATCAGATACAATTAAAATGAAGGTTGAATATAAATTACAATGAAGGTTGACAGCTTCAAAAATACAGGTTGACATAGTACAAAATGAAGTTCAACATCAATACGAGAATAATCTGAAATTTGGGGATCTAGGGTATTAGACAAACATAAATAATATTTTGGGCAATTTATGAAAGAGGCTGAAACCATCTTCACCTGACTATCAGATTAAACTCATGAACAATATCCACACCTTTCAAAGTTCGACTGACATGACAAGCATAATCAACTGCTTACTCTTTAAACACTTGTATATCTATTTCAATAATTAAGCATATGTACAAGTATTTATATATTTATATTCATAATGAAACATTTGTATAAGCTGGGCCAAAGCGTTCTACCAAGAATGCAAGTGTAAAACTTCATCTCTCCTCCATAAAGGTGGGGAATATCATATTATGCTAAAACAAGGGACAGATATTCACAAACAACCAGAAACTTTCTATCAAAGATTTACCAGATTGAGTTCACTAGAAAGGGTATGACTTTTATCACTCTGAAGAATTCTGCCAACCAAATTGCACTCTATGAGAACATGGTCAATAATGGCACTATTCTTGCTTTCCAAGCACGAATAAATTATGCTCTCCACATGATGATGCAAAGCATTGTTGTATAGGTACCTGCACCGAAAGAAGGTAAAAAAAATGACCATTGGAAGAAGTATTAAACTTTTGCGATTCAAAGTTATCATGAAGGCCCTCAACACAATCAGATACAATTAAAATGAAGGTTGAATATAAATTAAAATGAAGGTAGACAGATTAAAAAATGCAGGTTGATATAGTACAAAATGAAGGTTAGCATCAATACGAGAGTAACCTGAAATTTGGGGATCTAGGGAATTATCATCAAGATCATCAACTTGATTCGACTCAATAGCATCTAAAAAACACAAAAATTCATAAAAAAATATACTACAATTTAAACATAATCAATTGCAATCGAATTGATAGAATTGAGAGAATCGTAAATACTTTCGAAATAAAAAATAACTAAAAAGTTGAGGGGATTGTAGTGGAATACCATCGACCAGAATAGATTGTCGATCTAATAAATCGTCCATGTTCAATGCGATGGAGAGACGACAGAATGGGAATAACCTCAGATTGAAGAGACGAAGCTCGTTCAATCGCGGAATTGAAGAGACGGAGATGAACGGCGTCGGTCAATCGCATAATTGAAGAGACGGAGATGAACGACGACAGTGGATGGAACCTGGACGGTCGGCGCAGACGATGGAACAGAAGAAAGAGAATGAGGTGAATGGCGGTGGATGGACGGCCGATGCGGAGGTGAACGACGGTGGATGTACGCTGAACGCTGGACACGAACGAAATATAGAGAAGAAAGAGAAGAGAAAAATCGCGCACGAAGAAGAAAGAGAGAAGAAAGGGAAGAAAAAAAGGAAAAAAAAACCCTAAATTAAATTGTTGACTTTTATAGTGTTAGACGGGTTTAACATGTTCATCTTGCACTTAGGGTGCAAGATATAAATTGCCATGAATGATTATTCATCAACGGCTTCCATTTTCTAATAAAAAATAAAAACGAAATTCTCGTCGGGCCCGACATTTGGCCCTAAACATAAGAAAAAAAACTGTCTCATACTGTACTAATCATTTTTTTTTTGTCTTAAACCTCATCTCAACTTCTCAATGGTTCTCAATGCGATTTCAAAAGCCCGAAACAGGTACATCTTCTACAACAGATTTTTCGTTTTGTTTGATGGATTTCATAACAACATCATAGGTTTGAAATTTCCAGATTTCAATATCGGTTATGACAGTTTCTTGAATAGCTTTGCCCGTGAGGTGTTCGACAAAATGCCTTAGTTAAACTTGTTCGTAAACAGCCCATTTCCGTTTTCTTGAAGACGTTGCCTTTGTGAGTGGGAATGCACATTTAAATACTAAGCAATAAAGAATTGACCTTCTCTCTGCAGGGTTGTTAGCTCTGAGATCATTCAGAGCTGAGAAATACCTCAAGAAAGTCGGGTTAGGAAAAGAAGACCACCATTTCTGGAAGCAAGACGGGAAGGCTCTGCTATGCACGTACGCCCTTTTCGGCGGGGTGTGGTTCTTGAACGAGACTTTCCCATTCGGGCGGTGGACTCTGAAGTCGAAACTTAGGGAAGAGAAAGAGAAACATAACTTGTAATCATCCTTGAAGGTGGCTGCATCTTGCTTTACCCATAGAACTTTGATCGGCAAATGATATGGAAATCACTAGCCAATGTGGCATGAAGATGCTTTCTAGTTGAGTGAACAGTTATAAGTTATGTGTGCTTAATAATAGTTTATACACTACACAATTAGTATTCTCAATAAGTTTGTTTACATGATTGACACTATGAAAAGTTCTAATGTATCAAAATTTTGATATTCTGCAGCAGACACTAGCATGTTTAGTGTAGATAGTAGTTACCTAGTGATGCAACCCAAGATCCGGGACGACGAAGAAAGCATCAAAATGGGAGACGGGAACGTGCCGAGAAGGTGTCGCGAAGTTCGGAGATGATTTTGGACTTTTTGGGCGAAAATGTACTGCCGTCGGCCGACAGAGAATTTACACTACGGCAACGTCAGGCGACATCTGATTGTCGGGCGACAGCGTATTTGCACTACGAGACCGTCGGGCAACATTTGGATGTCGGGCCATATTTTTTGGCTCATTTTTAGTTCTTTTGAGTCAAGTTAATCGAGTATTTTTAGTTGTTTTCACCTTCCTTGTGTCTGGGAGGGCACATTTGGAGTGTATGGTCAAGTTATGCAGGTGAAACGTGAAAAGACGCACATTTGGAAAGAAATCGCCGCATTGAGCAAGTATGCTGGTTGAGCAAGTTAGCCTGACCCGAACACCCATGTCATATTGGCCAAAGTCAGGAAGTGATCAAGACCGAAGCTTGACCAAGTACCGTACGAAGTAAAGAGGTTGGACAAAGATCCGAGTTGACCAGAGACGGACGTTGAGCAAGTAGTGTACAAAGAGTCCTGGGAGTTATGGAGTCTTAAAAGGCGACCGGATTCATAGAAGTATCAAAGATGGACTCTCATCCAACGTTAGAGTCATTGTCCAACACGTCTCTACATCAGATTGAGTCCTATATCTACACGGAATTGGTCAAGGACGCGGCAGGATCCCTATTTTTCAGGATTGGATTAGGAAAGAATCTTTTCTTTCCTTATCTCAATTAAACTGATCAAGTCAGCGATTTTACTTGGAGCCCAAGACTTCCAGCATCTATAAATACACATGACACCCTAGAAATCACGTGGCAACACATACACGAACTCACATACGAAAATATTCAGCCCACCAAAGAAGATCGGAGGAAGAAGAAGACGAGTTCTCCCCGGCTATCGCCTTCGGGCATAGCTGGGCAATTTCGATTTAATTCTTGTTTTTATTTTCGTCTTTTAATTTATGATTATTCAAGACAATTGTTACTTTGATTTCTTAGTTTAATTCCAGCATGTTTTCTTTTTATTTTATTTTATTTATTTTTATGTTTGTTCATGCGTAGCTAGAAATCTGCGCCTGGGCAACGTCTAAACTTGGTCGACCTGATTTCTAAAATACTGAGAGGCTTTTGATTATAGCAACTAACTTAGTTTTATTCCCGATTCAACAGGGTAGTATCTACAGGCATGTTAGGGACTTGGGCAACTTACAGTAGCCAGTAGGAATCCCTTTTCACCTAACACACACATACGCGGATCAACGCGCAGGGAGACTTGGCGTCCGCATAGTATTACATGTTGCTGGAGATGTGGTCGTATGAATCGGGTCTGTCCGGGCATGCTATTGGCCATTTTGGGTTCACTTAGAGATTAAGGCAGTTTGGTCAACTTAGACTCATGTCGGCTAACATAGTGTCGAATTGATCAATACTAGGGGTTTTACTTAGAGAGATCTAGTAAGACTTTAAACTGAAAGAGTGAATAAGGGTTGGGGTATTTGCGTGCGTGACATCATAGGGGCGTTTATACTTTAATTGGACAACCTATAACCGAAAGATAAAGCTGTTAGCAAAATCTTATGTGCCGATGAACAATAGCAACTTGATCAGGTAGACAAGGTGACGACTGTGCCCAGATGCTCTGTTTTACAGTTTGGTCAAGTTTATTAGTTGAGTAGTTTAATTCTGTTATTGGTCAAGTTGAGTAGCTGAGTATTTTATTTCTTGCTTTTATTTTTAGTTGCTTTATTATTTGCTTTTAGTTATTTTAGTTGTTCGGTCATTCACTCAAAACACTTTCTAAAAACGTGACAACCCACATTGGGCAACGCCGTGAGAAAATAACAATAAACTCCTCGTGGGATCGACACCTAATACTTACCACTAATACTTGTTGTTGGTGTGAAGCTTTAGGTCTTATAAATTTATTTTGCGCTACTCAAACGACGGTAGCGTCAGGCAACATTTGGATGTCGGGCGACAGCAAAATCCCGTCGGACGACAGGTCCTGAAAAATATGTTCGGGTCAGCGATTTTGATGTCGTAGCGCAGGTTTATTCTTCGAGCGAAGATCATCATGTCGGGCGACAGAATAACCTGTCGGACGACAAGTCCCAAAAGTGGGCGGCGGAATTTAGGTCTCCGCGTGATTTCCTTGTTTATTTCCTTTTCTTTTATACTTTTTGTTATGCCTATATAAAGGCTTTACTTTTCATTATTGAAGGAAGAACCATGAATTGATGAATAAAATTATATTTTGTGAGTTTTATTAAAATCTCTCTTGGGTTCGAATTCTACCCGATTATCCAAAGAATTCAACCGACGAATCAACGAAGCGATCCACCCTTCGTTCGTGTGTCTTCCTCATCCCCGAGTTGCTGCGTCGATCACGTGTTGGGGTCTAGGATTTCGTCCTTAGATTATTTCACGAATCAGATTCAGAGGTTTTGGGACTTCCGCCGGTATCTTTCTAATTTTCCGTTCTTTGTTCTTTTCTATCTTTCTATCCCCGACGAGGTTCGTATCATTTGGTATCAGAGCCAGGTTCGGGTTCAAAATTATTACGTAACCTCGTTTCGTTTTTCTTTCTTTCTTTCGTGTTTTCTCCTTTATTCTTCGTTTCTTTCTTCTTTCTTGTTTAAAAAAAATATACTTTTTTATTTTATTTTCGAATTTACTGTTCATCTTGAACATTACTGTTCATCCGAATTTAAAAAATAAATAAATAAATAAATAAATAAATTTGTTCGCGATTATTTTTTTTATTGTTGTTCATCGTTCGTTCAACAATTTAAAGTTATTCTTCATTCGTGGATTCTGTTGGATTGAGATTTTAATTGGGATTGACTTCAACCGGTGAGTTGGGAGAGTTCGATTCTTGAGAGAGAGAGAAAGTGAGAGAACTGAGCGTGAGTGACTTACCATATTGAGTGATACACGAGAGTGGTGAGGATCTCTATTTTGTTTCTAACACTTTTGCAGGTTGACGAGATGGATCATACCCAAATTCAGTTCATTGAGGAGGCCGTTCGTGTTGGGTGGAGGAAGTCTGTGGCACCTGTGTTGGAGAAGGCGACTGCACGGTTAGAAAGGATGATTACATCGGAGATGAAGGTGGTGAATGAGCGACTTACCGTCTTAGAGGAGAGAGCTCATCGTGATGATGCATGGAATCGAAGAGGTGGCAGCGGATACCGAGAAGTTCAGAATGGCCATCATCGAGCCCGTGATCTTAGTCGGGAGCGTCGTGATGAGAGGAGGTCCAGAGCTGAGCGTTGGGACGAGTGTTGGAGCAATATTTAGCGTCAGTTAGGGGAGCTAGTACAAGCGACAATGAAGCCTGGGAAAGTAGCGACTGATGACGAAGGCGAGACGCCAGAACTGAAGGCAGTGGTGGAGTCCGAAGAAGAGTCGGTTTTGGTGAATTCCGAGGAGGAGGTTTCGGTAGAGGCCGTGAAGGAGGCTTCGATGGAGTCCGAGGAGGAGGTTTCGGTAGAGGCCGTGAAGGAGGCTTCGATGGAGTCCGAGGAGGAGATTTCGGTGGAGTCTGGGGAGGATAATACTCTGACCACTGAGGAGAAACAAGCAGTGAATGAGGGGCAGCCGATGTTGGTGATGATGTGCAAGGAGGGTCCGTTTATCACTGACGATCGATCATTTCTACGCCCTTCTATTCTTTCTATTTTGCAGGAATTTAATGGAGTCTTCCCTAAAGAAGGATCTCCTAGATTTCCACTACATCAAGGGTGTGAGCTGCAGACTGACATTGTTCTGAGTTTGTTCGTGAGAGTGGTGTTTGAGCCTGGCATCGACGTGGATTTGAGGACAAATCCTCTTGAAGAGGAGGGGAATGATGCAACCCAAGATCCGGGACGACGAAGAAAGCATCAAAATGGGAGCCGGGAACGTGCCGAGAAGGTGTCGCGAAGTTCGGAGATGATTTTGGACTTTTTGGGCGAAAATGTACTGCCGTCGGCCGACAGAGAATTTACACTACGGCAACGTCGGGCGACATCTGATTGTCGGGCGACAGCGTATTTGCACTACGAGACCGTCGGGCGACATTTGGATGTCGGGCGACAGCAAACTCCCGTCGGACGACAGGTCCTGAAAAATATGTTCGGGTCAGCGATTTTGATGTCGTAGCGCAGGTTTATTCTTCGAGCGAAGATCATCATGTCGGGCGACAGAATAACCTGTCGGACGACAAGTCCCAAAAGTGGGCGGCGGAATTTAGGTCTCCGCGTGATTTCCTTGTTTATTTCCTTTTTTTTATGCTTTTTGTTATGCCTATATAAAGGCTTTACTTTTCATTATTGAAGGAAGAACCATGAATTGATGAATAAAATTATATTTTGTGAGTTTTATTAAAATCTCTCTTGGGTTCGAATTCTACCCGATTATCCAAAAAATTCAACCGACGAATCAACGAAGCGATCCACCCTTCGTTCGTGTGTCTTCCTCATCCCCGAGTTGCTGCGTCGATCACGTGTTGGGGTCTAGGGTTTCGTCCTTAGATTATTTCACGAATCAGATTCAGAGGTTTTGGGACTTCCGCCGGTATCTTTCTAATTTCTCGTTCTTTGTTCTTTTCTATCTTTCTATCCCCGACGAGGTTCGTATCACCTAGCCATAACACCTGTTAAGTCACTGTCATTATTTGAATTTCAGAATCTATTACAAACACTGAACCTGCTTGTATAGTGTATGTTGTAGTTCTAAATGCATAAATAGGGTTTAATAGTTTGTGAACTAGTAGTTTAATAGTTTAATAGTTACACTAACTAAAACTTGGTTGTAGTTGTAAACTATTATTAGTCTCAATAGTTTAACATTGATTACAAGGATGCCTCGGGTGAAAATTATTAAATTTGGTTTGACAATGTAACAGAATCTAGTACATACACTATCAGTGTTGGTGCAGTGTAGTTGGTATCTCGGCCTTTCGGTCTCGTATTCTAAGATCACGACTACGGTGGAATTTTCGAAAGTGCCCTGCCCGGTGACGTACGGTCGGGCGGCCATGAGGAAAGTGGAGCCGTCGGGGATTTCCGATTTTGTGATGAGAAGAACGTTGGAGGTTTGTTCGGGGGCAATGAGAATGGTATCGGTTTGAAATGGTTTGACATAAACAACATAGAAGTCGACAACAGTGAGGGAGTGGTTTGCGACGCTGAAAAAGAGTTCGTCGTTGAGGGCAGTGTTGATGATGTGGAGGAGATAAGTCTTTTCGGGTTCAACTTTCAAAATATAAAGACTATAAAATTGATATAATAAAAAAGTTAAGAAAAGACAATTCAAATTTGAAAAGTCTACCTAAATTGTGATTAAATTAAATATCAATATATTTAATTATATATATGCAATAATTTAATTAACTTTTTTAATAAAAAGATAAAATATGATAGTTTATTCAAAATCTTAAAACCGATGTTATTTTTTCTCTAAATTACTATAATGGGGAATTAATATTATTGAGGCAATTTTGATTTTTCTAAACATTTAATTCAATTTATTTAATTAATCAATCAATTATTTATTTATTATAAATCGTATCACGATTTGTAATTAATTAAATATTAATTAATATATTCAATTAATTTATTAATTATTAGTAAAAAATCATTTAATGATTTTCTTATAAATTTAATCAATCCTTATAATATATAATTCAGCTAGCAATTGTCCGAGGTGTCATATGTTTTCACCGTTTGATTTTTTTGTGTTCACACCTATTAATAAACAAGAATCGTTAAATTAAATTTGTGTTCACACTGGTCATTAATTATTATTATTTTTAGCGTAATTAATTATTTTTGATTAATTAGCATAATTATTTATTAATTTATATAATATAATTTACATTTATAATTCTTTTAATATAATCTCCTAATTGTAGTTAATATTATTTTTAGCTTAATTATTTTTAATTAATTAGCAATTATTTGTATTCATACTTTCATTATTAATTATTATTTTTAGCATAATTATTTTTAATTAATTAGCACAACTATTTTTAAGTAATTACCGTAATTATTTATTTCTTTCTTTATATAATATAATTTATATTTATAATAGTAAATATTGCGTAATTATTTTTCTTAATTGTAGTAAATATTATTTTTAGCGTAATTAATTAGTTTAATTATTTTTAATTAATTAGCACAATTATTTTTAATTAATTACTGTAATTATTTATTTCTTTATATAATATAATTTACATTTATAATATTTTTAATATAATCTCCGTAAATATTGACTTAAAATATTCAAAATATCACCTTTATTCCTTATTTATCTCATAGTATTCTATTATACTACTAAAATTAATTATTGTAATTAAAGAATGATGAGAGATAATATGTATTTGTTATTAATATATTTAATCGATTAATTAATTATTTTTTATTATACAAACAATAATATCGAAATTTAAGATAATTCAAATTAATTATATTTAAAAAATAATAATTATTATCAAACCCTACTTCAAATTGTGTCTATATAAAGACGTTATCTTCACTCTCTCCTTTTCACTTTTCATTTCAGCTATTTTTTTTTATTTTTTTCATGCTAACATTTATTTATTTTTGTGCAGAGCTCTATATATAAGTGGTCTCACTTTTCATTTGCTATTTTTTTTTTCATGCTGACATTTATTGTTTCACTTTTTATTTCAGCTATTTTTTTTATTTATTCATACTCACATTTATTTATTTTTTGCAGAACTCTATGAAAGTTTTGTTTTTTTTTTTGTTTTTTGTATTTTTTGCACTATCTCTCACTTTTCACTTCAGCTATTTTTTTTATTTGTTTATACTCACATTTATTTATTCACTTCTTTTTATTTGTTCATGTTAACATTTATTTATTCACTTCTCTCACTTTTCATTTCGGCTATTTTTTTTATTTGTTTATACTCACATTTATTTATTCACTTCTTTTTATTTGTTCATGTTAACATTTATTTATTCACTTCTCTCACTTTTCATTTCACTTATTTTTTATTTGTTCATTCTAACATTTATTTATTCACTTTTTATTTTAGCTATTTATTTATTTATTTATGCTTACATTTATTTATTTTTGTGAAGAGCTCTATTTAAGTTTTGTTTTTTTTTTGTTTTTTTCAGCTATTTTTTTTATTTATTCATATTTACATTTATTTATTTTTGTCCAGAACTCTATGTAAGTTTTTTGTTTTTTGTTTTTTTTGTATTTTTACAGCCTTTTCATTTAGCTATTTTTTTTATTTGTTTATCTTCACATTTATTTATTTATTTGCAGAGCTTTATTTAAGTATTGTTACTAATTTGAATTTTAGTTTTAATATTATTGTTTGATTATTAATATATTTTTTTTGTTTGCATTTTTTACTAATTTGAATTTTAATTTTAATATTATTGTTTTATCATTAATATTTTTATTTTTGCCTTTCAATGTAAGTATTTTTACTAATTGAATTTTAGTTTTAATTTTATCGTTTGTTGATTATAATTGTGTTGTAAATATAACAATATATTTGGTAATGATTTTTGTATTTTTTCAAGTTTTTTAAATTTTTTATTCTTTTTAATAATTTATTTTTTTGCAGAAGTTTTGGATTTCTTACTTTTTTTTGTTTATTTTGTTGGTTTATTTATAACTATTTATTTTGTAGGTTTTATTATAAGTAAAATACTCCGCAAATTAACAATTAGAAGTCATGAAGAAAGATCGAAACATTGCAAAAAATTTTAATGGATTTCAAACTTTTGTTTATGTTTCCTGATAAAATTAGAGTAGTTTGTGTTAATTTTATTTATGATGTAATTTACTCACTTTAGTGTAATTTTAAATTAGTTTATTTTCATTTTATTTATAATGTATTTTATCTATTTATAATAATTTATGAAATTTACGCAATTTACAATAATTCTATTTCATTTTATTATAATTTTGTTTATGTTGTAACTTACCCAACAGTATTTTTATTTTTATTACTTACAAATATCACTAAAACAGAATTAATTTATATATTTTAGTCTTTATTTAGAGAAATCAAATAAAAATTATAAATTATTTATTAATTATATTATTAATTATGAGGATAGTAAATTTATTCTTTATTTTAAGAAACTATATAAATTTAAAGTTCAACTAAAATTATATATCAATTATATTATTAATTATGAGTATTGTAAATCTATTCCTACGCAACTAGATAAATTTAAAGTTGAACTAAAATTATATATCAATAATATTATTAATTATGAGTATTGTAAATCTATTCAAGCAACTAAATAAATATATTATGGGTATGTTAAATCTATTCCTTATTTTAAGCCAACTAAATAAATTCAAAGTTCAACTACTAATTAATTTGAGAATGAAATAATAATAATTCAATTTTTTATTAATTTACAATTAGAAATAATATTATCCTCTATTTGTATTAATTTAATTATGCATCATTAAAAAAATATTTTACCATAAAGTAATAAATTAAAAAACAATTCTTTGTTCAATTAAAGGTCAACTACGTAATTAATTTGAGAATGAAATAATAATAATTCAATTTTTTTATTAATTTATAATTAGAAATAATATTATCCTCTATTTGTATTAATTTAATTATGGAGCATTAAAAAATATTTTTTCAAAAATAATTCATTATTCAATTAATAATGCTTGAAACTTAATTAATATATTTTGATTTATTTAAATAAGGAATATTCATAATATCAAATTTATTACTTATTTATCTTCTTTAATTACGTTTATTCTATTATACTATTATTTATTTATAGTACTAAATTAATTTGTGATTTTTTAATTATATTTGTTCATTCTTTCTCATCTCTCTAATTGTCTAGAGATTTTTCTAAAATAATTTCATTTTTTTCAACTCTTTACTAATCATTTTCATAATAATATATGTTGGTTATATTTTTCTTTGTCTCCATATATTAATTCCTCTTTAAATTGATAAAATTTTAGGGTTCGAGAGTATTAATTTATAGAGATTTTAAATGATTAATTATGATTTCTTTTAATAGTTATAGAATAAATATTAATGATATATTTTTTAAGTGATATAAAATGTTCATAATAATATTAGATTAGTAGTTCATTAGAGTATTGATTTAAAATTAAATTAATTATATTTTTAATTTTATAATAAATATTATTAACCGCTGAATTGTAATAGAAAACTTAGTGATATTTTTTATTTTACAATAAATATCACTAACAGTTGAATTGTAGTACAAAATAATAATAAATAGAAGTTTATGTAATTAAATATTGTTCTAGAATTTCAAATTAACTTATTTATGACAAATAATTTATTTTTATTTTGTAGGATTATTTAATATTTTTAATTAACATTTGTTAATTAAAAAATATTTACTATTTATTATTCATAAGATTTATATAAGTGTCAATAAAAATGTCGAAAATTATTATTAGAAAACACGATCTTTTTTTATTTTCTATATAATTATAAATATAAATAAATTATTAAAACAGAGTTATTGAGAAATATAGTTGAAATAAAAATAATAAAACTATTTATTAATAATTTAATATTAATATAAAAATTCATACAGATTATATATTTTAAAAATCAATCCAAAAGTGATAATTATGATTGAAAAAAACTTGAAGTTTTATTTTATTTTATTTTTTGTATCATTATAAAAATTAATAAAACAAATTAAGAAATAAGATAGATAAAATAAAAACAAAATTATCAATAATCTAATTTTATTAATTATACCATTCTAGATTTATAATTTACAAGGTTATATGACTAATGAAAAATTGCAATTATTTAAAAACACTCTTAAATTGTGTTTTAATTTATTTATTTTATATACAACTATTCATTTTTAATAATTCGCATGAATTTTATATTTAAAATGAAAAATAAATGCTGATTTTTTGTATTTAATTTTGATGAATATATCATTTTTTGATTTTCTATATTAAGACAAATAAATTAATAAATCAATTATATTTAGATCGAAGATATTTGAAATACAAACAAACATAATTATTTACCAATTTAATTTTATTAGAAAGTTTACGGGTAATATATTTTTAATTTTATTAGAAAGCAATCATTCAACTTTTATAATGTTTACAGCAGGAAGAGATTTTCTTCAAATTTGGCCGGTCATGCCTAAGTGTACGAGGTAGAATATAGTTCACTCTACTATTATTTTTTCTAATATATGAATAAATTGCAAAGTTTTGCGCTTGACCAAGATAATGAGGTTGCAAAATATCGGCGATGAAAATGATGGTCGTAGGTTGAGTGAGTTCTCTGATTGACTCTTCTATAGAGGATGATACTACTGACGGCGAGAACGACGGGGAAGTAGATATAGAGATCCCGAATGAATATTTGATAATTCAATCGGACAATTATATTGAATCGATTGTTCATGCCGCCTTCCCATCTTTCCATGGTTACATCGAGAATATCAATTTTTTAGAAGGACGAGCGTATCTAGCGCCGACCCTGGATGACGTTAATGAAATCAATGATTCAATCTTTGCAATGCATAATACGGACGAAAGGATTTACCTTAGTTCAGATAGTTTTTACCTACCGAACGCGGAAATAATATGTTTGATTAAATGTATTCGATTGAGTTCTTAAATACCAACAAGTGTTTCAAACTACCAAACCATGAAGTTGAAGGTTGGTATTATTATAAACTTTTTTACTAAAATCTAATTCTATTAATTAATATAGTAATATATATATATATATATATATATATATATATATATATATATATATATATATATATATATATATATATATATATATATATATATGTGAATGCCTCTGTCGGACTATGCAATGGTACTGGGATGGTTGTAACACAACTTGGTAATTATATTATCTACGCGAAAGTATTAGGAGGAAATAATTCTGGGGAAATGGTTTTTAATACTCGAATTGCTCTGACGCCCTAGGATATCAAATTCCATTTTGCTTTCCAACGAAGACAATTTTCGATTATGATATCGTATGACATGACTATTAATAAGAGTGGGGAAATGGATTTTAATACTCCAAGTGCTCTAACGCCCTCGGATACCAAATTCCAGTTTGCTTTCCAACGAAGACAATTTCCGATTATAATATCGTATGCCATGATTATTAATAAGAGTTAAGGTCAGTCGTTGACAAATGTTGAAATATTTTTTAAGAAACCAGTATTTACGTTGCGTTGTCTAGAGTAACCAACACATCGGGTTGAAGCTTCTGCATTGTGACCAGCGTGGTCGCCTTACGAATAGAATAAATGTAGTCTATAAAAAAGTATTCCATAATTTGTAATATTAATGTAATTTTCTTTATTGTACTATTTCAATTAGATCATCCACTTAATATTTATTTTTATATCTAATATTAAGCCGAAAGAGCACTACTTCCGATTAACAAAAAGTCGAATTAAATAACGTGCATCGCACGGGTAGGAGGACTAGTGTTATTAAAATAATTACTTCTAAATTTACTTTTGATAATTAAAATATTCTTATCAAAGTTAAAAAATTAGTACATTTTAACAAAATGATTCATTTAAAATTTTATCTTATTATAAGAAATTATTCTAATATATTATGTCTTATACTTAGTTGTCATATTTCCTTAAAAGAAGTATAACAATTGATGTGGGACAAAAAGTATAATTTTATGGAGTAATGTATACACTTGATGTAACGGTATCCTTTAGCTTTCTCGAAAACATTTTGACCTATTTAGAAATTTCAAATTTCCCAAATTTAATTTTGTTAATCAAGGATATATATTAGGAATGTGAAAATAATTATCGATATTATTGAAAAGATTAACCCGGATTGAAGTTTATTACTGTAACGAACATCCAGTCTCTTGTGCTTCTGGTTTTTTAGTCTATTCCTTTGATCATTTTGGATCATATATATAATTCAACATTAATAAATCAATTTCCTAAACCAATCGACGAAACATTACTACCTAGCTATCGATCGATCATAGGTTCTCGGTCCAGTCCTTGGCCTGAAGCCTCTTGACAACATCAGCGCCGAGCTGATACGCGGTGGCCAAGTAATCAGCATCGATCGGAGGCTTGGGCCCAAACACACTGTGCGTGACGGAGCTGATCCCTGGGCTCTGGCTGTTGAGTATCGCGTACGCGCTCGTCTTTCCGGGCCCACAGTTTTTCCAGTAATGGATCAGCCCAACGGGAATCACGAACACATCCCCGGCCCAAAGCTTCTTGCTGAAGTGAGCGTAGTTGTTAGCCGCCGACGCGATGAAGCCGGCTTCGAGGCAGCCGTCGAGGACCACGATCAGCTCGGATGCTCTCTGGTGGTAGTGCAACGGGAACGAGCCGTTTACGTCGAGGTCGGCTCGGGCCAGGATGAAGCCGAGCGTGTTCAGCCCTGGGATGGTCAACACGCTCGCCGAAGTCAACACCGCGTGGGACGGGTTTTTCTTGGTGTCGCCGGCGACGTTGAGGCCCTTCTGGAAGAAGTCGTCGGCAGTGACGGTTTTCGGGTCCTTGCACGGGAACGGCCGGACGCTCGTGCCCAACGGAGTCTTGAAATCGGCCACGCAAAAGTCTTGGAGGGGCATCGGATCATATGCAAAGGCTATGGTGTAGAGGGAATTGGTGATCATCAATAGCATAAAATAGTTCGCCATTGTATTGTGTGTTTTTGTGTTTGGATATTGATTGAATGAATCATAGGCGAAGGGCTTATTTATATTGGGGTTGCTTTCGGAATTGATGATTAATGGAGTATATACATAGACCGGAGAGGGATTTTCTATTAGTGTATCAGAATGATGCAATTAATCTGTAAGGATTTTAGTTGACTATAATATCAAAAACAAATAATACGATATGTAAAAAAATAATTATAAGTATATAAATTTTTAGGTTTTAGTGATGAATCAAAAAAACAATAAAAATATCAAGAAGACATATTAATTTTGAGAGTAACAATTATGTAAATTATTTAGTTATTTTGTGAGAATATTTAAGATACATGTGTTGTTTAGTAAATAAAAAAAAAAAAATTTTATATTTTGTTGAAAGGTAGATTTTAATAAAATAAAAATAAATATTTTATTTGATTATATAAATTTTATTTTAGTTATTTTTAAAAAAATGGTTAAGTTGACTAGATATGACCATTTCTTAGTGTGGTAGAGAGTACATAGTATTGTGTGTGTGAGAAAAAAAAAATCAAAGCCAAACATAAATCTACTACACATTATTTATTTATTTATTAATTACTGCAATTAATACATTATTTATTTATTTATTTATTTGTTGTTGCAATTAATTGAAAATTTACAGTATATATTATCTAGACCCAGTCCTTGGCCTGAAGGTTGATGATAATTTTCTTATCCAATTTGTACGCGTGGCTAAGATAGTCGGAATCCATCATTGAGTTCGCCCCGAAAACGGCCCGTGTAATGTAGGTAAGCCCCGGGTTCATGCTGTTGAGTACAGCGTACGAACTAGTCGTCTCGTTCCCGCAATTGATCTGGTAGTGAACGAGCCCCACCGGGACCACAAACACATCTCCCTTGGTCAAGTTTTTACCGTACATTGTGTAGTTACTCGACCCGGGAACTACGAACCCTACCCCGAGACAACCCTCGACGACTATATGGAATTCGGACGCCCTCTGGTGGAAGTGTGGCGGGAAAAATCCACCCGGGCCCAAGTCGAGGCGGGACATGCTAAAGCCCATGGTGTTGAGGCCCGGAGTGTTGAGCACGTTGACTTTGGTGAAGTCCGCCTTGTACGAGTTGTTGGTGTCGCCATAAACGCCCGCGTGGTAGAAATCGCCGGAGACAACTTTTTTAGGGTCCTTGCACGGAAAGGCCCCCCGGGGCTCATGCCAGACTTGCTCTGGAGATCGGCCACGCAGAAATCTTGAATCAGCGTGGGGTCGAAAGCGGAGGCATTGCTCCAGAGAAAATTGGTGAGTATGGTCAATAAGAGAAAATAAGTCATGATTTCCATTGATTGATTATTGATTTGAGTGTGTGAGAAATAGAGAGAGGTGAGATACTTAGTATTATATAGAATAACATGTAGTTATGTTAAGGCTAAGGCTCGGGCCGGGCTCGATTTCAAATTTTCCAACCCAGTTACCCGCACAGCCCGACAGCAAACCCGCCCAGCCCGCCTTCAAACCCAATGTAAACTTTTACTAACTTTTATCTATTATTCTTCTTCCCAAATTCTTACGTGAGGACCACTTAATTTATTACTTCAAATAATTCTTACGTGAAACCCACTTAATTTATTAATTCAAATTGTCCCAGAGCATAGCCGAGTGGTAAGGCCTGTGATGATGTAAGTGTAATTCCCCGGCGACGCAGGGTTCGAATCTCGGGTGGGACAAATTTTCATTGAAATATTATGAAGGTTTGTCCTAGGGTTCGACCTGTTGGCTCTCTCGCACAGGTGTTTGCTACTCGGGCACATTCCTCGATTTACATCCTACCCGATCGAGGGACCTCCGATCGAGTGGGGGTGGAGTTTCTCGTATCTCCTCCTTATCAAAAAAAAATTTATTAATTCAAATTGTCTCCCAAGCATAGCCGAGTGGTAAGGCATGTGATGATGTGGGTGCAATTCCCCAGCGACGCAAGGTTCGAATCTCGGGTGGAATAAATTTTCATTGAAATATTGTGCAGGTTTGTCCTGAGGTTCGACCTGTTAGCTCTCTCACACAGGTATCTGCTACTCGGGCACATTTCTCTATTTACATCCTACCCGATCGAGGGACCTCCGATCGAGTGGGGGTGGAATTTCTCTCCTACTTATAAAAAAAAATTATTAATTCAAATTATAAAACTCCAAACTAGAGCTGGACACGAATCGAGCAGCTCGGCTCGCGAGCTGCTCGAGTCAACGCTCGACTCGAGTTCAGTCAAACACGAACTCGAGCCGAGCTCGAACTCAAATCTTGAAGAATCAAGCGGCTCGCGAGCCACTCGTATATATAAATTTTTAATCAAATTCTCTTACTATGTGTATATATATCGAGTTGAGTCGATCTTTTCGAGCAATTCAAGTCGAGTCGAACTCGAGCAATACGAGCAGAGTCACTCGAACAAGCTGGAGTTGAACTAATCGAGCGAGCAAAAGTCGAGCAGCTCGATCGAGCCGAGCTCGAGCTCCTCGATTGAGTCGAGCTTGAGCATGGAAAAAAATTCGCGAGCCGAGCTCAAGCACTCTCCTGAGCGGCTCGTCGAGCTCGAGCCTGCTAATTTTTTTTTCGAGCCGGCTCAATAAGATCAGAGCTCGACTCTCGGCTTGACTCATTTCCAGCCCTACTCCAAACAATACATTAAAATTTATATTAATATTTTACTTTAATTATTAATAGTATTAATTTATTTCCAATTATATTACTTCTTCCTGTCACAAAAGATGCAACACTTTCTTTTAAATGTATCTCACAATAGTTGATACACTCAAAAAAAAAAAATCTAACTTTTTTAATTTAAAATACTATTTTATCCCTACTTTATCAATCTAATTTTTAAACTTTACTCACAATTTAAATTATTTTTCAACTTAAAAATATATTTTTACTCTTTACTTTTTAATAAAAAATTACAAAAAATAAATTTTTGTTTATTTAATTTTCACAAAAATATTGTATCCATGAATTAGAGCGAGTGTATATAATAGTACAAATTGTACTGTTGTATGATATACGTCATTTTTTGGTAAGATAACTTAATTAAAATTAATAAATGCATACTCCGTACTTTACTATAAATAATTAGATTGATTGTAAAATAAATTAAATTTATTATAATTGTCAATTCTAAAAATTTAATATTAATTATTTTTCTGTTGTAAATTTAAATATGTATTAATTGTAGTTCTTAATTTGAAACAAAAATTAAACACGCCGATTTTTATGTTAAATCCAACTAAAAAGATTAATAATAAATGTGTTCCTCGATCGAGTCGAGTTTGAGCATGAAAAAAAATTCGCGAGCCGAGTTCGAGCACCCTCCCGAACTGCTCGTCGAGCTCGAGCTCGAGTTTGTTAATTTTTTTCCGAGTCGGCTCGATAAGCTCAGAGCTTGACTTGGTTCGGCTCGTTTCCAGCCCTACTCCAAACAATACATTAAAATTTATATGATTATTTTAGTTTAATTATTAATAGTATTAATTTATTTCCAATTATATTACTTTCTCTCACACAAAAGATGCAACATTTTCTTTTTGTAGGTGTGTCACAATAGTTGATACACCAAAAAAAATAAAATAATTATCCTAACTTTTTAACTATAAAATACTATTTTACCGGTACTTTATCCACCTACTTTTTAAACTTCACTGCAACTAAATTATTTTTCAATTTAAAAATAAAATTTTATCCTTTACTTTTTAATAAAAAATTATAAAAAATAACATTTTTCTTAAATCTTTGTGCCCACAAAAATATTGTATCTATCACTCTATTGTGAATTAGAGGGAATATATAATACTACAAGTCATTTGTTTGGTGAGATAACTTAATTAAAATTAATAAATGCATACTTTACTATAAATAATTAGATTGATTGTAAAAAAAAATTAAATTTATTATGATTGTCAATTCTAAGAATTTGATCTTAATTATTTTTCTGTTGTAAATTTAAATATGTATTAATTGTAGTTCTTAATTTGAAACAAGAATTAAACACGCCGATTTTTATGTTAAATTCAACTAAAAAGGTTAATAATAAATATCACTAAATGCATTACGTATCATTAAATATATCAATACATCTAATTAAAAAATTCAAAAATAATAATAAATTATTAATAAAAATTTAAAAAATATATACTCAGGCCCGCACGGGCCCGCCCGACCCGCACACAATTCGTCCAGGCCGCACAGCCCGCCTAGACACGGCAGGTCTGTGGGTTTGAATTTTTCAGCCCGCAACCCATCAAACCTAGCCCGGCCTACATGGACCCGGCCCGTGTGCAATACTATCCACTACTTAACCGCTCTTAACCTAAAATAACTTATTATAACTTATTATATCATATGTTGGGAACATGATAATATAAATGGCAATACCACTTTTCATTCACAAATATAATATACGCAGTGTTATCACGTCGACGACAAGTCGGAATTTCTGCTTTTGACGATGAGCGACTTATAGGCTAGACTGCTGAAAATTGCCGGAAACGGCTGAAAATCGCCGGAAACGGTTACCAATCTGTGTTGCATGGTACGCCACCAACAGATCCGATTAGATTTGACCAGAAACATGTAAGACCAAGAGAAATCAAATAAAAAATTAGTAGATTTCTTTTCAAGCGTTGAGATTTTTCTGGGGGTTGCGGCGTCATAAAATAAGAAGTTTAAAAGGTGGGAAGTTTTTTTGGGTCTATTAGACCATTCCCAATGGGGGAAGCAATGGCAAAATTTGTCTCCCCCACTCCATTTTCACTCTCCAATGGTGGAGGCAAAGTGGGAGGTATTTTGCCACCATGAATAGTAGGAGGGAAATTTGCCTCCACACTATTCATGTGGCAAATGTTATTTTACTATTTTTTTTTCAATTAATAGTTATATAAATATAAATGTAAATATAATTGTATTTGTATTTGTTGATTTTAATTTATAATTTATATATTTTGATAAAAAAAATATGAAAAAATAATATTTATAATATAATAATATTATTTGACATAATTTTTGATACAACATACAAATTGAAATACAATAATACAAATTACATTAATACTATTAATTTTAATACAAATTACATATTACAATACAAAATAAGATAAGCAAATAAAATAGAAATTGAACATTAATACAAAAAGATTTTAATACGGCCCGATATCACTTCCATCACCTCCTCTAAGGCCATCAAAATATTGAGAGAAAGAGTTTGGGTGATTTTCAAATTAAGTTTGATTAGATTTTTGCATAATTTTCAGCTGCTCAAGTCGATACCATTCACGTCTGGCTGGATCGCTAATGGTGTCCAAATCCTTCTCCATAATTTTATCATCCCTTTTTTGTTGAGTTAATCTTGCAAACTCATCTGCAACTCGTTTCTGGTGAAGTTTTGATTCTGCCATTATATCGACAATCCTTTTATTTGATTCTTCAAATTTTTTCATAGTACGAGATGACTCTTCTACGTTCTTTCTCTTTTGTTTAGCCTTTTTCACTCCCATTGGTCGCATTTGGGATGGTGAAGCACCATCAGTATCTTCACTTGAATTGATGTTTAGTGTAGATACTCCCGGAGAAGAGAAATTGGGAGAATCTGGCACTGATCCATCTGATTGTTGGGAAACTAAATTGATATTGCGTCTATCGTTGTTGACCCCGACATCCACAACATCTTTCATTAGCTTGAACACATGACCAAACTTAAATCCCTTCGAATACTTGGAATCGTTCATCATCAAGATCTTTGCTCTCTGCATCTGCAAGTTATTTAAAAGAAAAAAATATATTTAGTGAATTTTTATAAATCATACATCTAAAATATAACAATATTATCAACTTACAATGTCTTCGTTGGAAGCACCACTCGGATTCAGAAGTTCAACTTGCGACATTTGAATCTTTTTTGAATCGACATAAACAAATTAGGGATTCAAATGTTCATTTCGAACTTCGAAATGCTTTGATTGAACATCTTTGGGAATATTTTTCTAGTTCATAATTATGTTGTTGTTGTTATTGCGATAATTTTTATATAATATTTAGTTTTTATGTATTAATTATTTTATTAATGTATTACATTTTTATTTTGTTTAATTTTTATATTATTTAAAAAAATAATTTTAAATTAAAATTTTAATTATATATTATTTTAATATAAATAAACATTAAATTAAAAAGATTCTAAAAGAATATTCCTTTGGAGGCAAAATTTGATGGATGCCATTGGAGTGAAAATGGGATGGGAGGCAAATTTTGTGGCAAAATTTGCCATTGCCTCCCACTTTGCCTCCATAGCATTGGAATGCCCTTAGGGTTTTGACCAAAAGAGAGTGGGGGACTGGCGGAATGTTTATTTTTGTAAAATTCTGCTAAATATTAACATAATAATAAAAATACATTTGAAAAAAATTCTTTCTAAAATTAAAATGTTAAAATAAAAAAAAGCATTAAAAATAAAAATTCAATAAAATTTTAATTAAAATTTAATTATTTAATATATATAAATTATTTTAAAAATTATTTAATACATATATGTGCTTAATTATTTAATAAATATATGTATATAAATTATTTAATAAATATATGAATAAAAATTAATCCTCGACTAGTTACGACTAGTCAGGACGACTTGTCGACTAGTCTTCTTGACGGTACTCACACGATTTATCTCGACTTGGCGTCGTGATAACCATAAATATACGTATAATTTTTTACCCCTTTAATAAAAACACACTCATTCTATACACTTTGCAAATAAAATATTCTTTTTACTTTTACTTTTATTTTCATTCTTTTAATAAAATAAAAACCAATTAAAAATCTTAAAAAATCAAAAATAAAATTTGTGGGACCCACTCTTATCAAAAATCAAAATTTTTTAAGTTGGTAGGGGTGTAAGTGCATGCATGAATTGCATATCAAAACTACCACCTCAAACTCTAACCCATTTAAAAAAAAAAATTTTCTCTCACATAAAAATCACCTCTACAAAAAAAACTCGGTCGGAATATACGTGGAAAGAGCTAGGTTTCGACGGGAAAACGGTACGTTGCACGCGACGATTCATCCCTCCTTTTTTTTTCTGGTCGGGTTCTATGGCCCTCGGCCTCGGTAGGGGCCCTCGGTCGCAAACTTGACCGAGGGCCCTACCGAGGGCATTAGAACCCCATTTGGGTTTTAAACTAAATGCAATGTTTGAGTTTTTGTTTTAAACTAAATTATCTAAAAAATAAAAAACTAAAAATAATCAAGAAACAATTAACTAAAATTAATTAATAAAGAGAGAGAGACTAAGGTTTCGGGTTCATCAAACACAAATATTGGATCATCGATTTACGAGATACAATTCAAAACTAAAACGTCCGTCTCCGGTAAATTTTAGGATATTCGATTACCTAAGTCTTGTAATTGTTCCTAAGCCTCATACAATCATTAAAAATCAAGTTGACATTTAATCTAACACCTTGGATGCGATCGTAAATCTTTAACTCTTATTCATGTTTGAATCCTCTTAACCTTAGCGAGAAAATTAGCTACTCATAATTAGGGTTGCGAAACAATTAATGTTATACGAATTCATAATAAAAAAAAAAAAAAACGAACAAGAAGGGAATAGCAACAAGCAATAGAAACGGAAAATAAAATTAAAAATGAAAGGGAAAGTTACTTACTAGATTGCTTGTTCAAAAGAAATAACCAAGATCGGAGCAAGAACTGATCGAATCTACGAAGTCAAAAGCATGAAAATCGAAAATGAAAACTTAAGGAAACGAGTCTCTCGTGTCCCCAAAAGTGCAGGAAAATAATGTGAATAAGACGTGTTTGTTTATTCAGGTTGAAACTCTATTTATAGTACAAGAAAATAAACGGTCAAAATCGGTCAAAACTGGTAGTCAGACCAAGCGGGCGCTTGGTAGGGAGGCGGGCGCTCGCGCTGGTGACCAGGCGAGCGCTTCGTGATCAGGAAGCGGGCACCTCCCGCAATTTGCTGCGAATCCCGCGACTCATCCCGAGGTTCAACATTTGGACCAAGCGGGCGCCTGGTCTCGCTCGGTCCGTCCTTTGGCCTTTCGTGTGCAGCTTCTCGACTTTCCTCATAACTTCATCGTTCGAACTCCGATCGTCTCGATTAAAATATCTCCGGAATCTAAACTTAAAGATCTTCGCGTCCATATATGTCAAAAACTCTGATTCCCAGTGAGAGATAGCATATTTTGACGTGAAGTTAGTGCACCTTTCTGGTTTGGCTTGTCATTTCGTTTTATAGCTCGATCGTGATCGTTTCTTCGACCTTTTCAGCTCATATATGCTCGATTACCTGCACACTCACCAACACATCAAACCTACCACAAACCATGAGGATGACACAAAAAAACGACCTAAAACGACACAAAAACATATAAATCAACTCCCCCACACTTAGCATTTTACTTGTCCTCAAGCAAACAATCACGAAAGCAACAAACAAATCACACAACAATGCCAATTACCTACTCAATCTTTCAAAAGCTACAAATAAATCTCCGGTGCGTACGGAAAAAAGTATGACAAATAAATTTCGACCCCAAAACGCATAGAAACAACGAAGATCAAGTAAGAATCATCACATGTCACTAATCCAAATTCTCTCACTAGGATTCACTCTCTTCTTTTACCCTCAAAAAAAGGTTCCACTAAAAACCGTACACAAACGAATGATGAATGAAGTATAACTTGTGCACTCACGAAAGATAAGGATATATGAAACAAGGACGAACATCAAATAATAACATGTGCGCCTAAGAACAATGATTTCATAAGATGTTATTGATTTTCTTGTATAATTAAATTTGATAGAAAAATTTACTATATTTACTTAATTAGTTTGGTAAGAGAAATCTAATGATATTTTAATTAAGTAATCGTAGTAAATTTTTCTATCAAATTTAATAAATTATACAAGAAAATCAATAACATCTTATGAAATCATTGTTACCCAAATCTGTATAGTTGTGTAAGGGTAATTTATACCTTGTTACTAGGAGTACGATTCTGATTGTACACCTAATATTATATCTTCATGTATTTATTGATAAATATTCATTGAGTATGCTAATATATTCATTAGTATGCTAATTTAAAATTTATAATAATTGTTTTTTGAAATTAAGATTTGTTAATTATTAAATGATAATTTTATTGGGCTTTTATATTTTAAATGGTGAGAATACTATTTATATTGTACTTATGATATAGGTATTGGTGGGTAAGTGTGTGTATTTCTTATATGTTCAAATCTAGAGTTGACTAAACATTCCATTTTTTGAATCAAATTTAATTTGGTTTGTTGAGGATTCGCACAACAAGGTCTAATCCAACCGAATAAATCTGATTAAATTAGACTTTCATAAACCACACGACGTGAACAACTCAAAACCGAACGAATATGATTTGACTCTCCAGCTCACAATCACTCACGTATATGTGAACTCACAAGAATATAAAAGCACGATAAACAGCACACACAAGACAAGATTTTACGAGCTTCGGTATCGCGCTGCCTATGGCGAGGCAGCCGCTACCTACGTGCTCGGGGAGAGGAGTGTTTCTTCTTTATTAAACGTAAACGAGATTACAATCACTCTTGATTATCCTGAGCCAACAAGGCGTAAGCGATTATCGATCTAACCTCACGTCTAATAACAAGTATTAAAACCCTAATACTTTCGCCATGCCTCTCTCTCTCTCGTTTCACTGCTGAGCCTCGACGTGAATATATAGGCTTCCTGGACGTCGCTTTATGGTAGGAATAGGTTCCTTGTCCTCCAAGGATTCTGTTGCCTTTTGAATCACCTCAATCGGATAAGTATGGAAAGAGATATTCAATTTTTGATCTCTTACCAAAAATAGAAGATTCTGCCTAGATCATGCCTCCTGCCAGGGAACCGGTTTCTGCCTTCGCACTGCGGCAGAGTTAACGCCTTCGTCCTGCCGCATGGAACTGCCTTACATAAATTTAGAATTTCGAACATATTTTCACAAATCTCCACCTTGTTCAAACTTCTAAACACATGTCACCTATCTTGCAGTAGTGATCAAGTACTGCTCATCCCTGCCGAGCTAAGAAATCAAGCAAATCCTTTGCAACCACCTTATTCACCAATCCATGATCGAACCCGACCATCCGACTCCAGTCCCAGCATGATTTTAGATCACGCTGACCTTCATATGATCATGCCCGGTCATATTTCTCCTAGTATTGACATTAGCCTTCAGCCTGCCATGCCCAATACTACCGCAGCTCCTGCCTTAGGTACTGCCTTCCCAAATTCTTCAACACCACCCTGCGGCATCAAGAATTTGTACATAACATAAGTCATAATCCGAAAGTAGATGTCACTCCACCTTCCCGCATCTCCTCCAGAGACGACTTCATCAAGTTAGCAACTTACAGTTGTGCCTGCCGCAACCTGAATCTCGTTGCCTAACCTGGCCCCCTGTGGCAGCATGAGAATGCCTACCACATCCCTCATATGACATAAGTCATATAATCCGAAAGTAGATGTCACTCCACCTTCCCGCATCTCCTCCAGAGACGACTTCATAAAGTTAGCAACTCACAACCCTGCCTGCCGCAGCCTGAATCTTGTTGCCTAACTCGGCCCCTGTGGCAGCATGAGAATGCCTACCACAGCCCGCATATGACATAAGTCATATAATCCGAAAGTAGATGTCACTCCACCTTCCCGCATCTCCTCCGGAGACGACTTCATCAAGTTAGCAACTCACAACCCTGCCTGCCGCAGCCTGAATCTTGTTGCCTAACTCGGCCCCCTGTGGCAGCACGAAGCCTACCACAGCCTTGCAGCACCACGAGAGTGCCTACTGCAGTCCCTGCGGCACCACGAAAGTGCCTGCCGCAGCCCCTGCACAATTTCAGCATTGTGAGGTTGTCCTCTTGGGACTTGATGCAAACATGCATCTCCGACATGAAATATGGAGCGCGATCCATTTTCATATCCCGGAAAGTTGATGTAGACCACCTTTCCCCACCTCCGGATATCACCAGAGCGTGAATCCTCCAAGTCAACAACTCACAGAACTGCCTGCCGCAGCATGAGTCTTGCCGCTGCCCTTGAACCTTGCAATAGCATCGCAATGCCTACTGCAGCCCCTTCACAATGCTTGGAAGCTTGTGAAACAGTCCTCGTGGGACCAGATGTCGATGCACGTCCCTACTGGTACTCTTTGCCGCAATCGCCCTTGCGGTAGTTGCTACCGTAGTCGCTATCGTAGTCTCTGCCTGCAGTCTCTACCATAGCCAATGCCTCCACCTCGAGAAGCATTATATCCTGTTGAAGTATCTCGAACGAGTCTAATCAACCCCATGCATCACATCACCATAACAAGAGTCTTAGCATAACCGCTTCATCTTGTTATATCCGGCAGAAGAACGTCGTCTCTGCCCCTGCCATGCCATATGGCAGACCCTGCCATGTCTGTACCCTACCACACTAACACTTGAATGCTTTGTGCTTTCCGGTAGTTACACCACACGGCTACCTGTAGAGTTCGTGCAGTAGTACCTACTGCTGCCGTGGTGACCACTTGTGTGTACAGCGGTTGTTCCTACTTAACCAAGCCTTTCCAAGAAGTCACCCTGCCTCTAAGCTTGAACAAGCATTACTAAGAAGAAGTCCATCTTCTCTGCTTGAAACAAAGTGAATCATCACTTATCTATAAGCAACAAACAACTTGACACCAAATCCACCTTCAAATGTCACTGCCTTGACACTTGGCTCTACGGTAATTCCTATTGCTTCTGCCTAGGCAATAGTAGTCTCTGCCTCCACTTGAAATAGCGGAAACCATCTGCCTCTTTCCCGGACAGATACCAGGCCTTGTTTCTTTGTCCCTAAGTAGATTAATAATGGTTGAACCGAAGGTTCCAGCCCATCCCCTTGGTACATCTCTTACACCTCCTTCTACTCATGAATATAGCCCGCAGCAGATGCTGCCGCAGTTGCCGCTACACCAACAACAATCCTTATTGATTTTATAGTATCAAGACTACCAAAATCAACACTCTCACATCCAATTCGAGCATCATCCCTGACCTCCATCTTCTTGGACGTGAAACCGTAACCAAAGGTTACATTGACATACCTCAACAACCTTCGAACTGCCACCAGCGACTCCTTCTCATGAACCTAGATATCACACTCATAACATGGTCAATATCAGGCCTGCTATACACCATAGCATGTATGAGACTTCCCAGTGCTCTTCCATTAGGCACTGCTTGTTGGGATATGACCTTCGATCCTACGTGTGCAATCGATAAAGTCATAAGGTCGTCTATGGATGTTAAATGATTAGTAGATAATATTAATTGTTGGGAACAATATAATATTGATCGATAATCAAACCTACAGGGTCACACACGGACTCGATGTTGATATACGTTGCTTGATAATAATATTGATTTAGAATCAATATTTACGTGGATTAATACATGCATGGGATGCATGGTTTGCATGGAATGCATGTCACATAGTGTGACATGGCATGCCACACAAGCAAGTGGGACCACATATCATGATTTGGCATGATTATGTGGAGGTGTCTTTTCATCTCCCCATTAACCACCATTACTTGTGCATTATGATGCACATAATGGGGGGGTTACATGGAGTGGTAAATGGACATGAATATAGACATGAAAATCTGATTTTCAGAACACATTATGCTTACCCACGAAATTCACACCAAAAGGAGAGAATAGAGAGTGTTCTTGGAGAACCACTTCAAGCAAGCAAGGTGTTCATCATCCGGGTTCGTGTGCAACACGTAGAGGCCGGGCCATTTGTGCGGCTTCAACATCCGGGCGATCTAGACAAGAAGGGTGACGAGGTCATTCTCAAGGCTGATCCATGAAGGTGGTTCAATCGACTCAACACCACCTTCATCAACATCAACGAGGCACGCTACACCGGTTGTAAGTGATCTCGTTAATCTCTATATATATATATATATTGGATGTATATATATAAACGTGTCTATACATATAATGTGTGCCTAGATCTTCATGTTGTTCGTGTTCTATTGTTTTACACACTTCCGCACACACGAACAAGGTAATCGAGCGATTGGATCGGCATCGAAAACCATCAATTGGTATCAGAGCCTAGGGCTCGTGCACATGTTTTGTGTTGGACACAATATGTTTAAATCAACATAATTGGCTTAATTGTTTTATGTGATTATGTGATTATGTGTTTAGATATAAGGCCGGCCACCGTTAGTGGTCGGGTGAATGAAATTGTCGTTTTTTACGTACGATTGACCACAGTTTTGGAGGGCTGCGTCCCTTGGAATCTTTTGTAATAGATAGGTTTTTTTCTATTCAAAAATGTATTGTTCAATGTGTAAGCAATGGATTGAATCCATGGATCGACATTGGATATCGGCTCTCCGGCGAAAATGAGAAGAAACAAAGCAAAACGAAGCGAAACGGGCGAAAACCGGGCTGCTGGAGCAAAACGGCGGGCGCCGTTTGTGCTCCGGCGGGCGCCGAATGGATTCAGCGGGCGCCGTTTTGGAAATGGCGACCGCCGAAAGGCTGTTTTTGGGTCAGCCCCGTTTTATACCCTTTTGGCGACCACCGTTTTGGAAACGGCGACCGCCGGTGGTGTTCGGCGACCGCCGTTTGTGAAACGGCGGGCGCCGTTCGTGGTTTTTGGGGTACGGACTAAGGTTGACCTAAATCGGCGGGCGCGGAACTGAAACGGCGGGCGCGGACCAGTCCAGAAGATGTTCAAGGCCTATTTTGTTGCTTTTAATCTTTTCGTTTGAGAGTTGTGAGGTTCTAGGGGCCTTTCGATTACGTATTTAATTGCTTTGCTAGTTATAGGATGTTTTATGTTATAAATGTTCAACTTACATATAAACACCTATGCATGCAAGTTCCCAAAATAATGAGTATAATGTCTTGTCCAAAAACATCACACTCATGAAGCCCTCGATCATAAGTTGGTAGGTCCGCCTCAGCGGGGTACTACTTGTTATCTTGGGATAAGTGGGAGTAAAGGTTAGACCTTTACACGTGAGTTTGGTTTTCTCATCGATAGATCCACTGCAGGCGTGGCTATCGAGACATGAGATGAGAATGGGACTCTCATCGACCGAGAGTGACATTAGATGTCATTGACATGGGATGTCTACCTATCTTGGACTTCTTAAGTGCGGACTCAGTCGGCTTAAGAATTTGCAAGATGAGGGTCTTGGGATTGTTTTGTTCAAGGGAACAAAGATATTAGATATCGATTGAACAAAATGGAATAAATAAGTAGCTTGTTAGACAACCTTATTTGTTTACCGCTTTGTGAATGTTTACATACTTTATTTATCTTTCTTTTGTAGTTTATCATGTTAATTTCAACTCGATTCAAGTTTGGTTCAATTCTTGATTATGAAAAATTGAACAACATAAATTTTCTTGATTCACAACGTAATTTGAGGATGGTCCTCAAATACGAAGACAATGAAAATGTGTTAAATAACCACATCCTAAGATATCATTGAACAACTCAATAGCATGTTCGGGGAATATGCTAAGATTGAGCGGTTCGGTATGACCAGGGTCATCGCTTCAGCTAGGCTGGAAAAATGGAAATCTATGGAATCACATGTGCAACAAATGATTGGATTATTTGCTTCAAGTGACCGCCTAGATTTTTCCTATGATGATTATTTGGCAACTGATTTCATACTTCAATCTCATGATGGTTATAATGCCTTTAGGCTAAAATTTCCACATAAATGGTTTGAAGAAATCGCTTCGTGAGCTCCACGGGATGCTCAAGGCTGCTGAGCCGGCGATAGATAAGGACCCTAAGAGGGAAATTCTTATGATATGGGATAGGGTATTCAAAAGAGCATGGGCAAGAAGGCTACTAGGGTTCCTAGGGAATCTCAATGCGTCTACTGCAAAAGTGTTGGACACTACTTGCAAACATATAAAAATTCATATTTTATTCAATTTCAAAACAAATGCCTAATTTGTCTTTCATTTGATGGATTATAAGGTTAGGATTATTTACACCTCGGGGAGTGATTTAATCCAAAACACTTAAAGTTCATCAATGACACAAATTAGAGAGTTTCGAGCCATTGGATGGCGTGAAACGATTGTCTGGTTGGCTCCCTCATATTTTATGAGAGATAGGGCTTCAATTGCATGATAATATCGCTGGTTAGAAAACTTCGATTTTTCACTTACGATTTATCACGTTTTGACATTGTATTAATTTTGAATGGGAAATTTGAATGAGACTCAATTATTGGGAATAATTGAATTTGCCCAAAGTTCAAAGAAGATGTGAAGAACGGGGTTGCTTCATCTTCAAGTATTAATGATATAGACATTAAACTTCACAAATTCTACTTCTTGAGTATTGGATGCCAAATGTGGTTCTCACATTTTTTGTGGAGGAACTACATAGAAGTATAAGTTTGGTGAATAGAGATGTCGATCTACGGGCAAGAAATGGAGCGAAGGTCGCTGCATTAGCCGTATGATCATATGATGTTGTTTTGCCTTAGGGCCTTGTTTTAGTATTATAACTATGTAATTTCGTACCTTCAATAAACAATGAATATTGGTTCAGTATTAGATACTGATGGATTAGTTTTTTCACTATTAAATAGTTTGGTAACTATTTTAATTGTGAATTATTCTTTGTTTTGGTACGATTATTATATTGTTTATGTATACTTTAAACTTAACAAATCATATATATCATTAAGACCAAAGGCCAAATCGAATAAGTATCGATGAGACATAACTGAAACATTGTTGATTAGATCAAATCAAAATCTAAACATGTAACGAAGCTTCTTTTAGAAGGAATTTTAGAATCATTTGACTTGAAGTCATTTGATACATGTGAATGATGTGTGATTGAAAAGATAACAATGTCATCTTTCTTGGAGAAAGGAGAACATGTGAGTAATTAGGGATGATCCATACTGATGTATGTGGAACCTATTAGTTCACAAGCACATGAAGGTTATGTTTCGGAAAAGAGAAAACAAACTATATTAGATATAGTTCGACCATTCGATGAGTATTATCAATCCAGTAGTCGCTCTGCCGCAAACTACTTCATGACAGTCGCTCTGCCGCAGCCATTCGACTGCCGCTGCCCTGTCATTGCCATCGACGATGCCTTGGCCATTGTCTCCACCTTCAATGATGTCGCATCCTGAAGTATGGTAATATGGTAGTCGATGTAGCGAACTACCCCAGCGTAGTTGCTGCCGCAGTCATTGCCACTGCCTGCTGCCTCTGCCGCTGCCCGGCATGATGAAAAATATATACTTTTCATCATCCCTTGTCCCTGTTCTAGATGGGCCCGGAGATCAGAATGAATGTAATCCAAGTTCCCTTATCACCCGAAGTGACGGTAGACTCTACCGCAACTACTCCCGTAGCTACTGCCATAGGTGTTGCCTTAACCATGCCGCAGGTGTTGCCTACCTGCTGCTGCCACCACAATACTTCCTGCCACAGTAATCGCAATGCCCTCAGATAACACACTCCATTCTTCTACTCTCCTTCCCGCACTAACGTGCTACCTCTTTTCCCTTGGAAGAATTCTCCATTAGAACATGAACAATCCTTGGTTAAAAGCTTCGACGAGCTATCAACCAAGCTTCAGTATAGAGTCGAACCACCTCAACTTTACAAGTTAGGTTAATTTCCAAGAATGATAGAACCTCCATCCATCTCCTCAAAACCATCTAACCACTGCCGCATGGGTCTTACGTGAGCCGTGCACCCTGAATCTTTGATCCACCTTGCCCCCTTCCTTGAAGTGATAATTGAAGGCCTGCCGCAGTTCCCTCTGCCGCAGTTGCTGCCTCAGGAACATCATCATCGTGATGTGCTAGATCCATCCTCGATTCAGTGACTTCTTGTATACAAGATAATCTTTCTTCAAGAACCTCAAACCACTGCCTCATAGGTCTTATGTGAACCGTGCACCCTGAATCTTTAATCCACTATGCCCCCTTCCTTGAAGTGACAATCGGAGGCCTGCCACATAACCCTGCCGCAGTTGCTGCCTCAGCAAACATCATCTTCGTGATGTGCTAGATCCATAATCCACTATGCCCCCTTCCTCGAAGTGACAATCGGAGGCCTGCCGCATAACCCTGCCGCAGTTGCTGCCTCAGCAACATCATCTTCGTGATGTGCTAGATTCATTCTTGATTCAGCTCCTTCTTAAAGAGATGACCCCTCCTTAAGAACCTGGTTTTGTTACCTTGAAAACACCCCTTTGTCACGCCCTAAATCCCGGGTCTAGTCACAACTGACCCCTTTGCCGCACTCTCCTGCCTTGATGTACAGTGCTGCTCCCTATGCCGCATCGTACTGCCTTGTTGCGCAGCACCGCCCTGCCGCACAACTCTGCCTTTGTGCAAGGTCACAAAGAGTGTGGACGTGACACCGTGCCTTCATTAGATGATGCCTCGTTCCCACTCTTCCGACTCCTCTTCTGAAGTTCCCTTGAGTACCAACTCTCAAGTTCCTGTCGTGACGTCTCGACAGCCGGCTCCTTGGACACAACAACAATTAGCGTGCCTCCAAGACACCTAATCATCGTCGTAGTGCCCCTGCGAACAACCCTTGTCTTCTTGGTTCTGCCAAAATGCCTGCCTTTTCAGTACCTGCCGGAACTTCGTCCTGCCGCAGGGCCTGCCTGAGTACCTGCTGCCGCAGCATCAGCTGCATCATCCATAGGTTTATCAGTTCCCCTTGCCTGGAGAATGGCAGTGCTAGCAGAAACCTCCTGCTGGGTTTTCATCGCCTTGCCTTTAATCCTCCAAGGACCAAAGTTGTTCTTGTCGACGCCTTGTCCTCATCATCCTTCTTCGATCCAAGCTTCAGCATCTTCTCGTGATTTGTCTTCCCACAGACGGCGCCACTTGTTGAGGATTCGCACAACAAGGTCTAATCCAACCGAATAAATCCGATTAAATTAGACTTTCATAAACCACACGACGTGAACAACTCAAAACCGAACGAATATGATTTGACTCTCCAGCTCACAATCACTCACGTATATGTGAACTCACAAGAATATAAAATCACGATAAACAGCACACACAAGACAAGATTTTACGAGCTTCGGTATCGCGCTGCCTATGGCGAGGCAGCCGCTACCTACGTGCTCGGGGAGAGGAGTGTTTCTTCTTTATTAAACGTAAACGAGATTACAATCACTCTTGATAATCCTGAGCCAACAAGGCGTAAGCGATTATCGATCTAACCTCACGTCTAATAACAAGTATTGAAACCCTAATACTTTCGCCATGCCTCTCTCTCTCTCGTTTCGCTGCTGAGCCTCGACGTGAATATATAGGCTTCCTGGACGTCGCTTTATGGTAGGAATAGGTTCTTTGTCCTCCAAGGATTCCGTTGCCTTTTGAATCACCTCAATCGGATAAGTATGGAAAGAGATATTCAATTTTTGATCTCTTACCAAAAATAGAAGATTATGCCTAGATCATGCCTCCTGCCAGGGAACCGGTTTCTGCCTTCGCACTGCGGCAGAGTTAACGCCTTCGTCCTGTCGCATGGAACTGCCTTACATAAATTTAGAATTTCGAACATATTTTCACATGGTTATTACCGAATAAAAGCAGTTTGGCGCCTATTTAGTAAATTTCAAATTTCCAAAATTTAATTTTCTTAATTACGGATATATATTAGGAATGTGAAAATTATGTTATCTATCAATATATAAATCCAGGCTTTCTTCGGCCAGGTGTACCAATAGGATTTCAAGAAAAAATGAACATGTTCACACTATGTGGCATTTACAAAACAATTTTAATTAACAAATCAAAATTAATTATTTTCATCAATTTTAAATAAGTTTATATCTTAAATAAGTTAATTAAATAAGTTGACTTGCGTTAATAATTAATATATGCTTAAATTTCATAATTCGAATATCTAATTATTCATAATTCAAATATCTAATTATTATAACAAATTTTTATGCTAACTAATAGGATTCGTAATTATTACTTCTTATATGTATATATTCTTTCCTAATATATGCCAAATCAACAATTAATTATTCCATACTATTAGCAATTCCTTATTTATGGATATTATTAATTTCCTTTGAAATTTTACTGATTTATTCTTTCAAATCTTAATCGTGAAGCATTACTCATAATTAATCTCTTATTGACCGCATGATTAATATAAAAAACAATATATACTAATTGATATTTTTGTTTTCATATAAGACGGACCTAATTCATGGAAGATAACATATTATATTAATTATACGATTTTTTTTATAAATATAATTATAATTTCAATTGATAATACCGTATATAATCTAAGAATCAAATCAAATTGTTATTATTTATTACTATAATTAAGCATAATTTGAATTAAATTGCCATATTTCGGTTAGTAAGAATAAATTACAAAAAATATGGATTTTATTTTTATTATTATTATTCAAAAATTATACAAACTCTATTTCAAACCTACACCTATAAAAGCTCTCTATTTTCACTCATCTCAACTTCATACGCATCATTTGTTTTTTTTTTCTTCTTCTAATTTTGTAATTTCGGTATTATTATTAATGTTTTATTATTGCTAATGTTTTTTTTGCAGGTGATACTTTTTATCTTCACTCATGTCATCCTTTTTATTTTTTTTCTAATTTCCGTAATTTATGTATTATTATTAACGTTTTGTTATTGTGATTTTTTTTTTGTTTTTCCACATATGTATTGAAACATTCTTATTGTGTTGTCTAATTTTTTTTGTTTCTTTGCAGCTATCAAGGTAATTTATATCATTTTATATCATTCGTATATTTTTTTTATTTTTCTTTTTTTGAATAATTGAAACATTTTATTGTATTTTTTTTTTGCAGCTATCATCAGGTAATTATTTCTCTATATTCACTGTATTATTTTATATCATTTTATATCATTTGTCTATTTTTTTTTTATCTATCAAGAAATTTATTCTCTATATCCACTTTATTATTTTTATATCATTTTATATCATTCGTCTATTTTTTTGTTTTTTTTTTGCAGCTATCAAGGTAATTATTTTGATTTATGCATTTTATTATTTTTATCTCATTTGTCTAATTTGTGTTTCTTTTTCTTTTTAATTTGTATTTTTGTAGTTAATCAATATTATTTATTGCATTACCTTTTTTAATGATTTTTATATTTATTTATTTTTGCCTTCTGATTTATGCATTATCAATTTATGAGTTTTATTTAATGTTATATTTTGTTCTTTTTTTTCTTTTAATTTTTTTTTAGGTGTGTTTAAAATTCAATGAATATGCAAATCGAACAATTTAGAAGATGATGAATAAAGTGTGTAATTTTGCAATACACAAGAATTTAGAAGACTCAAACTTTTCTTCGTGTTATGTTCTAATATATTTAGAGATGTTTAGGTGAATAATGTTAGGTTTTTTTTTTCATGTTGTAATTATTTCTATTAATTCATGGTAGTACATGTAATGTTTTTGTTTATTAAATTAAATACAACACTTCTAAATAATTTTGTTAAAATATGATTAAGTATTTTTATTACTTATAAAAAAAATAAAAAAGATAAAAAGATAGAAAAATAGAAATAAACAAAGATTGAAAGCATTAGTATTATGAATATCAATTGGACTAATGATCTAGGGTTCATTCATGTCATGTGATAATGCGTCTATTAATATGTCTCCTTTATGATCAAGTGTTAAAGTTTTAAGTTGGAGAATTACTTAGAGATGAATTTGTTCAACAAGATGTGCTTTTTATTTTGTTTAGTATTTTGTATTCTCAATAATATTAATAATAAGTATTAATTCATATTTAATGATTCAGTTATTATTTAGATTAATGATATGTTGTAATATCATTTTAAACATTTTATTGAATAAATACGTTTTTTAATATTTAATATGTAAAATATTTATATTTAAAAAAAATTGAATTTGCATCAATAATTCTCTCAAATATATAAATATATATGATATTTAATTAAAGTAGAATTCAAATATTTTTTAAAAATATATTTAATCCTTAATTTTAGTAAGAACACAAAGTCATAATTCTTATCAAATATTCCTTAATTATAGTAACATTCAAAATTATTTTGAAAATAACTCTGAGTTCTTAATTATAGTAATGAAATAAAATAGATATTATCACTAATCAAATATTTTTAAAATATATTGATGATCAATTAATTTCCATAAATTTGATATTTTATTAATTAATTGATCAGTTCCATATTTATCTCGAACAATCCGTTTAATTATTTGTTTCACTAAATTTATACTATATTAAAGATAATCGTTTATACCGCTTAAAAACATTTATTTAATAATATTTTTAACAGTTATTTGTAAAATTTGTTTAAGAATAATAATAAATTAATTTTCTATAAAATGGATATTTTATTGATTAATTGACTAAATATTAAGTTACAACAATTGGTTTAATTATTTGTTTCACTAAATTTGTACTATGTTAAAGAAAATCGTTTATGCCGCTTAAAAAGACTTAATATTAATATTGTTTAAGTAGTTATTTGTAAAATTTGTTTAATAATGATAAACAATTAATTTTCCATAAATTAAATATTTTATTGATTAATTAACTAAATATTAGTAACATAATTATCTCATAACAATTGTTTAATTATGTGTTTCACTAAATCTATACTGAAAGGAAAATGAAAGGAAAATTATTTATGTCTCGCTAAAGAAAAATTGTTTATGATTTAATAATATATGTTTATTTTTTTTATTAATATTTGTTTACATAGCTATTTTTAAAATTTGTTTAATAATAATTGTACTGCTTAAGAGCATCTCCAATGGAGAGGAGTTTATGTGTACTTCTAACTCTCACCAAAAAACGAATTACAAATGCATGCTGATATGTAAAAGTTAGGAGTTCCTAAAAATTATGAGGTAAAAGAACTTTAGAGATAAAAAATAATATTATTTTATTATTATTATTATTATTTACTATTATTAATTAACAAAATCAATATTTCCGTTGTAATTTTTGAAATAGTTAAAATTTAAACATTAAAAATTATTTTATATTTTAACGTTATTATGTATTTTATATAAAAATTAATAAAAAATAATAATTTTGAATTAATAAAATAAGAATTTTTAACTAATTAAATTTTTAAGGAATTATTTGTATATTTATTTTATATAAAAATTAATTTTTTAAAGTTAGCGAATTTATTTTATATAAAAATTAATTAAAAATAATAATTTTGAAATAGTTAAATTTGTAGTGTTACAAATTATTTTGTGATATTTATTTTTATTTTAAATTTATTTTTTGTGATATTTTTATTTTAATTATGAATTATATGAAATATTAAATATTTATTGTATTTTATCTAAAAATCATTTTTTTTAACTTTTACTATTATTATTATTTAAATATAAAATATAAGTAAAAAGTATAAAATAAATAAGTGGTGAGATCTATAAAAAAAATTGGTAGAATGGTTGGATGAGTTAGAAGTTTTTTTAGTAGAAATAGAAAAAATATTAATTGGCACACATGACATACTAATCACCCAAAACTTACCCCCACCATATTTTTTTACACAGTTAAAATTTATTTAATAATACACCTAATAATGTAAGCAATTTTTTTTATTAGAGTATCTCCAACCGATACCAAAAACCTATTTTGGAGTAGGAGAGATGCTTCAAGCCTTCAACCAATACCAAATCGTAACCTTATTATAGGTTTTATGGTGGGACTCCATCTCCAATCGAACATAAAAACTTAAACTCAAAAATAAGTTAAGTTTTAAGTTTTTAAGTTTACAGTAATTTGGCTCCACCGAGATTTCAATACTCAAACTTAAAAGAATATTCTCAAATTATTCTTTTTATACAGCTTTTTATATTATTTTTATAAACAACCAATATCTTTATAAATTTATAATTTAACCCCGTAACTTTTGACATTAAATTAAAAAATTCTAATAAATATTATTTTCAATTTAAAATTTCAAAAATAATAAATATAAAAAATATGAAATAAAATATTAATTAAATATAACAAAATTGGGCAAACATGAAATATTAATATTTGATTATAAATATTTATTTTATTTTAAAATAAAATTTTATTTTAATTATTAATGATATGATTATTAAAAAAAAAATTACAAAATTTATTAAATAAAAAATTAAAATAAAAGTTTAATTATTTAATTTGTAAAATAAAAGGATTACAGTAGAAACTCTATATAGTAATACTCTATATAGGAATAAACTCCTTATAGTAATAAAAAATCGAGGTCCCGACTTGGGACCAGTTATAAATAGGAATAAACTCCACATTGTCATAAGTCATACATTTTTTAAGTCCCGCCTTAAGTATTTATACCTCTATATAAGAATAAATGATTAATATGTAATAAAAATATTTATTAATAATATTTTTATTTATCAAAATCAATAATATGTTTAAAATGACATACAATGTTTATTAAAATCAATAACATATAGTATATGATCAAGATTTATAGTCCTTAGATTTATTAGTATTTTATTCAATATATATGTTAAACACAATTTTTACATATTTATGATCAAATATCCATAGTCAAACACTATTAAATTGGTTATATGAACTTGAATATAGATAAATAAAATATATTTTATTTTTATATTTATATTATTTTTTTATAAAAAAAATTATTTTTATTTTGTAAAACCAAAATACCCTATATAAGAATAACTCTCTATAGTAATATTTTTTCCCGGTCCCAACGATATGACTATACGGAGTTTCTACTGTATTTTATAAATAATAAATAGTTTTTTAGTTTGAGTTTAAGGTAAACGTAAATTTAAGTATTTTTCTCCAACCGAACATAAAAACTTAAACTAAAAAATAAGTTTAGTTTTAAGTTTACAATAATTTGGCTCCAACCGAGATTCCAATACTCAAACTTAAAAGAATATTCTTAAATTATTCTTTTTATACAACTTTTTATTTTATTTTTATAAACAACTAATATCTTTATAAATTTATAATTTAACCCCGTAACTTTTGACATTAAATTAAAAAATTATAATAAATACTATTTTCAATTTAAAATTTCAAAAATAATAAATATAAAAGATATGAAATAAAATATTAATTAAATATAACAAAATTGCGCAAACATAAAATATTAATATTTCATTATAAATATTTATTTTTTATTTTTAAAATAAAATTTTATTTTAATTATTAATGATATGATTATTAAAAAAAATTAAATTACAAAATATATTAAATAAAAAATTAAAATAAAAAGTTAATAGGTCTTTTTTATTAATTTTTAAATAAAAGGATCATTTTATAAATAATAAATAGTTTTTGGTTTGAGTTTAAGAGCATTTTCAACCGATACCAAAAACCTATTTTGGAGTAGGATTGATGCTACAACCGATACCAAAACATAAACTTATTATAGGTTTTATGGTGTGACCCACCAAAAAAATACTTTAATTTACGTCTACCGTAAACTCAAACAAAAAACTATTAATTATTTATAAAATGATCCTTTTTTTTTATAAATTAATAAAAATGACTCATTAATCTTTTTTGTTTCTTATTTAATATTTTTTGTAACGTTATGTTTTTAAATAATCATATCATTAATAATTAAACTAAATTATTTTATAAAAAAATAAATATCACAATATGAAATATAATTAAATATTAAATATTTAATTGATAATAAAAATAAAATAATATTAAAATAAAAATAAGATACTTAAAATAAAATACTACGAATTACAAAAATAAATAAATTATGAATCACAACAACAAAATTGATCGATAAGCAGGTAAATTGAATATAATATATATTAAATTTTTTTAATGCTAAAAGTTATGTGGTTAAATAGTAAATTTATAAAGATGTTGGTTATTTATAAAAATAGTATAAATAATTATATAAAAAAATATAAATATTCTTTAAAGTTTGTATATTAGTTTTTCGGTTGGAGTCAAATTACTGTAAACTTAAACTTAAATTTATTTTGAGTTTAAGTTTTGGTTTCTCGGTTGGAGATTAGAGACAGTTTCAAGTAAAAACAATATTTAATTTAAATGAAGTATAATGCAGTTAGAAAATTGGATAAACACAGTTGATTTATATACTTTTAAATGTTCTTTGATATTTTTGAAGTTAAGTTCAATTAAGTTAAGTTAACTATTAAATTAAAGTTCAGTTCAACTCAGTGCTATTAATTTCAGTTAAGTTCAGTCAACTTCAATCTAAACTCCTTAGTCAAAAAGATTTTTCAATTTTACACACATGAATAAAGTATGTTCGTTTAGCACCACTGCTGTTTTTTTGGACTTATTCTCAGTTCACTTCACTTCAGATTTTTTAATTTTAGTTCAGTTCAGATCAATTAAGTTTAGTTCAGTTTAGTCATTTAAGATTTTATTTATTTATTATTATTATTTCAATATTTTAAAATAAAATTAAATTGAAATAAATTTCAGTTTAGTTAAGTTCAGCTTAGCTAAGTCCATTTAAGTTCAGGCCTATTAAGTTTAGTTCATATCTATTAACTTAACTTCGATTAAGTTAAGTACAGTTCATACCTATTAAATTAAAGTTAAGTTCAGTTCAGAGTTGTTAATTTCAAACTTATTAAGTTCATCTTAACTAAATTCATTTAACTAAACTGAACCAATAGGGTTGTTAATTCCAAACTCTTTCTAGCTCATGTAGAAAGAGTTTATATGTTACATTATAATTAATAATTAAAGTTTTTAGAAAGATGTTTTATTAATTATAGTAGTTTTAAAATTTTAATTATAAAAAAGCGCAATAATCATATAATTAATATAATTAATAAAGCTCATGTATTATAATTTTAGAAACAAGATAATTGAAATATAAGCAAATCAATTATTTAAAATGAATAATTATATTAATTATATAATTATTCACCATTTATTATTTGCGCACGCTTATATATTTTTAATAGTCAATACAAATTTAAAATTATTATTGAAAACACATCAAGACATCTGTTTTTTTTAATTATCTATATCATTAAACATACAAATTAATTAATATAATATTGCTATTGAAAATGAGATAGTTGAAATAAAATAAATAATTGTTAACATTAATTTAGTTAGTTATACAACAATTCAACTTTTATAATTAACACGTAGTTATATTGAAAATGAGATAGTTGAAATAAAATAAATAATTGTTAACATTAATTTTGATAGTTATACAACAATGCAACTTTTATAATAAATAATACTCCCTCTATCTCTTAAAACAATGCATACTTTCCTTTTTAGTCCATCTCTTAAAACAGTGCACATTCCATAAATGGAATGTCTTTTCACAACTTTATCCTCTCAATACACATTTATTTACCTTTATACCACTATTTTTTTAACTAACTACTTTATTACTTACACATCAATACCTATTATACCCTCACTTTATATTATAAAACACACAAAAATTCACTTTTTCTTAATCTACGTGCAAGTTTCTCTATGCATTGTGTTGGGGGAAGGAGGGAGTATATTTTATGTTACCAGATATCAATGAAAACAATAATAATTATTTTTGAAAAATACATTTAACGTAATTTCTTTATCATAATGATCCAATAAATAATAAAAAAAATTGAGAATAGAGATAATTAACATATAAACAAAAAATTACTCAACAATTTAATTTTATGAGTAATACAATTATTCACATTTTATAATTTACACGGGTTAAATGTTAAAAAATATTAATGAAAACGATGATATTTGTACTTATTTTTGGAAAATAATTTCAAAACAGTTTTTTTTATCATAAATATCAGTAAATTAATACAAATAAGAGTGGTTTAGGGAAAAGAGTAATTTTTAATATTTGTTTAAAATTAAATAACTCATTTTTTCTAATTATAAAATTAATTATTGAACATTAATTTTGTTAGCTGTACAACTATTCAACTTTTATACTACATAAGTTATATGTTAGAAGAGATTAATAAAAATGATGATAATTATTTTTGAAAAATACTCAATTAATATTTTTTTTTATATTAATGATCAATTAAATAATAAAAAATCGAGAAAATATATAATTGAAACTCAAATAAAACAATTACTCAATAATTTATTTTTATTAACTCTACCACAATTCAATTTTTATAATTTGCACTAGATTATATATTACAAAAGATCAATGAAATCGATGATAGTTATATTTGAAAAACACTTTGAAAAAAGTTTTTTTTAATCATAAATATTATAAAATTAAATTAATAAAAATATTGAGAAAAAAGATAATTGACAAAAAAACTTATATAACAATTTAATTTTATAAACTATTCAACAATTCACATTTTATAATTTACACGGGTTATATTTTACAAAATATTAATAAAACGATGATAATTAACAATTTAATTTTATAAGCTATACAACTATTCACATTTTATAATTTATACTGAGTTATATGTTACAAAATATCAATGAAAACGATGATAATTATTTTTGAAAAACAATTTCAACGCAATTTTTTAATTTTATTTTTCATAAATATAATACAAGTAAACTAACAAAATAAATGAGAAGAAAAATAATCGAAACAAACAAAATAATTATTCAATAATTTATTTTTATTAATTATATGATTCAATAACTATTGTAAATGCTAAAATATATTATTGAAAAACACTTTAATACACGGTCGATTTATGTAAGGAGACTCAATTTGTAAATTAATTTATTAAAACTAAAGTCTTAGGCGAAAAATATACTAAAGAGATAGTTTTTTTTTTTAAATGACGCCTAGGATCTGTCAAGTTTAGTTCAAACTAATTGAGTTCAATTCATTATTATTATTATTATTATTACTATTATTATTATTATTATTATTATTATTATTATTATTATTATTATTATTATTATTATTATTATTATTATTATTATTATTATTATTATTATTATTATTATTATTATTATTATTATTATATTATATAAATATTCAATTTTTTTATAAAAGTATTTATATTACAATAAATATTGAAATATTTGATTAATATTTTATTATTTTAAAATTTAATTCTATTGAAATTAATTTCAGTTCAGTTTATTTCAATTTAGAGCCGTTCGGTTCAGTCTGTCTAAAAGAACATATTTTTAGTCCATTTGATTCAAAAATTCTATTTCGATTTCAATGTCATCAATTCTCATTAATGATATTCTATGCTATAGCCACTAATTAAAATCAATGTCAATTTTTGTGTCAATCTTGCGATCGCTAAAAGTCGAAAAAAAAAATTAAATTGTATTTGTAATTTGCTAAAAAAAATATAGTTTTGTTCCGTGCGGGAAGTAGTTACTAGTATTAATAAAAAGGTTCTTGTGTTATTCAGTCAATTCATGATTCGATCATTTTGGATCATAATAATACAACATTATTAAATAAATAAATCAATTTTCGTCCTAAATCATAGGTTTTCGGTCCAGTCCTTGCCCTGGAGTCCCTTGACGACGTCGGCGCCGAGCTGATACGCGGTGGCCAAGTAATCAGCATCGATCGGAGGCTTCGGGCCGAACACGCTGTGCGTGACGGAGCTGATCCCTGGGCTCTGGCTGTTGAGTATCGCGTACGCGCTCGTCTTTCCGGGCCCACAGTTCTTCCAGTAATGGATCAGCCCAACGGGAATCGCAAACACGTCTCCGGCCCAAAGCTTCTTGCTGAAGTGAGCGTAGTTGTTAGCCGCCGACGCGATGAAGCCGGCTTCCAGGCAGCCGTCGAGGACCACGATCAGCTCCGAGGCTCTCTGGTGGTAGTGCAACGGGAACGAGCCGTTTACGTCGAGGTCGGCTCGGGCCAGGATGAAGCCGAGCGTGTTCAGCCCCGGGATGGTCAACACGCTCGCCGCGGTCAACACCGCGTGGGACGGGGTTTTGGTGGTGTCGCCGGCGACGTTGAGACCCTTCTGGAAGAAGTCGTCGGCAGTGACGGTTTTCGGGTCCTTGCACGGGAACGGCCGGACGCTCGTGCCCAACGGAGTCTTGAAATCGGCCACGCAAAAGTCTTGGAGGGGCATCGGATCATATGCAAAGGCAATGGTGTAGAGAGAATTCATGATCATCAATAGCATAAAATAGTTCGCCATTGTATTGTGTGTTTTTGTGTTTGGATATTGATTGAATGAATCATAGGGAAAGGGCTTATTTATATTGGGTTGCTTTCGAATTTGATGATTAATATATGCTTAATTGTGTATATCCGGAGAGGGATTTTCTTTGCGTGTGAATTGTATTTATGGTATATTAATTACTTGTAAAAACGTAATTTAGATCGATTTCTAAATATGGTTTCTTAATTGCTTGATTAGGTTTTAATTGCTATTAGTGTATCAGAATGATGTAATTAATTTGTAAAGATTTTAGTTGACTATCGGTTTTGGAATGTTTATTGTTTTAGACTTTTAGTTGCCCGGATTTAAATTAATAAATTTACTAACATTAAATAATTAAACTATTAAAAAATTAGAAATTTTATTGGGAAAAATGGCAATAAGGCCATTTTTCAACATTTTTTCGCCAATAAGGCTTTCGAGAAATTACGCGTGTCAATTAGGCCCCTTAAAATGTGTAAAGACCTCAATACCCTTTCTTAAATTCCATCCAATTCACAATCAGCAATTCACAATTCATAATCCCCTTTCCCCTCTTCTCTTCTTGTTCGCGTACACCTACGGTGGTGGGGCCGCCCGCTACCAGCCGCCGGACGAGCACGCGGAGTCTACGACTATGACGACAATGTCTTCGTTCGTTCATCATCTCGAAGTCCTCTCCGCCGACGAACACGAAGTTGGGCTGGGTTCAGCTAGCTACGAAGATCTCGACCTCCAGATCGACCCGCCCGCCACATGTTCGACGAAATGCCCCTGAGAGTCTTTCGAAGATCGAATCAAAGATTCAATTCCAGAAGCATCAAACAATGTCTTCCTCTTATACATGTGCTCTACAAACAGCACATCCAGTGATAGTACCAGGTAATTTTCACTGTCTCTAATAGCTCTCCGTGCGTGCGTAATGGGTGTGAGGGTGTCTGTGCGTCGTTTTTACAGGGACTTGCTTTTTAGAATATGATAGAAGATTGGACCTATTTGCAAATTACAATACTTAGAATTTTACTCGATTCTGAAATGAGAGTTTCTGGACTTCTCCAAATTTCACATTTCGCTTAATTCAGGACCTTCATATTCTGTAAAGAAATTTGCAGACCTCGAAATTTTAATCTACATTTGTGTAAGGTTTAACGTTTTTGCAATTTTTTAGTTGTGTAATTAGTTGCACTAAACCTTAGCTGTGATTCGTGAACATGTGGTGATAATTGTAGCTTCCATCATTTGGTGAAGAATCGTGAAGCTGAAAGCTAGCACTGTTTTGCTTATCTGCAAAGGAAAAAAAAATGCGAGCCCTTCTTCAGACATTAACACGTCTCGCCATAAGACCCAACCCTAAAACCTCTCGGTTTCACGACCTGAGTCCTGTTCGAAAATACATATCTTTGTCGTAAACAAGAAATGTGTGATTCAATTTTGTTTTGTTTCTTCTTTTTACAGTTGCATACCTCTCGTGATTTCCTGGGTTATTTTTTGAGAAAATGTTTAGAATCTTGTTCTTCTGTTTTGTGAAATGAACCATTTAGAAAAGATGAAAAATGCATTGAATGTTATACCTTCCCTTTCCTTTTTATCAAGAATGGAAACAATAAACTATATTCATTATTTTTTTCTTGGTTTTTCTAGTCACGGCGATATACACTTTATAGAATCAAGATCATTCATTATTTTTTCTTGGTTTTATTATGGATTTCAGTGTTTTGTCGTTGCATTCAGTGTTTATTTAGCATGCATTCAGTGTTCATTGAGCATGCATTCAGTGGTTGTGCATTGAGCTTGCCACTCAGTGTTTAATTGGTTCAGTCAGTGTGCGTTCACCATGCGCTTGGTTTTATTATGAGTTCATTCAGTATTTAATTGCTTGATTCAGAGTGCAATGAACTGAACTAAATGTACTTACACACTGTATCAATTTTCACTGTGGTTTGTGATGCCTATATCTCCCTGCTTATTGTAGTTATGCTTATTGTAGTTATGCTGTAATTGTGGTATTGATTTTTCAAGCTCTTATAATACTAACACTAGTTTTTCTGTCATTTTGGTTTACTTCAACAATTAGGTGAACCTTTTTCACAACAATTAGCTATTGTTTTATTCTTAATATTGTTGATTAAGTTTGTTTGTTGGTTTGTTAATGCATGAAATTAATTAATTATTTAATTACTCTCTCGATTGATCTTCTTCTTCAGGTGGTGAAGAAGCAAAGGCACCAAGAAGGTCGCTACAATCCGAAAATGCATCCAGTGGTTCATGTTCACAACTGAAGGATCTTATGTACTTTTTCTTTTATTTATAAAAATGTAGTTATGCTCGTGAGCAACATTGTATATGTAAAAATGTAGTTATGCTCGTGAGCAACATTGTAATTGAAATTGTCATTGATACATTGTATTTTTTGGAATAATATTTATTTTATTTTTAGTGTGTTTTTATGACGTTCAGTGTTTTTTTATGGCATTCAGTGTTTTGGTCATTAAACATTATTTAGTGTTATTCATTCTCATTCAGTGTGTTTCAATCATGTTCAGTGTATTTTTTAATCAAACAGTGTATTCATCTGACATTCAGTGTTTTTCATTCCTATTCAGTGAATGTCATAGTTTAACACTGAATGCCCCATTTTTACACTGAAACATAATAACACTGAATGCCAGATTTTCACACTGAATGTTATAAAATTACACTGAATAACAACATACTGAATGTCATATTTTAACACTGAATGACATATTTTAACACTGAACATACTGAATGTCATATTTTCACACTGAATGTCATATTTTAACACTGAACACACTGAATGACATATTTTAACACTGAACACACTGAATGTTATATTTTAACACTGAACACACTGAATGTCATATTTTAACACTGAACACACTGAATGTCATATTTTAACACTGAATGACATATTTTAACACTGAATGTCATATTTTAACACTGAACGTACTGGATGTCATATTTTAACACACTGAATGTCATATTTTAACAATGAATGTCATATTATAACACTGAATGTCATAAAAACACACTGAATGTTATATTTTAACACTGAATGTCATATTTTAACACTGAGTGTGACTGAAACACACTGAATATGAATGAAAAACAGTGAATGTCACATGAATACACTATTTGATTAAAAAATACACTGAATATCATAAAAAACACTGAATATCATTACACTGTTTGATTAAAAAATACACTGAATATCATCACTATTAGAGTTGGAATATCAGAAAGGACTAGTGCGAAAAAGTCAATCATTTCTTGAGTCTCCTTGATTCCTCCGATGCCACTGCCGCTTATCGACTTCCTCCCTGATATACCAAGGTGATGCACATGTTAATTATGCTAAAAAAAAAAACTGCAAAACATGATAGATAACAGGGGAATGGAAATACAAACCCATAATCATCGAAAAGGGATAAAGCTCGAGCGGCTTCTCAGGTGCCCCGACCATCACAAGCCTCCCATGAGGCTTCAACAAACTTATCAACGGATGAGTTTTTGGTGAGCAAGGATCCTGACCAGATGAAGGCTGCAGCAGGCACCTTGGATGGGATTATCGACACGGTCTCATAGAAATGAAACACAATGAATAGAACCAAAACACACTGTTTGATTAAGCAAAACACTGAATAGGAGTTCGTTCGAGTCGCAAGCGGAAAAGGTATCGTTGTAGTGATCGATCCACACGATCTTCCTGCACAAAACAATTGTTTCGAAATGCAGATTTCGATTAAATTCAACAAGACAAATTCTGAAACACAAATTCATACCGAAACAAATCAACATACATTCTCTTCACCTTCAAAAAATGCAATCAATTAAAGATAAGTAAAATGCAGAGCTAATCACAACGCACTGAAATTCAGTAGAAAAGTCGATGACTACTGCCTGCAAAATTTCTTATCAATTTGCATCTATACAACTTCGATTTGTTTCGATTTTCGAAAACTCGATCGACTCACATAGTGTACAACGGCAGCAACTCAAACCGAGCACCCAATGCTCAGTAGTGTCCCGTGCGAGCATCTCCTTGGCCGGAAGGCACGTCGAGCCGTGTGCGGGCAGACCAGGCTATCGAGTCATCCGATGTGTCTAATGGGAAATCGTCCTTCGGGAAAAAGCTCAAACACGGCGGCGTTGAGTCCATTTGGAGATGCGACGGAGATGGAGGCGAGTATTCGCCGGAGAAGTTGAACGACGCGACTTTTAACGCATCGTTCGATCAAGCGTGCAGGAAGCAAGCGGTCTGCGTCGTACTAGATAGCAAGCTTTCGAGACGAGATAGCAAGCAATTGGAATGGGCTGTCCGACGAGGACGACGATTCGGGGCTTGGATCGACTTGAATCGAACGGATCCGGTGAGGGTTTCGGTGGATCTCCAGCGGGGGCTTTAACTCGGGGAAGCTTCGACGGCGAAGTCGAATTTGAGGGCGGCGTGTCCTTGGGCGGCACGGTGGACGGAGGCGGCGAGTTGCCGGCCGTGGTCGTCGGATACGAAAGGCTCGTCCCGTTCTGAATAATTACAAATCACGATTTGGATTTCACATAATTGGGGTGGTGGGGTGGGGTTTGGTGGGTAGGATAGAGCGAGGGGTAGTTTAGTTCTTTCATATACAATTTTTTGGCCTAATTGGAATAAAAAGGCCTAATTGACACATTAATTCAAGATTGGCCTTATTGCCTAAAAAATGTTGAAAAATGGCCTTATTGCAATTTTTCCCAATTTTATTTAATATATATATAAATATATAGTAAATGTAAAATAAATAAAATGAATAATTTAAAACAAATATCAAAAACAAATAATACGATATATAATAATTATAAGTATATAATATCAAGAAGATATAATAATTTTGAGAGTAACAATTATGTGAATTATATAGTTATTTTGTGAGAATATTTAAGGATATAAATCAAAAAATATATTTATATTTGGTTGAAAGGTAGATTTTAATAAAATAAAAATAAATATTCTATTTGATTGTTTACAAATTGATTAGTATTGAAACAATTTTTTTTTTCATATTATGAATCAATAAAAAAATGAAATATTTTTAATACTATGTGGGGGAAAAATATTTTTCATGTTCGTAGATTAAGAAAAAAGTTATTTTTCGAAAAGTGAATGGAAAAAGTAAGTATAAAATAGTATTTTTAAGTGGAGAAGTAAAATAATTATTTTTCATTTTAAGGGTGTGTATAAATAGTTCGGAGGTAATATTATTCTCTATCTCATAAAAGTTGAAATACTTTTCTTTTTGAAGTGTCTATACATCTTAAAACATAAATAAAAATTCATTTTTTTATTTTAAAATACAATTTATTAATACTTTATCTATCTACGTAGAAACTCTATATAGTAATACTCAATATAATAATAAACTCAGGTTTCGATTTGGAACAGTTATAAATAATAATAAACTCCATATTGTCATAATTCATACATTTTTCAATTCCCGCTTATACCTCTATATAGGAATAAATGATTAATATATAATAAAAATATTTATTAATAATATTTTTATTTATCAAAATCAATTTAAAATGACTTACAATATTTATTAAAATCAATAAGATATAGTATATGATCAATATATACATTAAACGCAATTTTTACATATTTATGGTCAAATATTCATAGTCAACACTATTAAATACTATTAAAGTTGTTATGTGAACTTTAAAATAGATTAATACAATGTATTTTATTTTTATATTTATATTATTTTTTTATACGAAAAAATTATTTTTATTTTTTAAAATCCTATATAAGAATAACTCTTTATAGTAATATTTTTTCCCGGTCCTAATATGACTGTAGGGAGTTTCTATGTATTTTTAAAATTTTACTCGCAACTACTTTAATTTTCAATTTAAAAATACATTAAACGCTTTATTTTTTGGTAAAAAAAGTCTAAAAATAACATTTTTCTTACTTTCTATGTTCAAAAAAGTATTTTATCTTTAGTGAGTTAGAGCAAATATAAATTTTTAAAATTTAAAATTTTACTTTTAGTGAGAAAAAAAATAATAATAAAAATATTTAAATTTGAATCATATATTCATACGTACTACTATAAGAAAATCAAGAATAACAAAATTAAAGTTTAAATTAATAAATATATATAATATATAAAAAATTAATAAGTATTTAATTTTGATTTTAAAATGTACATACTAGAGAATAAATAAATACTACTAAATATATATAAAGGGGGAAAACGCCCCCCGCGTCGAGGTCAGCCCGGGCCATCGTGAAGTCCATGGTGTTGAGGCCCGGGAGGTTGAGCACGCTGAGCGGGCTCAGCCCGGCCCGATACGGCGGGTTGGTGGTGTTGCCCGGAGTCCGTAAGGCGGACGAGAAGAAGTCTTCGGCATTGACTTGTGAAGGGTTCTTGCATGGGAAGGGCCGGATTCCGGTCTTGCCGAAGACCGTATTGAAATCCGCGACGCAAAAGTCTTGCATCGGCCGAGGGTCGTAGGCGGAGGAGGTGGTGAAGAGGTAAATGGCGAGAGTCGAGAAGAGGTGGATGTGACTCGCGGACATTTTCTTGTGTTGTTGGGAGTGTGTGAGAAAATGTGGAAAAGGTAGGAGCTTATTTATAGTGATTTGAGTTTGATTGATGCGTGTATGTTAACTGTTTGTAAGCCATGTATATTCGTCGATGTTATTATGAAATTATTCGATGTCGCATTGTCAAAGTTACGATTGTATGTGTGATTTTTCATGTCGAATTTGTCAAATTTTATGTGGCTTTCTTCTTCGTCAATAGTCAAGAACTCATAACTACAAATGATTATAGGGTGTGCTGATATACAGAAATTCTTAACTGTTTATTAGCCACGCTTCCTGTGTTATAAAATGTTTAATTTTATCGATGTTTTAATGTCAAGGTCATGTGATCGATAGAATTGGACCCAAATGCAAAGTTTGTCGTCATGGTTTCGTGAAAATGATCGAGATTATTTTATACATATATGATGAGATCATCGAAGATTTGACCCTTTTGAGTCGGTGACTCGCCGGAGGTTTCGTGTTCAAAGTCATGATCATATGATGAATACTAGCTAGTACTTGTACAATACAAAGAATATGTTTTTGTTCTTATACGACAGAAGAAGTACGTAATTATGTAGTTACTGTTATTTGACATGTTACACATTATTAATATATAGGAGTGCACCCGGAAGGGTAGAAGAGTTGGTGGAGTACGAGAGCGTGGGACTGAGAAGTTTAGTTTCATTCCGCTGCCAACACTTTCTCGCTCGGTTGAGCCTATCTCTCTAACTCTCCAAAACATGATAAAAATAATAAAAAAAAGGAAAATAAGGACTAGATTTAATTGGACTCTATCTACGACTCGATAAGTTCGAATTTAATTGAAATGCTCCACGAAGCTTTTTCAACGCGCGGCTCTTTGATTAATCTCCAATAAGCTTTTTCAACGCGCGGCTCTTTGATTAATCTCCAATATACTTCTCCAAGATTGTAAACGAACCTTCTTAATTTACTTGATCTTGCCCAAAATATGTTGTATTCATTATTGTGAGTTGAATTTATCTTGTGGTACCTGCTCCAACACCTTCTTCTACAACAATCAAGGCACAACTTCATTAGATTACTCTATTAATCAAATCTTTCACTATTGAAAAGAGGGACAAGAGAAACCATATCGTTGTTTTTTTTTTTTAACTAACCAGTTCTGTCTTGGAAAGTGTCTCGTATGAGAGCTCTGATTGGATATCTCATACGCTGAATTTCGAGTAGTATGAATGAAAAATTAATTTTCAAATATATAACTAATTGGAAGACAATTACAAAGTCAAATATGTAACTAATTGGAAGACAATTACAAAGGGTAAAAATAAATAAATATATATATATGCGAAGTGTAGTATAAATATAAAGGAGTATCTTTTGATTTGATACACACTTTTTGTTATATTTTATTTTTATGTGATATTTGTCATTTATTGACAAAATAATAATAATATAATAATAATGTGATATTATTATTTAAGTTATATAATTGGATTTAATTAGTGAATAATGGTCTTTTAAGTGACAATTAGTATGGTTTTAAATGACGGAACGTTACATTTGGTGGTTTGACCGTCCACGTTCAACGAATCTTCGACTCCAACATTATCTATATAAGTGCAATCGATTTTGCATGAAAAACTCGAACATGAGAAACAGAAACACTCGAAAATACTCGTAGAGAAACGAGAAAGAATTTATGAAATTGTTTGAGAAATATACAGACGCATTCCGAGCAATCGCTCGTTTTTCTTTTGTTTACCTCGTTTCTTTGACCATCCGGTAATATTTTTCAAGCAACATCTCAGTTCGCCGTAAGCAAATGTTTTGCTTAATAATCGTTGTATCTTGGAAAACAATCGTACCCGTAGAGGACGAATTTGTTTTAAAGAAATCGTGTTGAACACGAGCCTCGATTATTCGTTTTTTCATTTTTTTTCATCTTCCTCTAATAAATACACACCGCTCATACACAAAAGGATACTACATTCTGATACTAGTTTGTAAAATAGTGAAGGAAAACATAAATATAAAAAAAAAGCATAATTTGCAATACTAGAGTCTAGACCCAATCCTTGGTGAGAAGGCTCTCTATAATGTTGTTATCCAACTGATACGCATGGCCAAGATAATCGCGATCCATCGCAGGGTTCGACCCGAAGACAGCGCGCGTAAGGTAGTTAAGCCCCGGATTTTGGCTGTTGAGCACAGCGTACGAACTCGTATTCCCCGTCCCGCAATTGATCTGGTAGTGAACGAGCCCCACGGGGACCACAAACACATCTCCCTTGGTCAAGTTTTTACCGTAGAGAGTGTAGTTACTCGACTCGGGCACTACGAACCCTAACCCGAGACAACCCTCGAGGACTATATGTAGTTCGGACGCCCTCTGGTGAAAGTGTGGCGGGAAAAATCCACCGGGGCCCAAGTCGAGGCGGGCCATGCTGAAGCCCATGGTGTTGAGGCCCGGAGTGTTGACCACGTTGACTACGGTGAACGACGCGTTGTACGAGTTGTTGGTGTCGCCCGGAACATGCAATCCATCGTGGAAGAAATCGTCGGCCTTTACGGTTGACCGGTCCTTGCATGGGAGGCTGGCCCCGCTAGCGCTCATGCGGCCTATCTTGTTTTTGAGATCCGCGACGCAGAAATCTTTGGTCGGCATCGGATCAAAGGAAGAAATGAGGCTACTACTGATGAACAAACTGATGATTGTCATCAATGAGGGAAAATAACTCATGACCATAGTTTGTAAATTTGTTAATTAATTTTGTTTTTTTACGAATAAAAATATTGAGAAGGAGAGAGCATATTTATAGTGATGAAACTAGCTCTTAGTAAAAAAGGGTGGCGTGGTAGATTTTTCTTAGTAAACTTGAAGTACGTGTCAAGTACTTTAAATTTTAAAAGATTTTTTTTTTTTTTTACTTTATGATTTTTTATTCACAAGATATATATTGTCTTGTTATTCACATTAATAATTAAAAAATATAACACAAATTACTGGATAATAATTTATTAAAAAATTACAAATTATATTGAATAATGTTTAATTTGCAGTTCATGTTCATGAGTTCGATTCTCCTTAAATTATCATTGATCACTAATCACAATGATAACATACATGACATTGTCATTATGCAGTATTAATTTGTTGTACTTTGTTTTATATTTAAATTTTATCCCTTCATGTTTACTAGCTATGAAACCCAATACATATATCCTCAACCTCTATGTATCTATTTTTTTAGTGTTTTTTCTTCTTTTGTGTATTATGTGTTCTTTCAAGGTAATCTATTTGTAGTACTTTCTTGAATGTAATTAGTTTATATTTAATTTTTCTTACTTTCATGTTTACTTTCAAACTCAATATATATATCTTCAACCTTCATGTATCAGATTTTTGTTTTTGTGTTTTTTCTTCTTTTTACTCCTTTTATGTATTTTGTGTTCTTTCAAGATAATCTATTTGTAGTACTTTGTTGTATGTAATTAGTTTATATTTAAATTTTATCCCTTCATGTTTACTTTCAAACCCAATACATCTATATGTATTGATTTTTTAAGTGTTTTTTCTTCCTTTTGCTTCGTCTTTCAAGGTAATTTATTTGTAGTACTTTGTTGAATGTAATTAGTTTATATTTAAATTTTCTTCTTCATGTTTACTTTCAAACCCAATAGTACATCTTCAAGACTTCAACCTTCATGTATTAGTTTTTGTTAGTGTTTTTTCTTCTTTTTTGCTGCTTTTGTGTATTTTGTGTTCTTTCAAGGTAATCTTGCAGTACTTTGTTGAATGTAATTAGTTTATATTTAAATTTTCTTCCTTCATGTTTACTTTCAAACCCAATACATCTTCAACCTTCCTGTCTTGGTTTTTTTAGTGTTTTTTTTATTCTTTTTTACTTCTTTTGTGTTCTTTCAAGGAGATCGAGGTTTTGTGAGTGAAATGGTGTAAATATGGACAAAATGAGGTGAAAATGGAAATTCATAATTGAGTCGTACGTTTTTTTTAGGTTTCTGAGAGAATAAATGAATAAAAAAAAGTTCATACTTGCACAACATTAGAAAAATCATAATCCCAACTGATCTAGCCGTTGGATCGATTGTCCTCAAATTTAAACATCGTGTTGATTTCAGTCTAGTTTAGTTCAGATAGCTTATATAAGAATAAAAAATAATTTCAATCTATAATTTTAAATATACAATCTAATTACTGTTATAATATTATTAATATTTTTAGAAAAAAATTTAAAAATTTATAAAAATTATTATTATTTTTATAAAAAAATCATTTCAGTTCAGTTTAGGGGTGGCCGTTTGAGCCCGAAAACCCGAAAGCCCGGACCAAAAACTCGAAAAAAAAACCGTCGCGGGCCGAGCCCAAATTTTTTTGGGACCGACCCGCCAGGGCCCGGACCGAAAAATAAAAAGACGGGCCGGCCAGGGCCCAAAAACTTTTGGGACCGAAAGCCCGGGACCGGCCCGAATTTTAGTTTTTTATAATTTTTTTTAATAAATATTATATATTTTTATATAATTTTTAATATTTTAATTAATAATTTAACCTTAAAAACTTATATTATAAATATAAGTATACAATAGTGTTATTTAAAAGTTAAAATATTTTTTTTATAAAAAAATAAATAATTAATTATTTTTAATAATTAAAAACAATTTTTTTTAATTAAAAAAATTGGGCCCGGAAAGCCTGAAAACCCGGCTCGGACCGTCGGGCTCGGTCTCAAGCCGGACCTTAATTTTAAAAAGCCCGGACCGGCCCGGACAGACAAAAACAAGTTTTGGGCCGGGCCCTAGAAAATTTGGGCCCGGCCCGGCCCGCACCCAGCCCTAGTTCAGTTCAATCGGTTTCGGTCCAAAAGAACAAGTATTGATCTATGATATGAATGGTGAGATTGAAGAGATAGCAGTTGAGGAAAGAGAAATACAAAAATCATTTCAGTTCAATTCATTTCAGGTTCAGTTCAACCGGTTTCGATCCAAAAGAACAAGTATTGATCTACCATAATTAAATTTAAGTATGAATCATTTAATTAAATTTTATTAATTTTTTAGCATAATAATTTTTAGTAAGAAAATTTTAATTATCATAAATAAAATTAGATGAAATTATATTAATAAAATTGATTAAAATTATGAATTAGATAATCAGCTAGGTAATCAAAAATTAACTATGAACGAAGTACAATCAAACTTCTGTAAATTAATACTCGATACATTAATAACTTTTTTAAATTGAGGTTATTAATTTATAGAGTTTTTACTGTAATTAAATTAAATTAAATTAAATTAATAAAAAAAAGCGGCAAAATCAAAAGCAAAAATCCATATCAAATTAATATTTTAAGATTGAATTTTACCAAACTACGGAGTAATGATTATTATATAAAATTTACACTTGGTGTAATTATACACATGTGTAAGTGTGTATTTCTTATATGTTCAAATCTAGAGTTGACTAAACATGTGTATTTCTTATACACATGTGTAAGTGTGTATTTCTTATATGTTCAAATCTAGAGTTGACTAAACATTCCATTTTTTGAATCAAATTTAATTTGGTTATTACCGAATAAAAAACATTTGGCCTATTTAGAAATTTAAAATTTCCAAATTTTAACTTTGTTAATCACGGACATACATTAGGAATTAATGTGAAAAAATTTATCTTATTACCAAAAAAAATTATAACCCGGATCGAAGTTTATTTTTACTCGATTCCGTCTGGTGCCTCTTGTTCAAATGATGAAACCCTAGCTATCATTCATAGGTTCTCGGTCCAGTCCTTGGCCTGAAGCCCCTTGACGACGTCAGCGCCGAGCTGATACGCAGTGGCCAAGTAATCAGCATCGATCGGAGGCTTTGAGCCGAACACGCTGTGCGTGACCGAGCTGAACCCTGGGTTCTGGCTGTTGAGTATCGCGTAAGCGCTCGTCTTTCCGGGCCCACAGTTTTTGACGTAGTGGATCAGCCCCACAGGCACGGCAAACACGTCTCCGGCCCAAAGCTTCTTGCTGAAGTGAGCGTAGTTGTTAGCCGCCGATGCGATGAAGCCGGCTTCCAGGCAGCCGTCGAGGACCACGATCAGCTCGGATGCCCTCTGGTGGTAGTGGAGCGGGAACGAGCCGTTTACGTCGAGGTCGGCTCGGGCCAGGATGAAGCCGAGCGTGTTGAGTCCAGGGATGGTCAACACGCTGGCCGCGGTCAACACCGCGTGGGACGGGGTCTTCGTCGTGTCGCCGGCGACGTTGAGGCCCTTCTGGAAGAAGTCGTCGGCGGTGACGGTTTTGGGGTCCTTGCACGGAAACGGCCGGACGCTCGTGCCCAACGGAGTCTTGAAATCGGCCACGCAAAAGTCTTGGAGGGGCATCGGATCATATGCAAAGGCAATGGTGTAGAGAGAATTCATGATCATCAATAGCATAAAATAGTTCGCCATTGTATATATTGTGTATTGTATGAATTGAATTGATTTGATTTTTTGGGTGTGAAAAACTATTGAGAAAGGGCTCATTTATAGTTTTTTTTTTCAAAATTATGTATATTTAGGTGATATTTTTTTTATAAATTGTATTTATATATGGTAAATTAATTTTGGTAAAATATACTACTATAATGTTGTATTTCTAAATCTCATTTGATGTGATTAGAATGATAATTAATTTGTAATGATTTTAGTTGACTGGTTTTGAAATGGTAATTTGTGAAATGGTAATTTGAAAACTGGTCGAATGGTTCAAAGAAAGGTGTATAAAATTACGGCAATTCTATTTGGGCAGTCCCACATTCAGTCTTTTATTTGTTCAATTCATCAAATTCAGTTTTTCCCAATCGATTTCCATCGAGAAACACGTGCGTGCACACATGGCGGTCATCAGAGGGGGCTTGCTGACGTGGCTTGAGATTAAATCACATTTGGTCCTGCAACTTAGTTTGATCCCACGTTTGGTCATTTTTTTGTTCAAAAAATCAAATCCCATCCTCTCCGGTCGATTTCCACCGGAAATTACAGTGTGGGTAGGGATGTCAATCGGGTGGGATAGAATCATATATGGTCCCTCCGAGAAAAGCCATTTTCATAAACGGACTTTATCTTTTTTTTTTTTATCAGATATGGTCATTGGGCTACTGTTCCGGCAGAAAAACTCACGTGAATCGCACGTGAGTCGTTAATTTGGCCGGGAAGATGACTTGGCACGTAATTAGAGGTCTAATTTGCCACATCATATGACACGTGCCTGGGCCCACAGTCTTTGGAAATGAATTAAATCGAATTGGGGCATTTTCATCTTTCAGAACCCTAATTTTACGCCAGCTCTCTTCTCTCTCTGATTCTGAAACTCCAGTGTCGCCCGTATCGGATTCGAGAAGAAGATTGAAAGTTCGCGACGAAATCATCTCAGGTAATTCAATTTGAAATTTCTGAATATTACTCCTCCTCTCAAAATCGCTCTCTGCTCTCTGTGGAATTTTGGGGATTCTTGAAACATTTGATTTTCAACACTCGTCTGTATGACTTTTGTCAATTTCAGAATGTCTACGAACTCAGAAAATTCGCGCACAATGAATATTGGGTTTCCTAGCCGATTCAAGTTCGAAAACAAGCTCTGTAGCTACTGTGGAAAGAAGCTCCAGGTTCCAATTTCCGCAAGTTCAAAAAATTACCAGAAGTTGTTCTACTATTGTGATGTGCACACTTTCCAGTCATGGTGCAATCCAATCAATGATGAGGGCTGTGATAATGATGAGGGTTGTGATAGCTATGATAACAAGATGATTTCTGCTGAGGATGTGAAGCTGTTGAAGGATGGCATGAAGCTGTTGAAGGATGGCATGGCTAGAGTTGACACTATTTTACAGCTTTTGAAAGTAGTGTTGTTCTTGGTGATTGTGGGCATAGCAATGCTTGCTAGGATGTGATTCTTATTTTGTGTTATTATGCATTTTGAAGGATTGTTATTTGAAAACAATGTAATTCCTATGGTTTTATCTAATTTTGTTTAAGACATTGATTTTTGTATCATAATTTTTGCATCAAATCTAAAAGAACCTGTCAATAATAGTCAACAACTGTCATATTCACACAAATTAGGACACAATAACAGGGTTTTTTACCACAAAAATAAATGCCATAATAACAAAAGCAGGGCACATCCATACCAGTTTTAACCTACAAAATACATGCCCATAATTAACAAAAGCAGGGCATATCATAACCAGTTTTAACCTACAAAATACATGCCCATAACTAACATGTGCAGGGCATAACCAGTTTTAACCTACTAAATACATGCCCATAAATAACAAATTAAAAACAGGGCACATCCATTGTTCAGAACCCTGAATCACCAACATACTACTTCAACCTAGCTTTCCTTATCCCTGCCTTCATCTCTGCATTTAGTAGTAAACATTGGTCTGAACCTCATTGGCCTTTTTCCAAGCAGTGGCATAGTAGGGTATTTAGGAGTTGATGATGGCCCTTTTAGTTGTTCCCAGGGGCTTGGTCCTTGCAGTGATGGAACCATTGGCTCTCCTGTGTTGAAGTCATTAAGTAAGGCTTCAAACTGTGAATCATCTTCATCATGTAACCCTCTGCTGCTCATTGTAGTAGCTGGAAGCTTACTTTTCTTGAGTTCCTCCTTTCTAAGCCTCAGTGACTCTCTTATAGAAGCTTTTGTGGTTCTCCTCACCTTTACATAACATATAGTATAAGATAATATTTAACAAATGTGTAAGGTAACAAAATAAAGTGTAAAATAGTATAAAATTAACCTGCAATTTCTGATTCACCTGGGGTGGTTGAATTTTTGATTCTTATGTCTGAATCTCAGGAAGGGCAGTTGAATCTTGTGTGAACACTTCTGGAAAAGCACTAGATGCTTGAGTCATTACTTCTGGAAAAGCAGTTGAATCCTGAGTCATTACTTCTGGAAAACCACTTGGTGCTTCTGGAATTACATCTTCAGGAACATCAACCCTCACCTCATCAGGAACATCAACCCTCATCTCCTCATTCACCCTAGAAGACTCTCCATGTTCAGTCCCAACAACCTTTTTGCATGTTGGCTTTGTGTGCCCTTCTACACCACATTTAGAACACTTTATCACCCTCTTTTGTCTCTTCAACCTCACAGCAGTCTTACTTTTCTTTGCATTTTTTTTCCATTCTTGATCTCATCAATCTCTGGCCTCCTAAGCTTTTGTTTTCTTCCTCTTGTTTTACCAAAGTTTGGTGGCATAGGAGGTATGAACATAGTTTCAGCCCACTCTACTTGTCCAGTCATAGGGATAATGGCCTCTGCATACACCTTCTTATACATTTCCACACTGTAACATTCATGTACATAGTGCTTGGGATCCTCACCTTGGTGAACTAATGCAGACATTGCATGATTGCAGGGTAGACCACACAACTCCCAAACCCTGCATGAGCACTTCCTTTCCTGTAAGTCCACTGCAAACTGCTCTTGATTAGGGAACTGGATTTGATAATATCTGCTATCTGACTTCACTGGAATACAGGTATTCATTCTGTCCATTGCTTCCCTGAGCAACTTCACAGCAGATGGAGTTAAGTTGCCTTTCCACCTATTTGCTTTGTCCCTGTTTGTCTGGAATCTCTCCATCATATACTGCCTAATCCACTCAAACATTGTCAGTATAGGTTGATCCCTTGCATCTAATATATCTGAATTGAAGCTCTCACAACCATTGTTCAACACCATTGCACATTTGGACTTCACACTGAAATGTGACATGGACCAGTGTCTTGGGTCTTTGTCACTCAACCATTTAGCAGCATGCTCATTAAACTTCCTGAACCTCTTCATTCCTTCATTGAAGGTCCCAACAGTTGTACACCTTGCCATCCTTTCCACTTGTTTTTTAAAAGCTTCTCCCCTGAAACCAGCAGAAGCCATATTGTTCTCCATGTGCCTCACACAAAACCTGTGCTCAGCATTAGGAAAGATCTCTCCCATAGCTAGAATCAAACCTTTTTGTTTGTCTGAAATGAATGTATAGTCCTCTGACCTTCCAATTTGCAGGTCACTTCTAAGCAATGTCAAGAACCACTGCCATGTTTCTTTGTTTTCAATAGACACCACAGCAAAGGCTATTGGGAAAAGCGCATTGTTAGGGTCAACTCCCACAGCAGACAGTAGAATACCACCCCTTGGCCCTTTCAACCAGCAACCATCAACACCTATGAATGGCATGCAGTACTTGAAGCCCTTCTTGCAAGCATCATAGCAGATATACAACTTGCTGAATTTTCCCTCCTCATCAATATCAAGAACTGTAGTTGTACCAGGGTTTGATCTTCTCACACTACTAAAAACAGAGCCATAGACATCAGTTTATTTAAATCATCTCTAAATTGGCCCGATGTTAGTATATATATTTTAATCGGTTCAAAAACAACTGATTTAAATCTGAATAACAATATCGTTTTTAAATGAAAACGATTTAAATAAGGTCATTTTAAAAAACAATTAAATCTCTTTTATTGTGCAAGCGATTTCATTGATATTAAAAAAAAATCCTTAGATATTTTACAAAAATCTTTATCTATACTTGACGGGGAGTAATGTCGATATATTCAGTTCAATAATTCATTTCCCTCTTTTCTCACACACAAACCCTACCTCAAACACCTCCGCCGCCGCTTAGGCCCCCTTCGAAACTCCACCGCAGTTGAGACGTCGCCAAAGCAAGAGTACTTACACCACCGGAGTCGAGAAAGACTTCTCCGTCGAAGAAGGCTCCCCCGTCGAAACCCAGCTCACTCCCGCCGTCGACCCCAACCCTCACTTTGGCACCGGCAACCACCAGGAACACCACGACCACCGCCTACAACATCTAACCCCCACCCATACCTTGCTCCTTCAGAAGCAGCACCAGCCGACGTGCGCGACGACCCAGTGCCTCCGACGACTCCTTTCTTTGCCAAGTCACGGCGCCTCCGCGTCTTCTCCTCTGAAGGTAAATGGTTGAATTGAATTGAAATTGTGAATTTGAAATTAGGAACGACGCGAATATCGATTTGGCGGAGGTTTGCGACTCTATTTCGGATCCTAAGGACCCGCGGCTCCGTGAATTTGGTAAGAACTTTAGATTGATTCTTGCGTTAGATCTGATTTATTTTGATTCTTGGTCGGGGTGTAGTCGATCTGTTGAAAATGATCCCCAAATTTTGATTCTCGACCCCAAATTTTGCAGAGCATCGTTCGCCAATGTGCAATTTGGGGATTCTCGACTCCCCGAGTGAAAATTCAACCGGAGAGATGGCGGATAGCTTGAATGCGTTTGGCGTATCGCAGAAGCTCTAATCAGAGGCGTCGCCGACTTATGGTTGGCTTCCGATATCATGCCGCACGTGCTGAATCTACGCGGTCACTGACTCTAGTAGCTAATAAATAATCACATTTGGCTTTGGCAGATGGCTTTTGAGCTTTATGGTATGCTAGCTGGAAGCGTTAGCCCCATGACTGGTGAAAATGTGAAGTCGGCTTACGGAGGAGAAGAGGAGGCTTTCCTAAGAAAAGTTGTGACCCCGATCTACGAAGTGATTGCGAGGGTATAAGGCAACCGTACATTATCTGGATGATACCTTTAATAACCTGTTTTAGTTTTCACTCGAGTTCATTCAATCTTATGATTTATGTTCAGGAAGCTGCCAGGAGCAAACAAGGAAAATCGAAACATTGGTAATGGAGAAATTATGATGATTTGACCGAGTACTTTTGGTAAAAAAGATTATCTCACACGATTTCAATAAATATGTTTATCATATCCTTTTTTTTCGTTTATATATTTAATTCCTTTATTATTAATGATAACAAAAAATCAGGTCTGTGAGCTGTTTCCGTTTGGGTTGGCCAATGCGTGCGGATGCTGTTTTCTTTTGCAAAATTGTAGATCGGCTCAGGAGTGAAAGAAATGGAGTAAGCTCCAAGTCTTTTTATCATCCTTATTTTTTTACCATGTTATTTTTTCTGCATTTGATCACAAGATGCAAGCCTTTAAGTAATATTTTTGCTGTATATATGTGAAGATAAGATGTCATATATTATTTGTTTATTTTTATTGATATTCCTCTATAGCCTTATATTTTGTTATCCACATTAGCATCTCACGAAAGTGTCTATAGATCAAATATGATTTTTAGTACAATCTCAATGCTCAATTTTGTACCTTTTTAGAATATTTGGACTCTTGGGATTTTGAGATTAAAGAATCCAATTTGCGAAGTGAACATTTTCAACTCAATATACCTGTAATATTTTAGTGAGAGCCAACTTTTTATGGTTTATCATTTACATGTTTGGGGTTTTCATAGGCAGTAGAGATTGACCAAGTTCTTATTGAATTTGCAGCCATTGTATCAGAGGAGGTAAAGGTATTGCACAAGACAACATTAAGACTCTAAGAGAAGTCGGAGTTACTGTGGTTGAGTAGCCTGCAAAGATAGGCACTCCAATGCTTGAAGTCTTCAAACAGAGGGGCCTTGTCTGAGGCTATGAGCTTGAGAGATTATTTGATAGAAGACACCAATGTTTATCGGCTATTATGATGTTTATTGGTTGATCGAATGTCTTGGATATTAGTTAATATTGACAATGTTTAGGATGTTATTGAAGCAAATATTATGGTATTGATGTATTTATTAATATATATTTGGTGTGATTTTAGTGTTAAGGATATCGTTTGTAAAAGAGTAAAAAGATGTATCAAACGGTAAAAGACATCACTTTTTATTAATTAAATGAAATCGGCATATTTCAGAAATCGGTTTTTTGTGCTAGCAACGAAATCGGTTAATACTCGATTTTATAAGTTCACAATTATATCGGGTTTTGGTGCTCGCAACGAAATCACTTAATACTCGATTTTATAAGTTCACAATTATATCGTTTTTCTTAGTAAACCTAATTTAAATGTTAATATAGATATCGGTTAATAACTGATGTCTGAAATAAGGCAAGTATAGACATCGCCTCCATACACATCGGTCGCACAAGTCATTTACATCAGGTAATACCCGATTTGTATGACAGTTTTTTTAGTAGTGTCAGCTCCTGACAGTAGTCCCACAACTTGCTATATTGAATATCAGGAGTTCCATGAAGAATCTTCATTGCATGAGCCCTTCCTCTATATGCTTTTTGCTTGGAAACATCAACATTGAAGTTCTGTATCACCTCTTTCCTCCAACCCCTAACATCCCTTTTAGGATCACACTGGAACTCAGACAAATGTCTCTTTCCTAGCCAACTGCTTGTCATATTTTTCACATGAAATGTTGGGGCACATGTGTGCTCTAAGATATATGTTCTAATCACTCAAGTCTCCTCCCCTATGGTCTTGATTGCATGGCAGGCCCATTCACACCCCTCTTCACTACATCTTGCATAAACTCTCTTCTTGTCATTTTTCTTAAAAATCAGGATTCTTCTGGTGTTGATTGCATGAGAGTTAATTGCTTCTTTGAACAATTCTTTGTTCTCAAATTCCATGGCCAACTTGAAGTTAGGAGTGAATACCACATCCCTATTAAACTTGATTACCTCCTGAACCCCATCATTCTCCTCATCTGACACTAGGGGATATTCATGACCCTCAGTAGCAATAATATCCTCCTCCTCAGACTCTCCTGACCCCTCAATATCACTGATTGAGTCATCCACATTGTTCTGCCACTCAACATCATCACCAACATATACATCATCACCTCTCTCTTCAGTGTCCAATGAGAAGTTGCTGTCTTCAGAATCTGACAAGTCAACCACAGCTGCATTCTCAGGAGCTTTCCCCAATTCAACATCATTTTTTTCCTTTGGCACAGTAGCCTTCTCCAATTCAACATCATCACCAACATATACATCATCACCTCTCTCTTCAGTGTCCAATTCAACCTCATTCAGACCCTCACATTGTTTAGCCCAATCATCCAGTGCATCCTCCACATCAACATCCTCCACATCAACCTCATTCTGGAAATTTAGTTCACATTCTTTAATCCAATCATCTAGTGCACTCCCCACAGCAGGATTCTCCTCACAAGCATCCTCCACATCAACATTTTCCTCAATAGAATCCTCATCAACAGCATCCTCCTCACTGGATTTGTCTTCAACATCATACTCCACATCAACACTCTGTTCAACAGTTTCAGGAATTTCAACACAAAGCTCCAGTTGCTTACTACCCTCACATTCTTTCACTCGGTTTAGTAAATCTTCATCAGTACTTAACAGCTTCTTCTCGCAGTTCAAAATAGCATAGTAAGCTTTGGCCTCAGTTAACCCTAATAGCTCACAGCGCATATTCAATTTGAACATGGTCACATCTGACCTAGGGTTGACAAACCTATCCACCACACTCTTCCCTCCATAATACATGTAAGAAGGCTTCCCAACATACGTACCTCCATAACGCAGCGTCAAAGAGTAAAGATTCCTACTCTTCGTCGTGTAATAACTCCTGCTTGAAGAGACCCTGCTGGAAGAGACTCTCTCCGACGCGCCGCTACCCCCAGGGCTGCTCCCAGAAGCAACCATTTCAGTTTATTTGTATGCAATTTGAAAATTTTGGGAGAATTTGGTTCAGAGATTTCTAGGGTTCATATATTTGGGGGTGAATGTATTGAGTTTTGAAATGAAAAATCTGTTTTTTTTTTTTTGTTAAGTAAATCGATTCTTAATGCAAATATACATTCAGCCTTGTGATACAGGATAATTACATGACTGCCATTGCCTTTTCCCTCCTCTTTTATCCGCCAGAACTGATGTGGCAAATTAGACCTCTAATTACGTGTCAAGTCATCTTCCCGGCCAAATTAACGACTCACGTGCGATTCACGTGAGTTTTTCTGCCGAAACAGTAGCCCAAGGACCATATCTGATAAAAAAAAAAAAAGACAAAGTCCGTTTATGAAAATGGCTTTTCTCGGAGGAACCATATATGATTCTATCCCCAATCGGGTCAGCCAACTCGGTTTCGGTCCTGCAGCCCACTCGGCTATCGAGTTACTTCGGTTCGGGCTGATCAGACTGAAATTTTTTCGAGCTGTAAATTTGTAGCTCTAACCCTAAAATTTTCGGTCTCGAGCTAGCCCGTCGGGCTTGAAAAAATAATATTATATAGTAAAAAAATAATTTTTAATACCGAATTAAATTTAATATTAATAAAATATTAATATTTAATAATTATTGTTATAATTCTAATATTTAAATTGCCCAAATTATCAAATGTTCATTCAATAATATAGGTGGCGGTCTCAGGTTCCTTCGGTTCGGGCTAATTCAGTTTTGATTTTTTCGTGCCGAAAATATTCGGCCCTAAACCTACATTTTTTCGGGCGGGCTTCGAGGTAGCCCACTATTTCGGGTTGAATTGACATCCCTACGTGTGGGTCACGTGATATACAGATGGTGGTCACTTCCGGCGACTTGCTGATGTGGAGAGTAAATACGATCAGGGGCGGACCCCGAAATTTATCTCAGGGCCTAATTTTTTTTCAAAATTTAAGCTCGTAAATTTTTTTAAAAAAAAGCTATTAAAAACACCAGTTTAGATATTACAAAGTTAAATGTTAGTCATAAATTATTAAATGGCTACGAATGTAATTGAACAGCCATCGATATCAACGAGGCACGCTTCACCGAATGTAAATGTTCTCGTCTCTCTCTCTCTCTCTCTCTCTCTCTCTCTCTCTCTCTCTCTCTCTCTCTCTCTCTCTCTCTCTCTCTCTCTCTCTCTCTCTCTCTCTCTCTCTCTCTCTCTCTCTCTCTCTCTCTCTCTCTCTCTCTCTCTCTCTCTCTCTCTCTCTCTCTCTCTCTCTCTCTCTCTCTATATATATATATATATATATATATATATATATATATATATATATATATATATATATATATATATATATATATATATGTGTGTGTGTGTGTGTAGGTGTGTGTGTGTGTCTATACTGACTATACATATAAACATGTGCCTAGATCTTGTATTGCGTGTTTACTCATTTTACACGCTTCCGCACACACGAACGAGGTAATCGAGCGATTAGATCGGCATCGAAAACTTTCATGTACATCACGTGACCCACGCAATTCAATTTCCGGTGAAAATCGACCGGAAAGGATGGATTTGATTTTTTAAACAAAAAAATGATCAAATGTGAGATTAACCTAAGTGATTTAATCTCAAGCCACGTCAGCAAACCTCCCCTGATGACCGTCACGTGTGCACGCACATGACCAGCACGTGAGTTTCCCGGTGGAAATCGACCGGAAAAGTTTGAATTTGATGAATTAAACAAATAAAAGATTGAATGTGAGATCGACAATACTTACATGACCAAATATGATTTAATCTCTAATTATAAATATACTTAGTTTAATAAACATATATATATCATAAAATATAAAATTTATCTTTTATTAGTATATATTAAAAAAGTTCTATTCCGATTACTTATAATAAAAAAATAATATATATATATATATATATTAAAATATATCTATTTTTTTTTTACTTTTAAAATGTATATAAGTATTCAATTTGAATTTTTAAGAGTTTATTAAAATACTTACTTATTTTATATAGTAGTTCTGAACTACTAGTTCATACTTTATTTTATTTTAATTAAAAAGTTGAAATCGATCGATCATAAATTCTCGACCCAATTCTTCCTCAGAAGTCCCTCGACAATCGTCTTGTTCAACTGATACGTAGCGGCAAGATAATCGGAGCTCATCGGAGTTTTCGTCTTGGTTCTCGACCCGAACACGCTGTGCGTAACCGAGCTAACCCCAGGGTTCTGGCTGTTGAGTATAGCGTAGGCCGTCGACTTTCCTTTCGAGCAACTTCTCCAGAAATGAATAAGCCCCACCGGAATCACAAACACATCCCCCGCCGAAAGCTTCTTCTCGAAGAGCGTGTACTCAGTTGCCTCTGACGTCACAAACCCTACTTCCACGCAGCCGGCCGTGACCAAAACCACCTCCGAAGCCCTCTGGTGGTAGTGCGGCGGGAAAAGACCTCCGGCGTCGAGATCGGCCCGGACCATCGTGAAGTCCATGGTGTTGAGGCCCGGTATGTCGAACACGCTGGCCGGAGTCAGCCCGGCCCGATACGAGTTCTTGGTGTCGCCAGCTGTCCGTAAGACGGACGAGAAGAAATTGTCGGATTTGACTTGTGAGTAGTTCTTGCATGGGAAGGGCCGAATTCCGGTCTTGCCGAAGACGGTTTCGAAATCCGCGACGCAGAAGTCTTGCATCGGCCTCGGATCGTAAGCGGAGGCGAAGATCATGCATAAAACGAAACAATAACTGATGATGATCACAGCTTCTGCAGCCATATTGTTTTGATTTAGTGTGTGACAAAATAATTGGGAAGCTTACTTATAGTGATCATTGATCATTCGCGCGCCACAAGGAATTAAAATCCCGGCGCATTGTCAAAGTTACGATTGTGTGTGATTTTGCGCCTTTTGTTTTGTTATGCCGACGACTCGATCGTCAAAGTTTGTGTCGCTTATGGTCAAGTACTTATAATTGACTATACAATGATTATGTATACATGTATATAGTAGCTATGGATTAGGGTGTGCTCATGATCATACACAAATTGTCAATACATACAACTGTTTATTAGCCACGCCTTGCTATATACACCCTCCGTGTTATTAAGAATAATCACACTTTTTTTGTAAATTACAAATGAAGTGTGAATATTTTTATAGGACAAAAATAGTATATAGAATTGATCGAACCAAAAATGCCAAGTTTGTCGTCACGGTATGGCGAAGATAATCGTGATTATGACGTACACTTATATGATGAAATTAATCATCAAGGATTTGACCCTTTCGGTGACTTGCCGGATGTTTTCGGGTTCAAAGTCATGTTGGTATGAATATACTACTCCTATTAGTCTATATATATACTACAGTAATTAATACTAGCTCGTTTCAGAAAAAGATAAATTACTTTTTTTGTAAATTTAAAAAGAAATTGAATCATTTCTAAGAGAGAGACAAACTACATGTATAGAATTGGTTGTGATTTCGTAGGGGGTGTGCTGATATGTAGAAATTGTCAATACATGCATACAACTGTTTATTAGCCACGCCTCCTTTCATTATAAAATGTTTATTTTTATCCAAAAGTTTTTAAGGTTATCGGTCGATTAGAATTGGACCAAAATGCCAATTTCGTCATCATGGTTTAGCGAAAATGATCTACACATATATGATGAGATCGTCGAAGATTTGACCCTTTTGAGCCACCCTGGAGGTTTCTCATTCGTCGTCTCATGATTTGTAAAATCTAAAGAATGTCTTTGTTCTTGTTAGATGTGAGCCAAGGATCTTCTTCCGATCAATAAATTTCCTCGGGGCACACATATTTTATTGAGCTTGCTCTAATACAATGACCAGACTTATTCTTTTAGACTGAAATGGATGTATTAAAATGAATTTAAGCGATCTGAACTGAACTGAACCGAACTTAAGCGATTTGATGATAAAAATAATTTTTATAAAATTTTAAATATTTTTAAAAAAATTAATAATATTATGACAATAATTATATTGTATATTTAAAATTATAAATTGAAATTATTTTTTATTTAATTTAATTTAATTTATTTTGAAACGAGCTGAAGTGAAGTGATATGAATTGAATTAGAACTGAAAAAACATGTCTCTAATACCATTTTTATCAACAACAGGTTATAACCTAACTTTTTAATAGAAAAAATATTCTTACACGTCATCTACTTAACATTTAATTCAATTTTTCATTTTTTTCATACTTTATCCACATGCTACAACTCAATTCAATTTATCAATTTTTTTATTATTAAATAAATACTTAATTTTATTAATTCTAATTTATATTTAAAATGTATAAAATATATACATTAAATTGTTAAAATGTTACAATAAATAATTGTTAAATAAAATAAAAAAATAAAAAAATTAGATTTAATTGTTAGTAAAACTATATTAATATGAATCTCGTTTTAAAGAGAATAAAAAATTATGAATTTTGATATAATCATATATATATATAATTATAAATATATATCATTATATAAATAAAATTGCATATCATATATATAAATTAAATAAATTTATCAATGTACATGTGGCAACAAAAAAAAGAAAAAAAAAATTGACTACAGTGACTAGATTGTGAAGAAGGTGTGGACTTTTTATTATTATATTATTATTATTATTATTGTATTTTTGTGAAGCCCTCCCAATAAACATGGTTTAAGGTTGGATCAATAATATCTTAAAAAAACCTAGTTAAGGTCATAAAGTTGGTTTAAACCATACTACCCTAATGAAGTAGTACCATAATACATGCATGTATTGCCATGTGGATTTATAAAAATGATAAAAATAAAATATGTGGTTAAGAAAAAAAATAACTTACAAATGTCAATACATGTATGGAGTTAGAGTATTAGCCTTAGGTTAGCATAGAATGAAGCCATAAAGTTATTGAACTTATATTTGTTCCATTCTATACCAACATAAGGGTACTTACACTAGTTCCATACATGTGTAAATTATTTGTGTAGGTTCATTCTAAGTCAACCTAAGGGTACTACACTAATTCCATAAATGTGTAAATTATTTTTTATCTCAATTACATGTTTTATTTTTAACATTTTAATAAATTCAAATGTCAATAAATTCATGGGTTAGGGTACTACACAATTAGGGTAGCATGAAATAAACCCTTATATTTGAACGAAATAATTTTAATTTTTCCAATCATGTAGGATATCTAAAAAGCCACACGGTTGTAAATAAATTTAAAGGTCAAATATAAGTTTCACAATCTTATTATCTTAAACAAATCTACTTTTAAAGTGTTATTGATAAAACTTTTACATTATACAAGGAACAAAACAAATTACTATATACTCCCTCTATCCCACACTAATGGTCATAGGTGGTCAACGTTAATTTTTTTTGTCCGTCCAATATATATGATAAATAGTATAGAAAATTTTTGAAAAAATTACTAAAATAAAATATAACTATTAAATTTTATTTTAGTAATTTTTTCAAAATTTTTGTATACTATTTATCATATATATTGGACGGACAAAAAAATCAATGTTGACCACGTATGACCATTAGTACAGGACAGATGAGTAGTTACGTTAAATTAGGCTAGTGGTTAAGTGGTGGGTTTTTTTTAATCCGAGATTAAGGTTCGAAACCTTTTTTTTTTTTTCCTATTTTAACGTTTGTTATGAGCCTCAAAATTTATCCCGGCAATTTATCCCGGCCGGGGTATACGATTCGGATTTGTAGTCTAACGTTTTTCTTTTTTTAATCTTTTACTTTTGGAATAAAAAAATCATACTTTAAAAAAATATTTGTTAGTTTATTAGTTTGTATGTTATGTGCGAGGCTTCTAAACAAAAAAATATTGATTAAATCCATTTATTTTGCTAATAAAACAAAATCTATAAGTTGTGTCGAATATCATAGTGCATGTATGAAACGAAAGCCACTAGCTATTCTCTCTTAATTAAAAAAAACGAAAATTTTTAATTAATAAAATACTAGTACTAATTTAAAGTTAAGTTTAAAAAGGTAAGTCAAAAAAAGTTAAAAGTAAAATTGTCTTTTTATTGAAAAAGTAAGAATCATTTTTTTGTGAATAAAAAAAATGTAACAATAAGTTGTGGAGGCCCGTGCTACCAATTGCGAGCATCTCATACTGATACAAGGGTGGAAAGAGAAATATTCAATATTTATAGGATGTGTTTGTAAATAAAAAAAAAAATAGTTCCCATTACAAAAGGACTTGCACATCCTTGCAAAACTTGTCCAAAGGGGAGCCTTTCCATTCCCCCTCATATGCTTGGACCATTTTCTTCTTTCATCCTCTCAACATTAATTAATTAATTGTTAATTAATTATTAATATTATTACTAATTATCAGGAAATGGAAAACCAATCGGACAGCACTTGGGATGGATATGTTGATTGGAGAGGGAGATCCGCCGTAAGAAACCGACACGGCGGCATGCTCGCCGCCTTCTTCGTTTTAGGTAAAAAAAACAACAAATAATTTCATCGAATTATATTATTTTAATTACAAATTCTACAGTTGTGGAGGTACTAGAAAACTTGGCGTACTTAGCGAACGCGAGCAACCTTGTGTTGTACCTTATGCATCACATGCATTTTTCCCCCTCGGAGTCGGCCAACGCCGTCACCAACTTCATGGGCACGGCTTTTTTATTGGCCCTCCTCGGCGGCTTTCTCTCTGACGCTTATCTGACTTCTTACTATGTCTACATCATCAGTGCTCTCGTCGAGTTCTCGGTAACTAATTTTGATTTCATTCACGTTTTTTAGTGCATGTTTCCCCGATTTTCGTTCTTTTTTTATATAACTGTATTTCCGTCACGTCCTCAACATCCACGATAAACTCAGGTCTTGTTAGCATACCTAACTTCCGTTTGCTCAATCGAACTAAAAAAGTCAACTATATTTAAGTTATGTTATTTTCGATTTATTTGTGTTTCAATTCAGTTAAATTATATTAAGTTCATTATTTTTTTATTTGAATTTGTCCTTTAGTGTTATCGAAGTTTGTGATTTTATTACAGAAAAATGAATTGATGACAAACACAACAAACTCATTCACTCAAGTCTGATATTTTTATTGAACCGTAATTTGTTGCGGCATTAATGCATACAACATTTACATTACAATCCCGTTGTCCACAACTTATATGTCACATGGAATCCCCATGTTACGTCGTCGAATGTATTTAAAATAATTTTTCGAGTCGAATATCGATAATAATTATAATAATATTTGTATATACACACGTCATCGGTCGATCATTTTGATAGGCCATGAGACCTCCACCTACAACCACTTGCTAATTTATTTATTTTGTACGTCTATTATATTTAACATGTTGTATAGTAGTATTAATTAATTATGATGCGTGACACTTTCAACTCTCAATAGTATTAGTTGAACATTAATTATGTACTAATTAATTTGTGTGACAGGGCTTGGTGATACTGACTGTGCAAGCCCAGTCAAAGTCTCTGCAGCCACAAAAATGCCACGTCAGCCTCTCCACCTCATGCCAACAAGTCCACGGTGGCAAGGCTGCGTTGCTCTTCTTCGGCCTCTATCTCGTCGCCCTCGGAGTCGGAGGCATCAAGGGCTCGTTGCCGGCTCACGGGGCCGATCAGTTCGACGAGGCCACCCCTCTCGGGCGAAAGCAGAGGTCAACCTTCTTCAACTACTTCGTGTTCTCCCTCGCGTGTGGGGCCCTCATCGCGGTCACCCTCGTCGTGTGGGTCGAGGACAACAAGGGCTGGCAATGGGGCTTCGGCATCTCCACCTTCGCTATCTTGCTGTCGATTCCCGTGTTCTTGTCCGGTTCCGCATTTTATAGGAACAAGACACCACTCGGAAGTCCGCTAACGACGATATGCAAGGTACCATGTTAAAACTTGTTATTTTTGACTTATTCTCAATTCAGTTCAGACTCATTCAATTCAACTCAGACCTATTGTTAGAACTCACATCGATTGAATTAAATATCTTGGGCTCACATGTAAGTTGAATTACCTCATCAACTTAACAAAACATTTTAAGGTGTTATTGACTCAACTTTGACACCTATTAAGTTCAGTTCATATTAAGTTCAGTTCAATGAGTTTCCTATTAAACCTCAAAGTTAAGACAACTTAACATTTATATTAACAAGTGTTGTTTATATTAATGAGTCTTGGACATGTCCTTAGAAAAGTTAGGCAAGCCTATTACGATCCAGAACCTCAAAGTTAGGCAAGCCTGTTACGATCTAGAACCTCAAATTTAGCCTAAAGCTCTCTGATACCATGTTAAAAACAGCGTCGTTTAAAAGCTCAAACTTTTATAGAAGTTGGACAACTTATCATTTATATTAGTTGCATTAATAATATTGCATCGATTGATCTCTCGATGTATAGGTTCTCGTTGCTTCCTTGATGAACACCAGCGCCCGTGGAAGCTCGACCAAAACTCCTCCTCTTCCTCCTCCCCCGTCCGACGAAAGCCTCGGATTCCTCAATCGAGCCGCTCCAAAATGCACCGCACGACAAGTCGAGGAGGTCAAAATCGTCCTAAAAACACTCCCAATCTTCGCCTGCACCATAGTCCTCAACTGCTGCCTAGCTCAGCTCTCCACCTTCTCCGTCCAGCAAGCCGCCACCATGGACACCACCCTCGGATCCCTGCGGGTCCCACCGGCCTCCCTCCCAGTTTTCCCCGTCGTCTTCATCATGATCCTCGCCCCTCTTTACGACCACCTCATAATCCCCTTCGCCCGTCGAGCCACAAAGTCAGAATCCGGAATCTCCCACCTCAAACGCATCAGCATCGGCCTCATCCTCTCGATCATAGCCATGGCCACAGCCGCTCTAGTCGAGACCAAGCGCAAGAGAATCGCAACCAACTCGACAAGCTCACCCCTTCCGATCACCTTTCTCTGGATCGGACTTCAGTACTTGTTTCTAGGGTCAGCCGACCTCTTCACACTTGCCGGGCTGATGGAGTTCTTCTTCACGGAAGTGCCGACGAGCATGAGGTCTCTGGCCACCTCCCTGTCTTTCGCTTCCCTCGCTATGGGGTACTATTTAAGCACTGCCATTGTTTCGGTGGTGAATAAGGTCACGGGAGGTGGGCCCGGCCGAGAGGCGTGGCTGTCGGGGGGAGATTTGGATAGTTACAAGCTCGACAGATTCTACTGGCTGATGTGCGGGCTGAGCGGGCTGAACTTCGTTCATTACCTGTTCTGGGCTGCCAAGTATAAATACGTGTCGAGCTGTAATGTCTGAGACGAAAAAAGTTAACATCGTGTATAATCAAATTGATCGACAAATATATGTCACAACACATTAAACGAATCGGGTTTTATGTATTTATTTATCAGCAGCTAGTTGCGAGGCACCATCGACGAGCCCCTCACGGCAACCTTGACTGCCCCTACAACGCTCAGTTGTCTCTTCTCTGGTCTCAACCAATGCGTCTCCCGATTACTATTGCTATTATTATTATTATTACGTGGGTCGTCTGTCGTTTGAATTCCGACAAAGAATGCCACCTGCATTTTTGTAATAAGCAATGGTTTTTCGAGGGATTAAACCAAATTTTCTAATGATGCACTACATGCTAACTGAATTACCTTTCCAGAAGCGTTCCGCACGGGGGAAATGTGAAGAAGGTTCCAGAACGAGGTTCTATCTTTTCTGGAAAGCAGCAAACCAAGACAATAAACTCAAATACAGAAGAATTTCTAATGAATTAAGATACTTGTTTGTAAGAATCTGTTCAGTCACTCGACCTGTAATTTAGGATATGTACTGTACAAGCTTGCTGGTTCAGAATGCTCTCCTTAATCTGCAAAGAATAATAAAAAGAGTTTACCTTTTCAGTTATTTCCCATATTTCACGAACATCAAAATAAGAAATACGAAGAAAACAAATGTCGATTCACCTTAAGTCGCGTTGTGGGATTTGTATCAACCCCAGTCAAAAATCGGCAATTTTGCCCCAGTACTTCTTGCCTGGCATAGCCTGTAAAAACCGGACAATCAATCACATTTTTTTTGCAGATAAGTATTGAAACATTCATTAAGATTAGAGGACATATATTCAGGTACCGGTCAGTTTCAAGAAAGCCTCACTCGCGTAAACTATAGGCGTATCGGGTAAGAGCGCATCCGTTCTGTGTTGCCGAAAAAGTGGCAATGTTATCAGTACTGTTTGTTACATTAGACGGCGTTTTACTTGTAAGAAAATGAATATGAACAAACTCACAGTACAAAGCTTTGTTTGATTCTACCGAGTGATATGTTCAAGACAGAGACGAGGCCTTCGTTCTCCGCTAGGCAGAGTCTATTCTTGCAAACCGGCTTGCCCGTCAACTTACTGTGGTGTGTTAGGATAGACAAAATATTACTAATCGCGGCACTGGCTTTTCTTTTCTCTATATCACTCGCAGCACAAGGCACATTCATCTCGTCAACTTCTGCATAAACGAAAATATACAGATTAAAGAAAACTACAATGAACACAAACACAAGAAAACGATACAAACACAAACACAAGGAAACTACAATGAACACAAACTCAAGAAAACGATACAAACAAAAACACAAGAAAACGATACAAACGAGCACCATCAGCACTAAAATCATCTACCATCATTACTCGGCACAGACAAGCGCTTCTTCTCCAAGCAAACTTCCCTCCTACAACACCTGATAAAACCCTCCTCACAAGAACTAACCCCATTCAACCTATTCCTCCTCAAAATCGGCACTTGGACCCCGACAAAATTGATCACCCGGCCATCCTCCTCGCTGAAAACAGGGCACATCTGGAACAACATCCGAAACGGGGTCCCATCTTTCCTGTAATTCAACAAGCTGAGCTGGACGCCTCTCTCCTCCCGAACAGCCTCCCGTATTTCCATGACCAGCCTCCGGTCAGTGGCGGGCCCCTGGAATACCCTCCCGTTCCTGCCAATCACCTCGCCTTTCGAATAGCCGACCATTTTCAAGAACCCGTTTGAGGCGTAAACGATCGGGTGACCGGAAATGCGAGGGTCGGTTATCGTGAAGCAATCGGGCAACTCATCGAGAGAGTCGCGCACCCGTCGGGTGTATCTAGAGTCGAGCGAGCTCTCGATGAGCCCCGGCTGCTGCGGTTCCATATTTGGCCTCAAAGGTTGAATCTTTATGAGCAGAGAGCAGCAATCCCAAGCCCATGAAAGCTCTCGATTATAAAATCAAGATCGATTCTTTCTTCTTCTTTTTTTATCAGTTTGAACTTGCTGAACTACAAAACCCAGAAACACGCACAAAACCCATGAACAGAGCGAGCTCACAGAGAATTCAGATAACCAAGAAAAGGGTTTTTGGTGACACTAAAAGAAAATTCATATACTTTGTTGAGAAACTATGAAAAAAAAGACAGAGCTTTAGGAAGTATTGGTGAGCAATGATTTCAAAATTGAGGAGGAAAAGAATACGTACAGAAATTGGATATATGGTGAGAGAGATATATCAGGAATTCTCAATCTATAGGGAGAGATGGAGTGTGGTGTTCGCAACCACGGAGAGACACAACAAAACCGTACTGATTTTTCAGGCCTCAATAATTTAACCAAGAAAACATTTTTATTTAATTATTATTGTTAAATTACCTTTGACAATAAATACAACCTTAGAATTAGGAAGTAGGATTAGTTAGTAATTAACAGACACAACATATGCAAAGGCAAACACAAAAGCGAGGAAGGTAAGACTTATCCATCCACGTAATATGTTGCTCTCACTACCCCCACTATTTCGTATTAGTATTGTCGATTGTAGACTTGTAGTAGTATATTGACTTGCTTTTTTTCTATATATAGTATGTTAGTATTACATAAAATGAGAAAATGCAAACTCAATACTATAATTTGTGGAACTAATTTGCTTATTTGCCAATAGATTAAGTATTCACAAGATATTGTGATCGTTTTTGTACAAAATATCAATACTAAAGATCGACAATTACAATCACACATGCCACTATCGATCTGAAACAATATCATGAAGATTACTTATCAGTGAATAGTAATATAGTGCACTTTAGTGATAAGTAATGTCCATGATAAAATGACAACATTACAAAAAATTAGATCAAATCAAATAAAATAGAATTGTTACGAATACTCATCAAGAGACGTGACCAAAAAACCAGTTAGCAAACGAAAGAGTAATTTATTTATTTCTATTGAGATTTTTGAATCTAAATCAAGCGAGCCGGACACCAGACTCCAAAAACCGAGCTCCAAAAACAAAATATTGTTTTTTCGACTCTCATCTAGAAGCGATTTTGAATTTAATGTTAACTTGATTCGAGTCATATTTCAACATTTTTCATCCGCATTGCATACATATTGATCAATGTTAACTTTGTAACAAATTTATCGATGTTTTTTAATCAAAAGCAATCACGTTTAGTGTTAAATGTATAACTAGACACCCCTAGGGCTGTCACACCCCCTTAATTAATGGTTGATAATTTGAGTAATGAAATATTATTTGTAACTTATTTAAAAACAAAAATGATAATTATAAATTAATTCTTTATTTTATCTACCTTAATTAGTGGTGATAATTTGAATAATGAAATATTATTTGTAACTTATTTAAAAACAAAAATGATAATTATAAATTTTTAATTCTTTATTTTATCTAGTATTTTACCTGTTCCCCTAAAACACTGAGATTTGAGGGAGTTTCCAATCAATCGAAGAACAAGGAAAGACTGCATTTTGGGCTTTGTGGCGGGCTTGCTCTACTTGAAACTGAACTCCGAATCTCACAGAGACCTTGATCGCCGCAGCTCCGACGAACCGCCAATCTCCGATCAGGTGAATTTTCAGATCACTTCCTCTATTCAGCTTGATTCGTCATTCGCGCCCAAATCAGTAATGAACTGTGCATATCCTCAGTAGCGAAGACCTAGGTTTGTTTCGCGGCATCGATTTGAATTTCCCATCTGTTGAAGTTTTGTGTTCTGACTTTGAGATCCGTGTTCGAAATAATGGAATTTATTATCATCTGGAGTAATTTGAATCTGGAAATGTTTGAGTTTAAAAATGTGTAGATAACATGTTTGACATTCTGACATTGCAGAAATAATTTGGTGAAAAAAAGTATGAATTTTTTGCTGCGGAATAACCAGACTTCAGCCCAACAGATGCAATCTGTTAAGGAGACCAATGTCGAGCAGAGCAATGTGTCGAAAGCTGCTTCGACTTCAGAGGGTCTGAGTTCGGAAGATCCATTTTCGAAAAGCGCGTCTTCCGAGACCCACAATGCAGAGAGTGATGAATTCGGAGATGAAGCTGACGGGGCGGAAGATACAAATGAAAAGAATAGCTTCCAGTTCGATAGGCACACGGACGTTACTGAAGATGCTGGGCTGATAATAATTCCGTATAGTACAACCTCTTTCTTGCTCTTAGCTGTTCACATCATTTAATATATTTTAACTACGTATTGTAACCAAAGCATAGTGCCTGATAATTCATGTGCCTCTACTCTGATTATCGTGTGTTGGTTATGATATTCTCATATGACGTGCTAGTTTTAAGATTTCAAGCGAATCGAGCACAACTGTAATTTTTTAGTTTTTTTATAGTAGCTTTTTTTTAGTGAAGCCCTTGAAACCTTGCATGAAATACTTCAACTCGTTTTTTGTTTCAGAGGAAGTTCCTGAGAATTGGACGGAGGCACCAGATATACTTTCATTTCGATCCCTGGATCGCAATTTTGTCTTTCCTGGTACGCACGTGCCCCCTAGTTCGCTCTAATTTTACTTTCACTTGCATGTTTTAGTGTTTTCTCAAATGTTTTATGTCCTTTATCTTAGGCGAACAAATCGGAATCCTTGCATGCTTATCTGCCTGTAAACAGGATACTGAAATAATCACACCATTTAAAGTTGCTGCTGTCATGAATAAAAATGGGATTGGAGAAAGCTCCAAGCAACAAAACGGAAGTGCCGGAGGAGAAACAGATTCAATTACTGAGACAGTGAGTGCAATTTCTGGAAATCAAGATAGTCAACACGGTGAAAATGTGACGAAAGGAAAGATTGATTTACATCAGGATGTCTCGACTGGTGAATCTCTCCTTAGGATGGAAGATCACCAAAGACAGACTGAACAACTGTTGCAAAGGTTTAAAAGTTCGCATTTTTTTGCTCGAATTTCAGAATCAAATGAACCACTCTGGTCTAAGAGAAGACATCAAGAGAACTTTCTGGAATTTTCTGCCATGGACGAAGAACAATTGACAGGAGAGTCTTCAGAAAATGCAAAAAATTTGAATTCTAGTAGCGCCTCTATTGACAGAGGGCACTTTGATGCCCGCACATCCGGGGGACTTGCAAGAGGTGCTGTCAATTGCGGATCCCTTCCGAATGGAGATATAGTGGTATGTTTCATAGAAAGTTGAGATTTTTTTTGCCTTTCTAAATTTTGTTTCATTAAATATGAACACCGGAGAACAACTTGCAGATTTATCTTACTGGTTAAGTATCCTAGTCTTATCTTATGATATTCTGATTGTAGGTTACAATCAATATTTATGAAAGAAGAATTAAAAATCAATTACCCAAAACAGAAGCATAAACCCATAATGTAGCATTTGCCTTGAGTTGCATGTATTACAGCGGATTTGAATTTCATATCTTGTTTGGAATGACGCAGGTTCTTTTACATGTAAATGTCGGTGTTCAGTTTGTTAAGGATCCCGTCCTTGAGATTCTTCAATTCGAGAAGTATCAAGAAAGAAAGCCAACTTTTGAGAAGAAAGATGTTCCAACTGCTTTGAATCAAGATCCTTATGGCGAATTACTGAAATGGTTACTTCCTTTAGAAAACTCCATTCCTCCACCAGCTCGTCCTTTATCTCCTCCTATATTGAGTACCAGTTCAAGTATTCGGAACACATCCACAAAACCCACCATACCCGGCTCTTCAAGTTCTCAACTTTTCTCCTTTGGTAATTTTAGAAGTTATTCCATGTCTTCACTTCCTCAAAATATGACACCACCCCCAGCCGCCACACCCCCCAGTACCAAACCCGCCTTTGACCCAGTAGATTGGAATCAGTTTTCATTCAGAAGCTTTGTGGAAGGCGGGAAAAATGGAAAAGAAGGACTGTTGTCTTTCCGTGGCGTGCCATTACAACAGGAGAGGTTTTCTGTTCGGTGTGGTTTGGAAGGGATTTTTACACCCGGAAGAAGGTGGAGGAGAAAGATAGAGTTAATTCAACCTGTAGAGATTCATTCTTTTTCCGTTGAGTGCAACGCAGAAGATCTTATTTGCGTCCATGTAAAGGTATGACTTCAACATGTAAATATTATGATATGTAATCTTTTTCGTAGGAAAAAAACACGATGGCTTGCCTATGTAACATACTAACATCTGATACTTATGTTTTTCGGCTTTTAATACACGAAAATGATATTAAACTTGTGTTTTCAGAATGTGTCTCCTGCACATGCATCAGATATTGTGGTGTTTATTGATGCCATAACAGTAATTTTTGAGGAGGCCTCAAAAGGTGGACCCCCATTATTTCTGCCGATTGCTTGCATTGAATCTGGGAATGACCACAGCTTGCCAAATTTAGCTCTGAGGTATTCTCTCTAGAAAATTGTTCGATTAGTTGCTGCATCCTGGAACTTGTGAATCTTTGATGAATGATATGATGTTAGGGACCTTTTTACATCTGTAAAGGCTAGTATCAAACCATTTATTTTTCTCACTTTATTTTTGCACCATCTAGGCAAGGTAAAATCATTGAGAATTTTCGCTTGGACTTTTCTATCCTTATGATTTTATTAAAAATCCATTTTCATTTAGAATATTTCGGTTTTCTGTTAGAGGTAATAATATGGATTTTGTTTCGCTTCTCATAAACTGGTTCTCTTTGAAGTATGTTTAGTGTTAAAACTTAAAATTATATTTTGCTGTCTGAAACTGAAACTCAATTTTGACTCGTTTTCTTGTATAATTTCCAGGAGAGGTGAAGAGCACTCTTTCATTCTCAAGCCAGCATCTACAATGTGGAAGCACTCCAAGGGTTACAACGATACTGAGCCACGATCATCACGCTTACCGGTCAGAAGTGCCTCATCAAAGTGGATTAACACCTCCAGCACTGAACGGAAACACGGTGGATCACCTGCGGATAAATATGCAATTCTTGTATCATGCCGATGCAACTATACTGGTATTATTAAGTCGTGATTTTCCAAAAATTCACATGATGACTCAGCAAGAGATCCTGTGTTTATTGAAATTTGTGTTGTTTGCGTATTTTATAGAGTCGAAGCTCTTTTTTAAGCAGCCGACAAGCTGGCGGCCTCGTATTTCTAGGGATCTTATCATATCCGTGGCATCTGAAATGTCTACACAGACTCTTGGATCTGATGGGACCAAGCTTCCTGTTCAGGTTATATATATTATATGAATTCTAGTGAATTTATTTGAAATACTTAATCGCAGCTTCATTTTACAATGGTTTTAATTTTTCAGGTTTTGACTCTTCAAGCGTCAAACATGACATCGGACGACCTCACATTAAGAGTTCTGGCTCCATCTTCATTCGCTTCTCCTTCTGTAGTTCCCTTGAGTCCGTTTTCTCCCACTGCTGGGTTGATTGAGAAGTCAAACAGTGATCGGCTAGGACAAAAAGTGGAAGATGGGCCCACACCTGAAGCTCCAAATAGTGATCTGGGATGCACCCATTTATGGTTGCAGAGTAGGGTTCCGCTTGGGTAGGGTACATTATCCGTGTTTTTTCAATTGTTTCGTTCCTCAGCAGCTCAAGTATTCATTTCTCTTTGTGCCAGATGTGTTCCTTCACAATCTACGGCAACCGTCAAGCTTGAAGTACTTCCGTTGACTGATGGTATAATCACTCTCGATTCTCTACAAATAGAGGTCAAGGAGAAAGGTAAAATTCATCATATGGGGTATCTCTTCTATAGATTTCCTTAGGTTGCAACTAAAAAACCAACAATTTTTTTTTAATTTGTAATTAATCGCAATGAACAGTCTCTTAAGTTGATAGACGGACTTTTTTTGCCATGGACAGGGTTGACTTACATACCCGAGCAATCGTTGAAGATAAATGCAACTGCGAGTATTGCCACTGGTATATTCTAGGGCCATCCTTGTTTCTATTCGCATATGAGCTATTCAACTTCTCTATTGAGTAATTACTGGTCCTTGCATGCGAAGATTTTATTTGCATCTGGTGATAGAAATCGTGACATGCAAGTTTTCGTTTCGAGACGAGGCTCGTAGGTCTAGTCTGAGGTAAGGGTTATACGAGAAAATTGCCCCTTCCATGTGATGAAAATATTCATGCTGGGAGACTTAATTCATTGGTGTGGACAGTGGTTATATGAAACATGTTCTGTATTTGATTCTATTGTTATCTTTTCTTCATGAGTTAACAAAAGGAATCATCCAATATTTTTTTAAATAACAAATATCCCACTTCTTTGTTTCTATCTACGAATTAACCCCTATTTACCATTAGGTGAATATCAAATAACAAAAATAAAGCACTTTTTGTTGTTGTTGGAGGTTTGAAAGATAATTGAGATACTGTAAATAGTTATTCCGTCAAATGTTGGGATCTGAATCTTTCTTCTGGATTCATCTATGGATTCATCTATCTCTGAATTAATTGGTCTAATGAAAATAATTGTTTGGATTGCAAACGATTGATTGCATAATTTGTTTTTAATGGAGAATCTCATCATTCAATTTATTTAAGATTTTTACTCCCTCCATAGTCCATACCAGATAAAAGACCGCATTTCACATTTTTTTATTGTCCAAAGTAATGGGTACACCCTCATTTACCCACTTTACACTGTAAAAATATTTTTATTGTTCCGGGTTTCGAAAAACAAGACACTTTTTCGAGCACGAAATTAAAAAAATATACTAATATACTTCATGTGTTCCATATTAATGGTCACCTTTTTTTTGTATTTTAAAAAAAAAAAGTATGATTATTGATTTGGGATAGAGGTAGTATCTTTTTACCCAAAAAATAAAGTAAATTATTTGTAAATGAAAATTAAATTAATACCGTATTATATTTAAAAGAAAAAATGTGCTTGTTTATTCTATGAATTTATTTATATATTTATATATATGGCTTGGAAACATCCTTCTACAACATTTGTCTAAACTAAATAAAAACAAGTTTATAATTAGTTGAAGTAGTATATTGTCTTGGTCCTTATTTTGGTCAAAACCCCAACAACAAAAGGTTGTGGCAATCGAAAGTGTTTTCTCGGTTTCACATTCAGTGTACCTCAGAGTCAGTAAGCGTGCTTAGCATTTGCATATTTTAAGAGCACACGTCCGAATCTAATCTTTTGTGATACTCTATTTCTTTCCCTTCTGATCTCATACATACATTCATTCGTAAGATTTCATAAATTGTTAGGTAATACAATACAAGATCATAACCAAACGATTGCGAAAGATCGAGACATGATGGATCATCATCGACGGCAAAAAAAGGAGAACACTTCATTTGAATAAGTGATGTCTTTAACCAAGTAAATGTTTCTTAAAAACAAAATTAAGAAAAGCAACAGAATAAAATAAAATCATGTCACATGAGTCATGGCTTTCATAAATATTTGTTTAAAGTATGTGATATGATTTTGTTAGAATTGTACTATAAGAATGCATTAGTTGATTGACGATTATATTAGTAGTATAAAATTAGATTTAGTAATTGTTACCAAAATTGCATTTTAGTACTAATATGATAAACGGAACACAAGAAAAATGTAAAAATATATAGTATAAAACAAGGCCATTTAATACTTCATGGTACTTCATCATACTTAGTGTACATTAATTTTGACTTGTTTTCTTACACTGCATTACTACACTTGTATATCTAATGCAACAAATTTACTAAATGCATTTCATCTTATATGTGGTGAATCAATTCAATGTGGTTTAGTAGCTTTCACTGTCTCCCTCTTTATCAGCAACAGTGTAAAAAAAAGTAGACAAGGGTATTTTCGGAATCAGAAAGTTCCAGCCCGCCAGGCAGTCTCCCATTTCGCTTTTTTAACCTTTAGATATTCACCAAAAAAAAGTACTGTAGTAGCAACAACTTATTAATATACTTCATTTTTATATTACTTGTACTATAATTAAGTAATTAATTAACTATATATATATATTCTTGAGCATTGAACTGGTCACAGTATTTTTTTTGAATCTTTTGTTGAGATTTTGTTTGTTTGGTATCTGTTTTCAAGAGAGGTATTTTCTGGGGGGGTGGTGCTTACTTTTTTTTCCCCAAACAAAGATTATTTTTCACTACTCTATTATTTTAATATTATTATTATTATCAATATTTTGATTTCTTTGCTTTGCACAGTGAGTGCTGTGGACAAAGTTTTATACTTTGAAGGTGAAGCATGTGATCTGCAATCAGTCATCTCTTTTATACCCTCTTCCTCTAAATTCCACCTCTGCTTTTTCATCTGCATCCTTTTTTTTTTTTTTTTGGGTTTTGTACCAACTTGTTATTCCAAGGGATATTCTCTAGTTTTTTTTGCTTGTTTTGGGATTATTGTGTTTTTGGAGCTGATCTTTTTAGACTTTTTCTGTCTCCATTTCCAAGTTTTTTTTTTGTTTTTTCTTGAATAAAAATCGGTTCTTTAGGGTTTTTAGGTGATTATATGAATTGGGGCTGAAGTTTAGGGGATTTGGAATTGTGGGGTGTTTGGGTTTTTTGATGATTTTAGGGTTTGGTACTTAAAGATGGGATTAGGTGATGATGATGGTGGTGGGTTAACAGTAGATTCTTGGGATGTCAAGAAATCAAAGGGAAGGAGGAAGAATGAAGAAGGTGAAGCTGATGACGTGGCAGGGTCTGTGTGTTGCTTTAGGTTAAGTATTTTCAGTTGCTGTGTGACTTCAAGATCTAAGGTTGATACCTCTGTTAGTGGCATCAGCACTCAAGGTAACAAATGCCCTCATTTTCTGGTAAAATATTGTACTTTGGATTTCTACAAGTTTTGCAGTAGTAAGCAATATGATTTCCTGCAGAAAGCAAATCCACAAACGATAGATGCAGAGAACAACCGGTCGTCCCCGCAATCCCACCAACCGCCGCCAGCAATGCCGAGAGTATTTCTTCAGGCGCCAAGCTCGAAGAGGAGCTCAACCTTTCTTCCCGTCTCCGGAAGTTCACGTTCATCGACCTTAAGCTCGCCACCAGAAACTTCAGACCGGAATCGCTTCTCGGTGAAGGCGGGTTTGGTTGTGTGTTCAAGGGTTGGATCGAAGAGAATGGTACCGCTCCCGTTAAACCCGGGACTGGACTTACTGTCGCTGTCAAAACCCTAAACCACGACGGGCTTCAGGGTCACAAAGAATGGCTGGTATAACTTATAATCTCGAAAGATAAAATGCCTTTTGTTTTCGTTTAATCTCTTTTTCCTTAACCTTCAGATGCTATTTTATTTGTAGGCTGAAGTGAAATTTTTGGGTGACCTTAACCATCCTAATTTGGTTACGTTGATTGGATACTGCATCGAAGATGACCAGAGACTGCTTGCTTACGAGTTCATGCCTCGAGGAAGCTTGGAGAACCATCTATTTAGGAGTATGTCTCTAACCTTATACTCAACTTGAAATATACTACGAACAAAATGAATAATCATTTCGATTGTAGGGTCGTTGCCACTTCCTTGGTCTATCAGGATGAAAATAGTTCTTGGAGCCGCCAAAGGTCTTGCCTTTCTGCACGAGGAAGCAGAAAGACCCGTCATTTATCGTGATTTTAAGACGTCTAACATCCTCTTGGATGCTGTGAGTTCCCAAAACTTTTGTCGACCGATTTTCTGAAGAATCTTATTCACGTTTCCGTGTAAATTTTTCTTCCAGGAATACAATGCCAAGCTGTCTGATTTCGGTCTTGCTAAAGATGCTCCGAACGATGGGAAAACTCACGTTTCTACTCGTGTGATGGGAACCTATGGTTATGCTGCCCCAGAATATGTCATGACGGGTAAATTCCAAACGTTTTGATTCAAAACTATTTGTGTTCTATAGTTTTGGCTTAGTTATACACTTTTCTCTTACAGGACATCTTACATCGAAAAGCGATGTCTACAGCTTCGGAGTTGTCCTTCTCGAAGTGATCACGGGCAGACGATCAATGGACAAGAATCGTCCTCAAGAGGAACGCAACCTCGTTGAGTGGGCCCGGCCTCAATTATCCGACAAGAGGCGGTTTTATCGCATGATAGACCCACGTTTAGAGGGCCATTTCTCGATTAAAGGTGCCCAGAAGGCAGCTCACTTGGCGGCTCGTTGCCTGAGCCGTGATTCCAAGTCCCGGCCTCTGATGAGTGAGGTCGTCGAGGTTTTGAAGCCTCTGCCCGGTCTCAAGGACATGGCTAGCTCGTCTATCAATTTCCAGACTCTACAGGCTGACCGGGCAGCTGCCCCCAGCCCGAATGGGAAAGTTGTCCTTCGGGCTCAGGGGTCGTTTTTCAGAAACGGGCAGCAGCCACATCCGAGGAGTTTGTCAGCCTCGAATGGGACTGCTAATTTTCATGCTTCGCCGTATCAGTTCGGGAGTAATTCGCCGAAACCGGATGGTAAAGCTTGAAAATATCAGTTCTGTTTTTTTCCTTTTGTTGCAAGTTTTTTTTTTAATCACACGGTTTGACAATTCAGATGTGCATTTTGAAATGTAGTATTCTGAGTCATAAAAATGTAATTATAATGTTTAGTCATACTCATATCATAACTTTTGGTGTAGTGTTTTGTAATTTTTTTTTAAATATAAATAGTTATAAAAATTACACCAAAGTTTCCAAAAGTTAAATCTGTAATTATAAAGTTACACAGGACAGCCACATATTAATAAGTAACTGTGTTCAAGAAAGCTTCCTTGTAAGCTGATCTTTGGATGTGCTCTCGAAGATCTTATCGGCATTTCCGACCTCAAAACCTTCTCGTCTATGAAATTCTTCAACCTACATACATACATTCGAAGATAACAAAGTTCACAGAGTTATACGATAAAAGCAACAGTAGAAAAAAGCATATAAAAAGGGATAATTAAAAAACTACCCCGGGCTTCAGGGTAAAGCCAATAATCAACAGTAGAAAAAAGCATATAAAAAGGGATAATTAAAAAACTACCCCGGGCTTCAGGGTAAAGCCAATAATCGAACCTTGTTCTCAGGTATATTTTTGAACTGAGGAAGCACAAGCCGTTCGGCAAACTCAATATACGAGCATGGAACAGATTCCGAAACCCCTTCAGCAAACTCGAATGAGTTCAAATCTGCCACCGTTGAACTTTGTAACAAGAGACCATCCGGGCTCACTAAATTGAAAATGACAATAATACCAATGGTTAGAACTGAATAATTCTTTTAACCAATGGTTACGCTCATTTCCTTGTTTTATTCCGTTCAAAAATAAACTCGTGCAAAAATGTGAGAAACGGTACCACCACCACCACCAAAAATAACACGGAGTAATACATATTAGAGGCAATTGAATAGCCCATATATACCTTTTAAAGCGCCTCCTTCAGAATTCAACTTGAACCCATTCTCCTCAATGAACTGATTAAGATTGTCGATATTTCGTAAATGTGATTTCAGCCGATGGGCAGAAATGGTAACATGATTCAATGCGTATCCATTAACGAGGGTCCAGGCTGCATATTCACTTTCCCTAAAAATTCAAAAGTTATAATACATTTTGGGCTTACAACAGAAAATAAAGTCTTAAAACATTTTGCAAATAACCATTTTTTCACAAATATATGTAAATTTATTTTATATGCATAGTCTTCGATAAGGGATACTGATTAGATACCTCGCCAACTGCTGGAATTCAGAGTACGAGGGTTTATCCCATGTCAAATATCCCAGTGCAGTAGCCAAAGCTGCGTGCTTTTTCCCATTGCCCGATAACTCGGTGTATTTTCCAATTATTTTCTGCACAATTGGGAATTATCGACAACAATGGAGAATGCTTGATATTCAATAGTAGAGGTAAAAAGGCAGGTTAATTAATACAAATGAGGTTAAAAAAAGTTATATACTTCAAAATCACAAATATCCCTCAACATTTGTTCTCTCTTACAAATCGCCCCTCGAGACGGTTTTAAAAAGATAACATGAATTTGTTTTTTTTTTTTTTTTTGTAATTAAGCTAAACACTAGGGGTTGTAAATGTAATCACATCCCAATAATAATAAGCAGGTTATAAACCTGAGCTTCCGGAGACATCTGATCCACGAGAAGTTCTGATATAAATATCCTCGGCAATGGTCCGTGAATGCCCGAGCCGGAAGAGTGAGGAACTTCCGGGGGCGAAAACCAATACGCTTTCAGCTTCTTCGCAGGGAACCTCAACTCATCTCTTTGGACATAACCGAAATCCAGAAAGAGCCTCGCCATCGAATTAATCCCATGCCCGTTTACCTAATCAAGGTAATATAAAAACAAAATCGGAACACTTATTAGTTATTACAATAATTATACATACAAAGGTTAAAAAAAAAAAAAAAAAGCTTTACCCCGAACGTCCTAAAAGCGAAATGATCGTAGCATATACGATGACCGTCAACGGAGCCCACGAGCTCCAAAATGGCTTTTGCTGTGGGGTTTCTGTTCAGATACACAGTCTCTATGTTTGCCAAGATGTTCCGGAAGAACGAGTTTTCTCCCTGCAACGAAGAATTCGAGCTCAGTTATTCAAGATCATAGATTTTGGGGAAAACCAAACCCCAACAAAACAGATTCCTCATATGATTAAACTAAAAAATAGAATCTTTCAAAAACACCATCAATCCTAGTTAAGAATAGTACCTGAAAAGAAGGATCTTGAGGAGGCCCATGAAGATGAAGATCAGGGGAAGCAGCGGCTGCTGACATGGATGAAAAAAGATGGGTTTTTTTCCCAAGAAAATTAAAATCCCCAAATACTTGTTTTTTCAGAGGAATGGAATTTCTGGAACTGGGGATGAAAACGGATGATTTTGGTGATCGTGAGGCTAACAAAGAAGATTCAGCTGAAGAAGATAATCTCAGCATCTTGTTCATCGAAAATATTCAGTGCAAAATATTATTTTTTTTCTTTTTGCCAACTTTTGGTCTTAAAATGGTGCATGTACGGATACGTGTAAGACTTTGTGTTTGTACACTAATTAAATTCAGCAAAGATCAGCCTGCTTTATTAGTTTGATAAATATTTTATTTTATTTTGCTAAATTTTGGTCTGAAAATTGAAAACTTCAACAAATTATTACATGAATTATATGTGTAATGATTGCTAGGGATAAATAAACAATTTTCTTTGTGAAAAAATAACAAGAATAACATAACCTAAAGTTGAGTTTTTTTATTCTTGAAATTTCATCCGAACAACTACCATCTGGTAGTGAGTCAAAAAAGTGATGGCCAAAATTAGAAACCTCCAGTAAAAATTATTTTTACAACCTCAAAAACTGGCATTGCCCACAGAAAATCTGACAGTGCTGACTTTATTCCTTGCACTGCCTATTTTTTTTTTTAAATTTAATCAAAGAGAGATCCTTTTCCGATTTTCATGGTTTGACGGCGACAGCAAGTCCGACCTTGGCGCTTTTCTCTATGGCCCTTGTGTCCACTTCTCCGGAAATGGTGATGAGAGATTTCGGATGCCACTGGTGCTGTATGAGGCCGCTGGCCTTGCCAAAGTTGTTGACTCGAGCTTTCACAGTGGTCAGAGGGTCGAGCAGGTGCTGGGCCCCGATGGTCAGAGTGTTCTCGTTAGTCGAGAAGCTGTGGGTGAACTCCGCTCCGACCGCGGTGTTAGTCAACGGGCTTACCGTGTGGAAGTAAGAAGCAGTGATACTTTCACCTTTGTTATTCCTGTATATATAAAAGGAGTGGTGAGAAACCAAATTCAAAATAAAATAAAATAATAACAATCCTTGAAATTTAATCTAATCACACTAACTGGCTACTTTTAGAAATTATAGCAAGAATTAAAAAGTTGTTTTTGTAATTAAAAGGTAAAAAAAAAAAACTATTTTCCACATAAAAAGCCTTCGCATCCATAAAAAAATTCTCCATGTTATTTTTGTAATCAAACCCAGAAGAGGGAATTAGTAGTGTGAAAGATAACTGGATCTTTTGACGACAAGGCTAAACACTTAGTCATGGGCACATTTGCAACTACACCATTGTCGAACACTAAGAAACAAACTAAACTCCTCAAAATTCACAAATTATATACAGTATCATGTAAAATGTTGGGCCATGTCACACACTAAATATGGTAATAAGAACTTCATCTTAGAATAACTACTACCAAGAAACTGAGTACCTACGAATATATAAGCATAACTTAAAAAATGAGCACGCTGATTTTTCTTTTCACTCTGAGCTTTCATCCTCTCACAAATTTATTTTCTTCTTTTGTTTCAGCTTTAAAGAAGATACTCACAGAATGAAGGATGCAACTAGATCAGCAGTGGTCAAACTGACTCCAGCATTGTATTTGGTGAAATTCCCAGTGGCTGTATCAAATGAGATGTCTGTCCCAATAGCTGTTTTCTGATTACCAGCGACGCCAGAGAAGTTGACAATGGGCTTTGCCGTCAGCCCAAGGCTAGTGCTAATAGCAGCATACTCATGCAAGTATTGAAGCTCCACCTGTAACATTTTATCCGAAAACCATCGTAATTTGAAAACATCCCGTATATTTTTTTTAAAGTACCCGCATATATAAAGGTAAAATGAATTACCTTCCCGGACTTTTGGTCAGGAGCAACAAAACTGAATATAGCCTTCACTCCAGGAGCAGGCTCGTCAACAGTTATTGTGGTGTAAACCTAAAAAACAGAAAATAATTAGGAAAAAATTGACAAATGGAATTTGATTTTATCATACTTGTGTGTTGGGGTCACTTGGGCGCATAAAATCGATCAGACTAATCATAGATCTTTCAAATATACAGCAAAGATAATACCATAATACGAGAGGTATCACTATCCATACATATATTAGATTCAAGGTAATTCTAAAAGGCACGACACCTTACTCTATGTTGATTATATAAATAAATTCAATTTTCATGATATACATGAGAAAAAAGAGGATCACCAAGCGACCTCTGTTGATCAGGAACTAATCATATTTTCAGACATAATTAAAGGCAAACCTTAACGAAGATATAATGATAAAGTTGATACTCAAACTCAAATAGGACAGAGAGATTGACCTATGACACCTCAAAGACAGTAAATGGACTCACTTACGCATTTTCCTTTTCGAAACTAAGCAGTAATTGAATTCTATGAACGAATTGAAAGACCGATTCTTATATCTTGATCTTATAAGTTATATTATCAAGCCATGTAAACTTACACTGGAGTTGGTATCCACTTTCACATCAGTGGTCATGTTCTTGTTCTTCAGCTTAGTGTTAACATCTGCTAGAAAAACATCACCCTTCTTGGTTCCAGACGAAGTGATGGCCTGTACAGCCAAACCCACACTTAGAAAACAAAACAAAAACAACACAATTGAACAAATTCAAGACAGATCGACTAGTTACTGTGAAACTAAAACCCCGTCTAATCGACTAATAGTATGACTACTAAAAACCCATTTCAAAGTTAGGAACATTTACCCAAAATACTCAACAGCAGAAACACTTAAAAACAATGGGCAAATCTAATGCCATTTCCGATTAATTTCAGCACACAAGATAAACTCAGTGACAACTTAAACAGCTGAATATTTCGTAAGCACATAACAAACGAATCCATTCATAAATCAGAAAAAAAAAATTTGGAAAATACGAACCACTCCATTTTCAGTGTTAGTAGTGAGGGTGAATTTGTGGTCTCCTTGATAATCCCTGTAAAGAAGATCTGAAAATCACCCAGGAAAAAAACATTTAATTTCCCGATCTAAATCACCCAAACCAAACAATATATACAGCGGTAAAAAATATTTAAAAATATTTACTTGCCTCTGGCACGCTTGCCAATGTCAGGGTAAAGACCTGGGCCCTTCACGAACACCATTTTCGTCTTGCTGATTTTTGGGTTTCGTTCGCACGGAGAAATTTAGAGAGAATTTTCTAGAGAGAGAGTGAGGCGCTGGTTATCGGGAGTAATTTGTTTGTTGTGACCCTATTTTATTGCACTGGTTTATCTGGACCGTCCGTTTTTTTGTGTGGAAAGTTTAAGGGCCGTTGATTTCTCAGAGATCGGTTCCCTGAAACTTGGATAAATTGAATTCAGTGGAAATTAGATTGGGGCGTTTTCGTTATTTCTCGTAATCTGATACTATTGAATAGTGGAAAATGTGAGTGAAGCCTAATCTAACAAGATATACACAATAATTTTAGGCCTTAGAACTCATGGCAATGTGCAAATAATTTGGGCCTTAGAGATTAGGGTTCAATTTATTTCATGGGTAGAGCATGTACAAATAATTTGGGCCTTATATTCCTTCGGTTCCAGCAATGTGTCTACTTGGTTGAACACGTATTATTAAAAAAAAAATACAATTTTTAAATGGAAATATTAAAAAAAAAATGGTGTCAACTATTTTGGGATACTACCCAAAAAAATTGACAATTTTGGAGTATTACTTATGAATATGTGAAATATTATGAGACATTGAAATACCAACATTAATACGTATTTTTGGTGTTGAAGTAGTTGTGTTTATTAAGTTGTGAATTGTGATGAACCTATGATCCACTGTTTGCGGGGCCACTGTGAGGCTTATGTTTGGGCATCAAAACCATAAGGCTATGTTTGGTGGCACAAATTCATAAACACGGGATAAGTTATCTAAACAAGATAAAACTCGTATCCAACCAACGCTATAATAAACTTGTGTTTGGTATACTTTTGTGTTATCTCCCTCAGCTTTTTTGTTCCGGAAATAATTGACAATATTGCCCTCAATTTGTATTTTTTTATTTTGTTTCTTTTTCTCCCCGACTAATTTTTTCATTCACAAGAAAAATAAAAAAAATTAAATTCACATTTGTTTTGCTTTTCTGAAATAAAAATTAAATTAAAAAACGAAATAAAACTTTGATTCTAGCATAAACAACATCATCAAAACCAGACAAGGTATGATATATTTATAATTTTCACTGAGATTCAACATTTCCTAAATACAAAAATCCAAAAGAACACCTCAAATAATTAATAAATAATGGCAAAAACTCTCCCCCAAGGCCAACCGGCGATAGAATTTCATTTATTCCCAATCCTCAATCTATGGGCTAAAAATTGAATCGATGATGAAGCTCGTGGAATCCTACGAACCCAAGCATACGAAAATTACAAAAAAGTCTTCTTTGTTGGCTATTATAAAAATATTCATAGTAAATTATGTATAATAATTATTTGAAGAATCGAAAAGATGAAAACTTGAAACCCTTAATCGGTTGTGCAAAAGGTTTGGGAAAAATAAGAAAAGTGAAAGTCAGATGCGATTTTAGATTTTATGGACATGAAGATTGAAGGGCAATTTAGTAATTTCAAAAAATAACATGAGTACTGTTTATTTGAGTCAAGCAAACCTACCATATTGAGGTGTTAATTCTTCTGAAAGGAAACAGTAATTAATAACGGGCTTCCTATCCAACACAGGCCCAATAAGATGGAGCCAAACCCAATATTAATTAGTTAACGTAACTATCATGCTTTTAACCGGGTCACCAAACGATGCCTAATGTGAGAGAGTATTATCAGTGATCCAACACGTGACATTTCTTTCAATCATAACAAAACAAAACTCTTTTGGCAGATTCCACTCTCCAAAATTTGTTGGTGGTATTTCTTTATTTTTGAAGTCGACTGCCGACATACATTTCCACCTTTTCGTACGTTGCAAATTGTTATGCTTAGATTAACTTTTCTTATGGATCCGACCAGTTTTAAGTTACGTCTAGACGGGGCTTAGGCAAAACCAGACGGAAATTGTTAGAACGAATAAAACTATACACGGAAATACAAAAACTCTCTGCAACTACTACCATGAAATACGCCAGAGTTTACGAACAATCAAAATCATCGAGCGTGCTACTGAAAACGAACACTCAAACAATAGATGAGTGCGAGTCTCAAAGTTCCGAGAGTATACAACACACCAAGAAGTCTGTCGACCAATTCGAGACTTGTCCCGTAGTTGGAAATCGACATCTAAAAAAATTAAAGCATAACATCCACGTCATGCACGATGTCGACTCATAATTTGATAAATAGGAGTATTATTTAATTTTGAGTCAAGTTTTATGATTTGCCACACATTTATATTTTCTATAAATAAATATAAAGTATTTATTTATTTATAAATATAGCTTCGTTGATTCCACCTCCATACTCCTCTGTACAGACACTGGAAAAAAAGAAAAAAAAAAAAAAAAAAACCGAAATGTATGTAGTTTCAACAGACCCAATCTTCTTCCTCCACACCCACAACCGTTCTTCTATCAATCCGGTTCACAAATTCCAATTTATTTCCAAAAAGCTTGTACGCTTTAGCCTGAATTGCAATCGGACCTCTAACCGCCGCGCCAATGTCTGCTCCCGCCGTTTCACCGCACCGAAAGCTCTCAGCTCCTCCTCCTCCTCATCCGCCGCCGCCGTTGAAACGACCTCCGAATCTTCGTATGTTACTTTTATCGAAACGTTCGAATTAAAGCGACCTCAAAAGGTACCTTTTTTCTTCTTGGGGTTGATTGTATTTTTGTTGTCGATTTATGAGAAAAGGGCATTTGGTAAATGTTGTGATTTTGGAGAAACTTTTACTTTTTTGCTTTCTTCAGTTTTTCCAGTTTATTTTGTGCTGTTAAAAATCTCATATTTTTTCCGGGCAGATAGTATATATTTACTTGTTGCTTTTATTGGAATCCCACTTCCATTGATCATATCTATGGCTACTTTTTTCGGTCTCGGTCGTGCGTATATAGAAAGTGTCCTGCGGAATCCTTCATTCCGATCACCATTTCAGTACGCTTTTCAATTGTTTTGATGAAATGACAGTTGGAAGGAAAATTTTCAATCAGATTAGGCGGTGGAAAAAACGAAGAGCGTTGGAAGCTTACCGTAGGTTGTAGTTTACCTGGAAAATGGGCTCTTCACTGGGGAGTTAGTTACATTGGCGATGTTGGAAGGTATGCTATACATTACATTAGTGGTTAGTGATGGTACTTAACGAATTTTGAGCTTCTAGAATATGGAGACATGCTTAAATGAAAACCCGTTCTTCCATCAAAACAAGTTGCTTTATGCATTTGTTTTCTTTGTTTCAGCGAATGGGATCAACCTCCTCTTGATATGAGACCTCCAGGTTCTGTCCCTATTAAGGTAACTAACGATTTTTTGCTACTGCTTAGAATAATTAACGAAGACTGGTATGGATTCCCTTTCAGGACTATGCTATTCAGACCCCTTTTGAAAGATCACCGGCATCGTTGGAAGGAGAAGAATTGCATGAAGTGAATATTGAATTTAATACAAGTAGTTCGATAGCATCTATAAAGTTTGTACTGAAGGTGCTAGCCACTTGTTGCTAGGCGGATCAATTTTTCTATTTTATGAAATTGGTGAAATTTCAGTTGTTTTTTTGTTACTTCTTCGGTCAATGTGCTTTTTTTTGTGTGTGTTCTCTTCTAGGACGAGGAAAGTGGATATTGGTATCGGCATAGAGGAGGAGATTTTAAAGTGCCTCTTATCGAATCCCTTCGAGATGCTGACAATGCTGAAGGAGCCGAAAACGGCTCGGGCATATGGCAAGGTTTCTTTATTTTTCTGTGTTTATGCTATTAGAGCATCGATATCTAGATACCATTATTTGTTGTTCAAGTTGTATTGTTCATCTCTTATAGCTGGGGCTTTGGGACATATATCCAACACACTTCTCAAAGCCGAATCTTCTGGTTCTAATGGAGACGTCATCAGAGGATCTAACTTGCTAACGAGCCCTCTTCAAGATTTTTATGAAGAGTACTCAATCTTCAAAGAATTTTTTACTGATAACGAAGTGAGCGTGTCAGTGATGCACTGTCCCCAGAGAGCCACAAATGTTTTGCATATAGAAACTGATTTACCCGGGGACGTATTAATACATTGGGGTGTTTGCAGAGGTGAAAGTAAAAATTGGGAAATCCCAAATGAGCCATATCCTCCCGAATCATTTAGGTTCAAGAATAAGGCTTTGCGGACTCTCTTGCAGGTAATGAAAGGACTATTTTTTTGTCAATTAAATACTTTGATATACTTGTAATCTCATCACTTATGCATTCTATCGAATTTGATTTTACTCTTTTAGCTCTCTTATTGGACTTGAATTGAATCAAATTTTGAGTGCTAATGAATTTACTTTCTGTTGTAAATTTGACTACTTTCTTTATCTCTCCTTGTTTCGTTGTTGTAAATTGCCAATCATGCGAAAGCAAATATAAATTTGACTTGTCATCTTCTGTAACAATAATCAGATATTAACCATATATTATGATTCTCCGTTGCAGCAAAAAGACGATGGAAGTGGTTCTGTGGGGTCATTTACATTGGACGATGCATTCTCAGCATTTGTTTTTGTGCTGAAGCCGAATGAAAACAATTGGTTAAATTGCAATGGAAGTGATTTCTACATACCCTTGTCAAGGTCTGTGCTCACAGACGATCATTCTGGTCAAAGTCAAACTCGCTCTGAAGGTAAAGAAGACTTTAGCTCCTCAGTGACAACTGATAATACTTCGGACTCAGAGGAAGCAGCTTCTGAATACACAGATGGGATCATTAATGAGATAAGGAATTTAGTAAGTGATATATCTTCCGAAAAGAGTCGAAAAACAAAAAGCAAAGAAGCACAAGAGACCATTCTCCAAGAAATCGAGAAGCTTGCTGCGGAAGCCTATAGTATCTTCCGAAGTTCTATGCCTACATTTACAGAATTGTCTGAAGAGGAAGACTCAGAAGGGGCTGTAAAGATATCTTCGGGGACTGGTTCAGGACATGAAATCCTGTGCCAGGGATTTAATTGGGAATCTCATAAATCAGGCAAATGGTACCTAGAGCTTTATGATAAAGCTTCTGAATTATCATCCCTTGGGTTTACTGTGATATGGTTACCTCCACCTACTGATTCTGTGTCACCAGAAGGCTATATGCCTACGGATTTGTACAACTTAAACTCCAGGTGCGATATTTCATGTACAAATTTCGACTACTATATTCACCATAATTTTTTTTTTTTGTTTATTTATAATTCCCGCTGATAGTTGCAATAATGATGACTATAATGATGTTTGCAAGGTATGGAAATTTTGATCAACTAAAGAGTCTTGTGAGGAAATTTCATGAAGTGGGTATAAAAGTTCTAGGAGATGTCGTGTTAAACCACCGATGTGCACAGTATAAGAATCAAAACGGTGTCTGGAACATTTTTGGTGGTCGCCTAAATTGGGATGACCGTGCAGTTGTTGCTGATGATCCACATTTCCAGGTGGGATGTCCTTCTAAAATTATGACCAAAAAAAGTGGTCAGAATTACTTTCGTTTTCTACGGGATAAATTGTTTGTTGCAAAGGCTGAACAAATATTTTCTTCTATTTTTCTCCCTAGAAAGACTAATAGATAGGTTTGCCATATTTCCCACTAAGAGCTGATGTACTATTTATGCGATTTTGTAAATTAAGTAGGAATGTTGCTTTTTTATACTCACAGGGAAGGGGCAATAAGAGTAGTGGAGAAAATTTCCACGCAGCTCCAAACATTGACCACTCTCAGGAATTTGTGAGAAATGATATCAAAGAATGGTTACACTGGTTACGGTTAGTTGATTGAACTTCCTTTTCCCTCTCGTCTTATTTTCAGTATTCAAAAGCTCAGTTTTTGGATGTGTTATTGTGCGTAGTTATTGAAATTGCATGAACTGTGTACGTTTAAATGAGGTGTTACTCACTAATAAACCGGCTGATAATTGGTCACGCAGAGAAGAAATCGGTTATGATGGCTGGAGACTTGATTACGTTCGGGGGTTTTGGGGCGGCTATGTCAAGGATTACTTGGAATCAAGCGAGCCTTACTTTGCTGTGGGGGAGTTCTGGGATTCCCTTTGTTACACTTATAATGAGATGGATCATAATCAAGATGCACATAGACAGAGAATCGTAGATTGGATTAATGAGACTAACGGAACCGCTGGTGCATTTGATGTCACAACGAAAGGGATTCTTCATGCTGTAAGGACTCACATTTTTAATTATGCTATAATAGGCTTATTGCTAAACTAACCTACTCTGGGTGTAAGACTTTCTCTTTATCTGGGCTGTATAATAGGCACTTGAGAGATGTGAATATTGGCGTTTATCAGATGAGAACGGAAAACCTCCTGGAGTGGTGGGATGGTGGCCGTCTAGAGCAGTTACTTTTATCGAGAATCATGACACTGGCTCCACTCAGGTTAGAAATTTTATCTGATTAATCGTTTAATCACCCTGTTCTATGTTTTCATGTCCTGATTCGATTTTTCTATTTCGAAGGGTCATTGGAGATTCCCAGGTGGAAAAGAAATGCAAGGCTATGCCTACATCTTAACTCACCCTGGAACCCCGTCAGTGTTCTATGATCACATTTTCTCTCACAACCATTCTCAAATAGTGGAACTCATCTCCATCAGAAAACGGAACAAGATCAACTGTCGGAGCACAGTAAGTCTGTGCTTTGAACGGAATAATAGCTAATATTGAACTCATCTCATGTTTGATTTCGATCTAGGTTAAAATTATGAAGGCAGAGAGAGACGTGTATGCTGCGATGATTGATGAGAAGCTAGCAATGAAGATCGGACCTGGCTACTACGAACCCTCAAACGACGACAACAAGAACTGGTCTTTAGCCTTCGAAGGTGGAGATTACAGGGTTTGGGAATTAAAATGAAAGAAGCTCGCCTCCAGAGTTTGATGGCAGAGACGACGTTATTCCAAGCCTTATCGACATCGTTAGATCATCTATGTAAAACGCATAATGAACGAATAATTTGCTGTCATATAATGAGTCTACATTTGAAATAAATTTTCAGGTTTATTAAAAAGCAGGCAGCATTTCACTTCATTTCAACATAGTTTCCATACACAACAATCGGGCTACGGACATTCCGAACGCCATCGGACCATTCCAGCGAGGCAGACACGCTCTTCCTGTCTCGAAGCTCCCCGTTTATAACCACGTTAAACGACCTCTTCAGACCGGCCGAATGGAATTTCAGGACACTGGGCTTCACCGTGATATTGTAATACGGGCTCGTGCTTGTCCTCAGCGTGTACCTCGATTTTCCAGGTCCTACGTTCGTAACTGTTCTCCTGAACTTCACACTGAATTTCGGACGTGGGTTTTGAGTGATGTCGATTTGACTAGTCAGGGACGGGTAGTTTAGATCCTTGGGCGAAGTCGGGGCTCCTGAAGGACAGGTGGCGTTACCTCCAAATATCTGTCGTACTTTCGTCGAATTGTAACCCGAACCGCAGAACATTCGAATGTAATCCTCTGTAAATGTCTCGTACACGAGCCCTGGGTCGACAGCTTTCACCGGATCTATATGACCCGACCCGTACGAAAACTCCTCGTGCAGGTCTAGTGAAGCGTTCATTCTTCGGGCTACGCACAAAAACATTACAGTCAGGACATGTTCTTTTGGACTTATTCTCAGTTCAGTTCAGTTTAGCCAGTTTCAGTTTAAAAAAAAAACCTGTTGTCATGAGAGCTGATTTTATCGCAGACGTCGACCAGTTGGGATGGAACGACTTCACGTAAGCAGCAGCTCCGGCGACGTGAGGGCACGACATAGACGTTCCCGACAATACGCTGTAGTGAACCCTTCTGTTATCGTTCGGATATGAAGCCTCGCTTGAGGGCGGAACCGCAGCCGAAAATGCTGCTAGGATCTCGACTCCGGGCGCTGTTATATCAGGCTGCATATGTGTTTCAAGAGCATCGTTTAGTTCGACTATTCGATTAAAACTCCCGTCGGAATACACCGGATTTTTTTTACCTTCAAAATATCCGGGAAGATGATGTTCGGCCCTTTCGACGAGAATCCGGCAACCTTAGGGGCGTCGAAGTTTCTCACCGACTCGCTTTTCAGTATGTCGACAGTCGGAGATCTGCGATAAAAAGCTCGATTAGGGACGAGACGACTGATATATTAGAGTCATGAAAGGTGAATGATTACTTTGTCGACACGACGTATTTGCGGACATCGGCGAAATCTTTCCCAGACAAACGGGAGGCGGCGAGAGGAACAACCTCGGAGTAATCGATCGGAGCTGTCAGTTGGTTTTGAAAAGTCGTGACAGTGGCGACCACACCGCGGGCCCCGGCGCGATAGGCTCGTTGGACCCCGCTGTACTCGTTGCAGAGCACGATCTTCCCCTTCACCAAACTCGGCTCCAGACATCTCGTCTCACACCTCCTGAAGAAAAGAAAAAAATCGGTAAAAATCGTTACTTTGGAGATTTTTCGAAACGAATTCTCGAGATTACCAAGCGGCGTCTTCGTCGTCGAGGCATGTACGCGTGGCGTTCTTCCCGTACACGAGAGGTACGCGGGTTTTCCCTTCCAAGGCGAACGAGTTCACGCCCTCTCCCTGTTACAACAGATTCTTCATTCCCTGAGCTTAAAAACGAAAAAATCCGAAAACACAGCAAATCTTTTTTTACGCACCATAAACGATTTCCCGTTGCCGAGAGCGACTTTAGTGACGAGCCCTCGATCGGTACTACTGGCGGCGACCGTGAAAATCCACGGCATGACGCTAGCAACCGTACCTTCCTCTGCTCGATTTCCGGCGGACTGAATGACCAAAATACCCTTCTGCGACGCGTGGAGAGAGCCCATCCCGACCCCGAGATCCTCGTCCAGCGCCACCCCGTAATCGGCTCCGATCGAAATCGAGATGATGTCGACTCCGTCGGCTATAGCGTCGTCGAACGCAGCCAGCAAATCGGACGTCTCGCAGCCGTTTTTACCACAAGCTTTGTAGGCCGCGATTCTTGCCGACGGGGCCCCGCCCCTGGCGGTCCCCGCCGCGATCCCGTAGAATCCGGCGTGATCGACGGCGTTTCCGGCGGCCGTCGAGGCGGTGTGGGTCCCGTGGCCGATGAAGTCTCGGGCGGAGTCGTCGGCGTAGAAACGGGCCCCGATCAGCTTGTTGTTGCAAGTGAAGTTGGCTCCGCCTTTGCAAGCGCCTTTCCATTTCTTCGGGGGAGGGCCGAAGCCTTTGCCTTTGAAGCTCTCGGATTCCGGCCAGATCCCGGAGTCGATGACGCCGATGATCGTGTCGCTCTCGACGGTGTGGCTCCGGCGAACGTTTCGCGGGAGGCCGGTGAAGTCCCAAGAACTCGTCGTCTGGAGCTTGTAGGTGATGCTAGGGGAAATCGAGACGACGTCTTCACGGCCTGAATCACATGTCAATGAAATATCAGAAACCACATCATCTAAAAGCTCGAACAATCGGAAAACAGAAAAGCATATCAATGAACTATCAGAAACCAAATCATCTAAAAGCTCGAACAATCAAAAAACAGAAAAACACATCAATGAACTATCATAAACCACATCATCTAAAAGCTTGAACAATCAGAAAACTAAAAAGTTAAGTAGATAATTAAATTGTTAAGTCAAACTCAAAACAGAAAAGCATATCGATGAACTATCAGAAACCAAATCATCTAAAAGCTCGAAGAATCAAACAACAGAAAAGTTAAGTAGATAACTAATTAAGATGAAATTGTTTCTGATAGGAGTCCAACCATAAAGCTCGAACAATCAGAAAAGTTAAGTAAATAATTAATTCGAGTAGAATTGTTCTGATGGGAGTCGAACCCAAAACCTCGGGGTTAACTTAAACTCTGATATCAAACTTAAAAACAATATCATCTAAAAACTAAAAAAAAAGTTGAACACTTGAAATTTATATTAGTGGGTCGAATATATTTTTCAATATCAATCGTAAACATTTACCTGCCAATGCTTCTCGTTCTTGAGCCGTGAGATTTGCCGCGAATCCATTGAAGCTCCGGGTGTAACTTCTCACCAGAGAGTTCTCCACGAACTGGCTGTCGACTACGCTTTGAAGCGCGTCGAGATGGGACGATGCCGTAGCCGATCCGAGGGTCCCGGCAACCCGATGTCCCATGTACACTATGTAAACCTGTCTCAACGATCGATCAACACAAAACAAACAAAAAGAAATCATTAAACCAAACCAAATCGAAACGAAAATTCGATTATCGAACCCATTTAACCTGTATTTTTATAAATCGAGAATCAAACTATTTTAGAAATGATTTTGTTCAGTTTTAACAAATTATTTTAGTTTGATTTGGTTTGGTTCCGTAGTAACCAAATATTAATTAAAAAATAAAAAAAAAGTAATAATTACTATTTTTAATTAGAAATTAAATATAAAATAAAATTCAAATTATTAAAAAAAAGTAAAAAAATTTAAAATCATAAAAATTTAGTATATTATTTAAGAAAAAACCCGAAAACCAAATGGAATTAATTTGGTTCGATTTTGTTTAGTTTGATCGTTTTTTCGGACCGTTTGACTTCCCTACACACAAACATATATACAGACGACTCACCTTTCTTTCTTCTGCATTTGAGGCGTGGGCGGGGGTTATCACCGGAATCACACAGAGAATTAGGAAGATGATATTCATTTTCAATGAAGCCATTGTTAAATGAATGAATAATTTTGTAAGTAATGTGTGTATATATACACATACACGAACTTGTTTCCATGTATACATGTATCAACAATGAACGAGAAGTTTGACTTGTTGACTTTACTTTATTAATGTAAATCTGATGGTAATTAGTATCTCATTCTAATTCGAATTAAGGAAATTATCGTTGCGGATTTTGTATGCAATGTAGGTAAAATGTTTATTCAAGAAATCAAAATTAGTTTTTTTGGGATTCACACAGCTGTTTTAATTTCTATAATTATTACTTTCCATTTTGCTTTTTATATTAGTGTGGAATTTTTAATATGAGTAAAAATGATGTTACTTAGTCAATTTTAATTTATATGGAAAAAAAAAAAGTTACAATGTTACAAAATATAATTGCTGTGAATAGGAGTACTGTATTTGATACCAAAAAAGGGATATTTGTGTTTAAATTATGTTTTCTCATTTAAATAATTTTGAGATTTTGATTATATAGTTTTTATAAAATTATACTCTAATTGTAAGAGTATTAATTAAATACACCATTTGAAATTTTGGTCCTAAGTAAATTGTGAAAAATTGAATTCATAAAAAGGTTGAGGTTGAGTAAATATATTTGCAAAGTTTTATGTTGATTAACAAAATTTGGACCATCAGTTTATTTTCTGTTGTTTGTTTGGGATTTGAAACTTTTAAATTAGGAGAAGTAAAAATACAGTATATAAGAATAAACTCAATAATAATAAAAAAATTCAAGTTTAAACTTGAGATAAAAAATAAATAGGATCATTGTTAATAATGTTTATTAATAATGTTTTTATTTATTAAAATTAATAAAATCACTTGAAATATTTATCAAAATCAAGAATATATACTATATGATCAAAGTTTATAGTCGATTCATTAATATTTTATTCCATTTGTATGTTAAACACAATTTTTACACATTGGTAAAATTTTATTATTTAAAACTATTAAATTAATTTTGTAAATTTAAAAATAGATAATATTATATGTATATTATTTTTATATTATTTTTTATAGAAAAATTTATTTTTATTTTGTAAAATAACTCTATAATATTTTTTCCCATACGACTGTAATGAGTTTCTCCGGCATAATAATTTATGATTTTTTTATTAATAAATTAATCAAATTTTCTTGAATTTTGATGGTCATATATTTTGTGATTATGAATATTGGACATTTATCAAAAAATAAATTAAAAAAAAATTGTTTTTTTAGGCAAATTCAATAGTTGCAACAGAAAAATATCACAAGCGACCATAAATTTATTTATTTTTACAAAACTTTATATATTTTTTTAATCATTTTTTATTTTATTTGTTTAAATAAATGAAATAATACTAATATTTAATCAAAACCAAAACAAATAGAAACATCCAAATAATAAAGGTAAATACTATTAACAAAATAATTAATTTAAAAAAATTGTATTTTGTGTGGGGAGAGAGAGAGTATTAGAGCATCTCCAACCGATACCAAAAACTTATTTTGGAGTAGGGGAGATGCTCCAACCGATACTAAAACAGGAACCTATTATTGGTTTATAGGTGGGACCCACACAAAAAATACTTATATTTACGTTTACCGTAAACTCAAACCAAAAACTATTTTTTATTTATAAAATGATTATTTTTTTTACAAATTAATAAAAATAACTTATCAATTATTTTTTAGTATCTTATTTAATATCTTTTGTAATGTAATTTTTTTAATAATTATATAATTAATAATTAAAATAAATTTTAATAAAAATATTTTTAATAATGAAATAAAAATACATATCACAATATGAAATACAATTAAATAATTAAATTATATAATTAACATTAAAAATAAAATAATAATAAACAAGATATTTAAAAAAATGCTACCAATTACAAAAACAAAAATAATTAATAATTAGTTTTTTGTGTTTTTTAATGTAATTTTTTAAATAATTAAATAATATTTTATTTAGAATTATTTATATTTATTATGTTTGAAAATTTAAATTGAAAATAATATTAATTATATTTTTTAATTTAAAAAATTATGAGATAAAATTGTAAATTTGTAAAGATGTTGATTATTTATATAAATAGTATATATAATTATATAAGAAGAATATTTAAAAAAAATTATTTTAAGTTAGAGTATTAGTTTCTCGGTTGGAGTAAAATTACTGTAAACGTAAACTTAAACTAATTTTGAGTTCGGTTGGAGTCAAATTACTGTAAACTTAAAATAAAACTTATTTTTGAGTTTGAGTTTTTGTGTTCGGTTGGAGATGGCCTTAGACGTGCTCAGAACCGCCCGGATCTCTCCTTCTCTTCGATTGAAATAAATCCCCAAATTTCAAACCCTAACCCTCGATCTCTGCATCTCCGTCTTCCTCTCAAACACCTCTCGATTCAATAATTTCGAATCATGTTGCTATCTCCAGGCCACTCACCCCGCCATCTCTCCACTCCTTCCCCGTCCCCTTCCCTGTCCTCCGATCCAAACCCTAACCCCAATTCCACCGCCTCCACGTCCGAGCTCGGAACCCGTAAGCGCCGCGGTGGCCCCGCCGTCCTAGATGAGGACACCTACGTCGCCTCCATCGAGAAGATAATCGAGCGAGACTTCTTCCCCGACATACCCAAGCTTCGCGATCGCCTCGACTGGCTTCAGGCCGTTCGAACCCACGATCCCGTCCTGATCCGAGATGCCCAGCTTAAGATCATCGAACGACGTCGCATTCGAAAAAGTGGAGACTCCGCCGAGAATTCGCGCCGCCACACCACGGCAACCCCTGGTTCTTCCTTTTTACGAAATACTTCTGTTACGCCCTCTTTATTCAACGAGCAAAAAAGCAATCTTGCTAGTGATGCACTCGAGGGAGATGGTGATGGAGGTGAAGAACATGTAGATGTTTCATTGTCCCTCGATGACTTTTTTAAGAAGTACACGAGCGAGGATAATGAGAGCTTCTCGAAAATCATAGAGAAAGTGAACCGGAAGAAGAAGGCAAAGTATGGGTATCTGTTAGAAAATGGCCCCACCGACGGAAATCCGGGTAATAATTTGATCGAGAATGGAAATAAACGAGAGAAAAATGTCACAGATGGCTATGGGACTTCAGATCAGCCGGTTAGCACATTAGATGGCTGGAAATACACGCCCAAGAATTCATTGATGTATCATCCGGCCGATGCAGGTGAGTTTCCTCTTACTGAAGAGGAGAGAGCCCTGAGGCTAAAAATGTTGACCAAGGAGATCAGCAAATCAAACACGAGGTTCCATGGTAAAGCATTGGACAGCACATCAATGAACGATGATGACACTGTTGCCGTGCTTTACTCACCTGTGGTGGGTGGTACCCCAGTCATATGCAGTCGGGATGGTGACAAGATGAAAAGATACGATTTGGACGATTTGAAAAAGACTCCAAATAGATTCTATTCGGAATCTGAGAAAAAGGCCGACAATGGATATAATTTTGTGAAGACGCCATCCCCTGCTCCAGGACTCGATGAGTCACCGTTTATAACTTGGGGAGAAATTGAGGGGACTCCATTGAGGCTAGAGGCGGAGGACACTCCAATTGATATTGGGGGCAGTGGGAATGGGCCCCAGTTCAAAATCCCGATGCCACCTTCTAGAGATTTAAAAGCGCATTCTTTGTCTAGGGATGCTGCAAAGAAGATTAGAGAGAGGTCAAGGATGTTTCAGAAACCGCCTTTGCATTCGCCGGTTAGAGGAGTGAGCGCAACTCCTGGTAAAAAGACGCTGTCGCCCGCCGCCCAGAAGTTTATGAGGAATGCGATTGCGAAGTCTTCTAAATCTATTGATGAATCTCTGCGGGCAAGCTACAGGAGTGGGAGCCCTGGGTTGGGTACGCCTAAGAGTGCAAGGAGTATGTCTAGGTTGGGAAGAGACAGCATGGGATCCAGGTCACCGTCTGTGAAAGAAGGCTCAAACCCGCCTTGGTAATATTTTACTTTTATCAGAATTAGTTTTTCTGATTGTACACTATGATGTGTTTGAATAACTAAACAGTTGTGTTGTGGTTTTACGAATGTGTTGAATGCTTGCTGCTCATCGGAATTTGAAGTGAATGGAATTACTTGTTTGAATAATTTTTATGTATTGTTTTGGGTATCTTATCAATCCTTGATTGCTGTTAATTACTAATTCATTAGATTGAAGGCATTTTAGGACTTGGACATAGTGTTGACTGGCTTGATTTTGCATGGAGTCACTGGTATTTTTCAGTCGAAATTTACTACTGTTGGCTCAACAAGTAGACACCTTGATTTCATTTTGCCATTTGAGCAATGGTCCAAGTGTCGATTCAGTTTAATCGGTATGAGGTTTTGTATCTTGAGGTTAGTTTTCGATATGATCAAAATACGTAGAATGTTATGTGAAGCATGACATAATTACATTTTATAAAAGAAATTGGTAAAAATTATCAAAGTTTGCGCTAGTCAAATACATTTCTACATTTCTTCCTCATTTTCTTTGTGGACAAGTTCGTATGTTGTGACCTTTCTCTCTACAAAGAGAGCACGTATAATTGTTCGTAGACACAGTTTGTCCTTCACTACTCGCAGCAACATTTGATGCCAGATGTGGGCATGTTCTTCGGTTATGCCCACTTTGACCACATATTTTGCAACAGTGATTTCTGTGAACCGTCGTGTTCTTCCTTTCGCCCTTTGATTTTGATTCAGGACATGTTCTTCGGTTGTGTCCTCTTTCTCCGCACAAGCGACATCTGAACCGTCTGTCGGTGACCTTGGTCTGAATTTCCGGACAATAATTTCTTCTGTGACCCTTGCCTCCGCAGTTTTGGCAGTAAAAATTTGTCCCTGCAAAAATCAAGCATTTCTTAGTGACTCGACTTCAAGAATAATACTGTACTATATAAAAAACAAATAAACATTGCTTAAGCAGACAAACCACAAAAAATACATGAGGTGGGGTGAGCTGAGGTTTGATATAACGATATAATTATAGAAAAAGCCCCGTAGACATGTTTGATTTACACTTTATTAGAATGAAACCTTGTTATATGCCAACTCTTTTAAATAAATGGATAGTTACAAATACTATCCTTGAGGTTGGAACAAAATCAGAAAAAAAAAAAAAACACTGTTGAGAGTTGATGCTATACAAGATCAGTTAAATTACATCAGTTAAATTACAGAAAAGAAACAGCAAATTTTAAAAATTACAAAAACAACAATCCTCAATTGTTCCAAATATTACAGATGGCAGAACAAAAGGTTATACTGTATTTGTATATTTTCAAATGTTATGGAGTTTAGTATTTGATGAAGTCGACGAACACTCTCAGATCAACTAATGGTTAGGGTAAAATGTAAGCAAAACCAAACCTCAAGGTGGCTTTCACAAATTACAGAGTTCTTTTTTGTAAATACCACAATCCTCACAGTTTTAGTAAATCCTCACAAACCTCTAGATACTAATGAAAGTTATGAATTTAATCGGTGATGTGTTACTAAAGATATCACACACGCAAATCTTCTATGGGTCAAAGCAAGTAAAATGGCTATAACAAACACACAGAATATAATAAGCCATGAATGCTGAAACCGTAATTAAGCTGACTAAAAATAAGGTGAGAACTCAGAATGAAGAATCGAAATTAAACGAACCTTTCATCGAAATGCTTCTTTTCCGACGATTTTCGGGATCTGAAAAGTAGTTTTTCATTGTTTCAGAAGCATGCTTCCGAGCAGAATCTGTCCCCTTAGTTTTCTGCTAAAGTTGAAAAAACAATACCTGAATGAGAAATGTAGAAATTTACCACTCCCTCAATCCCAGAACAACATGAACACTTTTTCGAACACGAAAATTATGAAAAATGTTACTTTTTGATTTTTTGACCAAAAAGTAAAGGGTAAAAAATTTTAAATGTATTTTTTAAGTTAAAAAAAATGAAGTTTTCACTTATTTAAGAAAAATGTATTTAACTCTCGTTCCATTAACATTTTCTCTCTCATTCCATTTGTACAAGAGAGTTGGCAATTTTTTAATTACGTGCCAAATCAGGCTAGCCACATCAAATCACATAACTTTTTTTCAAGCTTTAAATTTTGGTTTTCGAAAATACTAGTACTACTTATGGGATCAGCCTTTTAAGAGAAGCATTTGTTATTTTTTCTTCATCTAATTTATTTAATTATGACCTTATCTCATGATTTGACACTTTATTTTTTTCATATAGGGCTAAAAGAGAATAATTTGAAGTACAACTTTGAAAAAACAAAATACGACAAACCTTAATAGCTGCTACTCTTTGTGCATGAAGCACGGGATCTTTGTGGATTATCTTCATCCGCTTGCTAAATATTCCGGTTTTGGCATTGAGGCTCTGCAAACATCGAACTAAACAAAGAAGATTAAATTCATAAACCGTGAAATATATTACTCAGAAAAAGAAATCTTGTCACACTGAAGTTGACTAACTTTTAATGATCTACTGATCTTCAGATTAACTTCAGCAGCTGGGGATTGATAAACGCGCTTCGTTTTTCGCCTCACAGCCAGCTTTATATCCAAGTTGTCCACTTCATCATCTTCCTTCACTTTAAGCGGAGAACTGAAATACATTCACACGGTTATTTCAATCATTCGTAATTTACAATAATAAATTCAAAGAATCGAATCATTGAAGGATTACCATGGAAAAATAAAACTTTCCACAAATTATTGTCGTCACAACTCCAACTAACAAAACGAGTTTGCACAAAGAATACGAATGAGACTTACATTGAGCGGGCTTTCTCCCACGGGCGCTCGTCAATCGACTCCTCCCAAATAACACAATCTCCATTACACTGATTACATGTAACTGTACCCTATCATAAAATTGAGAACAGACGTATACAATCACAAACTGCAAAAAGAGCACAAGATAGGGAAACTGCCAAGCATTCTTCGATTATCGATGTATTTATTTACCTTTCCATTACATAATGAACAATCTGATCGGGGTCTTTCTATCCCGCATTCTGTGCATGGGGTGTAGCCTCTTCCCCTGCAACTCGGGCAAGGCAGTTCTCGGATATACAGACCATTCGGACCAAACCACGATTTCTTCGACGAAGATGAAGCAATCATCCTGAAAAAAAAATCAAGAATCAGCAAATGTATTATGTTCCCCTAATCGAAAAGTGTAAATCAATTAAAAGAACACCTCGGTTGTAAATTAACAGCAAGTCCATATAGATCCTCGGAAGGGTCGTATCCCAACTGCAACAACAAATCAAAGATAACATCTTTGAATCTCAACCACACAAAAAACACACATTTCTAGTGTGTGTGTGTGTGTGTGTGTGTGTGTGTGTGAAGTAAGAAGATAAGAATTTACTTGTGGTAGCTTATCAGAGGGGGCATTATCGTCACTGCCCGAAGAAGAGGAGATGCGTGAAATGACAAAGCTCAATTTTCTGTGGGAAAATGGCCGCGGAAAAATTATCCAACAGCTGCGACTCCATTGAGGGAGCATCACACCGAATGATGACGACGACCACACTGAATACATTCTTCTAATTAAAATTTGATTTTTTTACGAAGGAGAGAAAGGGTGAGGAAAAGAACTCTCGCCGGACTCCATGGATGGATAATAGCAAGTAGAAACAAAAATTGGATGGACACAATACGTGGCCATTATCTTGACCGTAAAATAAAAATGGGTTTTTTTTTTATTTTTATTTTATACACTTTTTTATTTTAGAAAAATAACGCCCATTTCAATGTTTCTTTTCACTTCTCTGTAAACTGAAGCTTTATCCAAACCCCCCCAAAACCCTTCAACAATGGCGAGTCTCAGTCTGAGCGGCGGCGAGCTTTCGATTCGAAACCCTCATCAGCTATCCTCTCATAATTCCGTCGCCCCCAATTCCATCTTTTATTCCCGAGCGAAAAATGCGGCTTTTACCGCTAACCCACTTGGGAACCACTGTAAAATCCCAACATCCGCTGTGAAAAGTCAGTATGCGAAACCCCAAGAACAGCCGCCGAGGTTTTCTTCTCACGACAGCCCTTCGTCTTCGCCACCTGGTAACTTAAATCCAGTTCGTTTTTGTTTGTTCAAGGTTTCATTTTTAATTTATCAATCTTCATCGTATAACAGTGCAATTGCCATCGAGGGTTTACGTGGGGTACTCTGTATATAAAGGGAAAGCTGCTCTAACATGCGAGCCACGTCCCCCGGAGTTCTCTCCTCTCGATGTGCGTTCTCTTCCAAACTAAGCCTAGTGCTTCCGCCATTCTTGTTTTTTGAATGATAATGTTTTTTTTTTTTTGTTTTTTTCCACGAATTCAGTCGGGGGCATTTAAGCTGTCGAAGGAGGGTTTTGTTTTGCTCCAATTTGCCCCTGCGGTCGGTGTTCGTCAATATGACTGGGGTAGGAAACAGGTAAAAACAAATGGTATTTTCCTTTGTTCTAATGAATTCTCACTCGTTTTAGCTTGTTGATTGGACTATTGAGTTGATTTGAGTTCATTCGCCTTGAAAACCAGTTGCTAAGTAGCGTGCGAATTTGCTGCAGAATTTAATTTTGTTGGAGTTTTGAGTCGAATAATCTCGCGAGAGTGTTAAATGAATGTTTCGCGAATTCTTGTGTTTTTATTAACCCTTTCTCTATGGAGCTTTCATGGGTGATAATGGTTAGAGTATGAGATTTCAGGAAGTGGCAGTAAGCATGTAGTTGAAATTTGCATGCGATGTTATTCAAAAACAAATCTGTATTTGATTTTTTGATTTTATCTCCAGGTATTCTCTTTGTCGGTGACCGAAATTGGAAACATAATCAGCCTTGGGGCTAAAGATTCATGTGAATTCTTTCACGATCCCAACAAAGGAAAAAGGTAAAGATCAAATCTTTGCAAAAACTTGCTAGCAAATTCTTGAAAATCCTTTATATTAATAACAAATAGTTAATGTTGGACACTTGGAGTCCCTATTCTGGATTTCCATTTGTAGTGATTATATGCAAGCTTATGAATGAGTTGTCATTTGATTCGAGTAAAATGTAGTGATGAAGGTAAAGTGCGGAAAGTGTTGAAGGTGGAGCCTTTGCCGGATGGTTCTGGACATTTCTTTAATCTCAGTAAAAACTCCTGTTTTTCCTCTTGATACCATAATAACAACTTCTCCTTTTCAAAATTTATGCGTCATTTTTTTTAATTCTGGATTACTTGATTATTTTATAGGTGTTCAAAACAAGATTTTAAATGTGGATGAGAGCATTTATATCCCAATCACGAAGGCAGAATTTGCTGTTCTTGTTTCATCGTTCAATGTAAGCTTGTACTTGAAAAAAGCGAACTTTTTAATCTGAAGTGTGGTTTTGAAATGTGGAGGTTTTGTTATTTTGAAAGTTTTTAATCTGTTAATGATATCTTTTGAATTATATTGATTTCTCGAGTCTTGAAAAGATGGACTTAATAATTATTACAGCTGTCGAATTTCATGTGCTTATTGTTTTCTGCAGTTCATTATCCCATACCTAATAGGCTGGCATACCTTTGCAAACTCCATAAAACCGGATGATGCTAATCGCACAAACAGTGCTTATCCAAGGTCTGCCGACTTTGAATGGAGCAGATAGTGTAAAAGCTTCATCACGATGTTTTGTGGGTAAGTAAAGGATCTTTCGCTGAATTCTGTTTTCTTGCTTTTTGGTACATCTCTAAATGCTCGAACAATGTAAAAGTGTTACTATCGAGTTCATATATATATATGAATAATTACTGAAAAACCCTCGAGGAAATCTGACTCCGAAAAAAGAAATGGTAATCTTTCGAATGACTAGTAAGTCAGTACCCTGTTGCTATTTGTTCATCTCTTACGAACTACACATGAATTACAAACCTCGAGGGAACGATTGCAATCCCATAATGGTATATATGTAATTAGGAACTTTCGTGTGAAAATATGTCTATACCCATAACCCATGTTGGTAATTTTTTTCCACATGAAATGCAGGATCTTGAAGGCAGGCGGATTTTGACTCGAGTCGTGAAATTGGGTGGCTTTACGCATGAAATGGGATGTTCTAACGAATATTTTAAGTGGTATTCAACGATAAACCTGCTAAATTTGCGCGGTTTTTGGTACAATATGTCGTGTGATCTCTTTTAGGTTTTACTTCGGCTATGTATTACTCGTATTTGTATCCATTAGTATTGACCTGGCAATGAAGCTCCTATTGAAATGCTGGTTTACTAACTATCCTGAAAAAGTGATTTTACTATGAGTTGAGTCGGGTCCTGGAACTCGATTAAGATCCAATACTTATCACGCGACACAGATGCAACAAAAACCAAATCAAGAATCAACCTTGCAATATTACTACAACTTGTTACTAAGGTTTCCGCTAAGATTCCCACTGAGGTTCCCGCTGCTAGTCCACCCTTCCTGAACTTGAACTGAGTATTGCATATGCCAAAGCACGTCCTCCACTGTCGGTCGACCCATAGGATCTCTGCTCAAGCAGTTAACGGTGATTTGAACCACTGTTTTCAGTGACTCGTACGCAAACGTCCCTCGCATGGAGGGGTCGATCAAGTCTCGTAGTCTTGATGCTGATTCTGCTAAGGTCCTCTCTAGCTGTAACACCAGAGTAATCAACGTTGTAAGTGAATAAGAGTTTGTTTGATTACATCTCAAAGTTGTCATTTTTACCTGAAATTTAAGGTCGTCTAGTTCGCTTTGAGAGTTTACCGGTCTACCGGTCATAACCTCGACAAGTATAACTCCCAGCCTATAAATGTCTTCCTTTTCTGGATTCTCGCTTCCGTGATTCGGGGTACCTTGTACGGTAAGTGGGCTTTCCGCCCCAACCTGAAATCATCGAAAAATGAAACTTGTTAAGAATTTTCGATGCCTTGATGTGTAAGGATGAATTTGAATGTTCACCATAGACGGCAAGTTTATGTTGTAGCTGCTTATTTTAGCAGTGAGCGTCTCGTCCAGAAGAATGTTGTCGATTTTGAGGTCGTTTCCGAGGATCCCACCGTTGTGCAGGTACTGAATTCCCCTTGCTATGCCCATTGTGATCCCCATTCTCTGTGGCCATTTCAAGACTTCTCTTTTCTTCCAATCTGCATATTGTTGTGTATGAGGTAAAGCACCGGAAATATTAGTCGACTGAAACTCAGTCAGTCGTACATACCGCTAAGGTGATCGCTCAGAGAGCCATTGGAAATATTCTCGAGCACGATGAAGACGGTGCTAGCCGTGTTGGGATGGTCCTGGTACGTGACGATGCAGTGCCCAAGAACGCTGACCAAATGTCTGTGCCTCAGCTTCGATATTACTTCCATGTGCTGCTGCAGAGCTTGAGACGAGTGCTTGTGCTTCAGTTTCAGGCACTTCACCAGGACCACTGATCCATCAACGAGCCATCCTTTGTAGAGCTGCATAAAAGGCGAGACACAACACAAGTCACCCTACGAGAGGTACGTACGCTTACTTTATAACTACTGCTTATAGACTAGCTTCTTTACCTGGCCTTCTGATCCTTCCCTCACGAGGTTAGACGGGTCGAAGTTATTCGTCGCTTCCTCCATTTCCTCTAATGTGAAAACATGATACGCAGGAAGTCCGAGCGATGTCATCCTCATCGTAGGCGTGACGTGTCCTGAGTTTTCATATGACTTTGAGTACAGGATATGATTTCGAAACGGAAAAAAAAAAGAAAACAGACTTACTTCCCAAAGGAGAGCCGCCCAACGATTTGTTCTCGAACACAAAGCTCTCGCATTTGTACTCTCTATTCCTCCGGACCCGTCGGAAAATAACCGCAACCAAGAGCCCTAAAACGCCTAATATCCCGACAACAGCCAAGATAACCCCAATCACAATCCCTAGCTTCAGAGTCGACTCTCCCTTGGGGCTTCTCACGGGCGGTGGCTTGACAGCTAAAGCGTCTTTCTGACAGAACGAATACGGCCTCTGATACCTCGAGGTCGTGTTCGAAAGACAGTTCCACGTGAAAACAACTGTCTTGTTTTTGCCCGTGCTCGGGCTGAGACAGGTCGGGAGCCTCCCGATCAGGAGGTTATTCGACACGTCGACTAGCGCCAGGCTGGCACCGCACTTTACGTCAGGAGCGAAGGCTCCGCTCAGCTGGTTATGAGCGAGGTTGAGGTACTCGACCGACGGGAGCGAAAGCAGGAAGGACGGGATCGGGCCGACGAGCTTGTTCGACGAGAGGTCGAGCGATTTGAGCCCGACGAGGGTCCGAAATCCCTGCGGGATTTCGGACCGGAACGAGTTGTTGGCGAGGGAAATGCGGATGAGGCCCGGCCCAAAAAACGGGAGATCGGGCCCTAAGCTATTTTCGCTCAAATCGAGCTCCTGGAGGGAGGAGGAGAGCCCGCTCAGATCTGGGACGCTCCCGTTGAAGGAGTTGTCGCTCAAGATCAGGCTTTTGAGGGTCCGGTAAGTCGAGACAGAGTCGGGGATTTGGCCGGAGATGGAGTTGGCGGTCAGGTTCAGAACCTCGAGCGACCGGAAGCGGTTGATTTTCCGGGGGAGCGGGCCCCACAGGCCGACATTGACCAGCGAGAGCTTCCGGAGGGCCGAGAGCTTCGTTAGGACAGTGAAGAAGGAGTCGATCGAGAACCCGGAGGAGAGGGTTCTTGTCCGGTTTCCGACGATGGACAGCTCTGTGACGTGGTTGTCGGAACAGAGGATCGCGAGCGACGGGGATGAAGGGAGGAAGCAGAAGTTGGTCCAGTTGTTCCAGGCCTGGAGAGAAGGAGGGAACTCGAGGAGACGCTGGACCTGAAACAGGATCCTGGTTTCTCTCGCCGGAAGCTGGGCGTTGGAAAACGGGAAAGCTTGGATCAAGAAAATGGCGGAAAACAGAGCACAGAAGGGAGACGGCCGAGAATCGAACATTGCTTCGGAAAAATGAAATGGGCAATCGGGATATGGAAAAGGGTCGCTCTGGTTTCAACCGGACATGGCGATGGAGGTGGAAAGGTGTGATCTTGATGATGATTTGGGTGGGGAAGAAAAGCTGGGAATAATTGTGTGTGTGGAGCTTTTGTAGTGTAATAAAGCTGCACAGCTTTTGCTAGTTGCACTTGCACATGAGAAATACTTGTACTACCTTTTTCTTTGTTGTTGTAAGAAATTGGTTATTAACAAATTGGATTTTTCTGGGAAGAAACAGCTGGTGGTTGAGGAGGAATTAATGCAGTTCTAATCTCTCCTTATTATTGCACTCTTTATTTGGGTATTTCAAATATAATAAGTAGCCAAAATGCAACAATTAAAGATTGGAATGTGCACTTAGTTATTGTTAGCAGCAGTAGTAAGTACTACTAATACATTTCATATTAATTAGACGTGATGTTCAATTAGGAAAATAATTACTATCAAAATTGAACAAAAAATTCTTTTAAATTCACAATGTTTATTTCTAAATTGTCAATTAAACTAAGTGATCTATTGCTTCTATTATCAATTAGTTCTATGTTGAAACATTCTTAGGCGATTAGATTCACTCGTTTTTTCATCTTCGTACTATAGTGTATGATCACACGTACACACCTCTTATTTTAATATGATATTAGAGATATATAAGTTTCTTCTACTACGATCCATACTCAATTGATTCGGTCATTTTTGTTACAACGCTAGGACGTGTGTGAATGAATGCTCGATCAAGGTGGCGACTATTGTTAGAAGTGATACCGATTTGTCTCAAACTCACGAGTTACATAATTTGTATTAAAATTGTACTGTGGATGTTCAAATTTTGTCTTTCGTGCCCTATGCATGATGAAATGATACACTCAGGTACCTCCAATTTCAATAATCACTTCGATATTTTTTGATACAGTAATTTTTTTTAAAAGCAATGCCACATTTTTCAGAACACTTATTCATTAAAAATTATCAAATAATTAAGTAATTTATAAATGTCTACATCTTTTAGGTGGAGGGTTTGTTTATTACGAAAGAGATCTAACAAGACTGAGTAATGAAAGTCAATTGACAATTGGAGGTGTCTCTTTTTGTGTGCGCACACAAAAATTTATGCTTTTTTTTTTTTTTTTTTTTTTTAATTTTCAGTGTTGTCCTGATTCCAGCACTACAATATTTAAACTTACAAACTGGTGCAGGAACCGTAGATCTTGCATACTATCTACGGTCGTGATGAGGAAGTCAACTCAGATTCGAAATCGAACGCATCGCGGGGTTTTCGACCTTGCAGGTTCAGTGGACTCGCATGCAGAGGAAGAGTGTTCCGCTCTGATTGGCTAATGGGGCACGTGGGGTCACGTGAATAAATGAGCATTTTCATTTTCTTTTAAAATTAAATATGACCCTTTATTTTAGGGGATCATTTAATTAGTTAGAGTGGAGCTTTCGATTTTCAATTCAAATGTTACGTCGTCTCTAATCATATCATGCATTTCGATGTAAAATAATTTGATTGTCACTATCCATACAGATCAAGTACAAATATAATTTTATAATCATAGCTACATATTTTATTAGAAAAAATGAGATTATCACATCCTTGATGTTAGACAAATATAATACATTAAAATAATTTTTAAGATTTTATTGATCCAACTTTAACATATTAATCAGAGCAAACAAAATACGATGATAAATACTTTAGCCGATTGATGAAATTTCTAATTTGCGTAAAAGTGACACATTAATACAAGAGTAATAAAAGATGTTTCTGGTCTCGTATATATTTTTGAACTATGTTTGTAATTTATATTATTTCCATTTCAAACTAATGGTTACATCTTTTTTGTAATTTATAAAAAAAAAATGTAATCATTAGTTTAGGACTAAATAAAATGTAAAAATATTCATGAAATACTATTAAAAAAATTATCCTTCAAATTTACAGGTGGAGAGCATTTCGTGCAGCCTAGGAAAATCCAGAATATATAAAATAGAGTCTGCTACATTACACAACACTACTGTGCAGAATTAAATAAAGATATGCAGACGCATTAATTATGATTTACTGATAAATATTTAAGCCCTTATTATTATACAATACAATAGAACTCTATATGCAATGCATTTAACACTCATGGTACTAGGCTTGAATAAATAAATAAATACTATGGAATACTATACATAGTATTGTGTTCAATGCATGCATGTAACATTAATTCAATCATTTAATAATAATATATACTAATTCCCAAGTTATATACACTTGTGTTCATAAACAAGAAAGAAGATTAAAAAAAAAAAAAATTATTGATTTTTTATAAAAAGTTAATTATTTAAATATATATTTTTAAATTAATTAATAAAATAAATAATTATGAGTCAAATTTTAAAAATGGATAAAAAAATTAAGAGTATTTTTTATGAAGTGTGTCTGACGTTAGTACTATGTATAAAACGGACTAAAAAAAGTATACATGTTTATTCTTATGGAATGGGAAAGAGTACTCCATTTATTTAGAAATTATTATTATTATTATTATTATTATTATTATTATTATTATTAATTATTATTATTATTATTATTATTATTATTATTATTATTATTTCACATGCATGCATTATCTATTGATATTGCTATTGCATATTGGCCCTCTTGACGTCCGCCCCTGCCTCTTGTTTTGGCCGTCTCCTTTTGTTGTATATATGTATATATATTCTGGGCTGATCAACAACTTAGAAACAAAGTTTTACAGCTTTCAACATTTTGAACCATTCTATTTGTTCACACTGTTACACAGTAATTAGGTTGAACATGCATGTTCTTTTCAATGGGCACATTACATATATATACATATTCAATGTTCCTTCAATTATTGACCTAATGGTCCCCATTTTTTTTTTATATGACAAATAACGATCGATCGGGTTCGTGTGAATTTATAGACTATTGAAAATAAATTGAAAAATATTTGAAATTTGTTATAAACTCAAAAGGAATTGAGAGAGAATAATAGATTATAAAGAGAGACCATTAGAGAGAGAATAAAATTGTTATGAATTCTTGTATTCATTCACATGGGGAGACCCTCTTTATATAGGATACAAAGTAAGATTTCTGTCTTGTTCACCAAGAAAGGGTAAATTAGTCATTCACTAATTAATAATATTCATAACACTCCCCCTTGAATGACTATTTACAGTATTGCTGTCTCGTTAAAACCTTGCCAGGAAAACCCAGTGGGACAAAACCCGAGCGAAGGAAAAAGAGTACAACTTGCTCTCCCTGATTGTAATCACCGAAGATCTTTGACTTCTTGAAAGTAAATATTTGTGATCAATCAATCTCATTAAAACCTGTAACTAATAAAACCATATAGGAAAAACTTAGTTATTCAAGTATACATTTTGGTCTTCAGGACACAACCTCGAATTGTCGAGTTTCACGTTCATTTGTATCATTGTATATTTTTCGTCCTTCTGGGACATGCCTTTACCAGACATCTATTGACTAGAGCATTCGCAATTGCTATAACCCGATCTTCTGGATCGTGGGCTCGAGATATTATGCTCGTTCATAAAAATACGCTCTAGTGGTGATATGAATATAAGTTGCATATTAATTCGCAGATGTGAAATGTTTAATTCATTTCCACGCACAATCATGATATGCACCATTTTCATTTTTAAGTACATTTGTAGTACTCGTGGGGATAATTAGTAAAGCTCTTCTGGAGCCAACTTTTAATATGTTACATAACAATATCTTTACCGATCATTCGGGGATACAATATACCAATGATCCTTCGGGGATCAAAATATTTGTGTTATTCAAACTTTATAGACGAATAATCAAATCAAATATTCTTCAGGAATATTTATCAAATTTAATAAATCAATTGTGTATTCTTCAGGAATAACACGTCAAATATTAAATAAAAATAATCGACTTTTTCGATATTCCATAAGTACCCACATAGTACATTTATTCTCGATTTTCAAAAGATATCCTTCAGGGATAATTCATACGTAATCATTGTTTCAACAAGAACAATGGTGTTTCACTATGAGTATCATGATGTAACTTTATTAAAAAAAACATATAATGGTTTGAATTTTGCTTCTTGGGAGAAATCAATAAAAATATTATTTCAAGAATATTTTGAATATCAATATCAATTTACAATATTTTAATTTTAATTGCTATACCAGAAAAAATTTGATTTGATATTACTGAGAGAATATCATATCATGATGTTCTCCAAAACATTTACAATTTAATTTTGATATTTAATAATGAATATCTTATCATAATGTTCTTCATAAACATTTAAAACTTAATTGCTACTACGGGAGCAATTTAATTTGATATTTCTAAATTTATTGCTACTACGGGAGCAATTTAGATATTTATCGAATAATATCAAATCATGATTTTCTTCCAAGACAATCAATATAATATTTAAACCAGAGTATATGTTCTTCAGGAACATTCAATTTTATATATATATTAAGAATAATTGATTTGATATTACTTCAGGATTATCAAATTATAATGTGACTCAAACTTCTGAGTTGGATTTCATGATAGCTTAATTATATGTCTCAACATATTTAAAATCTCGTAATCCAATGTGGAGTAAATCATACCACGTTTTGGTAGTACGATCAATTTCGGGTGATCGTATCGATCAACTTCGGGTGATCGTATCTTTCTTTTAAATATTTCCACAAAGTTATAGTACGAACAACTTCGGGTGATCATATATTTCTTTTACGGTGAATTTTCAAAGATATTATTCGAGATTATTAGTATATAATCATAATCAATTTGATATTGATATTTCTACAAGAATATCATATCACGATGTTCTTCAGGAACATTTAATTTTGATATTTTTCGAGAATATCATATTACAATGTTATTCGAGAACGATATTACTTCAGGAATATTAGATTATAATGTTCTTCCGGAACATATGATATTTCTTCAGAAATATCAGATTATAATGTTCTTCGAGAATATATGATATTACTTCAGAAATATCAGATTATAATGTTCTTCGGGAACATTTAAATTTAAGAAAAAGAAGAGAGGAGAAGTAGATATATTTATAATTATTAATGAATATAAACAAAAATATAAATTCTTGCCTTGGAGTTCGGATCTTGGATGAGTAGAACTTCGATGAAGAACGCGGTTGAACTTTCGTGCTGATAAAGAGACCATAAGAGAGAGAATAAAATTGTTATGAATTCTTGTATTCATTCATATGGGGAGACCCCCTTTATATAGGATACAAAGTAGGATTTCTGTCTTGTTCAGAAAATAAAATTGTTATGAATTCTTGTATTCATTCATATGGGGAGACCCCCTTTATATAGGATACAAAGTAGGATTTCTGTCTTGTTCACCAAGAAAGGGTAAATTAGTCATTCACTAATTAATAATATTCATAACAAAATTTAATTTATAAACTTTTAATTGATAGGAGTATTAATTAGTTTGTGAAATGTTAGGAGCTTATATATAATAAGTTGTTTTAGAAAAAGAAATCTGTAATAAGCACTTTTAAGAAAAATCTTCATACCAAAACACTTGTGGTGACTGGCGGCGATTTGATAGTCCATCTGGAGGTCGCGGACGAGGCATGATTTCTGTTTTTACTATCTTATATCAGATTGGCCGCTGGAGTTCCCCCAAACACTTCAGTGAGTTTTTTATTTTCTTAAACGAGACTCAATGAAGCCATTGAGGGAACTCTTGTGGAAACCTGATGAATTAATCGTTTTTGTATTTTTCGATGAATGGATTCATATACTGAAAGAGCGCGGGCGCGCAGTATATATAGTGAGCTGCAGCTGCTTGGAAACGAAGAATAACAACACTATAACTCTATAAGGTTGCACCTGGCCACTAAAATGGGATAGGTGTGGAGAAGATGCATGGTTTAATGATCGAATATCAGCATCTTCATAGCATTAGTTTAATGTAAGTAGTCTCATGTTGTGATCTATAAATCTTATGGATAATGAGTTGAAGAAAAAGCTTGAAAATTAAGCTGCAAGGGAAAAGTGATGTAGATATATTGATCCATGGTACGGTGTTATTCCATTTTGATTTCATAATCGGAGCTGCATTCCTGACCAGGTTCCAATACTCTCATGTATCTTCCCTTGTTTTCTTGCTACATAAGTGGTCCTCTCCTCTCTCCATCTATCCATCACTATTGCTGTATTGCATACAATTTTCTCTCCAAAGAGTATCTATTAATTTGTTAATCAAAGAAATAGTTATCACTGTCGTCTAATCTGTAATGGACTCACGACGTGCTATAGCTTATTGGTTGGTTGTTCGGGCCTTCATCGCCTTCCAATAGAAACTATCCCCTTGAGCTCGAGCGGTTGTGATGTCTCGACACGTGGCCGGTAATAACCTTTCTTCTAGCTATGTGCAATATCCTAAAAGAAAAAAGCTGAGGAATATTCTATGCAATTGTTCTCTCTTCATTCCCCTAACCTGCATTTCTGTCCCGGTTCACACATTCCACATGCCATGCATCATATATGCATGCCTTGGTATAAATATGCGACGATCGAGTCTTACAAATCATAACACTCATTACACAAGTCAGGTAACAATTCTTGAGTTCCCTCAAACTACTTCACTTATCGACAAATCCCATCGATTCAGTGAAGTGTTTGGGGGAACTCTGGATGTCAACCTGACATATACTATTAAACAGCTTCTGAATTGAAAATTATTCATATATATGATCGATCTTCTGTTTTATTCCATTTTCTCAATTAATCGTCAAGTTTTTATTTACGAAACGCAGAACGCGAAGAGATATTTCCCGCTGTTCCAAGTCGGATGAAACGTCGCCTGTCCCACCGAATATCCATGCCCGATATAAATACACCCGTAGCTAGCCGACGCACCCCCATGCACCGTAGCTCCCGTCTCGAACTCCCACATCACCTCCCCGTTCCGAGCATCCATCGCGTACACCGGGCCCGTGGGGGCCACAGACCCCGCTATCAAAACTCCATTCACCAACGTCACGGGCCCGTGGGCCGTGTAGTTGCTCGGGTTCGCCGTGGCCCACAAAATTTTCCCAGTATTTACGTCCATCGCCACCCATCCCCCGGCCCTCGTCGTTCGTTTCGACGGCCTCAGCCTGAATGGGAGGTTGTCGGAGTTAACTATGTTGGTGTACACTCGTTTCCCATCCGTAGCCGCTCCCCACACTCCCCCTCCTTCCAACGATCCCGGGCCCGCTTTCTGTTTACAGTACAGAAAAACTGACTGTTAGAAGCCGCATCATCTAAAAGCTCAAACAGTACTCAATAAAAATTAAATATGTATCCAGAATCAGAATCGAGCACCGTGATCCAAACTATATCGCCGTCGTCTCGATCCAGAGCCCAAGCGAAGCCGCTCTTCTGAACAGCCACCACGACATCTTTCGGCCTCCCGTTCGAAACGATCCCGATCACCATCGGGGCCTCACCGAAGTCGGCGTCCAGGTTCGGGCCGGGCGGGCAGTCCGGGCTGTTGGGGAGCAAGCACGCGAAGTAAAAGACGTCGTAGCCCCCGAGCTGCCGGGCCCACGCGATCCGGCCCGTGTCGAGGTCGAACGAGACGAGCGAGTCGAAGTGGGCGTCCGGCCCGAAGCACTGGTCGGGCTGGGCCGGCGGGGTTGTGCGGTTGTTGCGGCGGGCTTGGCAGCGGAGGACGTCCGGCGGGGCTGTGTAGAGGTTGCCGGTCCCGGCGTAGACGTGGCGGCGGACGGGGTCGATGGAAGGGCTGCTGCCCCAGATGGCGGCGCCGGCGTAACCGCCGAGGTTGCCGGAGTTGTCGGGGAGTGTGTAGGTTTGCCAGAGGATGCGTCCGGTTGTTACGGAGAGCTTCACGAGGCTTCCGCGGAATGTGCAGCATTGTGACGGAGGTAACGTTACTTCTTGCGAGGATACTCCCACGTAAAATCCCCTAATATATTAAAATATGTCACATCTCAATATCTCATGTTAATTAAAATCGCTTTATTTCAAGAAAAAAAATAAAAAAATAAAAATGAATAATTTCATTTAAACAACCTAATTTGTAATTTTTATGCATAATTTTATAAAAATTAATAAGATATAAAAAAATTGTTTTTATTATGAAAAATAAAGTTCATTTTAATTCAGACATATTCAATTATAGTTTTTCCAGTTCATTTCAAATAGGTCGAGTTAAAAAACTCTTTAAATTTTATTCTTTGAAACTTAATTTGTTCATTTGTGTTAAGTTGAATTCAGTTACTTGAATGTTTTTAAATTATTAATACTAATATTATTAGTATTATTACAGATTCAATTTTCTACCCGAAACAAAAGGTCAACCATTGACCACTGATATTTTTCAACAAAACCCAGTCAATAATTGACATTTTTAATTTCATACTCCATATTCCATAAAAGGAGTTGGCGTATTAGATTTTTAAATGAAGTAAAGAGTAAATTTTTGTAATTCAATTTCTCGATGATCAAAAGGTTTCGAATGTTAATGGAAAAAGATGATTAAGAGAAAACGTAATATTCCTGATGAAGTTTAACTACCTAACTTTTTTTTAAAATCTACGTTTTTCCAATATAGTATTTCAATAGTTTCTGATTGTTGTATAAAACATTTTTTCTTTTGGGTTGAAATTAATTGAACCAAACTTTTTGAATTCGAACTGATTCTTTTTAAAATAATTTTAAAAAATTAGTATGTCTGGAATATTTTTTATTTAATTATTAAATACATAGATATATATTTTATGAAAAGAAAAAACATATTAAAAAATGTGGAAAGTGATTAAAGTGATAATGATAAATATAATGAAAATTTTAACTCAATAAGTATGACATGAACTACTGAACTGATCTGAAACTAACTGAATCGTGACAATTATGGACTCAAAATATATGTACCAAGCAAATAAATTAGATCGAATCGAACTTACCCGTCGTAAACAGTTCCCGACGCGGTGACCTGGCTCATCGGCCCCGGGTCCAACCGGGTCGACCACACGAGTCGACCCGTATCCCTCGTCACAGCCACAACATAAGCCGGCCCATAAATTCCGACGATCAGCAGATCTCCGGCCACCGCAGGTGTCGACCTCGACACGCTCACGTTCACGTACCTGCCCGTGGGGGGCAGCCCGGTCAGCTGCCCCAAGCTTCGCTTCCAAACGAGGGTCCCGTTTTTCGCGCAAACCGCGTACAAGTTCCCGTTCCACGACGGGAAATAAACGACCCCGCCCGCGACAGCTGGCGTCGCGGTTATGTCGAATCCGGCTAGGAATTTCCACCTCTGTTTCAGCTGGCCCGATTTGATCGAAGTCGGATTCATCGGACCTCCGATCGAGCTTCGGGTGTTTCGGACGTCTCCTCCGTGACTCAGCCACTGCAAGGAGATGATTGGATTTGTTAAATCAAATGTAAAAAGGGAAGATAATAAAAATGTATATTTTGTGTAGAATTTTATTGATCATCTTACTTCTGCTGTTGAGATATGTATGAATGAAAATAAACATAGTGGGAAAATAAGAGAAACGAAAATGAAGTGTTTAGACATGATTTTGAATTGAGCAGAGAAACATTACATTTTTTTGAAGTTATATATATAGGTATATAGACAATTAATTTAATTTATAAATTTACAAAAAAAATCTTATTTTTTGACAAAAAAAATCTTGATTTTTATATTTTTATTGTTATTAAAAGAATTGAATATGTTAGTTATCTATTTAATATATTAATATATAAATCCACGTGGCCAATGTAAACACAAAAAAATACACTATAAAAAATGAGCAGGCACAACAAACATACATATGTCTACGTGGCATTTCGAAAACTTTCAATTTTTATTGACGTGGATTTTTCATTATCAGTTATTAATTTTTGAATTAGGAATTAGGAAATCTCAATTATATGGTTACCATAATTTAAGATTAGTTATTTCTTTTATATTATCATTTCTAATTATTTTCATATTTCCATCACTAATTATGGACAATATAATTTGTAATCAATTAGCCGATTTAATTGTGATATTTCTACGTATTAAAAAAATGAGTTATCAATTAATTGATTTATGATTTATGATATAATAATAATATAATAATAATATTTATGATAGAATAATAGTTATTCTCAACTTAAAAAATAATATAATAATATTTGTATAAATATTTCATGCTTATCCTATTTAATTTTAACTATTATATTAATAAATAAATATAAATATTAATACGTTTAAATTTCTACTATCATATTAAAAATAATCATAATATTTATTTAAATCTAATATTTATTCTCTAATCAATTTCTTAATAATTTAATACTGATTTTATATCGATTCACATGAAATCACATTTATGGACTTAAAAAATCAATATTAGAAATTAGTTGTGATTAATAATGGAAAAATTACGTTAGGAATGACCATCCTTAATTAGTTACGATTCACAAGGGAATGAAATCACATTAATGGACTTAAAAAATCAATATGAGAAATTAGTTGTGATTAATAATGGAAAAATCACGTTAGGAATGACCATTGTTAATTAGTTGTGCTAACAATTTATAAATTTAAATTTAATAATTTTAAATTCTAAATTTTAAATAAATCAATAGTTATGGGCCTTTTCAATTCAGTTTTTAAATTTATTAATTATGATTATTCTCAATCAAAGTTAATTTCAATTTTTTTGTTCATTTTCCATAATTGTTATTATTTCTATTTTATGGAAAGTTCAAATTCTGACAGCTATTTATACCCTATGTATCTTTCATCTCTCCATTTCTCATTATTTGTGTTTTTTTTGCAAGTTTAGATAATGTATCCTTATATTATAATTCTCTTTACCCTTTTCTCATGGGTTGTTCATTGTTAAATTTTTTTTCATATTTTATGCTTTGTTTAAATAATTTATCATTTTCATTTGATTGTCAATTTGTTTGTTTTTCTTATGTGCAGGTAATTTGGCGATTGTTGTTTTGCTTTTCAGGTTAATTATTATTATTTTTTCTTTTTTAATGCTTAATATTTTTCATGTCAATTGTTTTTTTTATGTTTTACTTTTTTATTTCGGTGATTTATATGTTTTAAAAATTGTATAATTATTTTGTTTATATTTTGCAGAGAAAAATTATAAGTTTTTTTAATTTTATTGTTTTTTATTATTATATTAATTTTTTGTATTTATGAATTATTATTTTATGTGGAATTTTATTTCATGTCTATTTTTCATTGAGACCTTTATTTTGTTTATTTTTTGCAGGTGGAGTTGTAAATTTTTTTAATTAAATTTATATTTATTTATAATTATAATTTATTATTTCATGGCATATTTATTATTGATATGTTTATTTTGTTTATTTTATTGCAGTGCTTCATCAATAAGAACTTCTCATGGCAATTTTTTTTAATGCGTTGCTTTATTTATTAATTCTTGATCTCATTCAAAGTTTATATTCCTTTTAATTTGACGTTGTTTTTCTTTAAAATATATTAAAATTTTGCTCTAAAAAACAGTTTCCTGCAATTTTTGTAGTACATTTATTTTTCTATTGTTTTTTTTTTGTAAGTTTGTTCCTAACTCGATCTCCTTCTATTTGTTATTTTCTTTCTTCAAAATTAATACAAGTTGTCATGATAAAGACTCAAGACTCTCTCTTATTTAGTGAAGACTTTCTATTGTTTTTTTTAAAGTTTGTTTCTAACTCTCCGTCTATTTGTTATTTTTTTCTTCAAAATTAATACAAGTTGCCATAATAAAGACTCAAGACTCTTATTTTGTGAAGACTCAAAAATTTCTTATGTTGTAATTTATTTTATTGTTATGAGTCATTTATATCGGAATGTTTATTTAGGTCATGTTTATTAAAAAGTTATAATAAAATTAGGTTCATATTAAGTCTATTTTTACTTTAGTGATGATTTAAGTCTATATTTTATTTAAATTGATAGGATTTTTATTCTCTTTATTATTTAATTCAATATAAATTATTTTTCTTATATTATATTTATGTTAGGCTAATTAAATCATTTTTTTATATTTATCCATTTAAAGTCATCTTATGTATGTTTGAAAATTAAATCAATTGAGATTTGATTTCCATTTTTCCAAAGTCTAATTAATTCAAAATTAAAATAAATTAAGACCTATGTAATTTCATGATTTTTTAAATTTATTTAAATAAAGTCAATATTATTTTAAACTGACAATTAATTTCATGATTTTTTTTACTTATATAAAGTCAATATTATTTTAAACTGAAAATACCTTCGTGTTAAATAATGTAAATTAGTTAATTATTAGAGAAGTATTTTTAAAATCAATAAATCCGATGTTTTAATTAAATAATTAAATTAAAAAATCATTTATTGATTAATTAGTCAATTGGAGAATATTTTAATTAAATAATTAAATTAAAAAAAAATCATTTCTTGATTAATTAGTCAAATTGACGTCTTTAATTATTGTGAGTTTAACTTGCATAAAATAATAAACTTAATTTAATTTAATATAAATCAACTCCTAATTTATAGCAAGAAAATAATTTATATAGATTCTTATTAATATTACTCACCGTTAATATATTTTTACCATAATATAAGACAACTCCTAAATTATAGTAAGAAAATAATTTGATTCAAATTGTTATTAATATTACTCACCATTAATATATTTAATATATTTTTACCATAATATAAGGCAACACCTAAATTATAGGAAGGAAATAATTTGATGCAAATTGTTATTAATATTACTCACTATTAATATATTTATTATAATATAATGTAACAAAAAATAGTAACGAATTTGTATAAAAATTAAATTAATAAATATACCATAATTTTGAATTCTATAATTAATATATTTGATTTCAAAATTAATTTTTCCAACAATTTTGATTAATGGTTTGTTGCTGCAAAATGCTTTTAGTGACCACTACCACTAATTCAATAACAAAACAACATCTTGCTCTTCCACCATTTCTCATCAGTTATGACTCAAGGCCCCCAATGGTTTATCCGCCATATCATTTGTGGCTTCTCACTACTCACATGAAATATCCCGGTGAATTCAAGACGAGTGTAACTTCTTGCGCTGACATCGAAGTTTGATATCTAATAAAGTATAAGGCTCTGACGGTTATATGCGTTTTTTCGACATTTCTGACTCACACAAGCAAGCTTGGTTATCCTGTGAAACTTTTAAGTGGTCTTGATTACTTCTTTTTTTTAATCATTGTAATATTCAATATATAGAATATATAATTTACAATTAGATTTTGTTGGGTTTATCATATTTAGTAGATATTTAATTTTCAATTTTGTTTTTCTCATCTATTGTTTCTACATTCTCATCTTTTTTTGAGTTTTTATTTTTTGACACACTTTAAAAAATTTAATTTTTCTCCTTTTAATTATTTCTTAAAAAATTATATATTAAATAATTATTTGTATAATTTTTCTTATCTTTCTTATTTTTTAAATCTATTTTCTTATTTTGTTTTATCTATAATTTTAAAATAAATATTTTTAAAGATAAAGTTATATTTTTATAGTTTTTTTTAATATAATTTAAAAATTATTTAAGATTTTAGTATTTAAGCATGAATAACTAATAATGTTGGGTTGAAACATTTAAAAGTTTACATATAAAATAATAATACTAAATTGTAATGAGGTATTTCAAAATTTGTTATTTTATTGTAATATAATATACAAAATTTTAACATATTTCTTTTTATTTGAAATCAAAATTTAATTGATTTTCTATAATATATCAAAAGAATGAAAAATAATATGATTTATATTATTTATATTAAATTTACGTTTTTTTTTTCTAACATAAAAATTTATATTAAATATTCTTATGCATCGCACAGGAGTTGATACTAGTATCATGTAATTAATTTTTTACTCTGAGCATGATTTTATAACAATTTCAAACAAAAAAAAATACAGACGGATGACATTTTGGTCCGACTACTCACGAGCGAGGAATATATGCATTGTTCATTAATTTTAAATCGTACCATTCAAAATCAATCATTAATATTAGAATAGATCGTAAAGAAGTACTACAAAATTAGAGTAGATAAAATATGTGCCCATTAATTAATTTGGGTCAACTTTCACCTAACTAATGGAACGTGATGTTGAATAAGTCAGAAGTTATATTTTTCGATAAGTCAACATTTTAAAATTTTATTTATATATAATTCGTTTTGTAAATCCTACACTTTTTTTTTAATTTGTTAGGATTGATTTTAATATATTCATTGTTATTTATATTAATGGGTCGAAATAATTTTCTCACTTATGAGTTAATTTTTTTTTTTTAAAGCTCAACAAGTAAATAATTAATTCAAGTGGAATAGTCTCTCGTTAAAGACTAACTCAGGACTTTAATGAATAATTAATTCAGGTGCAGTCGTCTATGATGAGAGTCGAACCCGGACTTCGAAGTTAGTCCAACACTCCGATAGATCTGATACCTAGAGCTGGGACTTTCAGCTCGGTCGACCCAACCAAAGGACCAGGTTGGGCCAAGCAATTCTCGACCCAAAAAAATAGGGCCTTTTCGGCTTGGCCCGATGGGCGACGGGTCAAATGGGCCAAACTCGAGTTTGGCCTGATGAGCTGAGTCGGCTCGATTTTTTTAATTTTAATTTTAATATTTTTAATATTTATTTATTAATTTAATATTGTTATTATTATTTATTTTACCTATTATTATAGTTATTTTTATTATTATTGTACAAATTTATTTATATTTATCAAAATAAAATTTTATTATACATTTATTTTATAATTTTATTTAGTTTATTAATTAAGTTATGCTAAAAATATAAAAAATAATAAATTTTAATAATTAGTATTTATTTAATTATTTAAAAAATATCGGGCCAAAATGGCTCAGTGGCCCGGTAGCCCATCTTGGGCTGGGCTGGGTTCGGAAATCTCCAGCCCAAATTTTTCGAGCTGGGTCCAAAATATTTGGTTGGCCCAGTGGGTTGGGACGGCCCGGTCCAAGTCACAACTCTGATACCATTTTAGAAGCTAGATAATCTAACAACTCGAACTGTTAGCAAGTTTGATAACATGATTTATATTAATGAGTCGAATATATTTTTTAATAATTCATATAAATATTTACTGCATTATGGCAAAGATCACACAATTGCAATATGGCAAAGATCACACACGCACGCGTTGTCCGTCCTCCAGGTGCTTGCTGTTGGGAGTCCACGTCGGCGGGCGTCGCTTTGAGGCACCTGAAAAACGCAAACAAGAATAGATTCAGATCTGTAATCAGCCCTCAGTCCACCACAAGACCCCAAATTACAGCGGTCAACAGATCTCATAGAGATCCGGTCTGCATGTAAGGATTTGGGCTTGAGCAGAGTCAAGAGAGCACAAACAGCGGCCAGAAATAATAGATCTACTATATATATATATATAGATCTGAAAGTACGAAAGAGATAGAAAATGGTTTCGACTCAGGACAGTAGATCCATCATCGTAGCATAACAGTTGGTAGTGGTAACGGCAGAGAAGTCACAGTAGCCTCGCCGGAACAGGGAGCACTCAAGCCTCACCGTCGACTCCGCCTCACAGAAGAGGTTAATCACACGTCGCCCGAAACTTCACCGTGGTTCTCTGGCTACCGAGCTCGCAAGGAGATCGCCGAGATTCGGGGGGAAGTTACAGCGCCGGTGAACGGAGAAGGAGATCGCACACACACTATGTGTAAATCGCACACACACTCAGTAGGGTTGTGCAAGGGGCGAAGTGAGTAAAGGCGAGGGCAAGGGTTTATTATATCATAGCCAATGAACGGACCAGATTGCATCTCATACAACAACCCTAGGATCTGACGATCAGGAGAGGGTCAAAGTACTTAATGTTTTCAGAAAACATTTAAGTGGGCTGGGTTGTATCAAAGGAATGCAAAAGGGCCAAGTGGGCTAGAGTCTAATGGGCTGACACCTCACCTGGGCCGGCTGCTACTGAATTAAGAAACTGGGCCAACACATATAAATCCAACCCTTGCACTTTGGTTTTACTTGGGCATATATAAGGTCAGGATTGATTACAATTTTGATGGCGAGCTACACTAATTTTTATTGTGCACACTCGTAATAAACTAAAATTATTGAACCACATTGAGCTTGATTGAAATAATACTGGAGTATAATTATATTATTAATTATCCGTTTTGAAAAAAAAAAAAAATCAAGAGTTGGGTGATTAACCTAATTTTGAATGCTTGGTTTGACCCCTTACATGAATGTGAAACATTATAAATAGTGATCGAGTTTATGGTGCATTTCATACTACTTAAGTAACAAGAAATTTCCCAACATATTCATATGTAATATGTTCATGCTTTCTGCGATTTTCCAATTCAAAAGGTGTTTCTTCCCGGTTTGCTTCAGAGAAAATTAAGACAATCGTTGTATAATTTTTAGACATTACGTCTAAAAATCGTAATATACACGAAACATATTTTTCTTGCGAATAACGAAAGCACTTCGACTACTCGCAATAGTTCTGATATACTTTTGAAGATTGAAGATTTGTACTACTTCTATCTCTCAAAATAGCTTTTGTAATTTACAAAGGTGTAATAATCAACATATTCTTCTTCTTTTATACGTGTTTGTAAGTGCACCTGACCTTGAATACGTGATAGATTGAGAAGAACAAAAGATGAATCGGCATCACAATTTAAGGTTGGAATATATATACGGAGTCTTGCCGCATTTATATAGTGTATATGGTCATGAATACTTTACATATTCCATTTTCCTTATTTGAGCTACATTCTTGGCCAGGTTAATAATTCCTACACTCCCATGGCCATCTCATATTATAGCTGGGAATATTTGCCAATGGGCCAGAATAGCAATGGCCCAAAAAGAGGAATAGAGTACATTGGGCCGGGCTTCGGATAAAGAAACTCCAAGCCTACGGGTATACAAAAGGCCCACTAATGAATGGAACTATTTAACTCAACATAATGAAAAAAAGTTTTAGCTGTGTGATTATATGTAGCCATAATCATAAACGTATATTTTACATCGAATTAAAGACCAGTTGGTGGAACTGCGGGAGACATCATATTATACGTAACAACCGAGTTGTAGCATATATATTTCAATCGAAAAGAATCACCGGTCGTCTAGTTAATTTGCTGATCAGAAATACGGATCTTGTTATCGAAAACAAAATGAAAAAATTAAAGAGAAAAAGATGAATTGAATGAGGTAGAAATGGAGGGGCAAATGCCTCCAAATTGAATATGATTCTTCCAACCCTTTCATCTCCCCAACAATGCTGTCTAGGTTCATTGTGGATAAAAAGTGTGATGAATTTTGCACTAAAGTAACAATGGATGAAAGAATATAAATGTATATCTAGCTATTAATTATAAATAGCCATGCATGTATACATCCAAATAGAAGTAACACAAACTCTCCAACTTAATTATTTCAGATGTTTCCTAGAGTTCCCTTCAAGCACTTCACATGCTTCATCTTACGTATGCTAGCTAGTGAAGTGTTTGGGGGAACTCGCAGACTCGTTTGATACCACGTCATGAACCCGAGTTCGTCACACGAATTGTGTGAGACTGAAATGATTCATTTTCATCGTAAACATTGGTGAGTCTAATGAAAATTAGTTATACTCCCGCTATTTCGCAAAAGATGATTCATTTTTTCTTTTTTACAAAGGAAATTAGTCAACTTCTCCAAAACAGATATTATAAATTACGTTAATTTTCTACATTTTATATATTGTAATATTTTTGCAATGTTAGTTTAATTTATTCAAATACATGGTTAATTACTTCAATTAAGATAATTATAATGTAAGAGATTTCTATAATTATACTTTTAGAAATTATTTAAAAAAATTGTATCTATTGTCATTTGTCCTATATATACTCACTCAAATTAATATACAAATACACTAATAAAGATGATTAAGATGATATCATCATTTTGTGTTGTGGCACTTCTTTTGTTGTTTTCTGCAAGTCGGCTTATATCGACATGTGAAGGCGCAGTAGAGGTAACCCCGGTGGGGTGCTCGAATATCAACATAGAAAGCTTGAAGGCTTGTGGGCCCTACATGAACGGAACATCGAGCACCCCAAGCGACGAATGCTGCATCGGTGCTGAAGTTTGGTTGGAATCACCGTTTCCGGAGCTGTGCAATTGCTACAAACAATCGCCCGATCGTCTCTCCTTTAAACTCGATCTCAAGAAAATGTACATGCTACGGAGCATGTGCAATTTGAGTAACGTCTATTTTCGCGTTGTTTGTTGCATATTGTAAGTCATGCATGCCCTTAACGAAATTTCTATTTATTTATTTATAACATTGATTAGTTAAATGTGTATGTTTTAATTTGCATCATTTTGATGGTTTTGTGAGTGCAGTGATCAGAAGATTTGTTTGCACTGAAACAAGAAGGGGAATGACAGTGGTGTTATAGGCTTATAGCTTTGGATGAGTTCAAAACAAAATAATTACACCATTAGTTATAATAATAATGATTTTGTAAGCGTTGGTTTATTTATATATTTATGTATGGATTTATGAATATATAAAACGAGAAGAGAATTGATCCAATAAATTAATCATATTTTTCTTTTTAAATTTATCATTCAAATTGTGAAAATAATTTATTTTTTCAATATAGTGTACGGATTTTATAAAAAAATATTATTATTTTAAAATAAATTTAGAATAATTTTTTTGGTATATGTATAAGAACCCCATTAATTAAACATATGTAAATAATTTAAAATATTAGTTTTTTTGTTATACATCAATTACAATATAATGGAGTTTTGGACTTTTGATCTTCGAGTGCTCAACCAAATGACGGACAAAAATAAAATATTAGTTATCGATATATATATAATAAATAATTGTTTTTTTTAATTACAATATATTAATTTGTATCAAAATAAAAAATAATTCATTTTGGTACAATTAATTATAAATACAACTTCTATAAATTAATAACTTTAAAATTTTATTAATTTAGATAAGTTATTAATTTATTATATTTTATTTATTTAAAAGACCAAGGACCGAAAGATTGTATATTAATTTAAAAATATTATTAATGTATTAAATATTAATTTATATCCGTTTTAAGTATTAATAATTTAACTTTTTATTTAAAAAGCCAAGGACGATGATTGTATATTAATTTAAAGAGATTATTAATTTATCAAATATTAATTTATAGCAAGTATTAATAATTCAAAAAATAAATCTGAAATCAATAAATAAATTTTAATTATAAATTTAATTTATTTAATACTCGGTATTAATTATACTATAATCAAGCACAAAAATAAAAATGTACACGAATTGAATACTCTACATTACAAAGAATATGTATACATAAGTTTAAATTATTTAAAATATATGTGAAATAACCTAAAAATTATTTTCAACATATTTAAATATTTAAAATCACTTTAAAATACTTTTGAGAGTTTAAAATGTATTTCAAATCACTTTAGGTGTATAACATTTTTATATACCTCAATTATATAAATTTATAAACTTATAATATTTTTATATAAATATTTTTTTTTGCTATATTATTCTAGATTGATATATATTAAATTATAAATATAATTTTAGTTATTTGATTAAATATTTTTATTTAATATTTTTTTAAAATAAATTATTTTGGTATATTATTCTAGATTGATATATATTAAATTATAAGTATAATTTTAGTATACATTTTTTAGTTATTTGATTAAATTATTTGTTTCGATGTAAGTAAATAAATAAATGATTAAAATCTCTTTTTAATTATGAATATATATGAATTATTTTTTTATATTATTTAATAAATTTGGTCTGTTAATAAAAAATTTCATTAGGTAGCGTCGAGTAATTTTTAATAAAAAATTAAAAATAAATATACATCTTCAAATAATAAATATCTTAAAAGAATTTTTAATAAAAAAAATTAAAAATAAATATACATCTTCCTATAATAAATATCTTAAGTTAATTGGGTAGCATCGAGGAATTTTTAATAAAAAATTAATATTAAATATACATCTTCATATAATAAATATCTTAAAAGAATTTTTAATAAAAAAAATTAAAAATAAATATACATCTTCATATAATAAATATCTTAAGTATAATATTTAGAAAAAATGGTATTTAAGTTTATTAATTTACATTTCAATCTTCATAAACTTAAACTTTCAAAAAATAAATCTGAAATCAATAAATAAATTTTAATGATAAATTTAATTTATTTTATACTCGGTATTAATTATACTATAATCAAGCACAAAAATAAAAATTTACACGAATTGAATACTCTACATTACAAAGAATATGTATATATAAGTTTAAATTATTTAAAATATATGTGAAATAATCTAAAAATTATTTTCAACATATTTAAATATTTAAAAAATATTTAAAATCACTTTAAAATACTTTTGAGAGTTTAAAATGTATTTCAAATCACTTTACAATTATTTTAAAATATTTTAAAATGTCTAAAAGATTTTTAAAAACACTTGAAAATACTATTGAGATACTTTAGAATGTTTTTCAAATTATTTTAAAATACCTATTTTAAATCACAATCACCTATAAATTGTATTAAAATATTATAAAAATATTTAAAAGATATTTAAAATCACTTAAAATTCTTTTAATACATTATAAAATTTCAAATCACTTCAAATTTATTTTAAGAAACTTCAGATCACATCAATTTTTTTTAAATGTTTAAAAAATTCAAATGATTTAAAAGTATATTTTTTTTTAATTCACTTTAAAATATTTACAAATTATTTTGAATTATTTTAAAACACTTTAAAATGATTAAAAGGTATTTCAAATAATTTAAAAAGTTGCGTAATATTAATATATAATCCTATTTTAGGCTATTATTGATAATTTAATTTTGGAAACAATTGATATTGGTTATCAATTCTGGATAATTTCATTTTTAATTACAAGATAAAATGTGTTAATTATATAATATTTCATTACATTAGTGTAATACTCCCTACATACTTAAAGTGATTAATACTAAGAGTACTTTGTTTGGTGCTGTTGTCCTATCATGGTTTTTGGCAGTTGGACTAATCTCAAGTCTCAACAACATTGGCAGATGATGATGTTGATAATGATCACTGAGCAAAGATCAACATAGAAAGCTTGAAGCCTTGCGAGACTTTCATCAACGGGTTGTCGTCGACTCTCCGCATCGATCATCATCGACATTTGCTTATTGATTCATTCTGTTTTTTTTGTATTGTTTGGACTCAAGATTCTGTTAAATCAGTTGTAACAGAACCAACATCATTGGAAGTATTCAAATTCCGTCGAAACTCGCCACTCGACGATCAAACCAATCGCGTTGTTTCTTCGATTAATCCATACTCAAAATGTCTTCTTTTTTCCTCCTTTCAACGTGAAAAATTTACAGAAAAAAACAAACAAAAACCGGACCTCATCACTCATGTGTCGCGCTTTTCGGAGCTTGGAGCTCTTCGAGCGTGGCCAAGACTTCTCCCATGCGTGGCCTGAGTTTCGACTCGTTGCTCAAGCACTGCAACGCAAGGGTGGCTGCTGCAAACGCAGCTTTCTGAGGGTATTGCCCCTCGAGCTTAATGTCCATTATCCGAAACAACTTTCTCTTATCGCCCATGTAGGGCTTCGCCCAATCGACTAGGGTTTGCTCGATTCCAACCTTTGTATTGTCAACCGCTCGTCTTCCGGATAAGAGCTCGAGCAGGACCACACCGAAGCTGTACACGTCGCTTTTCGAAGATAACCGACCCGTGGATACGTATTCGGGCGCAGCATATCCGTGTGTACCAATCACTTGAGTCGATACGTGTGTCTTGTCACCGATGGGGCCCGCTTTCGCCAAACCAAAGTCGGACAGCTTCGCATTGAAGTCCTAGTAACGAAACGAAAAATAAGTATCGATATATATATTCAGCAAAAACATTTAAGATCTCGATATATACCCCATCAAGAAGAATGTTGGAAGATTTAAAGTCTCGATATATAACTTCGGCATCGTGCAAGAAAGATAAGCCCTTTGCAGCGCCGACAGCGACCTTAATTCGAGTAGCCCATTTCAACGGTTGCGGGCCCTCTGAAAAGAAAAAACGCAAATTCGATTTAACAATGAAAACCCGCATTATGTGCAAAACAATGCCTAAAAAAAACTTACTTCTGAACAAATGATTCTCTAGACTTCCTTTAGACAGGAACTCATACACCAGAAGTCGATTCTCGCCCTCCGAACAGTATCCGATGAGCTTGACTAAGTTGGGATGATGAAGCTGCCCCAGATAATTAACTTCCGTCTGCGAACCATTCGCGATTAATATTAATAACAGCCGAATAATGATGAATCGATAGATAAGTAAGTGAATATATAAGAAACATACCAACCACTCTTTGTGACCTTGGAACCCTTCGGGCTTCAATTTCTTAACAGCGATGACTAATCCGGATCCGGGCCTCGCAGCCGTGAGGGTAGGCTCGTCAATCCACCCTTTGAAAACGCAACCGAACCCTCCTTCCCCGAGGAGGCTTTCGGGCCGGAAGTTCCTTGTAGCGTTTTTCAGCTCGTTGAAAACGAAGGCCTTCACATTTGGGGACGAGAGGATCTCGGCTTCGGACCTCGGAGTCGGAAGGGTTTCGCCGGTGCTTTTTAGACTTAGGGAGGGAATGCTCAAGGTGGAAGGTGCCGACGATGAGTTGCTGCTCTTGCCGGAGTATCTTGATGCTTCAAGCAAACAAAAGAACGAATTATTCGGAAGGAATCGCTGAAAAACCCCGGAAAATCGATCGATCGAAAACGGAAAAAGATCCAAGCTTTGAGCAAGAAAGACAGCTGAAGTGATATAACAATCACTTAACAACAATAATAAAAAAAGGGTTTTTTTCTTTTGGGTCCATTAATAAACAGAGATTAGTTAGGGTTATGAATTGACCCCCCTTTTTTTTTACCACAAACTGAAAAATCCAATTTTTCACATAGAACATTAAATTATTTTGTGTAAGAACTCATTGTGACTGAAAATTGTGGTATCAGAGTCTCGTCAAATCCTAACACTGGTCGAGATTCAGAATATGAAGAACAAGAGAAAATGATTAAAATTAAATTAAATTGAATTAAATAGAAAAATACCAACCAGCTGAGTTGCTGAGAGTGGCATCGACTCTTGATGTGGAAGCGAAGCAATTGCCCATGAGGATGATCAACAACAAAAGGGCCCCACAAAAATAAAATCAAGAAATGATAAATGAAGTCCCCTGTTCTAAATATCCAAAATGAAGATTAAAAAGTGAGTCTTTTTCTTTCTTTTTTGGAAAAAACAGAAGAAAAAAAAAACAGTAGTGAGCTAAAAGCTTCGTTTGAGGGAGAAGGGAAATAGTATTAAATAGGGTATTTAAGGTTTTGAGATTATTTAATTCAGTCTGGGGGTGGTGGTAGATGGTGGCACAGCGCAGCGGACAATAAACCTCCATGTCTATTTATCGGTGGTTTTTGCCGTTGACCGCCTCACCGGGAGCTTTGGCTTTCCCATTTTGCCCTTCATTTATTTTCTTATTTTTTTTTATTTTTTTTTATGAGGAGGATATACAAAAATTCCACCTCATCTTATCCCGGTATCTTTAGTCTCTCTCATCGAGTGAGATGTAAATTTTGAAATGTGTTCGAACACATGATATATTGATATATCAATGAAGATTTCGTCTCACCCGAAATCAATCGAGGATGTGTCTACAAATATTATCTCACTTTCGAGAGTGAGATGTAAATTGAATGATGTGTTGGATTAGAAAACACATAATATTTCAATAAAAAAAAAAATTTCAATAAATTACACTTATTTCTTGCTATAATTTGTAATTTCACCATATCCCCTCGCTTTATGATTTTTTTGGTCTAAGTTAGAATAACTTTTTTAATTAATTATTTGTAATAATAGTGTTTAATATTGCACACAAAACTTTTGTGCTTGAAAATGAAATATAATTAACTTTTTTAATTGAACAATAATAAAAAAATTGAAAATGAAATATAATTAACTTTTTTAATTGAACAATAAAAAAAAAGCGTACTGGCTCTATTTCAATTATTTATATGCCTTGTTTTGTTTTTTTATTTATTTATGTATAAATAGTTGGAAGACATAGAGTATAATTCTTTCAACGACATAGAATTCGTAGGTTGTTCTTTCGCATCCCAGCTTTTCGTATATTTACCCCTGTGCATGGATTTAGAATATTATATATTTTTATTATATATTATAATATTATTCTTAACCGGATAGAATATTATATATATTTTTTTCACTAAAGGAATTATAGAATGCCCTGGAAATATTAATTAATATCAAACCCTGTGTTATTTAGAATATTTGTGTAACTATATTGTTGGAAAAAAACATGAAAATTTTGAAATTTTATAGTACTAGTAGGAAAAGGCTACAGTTACACAAGGTGTACCGGGCCTCCGGTACACCACCAATCAAAATATGACACGTGTCATTAATTAATTAATTAATTAGATAAATATTATTTTAATTATTATAAAATTAAATTATTAATTAGGAAAATAAATCATGAGAATCTTGTAAAAAATTCAAAAAATAAAATCAATATAATCTTTCCAAATATTAAATATACTAGAAAATCTATTAGATTTTTTCTCTTTATAATATAATAGTAACTAACAAATAAAATAAAATAAAATAATATATATACTAAATTGAAAAAAAAAACTTACGATTTTTTTTTAAAAAACTGACGATTTTAAAAAAAAAAAATTACGATTTTAAAAAAACGTAACTTTTAAAAAAAATACATTTATATTTCATTTTTTTATGTAAAATTAATTTATACAATATTAAATTTTATATACACTAATTTAATTATTAATTTATAAATAAATATATTTAAAAAATATGATTAATATATGTGTAAGTGATAATTATTGTTTTAAAATGACTGATCATTCAATCTATCTTATATATGTAAATATGAAATAAAAATGAATTCATAATTAGTATTTATTTTTTAAGAACTATGAAAATTTGAATCAAATATCAATTGAGTCAAATAATTCTATTAATTTTTCATTCTATTGTTATTTATGTACAAATAACAATAATTAATTTTATTTTTTAAGATTAAATTGTAAGAAAAACTATTTTGCATATAAGAATGTCAAAATATTTTAATATTATTACTAACCTCACATGTGATATTATGTTTCGTATTTATTAAAAATAAAAATAATATTTTAAATAAAAATAATATTTTGATTTAAATATTACATTTCATAGCTCAATTTTCAATATTATCTCACTTTTAATTATATTTTTCAATAAAATAAGAATCTCATAGTATTCAATTCGAATATTATGTTCAATTTTGCAACTTATCTTTATAGTCTATCTATCTTGTATGACTGCATCAATTTTAAGTAGATAGAGTATGGTTTTAAAAGTTTATTTCATGTGAAACAAAAATAACATTAAATAAAGAATTGACGTTAAATTTATTTATTTTTTACAATGTAAAGGAGTTAGAGTATGGTTTTAAAAGTTTATTTCATGTCAAACAAAAATAACATTAAATAACGAATTGACGTTAAATTTATTCATTTTTTAGTAACGACTCACTTGATTTGTAGTCACGCACAATTAAATTAAATAACATAGTAAAATGTAGTTTAATTTTCAAATATATATTATCAACGTGTGAAATTAAATAAATATATTAAATAAAATAAATATTGATTTTTCACAAAATTAAAGAATTCATGATATATTCATAGTAAGTTTAGAAAATTACATATATTATTATAATTTTAATGCCTAATTATAAATTTTAAAACATTCAAAAATTATTTTTCTTAGAAAAAATTCAAATTTTCTATTTAAATGTAGATAGTACAAAAATAAAATAAAATAAAATAAGATTATATTTATTCAATGAATAAATTATCTGTTTTTAATTTTATAATCAGGTGTTAGCAGAAAATTACATGTAATTTTCAAATATCACAATAATTTTTTAAGAAAATTTAATTTAATTAATGAATGTGACATTTTCTAAAGATAATACAAAAATAAATTTATAAAATCATTTTTACTTAACATTGATACAAGTTAAAATGATAGAGATAATTTGATAGAGATAATTTGCACGTAAATCTCTATTATGATAATATTTTAAAATTGAACATAGTATTTGAATTGAATATTATTTTTTTATTTTTTTTAAATAGAAAAAATAATTTAAATAAAAATCGTATAATATTTGATTTAAATATTACAATGATAGCTCAATTTTCAACGTATATATATTTTGAATATTTTATTTATTTTATTTTAATTTATCTTGATTATTGATTATTTAATGTTTTTAAATTAATTCAAAAAAATAATGAATTTTTATACTATTTTAATTAATTATTTTTTTACTTTATTTTTAATCTATTTTGATTATTGATTATATAATATTTTTAAATTAATAATAAAAAATTGTGAAATTCTATTAATTTAATTAATTATTTTTAATTTATATAATTAAATTAAATGATGTATAAATTAAATTTTTTTATCAAAATACTTTAGAAAAATAAAATATTTTCTTTTAATCTCTTACTTACATTTTTTTTAATGTTTTTTTAAGATTTAATATATATTTTATTTATTTATTTATTATCTATATTTTAAGGAAAACAATCTAATAGATTTTAAAAAATATTCAATATTTGGTATGATTATATTGATTTTATTTACTTAACATTTTAGAAGATTTGGTAATATATTTTCCTAATTAATAATTCAATTTAATAATAATTAAAATACTAATTATTTAATTAATTAATTTTAAAATGCCACGTGTCGCATTTTGATTGGTGGTGTACCGGAAACTCGGTACACCTTGTGTAACTGTATCATCTTCCGTACTAGTATTTTTGTTACTTAGATTCTATTAATTTGGAATATGATTTGTTTGATATTGATGCATATACTCGTTAAATTTGTTAATTCGACTCTGTTCATAGTAAGTACTGAATTTGATTATGTGAATACCTAAATAAATCGGATCTAAGAGTGACGACATTTTTCATTGATGAATTGAAGTCACTTCACTCACTTATCTTTTTTACTTTTCAATGATTGTAAATAAAAAATTCATCTCAATGAAAAAAATAAATTTGAGGGAAAAAAAGGGTCATTCCAACAAAAGTAAACCGGATTCTACGGGTTCATCGTAATATTAATCATAACATAAAATCTGGCTTTAGAAAATAAAAAGTGACAATGAGATTAATTAATTAATTAATTTAATTTAATAAAAAAGAAAAAGGAAAAAAGGGACAACATACACAACGTACATGTGGGAATGGAATATAAGCATGTACGCTTGAGAGCATATCCAATTGTATACTTATTGTTAGTACAAATATACCACGTCAAAAATAAATTATACTTCAACAATATAAGGTACAATTTTACTTTTACAAATCTCACCACTATGCACATTTTATTTTTATTTACACACATATATATTTGTTGAGTCTCTTCGCCGGCGGTCGTCGCTTCGAGGCACCTGTAAACACGCAAACACAAGAACAGATCAGATCTGTAATCAGCCTTTAGGCTATCTCAAAATCCTAACACTCAACAGTCAACGGATCTCGAGAGATCCGGTCTGTATATCAGGTATTAGGCTTGGATAAGACCTAAAAGCACATGCAGCGACCAGAAGTAACAAAACATATATATATAAGTATAGATCTGAAAACAGAGATAGAGATCGAAGAGATTTTCGGCTCAGGACTGTAGATCTATCATCGTAGCGTGACTGGTGGCAGTGGTAACCGGCAAATATGTGAACAGCTACCTCCCTCAGCCCAGGAGCACAAAAGCTCCGGTGACACAAACACTCCGCCTCACAGAGAGGTAAATCAGCCGAGTCCAAGGCTTCACTAATCGTCTCCAGCACACGAGCTCACAAGGAGGTCGCCGGAGACGAAGGGGGAAGCGGCAGAGAACGGTGAACGGAGCACACACAGGAATCGCACACACTCGAAGGTGAGATAGCACACAGTGGCTAGGGTTTGTGTATCAGGCTGAGTGAGTGAATGCGAGGAAGAGAGTTTAATATATCATAGGCAATCAAGGGCTCAGATGCAACCTCACATTAAACCTAGGATCCAACGGTCAGCATTGGTCAACACAGGTAAGTGGGTTGGGCTTTTATTTCAGAAAATAAAAACAGACGGGCCATGGTGATTGGGCTGATATAAGAAACGTTGGGCCTAGCACTACAACTGGGCTGGGCTGCTGCTGTTAATATAAATGGGCCAACACCCATAAATTACAACATTCTCCACCTTGTTGGCCACCACCACACAGTCACATCATCAGCTACTAAGAACACAATCAAACACAAGTTTTGAACACAAGTACAGTCTCATCATAGCCTAGCCCCGCTGCCGGAGCAACGGGGACTTTCCCTGCTGCCTAAACAGCAAGGGTGGTTGCCCTGAGCAACCGTCACACTAAAGTGACAGCTAACACCCTCAAAGGGTGAAAGCTTCAAAAAACATGTTTCTTCTGAAACACCACTGACTCAGGGGGAGTGGAAAAGCGTGGGCTTTAAGGCTGTTTTTCTCTATATAGAAAAACACTTGCTACACCCATAGTAACAAGTAAAAAACACCTCCTGGGCTGGCCACACAACAGCAGCACCCCAGGGGGTACACTGGCACAGCATCAGCCCAGGGGAGTGAAGTTCAGAAACTTCAAACAGAACTGGAATTTCTCCAGTGGCAGAGGCTTAGTCCCCATATCAGAGGGGTTGAGGTGAGTGGATATTTTATCAAGCAAAATGTCACCCTTTTCAACATGATCTCTGATAAAATGATACCTAACATCAATATGTTTGGTTCTATCATGGAACACAGGGTTTTTGCACAATTGAATACCAGATTGACTATCAGAGAACACAACCACAGAATCATTCAACAACTTCAGTTCAGTTAGCAATCCTTTCAACCAAATGGCTTCTTTAAAAGCATCAGTAATAGCAATATACTCAGATTCTGTTGTAGACAAAGCAACTACATTTTGCAATTGGGATTTCCAGCTAACACATGAGTTACAAACAGTAAACACATAGGAAGTTGAAGATTTTCTAGAGTCTCTACAGTTTGCATAATTGGCATCAACAAATCCACTCAACACAACACCAGGTTTACACTTCATAAATTTCAGGCCATAATTCTTAGTACCAGCAAGATACCTAAGCAACCATTTCATGGCCTCCCAATGGGGCTGACCAGGATTAGACATGTATCTACTCAAGCAACTAACAGCATATGCAATATCAGGTCTAGTGCTAACCATGAGATACATAACAGATCCTACAGCACAAGCATAGGGCACAGAATTCATAGCTTCATATTCAGCATCAGTTTTGGGACATTGATCTTTTGACAAAACAAAATGACCAGCTAAGGGCACAGAAACAAATTTGCATTTAGACATGTTAAATCTATCAAGCAGTTTGTCCACATAGGCAGATTGGTGAAGATGAATGGTACAGTCAGCCCTATTTCTATCAATGTTCATGCCAAGGATTTTTCTAGCATCACCTAAGTCTTTCATCTCCAATTTAGAGCATAAATGTTTCTGGACAGATTCAATAGACTTCAGACAGGGACTAAAAATCAGCATGTCATCAACATAGAGCACAAGATACACAGGCACTTTGGAATCACAAGTATAATACAGGCAGGGATCATAAGAACTCCTACTGAATTTCAAAGAAAGCATAAATTCATCAAACTTTTTATTCCATTGCCTGGGGGACTGTTTTAAACCATACAAAGATTTTTTCAGCAAACAAACATGTTCAGATTTATTATCCACAATAAACCCCTCAGGCTGTTTCATAAAAATCTTTTCATCTAACTCACCATGCAAGAAAGCAGTTTTAACATCCATCTGTTTCATTTCCCAGTCAAACTGAGCACACAATGCAAGCATAATTCTGACAGTAGTGAACTTAACAACAGGAGCAAATATTTCAGTATAATCTACCCCTTCCTTTTGAGAGAACCCCTTAGCAACTAACCTAGCCTTAAATCTGACCTCACTACCCTCATGCTTGACTTTGTACAACCACTTACAGTCTACCACAGAGCATTTAGGGGGTTTAGGGACCAAATTCCAAGTTTCATTTTTCAAAAGTGAGTTCATTTCATCTTTCATGGCACTTAACCATTTTTCAGAATGTTCAGATTTCATGGCTTCAGTATATGTTTTAGGTTCACAGTTCTCAATCAAATCATGCATGTTAAACACAAAGTTACCAAGTTGGAAATCATCAAATCTAGCAGGCAGCCTAGGATTCCTTCTAGCCCTATCCCTAGTCAATTGATAACTAGTCAGATTAGGATTCACATCAACAACAGTTTCATCATGTTCATAATCAGCATGCATAGGGGGATTATTATTTGCAGGTAAGTCCACAGAATTTGGATTCACAGGATTCAAATTTGGATTCTCAGGGTTCAAGTTTGGATTCACAGCAGGAGCATTTTCAGCATTCTCATTCAAACCATCAACAGCAGGATCATTAGGCATATTAACAGGCAAGTTATCAGAAGTAGCAGGCAAGTCATGCACACCTAAGGGACCTACAGAGGGAGCAGACTCCACCTCACCAGAGGTACCAACAACCTTAGGGTTTCTAGCATTTAGACAAGGCATTTCATTTTCATTAAAAATTACATCTCTGCTAATTATGGTTCTAAAACCAGGTTCACTTCTGAGCCACAGCCTGTAGCCCTTGGTCCCCTCAGGATATCCAAGAAAGACACACTTCCTAGACCTAGGTTCAAGTTTATCAGTAGAATGATGCACAAAAGCAGAACAACCAAACACTCTCAAATTAGCCAAACTCACAGATTTTCCAGAAAAGACAGACTCAGGACACTTTCCTTTTAAGGGCACACTAGGTGACCTGTTAATCAAATAGGCAGCAGTCAAAACAGCTTCACCCCAGAACCTTTTGCTAAGGCCTGAAGATGTCAACAAACATCTAACCTTCTCTAGAAGGGTCCTATTCATCCTTTCAGCAACTCCATTTTGCTGGGGGGTATAAGGAACTGTCCTATGTCTCTTAATACCAGATTGGACACACAAGTTATCCATTTCAGTATTACAAAACTCTAGGCCATTATCAGTTCTTAACTTTTTAATTTTCTGACCAGTTTGATTTTCAATTAAAGTTTTAAAATCACTGAACTTTTGGAAAACATCAGATTTGTTTTTCATCAAGAAAACCCACACTTTTCTGGAATAATCATCAATCACAGATAAGAAGTATCTATTACCACCTTGAGTAGGTTCAGGGGATGGTCCCCAACAATCAGCATGGATATATTCAAGCACAGCAGAAGTAGTAGGCACATTGGGGGTGGGATTCACAGGAAAACTAACCCTAGTTTGCTTCCCTAACACACAAGTTTCACAGAAATTCATGCATGACATTTTAGAGTTACCAAAATAACCATCAGATTTTAAAAGTTCCATGCCTTTCTTACTTATATGACCTAGCCTCTTATGCCAAAGCTCAGAGGCACTATCATGCACAGTATGAGCAGATTCTTTCAAGTAAGGAGATGCATTGCAAATATACAGATTATTGCACTTAGCAGCTTTGCACATAATTATGGAACCCTTAACAATTGTCATGCACCCATTCCCCCATTTCCCAGAAATACCATCAGATTCCAATGCAGCACATGATATCAAATTTTGGCATAGATCAGGCACATGTCTAACATTCCTAAGAGTGTACAGATAGCCAGAATCAAATTTCACACAAATATCACCTATTCCCTCTACCATACATCTTTTATCATTAGCCATAGAAACAGATGAGTTATGCATTTTCTTATAAGTAGAAAACAGATGCAAGTATGGAGTCATGTGATAAGTGCAACCAGAATCAACAAGCCACTTATTTTCATCAAGAAAAGCAGGCAAGGCAGCATTTATATCAGGAATCACAGTATTCTCAGAAATCATGTAAACAACACCAGCATGATCATTTTCAGCAGCAATATTGGCATGGTCACCATTGACCTTTTTGGGCTTGGGACAGTCCTTTATGAAGTGTCCCAGCTCACCACAGTTAAAGCACTTCTTACCCTTGGGTCTAGACTTAGACCTAGACTTACCCCTCCCCTTTTTCTTCTCATTGTTTTGATTGCCATTACCTTTATGGTTCTGACCACCATAATTCCTGGACTTAGACCTCCCTCTAACTTGATTAACTTCAGAAACCCTATGGCCTCTATTAGACCTTAAGTCTAATTATTTGCTTTTAAGTCCATTAATCACAGTTTCTAGAGTCACAGAGTCCCTACCATACTTAATAGCAGATTTCACATCAGAATAGGAATCAGGTATAGCATTCAACAACACAATAGGGGTATAATCATCAATGTGTTTGTCACCAGTCAACTTAATGTCTTGAATCAGTTTAGTGAAAGCATCAATGTTATCAGAAATGTCTTTACTCATATCCAATTTAAATCTGAAAAACTTTTCAAGTAAAAACAGTTTACTATTCAGGGAAGTTTCAGTGTAAAGATCATGTAATTTTTCCCAAAGCTCTTTTGCAGATTCAAGTTCACCCACCTTTCTTAAAACAGATTCAGACAAACACAGAATAATGGCTGAGTGGGCAAGTTCATTAGTTTCAGCCTTCATTTCATCAGAGTCATCAGTGGAATATCCACCACTTATAGCTTTAAAAACTTTTTGTTGAATCAAAATTCCTTTCATCTTTTGTTTCCAAATAGCAAAATCCCCTTTTCCATCAAAAGGTGCCAAGTTAAAACCAGACATTTTGAGAAATTGATTTTGATGACTCAGTTTTGAAAAACAAAGATAAAACAGAAAGTTCAAGCAGTCACAGAATCACACAAAAGCAATTTGACAGAAGATAGTGAGCACAACACACACACACTTCTAGATTCTCACCAAAGTGAGAAAGAGAGTCCTAAACGCCCTACTCCCTATTGAGTAACTCAGAGCCTATGATGAGCAGGTATTGTCCTCAGACAAATGGACACCCCAGCCTTCACAATATACTCACACCCCTCAAGGAAGTGTAGCAAGGGAAGTTTGGTATGCCGGGGGCCACCACTTTGGACTCTACACAGGCACTCACCTCTCCAAATAGGTTAAGTTACTATAGGTTTCTGGTATCACGGAAAGAAACCCTAAACCTAACACACAGCAGTGCAGATCACAGAGGGTTCAATCAACACAGAACACAAGTAGGCAGATTGTTCATGGTATTTTCACAGAAATAGGGTTTAACTCAGAACAAAATCAGTAAACCAATTTTACCAGAAAATATTTTTGAACAAGGGTTTTGAAAACAGATTTTTCAAACTCAAATCACCACACACGACCACCAGGCGGGCCACACCATCACAGAATGCCTCCAGGCGGGCTGACCATCACAGAAAGAGGGGGTTCAAGCCAATCACTTACCTTACAGGGTTATTCGCAAGGGACCCCTTGTAGCAGTTCACGTTTAGCGTTTCACAGGCAACCCGGGTACCAACCTTACAGCCAAGGGGGTGATCAATCCCAGATTTACAATGGCTGGGGGCACCTAATTCGGGTTTGCGACCTGGGTCTCCTACCAAGCAGTGCCGAGCAACTCCAACCCTCCAGGTGACAGATCTGAAACCCTAGGTAGCGGATCTGGTCTGGTTGCTGGTAGCCGCCGCCGTTGAGGCTCTGATACCACTGTTGAGTCTCTTCGCCGGCGGTCGTCGCTTCGAGGCACCTGTAAACACGCAAACACAAGAACAGATCAGATCTGTAATCAGCCTTTAGGCTATCTCAAAATCCTAACACTCAACAGTCAACGGATCTCGAGAGATCCGGTCTGTATATCAGGTATTAGGCTTGGATAAGACCTAAAAGCACATGCAGCGGCCAGAAGTAACAAAACATATATATATAAGTATAGATCTGAAAACAGAGATAGAGATCGAAGAGATTTTCGGCTCAGGACTGTAGATCTATCATCGTAGCGTGACTGGTGGCAGTGGTAACCGGCAAATATGTGAACAGCTACCTCCCTCAGCCCAGGAGCACAAAAGCTCCGGTGACACAAACACTCCGCCTCACAGAGAGGTAAATCAGCCGAGTCCAAGGCTTCACTAATCGTCTCCAGCACACGAGCTCACAAGGAGGTCGCCGGAGACGAAGGGGGAAGCGGCAGAGAACGGTGAACGGAGCACACACAGGAATCGCACACACTCGAAGGTGAGATAGCACACAGTGGCTAGGGTTTGTGTATCAGGCTGAGTGAGTGAATGCGAGGAAGAGAGTTTAATATATCATAGGCAATCAAGGGCTCAGATGCAACCTCACATTAAACCTAGGATCCAACGGTCAGCATTGGTCAACACAGGTAAGTGGGTTGGGCTTTTATTTCAGAAAATAAAAACAGACGGGCCATGGTGATTGGGCTGATATAAGAAACGTTGGGCCTAGCACTACAACTGGGCTGGGCTGCTGCTGTTAATATAAATGGGCCAACACCCATAAATTACAACAATATTAAAACAAATAAAGTTTGTGATAATATTGGGTATAATACTCGGCGGGTTCGAACTTCGGGTGACACAAATTTTCATTGAAATATTATAAAAGTTTGTCCTGGTGTGAAAGTGAGACATGTTGACTCTCTCGCGCAAATGTATGTTACTCATCACATTCCTCGATTTGCATCTTATCCGATCGAGGGATCTTCGATCAGTAAAGTGGAGTTTTTTGTCTCTCCTCTTTATAAAATAATAATAATAATAATAATAATAATAATAATAATAATAAAAATAAAATGACAACAATTCAAATTGGGCTCACATTTTTATTTGTATCTAGTATCAAACAAGTGATACTCATGATTTTTATCTCTCTTCATTTGCAGCTCACTTACCATTAGTGTCAATTAAAAATTATACCTCCCATTGGAGATGCTCTAATAATCTAATATCTAGTGGGACCCATCGAAACACTAGGGCTTGAAATTTTCTTATTTCAAAATTTTAAAATAAATATTTTAATTAATTACTCCATTTGTTTCAAACGGAGTGATCATATTTGCTTTGTATTATAATTAAAAAATAATATTTTATAATCTTTGGTCATCATTAAACTATCCAAAATTTGATACGGAATATTACAAATAATAATTTCAAAAATACACAAGTCAAAAGGCTACCATGCATTGTGCATATCTATAAAAGGCCATATCAATTATATATTATTATTAATCATATTTTAGAGTAACTTACGTACAGTGAAATTAATCATGAACGAAAGAAAATATATTTACAAATTGTTGACATTTTAGTGCACACATTTTTTTTAATATTTCATAAACTTATCATGATACGAAGAAAAAAAAACATTAAACGAAATATTATGGTATATACTGTACAAACTCAACATTAAAAATAGAGAACACTAAATTATTTTATTAAAATAATAAAATTAATAACTTAATATAATTATTTCAAATACTAACGTCTTTAAAAAGAATTTCTATCACAACAAAAATAATTTCAATGCTACAATTCGGGATCCCACCGAGGCGCTTTTAGATGCCCCTCCTCCGGATCCTCCGATCCACCCTCTTGCCCCTCGTTCCACCGATATTCAACCTATTAATAATAATCACTCCCTATTTATTTATTTTAATCCAAATGAGATTTCTCATATACTTTGTCAATGCTAGCTATAATTTAGACATAGTGAAAGTCAACACACAATATATTGTTGGAGATTTTTAAATTTTGATTTTTTTTAAAAAGGTATTAATTTGTGATAGAGTATCATGTTCAAACAATTCATAATCAGAAATAAATTTTATTTTTGTCAATTTGCTCCTTGTGCATTGATTGATACTCACTCTCTTCTTGTAAAATATACTCCCTCACACTCAAACTAATTGTCACAAACTTAAAAAAAATGTGACTAATACTTTAGATGGGAGATAGTATTACATTTATTAAATTTAACTATTAAATTTTATTTTAGTAATTTTTTTCATAAATATTTTTGTATATATATTGAACAGTTAAAAAAAATCAACGTGCCTATAGCTATGAGACAGAAAGAGTATTCTGTTATTGGCTTCTCGCAACTGTTCCAATTTTCTTCTTAATTTACAAATAAAATGGGCAAACACTTATGGTCCGTTTGTTTTGGGGTGAATAATTTAATCATTAATCTTGTTTGGGACCAAAAAATAGAATATGAATCAGAGTAGATCGGGGTGAATCGGGGTGAATGAAGGGGAATTTATTTACACTGATTCCCCCTCTAATTTTTACCCCCCGAATTGGGGATGAATGGAGGTGAATCAATGAAAAATAAAAATTTAAAACACAAAATTTAAATAGATTACCTTAGTAAGAAAATTTTGTATCCAAACACAAAATTTAAAACATTTACTTCGATTCACCTCCATTACCTTTTCCTGAGGTAAATTTAAAAATTTACCCTCACCCTGATTCACCCCAAAACAAACAGACCATTAAGGAACTCCTTAACGAAAGTTAACGAAAGTAGCACTATGTTTGAAGAAGCTGACGTCATGCATGATGCCACACATATAACGTAAACGTATATATAACTACTTCAACTTGTATATTTAAATTTGACTGATTCTTCTTAAAATTTGCGCACAATAAAATCCAAAAACAACTTTATAGTTTATATTTTATAAATCTTTTTATATTAAACTAACACAACTAGGGTGTTATATTCTTTTTTTTTTTTTTTTTTTTTTGCTTTTGAGTTCTTCCCAAAAAAAAAATCTCTCCTAAAATGAAAGGTAGTAGAATCGATTTTTTATTTTATTTTCTTTGATTCATCCGTGACTTCATTTTATAATTGTTTTTGAACAAATCTGGAGTCACCAATGATATAACATATGTACAATATTTGAACTCATTTTAAAATTTGATTTTGAACCAACCACCATTAGTATAATGTACATATACTTTTTATGTGTTAAATTATTTGTTACATTTCATTTGTATGTTACAAAAGATGTGAGATTATTAATTTGGAATAGAGGTATTATAAAAGATGTGTTTGAGCCATGTTTATACGTATTCCGTATTCGGGTACACAAAATAAAATTAAAATTGAAAAAAAGTACGATTTTTTTTTCTAATGACATAATTATATTTATATATTTTTTCTATATATTGACATAACTATCTGTATTTTTACTCCTTATTTGTAGCTGTTTCACAAGGAAATTAATAAAATAAAATATTATGAAAAAGGCAAAAGGTGGACGAATCAAACTTTTAAAGATATGTTTAAGATAATAATAATAATAATAATAATAATAATAATAATAATAATAATAAATTATTAAATAATAACGCGTCTTTCAGAGCACGCGAAATAAGTTAGCAAAAGTAAATCTACACTCGTTGACTAACTCTAATCCTTAATTTAATTTGCCCTACATCCACCACTACCACACAAGTAGACCACGTGTAAAATGCAATTATTTCCTTGTCATTAACCTTAATTTTGGACATGTGGCTTCATGCACAATTATTTCGCAAGACAAAAATCATTCAATCAAAAGTGATCATTTGGATTTTCATCCAACCATAACAAATGTCCTTTTTTTTTTCTTCTTCTAAAGTTTGTTTGAAAAATGTTACCTCTCTATCCCAAACAGTCATTTTTTTTACAAAATAAAAAAAAAAATGTGACTATTGATCTGATTGAGAATAAGTATATATAGTAATCCCTTCTTAACATATATTTTAGTCAATGTCTCTATGGCTTACATCAATGCACGTACTTTCACTTGATACTTATCGTAATAATAAACGTCTCATTTAATTTCTCAATTGTGCTACGAGAAGTTCAATAATTGTCCAAAAATAATGTGTATTGATTTATTAATTAAAAAGTACAGTAAGATATTACTTTCTTTTAAAGTTGAAAAAGTAAATTAATAAAAAAGTGATCAAGCAAATTAAAAAAAATGTAATTTCTATTTTGACATGAAAAGACTACAAACTTGTTTATAATGAAAATTTTAAATTTTATATTGAAAATTGTAAAAAGACGGAGAGCATATTTGTTTTAGTGAGAGCCCACTACTGACCCTTCGGCCCAACAATCTGACCTTTCATGGGCCGAAGATCCAAGATTTAGGCCCATATCAATTAAGGCTGAGGCCATGGGACTTTGGATGAAAGGAATATTTTGTGACAGGATCCGAACCCATATAATGAAGACCCGACGGTTCAACCCGCATCCAGTTTGCGGTCCAGTGGTCCACTGCGCCAGTCAAATGAAGAGTTTTAACGCGTCCTCTACACCAATCAGATTTCGTCCCAGCACACTCAAACCAATAAGAACCGCCCACGTGGAAATCCACGTAATCGCAACCCCTCTCCATACTCTAATATATCTCACGCGTCACGCACAACTACTAACTGACCAAAGATCCGGAACCAAAAAAAGAAAAAAGGAAGCTGAAATTCGTGTGATCGGGGCGAGGCTTTGCGCGGCGGCGATCTGGTGGTTTCCGGACAACCTTTTGCTGTTATGGAGTCACACGGTGCCGAACTTGGCCGCGTGTTTCTCTTGGCATTTTGTGTCGCCGGCATTTGGGCGGCTTATATTTATCAGGGCGTTCTTCAAGAGGCTCTGTAAGCAATTTCAATTTCGAGATTCTGTTAGCTTCATTCACCTTTATGATTCCAATAAGCTTCAATACACCCGAAATCACTGTATTTAAAACGTTGTTTTGTGAAGTTGACAATAATTACAGGAGCGTTCTAAATTTATTGCTCGAGGGTTTAATTGGGAATATTTTTTTATTTTTTTTTCGTTTTTTGATGATTCCGTTGAAATTGTTAGCATCCGATCCTTACGATGCTTTACCTGTTCCGTGTGGGCGTTGCATTTCTGTAAATCGTTTGGTTGTTAACTATATATCTGTAAATAATTATTCGAATTTTTCGTGTCCGCGTTAATTTAGGTCGACGAAGAGGTTTGGCTCTGATAAGAAGAGGTTTGAGCATTTGGCATTCCTGAACCTTGCTCAGAATGTAGTGTGTTTGATATGGTCATTTTTGAGTAAGTTTCATGATTTACCCATTTGTATGTCCAATTGTTTTTGTTTTTTAACCTTGCTGAATAGTAATGGTTGGAATTTTTGAGCAGTGATAAAGATTTGGTCCACTGGTGGAAATGTCGGTGCTCCATGGTGGAGTTATTGGAGTGCTGGTATTACGAACACGATTGGTCCCGCTATGGGGATTGAAGCATTGAAGTACATTAGTTACCCTGCTCAGGCATGTTCAGGAACCTACTCTTTTATTTATCACCATGCTGCATTATTCCGTATGTTTACAATAGTCATAAAATTTAACTATCGTGTAGAGCATATTATCTGGATTTCTTACACACATTGTGCAATAAAACGTGTTTTGTTATCTAAATTATTTTAAGGTTGGAATTCTTTTGAGTCTAGTAGATTACGTTTTGTTATTCTTTTGGTAAATGGTGGTGCTTTCCTAATTTTGAATGATTGCAAAGTGGGTTAGGTTCACTTGATCAGGCCAATTACTAGTTTGAGTGAGCATTGCAGTAAGATCATTTTTCTATGGACTAATGATTTCATTTTTATCTGTAGGTGCTGGCTAAATCCTCCAAAATGATTCCAGGTCAGTTATTGATGTGAAAATTGTAGTCAATTGTTTCTGCATTTTTTTTAATCGAAAGTCGATTGTTTCTGTCTGTAGCCAAATGTGACACTTCCATTAAAAATGAGAAGTTGTCTTGAGTTTTAGACTTACTCTAGATATTGTTGCAACTTGCCACTGAGGAATCTATTGTTTTCATGTAAAATCGTTAAATTCTGTAACACGCATAGAAGGAATCTGATGGTAATATTATGATATTATTCACTCTGCGAAATTCGAAATTCGAAATATTTTAACAGTGAGTATCATATTTTTTGATAAGTTCTAGCAATTGGCTAAATGCAACTATTTGCCGTCCTGTTAATATAAGGTGTCCTTGTGCAGTGATGCTAATGGGTTCATTAGTTTATGGGATTCGGTATACTATTCCTGAGTATGTGTGCACACTGCTAGTTGCTGGTGGTGTATCCGTTTTTGCACTTTCAAAGGTAACTCATCTATCTGTCTATTTATTATTCTTCCTTTTTGGGACAGTGAATAACAAACATAGATTCTTATCAGTGTCACTTAGGAATTCCAGTTTAGATGCAAATCAAATATGGATTTCGTTCAGGGAATAAGTGATGAAACTAAAATTAGACACTTCCAGTAAAAGAAGTTAAAAATGACAAACTTCTTGTTGTGTTTATTTCCAATTGATACGACATTCTATAGCAATTACTTTACAGTTATGTTGTCAGAATATTTATTTGGCCCTGTTTCTAAATTTAACTCTGTTGTGTTTTAATATTTCGCCTTTTCCTTGCAGACTAGCTCAAAAACTATTAGCAAACTAGCACACCCAAATGCTCCACTTGGATACGGGCTTTGCTTTTTGAACCTTGCATTTGATGGATTCACTAATGCGACCCAGGATTCAATTGCAGTCAGGTAAACAGTCTGTCGTCCTATCTCGACTTTATACAAACACATAGCAAATGCTAAGCTTACAAGTTACAAGTTCTTGTGATGCCTTTGCATATTACCTATGTAATAATCTTGAAGAATTTTCGGAGGCAGTATTCACTAGTAGTATTTGTTTATTTGTGAATGTGGTGTAAAACAACATATTTACGATAATAATAATAAATAGTTACAAAAATACCCTTGAAAAATTATTTTTCTTGCATTTACACCTCCATAAACAGAATACATTTCAACCCACAAAAACACACATCTGTAAAGATTTACGGTTAGTCCTTAGCTTTAACACCTAATTTTAAAATTTGGCTGTTATTCTTTTCTTTTTAATTCTTCCTCACGGATAATTCTTCCTTACTTTTATTGGCAACCTTCTTAGTATGATAAGTTTGTTGTGATTCATAAAAATTGAAATTTCATCCAGGTATCCCAAGACAAACGCGTGGAACATAATGCTCGGAATGAACTTATGGGGCACCATCTACAACATGGTATTCATGTTCGGCTGGCCAAGCGCCATGGGATACGAGGCAGTCCAATTCTGCCGGCAGCATCCAGAAGCTGCGTGGGACATATTTCTCTACTGTCTGTGCGGTGCAGTTGGCCAAAATTTCATCTTCTTGACAATCAGTAGGTTTGGTTCTCTAACCAACACAACCATCACCACGACTCGGAAATTTGTGAGCATAGTTGTGTCGTCCTTGCTTAGTGGGAATCCCTTGTCCGAGAAACAATGGGGAAGCGTTGCTATGGTCTTCTCAGGATTATCTTACCAGATTTACTTGAAATGGAATAAAATTAGGAGGACTCAGAAGAAGAGGAAGTCCACGTAAGTGGGGGGGTTTTGGATTTTGATACGAATATGTAGTTTTTTTTCTTCTTTTATGAGAATTTGAGTAGTGGTTATTTTGTTAGGGCATGATAACATTTACTTGAGAATCATAGATTTGTATACTAAGTATACAGGGTATGCGATTATTGCGATCTTACTAATGCAATCGAATCTCGGTTGCCCGATTTGTGGTTGTTGATGAAACATAAGTGTGATGTACCGGTGTCGAATTCGCATTGTATCCGATATTTTATTTGATTAAAATACCATCTAAGTTTCAAATGTTTGTATCCATTTCATTTTAGCAAAACAAAAACAATGCAAGTGCTCATAACTGAGGTGGACCACCCTAAACAATCTTGCACACACTTGATTAAAGTTGTCTCAAAATATTGGTGTGGTAGGTCCTTGATTGTAACTTGTAAGAACAACACAACAATTCTAATTACTGTTCTGCCCCTCAAATTCAACCAACCAAAGCTTTACCATTGCAGATCAATACAAGTCTTTTAGTAAATTCAATAAAAAACTCAACTTTATTTTGTAGCTAGTTCCCTCCATTTTTTTCTGCTTATAGTGTTCATCACACTTTTCCTGTCTTCTTCTTCCTATTCTTCTTCTCCACAACTTACACATTTAGAAAGAATCAAGAAGACAACCCGAGAAACTTTTTCACACTCTTTGTAAGTATTTAGCTCCAATTGTTTTTTGATAATCTTGTATTATGAATGGTGTTTTATAGGCAACAACAGACCTAGCTGCGCTGCTGAAGTTTTCCGATCTATTAAGTGTTTGCAGGAAAAGTACACACTAGAAATGAAGAACGAAAAATAAGCACATATGCACACACCAGTCAAATTCCATTCCACCACCCCAATAAGGTATGTATTACAAACCCATGTAACACCATGGAAAAACTTATTACATAGAAAAGTCTGCACACGATCAACACAGCATAAGATGTATCGTGTGATCCACCGCACGATACATCTTTTGCTATCTCTAATCTTCTTCTTTTTCCCTTTCAAAAAAAGAATGGTTTCTATTTCCTATACTAATCTCTCTAAAGGGCAATCCAGATGCCCTTGTATAGTTACTCTATAATCACTAAAGAGCTTTTAGTGTTGGTTCTCTCTCTGTACATTAGGCTTATCCAGCCCCTAAGAAAAACTGTTTCGGAAAAATGGATAGCCGAATCCAAATTCCAAAAAAACGAAGAAAATAAACAAATAAAAAATAAAAATGAGACACGCCATAAAGAAAGCAAAGGATGCAGATCATAGCGTTTGATCTTGAAATGAAAAGGTTAGGGTGCTCCCCATAGCACCCTCAGGATTCCAAACGAGATCTTCACGGGCCCACTTGGAAAAAAACTCAGGTCAAGATGATGGCTGCAATCCAAAGACAAATAGGTCTAAACTATACGAAAACACCAGAAATCGATTTTTTGTTGTGATTTCGAACTCTGCATGGGATTTTTCGGTCACAGGCAATGGAGGAGAGACCTCTTGCAGGTTCTATGTTCAGAACGATTGCTCGGAGAAGTTGATTCCATTCCTAGTGTTTTCATCAAGAAGTGCTTTTCCTGCAAATAGTTGGATAAAAATGTGATATTTTTTTCATCCAGAAATTGAGAATCGCATATTCTTAAAAGAGTTTGCAAACACTCCCATATTCATTTAGGCATTATTTTATGTTCTTTGAATTAGGGGTTAATCCAAGACAATAAACAGAAAGCTTAGAATTGCTTACGCTTTCCGAAAATATAGGACTGGGAATTGTTTCTGCCACTGCTCTGAACAACGGAGTCACGTGAACAGGGGAATCGAATCCTGTATTGGAATATTCACACATTGCTTCTTCGTTATTATTTTTTATTATGCCTTCGCATGCTAACATGTTTTCCACTGCAATTAAAAGATGCATATCATCAGATTGAAATACAATTATACACATTTCAAAAGATGCAGGAGATTTTTTTTTTTTTTTTTTTGTAACTAAGCTAAACCTCAGGGGTGTTTTTTGTAATTATCGCTAATTTGTACCTTCATTTGAGCTTGCAATAGGGCACAATCCGATTTCCTCAGCAAGACAGCGCGGATCATCTAATTCATGTCCGGATTCTGGATTTAGCACAAAGATTTCAGTTTGACATTCCTCCGTTTTATCATTAGACAAATTTGGCAGCAGAGTCGAGCCTGTACTGTACTCTGAACTGGCTGGTGACGACTCGTATACATCGCTTTCCCTGTAAATTTATCAGTTAGATTTTGTGAAGGCCAAAAAGAATAAAAATCAATACTCCAAATTTCAAGGGTAGTCTTGAAATTATCCCAAACAAAAGTCGAGCTAAAACCAATCTGTATCTTCGTAAGTTACCTCCAAGATGGTCTACTGCCTTCATTACTGCTCCTTGAATCGTCCATCAACTCTTTGAACTTTTCGAGTTGAACAATATCAGTGCCGGGATTTCTAAATGCTGTCAACTCACTTTCTTTGTTATGTTTCAGAAAATCTTGAAGAACCTGGAAAAGGTTTATACAACAAAGTCAGAATCTTAAGAAAATGCAAAATCAATGTCTTGAAAATTTGAGAGCATCTTCTCTAATTTATTTGTACCTATATACATATTCTAATATTTCATTTTCAGAATTTTTGAAGTAAAAAAAATAATAATAATAACTCGGTCATGTGTTAAATTTTTTTCTACTTACGGTCCAGGCGCTTTCAAGACTCTGGTCTGTCTTATCCAGGTTGACTTTGATCGCGAGTGAACTAAGAAGCTCTGCTTGTTGCATCAATGCAATCACTTTTGGATCATCCTTTTTAACAAATGTTTCTTGGAATTTGTTATTTTCAGCTGCACGATAAGAAAAATATGTTCCCATTTCAAATTAAAGCAGATCAACCCGCAAGGTCAAAAATTTTAAAACAAAAAAAGTCAGTTCATTCTATTGAAATTACAAAAATACTCATGAGGTTGTTCACAAACCAGTATTTATAATTTTCAATTTGAATGAATGTTTTTGGAACGATCCCTTGGCCTGTTTACTCATTCATTTCCGACCAATGTAACTTCAGGTGCTCATTTATACAAATACTTACATCCACCAATCATTGCCTCCTTTATCCGGTTGCCATACCCCTGAGAGGCAAAGTCAAACTCAGAATTACCGACATTCTCAGCTAATATCGCAAATGGGGGTCTATTGAGCAAATGATCTTCAACACCACTTTCACCGGCTAATCTTTCTTCTTGGCTCTTGGTTGTATTCGAAATACAAGTCCTATAAGATCACAAAATAAAAGTGAATTTTCTTTTGTAAAAAGAGTGTCGGCAAAAACTTCTGCATTTAGAAGGAGAAAAAAGAGTTATTATGGTGTAGCTGAAATCAAAATTAGTTTAATTTTGAAGATATTAAAACATCAAGTTTAGACAACAATAGAGAAGGGTGTTTTGGGAAAATTGAGGTCAAAATGATTTGGTTAAAAAGGAGATTGTGTTGGATGAATAAGTTGTAAAAGTACTTATTTGTTTGTAAAAGTCAATTAATAACCATAATCCGAAATCTAAAGAAAGCACCTCTATACCTTGCTTTTACATTCCGATACGATCAAATAACGTAGATCAAAAGCAGAAGTTGGCTTTGAAATCACTTAAAACTACTTTGTACTAGGCACAAAGGATGTCATTATTTATTATACCTCAATTTTTTAAGAGGTGGGCCACTTTCGGATCTTCCTGTGAATATAACCCGTTTGTTGTTTAAGTTGATGTAAGAAGTATTGTTGTTTTCTTTAGCTAAAGCCTCGTGCTTTGCTCTCTTCTTGCACAGAGTGGTGAACCGGTTCTTCACAGCATTATCCGTTCTGAGAAAGATTAAAAAAAAAAAGGGGGATACACCGTTTAAACAATGGCCTTTGCAATCATATACTTCAGCAAATTCAAATTTAGTTACCTTCCCGAAACCACCTTTGCGATCTCGGTCCATCTATTTCCGAATATCTTTTGTGCCTGTGAGCCGCATAAGTGATTAGTAATGATCGTATTCACAAAACCATGACATTCATCAATAAAGATATCAAAATACTACTGATTAAAAAAAGAAAAATTTACCTCACATAACAACATGTCTTCCTCCGGTGACCATCCTCCTCTCTTGAAATCGGAGTTCAAATAAGTGAACCACCTGAATACAGAGCACCTCAAAGTCAATAGGACTACTAACAAAGGAAGTTGCAATATACATATTGATGTGAACCGACCTTCTTCGACATTGCCTTGTCGTTTTATCCTTAAATTTTGATGCAATAATTGCCCAACTATTGCAAGAAAAAAAAAAACACCCCTGGATCAGGCTTATTACTTCAACAGAATCCAAACAACAAACCCAAATGAATCAAGATTTTTTTTCTAATGAATTCATTTACTTGTCAGTTCCATTGTCTCTGATTTGCTCCCGCAGAATATCATCCTCCTGAGAACCAAACAATCACATATCAAGATACAACTTGAAATCAGCCCAGCTACTGAAAATAAAACTTTAAATTAAAAAAATTGAAAAAAAATAAAACAGAGCAAAAATCCAAATTCCTAAGAACATGATTTTCAGTCAGCCATCAAAAATTAAATAAAAATAAAAATAAAATAAAATCTGACCTCTTGAGACCAAGAAACGATATGCCTCTCCTTCTGTTTGGGCGTTTGAATATTATTTTCATCATTATTTACCTTCTTCTTCTTCATACTCTCTGCAACCAATCCCCTTCTTGCATGCTCAAGACCGAGTCTTTTTACCTTCAATGTTTTTTTTTTGTGGGGTGACTATTTATATAACTAAAAACAAAAGAGAAAACAGATCAGAAAAAGACCCTAGAAAAAAGATTAAAATTTTCACCTTTTTTTTTCAAAAAAATAAAAATAAAAATCCTCCTTTTACAGTAAACTGTTTAGCTCTCAAACGGAACAGAACAAAAACAGAGTATGAAATCAAACCCTCCTTCCTAACTCCTAATGATGATTTCAGATTCGATGGTTTGAGAAATGAAATCGGAATACCTGCCTCGAGATTCGGAAAAAAGAATTCGCGACCCACGAATAATTATACTTGAAAAAACATGGGATTGTGTTCGAAGGATGAGGGTTTGCTTTGTCCAAAAGTGGGAGCTTTGGAAAAAATGTTTCTTGATATTTTTATATATATTTCTACAATAAACAAATAAATTAAATAAATCAACGGATAATTTGCTTTTGGGCGCGGGGGTGAAGGTGAAGTTTGAAAAGGGAAGAAAGAAAAATAAGTAAAAAAGAAAAAAAAATAACGCTGAAATCCATGGGACTATAATGAATGGATGCGCACAGCCTAACTAACCCCACACCCCACGCTCACTGTCACTACATGTGCGTTTCTTTCTCTACGTTTTGACTGCACTTACTCTAATTTGAATTCTAATTATACCACTCCCAAAGTTAAATAACGCACGAATGATTTTTTCACACGAATTTTACCAAGAGCCAACACACAAATAAAATAAAGAAGTAAATATAAAGAGAGTGTATAAGGGTTAAGTCTTTGTTGGGGTAGATTTGGCTCTGGTTAGATCCATTGTAAATTGTACTCCTCTTGTCCTTTTTCGTTTTTTTTTTTTTTTTAATTTACAAATAAATTGAAAAACACTTGTGAAATGAAGATAGTAATTAGCAAAGTTTTGTCAATAAAACTTTAAATAGTTTTATTAATGTAATAATTACATATATATATATATATATATATATATATATATATGAATTCAAGGTTTTTTTTATCTAATATGAAATATATAACACTTTATCTCACGACTAGGTCGGAAATTCGGCTCTACTGGTGGATAATATGCAATTTTAGACAAACTGAAAATTTTATCGTAGAAACACTCACATCGTATTGGGTCATGCTCTGATACCATTAAAAGTTATGCAAATAACACTTTAAAAATATATTGATCAAGTGATAATGTTGTTCAACTTATATTTAAACTCAATTTTTTTAATCCAATTGACGTGAAATAAGTAAGTTGTAAAACTTACAAAGTGATCGATCTAATAAGAGTTTTATGTACTGCATCAAAAGAAACTTAGCTCCTATACTAATATTTTCTATTTGTATGAGTTGTAGTATATAATTGAATAAAAAGATGCAATTTAGTCGAACATTGATCTTATTGAGTATGCTTGATGAATATTTAAATGAGTTGTCGTTGAGAAATACTTCTATAACTTCAAGTTGCTCAATAATTATAATTTTTTTCATTAATCAAATATTACTTAAATTAAAATAAAATATAATATAATAATATATCGACGAGCCCAGAAACAACACTAGTAACATAGAGACATGATCTACTAATTTTTACAAGGTTTATGTATGGAGCCATTGAGGGTATTTTAGTAATTATAATAAGTTGGATTTCAAATTGGGTAAAATAGTATGGGGATGCAACTGCGCAACCCACGTGACTGAATTACCCGCATTTTTTGGTCACTGCCCGGCCAGCCTGGTTCTCACCACACATTCAGATTTTTTTATTTACCAAAAAACAAATAAAAAAAATATTTTTTAAAATAACAAAATATAATATTAAAATTTTATTACAATAGTCAACTATATATAAAAATAAAATAAAATTGAAGTTGGGTAAATACACATGGAAATAAATCAACCAACTTCGAAATTTGCATTTATTATTATTATTATTACGTTTCAATAAATTGACGTAACAAAGTAAATTAATTTAGAGAGAATCAAGTAGGTGGCTGCTAGTTATATAGTGTAGTAGTAAATGGAATCAAATACTATTATGAATGTAATTAATTACTGCGAGACGACAACTTTGACTTTTTATAATTAGCAAATACTAAAATCTTTTTATTTAAGAAAATTAAATGTTTGACTACCTTACATGAGCCAACAGGAATTGCATTGATTCCCCCTATTTAAGGAATCACAAGACAAAATTTAAGCATAATTTAAAAAATAAAAGTATAAATAGATACTAATAAAAAATAAATCCTGATTTGATAAGACGGAGAAAATATGGGCTTGTCGTGAAATTAGTCAACAATTTTGTCTGCCGCGTAACGAAAAAATCATTAAGACAATAATTTGTTTTGTATAATTAATTAGTTAATCGATATAATTTACGATCGAAACAATAGCTACTACAGTATAATTCTCCAAAACGAACTTAATAGTATAATATAATCAAAAGTCCCAAATGATCGTTTCTTTTTGTGTAGAGTGTAGTTACAGATAAAAATATGATTAATTACATTTACTTTTATTAATCCGTAATTGCAAATGTGAATTAAATGTATGCAATTTGTGAGTTATATAAATTCAAACATAAAAAAAAAAAAAAAAAAAAAAAAAACTAATTAAAGCTACACATTTCATGAATAAGGGAAGGGAGGCCCTCCATCTCTTTCATGCAATAGAAATGGTGGGAACCATATACACGTATATATAGGCTATGCCTATGACTATATGCGCCATCCATCTTACTATTCGTCTTGATTCTCGATAGCGATTTTCCCGCCATAAGTAACATATATCGAAGAATTGAACACTCAAAATATATATCGATCACATACTACAAGGTTTCGCATGCACCGATCATCATCGTATCCCATTGTTAGTTTGTTACTCGACGGTGTCGATCGATTTGATCGTCGTATACAACGTTCAAAATGTGTTGCATTGTAAAAATTAAACGTATATATATGTACGATCGATGCTTTTGACAAAGGAATCTTGAGTAAATTAATATACATACAAAAAAAGGGCCGGGGAATTAATTTGATGTGTAAGAAAAGTGTGAAGTCGGTGGTGGGTTGTCCCACAAACCGCAGCCTTCAACATACAGACTGTAATATTTAATTATCTCTTATATATATACACACAAACAAACGAGTCAAAGAACAACTATTTCAATGTAATGGAACCCTATGCAAAACCTTACCAATATCCACCACGTTTCCTTCAAGCTGTTGACCAAATGGATTCCGAACCGAGGAACTTGAAATCGTATAACCGAAACGTGATCAATGGTATCGAATCCATTTTGGAACTACCCTCCCTAAACGTTTCATGTTCCATATATATCTCGAAAACTAGTGGTTAATTAAACTTCACAAATCGAGTTTATATAATGACCATTTTGTCCCTAATACATAAAACGAACACCAAAATATCCATAGATTTAACTTTGAATTTTGATCACTTCAAGCACCACTTTTTCATGAAATTAACATGTCTAGCTAGATTCGTATAGATATATATCAATTGGTCATGTATGTCAAAGTATTGCATGTGTGGATAATTGGATATGAATATATGATCATGGGCACCATTAATTAGTAAGTTAGATTTAGTCCGGCCACTTAATGATGAGTTTTAACCGAAGCAACTTATGGTTCGGTTACTTAACAAACATGTACGTAAAAAGATTGATTATGGAAGCTTTGTACTTGCTCAATTGGTCTTTCTATTAATATATAAACAAATGAAAAGAGCTTTGAGATGCATCATGAATATATATGGGAATTGATTTGATATATGAGAATCATACACTGGCTAACAAAAAAAGGCAAAGAGAATTGCACAAGAAAGCTTCAAAGAGAGATATGTATGGTAGGGCAACCATTAAAGAAGAAGAGATATGCTATCATTTTATTGATTCAATTTACAATATTTAGCTATTTCATTCAAGGTGGAATAGATCAATGATGTGTATTGGCCTAGCTAGATGGGCTCCTTAATTAGGAGCTTCCCCACTCACCATAACAAATTGGTTATTTTGTAGATTAATTAACTTCATATTCTATCTTCAAATTATATTTTAGCATAATTTTTAAAGAGGAACTCAATCACAAACATTCTTTGTTTGATTGTGTGTTGGATGAACTTCTCAAGCCCCATGCAATATATACTCTTTGTAAATTGCGGTATAGATAGTTAATTGTACTTAAGACTCGAATTAAGTTGTAAAGTTGTTGAAGTTTGAATCGGAAATGTCTAATTGTGAGTTGTCTCACATTGAATTTGTATGTAAAGTGAGCTATTAATTCTATCACCACAAAAATCGTCAGTAATTACTGACAGACCAAAAAATCGTAAGTAATTTTCTGACGAACACAAAAATCAGTAATTAGTAACGTACAAAAAAAAATCAATAATTTTTTTTTGTGTGTCAAAAGATTTCACAATTCAAAGTACTCCCAACTTGACCAATTGACATCAATGCACATATTACTTAAATATACGGAAATGGCCATGTAAACCAAACCTTAGCCGGACACACATATTATACATATCTATGTAATTAACAATTTGGGCACTTGAAAGTGGCACATTATAAGCATATATAAGTTGCAACATGATGATGATGATTGTGTCCAAGAAAGGTTAGGTGCGAGAGTGGAGCTCGGTGAGGCCCAAGTTCCCAAAGAGATTGATGCATACAATACAAATATACAATACATTATATTGTATGTATATGTATATGTATATGTATGTGTATGAGTGTGTGGTGGAGGCTTAATGCTATAATAATTGGTGTCATTCTTTATGTAATGGATCATCATGTCAATTAGCGCGTTCGTCCGACAAATACCAACATGCCAAGTGTCACTATTATATATAACACGTGGGCCTTTTGTGTGGGTAGTTGTCTCGTTAAATATATACCGAGTATTTTTAGACTATCTCACATATATCTTCACATCTTAAAACAAATTATAGTATTTATTTTTTTCACTATAAAATACAATTATATTCCTAATTTTTCACTTACTTTTTTGTTTTTATTACACAACTAATTTTACCTTTTTACTTTAAATGCCAAATTACATTTACATTTTTTGCCAAAATAACATAAATGATATTTTCTTTTAATCTATTTGCTTAGTAGAGTGAACATTTTTTGTACGGAAGAAGTATATATGATAAAGGTAACCTTTTTTATGAATAATAAATAATACCTATTAGTACTTAGAATATAACAAATTAACACTTCTTAAACTAAGATCACAAAAAGTTATAAAAATTATTAAATTTAATTTTGATATACAACTCCATAACATGATTTAAAATTCACACAATTATTTTATTTTATATAAGAAGACAAGTTACTTCTACTTCATTTATGTTGATATAATAAAAAAAAATCTTAATTTATCTGTAAAAACAAATATGTAAATATTTAAATTTTTTGGTTTTGCGAGTCATGCAACTTTAATCAAACCAATGTTTAAACAAATTACAATATTAATTTGTTATTCGTTTAGCACCACACTATGGTTTACTAAGTAAATGAAACCAATTGAAAATAAGTAAGACTATGTTTTTTTAGACTCAGTTCGATTTAATTAGTTGATGAGCTCTCGATTATTTTTATTATTATCATCGATGATTCATTTTCGATATTTTATTTTTTATATTTTTTTTCATATTTTACATTATTAACTAAAAAATATTTCAAAATCGGACGATTTTTTAAATTTTTTTGAAAAAATCATTTAGTTCATTGTTAATTAGTTTCAATATAAAAAACAGAGCCATTAAGAAAATATATACTACTTCTTTTTAAGCTTTAGTATTTGTTTGTCACACTTTTTTTATTATTTAAAAAGGAAATGCGACAATTTTAAGTACAAGATAAAATAAGTATATTGCATTTAAAAATAATTTTTTTAATTATAATATGAATGATTGATGGAGTTACGTGACAAAATCAAACATCCGCACTTTCACATAGATAGCTAGGAAAGACAAAAGCAATACTAATAATTAATTGTTGATAATTATAAGTCCTTTTACGTAATAATTAAGTGCGTGTTTAACTAAGATTTTTGTTGTTTGTGCGTCACAATTGCTTTTAATTGTCAATAATAACAACAAATCACAAAAGGTGCTATCACACTTTTTCATCTCCAAAAAAATTAAAGATGCTATATATGACCCCATGCAAGAAAAAGAAATCTAAGTTACGCTCCTCGATCTATATAACTTTTTTAAATTACGTAGAATAAATAATTAAAATTAAATTACGGAAAGATAATGATGAAGACCAAGAAAGTGAAATGAATTTCGGCCTACATATTAATAAAGTCTTTTGTGGAGCATGCACATAACACTATAACCATAACAATAACAATAAATATATGTTTATGTACACACAAAGTAAAGTATTATATATTCCACTTTTGTTTAGGTAAAAATAATTGTATAAAATGTACGTTTGGTTGCGTAATTTAACACTTATTTTGAGTACATTGATTAAAAAAAATATATTTGTGTTCTAATATAATTAAGGGAAAAATGGCATTAAGGCCATTTTTCAGCATTTTTTGACCAATAAGGCCAATTTGTAATTTTGGTGTCAATTAGGCCATTTTGTGTCAATTAGGCCACAAAAATGTATATGGAAGGACGAAATTACCCTTCCATATTACCTTTCACAAATCGAGCTGGGGAAAAAAAAATCGCACATTCAATTCTGCTCTCTCTCTCCCTCCCTCTCAGCTCCGCCGCCGCTGCTGCTATTCACAATCGAGCCGAGGGATTTCATCTCCGTCGCCGCCGCGCGTTCAAGCCAAGGATAGGGGGAAGGTCGCCGCCGGTTAGCAGCTCCAATTCTCAGTCGCGATAATCGATTCCATGCAGTCCGTCTCCCTTGGCATCGATCGATCGATTTCATCGCCGCCGCCGCCGTTCCTGTCTCAGTTCAGATGTCAGATGCGCCGCCGCCCTCCTTGCCGTCGATTTCGAATCCAGGTACGCGATTTCGAATCCACGTATCCGATCAGTGCTTAAAAGCTTCATTCAGCATGCATGCACAGTGTGTGTGTGGATTGATTCAGTGTGCATTGTTCATGCATTCAGTGTTGATTGTTTTTTATTATGCATGTTCAGTGTTTTTTCGTTGCATTCAGTGTCTAAGTCACCATGCACTCAGTGTTCAGTGTGCATGCATTCAGTGTTCCTGCACTGAGCTTGCCATTCAGTGCTTATTTTGTTCAGTCAGTGTCTAATTCACCATGCACTCAGTGTTCCTGCACTCAGTGCTAAATTGGATCAGTCAGTGTCTAATTCCTGTAACACATTGTGTGGATTGACTGAGCTTGTTTTCAGTCAGTGTTTAATTGCTTGATTCAGTGTGCATTGAGATGGACTAATTGCACTTACACACTGTACACACCTGTTGCACACTGAATCCATATTCAACCATGTGGATTCAGTGTTGATTTGAGTCATTCAGTGTTTAATGGCTTTGTTCAGTGTGCATGGAGCTTGGCTAATTGCACTTACACACTGTACCCACCTTGTTGCACACTGAATCCATATTTAACAATATGGATTCAGTGTTTATTTGCTTCATTCAGTGTCAGAATGAATAACAGCTTGTTTGTTTCCCCTAGGATACTATGGTACCTGTTATTATCTTGTTGGAAATGAAATGTGTTACAGGAATCAGTGTGTGTTGACTTTGTTTCCTTTGAGGCATTGACCTGTCTCCCTTTCAATAAATGACTGCCATGTTAGTTGAGGGTTGAGGCATTTACTGCCTTGTTAGTGTGATTACGGTTATAAATACCTCGTCATTTCTCTGGTTTCCTCATCTCATTTCTGTGAAAATCGGGGCGAGCAGCCAGCAACGATGCCGAGGCGAAGGGGAACACTCGATCGAGAGCCAGGACCGACACCAAGCGAGGCAGAATTTATCAATAACAGTCCTCCCTCGCCCGAACAAATATTCAATGGCGGGCCAATCCGTCGGGGGCCACCAATGGTGCCTAGGCGACCGGGCACACTGGATCGGGAGCCAGGGCAGACGGCAAGTCGGGGGGTTGAATCTTGGAATGGTTCTCACTGGACCGAGCAAAGATTCAATGGCCGTTGGCATAAAGAAAAGTTTCCCCTCACGGCTGTCTTTGTTCGTCCGATCAAGGACGAAATGGGGAATTTCATCGTTCTGACGGACTCCCTGGACCAGAAATGGCACGTTCCTCTCACCACTCATCGGAATCAAACGGCCATCCACGGATTCAACTGGGAACGCCTCGTTCGAGAGTTTGGAGTGCAGGAAGGCTGGAACATCCGGGTTACCTGGTCCGGAGGAAGAAGTTTCTCGGTTAGCGTATTCGATCAAAATGGCCAGTCGATGGTGCGCCCGGTCAGGGACCCCCCTCGTCGTGACCCAAGACTTCCTCCGTCTCATTATTATTGTTGTTAAATCTGTTTTGTCGTTTTTTGTGTTTCCTGTGATTTTGACGACGACTTGTCTTCGTTGTACTGCTCGTGTGTGAATTACTTGCTGCTTGCTTAATAAGACTCTTTGAGTTTAAAAAAAAAAAAAAAAACACTGTCTTGTCTGACTTTAACACTGAACAGGTCTTAAAAACACTGTCTGAGGCAACACACACTGAACCACACAATCAAACAAACACTGAGCACACTTTTATGGCACTGAACACACTCCAATAGCACTGAACACACTTTAATAGCACTGAACACCCTTTTTTAGCATTGAACAGACAGGGACACACATTGAATCACACTGTTTGAGTTCAGTGTTTCATTTCATGCATTCCGGCCGTTCCTTAAAAAATCGTGCGCTGACTGTGAGTCTTTATTTTTTTGTGTTTTTTTTTTCAGCAGGGGCCGCTGTTTTTGCATTTTGTGCATTCGGCGGTGAGAATTTGGTGTCCAAAATCGATTCCTCCCGTGCGGCCGCCCTTCACCAGCTGAAGGAAACAGTCGAGCTTCAGTGGCCTGAGCTCCGAGACGTTGCGTACGACATGCATTACTCTGTACCCGATTTCCCAAACTGTGTGCTCTCAACCGATGCGGACATGTCGAACATGGTATCCCAAGCTGCGCTTCACAAGCTGCCTCGGGTGAGCATCGACATTTTCGTCGCGACTGAAGACCACACCTCTAGTTCTGTGTTCTCGACGGTGTCCAACAGTACCGCTGTCAGTGCGACTGGAACAGAAAACAACGAGGGATTCGAAGCAAAAGATATGTTCCGCCTGTTTAGTCCGTCGAGTTCTAAAGTGTTGTTAACCGATGGCTGGGACAAAGAGATTTCTGGTGTCGGTCAGATGTTCCAAGGAGGTGCCCCGGACTTTCGAAACGCGCTCTGTAAGGTGGCAGACGGAGTGGGATTTGATTTCGAGTACGTGAAGAACAGACCCGAAAAGGTTTCTGCCGTGTGCTCGAAGAAAAGCAGCACGGGATGCAACTGGTCTGTGTGCGCCGTGATGGATCGAAGCAACGGCTTCTTCTACGTCAAGCAGCTGAATAACGAGCACAGCTGCGGCGCGTGCTTTCGATCCCTGAAGCACAGGCGCGTCTGCTCGGACTTAGTTTCCAGTTTGATAGTCGAGGTGGTACGGAAAAGCACGCTGACTCGTCCGGTCCAAATCGTGAGAAACTTCCAGCATCACTACGGCCTGGAGATCTCGTCTGGCCTCGCTCTGGATGCGCTCGAGAAGGCCAGGAGGCTGATTCACGGCGACGATAAAGATTCCTTCGGCGCACTGACTAAGCACCTGCAGGCAATATCGGATTCCAACCCTGGGTCGCACCTGTTGCTCGAATTCAACGAGGCGTCCAGGAAGTTTCGCAGGGTCTTCATCTCGATGAAGGCTTGTATCGACGGGATGAACCACTGTCGCCCTTTGCTGTTTCTGGACGGCACGTTTCTGAAGGGGAGGTTCAAGGGTCATTTGCTCGCTGCTACGGGCAAGGACGGCGATGGAGGTATGTGTACTACGGTTTTGAGCACTGAATCCAACTTTTTAACACTGATAGAGGCTGAAATGCACACTGAAACTGACCCTTGTTGCTTGCAGCACTGAATCTGTATTTTCAACACTGAATGGGTGCTATTCACACTGACTGAAGTGTTTTTTTTTTTTTTTGTTCGTGTCTCGTGAATGCAGGGTTGTACCCACTGGCTTACGCCGTTGTCGATTCCGAGAACTATGCTAACTGGAAGTGGTTTCTGGACAACCTGAAGCACATCCTACCTCCTTCTCGCACTGTTACGTTCGTGTCGGACAGGAATCTCGGGCTGCTCGAGGCGATGAGCAGGGTGTTCCCAGGGTCCCCGCACGGCTACTGCATCAATCACTTGAAGTTGAATCTGAAAGACAAATTCAGAGGCAGATGGGCGACCAAGATGTTACGAAAAGGCGTGGTGTGGAATTTCCTGAAATGTGCGTACGCAACCACCGTCGAAGCCTACCAACTGAGCATGGACGAACTGTTGAAAGAGGGAGGCCAGACAGCGAAAGTGTTTTTCGAGAACATTGATCCAAAGAATTGGGCCAACGTGTACTTCTCAGGGAAGAGATACGGTGAGATGTCATCCAACGCCGCGGAGTCGTTCAATAAATGGATCATGGAAGCCCGGCATCTTCCGATCACGGCGTTGGTCAACAACATCAGGCTGAAGCTGATGGCCTTTTTCTACGGTATGATGAGAATTATCAATCTCAAACACTGATTGCACTTGTTTAACACTGTTAGCCTTGTTCAAACACTGACTGGCCTTGTTTAACACTGAATCAGACAGGGGGGCCAGGAGCAGGGAGTAGACTTCGGCTTTCTGCCCGTCCGTTGAGAAGAAGCTGGGTAAAGCCATCAACGAAGGAAGGAAATGGGTGGTTGTGGGGTCGTCCGAAACGGTTTTCGAAGTGCAGTGCGTTCCGTCCGTCGTGGTCAATATTGCGGATCAGACGTGCACCTGCTGCCAGTGGCAGATTACAGGGGTTCCGTGTTCCCACGCAGCTGCGTGCATTCTGCGGTCCGGGAAGCCGATGGCCTCGTTCGTGGACAAGTTTTACCATGCAGAGAGCTACGCCAGGTCCTATGTCGATCCCCTTCAGCCGGTTTTTATGTTTGATCAACCTTCGAACGTACCAGAGAACGTCATGATCGAGCCGCCAACATCGAAGAGGCCCCCTGGGAGACCTAAGAAGAAGAGGATTCCGTCCAGGGGTGAGCACATCCCGAGAGCCATGAAGTGTGGGAGGTGCGGACGTGTAGGCAATCACAACAAGAAAACGTGCACGGAGCCTGTACCCTAGTTATTAGGCTTTTTCTTATTTGGATTTTTGTTGTGTTTTTTCGACATGATTTCTGTAATCAGTGACACTGAATGGGGTGAAAAAACACTGACTGTCAGTGACAGGCACTGTTTGGCTCATAAACACACTGACTGACTGTCATTTAAAAAAACACGGGATTTTAACATTATGTGATTCGTTTCTTGTTCAGTTATGCTCTTGGAGTGTTTTTAATTGTTCTTGTATTTGTAATTTTTGCATTTGCTTGTTTTTTAATGTTTCAATTCAATAAGTCTTAATTGCTGACATTGAGTGGACAAGATTAACACTGATGGCACTGAATTGGAAGAATAAACACTGCCAACACTGAACAGACAGAATTAACACTGAATAGACAATATCAGCACTGAGTTCAACTAAAACTGCCCAGAAATATGAACAAAAAACACAATTTTTTTACAGAAACTAAATCCAAACACAATCATTTTCACAGATTAACAGAAAAATACTTCTTGTTTTTTTTCAACCAAAACTAAACAAAAAACGCGCACAACCCCAAGATCACTACTTCTCCTTCATGGTAAGGATGGTTCGTATCACGTGACCCTTGAATACTTGGAACTCTTCCGTCCTGACCTTGTCCGGAATGGGCTCTTTCTTCAGAATCTTCTCCATGTAGTAGCATACATACAAGGCACATTCATTCCTGGACAGTGACAGACGTGGAGGAGTCAAAGGAAAAAAAGGAAGAAAAAAAAAAGAAACACTGACACTGAATGCATAAATATAACACTGAACATGCATAAAAATGAAACACAGAAACACAACACTGAATGTGTTAATTATGCACTGAGATACTTACAGAGTTGGGGCTTGCTGTGGGAGAGGCTTCACGGCCTCGATTTCATGTATCGGGAAACCACACTTCCCCGCTTTATCCAGCATTTGGCCCACGTTGGTTTCCACATTTTCTTTCTGAAACGTACGAAACAATACAGTTTGTTAGTTATCGTTAGAAAGGGAACCGTTTTTAAAAATCGACTAAAATACAGTAGACGTACCAATTCTGCTGCATTCGCCATGTAATGGTCCTTCGATTTCGCCCCCCTGGGTTGAATAGAGTTGTAGAATCGCCATTTCTGTTGGACGAAGTCGCAGACGAGCAGCGTAAAATGGTTGGGATTTATATTCTTTTTCAACCCAGGCGACAAAATCGGGAACATTATAATCCCTCTTCGCACGCACGGGATCATATATGTGATTGTTTGGTACAATTTCTGGTTGTCATGACGTCCCATGACGATGGAAGTCTGCGAGAAAGAAAAAAAAAAGAAACAGAGTTTTTATTAAGAAAGGATGAACTCAATGAGCACTGAATAGGACATTATAACACTGAACAGCACATAAAAGCACTGACTGTTGATGATAAACACTGATCAGCCATCAATAACACTGAACAGAAAACACAAACACTGAGCAGCACATTAGAAACACTGAACAGCATATATACACACTGATCAACAGCAATAACACTGAACAGCACATATTAACACTGAACAGCCACGAACACACTGTACAACCATTAAAAACACTGAATGCAAAGGCAGGAAAGACTCACCCAACAGTGCGCGGGGAGTATCAGAGCCTCTAGCTTCTTGTTGTGGTCTCGATGCAGCGACTCAGCAAAGGCGTCGACCACATGATTGCTGATGAAGGTGCACTTCATCATGTCGGTCATGTCAGACACCGTCACAATTGTGGATATACGGGGAAAGTACTTTATTGTCCACCTGATTGACAAAAAGGGAAAAGAAAAAAACACATTCTTAGCACAAAAAAAAAAGAAAGAAAGAAAGAAAGAAAGAATGTGAAAGAAAGAAATAAAAGAAGCTTCACTTACAGTTTTTGGTCGCTACTGTGCAGGATGATTTTGTCGAGGATTTCCGGCTCCAATTCCAATCCGCAGTTCAGGTCAAATTTCTTGTTCACGTTCATCAAGAAATTTATATGATCGTCATTGAAATCACAGCGGATCGGTTTATGGCTTGCCTCCTGCACCACATTCTTACCCTTCTTGATCGCCTTTTTCTTTGCAGCAGGAGCAGGGGGATCGTACTGAAAATCGTCGTCATCGCCGTTGGCTGGCTTCCTTTTCCTGCCCTTGACCAGTCGTACCATAGACCTGGTCTTCGCCTTGCTCGAAGACTCTATTTTTTCGGCTTCCGGTCTCAACGGGCTCCCTTCTTCTTCATCATCCTTGTTGCCGTCAATCTCGTAGACGCACAACTCTGCCTGGAGACTCAAGATTTCATCTTCTCGTTCCTTGATGATTTTCTGCAGAGCCTCGATCTGGACTCTGTGGACGGTTTCTTGCGCTTTCATGTCCGCCTCCAGAGACTCGAGCTGGACTTTTTCGTAGACGTTCATGACCGACGACATCTGAAGGTCAGCCAACGCGTTCTTCGAAATATCCACTTCGTCCTCGAGCTCTTTCACTCTAGCCCTCAGAAGTCGCACTTCCTCCTCACCGGAGCTTCGAGCCTCTCCCGCCTCGGTCACCGGATTATTCTGATCATTCGCCTTGATCAATTCTTCCTCGAGCTCTTTCACTCGAGCCCTCAGAATTTTCAGCTCCTCCTCCTCCTCGGAGCTTCCACCTGCCTCGCCTGCTGCTGCCCCGGGGACCTTCTCCGTCTCCGCGTCGATCTTCGCAAGCTGCTCCGAAAGCTCGTTCTTCAGACGCTGATTTTCACCTTCCAGCTCGATGTTAGCACTTGTCACTTCATTCAGCCGAGAAGTCGTGCTATCGAGCTTGGATTGGAGATCCCTCACAGTGTTGGAGAGATCTTGATTCTCCGACAGGAGGTTGTTGAGCAACTTCTCGGCTTCAGCAGCAGAAACAGCGGGGCGTTCCTCATCGGGCTGCTATTCGGAAGGCCCACCCTCGTCCTCCGGCTCCGGGACTATGCAGGCCATCTCCTGATGCCGCCCGGAAGAACTGTCGTTGTCGTCGTCTTCCCCATCGGACGACTGCTCGTCTCCAGAAGGCCCGCCATCAGGGCCTTTTCCTTTTTGTTCCTCTTCCTCAGGGCTCGACGAATCAGAGCTCGGATGCTCGTCATCGTCACTCTCCTCTCCAGAAGGCAGCTCCTCAGGCTGCTCTTCGTCCTCGCTCTCCGACGCACGCGGAGTGTTCACGATTGCTTTATAAGAAAGGTGGCCCTTGTACGCCTGGACCTCCGCCACCGTCTTGCCGTGTTTCAGAAGACGAGCATCCACCTGTCAGATACGGACAGCCTGCGTTAGAACTCAAAAAAACATCATCATCCTCAAGTGAGTGACACTGAACAGCATTAATAAGCACTGAACAACACAGTTATCCTACTTTGACACTGAATGGCATAAATAAGCACTGAACAGAACATCATTCACACTGTCCATCCACAAGCACTGTGTGCATGAATATCAACACTGAATGCAAGCAATAAACACTGAACCTTAATATTTCACACACTGTTCACTCAGAATTAGTTGACAGACACTGAATCATAAAACAAACAGATTTAAAAAAAGCAGAAGAAAGAGAGAAGATATTTACCGCCTCGTCCGCGAGACCCGCTAGAGTCTCCTTGGTCACATTCGAAAGATCATTGAGATGCCAGTTCAGGACCCGGGGGAGGTGCTCGTTCTCCAGCCTGTTTGCCAGCTTTGTGTGCTCACAAAGCCAGAACTGCACAAAAATAAAAAATAAAAAAACCCAAGGTAAATATCAAGGAGAAGTAAACAGCAAGACGAATGTGAAGAACAGCAAGTAGAAGCACATACCAGTAGCAGTATCGTGCAGCCTTGTGTATTCTGCGGGTTGTCCCTGTGCACAGCTGCCGAGTCGCAAAGGGACTTGAGAATCGCCTCGCCCCAATTGTAGCTCTGCATCGAGTCCAGATCCACCACATAATCCAACCATTTCCATTGGATTGTGACGGAGGAAGTGGAGAAGAAGACAGTGTCGATCACTATCAACGACAGGAGCCGAGCTACATCAGCAAGAGCCTGAGGCTTGCGACTCCGACGCTTCACCAAAATATCAAGCTTTTCCTTCAACAGCTTTGTGTTCAGCGTCTTCTCTCCCGGGAACATCCTCTCCCTGAATCTTTTATTATTACACTTGGACCTGGAACTAATATCGAGCTTCCTACTGCCGCCTATGATTCCAAAAATAAGATCGACATCCTCGGGAGTGATCCGGACATCTTTGCTGCCCAGCTTAATAGTACGAGCACCGACATCCATCTGCTCCAGCACGGCAGCTATCGCAGCGTCGCTCTTTCGGGTGTGGAGGACCGTCAGCCTCTGATCCTTTATGCTCTTGAAGAGATGGTAGAAGGGGGTCATCTTCAAATACTCGTCGTGCCCCGGTTTCAGCTTGTCCTTGATATCATCAATAGTCCGGATGATGGTCAGCAAGTTGGACCTCATTTGTTTATAGGACCTGGAACACCAAAAAAACACACACCGATGTGAGTACAAAGCACTGAACAGGCATATACAACACTGAACAGGCATATACAACACTGAACAGGAACAATCAACACTGGGTGGCCATGTAATTGCACTGAGTGGCATGAAGAGGCACTGGAATGGCATGATGAGGCACTGAACAGGCATACACAACACTGAACAGAACATTTTAACTCTGAACATACACCAACACACAATATCAACACTGAGTGGCCATGCAATGGCACTGAGTGGCATGCAGAGGCACTTAAATGGCATGTACAACACTGAACAGGACAATTTAACACTGAACAGGACAATTTAACACTGAACAGAACATATTAACACTGAACAGGCACCAACACACAATCAACACTGAGTGGCACACACAAGGCACTGGGTGGCATACAGAGACACTGAACAGGCGTAATTTAACACTGAACAGGACATAAAAACACTGAACAGCCACCAACACACACAATCAACACTAATCAACACATAATCACACCGAACCTCCATCAAAACACACAAAATTCATTCATGCAATGGAAATTAACAGATTGAAATTGAAAATCGGTTGAATTAGGGTTCGAAATACTTACTTCATCTCTTTCTTCTCGCCGGCGGCAAGCTGAGGGATAGGGCTCGGCTGCTCTTCACTCGACGGAGTGTACTGAACAAGCCTCCGTTCAGTGTTTTCGGAAGCAGCAGCAGCGGCGGTTGGAGTCGATTTCTTCCCGGCGGTTCTCTTCGCGGCGGCGGTTTTCTTCGACGGACCCATATGATAATCGAACTGAGCTGAGAGATGAGAGGATTTCGTGTGTGTGTTGGTGGTGGTGGTTACGATTTTGGTTTCGTTTTCTGTGAGTTGTCGTAGCGGGAGCCGAGAGAAGAGAAAAAAGGTGAGAGTAATTGGAGGTGTGGGTTTCGTGGGGGGGGGGGGGGGAGTTCGTGTGTGTGCGGGAAATAATAAAATTAATGCTGAAACGGTTTGTTCAAATGTGTATATATGCGAGGGCAACGATGTCTTTGCACATTTTAGGCGGCCTAATCGGCACGCGTAATTTCTCGAAAGCCTTATTGCCGAAAAAAGGCTGAAAAATGGCCTTAATGCCATTTTTCCCTATAATTAATTCTAATATTAAAAGTTATTTTAATATTATATTGTTATTTATAGGATAACCATAACAATAACAATAAATATATGTTTATGTACACACAAAGTAAAATATTATATATTCCACTTTTGTTTAGGTAAAAATAATTGTATAAAATGTAGTTTGATTGCGTAATTTAACACTTATTTTGAGTACATTGATTAAAAAAATATATTTGTGTTCTAATTAAGTCTAATATTAAAAGTTATTTTAATATTATATTGTTATTTATAGGTTAAAGTAAGGTGAATTGTATTATGTGACACTATCATTATAATAAAATCAAAGTTATTATTGCATTTTGTCACGTTAGAGAAATGTGAAATTTGCATTGAAATACTCAAAAATAGAATGGTTCGTAAAATTAGTCACAAACAGATGTAGTAAATATTATCGCACAATTAATTAATTTTTTAAGAGTTGTATATATTGAGTATTCATTTGATCAAGCTCTTATACAAATATACAACTAAGTATGAGTCTATGACTCAAATTGTTTCAAAAAAAAATAATTTTTGACATCATGCATGCAATTTATACCATATATATACATCTAATCTGACTCAATGTCTTTCCCTCCAATATCTTATATTTTGAATTTAATTAATTAGGCCAAGTCACCATCCATATATGTATTTATGATTGACAATGAACTCTAATAAACTTTTCAATTGAAGATGGAAGAATGTGTTGTCGTTGTTATATATGGTACTCAGGTAAACGAGTTCAATATGAAAGTGAACAAATAAATTATAATTCTATGATGAATTATTAACTTTGATTTTACTAACATTTTTGCCTAATGATCAATATATATACATGCCAAATATATAGATTATAGTAACAATCTCAATGTACCTTTATTTGGTCATCTTGAAAAATATACTACGTGATATGCATACCTATTCCCTACCATCTGGCTTTTCATATGATCTGGAATATGCAATGCATCCTTATACGTTGTTAGGAATAACGAATGAAAGAAAAAAAAAAAAAGGAAAAACACAATTCCATACACCTTAAAGACACACAAAGTGTAAAGGGAAATTGAAGTCCCCACGTGAGAAAACTATATAGTAGGAGTATAATGTTTATTTATTTATTTTTTGTTTGTGCCATTGATTGTCGATCGAATATTTAGGTATTAGACATTATAATTTGTTGTGTATATAAGGATTCGAATTTCAACATCCATCTTTTTGAAGTCACATATCACATATGTATATAGTGTTTGTGTATGGAGTTTCACCACTTTTTCTGCAAAGTCACGTTCACTTGAAAATAGTGTTATTGAGAATCCTATGCTTACAAAGCCGCGTTTTCCTATATTTCACATGCCAACCATTACGATTATACTTACTATTTGTTTAATAAACGAATTTGATATGAAACATATGAGACATTAATTTATTCATATATGATCGAAAGATTGTTATTAACTTATGTACTCAATCACTCCCAATCGAACTATGTATCCAGTGTCTACTTAACGAGACTAGCTAGCTAGATGAAATAGTACTAGAGACCATACTTATACATGTGATCATACGTTTATGATATAATTAAAAGTATAAACCTGATTTTAAAATAATAGAAGTTTCTAATATTGTCTTAATTAAAGTGGTCAATAGAGCCCCTCAAAAGAATAATGTACACAATTTAGAGCTGCAGGTTAATTAATTTAATATTTATAGGCGCGCCTCTTCATGATTATATATATGCATTCAAACTAGCAGGGCCTGATTCAGATAAAGATTAGATGTGGGGGCATAATGTTGATTATTTATATTATTTATTAATTTTAATTGTTGAGTGTGGTTTTATGTCAAAATTCAAAAAAATAAATGTATCATATATATATATACAACTGTAATCAAAATATTCATTCAATTGTGTTTTTGCTTTTCTTTTCTCTCAACAAATTGTGTGAAAAGAAACGAAGTTGGCAATAGCCATTAGTGTAGAATATTCCTCCCTCCAGCAGCTAAGCCCACTTGTGATCTTTAAATGGGCCCATTTACAGCCTTATTCCTTCGTGGCCCAATCTGAACTAGCACTGGTCCAATTGGAGCCCACTGCAGTTCACTCCGGGTCAAGCCATTATGACCCGGACCCGCATTCAATTAAAACAATCTTGCTTCCCGGTTTTTTCTATGCTACCCTGATGAGGGTAGTGCCCTGCCCCACCACAATGTAACATGTGGCTACTATTAAAAAATAAACCAATGAAATAAATAGAAAAATTTAAATGTTTACACATGTAAATGTGTGTGTGGAATCAGGGTAGTACACATATGCTAGCATAGAATTAACCCTTGCTTCCCCTTCATGTTAGTTTGTTAGTTTTGTGATAAATATGTTATTGGACTTTATTTGGTCCAAATATAAACAAGGCTGATCCAATTTTCAGGTTGTATAGGCCCAAAAAGGCCACGCTTGTTGATTAGTGAAAATTAAGATCAAAATAATTAAATATGGGTGTTATATTTTATATCTTGCGCACATGATTTCATTGATATAGCATACCTCATCTCATTTCAAGAGACTACATATACACATGAATCTTTGATCCACAATTGATGAAATGGATTTTCAAAAATCATTAAATTCTTCCTTCTTCATCTTTTGTACGCGTAACTGAATTATTCATCGTTTGCATGATTTGCGAGTTTGTTCTCTACTAAATTTGAGTGCGAAATATGAATTGACCCGATTTGAAAGCGAGTACATGAAAAATCGAGAAAAAAACAAATGGCTAATAGTTGACGTGTCCCCTGGAATTCACAAGACAAGAATGAACATACATTTTGACAACTCTCATGTTTAGTTGTTTTCTTCCCATCTTAATTACATGTAATTTTTTTTTGTCTTCTTTCCCTTGGCTAAAAACAACCAAACAATTTCCAAAAATAAAATTACAATTTGTCAAGAATGGGTGATGGTACAAAAATCAATTTCCAATAAAAGTAATACTGGAGTATAATAAAATGCAAAGGCTAAAATCAGCATAACAAAATAATATTAGTATTATTATTTAATTTGTAACACAAACTTATCTTAAACAAAATCATAGAATATTAAGTATTATTTAATTTGTAACACATATTATACATATTAATTGAAATTTTGTTGGTCCTGCAGCCATGGCCAGAAGCCAGGCTGATCATCCATGCCACAAAACATCATGTTGCACAAGCTCTCTTCCTTGACAACGGCTTGCTCTGCTTTCGGGCCCTGGGTTTCGGGCCTGGAGGATTCCTGGAAAACACCTTCGTCGGGCCTGGACGGAAAAAGGGACATGCTTGGATTCCTCGAAAAGTCGTCTGAGGTGTTATCGCTCCTGTTACTGCTCGACCCTTCGTCTCTTGTTTCTTTATTCAGGTTTATAGATTCCGTCGGCTCTTTATTCTTTACTGCCAGTATCTGCGAAAAAAAACTTGTTCTTTGATCAACAATTCATGCATTAGTACCACTTCAATTAGTTCCTTCAAACGAAAATTGGTCCGTATATATATATCCGACTAACGAGATCAAAATCGTTACACGTAAATAATTAATATATGCTACTCATTTAAAATCTTACATATGATCACTTACCTCTATATCATTACAAAACTACTCCTGAGTTTAGGTTAATTTCAAAGTACCCACACAACTTTCAGAAAATTAAAAAAGAACCCTCAATAACTCGTAAATGTATCAGATTTAATTTACAGCTTTATTACCAGATACAGTAATATTTCAACATCCCGTGTTTAACGTATGCTCAGCTCAATTATTGTTGTAGTTTTCGAACATACTTGGGCTTTTTTGTAATTAACCAAACTTCATGGGTAGTTTTTGTAATTAAGCAAAAATAATGCACCAAAAAGAAGAAAAAAAAAGATGACCTCAGCCTGAAGCTTGTGGTTTTGTGCTTTGAGAACATCATTTTGAGCCCTGACAACTTCAAATTGTTTGCTGAGAAGTTGATAATCTCTTTCCAACTGTTTGGTCTTCCACCTGGCTCTCCTGTTTTGAAACCAGATGGCTACTTGCCTCGGCTTCAGCCCGAGGGCCCTCGACAGCTGGATTTTTCTGTCGGGCTCGAGCTTGTTCCCCAGCTCAAAGTTCTTCTCGAGGGCTTTCACTTGCTCCACGCTCAGCCGTTTCTTTTTCTCTCCCGTTTGAGATCCATCTTCGTCCGACATCTCGTCTTCTTGATTATTATTAATATTACTATTCGGATGATCCGAGAACGACGATCTCTTCCCTAGTATCGACACCGCCAAACCTAAAAAGTGGAAAACAACGATTTCAAGATTCACGATCAATCGAAAAGAAACGGCAGAGAGAAGTAGAAGCAGTACCATGAAATTGTTGGGGATTACAAGAAGAAGGTGGGATGAGGGATGATGCTGTTGGGGGCTGATTCTGATCATCATCTTCTTGGTGACCATCGTGAGGAGTTTGAAGCATGAAATTCGTGTGGAAGAAGGCCATGGTTGACACCTAGCCCGATTCTGGTAGTTCGTCGAGTATGCGATCGACGCTCACATGGATTTTCGCGATTTCTTTCCCTTTTTTCGAGTATACGATAAAATTTGCATTATAATAGTAAGAAAAATGGATCATAGATATTTACATAACAAGAATCTAGCTATCTGAGAATGGGTCCAAATCCAATGGAGGGGGCAGTGTTTGCTACCTAACACCCCAACATGTATCATGCCCCTCCTTTCCCATCCCTTTATCCTCTCACTCTCACACCCCTGTTTTTTTTCCTCTGGGTTGTCTTCTTCTCCATTTCTCAGTCTCTTTCAAATGTCATTTCTTGAAAATTAACTATTCCTTCTCTCATGTCCATTCAAACTTCTGCCTAATATGACCCACCGCACCACTTGGAGATCTTCGTGTTTTGCTCGAAAACAACATAGTACAAGGCACATTTTCGAAAAAAAAGTAATGGATCTTTGATTCCTCACCCTATTATTCAAGATCAGCTAAATGTAGTTACATCTCCAGTAATACTAGGTTTACACTAGGTCACGTCACGTGTGAATATACCAATATGCATATGATAACAATTTACTATAAAATGTTTCTATATTCGGTGGAAAAAGAATGAACGAATATGTTTTGAGATTATATGTGCATGAGCGGCTCTGGGTCGTATATGATCGTGTAGCCTACAGATGTTTTTTTTTTCTTTCCTCGTGAATCAACCGAAATGGAAGCCAGTCGATTGAAAATTACTTGAGAGATTCGGGAGCTTGAAAACTGCAATGATAGCAGCTGCTAGGGCTGCAACTGATGCCAAGACAAAGGCCGGTATGTTTCCACCACCGAATAAAGCATCCCATGGACCAGCACCAAGCGAAATTATCATCTAAACATTGAAAAAGGAGAGCTTAAATCGAGCTTATATCATACGAGAAGAAAACCAATCAATTAGAAAAACTAATCCTACACGAAAAATCTCAATCATCTCTTTTACAAAAAAGCTAAATACGCTCCACTGGGGGTATTTGTGATTTTGAAAGATGGGTGGGGCTTATTGTAATTAGATTAAATCATTAGAAATAGTTTTTGTAATTATCGTTTACGATTATGTGATGATATTGATAAAGATAGAGAAGCATCTTAACTACCTGAGGTATCACAATGGCAAGATTTAAGACTCCGATAGCCAGACCTGAACAAAAAATACAGCTGTTATAAAAATGGAAGAAACAGAGAAAACGAAAGTAGACAGTTCCATACCTTGCCCGCCTCCCGAATCCGCAGTCAGCTCAGCAGTAACAGAAAAGGGTACGCTGTAAGTGATCTACAATGCAAGTTAAAAAAAGCATTAACAGAGAAGTTTTGAGTGGCATTACATCTTTTTTAAATGGTGACGAGCAGTTCAGAACTTCATTCTTTTTTCATATTCCTAAAAAAATAAAGTAGCACATTAAATTTGTCGGCAAATACTGAGTTCAAACACTCACGGCAAGAGGAAGGCCAAGAAGAGCGAAAACAACCAAAGAAGCAATCTTAGTACTTCCATTTGCACCGATGACATGTTGAACCCCATCCGAATATTGTCTCACGGATACCAGGCTAATAATAGCAGTGAGAGCCATGCATATAAACACGATGAAATTGCTAAAAGCCCAAACCAGCCTAGATCCAATCCACTTGCACATTGGCTCGATTAAAAAAGAGGCCACGCCCAGAACAACCTGCAATCAGAGGAGAGGAAATTTTAAATACAAGACTGAATAACATGACAGATACTAAACATAAGGGGTTCATGGTACAGATTCCAGATTTGGCTTTCTAAGGACAAAATAGTCCGGTGAAGATTTTTCATTGTCATTTAGTCCGAATAAGCGATAAAGTCAAATTACCCTTGCATAATGAAATGAGGATTAAATAATGAGATGAAAATGGATATAACCAGGTGTGGGTTAAGGATATTTTAATCAAAATCTCAGGGTATAAGTATAATCATATGACAAAAATGATTAGTTACCTACTTACCTTTGCTTTGTTGGTCTTTGAAGCTGACAATTGTGTGGACTTTTTAGTAATTTTCCCTAAACATAGCATAATATGCTTGCAGCATTCTAAGTGCGTTCAACTGGTGTTTATAGAAATAAAAGCTAACAGTCTATCGGTGCTTGATTTCGAGTTCTTACAGAATTCAATAGCAAACCAAATGCACCTTCTCTGACACCTTGATTATAAGCTTCGATTTCAGCAGCATCTCCTTTTGGGTCTCCATGAAAAACTTCTCTCCCCATCCAATCAGTGTCGAAGAGGAAAAAGGGAAACCAGGACAGCTGATTGTAACAGAAAATAAATAAATAAATGAATCATTAAAAAAACCAAAACAATCCTAAGAAAGCACATACCCAAGTCAAAGCCATGACTACCAGCACTGAATGCATTGCTGGAGGTAAATGGCGTAAGTTCGTTAGCAAATTGACCAAAACTGCCCCAGGGCTGTCCATAAAACTGTCATCATTTATTCTGTTATCTTTTTGTTCTGCCTTTCTATCACCATTATGTATTGTGTAATCCCTTGAGGATTTAATTTCTATTTCATCAAATTTTGTGTCAAAATCTTCTTTTGAACGATCAGATCCATTTAACTGGTGATCATCAAGAAGAGGGGAAGAGTCTGATAGACGGTGTGATTGCTTTGACATCAATGGAACTTCCTTCGCAAAGTAGAGGGTAACAAGTGTACATATATTAAGGAAGACCTACATAAGAATCAGAATCATAAAAAAGAAACACATAGCCAATAAAGAATTTATGTATTTTATATGATAGTTTTATTTTTTCTTGAGTGTTTTTTATTAAATGACACTTCTTTAAATATGCACAAATGAATAACTCTACAAGAAAATTTAAAACAAAACACTAATTTGACACATTCAGCATTATATTAACAGGCTGATCAAGGAAAAGTGTAGTAAATATTAGTAGCTCATATACCAAAAAATTGTGAGGTTCGGGTATGATGTTAGAAAAATGATGTCCCTTCTCGTTCCTTCGGAAAGAAATGATACTCGGTTTCCTAAATTGATTTAATTCCATAAAACAATCCTTATATAAAATGTGACACTTCCAATCCTCAACCAATTACTTCAAAAAGGATTCGTGTGAAAGTAAATAAAACTTGAAACATTCTCAAAACTTATCAGAAAAATGTGTTGGGTAAAGCATCCCATTATAACGCGTCTAAAGCATCTTGTAGAAAGTGGTCTCAGCATATAAATAAAAAACCGAAAAGCATAAGCTCCCAACCGCCTAATTACTCACCACTGCAACTAAAAACGCTGCCTTGAGATTTCCACATGGTTCACAACAAGCTCTAGTAGTCAAAAAAGGAAACCATCTGCTCGCAAACAAACCCAATTATAGAATCAGTTAATCGACTGTAGTTAGTAAGTAAAGCTTTATATAATTAAATCATGACACCGTGCGATATAAAATATAAAATCAGGCTCAGTTCGAATTTTGCTAATTATATTATTTCATATAAATTAGCATGAACTTATATACTAAACATCATAAAATAGCACCTGTGCCAATTTCCACTAGCACCAGAAGAAAATCCTAGAATGTTCCCAACAGCCATCCACGAGCAAAATATGGCATTCGCTGAATTTCTCTGATCAGGGCCTATAATCGAATGTTGAAAGATATATTCATTATCCCTTATCAAGAGAATGGGTGTTTATTGAATGTCGTGTTAATATTAGGAGAACCTATATGCTGGACCCAGTTATATAATAATATAATAAAAAAGAGGGGCTTACGATGTTCACGTTGTGGCCTTATTTCAAATTAAAAAAAAGGGTAATCTCTTAGTGGGTTAACTGGGATATCATACTATTGAAGGTCCAATTTATATTTCAAGAAATAGTTTGTTACTAAATATAAACTCAGCCACTTTTCTGTTCAGTTGAGATACAGGAACAGGACAAGACGCATTACCTGATAAATCAGCGAGGATCGCTCGAGCTGGACCCTACAAAAATTCTAAAAAGGTTATTTTTATGGGCTGTAGAAAAAATATATGAAATCTTAGAGATTCACCTGAACTGTATTATTTGCAAGGTCTAGCATCCAAAATCCAATTACAAAGATGATGGCAGCCCTTGTACGAGTTCCTTTAAACGTGCTGCATTTTGATGAGTAGCTCAACCACAAGTCTTTGCATTGATTATAATACAAAATAATAAGAAAAAAGAATGAGAAGCTAAAGAAACCTGCAATGCTCTTTTGTATCCCCTAAAATGTAACCAATGTCTGCAGAATACCCAATTATTAAGACCTGCATTGCACAACTTAGTTTAGCAAAAACATACATGCATAAAATAAGTAACAAGAGAAATACAGTATACGTACAGCAACAGAGATCATTAGAGATCCAACAAAAATAAATGGCCTCCGTCTTCCATATTTTGAAGTGCATTTATCACTCCATATACCAACACAAGGTTGAACCTGAAAGAAAAATAATAGACTAAATCTTTTTTCAGCAACAAACTAATGTTTTGTGGACGAATAATTAAGCTCTCCGGCTACAACAAGAGATAACTAGAACACAAGGCTTTAAAACGTCGAAACAAAAATGTTTACCACATACCACAAGGCCTGTTATGGGACCACAGAGCCATATAAAGGAAGAAAATTCATGCCCTATACCAAGTGTCTGCACGAAAAACAGAAAGGAAAGTCAACCTATAGGGAAACAGAAAACAGCAAACAAAAAACAACAATCAGGGCTTCATTTGGAATAAAGGAACTTGGAGAAATCTTATGTCAATTGATTCCTTAGAATCCCTCAATTTTAATCCAAAAAAAAACTAATCATTTGAAACTCTTCCCTTCTACTTAACGTCGCTCTCATACACTATGCACACGAAAACAAACTGCTTCGCAAACACACATGAAAACACGTGCTCAACATCACACAAACACAACAAAAAAAATTCCACTAAAATTCATCTTTTTCCTATTATTATTATACACAACCACTAGTAAGAGATTTAAAATTTGCAACGTATCTACAATCTTCACAAATCGAATTACGCCTTAAACAATAAATACAAATGAATCAATCTGAAATCCTTTGATTTCAAATCTTTCAATTCGAATGGGAACATCAGAGTTTAGCATTTCTCGAACAGGGCATTCTTCATATAAGCAATCAAACTTTATAAATTCAACCGCATCCCAGAGCATCGAATCATGCCATCTTATCGCACACAATTATACTCAATAAAAAGCTGGTTAAATCAGCGTACCTGAATATAAGGGGTGAGGAGGGACAGCTGAAGTGCCCAACCAAACTGGACCCCGGCGGCCACCGTGCAGCTGAGGATCAGCGTCAATAAGCTGCAGTTTTTCGGCGGCGGCTGATGATGATCAGAACCCGGCGGCGACGCATCTCCTCCACCGCCAGAAACAACCGCCGCGTCTTGAATCTGTGGAGCGGTCCGATGCTCCGATTCACCGGCGGTTACTAGCTCCACTTCCTGTTTCAAGTTTTTGTATGGCATGCGGATCGAAACTGCATCCATCATTATCTGTGAAATTAAAAAACTTTTACATAAGCGAACTGAAATTGGAATTGATCTGACGAAATTCCGAGTTTTTTTTCTTTTGGAAATGTGATTTGCAGTTTGATTTTTAAAAAATTGGGCAAAAATTAAATTATTAAAGTTGAAAAAAAATCTAGTCAAAGAATTATGAATTCGCTCTGATTGTAGTTGTGAAATTTTTGGCAAGGTGTGCGTCACTTTTCACAACATAAATGATTTTTTAAAATTTATTCATTATTTATAATGAATTTTCATTATTTAATCCTTTATTCCTTTATTAATTCCGAGACACTTTGGATTGCTTTATTAATTCTAAGACACTTTGGATTGAAAATGATATAATGAACTAAATGAATCAAAGTTAATTGAATTAATTTTATTATAAAATTAATTATAATTTTTTATAAATTGTTAAATATTTTTAAAAAAATATTAAAAATATTATAAAAATAATTAAATTGTGTATGTTTAAAATTATTGGTTCAAATTATTTATTATTTATTTTATTTTAATTTATTTTAAACAAGAGCTAAAGCAAAAACTGAACTAAAACAATTTGAAATGACTTTTAAATTAAAATTCAAAAGAAAATAAGAAAAAATGAATGATTTTTTAATTTGCTCACTATTTATATATAATTTTCTTTATCATTTATCATTGTATTGTTTGAGGATTCGATAATTGAATTTTGAGTAAATTAGAGAAAAAAATTAAAATGAGATTATGATTTATAGAAAAATAACATAGTTTACATCTCTAATAAAAAAGGTAATTAATTTATTGATTATATATAATTTAATGTATTTATATTAATTATATTCATAAAGAATGTAAGTTTTCAAAATTGATTTGTTTATTTTAACCTTCTTATTTTATTATTGATATTATTCATTTATTACATACGTTTTATATTGGTAATAGCTGAAATCTTAATCGTTTGGACATAGATTCTTCAAATCAATCACAAATCTCTTTTTTTGAAATTATTTTTTGATTGCGATTCTGTTTTTTTGATGTCTAACACTGAGATTTCTATCCTTAAGATACAGTAGTACATAATCGATAAACTAATAACCTATTCATCCAGATTTCCTTTATCCTTTATATAGATTAAAATATGTGTATAGTGACATGATTGAGGGTACTGTGAGAGGGAAAAACGAGAGATTTGTCATGCTAATTTACTGTGGCTTGTTGCAAGTTATTTCAATCACTCTGGTAGTAAGATTCTTCAACGACTCTTCTGTTAGAGTTTCTCGTAAGATTTTGTATGTTTCATCTTTTGATGATGCACTAATGTATGCCCATCCTTCTTTTCTTCTGACTATGATTACGTTCGCCTTTCAAGCCTAACAAAGTTAATTGGTGATTTCAGAATTCAGAGATGTGTGCTGGAGTTTCGAGCTCTATTGACAGCTATCATAACAGGGGAGGTTGGAGCTCAAGAAACTGAAGATGGAAAAACCGTAATTACATCTTGGTCGACAGCCAAACACGTCCTAAAGAGCGATCCCAGATACAACAGAATGTCGAGAAAGGAAAGAGAGACCCTATGGCGTCGACACACTGAGGAAATCTTGCGAAGCAGAAGAAAGCGAACGATCCAGGAGAGAAGTCTGCTGCTGAAGGAAAAATTATTGTTGATTCTGGGAAGCAGCACTTATTTGCAGGTTCACGGAGAACACATGACCGCAGAAGGTAGATGCCCGTCTCTCTTTTTAGGATGAGGGAGAACAAGTTATGTAGCATCTATGTTGTTCGTTTTAGTACATTGGAGCTTTACGTCGGGTGAGATTTTGAACTCAACCTTCAAAAACTATGTGACTAATTTTTTTATCAGTTAATTGGTGATCCGAAACCCGCTCTAGGATCCTCGCATCCTACCACAATTGCCCACTGTGGAACATCACCTAAGACAGTTGATGACAATCAAAGTGAATCAAGGGTTGATAAGGAATTCCTTGACCATGTCCACATAACACACATTTAATAATTGTTCAAACATTCAGTAACATACAAAACAAAACAACATACAAAACACTAAACTGGTTTAAATATTAAAGATAATAAGACCAATCTTAAGTTAGTGATTGTTGTAAAAACTATTTCAACCGACTTTGTTCATCTCTTCCCTGAAATGTTGGTTCATTATCTGGAGTCTCTCTTTCTTGCGCTTCATGCGAATGAACATAATCTGGTATTTAAATCAAGACAAATATACTGCTATTTAAAAAAGACAAATATACTGCTATTAAAAGTGTTACTAGATAACTGCTGAAAGTGTTTCTGGTAGTGTTCATGCGAATGAACATAATTTGGTATTTAAAAAAGACAAATATACTGCTATTAACAGTGTTACTACGATAACTGCTGAAAGTGTTTCTGGTAGTGTACATGCACAAGTTCAATACACTACAATTACATAATACATTCCCAAGTGTTGCGCAGTGTATGCATTAGATAATGTACTGAACGTTGTGATTTATCAAACACTAGTACTTACACAACATGATTTTCTTATTCATAGATTTATGAATAAGAAACATTCACAATGTACTATTGGGATTCAAATCATCCAGGGAACATTAATAGATGAAAAGTTACTCTTTTTAACATTTTACTTACTAAATCAGTGGCTAAGTCATATTATGAAAACAGCATAGTTAAAACTCACATGAATTTATAATCATTCAGTCACCAAAATCACATGAATTTATAATCATTCATAGCAAGAACAAAAACAGTGTTCTTCGAATTAGAATCTCGTGTCTTGTATGTTTCTAGCTTCTCACGTAGAAAATTTGCTACCTCCTTGGCCCATGCATATTTGGAGATCTCGTTCAAGTCCTCTACTGCTCGAACATATTTCATACCAAGGGCCCCCATACCATTTGCGAAAAGAAACTTTATGCATATATCAATTAGGACTAGCCTTGCCAAGTTATGATCCCGGTCTTGAACTTCGATAACACTGGTCGGTTTCTTAAGTAGTTCTCTATGAATTGCATTAGCAACATCACGCTTCTTTATGAATGTCTTACCTATTACGAAAGCTTCAATCACAAAATCTGACGCTGGTGTTTTTTTATCCAATATGGATTCTCCATCAACACTCATCCCGAGGATATCTGCATAATCTGACAGATAGATTTCTAGCTGAGTACTCCCGAACGTAAATGTATTATCCTCGTGATTGTAAGCGTTCAGAATCAGCCCCATTTGGTTGTTTGACTTCGACAACGTCAGTTTCTCACCGAAGAAGCAATCAGATATAGCTGCAAAAGGAGTTTGTGAAATAATCCTCCTAACGCCCTCTGTTATTGGGTTGTTTTGTGTGTCGTAAGTAACCACCGTACTTCTAAATTGGCAAGTCTGCACATCCAAAAACACATTAGTTAGTATACTGTTTCTTATAGATTTAAAAACACATGGTTGGACATGGATAGTGTTTTGAGTACTTATATTGTACTGAAAAGTGTATCACGATCAAATTTCCTATCACCAACCCTATAAAAAACATTAGAAATTTAAACTGATGTTATATAAACCAAGTGACATTTTGTACAAACCTAATGGTTGTTAACATATGACACAGGTGGAGTAAGTGGATAATGTACTCTATATTAAACTATTTGTTCAAAAGCGATGAAACAATTTTATGAAACAACAATTACAAAATTCAGTGAGATTGTGGTAGTGTCTATGAACACTACCAGAGTAAGATTGTGATAGTGTCTATGAACACTACCAGAGTAAGATTGTCTATGAACACTACCAGAGTAAGATTGTTTCCACCAATACAGTGTTATAAACAGTATTATACTTGTAGTCAAAACACTTTTACACTTGAAAGTGCTTTTTGTAATGTACATGAACAACTTATTATTTTAGTAGTGTTAATGAACATTAACCTACTGTTTTGGTAGTGTACATTAACAAGTCATTAGACCTAACTGTGTCAATGTTAAATAAATGGGCAGTGTTCACAGTAGGGCAACACTGATTAACTTAATGTTTTTGAAATGTACATGAACAAATCAATAGACCTACTTGACACACTTCCAAATAAATGGGTTGTGTTCACTATAGTGTTAGTGAATATTAACATCATGTTTTTGTAGTGTACATGAACAAGTCATTAGAACTAATATACACACTGCCACATAAATGGGCAGTGTTTACAATAGTGTTGGAACCACTTACTTTGCTTCTTTGTACCAAATATGTTATACTCTTCCCATGTAGTTGTCTACAGTACTTCAAAAAACTTCTTAGTACACCAGGTGAAACTTTGAATGCTATATTCAGTCAAAGAAACATATAGAATGTAAGTTGAATATGCAAAAAAATGTCTTAAAAGCCGAAAAAGACTCTCTAAACATTATTTGACTTACTTAAATAATGGATATTTAAACACTTAGATCTACTGCATGTTGAATAGCAGAGCATATCATGTATAGGTTAATTCTTGGCTACCCCATGGGTAGTGCCCTCATCCATGGGGATTTTGCCAAGTGTCCATGTGATAAAATATGAACATGAAAAATGTAAGCACAAAAACAAAACCAATTTGGACAAAGACATGAATTACCTACCATATTGATAATTTATGCTATGAATTCAGATTGTTCACAACAGTTATAAAAATTATATAGGGACCACACTATTTATACACACAATTAATAGCAGTGCTTTTATAGAGTAAATGACATATTACGCAAACCTTTTTCGCAGCCAATTTTTCTCGAGGAAACTTCCCACGGCCGATGCTAATTTTGATGCCACTCTGGTTTAAAAAAAGAGTAAAAGGGTAAAACACTTTGCTTAACTATTTACACCTCTTAAGTAGTTCGAATTAAATGTACCATAAGTAACCTTACGTTGCATTATTTGAATAGACAACTAATAAAATAATCTTAGCAACTTACCCTCTTCTTTTTCTTCAGCATAAACTGGTTTGACTGGAAGTTATCGTCGCTTACAATGACATGTTCGGACTCCTAAAATAAATCATATTTTAAACAAACCTAGTTTTATGAATATGACAAAAAATCATATGACATATACCTTTTGTTTCTTAGTTATTTTTGGCGTGTTTATTCCAACATTGAAATGTTTCCTCTTTTGTGATTTTCCAGGCACCGCCTTGTTGGTGTTCTTTGCCGCACGTTTCGCGATCTATGTCAGAATAAGTAGTTATTTTTTAAAAAATTACACATTTAAAGACAGTAAAAAACATAGCTTCAAAAACCTTATTTAGCCCTGTCTGTGCATCAGACGTTGTTGCCTCGAAGTCGTTATCCAATCTACGTTTGGCAGATCGCAAATATGCTTCCCGATTCTGTACCTTGGTTTTGATTGAAACTGAACGTGTTGTCGGAGACATATTTCTCAAGACCTGATTCAAAATAGAAAGTTTTTAGATATTATATAACCAAATGAAGCAACAATACTTTGATTAAGAAAGGTACACTGTATGGGGCAGTGTTTTGTTGAAATCACGATTGAAATCAACTATTCCCCCTAAACCAGGGAACCATGTCATGACTCGTGAGTACACTACGTCATGGAACCAATAGTATTCATAATGAATTAACAAAGTTTCATCCGGATTTAACTACTAACCAAGAAGAGTGATTAAATAATTGCATACTAACAACCATTCCTCTGAATAAAAAAATTCAAAGCAGCAAACCCTTTATTGGTGAGACTTCATTTGGAGATTCAAACACTATATCCAAAGACCATAAATCATGTAGGCAATCTATTCACCCATTAATTGAATCGATTATAAATTTCTCTTAATAAATTTCTTTTAATAACCAGAAAGAAACATTCAATCGTTGGGACTAGTACACTATGTCAATTCAAACCTAAAATATAATATTTAGGGTAGATTCGAACACCAAATCCAAAAACCCTAAATCCGGCTGGAATCTATTCACCCATTAATTTCAAGAACCGTGATAATGAATTGGGTAAACTTACCTTAACAATAAGAAGCTCCGATGTTTGATCGTGAACACTACCAAGAAGAGGCCGACGAGAGAATCACGAAGTATTGAAGAATTGGGAAACAGTTTTACGTATTCCAGAGTAGAGTGTATTCTAAAAGCTTTGAATATGCAATCTATATTTAATTCTGAAACGGTTTTTTTAGGTAGTGTAAAACTTTATATGGTAAGTGTATATTTAATAAAATCAATTAAGAAAATCATGTAATCGGTTAATAAAAACATATATTATATAGTGTACAATAATTCTAAAGGCTTTATAGGTAAATCTTGTTTTTTTATAAATAGTGTAAACATTGATCTTAAAGTATAATTGAGAATAAGATATTTACCCTTTTTGAAAAACTCTCTTGAATTTTCATAAAAATAATTATTAATTCCAGAGCTATATGTAATTGAATTATTTTAGTTTGCAATTATACCCTAAGAGAAACACTTCAATATCCCCACACCATTCACATGTACATACATCATATATAAGACAATCACTTGGCCGCGCCCCGGCTACCTAAGTCAGCCGCGGCTTGAGCCGCCCGGCTCAGAGCCCCCGACACCCAAAGAGCCCCCTTCGAAAAATAACTGCTATTCACAACGGCGCTCGTGGCATTGACAGCTGTCCTCCCTGTAACCGACACAGCCGTTTTCGTCGTGTCGTAAATATGGTACCTCTGGTCCATGTACCTAGCGGCTTCGACTCCAGCACATATCTTGTCGGTCAGCCCTATCCTTCCGCTCAGCTCAGCCACTTTGGCTACAGCCATTGCCGATACCCCGTGAGACTCGTCGAAGGCTTTTGCTTTTCCCAATGCGTCTTTTCCGAGGACATATCCTTTAGCTGCCATTGTTTTGACCACGTCTTGAGCCAATGTGATGGTTTCCCCGGCAGAAGGCATGAACCGGAGAGCGTGGGAGTCCTGTTGGGTCGGAAATCGGAATTAGGTTGATTGGAAAAGTCTAGATACTATTTATTGACTGAAGAGTAAAAGGGGGGATTACAGTTTTACTGCTCTCGTCTTCGATCTTCCAGGAAGAATGGTTCCAGAGATCGTAGTCGTCTCCGTAATGTCCCCATTTGGTTATGCAAACAGGTTGGTCCACGATAGTAGCACCCTAAAATATAAAGCATTCATATTCAAAACATCGAACATAACAAAATTGAGAGTTCAAAACATCACGATTCAGCGAATATCAAACGAAGATACCAGAAACCAGTACATCTTATAACAAGGCCAGTTATCAAGCTAAACAAGAAATACGTATAGTAGTAGCAGTGAACTAAAGCTTTATTTACTGATGAGCTTATAACGAAACAAATATTTTGCTTCTTCCAGTTCTTGATGATTGTTTTTTCCTTTGACTACCTATGATTCCTCTTCTTTAAGAAAAGGGTATTGATGACTTTCAAGAAATTGCTGACTTCTTGAGCAACAGAAGTTAAAGTCATATCTTTAGGATCATTGACATGAATCAGATTCAGATGTCAAATTGCTAATACTAAGTTGGATAACTCGTTACTCATTAGCCATTAATAGCCGGATAGAACATTGAGTTTAATAAATGAAAATCACAAATCGACTCACACTGAGCAGAACAGCAGTTTCCAGAGCATGAGGGTTTTTGAACGTCACATAAGCAGTGCATGCATATTCACCGGCTCTGCAAATTTTCATCAACAACAGAAATCATACAATTGATAATGTAAGCACGCACGCAACAATAACTAGTGATAGAACTCGACAACAGTCTTGGTGATAATCCAGAGTATACCTGACAATTTCAACATGCTCGATCGCACCACAGAAAGCGAAAAATTCAGAGACGTCCTTCTCAGTCGCATTCGGGGACAGACTCGTAACTTCTACAGTGTATCCGTTCGGGCTCATTTCTGTCGAGAATACATGTACCGTGGAAAAATGAATAAATTAGTGTTTCCTCAAACATTACTAAGTCTTATATTGATCTTTAAGAAACCCCAATTTCTTGCATTTTGGCCCCAAACACCCCGTTTTCTTCTATTACGATACACGGTTGACAGGTTAACAGAATTGAAATGAAGCAAAGCCTCAGCTACAGCCTACATATATTCAATTATATTTTTAACAACAGCAAAATTAACACAAATTTCCCAAATAGTTCAAGGCAACACACACAAATTAACTTGATTTCTGCATAAATCTTCAAACTAAGATAGAAGTTAAAATCTGGGAACGAAAGCAATTTAAGAACTGAAATATGAATACATGAAAACTGAAAATAAAATATACAGAAAAAATCGAAAATTGCAAATCTCGTGAATTTCTACCTCTAATTTATTCCGCGAAAAAAAAACGGCGACCGTACCTTCTTTGCGATCAGATAAGAAAAATTGGGTGAGTTGCAGATGAAGCTTCGAGAAGATAAAGACAGTTGAGCCGAGTGCGAAATTGTAATTAGCGAAAATTGTTAAATTGCAGCAGAAAAGTGTTAAATTTGCATTCCGGTCCTTTATCTATCCTATATTTTCAACTTTTAGCTTTTTAATAAAAAAACAGAAAAACTCGGCCGACATGTAATTTTCAGTCTACGTGGAAAAAGAGCAATAAATTAAATAGTTTTAATAGCAGAGAAGTTTCGGACTTACGGGCTTCAATGGGCCTGGTGGCCTGGTGGGCTTTCTTATTTGGACATCGAGCCTGTTATTAATTGGTAACAGAGGAGAGATATCCAATATCAAACGATTATACATAATTAAAAAATATTTGAATATTTAATTATAAAGTATATATTTAATAGCATGCATGCGATCACGTGAATTACGTAATGAGATTTTTAGTTTTAGACTCACCCGACGTAATTAAGAGAAAAAAATTATACTTAATATCACAATATATACGATATTGTATGATTAATTTGAAATTAATTATTAATTAATTAAATTAAATTAACACGCTTACCCTAAATTATTTCAACACATCGGCCCGTGATCAAATTAAAATCGTGAATCATGAATTAATATATAATAAAGTGTGTTGAAAGTTAATTAATTAATTTCTTATCATATGATTTGTTAGATATCAAGACAAGACAAATTAGGATTAATCGAAGGATATATGTATATATTATTCCCTTATCTTGTTGAACACAAAATCAAAAGGTCGACACCAGAGATACGTACATGGAGAAATATCAAGCACCTTAATTATATTGTAATATATATAATTAAGTAATTAATATTATCATCAATAATCGAGTTTCTTTTATATCTTCTATCTTGTTGAAAAAATCAAGACCAATTCATTCCAATTCCATAAAAAGTCAACAGGATTACGATTTTCTTTGAAATTTATTCGATACAAATTAATGCATTGAAACTAATTCTTGGTCGAGAAAGATGTGTTTTACTTGGTCGTCGAGTGGTCGGAAATACGGGGGTTTTACAAGTCAAAATGAGTTACTTAATATGAAAATTAATTGCAAATACTATTAATTAATATCACAAAAAAGTGTAACATGTCATGTTGAGTCTTTTAAATTTCAAGAAAACTAATGCTCGTTCGATTTCATTACTTTTAGTTGAACTCTTTGCAGTTAGTCACTTCATGGAAATATATAATGACATCTTTACTCTAATTAACGTGCTATATCTTGCATGTGTGACACTTAAGTTAACAATATCACACAAACATAAATAAATAAATGTTGTTCGGTCATATTTAAAGTTATATTTGTGTGACGTCGCTTATTCAATTGAATAAACGTTATATCATAACGCTTGATGAGTACTAACATGTCATGTAGGCACGAGGTACGATCAACGTGCAAAAATCAATTAAAAACCATCAAATAACATGAGTATGAATACAACAAAGATATGCATATTCATGTCACGTACATGATATTTTGTAATATTGTTTTTAATTAATTATATATAACCAATCAAAAATTATTAGACCCAAATGAAAGATAACTTAAAAGTAGAGTATAGATATATATATAGTCTCTATTGTTTTTTCATGTTTCGGATATACTTGTACGTAATTAATTAGCTTCATTAATTAATTGTGTCGATATAGTACTTAATATTTTATTTTCATGAGCATTTATATGTTACTCTCCATATGTGATTTGACTTTTTTAAAATAATTATGTTATGTTTGTTCCATCAAAAAAATTGTGGTGAAAATGCTATTAATACTTAACAAATAAATTATTGTCTTCTTGTCTCATTGAGATGATCTTGTTTTTTTATTCATTTTGAACATTCTATTGAAAATTTTCTATTTTATTTACGTACATTGATAACTAAGCTCATTACATATTACTATTACTTTTGTTTCAGAGAGAAAGAAAACTTTAAAAAAAAGTAGAGTTTAGCAAAGCTAACCCTAAATATTTCATATAATATTATTAAAATATAATATTAGCAACAAAAATAATTAAGGTAATTAATTAATCATTAAAATAATGCTAATTAAAGCAATATTAATCATAATACACATAGGCATCGGAAAGGCTAAAAGTGGTAAGTTGGCCTAACATACTGACCAAACCCTAGACAACATTAATTAATTAAGATGGAAACAAGACAAAACATGAAAAGAAACAAGAAGCAGCTTCATAATCATATTATAACTAATTATATTACTATATTAATTATAATTAAGCTCTAAGTACTCCCGGCCATGCCATCACATTAACATGCTTCTAATTACGGCCGCTTGAGCGTCGTCCGTTGATTCCAAAAGCTCCGACAGTCGATCGCTCAAATCCCCGACCTCTCGATGCAAGTTCCGAATGTAGTTACAAGTATCCTGCAGCACCTTCGAAGCCGAAACCTATAACAAACATGCAATTAATTAATTAATTAATCAAACATAACAGTGTATATGTGTAGCTTAATTAGTCCGGGAACATCGATCACACAAATTGCGAATTAAACAAGCTATAGCTAGCTCTCGGAGTTATGTAAGAAAAACAAACGCCACAAAATTTTATTTATGCAATTAATTAATTAGTTTTTCAAATGCGACGAAAATTGATCTTATATACATACCTTGTCGGAACGCCTGTTGCGCATCTCCGGGATAAGGTGTTGCAACCTGGACACGAGATCGGTGATCTGATCATCGCTTATCCTGGACGATCCTGATTGCCTCGACGAACGCGATCTTCGGCTAGACATTTTAAGTAGTAGTAGAAGTATAGTAGACTAGCTAGTATATATGGTTGTTAGGGTTTAACACACTCTCTCTCTCTCTAGAATATGAGAAAATATGTGTTGATGATGGATGAAATTTGTTGATTGTGGGAGTTTAAATGGAGGAAGAGGAGGGGGGATAACTGTAGAGAATTAATAGACGAGCGAGAGACAAGCCATAGACAAGGGATAAGGGCGTCATCAACTAATTAAATTAAATTAATAAATATTTTAAATTTTATATAATTCTTTTGTTTTTTTATAAACACGTGAAGTAATATTTTACTATGATTTCAACATGTTAAAAGGTCTCGTTAATGTGATAGATATCATATTGGAGTTAAGTTAATTAATATACATCTTTAAAAAAATCTTAAAAAAAATTGTTAAGGTGATATAATAATCTAGCTTATAATGTCTTGTATAAGGGATGTGAGATATACATCTTATAACATGCTCCGATCCCTTACGATTAGTTTCGATTGTCATTTTTGAACAAGTCAAAATTAAGTTTAATCGACTGGGGCGACACATATTATCGTTTTTAATCTAATATGATATTATGTTGAAATTGAAGGTGTGTGAGTGTGGTCTCTCATTTATCACACGGATACAGAAGACGGAGGTCCGGGACACCTCTGATTCCTACAAAACTCTGAGAAATAATTTATCTTGATTTAAGATTTCATATACACTATTGTTTGAAAATTCGAAAAAATGAAATAAAATTGTGGGACGGAAGCATAAGTAGGACTATAGCTAGAGTAGAAAACACCCAAGGGGTAGTGTTGGAGTTGATGAAGACAAGTGCATAGGAGAAAGCGGTGGGCTATGCTTGTTTTAAAAAAATACTACTATATCATATTAACTAGTATTTTTATATATATATATTTGTTAGATTTTTGGGACTTCAAGTTCATTCGATTCAGTTCAATTCATTTGAATTCGATTTTATTATAAAATTGGGGGTGTGTTGTGTTGGGGTTTAAGAGTTAAGAGAGTGGAAGTGTTGGTTAATAAGCTAAGAATTGGTATGTTGATCACATCTTTGCGGGCCTCATTTGTGTCAGTCTAAGCACGCAAGCCCATGTTATATTATCATCTCCTGTCATTTTAATTATTTAAGTAACTCCTTATTTTATAACAATTAATATTCAATATCTTATATATAATCAAATATTATTCAAAGATTATACAAGTACTTTTTTTTCAATATAGATGTAGTAGTTTTTTGAATAACAATACATAGGTAAGAATGAGAAGTAGCATGTTAGGTAAAAGCTAAACATCACATGTTGTTGGGAAGAATTCAATATTTCTACTATACCCTTAGACCAAGTTATATTTATCAATTAAAATAACTTGTGTTTCTATTATTTTAAATTTTCTTATATATGTAAATTTGCTTACATTATCAATGCTTAAAATGTATTTTTTTTTTAAATTGAAAATGTAATTAATTAAAAAAATATGAATAAATTTGTATTTTAAAGTAAACATGTAAAAATAATTGCTTAAATTTTTAAATGTAACGTAGTATTATGATCATGTATTTAAGAAAGTTGTCAACATTATTTATACAAAACACTGAGAATGATCTTACTTATGTCCAAGGAAATCAGGTATATTTTTTAATTTGTATAAAAAAATATGCATAATTTATTAAAACATGTGATAATTAACTATATAGATAACCCGACAATTATATATGGTATTAATTAATTATGTAGCTATCTTATTATTAATGTTTACATTTATAGGTCCATGTAATGATACCTTTCTGCGAAGCTGGTTTATGATATTGTAATAGCTTGAGTAGTAATTAGCACATTAACCTATGAATTTTGGTTCAAAGTTAAAACACGAGGTGTCTTGTAAATCTAATTAAAAGTACTTAACTACCTTTTTAGTGATTTAATATTGAGTTAAACCCGTGAACAGATTATTAACCTCTTAATTAACGTTTACCTAATAACCAATACAAAACTTTGGTTTATTAAAATTTTGTAAATTATTTTACATTCTTATTTTATTTTTACGGAGAAATAAATATTATTAAAATAACGAGTACAAGAAGTACACAACAACTACAAAAGAACAAAAGAGTTCATTTGAGACACAAACTAGGAATATTACATCACCATTGGTGAAATAAAAAATTACAATTAATGCAATTTTTTAAAGAAAGTTAACTTCAAAACACAATATTTCTTCAAATATTTTTTTTAGAAATAGTTTCGAGGCCTTAAAAACATATAGATTTCTTGTTTTTCATATGAACCAAAGCATACTACATCTAATATACACAAAAAAAAAATCATTAAACATTTTTTTTCTCTAAACACATTGTGTTAAAACAAGTGTGATGATGGCCTAATGAGCAGTGCATTGGAAACAAAAAGTCAAGAATAACTGAATAACAGAACTCTCAAACTTGGTTTAAATTTCAAAAGAAAAAAAAAAGAAGAAAAAAAAAATAGGTGTGCAATATTTTCATCGCTATTCTAAAATGAAAAACAATTTTAACATGTGAATTAAATAAAACTCTATCTAAATTTGCATTCACATTATATTATTAATTAAAACAATTAATCAATAAAAAAACGTGGCATTGACTATGGTCAATATAATTTTATTAAAATCTAATTATATTCAAACAAACATAATAATGTATTAAGATTTATTAACAATAAACATTATTTATTACAAAAATAAGCACAAAAATATAAATATTATTAATTAAAACAGTAAAATCGTATTATTAATTTAAACAATTAATAAATAATAAAATATTTTAAAATATATTTTAAATCTTATAAAATTTATTTTAATATTAAAATTCGAAGGAATATTTTTTAAAAGTAATTTAAATTATTTTAAAATTATAATGAAATATGTATCCCGGTCTATATGAAATAAATAATTTATGTGAAGAGTTGTTAGTTTAGTTGATTGAACAATTGAATTAAATAAGGTCCAAGATTTGAACCGATAAATGTGTGTGTGAGAGTATTTAAATTTCTACAATTTACCTAAAAAAAATTATACTAAACATAAATAATACTCAATTTTCAAATACTTCTTCCATGAATTCAACAATATTAATAACATTTTTATTAACAAGGTGTCCGTCCTACAATAATTATTCGATTTGGCCATTGGTCATTGGTGGATCCTCGCCGGGTGAGCATGCCAGAAGAGTCGAGCAAGTTGCGTGGATTTTGAACTTATTTTTGACAAGTCGACTGAAACACGAGCATGCGAGTTGTGCGAAGAATCGTGAGCCAGTCGTCGCACATTCCACACGACTCGAGATAAATACTCCATTTAATTAATACACATTTTAAGATAGTTTAAATATGTAGAAATAGGAAAGTGAAATTTTTTGGGTCAAAGTCGGAAGTGCCCATTTCCGATTTCCGTGACCGGAATTCCTCATATCTAAGCAAGTCAACGAAAGCACTTACTTTTTTTTGTTACAATTAAGAAAAGGTAATATAGTTGAGTTTGATAGTATGGCCGCACGTGACGGGAAGGGTGCAGTATTTGCCGGCAAGAATCTTGCCCGTGATTTTAATTGAGTTTAACCGAATTGAACTGAACTTAACTTAATAGTCTGAACTGCAATAAATTAAAATGAACTGAAAATAAGTCTAAAATAACAAGTTTTAAGAGAATTAAAAAAGTTTCATCCTAAAACTAAAACTAATTGGTGATAAGTGAAGTAGCTTCCTAAACTTCTAAAATAATTTTTCTTTCTACACAAATCAAATGTAAGACAATTCACAAGTGAACATTTTAAACACACATTTTAACCTTTTGTAGATTCTTTGTAAGAACTATGAATAAAAATTAAAATAATTGCAAGTACAAAAATTTTAGTAAAAAAATCAATTATAATTTGTTAATGAAATATTCATAGTAATGTTTTTTTCTGAGACAACAAGTACTATATATTACTCGTATATTGTAGAGTGAATTTAATTACAAAATTATCTCTTCGACCAAATTAATAAAGATGAATTGTACATTTTTGTCAATAAGATGAAATTGTACTTTAAATAAGTTTCATCATATACAATATACATAATACACTAGAAATTTCGAAAATATACACCTTCCATAATATCTATTGTTAGTTTGTCATGTCATGTTGCCACAGTGTAATTCACAAAGGGGACCATTTAATTGATAATCATTCATAATTTATTATTATAAACCATTTTCAAATATTTTACCCAATTCATAATGTGTTATAGTCGAACACTTAACCAAAGATTCATACGACTCTTGACATGTGTAAATTGTAATCCGGAAAGACTCACGAGACACGTAAAGCCATCATCAATCTAGATGAAGTTGTTTGATCAAAACAATGGTTAATGGATCATATCAAGCAATCGAGGGTATACAATAATAAAATTGTATTTAATGTAAGAAATTAAAAATAATTTAGTTATCAAGTAATTATATACTAGAATATTATTGATTTGTAAAAAACTAAAAAGTACGTACTACTTTTGTTGTGATAATCATGATATAATAATGATCACGGATTCACGGACATTGGTTTTGGATTTGGTAATCAAACCACAAATATAATTTGCGGTAAATCCAAAAATATAATATTAATAATAATAATAATAATAATAATAATAATAATAATAATAAAGAAAGTAGTGCATCATTCTTAAAAATAATCACAATTGTTACACATTTAGAAATATTACAATATACTAATAAAATATACTCCCTTTGATTTTTTAAAATTTGTCCACTTACTTTGTAAATTACAAAGGGAAGTGTAAAATTTGTCCACTTACTTTGTAAAAAATTTGTCCACTTACTTTGTAAATTATTTATGTGAGAAATTGATTTAGAGAATCTTGTGAGTCACAACATGTAACGTGACTATATATGGATATTATTTTTCGTGCATGCCATATGACCTTACTGGAAGACGCTACATTTACACCAGGTGTAGAGATGATTCTTTACACCGCCAATAAAATTCCAACATGTGGCATTATTAATTAGGATATTTATTATTAGTTTTGATATGATATCTATAAATTTGGTAATAAAAATCAAATTAAATTTTGTTTAATTTCCTTCCATTATTTAATTTAGTAAAAATATTTTAATTACTAAAAATTTAAAAGTAAATTAATTATTTTAATTAATTAAAAAATAAAATTTAACAAAATTTATCAATTTGATAAATAAGCAAATTTAATTAATGAAGTTTCTACACATTAATTCAATTCAACTGATTATTTAAAATTGTAATTTAAATTAAAATAATTAATTAAAAATTAAGAACTTAACTATATTTATTAATTAGATTAGTAAAAAGAATTTTATTTATATAAAAAATTGATTTCTGATATTTTTTTTTTATTTTAAAAAACTATTTTAATTTTTAACAACATAGAGTTTTTCCAATTTTCTTATTATTTACTATACACAAGTTTTTAATATTTGAAAAAAATATTAAAATCAAAAGTGTTTTCTAATTTTTACTTATTTATTATATTATATACACATAATTAATGTTGAAATTATTTAAGCTATATATTAGGATTTTAAATTTTTATATAAAAATAAATAAATCAAATTATACTACTTGTATAATCTAACTAAAATATCAATTCACTTTATTAAGATTAGGGTGATTATTCGGGTTCGGGTATTCGGGTTCGTAACGAAATACCCGCACTCGTTTGGATTTTTGGGTACCCGTACCTAATAAATTTAGGTAAAAGGTCGGGTTATGAAATTTATTTTAAAAAATATTGAGTATTAAAGTACCCGATTACCCGTTCGGGTATATCCGAAATACCCGATTAATTATTTAAATTAAAACAATAAATATATTAATATATTAATTAAAAATCTAAAATATTATATATATAATAAATGATATTTTTTATTGTTTTTAATTTTGTAATTGTTTTTTATTGGAATTTTAAATTTTGATTGATAATTTTTTATTGTTGGTTGATAAAAATAAATTATTGAATTTAAATATTATTATTGATTTATTTGTAAATTAAAATTTTAGGGTAATTTTGGGTACCCGATTACCGTGCCTGTTTACCCGGCGCAGGTATTGGGTACCCAATTTACTAAAGAGGGTCGTGTTATGAGATGTTTTTGTTTGCTTATTAGGGTACGGGTACTCGAAAAATTCGAGTGTGTGTAATTGTTCTTACCGAATAGTCACCCCTAGTTAAGATATATAAAAACAATTTTCGTTAATTCAATTCAATTTTATTCATTTTTTTTAAATGACTATTTAATTCTGCTCAATATTATTGTATTAAAATGTCACGTAAAAAATTAATATTAATTATTTTACTGTCATTATTTTTCTATAGGATTAATGCATTTTTATATAACCATAATAAAAAAAATGTTCATTAGATCATTATACTCCATTAATTAATGTATTTAAATAATTTATTTTAAAAAAATACACCAACTTCACACTACAAATTCAATTCGATTATTTTACTTATGTATAAAGAATTTTAAATAAATAGCCTCCAATTTATGTTAATTTAATTATACAAAATTTAATATAATGAATTTTAATAAATAAAATATATTTTATGTCAAATTCATTATAAGAAATTAATTTTAAGTAAAATATTGATTTATTAAAATATGTAGTACTAAGTATATTTTTTTTATTAATGTTTTTTGTACAACATTTATATTGTACAATTTATTATATTTAAAATAATTATTTCTTTAAATTTAATTTTAAGAAATTAATCATAAATAAAATAATTATTACTCACAATATAGTTGCAGTATTTTCAATTATAAAATTTATTATACTTAAAATTTTCTTACTATTCTAATTTTTTTTAATTTAATGTAAAATTTTAATTTATAAATTGAATATAAGTACTTACTTCATTAGTTTTATTAGCAAACTAAATAATAAATTTAATTTAATTTTATATTAATTCAATGAATTAAATTAATTAATTTACTTTAAAATTTATAGTAACTAAAATATTCATACTAAATTTAATAATGGAAGAAAATTAAATAAATTTTTATTTGATTTGTATTACCAAATGTATAGATTTCATAACAAAAATAATAATAAATACTTTAATCAATAATGCTACGTGTCAAAATTTGATTGGTGGTGTAGAGAGTCATCTCTACACCTGGTGTTAATGTAGCCTTTTCCGACCTTACTAGATTAAACATCGTACTAGATAACACCATAGATTCAATGTGTTATATATATATATGAAAATTTTAAGATATTTTTTACATTTTCAATTATAAATTACCTATTTTTATTAGCAAACAAATGATTGTCAAACTCTATCCAAATGTAAAACATCATTTTATTAATTTTGTGTTAGAACATACTATATGAGAAGAGAATACTTTGTTTTTACCTCATCCATATATTCACTTTTTTCAACATTTTTTTTTAACATAATATCAAAATACATAAAAAAAACTTTTAAAGACAATATTATTTTCGCTCAGAAAAATTGAATTTTGTGAAGAAAAATGACCATAGTTCTATTTTTGGAAGACAAATGGAGTATCAATTATGAAAGTTACTAATGCATGTTGCAATCTGAATGGCCCTACTGCAAATATATATACAGTACAATGCCTATGGGTCCTATCTCTGGTCACATCTACGGCAATCATATAATACTATTACATAGATTTTTAGGTTTTCTTTTTTAGGAGTTGTCAAATTATTAATATCCTATGAATAATCAATTTTTTCCTTTGTATTAATGCCGACACAAGTCACGTGATCTTGCACCACAACATGTTCTATGTATACACACAAGACCCAGCTTATTCGAATGATTGATTAATAATCATAGAAAAACTCTCAACACAAAACTACCATGTAAATTCAAATAAAAACTCGAAATAAGACCGAACGTAACTTACAATTATGTTCTGTCTTTACGTTCAAACCCTCTAGGAGTATGCAAGTGGCAACACCGAACTCAGAGATAATATAATAAACGTTAAGGTTCAGACATTTATAAAACAATATTGAAGCTCGCCACATTATCCAGATCACATATATCTGATGCCCATACCTGTGGAGTGTGAGATAGAATTCTTCATTCCCGTTTTCTTGCATTTCCATATGGCTGCTGCTTTTTCATGTCCCTTACAATTTGCAAACATAGTAGTGAATAATCCCAACAACCCATGTACCTATTAACCTATACACAATATAAAAACCCTTTTCTTATTATCTACGAGGACCATCCTATACGCCTGCCTCCTCTTCAAATAAAACGACCCACGCACCAAACAGCATGTCGAAGTTTTCACTCGAGCCCGAGTCATACGTAAAAACGGACTCAAATGGCATCAGGCCAAAGATTTAGCACAAAAACTTCTCAATAATTTGTTAAAAACTCATTCCTAGAGATCTATTTCGGACAATCGGTGAGCAAGCATTAAACTGCGCGGTCCCACGTATCCTCATTAACCGTCTAATAATACAACATAGATTCAACAAATATGTGCAAGGATCAATCACTCACACACAGGAAAGGTCCTAGATAGTGTCTTAGGCATTAGGTCAGATTGATATACACACATCAGCGCAAGTTGCGCACTCATATGCTTCTGCTTTTGGGAACACAAGATTGGGATTTCATAAACACATGTTTTCAAATAATGAGCTAATGGATAGCAGAAATTATTTTTACTAAAACAAACAATCGAGAAAATAATACATGCCACTGCTTATTCAGTATTCGTAATGGATTACACAAAAAGTGTAAGAACCGTGTCACCGACGATCATACTTTTTATAATGTCAAAGATATACTTCTAAAAATAATGTAAATTAGCTGTTTCGGGAAGTGTGATTTTACACCATGAAAGTTTGTTATTTTATTAGGAAAAATATGACCATTCATGTGAGAGTGTCTTACAGCAGACTTATTAGGTCCAATACATCAACCTCAAACATCCTCAAAATTTCTCAACTTATTATTCTGTGCTCACCAAAAGGAGACTTACCAATAGATGATTGCTAGCAGATCAATACCTATTAATGAGAAGGGATACTTACAAATTACCCTTGAGGTTCGACCTAATTACCAAAAAAAGAGGCTGATTTCAGATTTTAAAAAACGCTGGACGATAAAAAAAAATGTACCAAACAATGCAGCACTGTAGGTTATTTGATCTTATAAGGTCAAACCAATTGACAACAGTGCATCAGATGCCATGATTATGTTCAGAAATAAGACATTCTGAAAAAGAAAGAAAAAAAATCTCAAAACTATGTTCAGAAGGAGCCAAGAGTTCAAGATCCATAGATTTGACATTGAAAGAGAAATATCATTTATGAACTTTCTTTGTGTGCCGTCCTAGCATGTGATGCACATGGTATATGTCAGTCAAAACTTCAACATTTAAGGTTTTTATGTACAAGCCAGAATTTGCAACAAGCGAAGCACGAAAGAAGTTGAAGATTAATCCAAAACATTAAATTTGTAAATTATTAGCATATGACAGTTACATTTTTATTCTGAAATACTTATCCGAAAAAAATTGAATGCAACACAATATGCACACAAACATATGATGTTAACTTACTGCAAACAACTTCTTATCTTGGTCTAACAGCTCATCCTAGGTTACGGAAAACATTTCATTCTCTGCAATGTTTATAAGAGTTAGATTTTGAAGTTCTTGAGGATATATGAATTACTATAAAACTTATTAATTAATTAATTTATTTATTATACCTGTTTTTCAATTTCAAACACAGATGCAGAAAGTCTCCTCTTTAGTCCTAACCTATCTTCCTCACAAGTTTCCGCCTCGGTATCTAAAACAGAAAACAACAAGGAATATGTTGCTCATTTTATTGTCATGAACAATCACAACGGTAAAGAAACATATGTTCATTGCAATGCCACAGCTAAAAAGAGGCCGAAAGGCCTATCATGGGCTTATAAAATGTCAATAATGTTAAGTTCCGTAATTAATATGTCAAAAAGAGTTCAAAGAGATCTTTAAAATAAGTTAATAACTATGTACCCTTTTGTTAATGAGGTTATAATAACCTATCTCACCTTATTGTGGGAGTTTATAAGCTCCTCGACTAACATTTTGTTATGACATCTGTTAAGTCATTGAATATGTAATAGGCTAATTAAGAAAGATTATAAACCTACTCAACTCACTCATTGATATTTGAGGATCTCCAGTAATTTTATGTTGTAATAAAAGAGCAGAAGATCAATGAACAGGTTCGATGGATCCAATGACAATGTTAACCACTAAAATGACAATTACTTTTGTCACCAAATGCGCTTTTAAAACAAACAATTAAACCACATATATTATAGGCTTTAACAATATGTAATTTAAAAATAAAGTCAGAAGAAGTTAAATAAGTAGATAGTAGATACATGTCGGATAAAACAATTATGGATAAAACCAATTGAACGGAATTCATCTAAATAATTATGGATTCATTTAAGTGGAAAACATAACTATAAGGTTTAGAGTCCAGGTCGTATATGCAGAGTGACAAGTGGTTCCAACTTACCATAGTAGTATGTCGATAAAATGGTGATGCGTTCAGTTGGCTGGGAAAAGAGAGAGAGAGAGAAAGAGAGGGTGGAAAAATATTAGTTACCAGAATAAAAGTATCAATAATGGAGAAGCCAAAATGGGATACTTGCAACTCAAATTGAATTACAAAAAAAAAGTAAATTTTGCAGTAAAACAAAAACCTCCTACTTCAGCCTTTCTATAACTTAAGATTCCACATAATATCATATCATATCCTAATTCCTAATCACAATAGAAATACATTAATTATAAAAAAAAAAAACTATACCATAACAAAAATTCCTTCTTGATGAGTAGGAACCTGCTCGAATTTCCTCAAAGTTTCATCACCTTTAGTAACTTTACCAAATACTGCATACTGAAATATATCCCGGCAAAGATAGTTACTATTATAACACAGCGCGTTAAAAATTTAATGAAAAATGGGAAATAGTAAATGCTATTTCAAATTTATACTTGGCCATCGAGGTGAGGGGCATCTCCAAGAAGTATTGAGAACGAAGATCGTGCACTGTCAGGGTCATCAGATCTGTATTGAAAAAGAGTTAATTTGACACAGTTGGCGAGCATATGATACAACTATACAAGTGTATATTATGTGTATGGTAATGTCAATAAATGGACAATAAACATATGCATACAAAATAAATAAATTCCTTTATCACGTCTTTTATCTCGTAAAAAAGCTAGAACTGTATGTTTTGGAATTCAGTCAATTCACTAACATATTTGAATGAGTGGATAACTGAATATAATTAAAATCATATGCCAAGTACATGCTGCTCCTACATAAACTTCCAAAAGAATTCTTAAGGAAATATTAATAAAAAGTCATGTTAGTTCTGTGATAGTGTGATATATAAATATTAGGGATAATTACAAATACTATTTTATTTTCACGTGTCATCAATTATTTAACATATAAGCCCCTCAACTTTTTCAAAATATACAAGTAACGACACTTTCTGCCTGGCTTCATCTTATATTTATAAAAGTCGATTGTGAGGTTAAAAACAAAAGTTGACGCTATTTGTAATATTAGAGAAGTGGATGGACACATCGCAATATTTGGGGGCATCAACGAAAGCTGCAAAGTGTATGGTGTGTTCATCAATCTATAAATGGTGTTTTTTAGTGATTTTCCTATATTTTTATTAATTTTTGGAACTTGGCGAAGGGCCCAACCCTCAACGGCAATTTTCGGTATCATCCCTAAATCTCACTTATGGAGAGTAAGATAATCCAATCATAGGAATATATTTTCAGATAAAGGCATTACCTAGCCATAGAGAGAATACCCCTCACGTGTTTGACGTCGCTAAATTCCCCAACAATATTTTTTTCAGCTTCAAGCTTCTGCTTTACGTTGATTGGAGCAGTTCTTCCTCCAGCAATGTCTGCCACCTGAGCAACAAACCCTTTATCCACCTGCAAAACCCAAACCACAAGTACTCTTTCATCCGCTTTTATTTTCATAATATCGCAAGTTCGCAACACAATTCTTCACGTGATCTTTCTAGATTTCAACCGATACCCGGAAAAAATGATTGGTGTTATAACCTCCCAACCGAACAAGCTTGAAAATGTGTTCAACCGTCTTCGGTGCAACTCCAGGATAGAAACCAAACTCGATGTCCCCATAATCTGTCTGCATTTCCAAACAGAGGGATCATAAACCAAGAAACAGATGTACGTCGACACCGATTCGATCCGAGATCTCTAATTGAACAAACGAATCCGTCGAATAAATGTCATCTCAGCAATCTCATTTAGACATAAAATCAAACAGTTAACGAGCATACATATACAACCTTGTAACCCTAATCCAGTATACATACGCATTTACAGTGAGATACCGAGCTAAATAATATCAATTCAGTTTACTCCAAAAAAATGTTCACTTAAAAAAAGAAGCAGCAAAGAACACGTGAATGCACCTGAAAAACTACACGAGCAGATCCCAGTTCCGGAGCCGTAGCAATTGCAGCGGCGTCGGTAGCACCGCAGAGGAGGCTCGTGCACGCGATCGCAATGGCGAAGGAGACTCTCTGACTACAGCGCATTTGCGGTGACTTTGGCGCGACCGGTTCTCTGTTTTCCACGGCGAATCAAGGTTTTTACAGTGGTTCAGAAATGTACAAGTTATGATGCGTATGGTACTAATGAGACGAATCTTCATCTCGTTATTGGGCTGGACTGTTAGCAAAGCCCAACTTCACAATTTATGAAAAGACTTCGATCGGCCCATGTTTTTTAATTTAAGAGTAATAAAATGTAAGAGTATTTATTTAGTTGAATAATTTAAATACAGTATTATTTTTTCTTGAAAAACAATTTCAACCAAACATAATGAAAGTTTATGATGATTGCTGTGTACAGTTTAAAGCTGTGGGTAAAAGCCGAAAACCATTCCAAAATAAATAAATAAACAAATAATTACCCCCCATTAATAATTAAAACCTAAGAGTCCCATATTATATTCTTACCCCTATACTACTCATTATTAGGATAATAGCCCCAACTTTATGATCATTTTGCACTAGAAAGTATACCCACTTTTGCCCTATATTTTCAACCACTAATTTATTAGACTTATAAGTTATAAACACTATTGGTTTCTCATCAACTCTAACATTTGTTTTATATCCATAAAAAAAAAATTGTGTGAGACCGTTATCTCAACGCATGTCTATTGATTCAAAAAAAATTAATTAATTAAAAAAATACATTATACTACTCCTTGTCAAAGAATTACTGATGAAATACTGGTTTAACTTATACATATAATTGTATTGCAAAAAAAATCAAATTATATATATATATATATATATATATATATATATATATGTGTGTGTGCATCAATTTACTTTTGTATTATCCAAAAGGTCAAATTTAAATTTGTATCATAACTTGTAAAATTGAAATTCCCATTTAGGGAAGTAGATAACCATCCAATCAAATTATTGAACGCACAGTGTCACAATCGATACTTTAAAAAATTTGATATTTTGTTAGACCTAAAAGAAAATGAAATTATCAGATGGGCCATTTCAAAATATGCTATGGTTAATTTGGATTATTTTATTTGGTACAACGAGATAAAAATAGCATAATACGTAGATTAATTAGCAAATGTCGCTTTAAGAAAAGGAAATGTCGGGTGTATGATATTAATCCACGTCGATCGCCTAGATAAATATAATAAACATATTGTTAATTTAATTATTAACCACATATTAATTTCAATAATTCAAATTGTAGTTGACTAGCTGACTCTAATTGATCTATACTCCCTCCGTCCCGCGAATGTTTGTCAACCTGGTCAAATGTTCTTTTGTTTGACCGTCAATTACTTATAATAAAAAATATATAAAAATTATAAAAAAATACTAAAATAAAATTTATATGATAAATTTTATTTTAGTATTTTTTTATAATTTTTATATATTCTTTATTATAAGTAATTGACGGTCAAACAAGAGAACCGTTGACCAAGTTGGCAAACAGTCACGGGACAGAGGGAGTACATTTTTTAAGTCTCAAATCCTCTTGTTGAAACATAACTCGAAATCGATTGGAATAATTAGAATAAAAAAATAATTAGACGAATAATTACTCGCGAGTCTGGTGTTGAACTCGCTCGAGTCTGTCGTCGTTATTTTTTAGCGCAATCTGTTAGGATGTTTGTTCCGTTTATAAATCATGATTTTAAAATTATAAGCTAAAATTCAAATGTGACATGTAGGCATCACGCGACGTATTCCAATTGTTCAGAATAATTAACCATGCATATTGATTTGAGAATATTAATGTTTGAGAATTATTGATAAGATTATTCTTGACATGTACATGGCCGGGGAAATTGGGGAAGTACAAACAAATAAATTAAGGTACTTGAAATTTGAGGACAAAGAATAATAGTACAAAAACAAATAAATTTACAATTTAAAGTACATTTTATTATTGTGTTGCACATATATATTCTAGTGTTTTTGTTTTTGAACAAGTGTTGCACATATATTCTTAAAGAACCATATTCCAATTATTATGATGAAGACGAGTACTAAATATATGCTTTTATATATTCTCCTATTTTCATTCTTTAAAAATAAATAAATTATATACATTAAATATTTTCGGACAAATAGTACGTACTTTCGACAACAAAAAATCTTTAAGGCAATCATATAAATTTCATCTTGGATTTTATTTTAAAAATGTAGAAATTTATGGGGCAAAAATGGGAATGTACCTACCTTGTGTACTTTGCTTTGCTATTTCGGGAAGTTTTGGGCCCTGCAGTATAAATACCCAAACTAACATGTGAATTAATTTTCCCATTTCCCGAAAACTACTCAAATATATTTAATTATTATATGAATGCACAATAATTAATTAATTAGTTTGTTTATATATATTAGCTATTAATGATGTCATTATATGTTTATGCTAAAAATAAAAATAAAATAAATTTCTTTCCCACCGTTCAATGATGATCCACATGACCACATTATTGAGACAGGTGGTGTACACGTGGAAGGACACGATTGGACCGATGGTGCCTCGGTATGAATCGACCAATGAACCGATGCACGCCGGAATCCGAATCTTATAATGGGTGGTGTGGAGGTAGTGGATTTAGTTTGGTTTGATTAAGATTTGCTTCTTCTTCTATAATATTAATAAACTCGTATTAGAGTTCTCGATTTAAATCAATATTTTAAACGAAACAAAAGAGACTAAATAAGAAAACGCGTGATTTTATAAAAAAAAAAAATTAATAAATCGTATTCAGTATATCTAAAAATAACTCTCTAGAATCGGAGTAATGACGAGATCATGCTAATGTAAAGTTGGACAAGGGAACATAATATATCGTAGCTCCACTTTCTCGAGTAATCAATTAAATATGTTTAGTGTATAAATAATAGAGTAATTAATATAAAAGTTCGTAATTAATTAATTAATTAAGGAATGGATATTGCTACGAAGTATCCAAACTGAAATTTGCATTACCACGAGTATGACATTATTCTAAGCTAAAGTAATTAAGATTAATAATTAATTCTAATTAAACGCAAATGGCCGGGGATTAAAGCCGGTGAAGGCGGCCATTCTCATTTCTCACACTTAATTAATTAATTAATTACTTTTCAATATATTAAATAGAATAAATTGTTTTTTTTTATGGGAAATTATAGAGTGCTTCTAGGAACACCTGGTCATTGGTCACACGTCAATGGGATCCTCTTAATTAATAGACTTTTGACTTGAACGTAGCTACGTGAATCACGGTCAACGTAGGAGTAATTAAGTTAGGTTCGTGTTTGCGTTAATCACGAGCTTATATTTTAATTACTACTATTAATAGTTAATGTAGTTTTAGCAGAGATTGAACTTTAATTAAGCTTCGGCTTAAACCGTAATTTGAAGAATCATCCAAGTCATCCATGATGTCAAGTCTAATTTTAATTGTTTAGGTCACTATCTCAAGTGTGAATGACAAAAATAAATATTGAATTTACATATGAAAACAACAATGAGAAACAATGGTCAAAACTCGATGTCACCTTCATAGACAATTAAGATTGATCAAGTTCAAACCTTGTCCAAATTTGTAGGGCACCAAACAATGAATTTCTTACGTGCACATGTTTCACTTATTAGATTGAAAACTCAAAAATCATTTGACGCTCTCGAATCACAAATACGACGACACCACTCGTTTGTGTTGTCATGAGTGTTTGCAATATTCATCGCTCAAGCCATCATTTCTCCGTAGGACGTCATCTAGTCGTCTCGCCTTTTGTTTCTCTCTTTATCATCACACGATGAGCACATATGCTCACATTCAAACCCCCACTTCCACACGAGTATTTATAATCTTTCACATCGAGGTTAAAAATAAAGCTCACCCTAAATCCATGAAATGCCACGTAATCAATCGAACATCTTGATTCAAATCTTGAGTATGTCACGCATGTCAAACGATAGGTTATTGCACAAAAGCATCATCTCGTTAGATACATATTAAATGAGTACATATAACCCAATTAAGATCCGCATATAGCGCTTATGTGCATTCAACTTAAACGTCGTAAAAGGTTTTTCATCACAAAAATCTTCTTCTGCCATACTAGTCTCTCTTGGTTTCTTGCTTTGATTGCTCAAATTCCAAGAATCGTCACCTCATTTCTTGTTCTTCAAATTAAGATAATATGTGAAGATGTGACCATTCTTACTATAGTAGCAATCTAGGCTTGTCCATTCATCGAGGATTATCCCAAACATTATTATTTCATGTGTTCTCCTTTAGATGTTAATGACTTCACTCGATGTTACTAACCTACCATAAAAGAGGGACTTCATCCTCTCCTTTGAATATAACGCATCAACTACATCGATCCTGTTATGTATGAGTTTTCAACTATAAAGAAACGTGTTCTTAAACTTAATAAGCGTGTTTCATGAGGTTCCCATATCGAAAACTCATGGAAAAATGAGAATACTTCCATTATATCGAAATAAAATCGAGGTGATTATATAAATCTATCAATATTTATCAAATATATGTAATGACTCATATTTTTAATATAGTTTTATAATTTTTTTTAAAAGAAACATTCAATGATATAACTTTCAAGCTGACGAATTCGCGATCAAACACCCTATGCCGAAGTTCAAAGTAAAATCACGTCGAGCAAAGTACAAATTAGGACTACATACTGATTGGCCACCCGAACGGAGAGACACCATAACATTATAGTACTCCATTCGTCTCATAAAAATAAAACTTTATCCTCTTAATTATATTTTCAAGGATAAGAATGAATACTCATCTTTGGGGCTTGGCGTCATCTTGTTACTCTTACATTGAGAGACCGTGAAGGATGAAGTGCCTAGAATTGAAGTATGAAACATTTCGTATTAATTAAATTACAACTCAGTTGCATATGAATTTGCGTGTATGCACCCCAAACCCTCTTTTGCTACTATTAGAACTTTTTCTTGAATGAATTAATCTTTAATTTATTTTATTTTGTTGTATGAAAAAATTAAAAATCAACATAAAATAATCCAAAAATTGGAATACAAATCAAATAAGGAAGATGTGTGAAAGTTATATAGAAGTATATATAGAACCCAATATGTGATGTAAATAAACAAATGTATTTTTGGTTGAAATTACCATAAGTCCCCATAAATAAAATAAAATAAGCTTAAGGAATTAGGTTATTATATTGAAGATTTTGGTTGAAATCAATCCACTATATCGATTCATTACATGTGATTTTTAAATAGCTTAAAACCGTACCTTGAATGTGAATTTTGAAAAGTGGAAGAAAGAACAACATGATTAAAAAGTATTTATCAACTTCATATAATGAAATGATTTTCTCTCCTCCAAAATTTTGACTCTTTTTTAGACAATCAAATACAAATCTTAAAAGATAAAACCACACATTATTTTCTTGTTCATTAAAGTGTAATAAATCGTATCAATTGGTGGGACCATAATAATTAAATTCCATGATTTCCAAACTATTATACATATATTATATACATACAAATCTTTCATTAAGATATACTCCGTACTTAATCAAAGTTTAATAAAAAAAATTGAAAACTGGCAAAAAGATCTTTGTAGATAAGACGCTGGTCATGATTGTGTCATTTGTATAATCTTGAAAAATATAAAACACGCGTTTATTGATTTTTTCTTTCCAAATGACGGTACCGACAACACGCTTAATATTCAAACATCATATCCGAGCATGTTTGATTTTTGCTCCTTTAGTTTTTTTTTTTTGGTTCAAATAAAAACGTCATTTTAAGGGCCATATTAATCATCATCATTAGTAGTCCGTAAGTCCAATGTCACCTAAAACTTTCCCAATGTCTAGTTTTGAACGAGCAATATTTCATGATAATGAAAATTACGTTTACTCGGTTCGCACTTTACAAGCAATGAATACGAGTTTGGTGATTACAATTTTACGTAAGCGGCGCAAAACGTGTATGTGTATTGAAAAAGTGTAGAATTTACGACTATATACTGGTTCAATGAACATGAAAGAGCGGCTGCTTTTAAGAAAATCGAGAGTACGTGATAAGTACGGTGAGAAAACGAATGCCCTAAAATCAAATAAAATCATTATAATTTTTAACATACTTAAAATTCACAAAAATGTATCAAGAATTTCATAATTTTGTTTCCATTTTTCATGATTTAATAAATTCAAGTTGTTGTCCACCTTTGACATTGACTTTAGGCTACCAATTCCATACACAATCTTGGTCAAAGCCCTTTGTATTTTCTCTCCAATCTTTTTTTATGTTGTTTATAAGATTTATAGTATAATTTATCAAGAGTTTATTAAAAAAATGTAGAATCTTATTCTTCACCAACAATAGAAATATTAATAATGAGTTTACTAAAACAGTACTCCTTATTTACTTTTATTTTTAGATGTTCTACTTCTTTTGTAATAAGTGTAATATTATTTAAAAATATTTAATCGGATAAATAATAATTTCTTTTACATGTGAATTTCTTACAAGGCTTTAGATATGGAAACGTGGAGAAATGGGTGTCCACTTGTCGAAGTTAGACCTTTTCCAGTCCGAAAACGTGTCGTCCGCCACCGACTGTCGCCGGTGAGCGGTGGCCCCCTCCGCCACCGGATCAACAAGCTTAGCGAACATACGCTGTAATATGGGCCCACACCCAAATAAATCAATAATAAATAAATCAAAAGTCACGAAATGAAAACAAATAAAAAGACAAATAAGATATCAAAGATCATGTAAAGTATTATATTATATGATAATATATATTCATTAATCTATGCATGCACAGTTGCACATCCCATATTTTATTTTATTTTTTATTTTTTTAATTTATAAGAAATAAATGTGCATGTGTTATTACCGGTCAACTCAAACAAAATTAACACATATATTTACATCAAAATAAACAAAATTAATTATAGTAATTTCGTAGTTAAAATAAAAACTAAAAATTAAACAACGAATCAAAGTAAGAGATATTTATGTTATTGATTTTCTCGTCAACGTGTTTTATTGTCTATTCAAAGCAATTACGTTTCAACCTATTCAACTTTGAACAATCCATTAAAATTCACGCAACCATTTAAAGGGTTACTTTTTCCTCACATAATTAATACACGTTTTTTTTAATTGATGATTCCATGAAATTTCATTTAACAAAGCAATATTTTAGAAAATAGAAAAAAGAAAGTGTAATCTTATATCATAGAATAAAAAAAATCTCGAATTTTGAAGGAATACTTTATTTTTCCTAAAATTATTACACATAGGAATCCAAAATAATTGAAATTAAGACACCATATTTGCAATTTTACAAAATTACACATTTTTTTTATAAACATTGAATTAAAACACTTTTTTTTTTTAATTTATTTTAACACATAAGTCAAACATATATTTCAAATCAATAAAATCAGTGAAAAATCCGGAAAAGTGAGATTAAAAAATTGCACAAATTAACTTCCATCTTTCAAATAATCTCACGTCAACAAAAAGAAAATAAAAAATAAATAAAGGAAAACAATAATAATGATAGAAATAAAATAAAATAATATAAATAGAGAGAAAGAGAAAGAGGTCCTACTACCCCTCCAAAGAGTCTATGCCCAAAATCCCTTGGTTTTGATTTGCAGAGCTTCACCTTCAACTTCTTCTTCTTCCCCACAACCATAAAATAAAATTAAAAAAAAAACATGCATACATACCTGTAAAGTAAAAGGGCAGAGGAACAAGAAAGGATTTTTATTTATTTATTTATTTTTATTTTTATTCAGATTGTTTCAATCAAGCCCACCCTCCATTTCATTCGAATCCCATATGTAAGTCCTTCTATTGCATTGATTTTTATTTTTTATGTTTTTTAAATTCAGTGAATTTGTTCATGTTTTGGTACTAGAATAAATCGATTAGTTTCATTTGTCCCATTTTTTTTTTTTTTGGTGTGTGTGTTTAATGTTTCTTTCCTGTATATATATTTGTTTGTTTTCCTTGGTAGATCTAATCTATGCAAGATTGAAGCTTTGATTGATTTATTTGAATCTCTATTGTTTGATCTGTATTTCAGAGATCTATGGCGGGTGATTTTCTTGCTTTAAATTTATCAAAAGAATCGATTTTTATGGCTTCTGGGGTGTTTCTAAATCTGGGCTTCTTGTGATTCGATTGTATTTCTACTTGGGTTTATTTTCATTTGTGTTTTTGCTGCCCGAAGATCGATTTTTTTCGTTATTAGCAATCTATCTGTGTTGATGTTGTTATAGAAGTTCGGATCGATGGCAGCCAAGTGTTTATGTCTATAAAGATAGATTTTTTTTACGTCGTTAGCTGTTTGTGTGTGTTGATGTTGTTATTGAAGTTTGGATCGATGGCAGCTAAGTGTTTACGACTATAAAGATCAATTTTTTTTTTACGTTATTAGCAGTCTGTCTGTGTTGAGGATGTTATTGAAGTTCGAATCGATGGTGCCTAAGTATTTAGTACTATAAAGATTGATTTTTTAAAGTTGTTTCTAGTCTGTCTGTGTTGATGTTGTTATAGAAGTTCGAATTGATGGCGGCTAAGTATTAAGTACTATAAAGATCGATTTTTTTATAAGTTGTTTGCAGTCTGTCTGTGTAGATGTTGTCATTGATGTTCGGATCGTGGCGGCTAAGTGTTTAATACTATAAAGATTGCATCTTTCCCCTGACCCCCTCGTGTATTCCGTGTGTAAAGCGATCTTTTTCGCGTTTTTTCGGGATTCTTGCATGCGTGTATATCTTGACAGCATACATAAATGAGTTTCTTGATCTAACTTTTATTCTTTCCTTTTGTCGCAGTGACTCCGAATCTACCGCGGAAAACAGAAACCTGAAAATAGATTGTTTCCTACTTTTACAAAAAAAAGAAATAAAAATCGCATCCCCTTCCGATCCCAATCACCCAGACACCAACATGTTGGAAAACCGTCCTTGCTTGGTTTCAAGGGATTACCCTACCCGAACCTGCGAGCTCGAATCCACCTGGCTTATGACCTACCTTCCGGGAAAACCCGACCTTGCCCCGCCAGCTAAGCGCCCCTTCCGCTCAATCACCAATAATGGAAGTAATAATCAGAGTAATAACAATAATAATAATTCTCACTCCAGCTCGTTGATCCCGGCTATCGGCGATGACAACTCCATCAGCTGCCTCATCCGCTGCTCTCGATCAGATTACGGCTCGATCGCCTCCCTCAACAGAAGCTTCCGCTCTTTGATTCGATCCGGCGAGCTCTACAACCTGAGGCGTCTCAAAGGGGTAGTCGAGCACTGGGTCTATTTCTCGTGCCAGCTCCTCGAGTGGGAAGCTTTCGACCCCATCAGCCTCCGATGGATGCACTTGCCTCGCATGAACTCTAACGACTGCTTCGTATTCGCTGACAAGGAGTCTCTCGCTGTAGGGACAGAGCTTCTCGTCTTCGGTCGGGACCTCAATACCCACATCATCTACCGCTACAGCCTGTTGACCAATTCTTGGTCAACCGGCATGTCCATGAACGAGCCGAGGTGCTTGTTCGGGTCAGCCAGTTTAGGAGAGATCGCGATCCTAGCTGGCGGGTGCGACTCGAATGGGAACTTTCTCGACTCGGCCGAGCTCTACAACTCGGAGAATGGAACCTGGACGAGCCTACCCAGCATGAAGAAGAAGCGGAAGATGTGCTCTGCTGTGTTCATGGACGGGAAGTTTTACGTGATTGGTGGGATAAGGCCCGACTTGAAGCTCCTTACCTGTGGAGAGGAGTACGACATGGTGACTAGGACATGGACGGAAATTCCGAATATGTCCCCGGTTAGGGCGGGAGGGGACAGCGAGCTTCCGGCAACCTCGGAGGCGCCTCCTTTGATTGCTGTCGTGAACAACGAGCTTTACGCAGCGAATTATGCAGAGATGGAGGTGAGGAAGTACGATAAGAGGGAGAGGAATTGGGTCACGGTCGGGAGGCTGCCCGAACGGGCAGATTCTATGTACGGTTGGGGTTTGGCTTTTCGGGCTTGTGGGGACCGTTTGATCGTGATTGGCGGGCCCCGGAATGCAGCGGAGGGTTTCATCGAGGTGAATGCGTGGGTCCCGAGCGAAGGCCCGCCTCAGTGGGTTATGCTCGGGCAAAAGAGGTCGGGGAGTTTTGTTTATAATTGTGCGGTGATGGGATGCTGAATAATGAAAAAACGAGACGAGGAATTTGGTTCCCGGATGCACTTGGACTTGGCATCGAAATGCTAATGGGTAATTTCACAACTTTTTTTTTTCGTTAATTTTGCTCTGAATTGGAGGAAGATATGAAGAATCTAAAATCGGGTTTTGCTCGAGATACAAGTAGAAATGGTTTATTTCTTGAAGTTAGTCTCGAGTGAAAGTGCTGTTTTTTTTCTTCATATCGTGATCGGTGTTTTCTTCCTATTGAATTGTATTTCTCCCTGTCGAGAAACATGAAAATGTGGCGGGAGGTGGTGGTGTTTACATTGCAAAGAAAATAGAAGTCATTTAACATATGAAGGAGAGTTAGTTAATTTGTTTAGTCTTTTTTTTTTCTTTCTAAAGAAAACATAGGGTTTAGTTTTTCGGGCTTTTATGAACTTCTTGGTCTCGATGAATCATGTCGAAGGGAGAAAGAAAGCCCGATCTAAATTTATTGGATGGCCGGTGTAACGGATCGATCTGAAATTTGAATTGTTTGTAAACTATTGGCTATAAAAAATAATCCTTCTTTATTCATTTCAATGCGATTTGTATGGTTCTTGCATCGGCTATAGTGGGCAGTGTTTCCGTCTCTAAGTATATGAATCTTGTTTTCGTTCGTTATAAAACATCACTTCTTCGTGTTTAAGTAAAGATACTTAGGTGTTTTGTTCGATTTCGTTGCGACAACGAAATCGGGTATATGCATTTCATTACATTACATATAACTAGGTGTTTGTACTATTTATCTCACCGTGTGGGTTTAATTTTATGTAGGCAAGACATTTATTGGGAGTTAGGTTTTTTGCATCATCATATCTTTATTTTTGGAGTGACAAGAATTGTTACCTGAAAAATGTGACTTTTTTTCCATTGCATTTAATAATACCTTTCATGTGTTCTTGATGGTAGATACCAATTTAATTCTTCCAAGTATCATTCTCTACACTATTGCAATTCAAAATTGTTTTCCAAATTTTGCTTTTCGTCGTCGTCGTGTGACGACGGCAGCTACCGACATGTCTACATCCAAACGTAAGCCCTAACCATGTCTTTCATTAGGGTTTATGTTTTAATTCAAATTTGTTCATCAACCTACTGATATATAGCTTGATATAATGGGGCTATTTGTGTAAGAATATGCTTCAATTATTTGGGCCCATTTAGCCCAAATAATTGGGAGAGGCCCAAACGTTTCAACGAGAGTACGCAAATTTGTGTAATTGGTATAATTCGTAGCAAATTTTTGTCGTTTTTCGTATCAGTACTACGATATGTACAATGAATATAATAACGATGGAGTGTAATTTCATGAATCCAATCTTAGAAAAAATAAAAATCAATCTCTACCTAAATTTCTTAATTGGAAAGCTGCCAATTTATTTAATAATAATATTTTATTTTTGTTATTATTATGGTCATAAGATTCTGAGTTGTCTATATATATGTAGCTTTGTTAATTGATCAACACTCACATCATTATGGCTTATGAGTTGGATTCTTGGTAGATCATTAAGCAAAGTTAAAATGCAACTTGACGTTTATAAAAATCATTCTTTCTATCCAATAAGATATTTATAGTGTTTATTTTTTTTATTTGAATATCACAATCGATCGAGCTCTAAGGAAACGAAACACACATTTATCGATCTGATCTTTCGATTATGATTGTTGCATTTCCAACCCCTGAATGCATATCATCTCTTCGTCGTTAAACGCCAAACTTTGCTCGCCGAAACACGTGTGAAATTCGTGTAATCCATTTTTGTCATTAGATTTTAAGGTTCTAGCTATAAAATTATGAAACTACTATATACATAGATTATATTTTAACACTACATATATAGTATTAGTACTTACGTACACAGCATATATAAATTCTCATAAGAATGATCGAGATTGCATATAAATTAGGTGCACTTACCACGTGCGTGCTGCCCAATGTTTGATTTATGATGCCATGGTATTTAGTTTTCCTTTTTTTTTTCATTCTATAACACTATTAACTACTATAAACCTTCGTAATATTTCAATAAAATTTGTTTCACTCGAGTTTCGAACCATGCGTCACCAAGAAATTTCACTCACATCATCACAGACCTTACAAGTCACCCTGCATCGCCGAGAAATTTCACTCACATCATCACAGACCTTACAACTTAATCCCTAAGGACAATACTATACAATAAATTATTAATTGTACTTGTTTGATCAAAACAAAGTTGATACACTTTGTTCGACGAAAATTTAAAAACATATATATTATTTTTTTAATTAAAAAATAAAAGTTAAAAATATATTTGTATATTAAAAAGTAAAGTAATCTATACATATATAATTTCAGGATCCACTAATGCCACGTGGACCAATAGAAAGATAATAATAATGTTGTGTTCACACTATAAATTATAAATAAATAAATTATAAATTATAAATAGTAATATTATTAAACATATTCAAATTATTATATATAAATTATAAATAGTAATTTGAAATTATATATTTTTGGTAATAATAATTAATAATCATCTTAAATATATACGTTTATATTTTTCTTCTCAAAATTCTTTTTTATTTCATTAATATTAATTTAATTTCAATTAATCGTATCTCATAAAAATCGATCTCTTCCTATTTTCTAATAAAAAAATTAATCAAACTTTTTAGGTATATTATTTAGTTATATTATTTTTTTATTTCATTAATATTAATTTAATTTCAATTAATCGTATCTCATAAAAACCGATCTCTTCCTATTTTCTAATAAAAAAATTAATCAAACTTTTTAAGTATATTATTTAGTTTATTAATGTACGTTATATTAATATAATTACATTTATGTCATCTCATGCCCTTCATGTTCACCAAGTAAATTCAATTTTTAGTGGAGAAAAATAGTAAAAAGGTAAGCTCTAATCTAAGCAACCATACAATAAGAAAATTATTAAAAAATAATTATGATTTTTAGGGCTTCGAAAAAATTAGGTACATTATAATTAGATCTGTTAACATGTGATCAATATTTGTTTACATCTCACAACATGATAAACCGAATTCTGATCAGCCCATTAAAAAGATAATCAAGAAAAAATATCAGACTAAAGAACATTGAGTAAAATTATAATAAGACAGGTGATGATGAAAAATATATCTTATCAACATCATCAAGAGAAACTGATATTGATCTTAATTTTCCTCTACCAATGTAATTAAAATCACACAATTGAAACTCAAACAAGTATAATTTTAATCTTATTATACTACCTCTCAAACATCAACCTATAATTTAATTTCATTATACTAATAATCGGTTGTTTTAATATTGTTAATACTAATCTTTAATTTAATAGTAAAAAAGTAAACACTTCCAAAACTACCCTTCGTGTTTTTTGAACGAATAAACATAGTATAATATACATAATCATTTAGTAGTTTCTTTCTTTACACCCAATTAAATTTTAATTGAAATAGTGAAGAAGAAAACTCCTCACGTCCGCACCCAAATCTTAATCAATAGACGGTGAAACTAGATTTGTAATTTAAGCGACGCCCTTCCGTCATCATCCCCAAATTCGGCCTCCACCCATCCCCTTCATGTTCACCAAGTAATTAATTCAATTTTTTTTTATATTTTTATTTATTTTCCATTTTTATAATTTTTATTTTCCATTTATTTTGATTTTTCTCCCACTGGTTTTAGGTATTTGTTAGATACATTTGACACTCGAGAAATGCAGAGACGAGAAACTCCTCTTCCACTAGATCAGAGGCTCATCAATCGGGTATGATGTAAATCGAGGGATGTGCCCGAGTAACGGACATATGTGGGAGAGAGTCAATAGGTCTCAATCGGGTATGATGTAAATCGAGGGATGTGCCCGAGTAGCGGACACATGTGGGAGAGAGCCAATAGGTCTAATCCCAGGACTAACTTAATAATATTTCAATGAAATTTTGTCATATCCGAGATCCGAACTCTGCGTGGGAATTTCACCAATATTACCACAAACCTTAACACTCGACTATGCACCAAGAAGCTTACACACTATAAATTATATCAAACAGGCGTAATCCTTGAAAATAATAAAATTTTAATAATTAAGATAACGGTTAATAAGTTTACAAATTTAAGTGAGAGTTTGATTGTTAAATAAAATAATTTCTTAATCCATTAATAATTTTTTGGCTAAATACTTTGGAGATTAAATAAAATTTTAGATTATTTTAAACAAATAAATCACGTGTATCGCACGGGAAGTGGTACTAGTAATAAGTAAAATTTAAAAAATAATTAGTTAAAATTAATACAGGTAAAATTGTTCTTTTAAAAGTAGAAAATTAAAAAAAAAATTAGAGAATGTCAATTATTGTAGGACATTTCAACAAATAAAAATGTGTTAAAGATCTCGAAAAAAAAAATACTACTACGTATGTTAAATGTTGAAATAAAAAAAGAAAACACGTGGACTTGTGATTGGGGACATTGTTACATGCAATTGTATTGAGCTTGACTTTTATTAATTGTTGACTTTTATTAATTGTTGTGGTATAACTGTATAAGACATGTGAAACAGTGAAAGTGGAAATTGTCACCATTTAAATTTGAAGAAGCATAGCTAATAGAAATGTGATTAGAAATACCCGAACATCTAATACCATGAAGAATTATATTGTGCGTAATCTTCAAATATATAATTATTTTTTTTATCTACACATTAATTATATTGTGTGTAATCTTTAAATATATAATTATTTTTTTGATCTATACATGATCATTGATTCCAAACATAAATAATAGAAGTAGGAGTAGTATTACTTTCAAGTTTCAACCCATAATACTCTGCAATGAGTATGGACACTTTTTATATTAATTAGAGGTAAAAAAAATATTATAATTATACTCTTAATTTTTCGTTTTAAAATAATATTATATTTTTATTTTTAATTTAATTTATTTTCACTTTAAAATTACATTATATTTTTATTTTTAATTTAATTTTATACTTAATTATTTTAATTTTAACTTAAAAACATATTATTATTATTATTATTTATTAGTTAAAAAGTCAAAAATTAACTTGCTTACTTATTTATTTGACATTTTTCTCTTTATTTTTTGACGCAAATGATGTATTGATAGTTTTTATTATTTTTTTTTATCTCAAGTGTAAATATTTTAATTATCTTTTTTATTGTGTTTTGAAACTGTTTCATAATAAAACTAGTAAATTTTAATATTTAATTTATAATATTATAATGCATATTTTACTGTATTTGAAAAAATTGTATAGAGAAATTTTCAAGATTAAAAAATATAATTTTTTATGTGTTAAATAATAGTACAAAAAGTAGAGGTATAATAGGTATTATTGTGTAAGTAATTAAAATGTTAGGTGAAAAAATTATTAAATTAAATAAGACTGTAAATTTTTAAGAGAATAAAAAAAATGTGCACACTCTTTTAATTCGTGTAAATATAATTTTATTATACACAATAAAAGGAATTAAGAGAATAAAAAAAATGTGCACACTCTTTTAATTCGCTGTAAATATAATTTTATTATACACAATAAAAGGAATCATCTCTTTTCCACATACTTTTTCTTAATTTCCTCATATTTTTATTTTATTAGTATTATTAGTATTTATTTCTTCTTTTGTTTTTAATGGGTGCTAGTGCGTAGAGTGATATGCGCGCATGCTTCCTCCATGTATGACTTTTTTTTTTACACCATAATATCTACTCCAAGTCTCCAATAGTATTTTATAGATTTTCTTCCGTTTGTTTTAAAAACATACTATAAACATCCAGAGAAAAAATTACCTTTCGTCCTCCCTGGAAGGCGAAATCCACAAGTAGTCTTTTATTTCTTCATTTTCCGCAAATGGTCCTTTGAGTCGGTTTCAGGTAAAAAACGCACGCCTTTCTCACGTGAGGCTGACTTGTCGGTTCCATTTGACGTGGCCTTGTATTATTTGCCAAGTGGATAAATATGATTTTTGCAATTAAAATTAAAATAACAAGAAAAAAAAATATAAAGTTCGTATCTTCTTTCCCAATTTTATTAAGTCGTCCACTGGTGAAAAAGTAGTGTAAAATATATAGTATGTTCTTTGTGTTGTGTTTAGTATTCAAAACACACAACCTGATAAAATATGTGTTTTAAAAGCACCGAAATGTGTTTTTACGGAATCGCGAATAGTTTAACGTTTTTCTTTAAAACTTGAATAAGCCCTTTTACAAACCCGAATAGCCTTTTTACAAACGCGAATAGGTTTTAAAATTTACTACCCACCAGAAATTTTTATTAAAAAAACATTGCGATAAAAACATTATTAAAATAAAAAATAAAACAAAAGTACATGAAATTTCAAATTACATTACATAATTGGAAATACACAAAATTTAAATCATTGCGATAAAACAAACAAACGATTATTATGGAATTGAAAGATATGCTCAACCAAGTCATTTTGGAGTTGTCGATGTGTCCGTTTATCACGCATCTGTATAGTATTTTGAATGTACGTTTCATATTGAACTGGAAGTTCTTCACCTAGATGTGGTTGCGATAAACCATCTGAAACATACTGAATACACTGAATAGGACTTAAACATACTGAATTGGATTGAAACACACCGACTGGGACTGAAACATACTGAATACACTGAATTACTTCATTAAAATATTATTCAAGAGCATGTTACAAATATCAAAAAAGCCATCAACACAAAACAAAAGTAACAAATCCAGAAAACTAAAATCATAACAAATCATTGCATACCAAAAGTCAGCTACAAATGTTTCAAATCAGTCATCAAAACCATCCCGCATAGTGCTAAATAGTAGTTATCAAAATATAGTACCAACAAAATACCAGTCACATACTAACATAGTAGCATAATATACCAAAATACTAATGGGGATTTAAACCATGCTAACTGCAATGCTTTCTTGGCTTTTTGGTAAACACAGGCCTCTTCCCTCCAAAAGAGAAAGTTGGATTTTGATTTGGATTTGGCATAGGTTGGGTGGGTGAAGATGTTCCCATCAGTTGTTCCAAAGGGCTTGGTCCATGCATCAAAGGAGTAGGAGCAGCCATCCACAATGTCATTAGTCATCGAAAAATTTGGGAATTTTGGATGATTGAGGAGTTAGGAAAAGAATTTCGTAGCGAATACTAATTATGGACCTTATATATGAATTGATATTGCATTTTTTTTTGGAGATTTGAGAAAATTAAAGATTTAGGTTTTTTTGGGGGCTAGACGAATTGTGATATTTTGAGAAAAATGATTTGTGTAAATGAAGAAGAAATACTACGATTTGATCTGTCAAACAAATAACCTTGCAGCCTTATAAAATTACATGAGATGCCATTGAAGTTTTCCCTCCAATTCCACGTCGAATATTACGGCCCAATAATACAAGGCCACTTCAAATGGAACCGACAAGTCAGCCTCACGTGAGAAAGGCGTGCGTTTTTAACTGGAAACCGGCTCAAAGGACCATTTGCAGAAAATGAATAAATAAAGGACTACTTGTGGATTTCGCCTTCCGAGAAGGACGAAAAGTGATTTTTTTCTCAAACATTCATCTTATCATCTTATCATCTTATCGTACAATTGATTTTATGGTGTTTTTTGTTTTGTTAATATAATTATTACAAATACTAAAATTGGTACGCTCTTTTATTTATAGTCAGCAAAAACTATTGATTGTACATAGTATAATTTAATACTTATGAATGCCCTTATATAAAAATATCCTTTAATTATTATTACTGGCTCATTCTTTTAATACTTTGCATAGAAAAATAAAAATTAATTTTAGAAAAAAATAATTTCTTATATGTTAAATAATAAAAAATATATATTATAGTTATTATTGTATAAATAAATAATTAATTAAATAAAAATGTAATAGTATTAATTTAAATGGATAATTATTCAAAAATCTAATGTTATAAAAAAATTATCATTTATGATTATGCAAATATTTAAAAGACAACATTATACCGCCTTGCAAATTAATTTTTTTTTTTTAAAAATACCTAAAATTTATTATTAAAAATATTTATTGCGAAAGTTTGACTTAATTAGGTAATTACAGTATCTAAATATAAAAATTGAAGTGGCTCGTTTTTTGACACGGTCACATGGTTTATTTCTTCTTATTCACACATAACTGTGAGAGCATATTTAAAAGTATAATCCCTATTTTTATTTGACAACAATAATTTGACACATTTCACACAAAAGAAAGTTGAATTATTTTTATAAGAAAAAAATAGTATATAAATAGTATATAAATGTATTATTAGAAAAATATGTATACTTTTCATGTTTCGTAATATTATGAAAATACATAAAATAGCACAAAACGAAAAAAGTATAAATTAAGCCAAGAATAAATAAAATGAATGTCAAATACTTGATACTTATATAAATTAATTTGTCATATTTCATGGTACTGAAGTTCATATATATAAATAATTGTAACTCAAATTTACAATAGTAACATATTTTTAGTATAATTTATAAAAGTTATGTGAACATTAATTTTAAATAAAAATAATAATATTTTTATTGAATACTCTCTCTATCTCAGAATTGTTTGCCAACCTGGTCAACTGTTTTCTTGTTTGACCGTCGATTACTTATCATAAAAAATATACAAAAATTATTAAAAAAATACTAAAATAAAATTTATAATATAAATTTTATTTTAGTATTTTTTTAATAATTTTTTTATATTTTTTATCATAAGTAATCGTCGGTCAAAAAAATATTCAGCTGAAAAAGTTTGCAAACAATTCTGGGACGGAAGGAATATTTTGTTTTGCAAATCATAAAGACTTTAATCGCAAGAGTTTTATAAAGTTTTTATTTCACAAAATATTTTTTTTGGTTGAAATGTAATTAGAGGATCCCTCCTTTGAGTACAATTTATATGACAATTCGTAGTAGGTACATTTTGGAAGAGTTACAAATTAAGAGCATTTTCAATGGTGGGGTGGCAAAATCCCCACTTTTTCAAATTTTGCCACCAAATTTGCCACAAACATTAAAATAATCTCCAATTATCAAACTCAAATTTTAACTCAAAAAAAATATTCTATGAGAATATTTCTAATTTTAACACACAATAATTTTATTTAAATTACATTTGTATATATAATCAAATTTATAATATGATATGTACGATTAGAAATTTGAAATTAAATAAATTAATGTCATATTTTTTTAATAAAAAATATATATAAGTTAGAAAAAAAACATGAAAATTCAATAACATCACACATTACAATTATATATTAATACAAAAGATAATTACATAATAATACGCCATAATGCAAATAAAAAAACATAATGCAATACTAAAAATTAAATAATAGATATTGATCATGACCACTAATTTTACGAATTAGCAAATTCTTCCCAAAGATGTTCAATCAAAGCATCCCGAAGCTCGAAATGAGCTTTTGCATCCTTTATTTGTCTGTGTCGAGCAAGAAAATTTTGGAATGTCGAATTTCCATTATTTTCCATTTCTACCTCTGGACCTGACACTTCTCTTCCTTCTACAATGTGGGCACTAAGATCTCGTTCATCCTCGATAAAGAGATGATAAAATCATGGACAAGGATTTGGATACCATCACTGATCCGGCTAGACGTGAATGGTATCGAATTGAGCAACATAAAATTATGCAAAAATCTAATATGGCTCAATTTGAAAATCAAACAGGCTCTTTCCAACAATATTTTGGTGACCTTGGATGAACGGGAAGAAGTGATCTTCGACCTTATTAATATTCGTAAAATTAATGTTGAATTTATGTTTCATTTCTCTATTGTATTTTGTGTTTTAGTATTTTGTATTAAATTCCTATTATTAAAGTTTAATTTGTATTTGTATTTTTTTAATTTACATTTGTCTTAATTAAATTTTAATTTTATTTTCTTTAAAATAATAATAAATATAAAATTGTGGTCTAAAAAAATAAAATATCAAATTACTTTTAAATTAACAACATAAAAATCAAATGAAAATACATTAAATATATAATTAAATATATAATATATAATAACTAAAATTAAAAAAAAAAATGTTTGCCACCGTGAACACTGGGTAGCAAATTTGCCTCCCACTGTTCACCCTCTCTATTCTGCCACGGGTATAGAGCCCCTCTGGGTGCTACAGTAGAGGTGGGGAGGCAAATTTTGCCATTGCCTCCCCCATTGGGAGTGCTCTAAGAGAGGGAAAAAATTATAAAAGTTTTGTTACTCCGTATAAATACAAATTGATTGACAAGTATAAATTATGTGTGATTTATAAATTGATATTCGGATACCATCTAGATTCTATTATAAAAACTTTTGAAATCACCTAGATATCCGACGTGTCATGTGACTATTGGACACATATACGCATACCTAATCTCTCCTGCATATAAAATACTGTGTCTCGTGAATTATTAGGGCAAACCCAATTATTTTGCAAAATGGTAAAAGTCATTTTTTATTTTGTTAAAAAATAGCAAATGTCAATTGCTATTTGTTAAATCTTACAAATTAAATAATAATATATATTATCATATCAATCTTTATTTTTTTTAAAAATATTATTATATTTTGATTGATTAAGGTGATTGTTGTGATGACATGACACAAATGACTAGGACTATTTTGCCATGTATATTTGCTCTAATATAAATAAAAATTTAGCAATGGTCATTTTTTGACAATGACCATTTCAACAATTAGAGTTGATTTTTTTTGTTTTTTTGCAAAAAAAATAGCAATAGCTTTTGTCATTTCACAACAATTGAAGTTGCTCTTACAATTTCAAAATTAATTTTACATAAAAAATAAATATTGAGAAATAAAAAGAACTTGCCCAACATATAAAGTGGGTAATAAATTATTAATAATCTGTTTCCTTAAAAAACGTTACTCGAGCTTTATGTCGGGCATTTAATTTAATGAATTAATTAAGCAAATAAATTAAAATTAAGCCGATAGATGGACCCACATCCATTTTACCTGCCCCGGTTAAATATTAATAAAACATTATTTTTTAAAGGATAAATAAAAACGCCGAATAATCCACCGCAGCGTCATTTAAGAAACAGGACAACGTCATTAGTGATGTGGCTCTTATTTAATACTCTCATTTTATTCTTATTAGTTTGATAAAAAGTCAATAAAACAATAATCTCTCCTTTTTCATAATAACAATATCACTTCTTATAAAGGAACATTTCACAATAATATTCCCTCTTTTCAAAATTGTTTGCCACGCTAATCAACTGTTCTCTTGTTTGATTATCGATTACTTATAATAATAAATATAAATTTTATTTTAGTATTTTTCTATAAATTTTATATAGTTTTTATCATAAGTAATCGACGGTCAAACAAAATAACATTGACCAGGATGACAAACAGTTCGTCTCGAGTGAGTATGAGTATGATTTTCCCAAAAACAGTGAATAAATATTTTTTATTTTTTATTTTAAAATACAATTTTACTCTTATTTTATCTAATTATTTTTTCTATTTTACAAAAAATTATTTTACTGTTTAATTTAAAAATATATTTATATCTTCCCGTTTATAATAAAAAAGTCAATATTTTTTAATCTTCATGTCAAATCACGCGAATATTTGAATTGAGTATTTATTTAATTATTTTTTTTATTAAATAATGAAATCATTATAATATAATAATAATAATAATAATAATAATAATAATTTATATATTTATGTGAGTTGTGAGGACCACCGATTTCGTCCCCCACCCACTCAGCTCTATATAATCCCTTTCTACCCCTCTTCTCTCTCCTCACCCACTTCTCCTCTTTCTCTCTCTATAACCGTCCGGGCCCACTTTTTTCTCTCTCTAAAACCGCCTCCTATGGCAGAAACCACCCACCACCAAAAGCGAACCAGAGATGAAATCTCACTCGCCGCCGGGCCCAAGCGGCTCAAGGCTTACGACACCATACTCAACCTCCTCGACGAAGACGAGGACGAGTTAGCCGAGCCGAGCCACGAGCTGAGCCGCGACTTGTCCGCCATATTCACGACGCTCCAGAAAGAGCTGTGCTCTCCGCCGCCTCCGCCGCCGGAGCTGGACGGCCGCCGCGCCGACGTCCCCGCCGACGAAGGCGAGGGACCGAAACCGTCCGTCATGAGGCATCTCCTGGAAGCGTCGGACGACGAGCTCGGGATTCCGAACAGATCGTCGGCGGGAGAGATCGGCTCCGGCGAATTTTTAAACTCCGATTCGGGCTTCGACGGCGATGGGCTGCTGTGGGAATTGGAGGATGAGGCTGCTAACTATTACACGGTCTTGCAGTCCGAGCTTTTCATGTAGGGGTTAATTTCATATTAGGCCCTTCTTCTGGGGTTAGAAATGAAAAAGTAGGAACAACCTCTAGGGGTGTAAATTAACAAACGGTAAAAGTTTGGGGACTAAATTATGTATAGGGGAAAATCGGAAGCGTTTTTGGCTTTTCAATTTGAACCCCTCTAATTTTATATAATTGCACATTGTTCCTTGATGAATAGAAGAAGTTTGGTTTTGACACATGTGCTTTGCAAATTATCCTTATTTTATCAATAGTTTTTACTTCATATAAAATTAAGTATTTTTAGAATAAAGCCTCATCTGCAAATTTAAATTGATTTATTATTAAATTATTGAAAGCACAATTTCCTTTTACATATTTATTCTTTTATTAATCTTTTAAAAGTTTGCACATAAACATTTTGTGAGAATTCTCTTCCAAATGTTTTTAGTAATTTATTTCATTATGGATACATTAAAAAATGCAGGAAATTATATATACAATTAATTTTATAATTTTCTCCAATATTGACCTTGGATAGAATTATATACTTTAATTCATAGTCATTTAAAAATTAAGTAGTGTTCATATATTTATTTGTTTATTTATCCATTCATAACATATGAGTTATATTCTCCGCACACATACCATTGTTTAGAGGAAAAACACAAACATCACATGCCACACAAAAAAAAACAAAAATACTCATACAAATTTATTTTCATAAATTACACAAAATCAAATATATTCCATCCAGAAGTCCTTTTTAAATTGGATTAAAAAATTTGAAAACATATCCAAAGAGATCATAGCTAATATAACAAAGTCCACATAATTCGTGTGGGTTCATATTGCCAATAGAGACATTGATTTTTAAGTGTAATATATGGTAAACCCTCACTCTCCAGATTTTTTTGGTTGATTCTTTCTTAATCAGATTTACAAGTGTTTGGATTATAATTGTTAGCTTTTAGGATCGTAACCTGCCTCTAATATCACTTGTTACGGTACAAAAGCTCCGAACGCTACACAATCAAGACCGGTGCCACTAGATACTACTTGTTGTAGATCGACGATATATAGTACGAATAATAATGCGGAACTCCGAAAATAACTCAACAATAAATAAAGGAGACAAGTAAAGAAGACAAAAAATTTACATGGAAACCCAAATCGGGAAAAATCACGGGAGGAACGACGAGAACTTTCACTATAATATTGCTCACGATTACAAGGATTGATATCCACTCTAAAACCCTTTAATTTCACACAATATTATCACATGGTGTCTTTCTTGGTGTTCAACACACATCTAATTGTGTCTATGGAGATCCCTATTTATAAGTGTAAAAAACTCATAAATTAGGTAACCATAGGAATATGAATAAACCTTTTTCCGACTCCTAAATTCATAAGAAATAGAATTATATTATATTCAATATAATTCTAATTTTTCTAAATACAAAGAAACAAAATTCCTACGGATTCGAGTCATATTTTAACAATAATCGATTCAATTATTTATTTGATTACACTTCTTTTTTTATCATTTTTTATAATATGACTAAATTTTCGTTGAAACGTCAATATCATAAAAATATGATTACACTATTTTAACCATCAATTTTTGATAGCACATTCATATATCGATCCAACATTTTCTTTGCTTGATGTGTTATCTCATGGATCGTCTCAATTTATCGGTCATTGTAATGGAAAATTGGAATCACGGCATAGTTTTATCATGTCACGTGACCAAACTTTAAGGATGGGCTTCAATTCGATTCCTCTTTTCTTGTTCTTAGTATCCCATGACCATGGTTTATCATTTTGATTTCATTTACAAAAATTATACTCTTTAAAAAAAATTGAACTTTGAGTTCTTGACAAACTATTGAGAGGTAAAAATATATTCCTAAATTGAAGTAATAAATAAAAGTAGTGTTATGTTACATAAATATATGATAATGAAAATTTAATATTATTTTTTGATATTTAAATAAATGCATTTATTGCAATATGACATATAAACAATAAACAACAATGAGATCATATTTCATATTCCATTGTATTAAAAATGGAGTATAAATAAAATAAAATAAGTACTTTTGGATATATGGGGATATATAAAGGAGAAGCCAATTTGTAGTTAAACTCCACGCAATTGGTTGAGAGCAATGGGTATCAATAAATTCAATCAATATTTCCATATGACAATAAACACAACTAGGCAGGTTGAGGGTGATGGGACAAATAATACTAAATATGTCGCGTAAAGAATGATCACATCTTATTACACTACATATACACACGAGAAAACAATAATAATATTTTTATAATAAAATAATATGCAAGTTATTAATTGGGAACAAATATAAAAAAAAAGGCTGGGAGGGAGGTTACTGGATTCCTATGACTACGTGGCATTTGGGAGTGTGCTGTTCTCAGTGCTGCTAGTCGTTGGCGTGGGAAATACTGGATTTCCTGTACCTATCGTGGTCTTCTTGCATCTCTGATTTACTTTATATAGCAGGAGAGAAACACACGTATACGGGAAGCGCACTTAGAGTCGACTGAGAGGGTGGCTATCAGGGTTATATCCATTATGAGAGATCGGATTGTTGCACTACGGCTACCAGACTCCCTTCAGTCGAGGGTTCTGAGGCGAGTGTGGCATATCGCTTGGTAGGGGTGGATGGTGTTGTCATGTTTTTTTATTTTTGGAGATTCTGAGAGCTAGTTTGTTAGCTCGTTGATGCGGTAGGTTGTCCTTAAACGCTGTACTTTATCTCCAAACTCTTTTATTTTTTTTATTATGTGATATTGACCGTTAAAATATACACATATATATATATATACACAAAAATATTAATTTTGTTTTTATAAAAAAAAATATAAAAGTGAATAGCATACTTATAAATAAAAATTAAGTAATTAAAAGTAAAAAAATAAAAATAAAAATTAATACAAATTACATTTTAAAATAAATATTTGTTTTAGTGTGCATACTATTGTTGTTGTCCACTAAAAATGTGCACATTTTAAAATAAAATTGGGAGTAATACAAACGTTCCACAAAATACAAGTGCTAAAATAATTAACTATGACACTCGTACTAACAATGTACATTTCTTTCTAAATATTCTTCTATAGAAATTCCAAAGTTAAGCGTGATTGATCATGAGCAATTTTGGGATGCATGATTTCCAGTGCACACGAGTGAAGATAAAGTAAACTGAAAAAATTGTGTTTATACAGTGAAACCAAAATATCACTCTCAACAATAATCATTAGTAACCGAATTGTCTCATTAAGTTCGAGCTTCGGCCTCGCGAGGGCCATGCATTAAAATTACTTTAGCATTCTTTAAAATAATGCATATTTTTTTTGTTGTATCTTAAATCAGTGCACATATATGTATTAAAAAAATCACAATTTTACCCTCTCAATACACATCTATTTATCCTTATATCACTACTTTATTACTAATAGTATATCAATATTTATCTCTACTTAATATTATTAAACACAATTTTTTTTAATCTAAATGTTAATTTCTCTATACACTATGTTAAATGATTAAGAGAGTAGCGTATAATACTCCATCAATCCCTCAAAAATTTGTCTACTTATTTTTTTACTGGTTTCTTTAAAATTTTGCACACTCATAAATGATTTTTTTTCACAACTTTATTATTTCAATACTCATTTAATTACATTAATATTATTACTTTTTCATCTAACTCATTAATTAATTATCTAACAATATGCATTATAGTTCTACTTTATATATATATATATTATTTAATACATAATAAACATTTTTTACTTAATATACTATAAAAAAATTCTAAGCAAAGTCTTTCCAGACAGAAGGAGTATATTACTACACTTTCTACGTACCTTAGTCCCAAGAATATATGTACACATTTTTTATAATTTACAAAGAAAGTGTGCATACATTTTTTAAACGAAAATACTATTACTTTATTCCACTATAATTATAATCACACAAATCTCATTATACAAATAAAATACATTTCATTTAATAATTACAATTACACAAAATATATCTACACATATTAAAGTACATTATTAATTATAACTCACACTAATTTTTTTTTATAAATTTGTAAAGAAACGGCAATATATACCTGTATATAGTATATATTTTTTGGTGTCGAACAATAGTCACATGTGTGCGAACACGAAAATTAAGAACATATTTATTTTATTAAGTCGATCTACTAAAAAGTTAGAATAAATATACTATTTTCGTTCCAATTATTTATACACCGATGAATATGCACGTAGATAAAAAAAAATATTATTTTTTCCGTCCCAAATTGTTTGCCACCCTGGTCAATTTTTGTCTTGTTTGATTACTTATGATAAAAAATATATAAAAATTATATAAAAACTTACTAAAATAAAATTTATATTATAAATTTTATTTTAGTATTTTTTTTATAATTTTTATATATTTTTTTATTATAAGTAATGGTAGAACAGTTGACCAGGGTGAAAAACAATTATGGAATGTGATAATTTATTAAAAAATATAAAAAATGTGACCATTATATATGGAAGGAAGAGTATGAGTTGTGATTTTGTAAATAATTGAGATATTCCCCACCACATTTATATAGTCTCTTCTAAATATTTCACCATCAAATTATCTTACAAATTCTCCGTGACTAGGGCTCAGATTCATATTTTAGCATTTTATGGTGGTGCCCATTTACAACCAAAATTAGTAGTGCATGGGGTCAATTTTTATCTTTATTTTATAATAAAGTCCTGTGTATGATAATTTTTCAGTTCTTATAATTGAGTTTGTTTCACTCCGCTCGTAGTTAGGGGTGACTATTCGGGTTCGGGTATTCGGGTTTGTACCGAAATACCCGCACCCGTTAGGGTTTTTGGGTACCCGTACCCAATAAATTTGGATAAAGGGTAGGATTATGAAATTCATTTTAAAAAATATTGGGTATTAGGGTACCCGATTACCCGTTCGGGTATACCCGAAATACTCGATTAAGTATTTAAATTAAAATAATAAATATATTGATATATTAATAAAAAATCTACAACATTATATATATAATAAATGACATATTTTTATTATTTTTAATTATAAATTTTATTTTTAATTGCAATTTTAAATTTTAATTGATAATTTTTTATTGTTAGTTGATAAAAATAAATTATTGAATTTAAATATTATTATTGATTTTTTGTAAATTAAAAATTTAGGGTAATTTTGGGTACCCGATTACCGTACCCGTTTACCCGACCCGGGTATTGGGTACCCGATTTACTAAAGAGGGTCGGATTATGGGATGAAAATTTTTTATTATTAGGGTACGGGTACCCGAAAAATTCGGGTGAGGGTACCCGTCCGTACCGAATAGTCACCCCTACTCGTAGTAATAGAAGAGGGAAAAGACTACAGTTACAATAGGAGTAAGGAGTGCTAATACTTAATTTCCACCAAACAAAATCACTTGGAGTACATTTTTACACACTTTCCATAAAAAAAATTCACTTTCATTATTCAGCGTGCCATTATAATGTCACATTTCATGCTTTTAAGCAATTTATTAAATAATTATAACAACACAGTTATATTTGACTCATAAAATAAATTACCGTGTTTTTTTTTTTTTCGCACAGAAAAATTAAAAAATTTCACAAATTATGATACTCTTTCCTTTGGGAGGTGGTAATATAAAGCTGTCTTTGTAATTGAGTCCGTTTGAACTATTTTGAATTGAATGAATAAAACAAAATTGAACTGATTTTTTTTATAGTAGTAGTAATAATAATAATAATTTTTTATACATTATCATATTATTAATAAAATATTAATTAGGAATAATATTATATGTATTAACTAATGAATTCATTTATCTTAATTTTTTTTTACATTTTTAATCATTTTTTAAAATAAATTTGAACTAAACTTAATTAATTTGAGTTAGGCTGAATTTATAGTTAAAATGAACATAAGTTGACACTTCATCAAATTATTTTAAACATAAATTTAATTTATTAACTATAAGTTAGACATTGAATCTAATGGTAATTATTCATGGTACATAGCGTACCATACCAAAAATGTATCTTAAAGTTTTGGTTCTTGTTAGGTTTAAGAAATGGTGTTTTTAGGTAAATTTTTTTGGATGAATTGAATGTGAACAATTATGATTTTTTCATCTATATATCTTTATTAAAAAAAGAAAATAAAAAAAGAAAAAACATGATAATTAATTAACCCGTGACTGTTAAAACGACAAAAGATTAAATTAAATGTCTTCATATTAGGGATTTGGACGTTCAAGTCAAAGATACTGATATAATGTAAAAATCAATTTTTATTGGATTTTTTTGTGTAATTTTTTTTTTGGTCTTTGTACATAAAGTAGTTTTTCGTACCTTCCTTCCCTTACCGGCGAGCTAAACGTAACTACTTTAATTAAACTAAAGAGACTATACTTAGTAGACTATATGACAAACAATTAAATAAAGGTAACAATAAAAAGTAATATTCGTGGTTATAGATGGTAAGCTATTATGTAAAAATATATATTTAAATTAATAAAATAAATAATTAGTGAAATATAAAAAAAATATTACTTCTATCTCAATAATCACACTTTTTTTACACAATAATAAAAGAAGTCTGATCATTAATCTAACACGAAAGTACAGTAAAACCTACTACTATCTAAATTAATCAAATTTCACCGTTTTAAGACTATTAATTTATAGAGGTTTTATTGTAGTATAAAAAGTAAAAACATTCTTTTTTTACTAAGTGTGTCTATTTATACATGATGAAAATATAATAATTTTATTTTTTCATAATATTTTGTGGGCATATTTTGTAATGGCAGAATCTGCAAATTATTTGATTTTAATTAATTTTATATTAATAAAACTTTGTTTAATTTTATATTTTACTGTGTATTAAAAGTTCATACAATTAATTTTCATTTCATCCCATAATAATTGTAACATTTGTTTATTGAATTATCTTAAAATAGTTGACATATCCCAAAAAATGAAATAAATATTTTATTTTATTTTACTTTAAAATACTAATTTACTTATATTTTTTTCACAACTATATTATTTGTCAATTTATAAATATATTTTTATCATTTAATTTTTGATCAAAATATAGAAAATTAAGGGAATATTATTTTATCACCACATAGCTATTTTGTTTTTTAATCATTTTTAATATAACTATAACAATAAATAATACAGTCGGTTTGTTTCAAAATAGCTGAAACAATTTTTTTAGATTTTATAATGATTTAGATATTTCATTTTTAAATTAAAAAAAAAAATGTCTCATTAGTTTTGAAATAAACTGAGTACTATATTTTAATTTTAATTTTTTTTCCATATAAAAACACATATTCTAGAATACAACTGTTCCAACGAACAAAATAAATTTATATAAATCGCTAAAATAAATAATTTTTATAATTCCCTCTTTTCCATTTAGCACCTTTTTTCATTAATTATTTAAAGAATATATATAGCCGACCCATGTTGTATAAAATCATTTTATGGATTTTGATTCTTTTGTGTCGTGACTCGTGTAAATAGGAAAGTTGGATGATTGCAATGGGCATGCTTGATTGACGTTTAGAAGTGAAGTTTCTAATGGGAAACAAATTTCCAAGAAATTCCAATTTATTTATATAAAATTCAAAACAAGGAATAATATTATTTTTAGAAAAGGATTACTGTTTCAAAATAAAAATTAAAATAATTGGTGCTGACTAATTAAATGATACCAAAAAAAAAGTTAAATAAAATAAAATGATACATCATGTTGAAAGCTACACGTAACAATTCGAGAATATATAATTAAAAAAAAAAAAGAGTGTTAATAGACGAAACAACATGACATGATGTGATGATGATAACCAAAGGGCCGTGCCGTGTCTGCTCTGCAATGTCCATTAAGACGTTTTGTGGGAAATTACCATGGAGCCCCTTTGGATTTCATTTCTAAAAGGGTAAAATGATTTAAGTCCCCTCTCGTAAAAGTTGCGTATTATTTTCAAAATTTTAATAAATTACGTTAAAAATTTAAAATTTTAACGTATTATTTTTTTACCTAAATTATATTATTTAAATATTTAAAACATTAATTTTTTCAATAAAAATTTTATTTTACCAAAAAAATAAAATAAAATAAAAAACTTTTTTTTAAATATTATTATTTTACTATATTTAAATTTTAATAATACGAATTAAAATATTTTTTTTAAAATAAAAATAAAATTATAATTTTAAACGTTTTTTTGAGTAAATATTAATTACATAAAAAGAATATGATAGTACGGTAAAAAGAACTTAACCGCATCATCGAGTTAAAAGATTAACTCTCCAAACATCAAAAAACATAGTATAGTGCTAAAGATACAAAATACAAAATGTTCAATCATCAGGTTATATGCCACACCCTTTTCAGTGCCCGAACTTTAAGGAAAACGAAAATTCGTAAAGATAGGATCATCTCCCGTACAATAGAAAGCGCATGAGCAAACACTACTCCAAACGACACCGACCGAGACTCATGTATCCTCATGTTCCTCCCGAACCAAATAAAGTAGAACAGTGCAACGATAAGTCCATGATAGACACAAAATATACATTGCCTCTCATGCCATTTACTAGCAGCCCGTAAAATAATACTATACCAATCACTACGCGGCCACACAAAACTCACATATACCTGCAAACTTAGTAAGCAGTACGGTGAGAAAGGAAAAATATTATGAGTATGAATTTCATGTTTCAAATTTAATACTAGTATTATTTAGGAAAAATATTTACTTTTAAATTTTAAAATATTTAATTTTAGTTTTAATTTTAATTTGTATTAATAAATTATATTTTTATTTTTATTTGTTTTTTAATTTTTTAAATATTATTTTAATTCATATTATTAAAATAAATTAATAAATTATAAGTTAAATTATTAATAAGAACATATAAAAAATATTATAGAATAAGAAAATACAAGTATAAATTCTTTTTATTTGAAAATAGATTTTTATTAAAAATTTAAATATTTAATGTATTTTATCAAAATTTTGAGGGCTTAAATAAAACTTTTACAAAAGCTTTAGAAGTTTAATACTATACTACTTTAATTTATACTCCGTCTCTCTTATGTTTTGCACATATTTAAGGAGGGTGTATTGGTTTGAGATTTCGTTGGATTTTTTATGATTTTTAAAGTTGGGAGGTATTCAATCCGATTTTAAAAAGTCCATTAAAATCTCGAGGTATTCAACTTGAATTTTATAAAGTCAATTAAAATCTATAGATATTCAATAGTTTATGAATTTTTAAAGATTTTAAAAGTCAATAGATTTTAGATTTTTAAAGATTCTCTTTATAAAATATAAAGCAATTTCAACTTTCAAAATCTCTAGAGATTTCTACGGATTTCTTTTAATCAACTAAATTATTTTTAAAAAATAATAAAAACACAAATATATATATATATATATATATATATATATATAATTAAATAAAAAAAACAAAATAAGAAAAATAGAATTTCTTTTAATCAACTACATTATTTTTTAAAAATAATTAAAACTTAAAAAAATTATATAAAATTAAATAAAAAATACAAAATAGAAAAAGATATGTTTTTAAGAAAAAAAATACTTTGAAAAAGAAAAAAATGAATATTTTAAATAAAAACTATGATTTAACTATCAATAAAATTTCCAAAAAATTAAAAAAAAAATTATGATAAAAATTATTAAAGATATTTTTAAAAATTTAATAATATAAATAAAAATATAAATAATACTATATTAATATTTTTTTTAATAATTTGAATTAATTTTTTTTATACAAAAATGTGTTTTATATAAGTTGTATTAATAAGTAATGCCACAAAGTTTATGAAAATGTATGTAAATCAATAAAAACGCATATTTTAAATTTTTTTTAAAGTTTATGAAAATCCGTATAAATCAATAACAAAAGTCGGTCAAACTCTGCACAGACTCCGTGGATTTTCAAAATCCACGAACTTTTTAAAATTTATAAAAATCCAACAAAATCCGAAATGAATACACCCTCCTTATTATAGTCGACGACGGACTTTTGTGGGATGACAAGGCCAGGGGTTTGTGTATAGGAACGAACATCCAATTAAATTACAAAGTATATGAATGCAATATTTTTTTTTGGAATGAAAGAAGAGGTCACTACGGTGGCAGGTCAAGATGGAGACGGTCACATTCATACACATTTTACGAATCAAATATAAAATGCGTTGATTTCTTTTTTTAAACTATTTTTTATGAAGGAGAGATGAAAAATTCCACTCAATTGATAGTTAATCTTCGATTAGATAGAATGTAAATCGAGAAATTTATGCGAGTAACAGACAGATCTGATAGGGAGCCAATAAATTTTATTCAAGAACAAATTTTATAATATTTTTAATGAAAATTTGTCACAATCAATGATTGAATTACGTCGATTGAAAATTGCACTCACATTAGAACAATCATCAAAATTCCAAAGCATATGAATGCAATATTTTGATGGAATGAAAGACTCAAGTTTGTGCGGTAGCAAGTCAAGATGGAAACGGTATTTGTCATATAAATACAAACTGCGTTGAGTAGAACTTTTTTTCGCATTGAAAAAAATAAATATTCTCAATTTGACTAAAAGATCAAACTTGTCGATGATCTACTCAAGAGATTCTTACGGATCTATAGACTTTGAGGATGAAGTACAAAGATGAGAATGTAGCATTAATTTTTTTTGTGCTCATTACCTTCGTCATGCTCGAATGTGGCCGACAGTACTAGGGCTGGGTGGGAGTCGAGCCAGTCCCAAAATTTTCAAGGTTAAACTCAAAACTTGAATTTTTCAATTCGAGCCGAGGCGGGTTTTTTGAAATGAAAGCCTAGTTTGAGACTGAGCCCGTCGAGTTTTCAGCCTCAAAATTTTAATTTAAAATTTTGTTTTTTTAATAAAACTTACAATTTTAAATAATAAATACTTGTATAAAATATTTATAATTTAAGTTTATAATTTTGAATTACAAATTAAATTATAAAGAAAATATATAAAAACATACAATGATAATTAAAAAAATAAAATAAAAAATGAGTCGATCCAAGCTTTCGATCCCAATTTTTTTGTGACTTTTTTTTATCGGGGTTCCCAAATGAAAGGATGAAAACACGTGATTTGGGAGATCATCTATCAGAACCAAAGAGCAAAAACAAAGTTCACACTTAAGCTTGACAAATAAGAATCGAAGAGTATCAAAAAAAGAACAAGATTTGCTAAAATTAATTATGCTACACCTTCACCTTCTCTATATGGTCAAGGACAACCTCATACTCTCTACATGACTAACAAGTAACAACGATTTAGAAGCAAAAATTATGCAGAAACGAAAACTTTAATCACATAACATCAAGGTTCATAAACACGACTTCAAACTAAACAAAAGAAAATAGGTTCAATTAGAGCATAAATAACCACAAATATAGCAGACGTATGTTGCACAAAAATGCTAAATTTGGATATCAAAATAAATAAATAAAACACGCGACAAACTCACAATACAAAGCTTTCTAACTTGATCAAAATCAATCGATAATCTAGAGTGCAGCTCACTCTTCATCATATCCTCATCTCCGTCAACACCCCACCAGAAGTCTTGGATAATCTAGAGTGCAGTTCACTCTTCATCATCCTCATCTCCATCACCACCACCAGAAGTCTTCTTTGCAGCTGCCTTCTGATTCCTTCTCTTCACTCTGCCTGGGCGGCCCCCACCAAATGGACTAGTGAGGGAGAAATCAATGTGCTTCTGGGAGTCCACCCGAACCATGAATGATGCAACATTTACAACTTGCCTTCCCACCCTGCAACAATTCAAATATAGCATGTACTGATAATCAAAGCATTTGTTGTAAAGCATAAGTTTACAACAAAATATACAGAAGTTTGCCCTTTACTACGAACCAGTCAAACCATCAAGAATAAGAAAAATAATTACTACCCAAAAGATTTTATTGCCTCACGTTAATCCTTCACAAGCAAAAAATAAAATAAAATTATCAATCTCACTTTTCACATTCATTAAAAATGTTACAATTCAGATTGTTCTTGTAATTTTTTAAAGTTTGGCTCATTTTGGGTATTTAGGTCTGAACTCAATGTGCGTCTGGTTAGCGTGGAATATTGCATTCTATTACTTTAATAACATGAATTTTTCTTAAATATTACAATCAGGGTGTTTTTATAATTTTCTAAAGTTTGACTCATTTTTGCTATTTAGGTCCAAAACTCAATGATCATTTTGAGATTATCCCCGAGTAGTATATTAACTATTAAGAAAAAAATCATGGTATTAGAGTAATATAATGCAAAATCATACGCGCACAATTAGCCAAAATCTAGATGGTTATCACTTTATTAAGGTGAAGAGAACAATTAAAAGGGACACCAACACCCATTCAGCACATTCAACTACACGAATCCTCAAATGAAAATCAACAAACAGAGGTTTGTATGTAATCATACACCTAGCAGTTACATTAAAAGCATGATTTAAAACAATCACGTATCGATCGAATATACAGAACCATAAAATAAGTTGTAATGCATACCTGATATGTCTCTGCCTAATAAGCACCCTAGCATGGTGGATGGACTTGGCCATACCAGCCTTGAAAACAAGAGTCTGGAGTCGGCGCTCGAGGAAATTTTCGACAGTGAGGGCCAAGACGTAATCAAGCTTGTTCTGGCTCTCATCGAGCAGTCCATACCTGTTCATCCTCCTCAGAAGGGCTTCTCCCTCAAAAATACGACGAGGGTCCTTCTCATCCAGAGTCAGAAGGTCTCTAGCATTGTTCCGGATACGGCTAAGGGCATATTGCACCCTCCACAGCTCCCTCTTACACCTCAGACCATATTCTCCGACCAGTTTCAGTTCAGCATCCAGTCGCTCCTTCTCATACGGGCGACGGGGCTTCTTGAATGTCTTTCCATCTAACACATAATAATAATAATAATAAAAATCTCACCTTTAACTTCCTTGTTCATACAATTAAATCTAAAGCATTTATTTTGGAACAAATCAATAACTAAACAGAAAAAAAAAAGTTTCAAAAATCATCAAACGAACAAATGAAGAAAGCATACGAAAACTGAAACACTTGCAGTCGTATTCATCAAAGATTTTTCACAATGTCTGACGATAAATTCGTGTACAGGATTCGTTCGGAGACGAAGGTGTTGACACTTACAGTTTCGGTAAAAAGACACGTGCACCATGATCCTCCGCCGCTGCCAACGCCGTCACGATCTCGGTAGCCCGATCTGTGTTGATTGCAGTAGAAATGGGGAAAGGGTTTCTCGGAGGTAGTTTTGAGAGGATTCTGTGTAAAATCTAGTGGGCCAAAACCCTAGTGGGCCTGTGAAGTCCAAGACCAAGCCCGTTTAATTTTTTCGGCCTGTCTAAGACTTAAATATCAGCCCACTAAACGTAACGATCTTCTCGAAAGAATGACGCTAATTCACAGGTTAACTTCCGTCCTCAAAAAACCAACCACTGCGCCGGCGACCACCACCACCGTCGCCCGTCATTTCTCGACCAATCGAACTCCGAACAACAACAAAACCGGCGATGACGCGTGGAATGATGCGTGGGAAACCGCGTGGCTCCCGGACGACCTCTCCGGAAAATCATCGCGCGCCCCATGGGAATCTGACGTCAGCTTCGCTCTCCCCGCCGAGCGGGATCCCAGAACCGCTCCTTCCTCGATTCCGGAGGAAGTGGACCCCGAGACCCAGGCCTTCGTGGAGGACATGAACGATAACTGGGAGCAGAGGAGGGGCAAATCGGTCAAAAATGACTCCAGCTCAAACATCGTCCCATCGGGATCTGAATCATCGTCTTCTTCGCTTTACAGCTTGGAGAATATTAAGAGGGATTACAGGTTGACGAAGCAGAAGATACACGCGGGGCTGTGGGTGAAGGAGATCGAGAAATTGGAGGAGGCCAAATTGGGGGATTCCGGCGGCGACGGAGACGACATTGAGAAATTGCTCGACAGCGCCTCAGAGTATGTTTACTTTTCCAGCTGATAATCACTTTTTGTTTACACAACATTGCTGAATTATTTGATTGAAAATTAGGGTTTAGGGTTTAGGGATAGCAAAGTAGATTGTGTGATTTCAGAACACAATAATGCAATGCAGGATATTTGATTCTGCAAACAATGGCTGGGGCGATTCGAAAACCCCGGATTCCGAGTTCAAAAACCGACCCGATGGGTGGGAGACTACATCAAAAGCTCCAGATGGCAATGTATGGGACATGTCACAAAGAGAAGAAGACATCCTGGTTCAAGAATTCGAGCGCAGGATCGCCTTCAATAAGTTTCAGGTCGCGTATGCTTAATGCTTTAACCGTTTACAGCTGAAATCTAAGTGTTGTTGATCACAAAAGAGTTTTTTTTTTTGTCAGATTGCCAGCTTTATAAAAACGCACATATTTAGCCGTAGGAGGCCGATCGATGGGTGGAAGCACATGATAGAAGAGATCGGACCAAATGCGAGGAAAGGGAAAGGGAGTGTGTCGAGGTTGCCAAGTGTAACAGACGAATCGACTCAACCTTTCAGAGAGGAGAAGCCTACTTTTGGCGGAACCTACTCCTCTTCTTCATCTAAAGGGCACCGGTGAGGTATGAGTTATGTGAAATACTAGATCAACAGTTCATGTTATGTTGTTCGCTCATGTCACAGCTTTCGTTAGTAGTTCGATAGTTTCCTGAGTTTTGAAAGGAATGAAATAACTCATTTAAATTATAATGAAGTATGTGTGTTTGATTTTCTTAATACCTGTACAACTACACCTGCAAATTCTATGTATAAGCACAAAAAAAAAATGAAAATTACATCTTTGAAGAAATGAGAAAACACCCCAAAACCCTAGATGTGAATTTCTATTGCACAACTGTGACATTGTGTCTCTCGCATACCCTCGTCCCGTTTTCAGCCCACCATTTCTCAGCTTCATCCTCGGTGAAAAGTTTCCGACTAGCCAGTGACAAGAAAAGTACTTATTAGTCGACATAACGATTAAAACCCAAAAAATATATGCAAGAAACGGATATATACCTGAAACGAACTCGCCTGAGTTCATTTTCACCATCTGGGTAGGTGACGAGGGTTATGTAGACCCCAGGCTCGTCTTGGACAATCCTCTTTGATTTCTTCGCTCGAGGTTTAGTCCTGTTCGTTGTTTGTGCATTGTTTGAGTTGTCACTGGACTCGCTCTTAGGAGAGGTCACGCTGCTCCCGTTGGATAAACGGTCGGGATAGTTTGTATCCGAATGGCCTCCATCAACTTGTTCATCCATCGGCACTTTTTCCGCCATCTCTTTTAACTACCAGGAACACACCACAGTTTAGATCGTTAGGAGGCGGGAAAAAAAAAACCTGAATCCGAACCTGAGCAGTGAGAGACTTGATCGTGTCGTTTGCAGCTCTGCTTTTCTCAGCTTCTTCCGCAGCCTGTGTAATCATCTTCTTCAGCAGCTTCGTTTTTCTTTCCAGTTCAGCTTCAAGAAGCTGGGATTTGGTAGCTAGACTTTCTACCTGTGTCCTCAAGTTTTTAACCTCCAAGCACAGACCCTCACCCCCACTCTTCAAATCATCCAGATTCGCTTCCGACGTACGAAACGGGGTCGTGGATGGCGACCTCGTTGTCGACCTCCTCGGAGTCCTCGCCGGAACCGGAGAAGGCGACCGCGAGACTCTTCTTGAATCTGGAACGAAGAACGAAAGGAAGCTCTGAGAAGATCTGAACGGGCTAGTCGGTGATTTCGACGATGTGCTCGGCCTCTGAGTACCTTTCCCGACTCGAATCGGAAAAAGACGGTTATCGCCCCCCACCTCGAACTTCATGTTGAGCGAAAAATTCCTCTCCTTGAACGAATCAGCCGACGAGAGCCTCTCTGTCTTCTTGACGTTCGATACCTTCTGCAACTTAACGAAGCAATCATCGCAAACACGGTGAGGCTTGCTCGTGCTGGGCGCCAACGAGGCCCTGTTCGACTTCCGAGTGGTGCAGGCCTTGCAAAAGACGAGCCCGCAGTTGTAGCAGTTGTGCCGTTTTCGCATGAAGCTGAACGGATTCCGACAGCCGGAGCAAGCGGAGCTGTCGACGGTTGATATCCACTTATGAACACACACGACGGCTGTGAAATTCGAACCGCAAGCTATGCTCTTCACTTGCTTATCTTTTAAAGCCTCGACGAGAGTAGGGTTAGTCCGATCTTCGACATCACCGTGCCCTAGTTGACCGTTCGAGCCCTTGCCCCACGTGTAGACCTCGGATTTCGAAGTCAAGACAGCAACGTGACGAGAACCACAAGCGATCTCGTCGACGATGGTGCCCTCCTCGATCTTCCCGTCAGATAAGGAGCTCCCCATGGTGTACACTCGGCCGGAGGTTGTCAGAGCCATCGTGAAGTTGTCTCCACAGGCGACCTGAGAAAAATCCGTCTCGACCAACGAAGCAACGCGTTCAGGAACGAGCCTCAGTTTACTATCTTCATGCCCTAGTTGCCCTTCATCTCCATCTCCCCATGAGAAGAGATTCCCGCTTAAAGCTCGATCGGACAGTTGCTCCGAATCTGATGTCATCTCGACAAGAGCCGCCGTGTGCCAAACCCCACAAGCCACTCTCACCGTCTTCAACCCCTTCAAACCCTCGACTTCCCTCGGGACATCACAACCTCCTCGATCCCCATGTCCGAGAGCTCCGAAAGCCCCGTCCCCAAACGTAAACAGCCGACCGAAGTCCGTCACAAGAGCCGTGTGCCACGGCCCACAAGAAACGAACCCTACCCGTAACCCCTCGACGGGCCCACCGACCCTCTTCGGGACCCAATGGGTCCCACCCCCCCAAGCGAAAAGATCCCCGGAAGCCGAGACCGCGCACGTACGGTGGTCCCCGCACGCCACCATCTCGATGCTCGTGTCGCTCAGAGTCCGGACGAGCTTCGGGTGGGGAAAGTCGGAATCGACCCCATGCCCGAGCCTGCCTCCTTCCTCCTCCCCCCAGGTGAACACCTCGCCCTGTTTGGTCACGAGGGCCGCGTGCCTTCTCCCGCAAGCAACTCGATCCACGTCGAGCATCACTGTCGACTCGAGAGGTTTGGGCGAGAGAGAGTCGGTTTGGGCGATGCCTTGGCCCCATATGAAGACGTCGCCCAAGTTGTCGAAGTCGTCGATGCATGAGCCCTGGCTGGACGAGCTCACGGCGCTTGAGAGGCTGACTCGGATGGTGGTTTCGGGCCCGGAAAGCCCGTTGGGCTGAAGCGAGACGGGGAGATGGTGGGAAATGGTGTCGAGGGGTTGGAGGTACTTGGTTGTCGAGGTGTAGGATAAGACGTCGGCGAATGCTTTGCCTAATCTGCTTTGTGGTGGGTTGGAAATGGAAGCTACTTGATCTCGAGGAGGCTGAGATACAGAGGAAAAACAAAATGAGATCAAATTTTGGGGTGTTTTCTAATAATGTTACTCACGGATGAATTCGATGGGGTGACTCTCAGGTCACGTGGACTCTCCGGGTTCGATTCGTTCCTTCGCTTTCTGTTGCTACCACGTAAGATCAGAGCTTTTAAACCGGCGAACCAAACTTCAGCTTCATCCTTGTCTTTACATATCTGTAAGAAGGTTAGCAGAGTCGATGAACACAGATCAAAATACCTTCCCAGGTTCGACAGAGAACATTACCAAATCCAAGGATCTGTCTTTATATATCAGAGAAAACGATTGGTACTCCTTTTCGGGCCGGGGATATCGCTGAAATATCAACTGACAGATTAAAACGATCACTGTCAGAATCGGAACATACAAAACCAGTTTAACCCATTGAGTAAGGATATTACTTACAGTCCTTTGTCCAGGGATTATCTGCGAAACATGGCGTAACTCGAGCTGCTTCTCGTCTTTCCCATAATACCATATCAAGTTAGACTCATCCTGAAAATCAACCCACAAGCACAATTAAAAATTCGCAGAGCTACTCTAACATTGCATGAGAATTGCCACTTACGGCGGAAAGTCGAAAGGGGCAAAACTTGGGCTTCCCTCTCCGACCATACTTCAACAAGTGGGTGCCCTTCTTGAGGGCTGTAATGGCCTAGAGGCAAAAGAATCCATCAGAACATAACAAGAAAAAAAACAGAGCAGTAAATGATACTACTACCTGGTCAATGTCCCTTTCCACAAGACTAGGCCTTTGCAAATCAGCCATTCAGGTTGCAATGTAACTAAGTTCAACAATCGAAAACCCATTTGAATTATCAAAAGCTAAGGATGATTCCACAGCCTCCGGAACTCGGATAAATATTCGCAAAGTTTCGATCTGTCCTTCATCCACCTCGATTTCTTTTTTCATGTCACAAGATATGGAAAATGGAATTAAAATTAATAAGGAAAATGCGACCTTTTCAGTGTACAAAAATCAAGAACCCTAAAAACTATTTTTTTTTTTCTGGATATTATTTCGCAGCATCGGTGGAAGAACAAATTCAATAAATTCCTCTACCCAAATGGGGATGACATTCAAAAGGAAAAGAACCCTAATATTTCTCGAGAAATAGAAGAGGGATATAAAAAAAAAAAAATTGAATTTTTATTTATTGGGTTGAAGAGGATTGAATTTTGGGTGAGACCCTCAAACGTGCATACCTTCTGGAGTTTTTTTTTCTTGATTCCTCCTCTCCCCCTCCCTCCATCTCTCTGTCTCTCTGAAATTCTATTTCTTAACATTTCCTTATAATCCGGGAAAAAATCCATGTCATCAAGTGAAAGTCAGTTTGTAACCGGAGCAGGAGAGGGAAATCAAATTTCAATTTTTAACTTGTTTGAAAAAAAAGATAAATTTGATCTTTTGTGCAAATAAAGAAATGTCATAATAATATCATCAAACTTCCACAACTGTACGAAGTCACGTTTTGATATTTTAAATTTATGAAAAATCAAATAGTTTTATATAACTTTTTAGTTGAATTTTAAATAATAATTGTTTCAAAAGTGTATTTTCTCTCACAAAAAAATGTGATCACATTTCTTTTGTAATTTAAAAAAAAAAAGTGTGACCACTTCTTTTGTTGAGAAAGAATATTTGATAGCTCACGTACCAATTCTCGTTTGTAAAATCAATTCAATTTAGAAAACAAAACAAATTCAATTTTTTCATTAATTGAATAAGTATCGAATAAGACAGTAAAATTTCATCCATTATATTTAATAGAGATGAGGTTTTATTAAAAAAAATCTTCATACAGTATTATTCATATCATAACCTCTGAAGATCACAACCTCGGTAGTGTAAAGCATACTGTATTTATTTTAAATCTTCATATCAAAAATCAAAGCATATTTAAAATTCAGTTATTCGTATTACACAGTCATCTGAAGGATTAAATCTCTGTTTTTATAATATTTTTATTAAAATAAATTATGTATAAAATTATGATGTTATATTCGTATTACACAGTCATCTGAATGATTAAATCTCTGTTTTTATAATATTTTTATTAAAATAAATTATGTATAAAATTATGATGTTATGTTTCAATTTTGAACACTTCTATTTATACTTAATCACAACTATATCCAACCGTATACTGAAATTAAGTAAAAATAATCTACTATTAATTAAACGACTCAAATTATGTAGAATAATCTACTACTAATTAAATAACTTTCACTAGACAATAGAGAGTGATGTGAAAAAATTTGAAAAATTAAGTAGAATAATCTACCACTATTTTTAATACAACTCTTTATGTACTAGTTCACCGTTAAGAAAATATTGTTTTTTTTATCAAAAAGTCAAAATAAAAATGTATTTTTAAGTTAAAAAATAAAGAAGTTTTGGTTAAAATTTAAAAATTAAGTAAAAAAAGAGGTAAAATTATTTTTTAATGTAAAAAAAAAAGTAATATTTTGATTTCCTTTTTAAAGACACTAGAATCACTTAGTGCATATAATTTTTCTGAAAATTAATTGTATAAAATAATTTAAATAATTAATTTGTATTTTTAGATTTTTTGTTTCTGAACATTAATCTTATAAATAATTTAAATAAATTAATTTGTATTTTTTTAGATAGTTTAATAATTTATGTTGATTTTAATTTTGTATAATTTTTATGAAAAATTAATCGTATGGAATAAATTAAATAATTAATGTATTTTGCAGACATTAATTTTTATTTTGTAAATTTTTCTAAAATTAATAGTATGAATTAATTTAAATAATTAATTTGTATTTTTTAGATAGGTTTAGTGTTCCTTATAGATATTCGAGGAGGAGTCTTTTTGCTGCTTTGTAGAGCCTGTATCACTTGGACTTTCCATGAATCTCGATATCAGACTTATATCATACATGATGTCTCTCTTGAATTTCTTGATCAAACTTATATTGTTTCTGATGACAATTAGATCATCAAAATAGAGAGAAATGTATAATGCTGTTACTTTAAAATAGAATTTATGTTGCTTGTGTTTTTAATTGCATTGTATTCCCCAAGTCTCTGAACTATTTGACAGATTTTTACTTTATAAAGATTCTGACAAACAGTTATGGAACAAAGTAATATTCTACGTTAATTCTAGAATTTTTTTACAAATTTTAATTTAATGTTCATGGTTGGAATCGAAATCTGGCATTGTTGGTGATTGAAGCTCGTTTTCAAGTTTATGAGCTACAAATACGGTTGTGATTTTCTTGTTAGCATCCTCAACATGCATGCTTTTTTCTAGTGAACTAAAAATCTATAGTTTTTACTCTTGGTATAAAAATTGGCTAAGAAATGCTTTTTTTCTAGTGAACAAAAATTCTATAGTTTTTACTCTTGGTATAAATAGACTAAGAAACTTCAATAGTAGCATTGTACTTGATTGGCTCGGTAAGTTTCATAAACGGCGTTCGGGTTTTTCGACGTACACACATACCTACACAGCCACACATATGTTATACTACTAACATATAAGTAAGGCATTACACCTTTGTTACACAGGACATATTATATGTAAAAACAATCTAATTGTTTGAACTCTGTCTCAAACTTTTTGAAGATCATCCATCAACTAAAAGACGAAAAGTGTGATTGATGAAAACATATGTTAAAACTCTAATCCAAATCAATGGAACATGAGAAAGTAGTATGAAAAATGAATACACCTCAAAATAGTCAGAAAGTTATAGCAAAGTATTTTTACACAACCTCGAGATAATAGACAACCAAAAAACGACGAAGCTTGAAATCACTTAACACTCAATATTCATAATCATCATGGAAGATTGTGTAACTGCTCCTCCTTGTTCTTGATTCTCTATCAGCCTACACCCCCACAAAATTAACGCAACAATTAACATATAATATATGTCCGATATTATAATCGAGTCTATGGATTCAGGTTGGGTTAACCCGACCAACTCATTTCCAGATCTACATATGAGCCCAATGAAAATTGGCATGAAAATTGAAAACTATTTATAAACATACATACCCGGGCAATAATCCTTTCAAAGGCTTCAGGTCCATTCTCGTGTATATATTTTTCAGCCGCAGTTAATACATCATCGGGCTTGCTGAAAATATCCTTTGTCCTGGGAATATACCACAGCTTGACCTGTGGGTTCCTGTAGAAAGGCCTGATAAAATGCTCGTACACATAAGCTGCCCCGTTGAAATACGGCAACACCAACCAGCAAACGCCGACCAGTTTCGCGTAAGACCAAATCGGAAACCTGATTATACGATCACAGATCGTCACTATTCAGGAATTACATGCCCCGGGGGTAAAGTATAAATCGCATTGCAATTAGCGAAAGTGTGAAACATATATACCATTCGAGAATCTTGGCGAATGTGAGCTCAAACAGGGTAATGAGAGAGTACAGAACCCAATATGTTAGCCATTGTTGGTCATCTGCAAGGGATTTTGTCTCTATGGCCTTTACGGAACAATATCTGTGAACAATATTTTGAAATTTGTCAACTCTATGCTTATATTTGTTTTTTGTTTTTAAATGTAAAAATCACGATAAAAGGTAAGTGTGACTTACAGAGGAAAAACAAGAGAAACCAGAGGCCTGAGGATCGAAACAAGACACACATACGATAAACATCAGCACAATGCTAAAATGATACTACTATGTAGTTTCCTGTGAAGACGAGTACTTACATTGCGAGAACATCGATGTTCTTTGCCACGACCGTGAAGACATTGTCTCTAGAGCCCATCTGGATTTCTTTCTTGCTATATGAGGTTTATGTATATGGGATTATAAGTATAAATAAAGAACATGTGGTTTGGGTGGGAAAAGTCTAGTGAAAGTGTGATTTTAGTGGCAAGCAGGAGATTCAAAACACAGTGGGACCCATTTCAACAAGTTTCTTTGGACAACGTGAAGGTTAATTGACACAGGAGGACCATGATTCTGTCAACAAATTAAGGTAGAAACACAGGATATATTATATTACACACATATATAAAGGTGTGTTTGATGCTATTATATGTGCATGTTTCCTGGCAAAAAATATTGCATTTTTAAAAGTGAAGTTTGAAAAAGTATGCAAAAGGTGTTCTTAGAAAGAAACAGAGGACCCTAATTTATGGAGAAAGAGGCACCGAAATTTGACTACCGGATTATTTTTTATTTTAAAAAGATTAATTTTTTTTTTTATCAATAATCAACCAAAGTATATAGACAACTCACAACTACAAAGTAACTACCAATACCATGTAATAAATCGACATTGGATGCTCATCACACTGAACCAAGATTTCAAATGTGAATGTGGTAAGGGAAAAGGACAAAATGGAAACACTTTAATAGACAAAAACATATATTTTAAGGAGTTGCCTTTGAAAAGATTATCGACACACCGAAAAATAAATATTTGTTTTCGACAAAGTTTACGTCCAGAAGTTCACTCAGAAAAGAACAAAACAGGCTAATAACAAACTGAGAAAGATATATATGTAAATGATATGTGATACGGTTGTCTCCAGAATCAAGCTACTGCACCAAAGAGACCCCAGTCGTTCACCTTGAAACTGGTAAGCGCACTTTTAAACACCTCGGCCATCGGCAGGCGCCCAGACTGTGCAGCAGGTACTGCCAAACCAGCCCCAACCGAGGCAGCAGTTTCACTCAAAGGGCTTCCCAAAAGGAAAAAAAGAAAAAGAGATAAGAAAATGCACACTCAATGACAACGGAGGAAAAATAAATATGAAATATAAGTTTGAAAAAAAAAAAAACGATTTATGGCGAAAAAAGTCAATCACTGTAACTTACTTTATCAACATAGGCTCATAAGCAGTAATGAGGACATCCGTTGCAACATCCTTGAGGCGCAAATTAGCCAAGTAAACCTGAAAAAACAAAATGTTAATATTCAAGTTAAAAGCTCACACTACTAACTATAAGGAGAAGTAAAGGATATGTAAGTTAACCTTGACTGTGTTTTGTGCGTCTCTTCCTTGTCTTCCCTTAGATATGGACTGTAAATGAAAGCGGGCATCGTTAAGTACAGAGATGCAAGAGTTAACTGGTAATACAGACACAAAATTTAGGAAACTGCCATATACATTGTGGCTTTGTTTTCCAGGATTCGGTTTTGGAGTTTTTTCTTTACATGGGCATGCATATCGATAAGGGGCGAATCGTATAATTAGTGAACATTTTGGGTAATAGGTACAAAAATAATGTTTTCACCATGTTTTTACTGACCATTAATTGTTCTTCCTTGGAAAATGCATGCATGATAAACAACATTGTAAATGTCACAAGTGTGCAACCTTATCAGATTTACAATAATGAGAAAAATATTAAGTTTCCGCTGACGCCAGTTAGGTGAAAAAGCTCTTATTCATAGCCCAGAAAAAAAGTTCCAACTTTTTTGTTAGTAAATATCAAGTACGTACTTCAAAACAAGTATCGGGTTCTAATACAAGAACCTGTGGCAGCTAAGAAAGACAATTAAATGACAAAACTGAGACGAAGAAAGGAAAATGGACGGACAATTAATTGAGAAACAATCAAACATGTATGTTCCATCGATAAATAATAGACCATATAAGCAACAGTGCATTATACATTTGACAAATATAGAATGAAGTATAAGGTTTTCCAAAACTGAGAAGGAGATTGTACACACCATTTGTCCAACTGCAGTTGTTATAATAGCAGGATTGTTCCTAAATTGTAGTCCGTCAGCCTGACATACCCCCGACTGTTCAAGCACCTGAAATTTTATAAGAAAAAAAGAGTTGAAACTTTAAAATTGTCGACCAAACTCAGAAAGGGAAAACCTGAAATCGCAAGGAAATCATCATTTATTAGATAACATAGGAAGCCATGAAATCATCCAATACGATTCCCCAACTTTAACATTGTAAATACCTTACATGAAGGTAATCCATCGTAGAGCAAACCACGTACACTTCATCGATCATATATTCTAAGACATTATTTCATCAACTATATGATAAATCACCTAATTAATCTTCAGATAAACTAAACTAAAGACACAAGTAAAACCTCAACACTCCAAACTGACAAACACAATTACCACCAATTTAACACAAATAAAATCAAATACGAAAATAAAAAAGGGATGGGTCGATACAAACTGGGGATAGAACAATTGATTCAAACAAAAACAAACATCTGAAGTTAATTCAAGAGAGTACCACAGCTCCCTCAGCATCTTGCTCATTTGCGAGGTCCTGAAGAAACCAGGTGGCGCTTCCATGGTCAGGGACGTCGGTCTTCAAGTCCACCAGCTCAAATATCAAGCTCTCGTCGCGCGTGGGGTCCACGAACACCTCCTGCGAGAATACAGCTTTCGTCAACACACAAAAACGGCACCCCGAATTCGGGAGAAATAAATTCTCACTCGACGGCTTACCTGATGATCAGGAACATCGCGCATATCACTTACATCCTACAGATGAAATGTAAACATTAATTTAATCGAATCAAAACCCGATTGAAGAGGAAAAAAACGTAGCGGCTGAAAGAAGAAAAAGACGCTAACCACGAAGCGGAGGGGAAAGGAAGAAACGACGGCGCCGCCGAATAGAGGGCGGTGAGCGCATGAATCGACGGACATTTTATTTGCTTTTGCGAATTGCTGAAAACAATAGTACTCCGTACTTGAAATTTCCAGAAGTGGATATGACGATTTTATAGTTTGAAAAAAAGGTCGCGTTAGCCTGACGGAAACGCTGGGTCTGTCGGGTCGGGTGATAGAAGGAGCTCTGCGGTCCGAATTGAGATGGGTTTTTGGGAGGTTGAGGACCGGTTCAGGACCTAGACCAGATTTTGTTTCAATTATGTTTTATAATAAAAAAATTAAAACTTTAATTTTTGGAGGAAAGTGCAGTTTTTTTTTTAACTTGAGTATTTAAGTGCATTTTATGATTTTTTTGAAGTAAAGTGAAAATTTTATCAAAGTTAAGGGTGAAAATTAAATTTAATGTCTAGAAGAGGTTGAAAATGAATAGTATAAGACTTCGGATTAAATTATGGGTGTGGAGTCAAGAGTTATTAGCTCAGTTGGTCGAGCACTTGAATTAAAAACTAAAAGTCCTAGATTTGAATCAAAAAATTGCATTTGACCTAGACAAAAAAAAAAAATACGGTGGTGATGACAAATTGGGGTGGTGATTTGCTCGGTGTAGTGTTTGTTGCCTCAATTTGTTTACATATAACAAACTTTGATCAAACCTAAAGTAGAAATATTATGTTGACAATTAATCAGATAGCTTACATCCTTAATGCACGAAAATTAGAGAAAAAGAATCAATCCACTTTATGGCATTCGGTTAAAAATTACATTAGTGATAATATGAGTAGATTTGTAATTGTAAGATGATTATAAAAAATTCTTTCTTTATATACAAATTGTCAAATTTAATGAGAAGCAATCTACTGTCTTGTTTTTGATTTGAATGATATAATGAATTTGAATAATATTAATAAATTAGCCGATTACCCAAGAGGCGCCAAGCCAAAAAAACATTGCGCCTCCCTTTCTCACCGGGCGCCAAGATCCAATTTTTTTTCCGATTCCCGCCATTAATCACCCATCAAATAATGCTTCCAATATCTAACAACTCCCAAACGAGTCAACCCCCATTTTGATTTTCTCCTCCTCTCAAAAACCCAGAAAGGGAAAAGCGATAATCGGAAAATAAAATCACTTCAATCTCCTCCTGCGAAAATGGACATGACGGAGATAGCCAAGAAGCTCGGCCTTTCTGAATCCAAGCACATCGTCCGCAAGGCTGCTGAGCTCCGCCGCCTCGCCGACATCCAGTTCGATTCATCCGTCATCGGAGTTGTACGTTTTTTTTTTAATTTGTATTTATTTGATTAAATAAACTACTAGCACATAGTAATTCAGCAACAAATTTCCACTTTCAATCGAGTTGAATCTTCTGTTTGGTTTTGTTGATTTGTCAGGGTGAGATCTGCAAGGCCGTAATTTGCTTGGAAATCGCCGCTTCCAGGTATTTGATCTCGCACACGCCCTAATTAGATGAATTTTAGGGATTTTGAATGTTGAATTGATGTGATTTAATTCTGGGAAATTTATCGAATTAGGATGGACGTTATATTCAATCGACAAATGGCGGTAAAACTGAGTGGGGTGTCTGAGAAGGCGTATAACCGATCATTCAATTCAATGCAGAATGGCATTGGTGTCAAGTAAGCGGTGTTAATCGTATGATGTTGATTATTCATGGCTGTGATTTGAAATGGTGTTAATGATGTTGGATTCTTCGTCTGTTTTAATTTTTCGATAGGAACAAGCTTGATGTAAGAGAACTTGGTATTCAATTTGGGTGTGTTCGGCTCATCCCTTTTGCACACAAAGGCATCTCATTGTAAGTACCTAGTTTTTGTGTTCATTATGGCGAAGCTTCAATGCTCAATAATTTGAAATCCTACATTGAATTTATCGTTAAATTTGGTTCAATATCGGCGTTTATGGTAGTTCCGTTGTTGGTTAATTTTGATGCTTCTTCCTTAAACGCGGTGTCATGTACTACAATAATGGCATTGGAATCATTGTTTTGAACTTGTGTTTTGTACAGATACAAGGAAAGATTCCTTGCTTCATTGCCTCCTAACCGTAGGGGTAGTACTGATTTCACCCGTCCGGTTTTTACAGCGGTTTCATTTTACCTATGTGCCAAAAGACACAAGGTGTGTACGAATTGCCTTTTGTGCTTATCAACCGTTTTGGTTAAGATTTATTTGTTGGATATTTATCTGTTATCGCTGACTGTTAGATGCGAATCTTACAGCTTAAGGTAGACAAATTTAAGTTAATCGAGATTGCGGGTACTTCGGAATCTGAATTTTCCAATGTAAGAAATTCTTCACTTACATTTAATGACATTTTCTAGACTTTCCCCCTTTGGTGTACTAATTGATCAGTGTAATTTCAGGTATCTACATCAATGATGGATCTATGCTTTGATATCTTTGGAATAGCAAAGGAAAAGAAGGATCCTAAAAACATTAAAGGAAATAGAGGTAATCCCTATGTTCTGCATAGATCGATGTTCTTCAATTGCATTTAGACTTTAATCCTGCATAGAATAAATTGGGGTTTTTTGTTCTCCCATGTGCAGATCTTTTAGATGTATTACCTGAAAAAAGGAGAGTCGAGGATGGTGCAGATTCTTCTAGTGACGAGGATGAGGTAATATCATCGGCATTTTATTTCTCATGATTCAAACATACTTCTGAAGCATTGTTTTTTTTTTTTTTAAATCTGAAACTTGATGAATTTTGTATACATTTGCAGCCTTCGGCCTACAAGAAACGTAAGCTAATGGAGAATCAAGATCACGATGAATGGAAATCTGCTGTCGTGAAATCTATTAAGCGAAGCAAGGCCAATGGTATCTATCCTGCACCTTTTTAAAGAAGTTTCACCTTCCTAGTTTTTTTTACTGATTGTACAAATGTGATAAGAGTTTTTTTTTTTTGTACTTTACAGTTCCTGACAAGGGAACCAAACTCAAACAAGGGACACTTGATTTTCTGAAGAAGAGTATTTCTGAAACTGCAGCACAGGCCTCATGATGAAGATACACCATACAACAAGAATCTTAGGGATACAATTAAATTCCATTTATACTATGAATTATAAAAAGGGAAAAAAGGAAAAAAATGTTCTTTTTATTTTTGTTTTTCATTACTTGTATACACATTTTATTATATTGAATTACCATTTAAATTGGAATTTTTTTGATTGTTTAAAATATCATCAGATGGAATGACAAATATAATAGTACTTGAACTGGGGACTTGAGGTCCTTGGTTCGAATCCCAAGACATTGCAATTGACATAGATCAAAAAAAAAAAAAATATAATAGTACTAATAATAAAATAAAGGAAAATAAAAAGAAAATAAAATTTTATTAATATTATTGGCACGTTGTGGAAGTCAAACTCTCTTATTGTTTTCCAACACTCTCCCATTGTTTTCCAGCAATATATAATTATTCTTTTTAAATAAGTATAATGTTAATTTGTTTTTCCATTTTTTTCATAATAAATCGCATCATAATTCATATATATCTCACCTATTTTTTTTCCAGAGGAAAGCTAACACAGCAACAACACGTCTAAAAAAAGTCTCAGATCTAATCCATTTCCTCACTAGGGTTTGTTGATTGGATTCCAAAAACACAAACCCTAGTTTTTTTTCAATTTTAATTTTTTATAATTCTCTTAATTTCTGTTGGGGCGCATGGAAATTATGAAGGGTAGATTAGAAATTTCAGATGAATTATTGGGGACATTCGCTCCGATCGTTTTGTACTGGGTTTATTCAGGGATCTACGTGATGCTAGGATCAATGGAGAATTTCAGGTTGCATTCGAAGAAAGATGAAGATGAAAAGAATTTGGTGCCTAAGAAAGATGTGGTGATTGGGGTCCTCCTTCAACAGCTCGTTCAAGCTGTTGTTGCCACCGTTCTCTTTGCGGTAACCTTTATTTTTCGTTAAAAATCGATTCTTTTTGGTAGGAAAAATCTTGTCGATGATGATGTGCTTTTTCTGGGTAATATATGGAAGTAATGTGATGATGGCATTCTCTACTTTGTATAATTGCTAGTTTCAGATTACTTGTGATCGAACCCTTGTCATGTTTTGCCGCAAAAAAAAGGCGATTATATGTAAACTGCATCTGTATCTGTTTGTTAGTGTGTTCAGATATTTTGTGTATGGTTTTGTGTAACGTCGTTCACGGATTGTAGGTATTTGAATATGGTAAGTATTTGAATGTATGATATGAACGATAAAATCGGTCCTAGTCTCTAGAACAGTAAGAAATTAAGTTGGCCCGTAGTCATTTAAATTTCAAGGTTTATTTGTATGAAGATTTCAAGAGACACGCGTCGTTTTCTTGTGTGGGCGTGTTTTTACTTCGTAAATCCATTCATGACATGTACATATTTGAATGTGTTAACTATGTTGAAAAAACAACCATAAATACTTTGTGCTACTAATTATTGTTTCAACTTTCAAGTACTGGTGAGCTATATTTAAGTTGGTTAGTGAGCTAAACTGTGGGTATCATAAATTTGGAAAATTATTTTTGAAGATTGATAGTATGATATAAGCAATGAATTGGGCAAAAATTAAGTGGGCGTGTAGTTGTTTATTCAGTTTTGTAATGCATTTTTACGGCTTTACACCTTTCAAGTCTTATCTGCTCGAAGATTTGGACAGACACGTGGTAGTTTCTTGTTTGTGTATGTTTTAGACTATGCAAAAACATTCATGACCTGCACATAGTTGAATGTGTTAAAGTGTTAACTTGCGCTATTAATTTTTTTCAAGTATCACTGTGCTTTATTTAGTGAGCTAAACCGCGTGCATCATAAATTTGGGAAAATATAGTTAAGGATTGATATGGGGTCGATGAATTGGCCATAGTCTGTAGCTGTTTGATCAGAAATAAATTCGGCATGCAGTTGTTTTTACCTTTTAAGTCTTATTTGTTCAAAGATTTGTACATACATATGTCGGATTATTGGGCATTGCTTTTAAATATTTCAGAGACATAATTTTTATGCATAAACAGAATTAGTTATGTATCTATATTCTCCGTTCAATTTTTTGGCTTGTCATCTCCAGATGTTAATGTGTGAGGTCTCGTGTTTACTCAGGTCACAGGAGATGACGTTGGATCCCCGCAACTTCCGGAAGCTTCTGTCATCGTCCTCGCCCGTCAATTCTTCGTCGCCATGATAGTCCTCGACACTTGGCAGTACTTCATGCACCGTTACATGCACCACAACAAGTTCCTATACCGCCACATCCACTCCCAACACCATCGACTCGTGGTCCCCTACGCCTTTGGTGCTCTATACAACCACCCTCTGGAGGGCGTGCTTCTCGACACAATCGGTGGGGCCCTGTCCTTCCTTATCTCGGGCATGTCCCCACGAGCCTCCATATTCTTCTTCTCCTTCGCAACCTTAAAAACGGTCGACGATCATTGCGGGCTGTGGTTGCCCGGAAACCTTTTCCAGACGTTCTTTAAGAACAACTCGGCTTACCATGATATTCACCATCAACTGTATGGGAACAAGTATAATTTCTCCCAGCCGTTTTTCGTGATGTGGGATCGGATCCTCGGGACCCACATGCCTTACAGCGTCGAGAAGAGGATCGAGGGCGGACTCGAAGCGAGGCCTTGTAAAGACGCCAAGGGGAACTGAATGAATATTAATATTAATTGGCTTTAGGGTTTTGGTCTTACGTTCGTTACGAAACATGTCGATGTCTTGTACATTTGGATATATTTTCATTTTTGCTGTGTGTTGTATTTGTTGTATAATTTGCTCTTCTTCTTGGAAATGAAAGTGAGAGCTTTTTTGCATTGAGGTAATCATGAGTTGTATTTTCTGCTGTTAAAATTTAGATTCTTTCAAGCTTCAACATTGCAGGCTAACCGCCGCCTTTCCTAGACCTAACATGCTGCATTTGAGTAGGGCAAATACATCAATCTTGTTGGATGGCTTGAACCAAATAAATGCATCCAAAATTATTCCAAGAATTAGGTGTAACATTGAAGAAACTGAAACAGACAACTCACAACTTCTGCATCATCATCATCATCTATTCTATCTCCACATTTATATGTCTTAAGATCATATACACTAATCTTTATTCTTTTACCCAACCACATGATTGATAGATATTTCTTAGCATCACAAATCATGACAAAGAACAAGGCAAACCACCAAAGTTACCCATCATATTTCACTAATTACAAAAAAACCCCACACAGGGGTCTCTATGTAATTAAGCTAAACTTCAGGGGTGGTTTTCCTAGTTAACGAAAAAAAACCCGAGCCTCTAACGGCGACAGCTGCCTGTTTCTCACGCCGAACTCACCCTGCTCGCGGGCTCTTGTCGTAAGAGCATCTGTCCTGAGATTCCTTTCACCATGCTCGGTATCAACTCTCAACGCCTTCTGACTCATACAACCCGACAGTAATCCTGACTTCCTCATATTCATCCCCGTGTTTTTCTTCGGTCGAGTTAGTTCCTCTGAGTCCGACACCATGGAAAAATCCGCCGCGCTTGCTGTGACTACGCTCCACTCCACGCTGGCTTCGCTAGGAGCGTAACACGCCGGAGACTTACAACCGTCAGATGTCGTCTGCATGGACAGGAAAGGGTTAGTCCTCGTCAGGCTCTCGATTTCGAATAAATCCGAGCTGGAATCGCTCCCGCTGCCGTGTATTTCGCTGGAAATTATCGAGGGGATCTTCATTTGATCCTCAGCCCATGACATTACTGCGAACGAACGCGTTTTCTCGTTTTTTCCAGCTTGCAACGGGTTCGATCTCTTCGTAACGACTTCTCCTTCGGGTTGGGTTTTCGGTTGATCCAAAGTCGGTTGCTTTTTCACGAAACGGTCGTGGGTTCTGATGGAAGTCCAGTTGGCGCACGAGCACTTGCAGCCGATGGCAGCCAAGATAGTACTTTTCTTGTTCGGCTTCTTATCAGGCTGATGTCTGCGTTGGTTTCTAGAGACGGATTGTAGTAAGGAGCTCCGGCTATTCAGGCTCGACTGGGAACCGACGCTTGTCCTAGCTGTAAAAGGGAGCGGCGGCTCTTTGATCGAGAATATCTCGAGGGCGGGATCGTCTTTTCTCGTGCGACGATGAGTAGTGGGTAGATGGACTTCATTAGGGATGTGATCCGCTTCGTTTAAGTACTTCTCGGCGTCAAAGACATCGAGTTCCTTGTCATCGACTTCGAGTGGAGCCAGAGGAGTGGTGGACATTGTTTCTTTAATTTCCCAGATGTAATGAAGCAGAAAGTATCTGAGTTTGATTTGATGTATGAATGATCTTGGCTTTGAATACTCACAAGCTGTTATAGACTATATATATATATATAGGAAAAGTATATTTGGGAGGGGGAGGGGCAAGGCAAAGAGAGCTTTTGGCTCATTCATTTGATAAATAATGATTTGACTATATTCACTGTTTCTTGTTTTTTTACTGTAAAACTAACATAAAATGTTGATGGGGATCAAAGCCTAACCAATATAGAACCCTCTTCTACTCCCCTTCTATCTTGTCTTTTGCTTCTGGATGAGCGATGGATCATCGCCTACTCCTTGAATCAGACGAGCGGGGGAAGGTATAACAGAATAGTGAAAATTCTCGATTTCTCCGGGGGGAAAAACAAACAGAATTCCTCACAAACCACATGGCCTTGGAAACAAGAATCAATCCCACCAACACACCATATCAACTATTCTTGAACATGTGCATGTGCAAAGCTATCCATGAACAGGGCTATCTATTTCTGGACAAAGAAGAAGAATTTCACAGACCCTTTTTTTTGTGAGTTACTATGAATCCAAAACTAAGGGAAACTATTTACAGGAAGAAAAAAAGATCACTACTTTGCCAGCAAGAAACTTAACTGCACACCATTAAAAGGTTTGTCAGGTAGGTGACAACAAGTGAATTTGTGTTGTCCTGTCAGTGTCTGAATTCTTCAGCCCACATGGTGAAAAAAAATAGTCTTGGAATTCCTGTGGTTCTTGGCTTTGAGTTGGAATTTTGGACCCTGTGTTTTCTTGAATTTTTCACTCAGGACATTAATAGGTAGTGACAGCCCCATGTCCAGTCTGTGTTTTCTTGGTAAGCATCGGACACGTGTCGGGGATCGGTTCATCACGCAAATTACAATACTGCCCCTCTCCCCAGTGTAAGTGTGGGCAGAGAGAGAGAGAGGTAGATTCTTGGTTGAAATGTGTTGGTGATTAGGTTTACATTTGTCAGCTCACACTAACATTCATCTTCACCAAACAAAGAAATTTGAGCTTCAACACATGTTCAAATTTGGATGTGTCTTATCTTGTGTGCACAGATCAGTACACAGCACTCAATCAGTCAACAACAAAAACAAGGGCCACTGGAAAAAGCAATTATTTATAACGAATAAACGCAAAGATCGTTTTTTTACAACCGGATCGAGCTAGAAGAAGAAGAATTTGAATACAGCACAAAAAATTACTTACTTCTACCTATCCCTAGTTAAAATTTACGCATGGCTTTAGCCCATCGGCAACAAAAAAAAAAAAAAAACTCTTCGTTGTGGCGAAATCATCGACCAGCAAAACTTCCTTTGACCGAAATGGATATTAAATCTCTGAGAAATCATAAGAATTCAAAGAAGCGCCACTCGAAGATTTACACCATTTCAGGAGTTTGCCTCTTTTTTTAGGGGATAGGCTCACTGTGTGGAAGTGGCGTTCCCCACCCAATACTTCTTAACAGCAACGAGTATTTTCACGGAAATAAGGGGGCCGTCCTCGTGATCCATCATTTTAGAATCCCATCTCATGGCGGAGATAATTCTCTTCACCTTCACGAGCACGTCAACTTCGTCTCGGAATATGACAGCGCCTTCGGGCCGTAGAATACGGTCCATTTCTAACAAAATGTCTTCAAAGTCGCACCTGTGTTCGTTCATTAGGAAACAATTATGTTATCGTAGATTCAAGTGGAAATGAAAATAAGAATAAAAACAATACGCAATTTGTTGCATGTATTACTAAAACTCGGTAAAATCCAGAATGATGATCAGAAAATCGATACTGAATAGTGAATACTCACTTGCTATTGTACAAGCTAAATAGGCCATTCGCATGAATGAGATCATATGTCCTTGGATACGTTGAGAAGGCTTCACACCTGAAGCAGAGAAGGATGAGTAAATCACACGATAAGTCAAAACAGTAAAAAAAAAAGTCAATTTAAAGTAGTTTCAGGCTTTCAGCTCACAAAAAGAACGCATACCAGTCGTGATATATGCCAATCAACCCTCGTTCATAAATAACACCGAGTGTATTTTTCTCGGCAATGTTGGGGACAACATTCATAACCCAGAATTTGGGAGAGTGAAGTGCAGCAGCAAAACCTCCCAAACCAGCATTCATATCCATAATGTTCCGGTACCTTCCAGAATCAAGAATCTGGTTTATCTTTTTATACGCACTGACGTGTTTTTTCCACTGCTTATTGTCCTCCTTGTATTCCTCGACAGAAACTCCCGGAACCGAGCCACTGGCGATTCTCGGGGGAACAGCGTAGAGCCTCTCGGGGAATGGTTTGAGATCTTCGTCGTTAGAATTGTCATACGGAGTAATACATTGCTCTATTTTCTCGTACCTGAAAAAGTTCGTAATTTAGATTTAAACACCAGAGAGAGTTCTTGTAATGATCAAAATTTATCTCCATACCAGACGTTGTCCATATCTTCCGATTTACAGAATTCCACTCCCGAGCTTTCTTGTTTCGCACGACAAGCAGCAGAATCCATCGTCTTCTGCCATACAGCGATTTCACCTTTCTCGGACCTCTTCTCCCAGCACAGGAGCTGAGCAGCTTCCTCGATCTTTCGTTGCTCTTCCTCAAGCTCGTCCTTGGGTCGTTGCCACGCCTTGAAGTTAGCCTTCCAGTTGATCGGAGGGCCCGAAAGCACCCAATACCCACCGGGCCTAAGCACACGGTCAACTTCCTTCATATAAAGCCCATCTGCAAAAACCGAATTCAGATCAATCTCTGATTTCAAAGACTGATATAAGATACTAATACATACCGTTTATCCCCCAAGGAATTAGGCACCGAGAGCAATGAGCCATGTCGAAAGCTCTAGACGGATACGGCAACTTCACAGTCCCGAAAACACCAATGACAGCTGGCACACCTCTCTCGAGAGCAAACTGAACCTGAGCTTCGTGCGAATCTCTAGGCGCAAAAGACATCGCCACAACATTTCTTTGCCATAAATACGCACCCCAACTAGCTACCTGAAACACAAGAATCGAACGTTAAATCACACATGAGAATACGGGAAAAAAAAAAAAAGTCATCGATGATCGAACTCACCCCACAACCCGTGTCCAGCGCTGTCCGAACAGTTCCGTTCTCGATGGGTATAACCGAAGCGAGCTGGTCGATATACTTATCGGCCCCCTGAGGAAACTGGGTCCCCCCACCCGGGAACCTGAACACATTCCCCTCGTACTGAATCCAGTTCTGAATAGCCTTCTCGACAGTCAAGCTCTTGTACGGAGCATTAGCATAAGGCACGTAGTCTCGACTCTTGGGCCAGGGGAAAGGGGTCACATACCCTTCAGGAGCAGGGATAAGGCAGTGGAGCTTTTCCGCCTGAGGAGGGCAATGCCTCTCTCGATAGATCATGTTCTCTCTCGGGAAAGTCATCGCTCGACCTTGGTCTTGGCAGGGGGTGTAGTCGGTGAATTGGGAGTGGCAGGGCTCGAAAGGTTCGATTTTGGAATCGGAATCGGAATCTTGCATGACTCCGGCTTCGCCTCCGTGGTGGGTTTCGAAATTTAGGTTCGGAAGGATGTTGCAGTTTTCTCCGCTTTTCGTCATCTCTAAAGCGATGCTGTCCCCCTTACCGAAGCCGCTCCTCTGCCATGCTCCGAGCAGGTAGAAGAAGCAGCAGAGGCCGGCTACGATGAAGATGGATACGGAGCTGCGGGTCCTACTGTCCGACGAATTGAACTTGTTCGCCATCACGGGCCTAGGCAGATATTTTTCGATACGAAAAAAATCAGATGCAGAAAATGACTTCGATCTGCGATTGAACACGGAACAGATCTAACAGGGGAATGTTCTGATTCTAGCTACCCCAATCATTCAATGCGAGTTTCAGTGGAATGTGAGTGAACATGAAATCAAGAAACAATAATCTAAGAACCCCTAATTCAAGATAGCATTTTTAATCCAGGAATAACATTAAATGATTCAAATGAGTTCTGGAAGTAGCAAGCATCAAATGTAGTGTGTTTTCCTACACGAAAGGATTGAACTTGTTCGCCATGGCGGGCCTACACGGATGTTTTTCGAAACGAAAAATCAGGTATGGAAAATGACTTCGATCTGCGAGTCTGCGACGAACGAGTACCGACTACATTAAACACGAATCAGATCTAACAGGGGTCATGTTCTGATTCTAGCTACCCCAAATCAAGAATACGAATTTTCAGTGGAATGTGAGTGAACATGAAATCAAGAAACAACAATCCAAGATCAGATCAATGATTACAACACAAAATTGATAGAACCCCCAAATCAAGATAGCATTTTTTATCTAGGAAAAACATTAAATGATTCAAACAAGTACTGGAAGTAGCAAGAATCAAATGTACTGTATTAAAATGAAAAAAAACATAAATCACATACCAATTGCATCAGTTCGATGCTTATCCGGGTTCAAGATCTAGAAATGCAATTAACAGAGACTGATTTTTATGGTCAGATTAATTATAGTGCATATATATAGATAGAGATATACACGTCGTGGGGCGATCTTAAATCTTGGTGTGTTTTTTTTTCTTCTCTTAATTATTTTTTTGCTTTAATTCATTTGTTACATTTTGAGTATGATCGTGTTATATTCATCCGTCTCGATCCAAGGATTGTATTTTTATTTTTTACTATAAAACTTGGTAACGAATTGTAAGAAAGCAAAAAATGAAAGGAGTGGAAATGGAAATATTTTCCCAACCCCTCTATTGTTTATTATTTACACGTAAGCCATAAATGAAGTGTTCCACTAGATTCGCAATAGACCCCACGCGCTAATAAAGGAAGTGTATGTCACGTGGACCTACAAATGAGAATACGAGTATTTATTTATCAATGACTGATAAGTAATTATTCCAAGTCTTAACAAGATCAAACCAGCAAAAACCCAAAATTAAGTTGACAGAATCCTAAAATTCAATTCTGAAAAAAATGCAGAAAGTAAAATTCAATTCTGGAAAAAATGCAGAAAGTTGATAAACGAAGTAATCTAGGATTTCCACTTCAACCGATAAACGATCTGTCGCCCAGTTTCTGGATCCATTAAATCATTATCGAACGACTCCAGTGGCAGAGGTCTCCACACAGGAACATCCTCGTCCAGAATTTGCATATTCACTTCCTCCAGGTGATCAGATTGTTCTGCATTCAGTTCCTTCACAAGAGCCTTCCAAAGTAAATCATTGCTATTTTCATTAAAATATGAACCCGGAATCAGGATTTGAGTTATGAACTTTGGACGACATAACAGAAACAAACCGTCGAGGAGAATACCCCAGCAACTTTTCTTCATTGTTCCCCTGATTTTCAAAGTCAAATGTTCCACTTCATGTTTCCGTAAAGCTTTAAAGCCTTGAACATTGCAATGAAAACAAATAGTAGAGAGTACGCTGAAAGACAAATACACTGCTGACCGGCCCAACTCGTTCAAGAATCTATCCAACTTATGAAACCAATTAGTAGAGAGATAGAGATATAAAAGATCACCCCTTGTACTTATATGTACGTGAGACTCCCATTTCTCTGAGGTTGATTTAAATGTCACCCGAGGTATGTCATAACCTCGATACGTGAACTTACGAATTCTCGGAAAATCAAACTCGGCATTGAAACTGCCACAATGACTTTCATAAACACACGTTAAAACACTCAAGTGAAGCACTAGATAACCTCAAATTTTCGTAAGAACTCAACCCAAGGCTTAAATCTTTGAGGGAAGGAAATTCAGACAAGAAGTCGCCCACGAGCAAGGTATTAATGCGCGGAATATCCGACAGACACAGACGCTTCAGATTAAGCATGCTAGGAAATCGATTGATAGCATCATATTCCAGTTTCGTATCTTCTTTTCCGATCAGAAGAATAGAGGACAACGATAAGCTTTCGATCGAGGGGCAGCTCAAGATTATTTTATAAACCATATCAGGGTGAATCCACACGCCATGTAAACTAAGGGATTCGAGCTTCGAACAACGTACATTTTGATCGATTACCTCGCACCGGGAAAGCGATAACCCGAAGAGCTTTTCCGAATATAACACCTCGCGCGGTAGCACAACCCCATCAGCATCCACTCGAAAGTTGAGATTTTTCGCACCGATTTTTATTGCTCTCACGATCAACTCGTGAGCGAAACTAGCCGGCGAGGGTCCGGCTTCGAAACACAGGCTGAAACTCGAAATATTTAGATTAGATTCCTCGTACCTCCGAATAGCCTTATTCGCGAACTCGCCGGATCTTCGGAAGTGGAATTGGTTGAGGTCGAGCTCCGGCCGGGTTGACCAGGCGGCGTGCCATGATTTGGAAACAGTCGCTGTTCGCGCAGCTTCCGCCGCTGGGAGAAGGGACTGTATGCGCTGGATTACCTCGACCAACCCAAAGCCGCCGTGGATGCCTTCGCGTTTGGCCATTGATGAAAAACCTAAAAAACAGGATTGGGGAAATCAGAAATAATAGGCCAGTTGGGCTGATAGAGCCAGGCTTAAAAGGTCCATCTTTTTGGGCTGAATCAAACTCGGCCCGACCCGGGCTGATTTTGTCATCATCTCAACCCGTACCAATTCACCATCTATAAAAAAAGCGGATCTTCAATTTCCAATTTTTTCTTTCACAGACCCACTTATGGACCTTATCTTCAATCAATTTTGCCAGTTTTATAAATAACCCATTTTAGATTCCAAGCCGAAAAACCACTGTCCAAAATCTGTGGAAAAAAATGGCAGCACCTTTATACGCGGCGGCGTTCACTCGTTCCTCATCTATCTCTACTCTTTCCCTCTCACCGAAAATACGTGCTCCCATTAGAACCCATTTACAGCAACCTCACGGCCTTCGTTTTTCTCCATTAACACCTGCTCCGAAGCTTCGTGCCACGAGCGCGAGAGGGATCGGTGCCGTGTTCTGCTACAAGGACAACACGCCCGATGACAATGTCAAAAAAGTGAGCTTTATGCTGAAGGGCGTTTTTATATACTTCTTGGATTTATTTATTTGTAGAGTGTTTTGTGCTGCTCCTGTTTCTGCTTAGTATGATTGTGAGCTGAAGAGATTTTCTTGTTTAATTTGCATTTGTTATTTGGGTTGTTTGGTTTTGGATTGGTTTCCGTTATGATCAAAACAGAGATGTCATTTCAAGCGTGTCAAGACTCCATTTAGAACACGTGTTATTAGGATTTTCGTATTTAGTTAGAATTAATTACCGAGTAAAACGACTTGTGAATTTGGTTAAGAATTGTTTGTATATGAAGTTTAGTCTTCAACCATGATCAACGATTCTAATTGAATAGATATTTGAGAAATCAGGGTGTTGTGATTATGTCCAATCCTCCTATGTATGTAGCTTCATGATCCTATAAGGTCATTAAAAGTAATAGATTTTCGACCTTAGCCGGTTTTACTTCTTTGAATTCGGTTGTCGATGGCAATAACTTTCCATGAAACAATGCACGGATTAGACTTTTAAGAAGTCTCTTCAAAATGTATTGTATTCATTTTGGTTATGCCGATAAAACCCCCCATAATTGTTAAGGAATGACCACCAATGTCGAAGTGAGTTGTAGGGGAAACTCTCTTCCAAATATATTGTATTCATTTTTGTTTTGCCTATATAACCCCATGATTGTTATTCCCGATTTTTTGGTTAATCGAAGTTTTCAATGCTCTTTCATGCCTTTTATTTTTCAGGAGAAGGCATTAAACTGGCGAATATTTAGCCGGTGGGATGTGCCTTGGAATTGGCAAACAATCACTCTGACCTCACTTGCATGTGGAATTAGGTGCTATTCCCATACCTGTGTGACTTGAGATTTTAACAGTTTGACACTACTATTAGTAATCCGACTCTGTGATCATATTAGGGACGTCCCTAGTACTAATTCTACGTGGTGTTTTGAACTATTTTAACATTAATCATAATAGCCAATTATTCAAAATTCAGATTAGTCCTGCTTATTTTATTTAGGATATACTAATTCTTTTTTCAGACAGTTTTGTTTTGACAGGACTAATTGAGTCGGCAGCTTTAGTATACTCAGGAATTAATGTCGAGGAGTTAAGTTTGGATGAGAAGGCAGAGGTTCTGTTTCTGGATCAAGGGTACCGGACCTTTTACACTTTTAGTTTCCTTTTTGTTAGTTCCACGCACCCCAGCACCGTAGATATGTGTAAATATATACACTTATCTAACCTTGTTCATTTTGATCTATTGCAGCATTGCCACTTTAGTGATTCTTGGAGTCCTGTATAGTCTGACGAAGTCATTCTCTCCCCTTCCTGATGACATATATCGATATGGTAATTAACGCAATTTATAAATCATCACCCATGCATTGATATTTTTTTAGTAATTATGTTACTCAAGTAAGTCATTTTCGTGATTTAGATTGGAGAGATCCTTTTGATCTGAAGAAAGGTTGGTTGCTATACGCCGGAGTTGGTCTTGGTGGAGCTCTAGGTGCCATTGCCCTCACAGGGGCTGCATTGTCCTTTTTCAATGGTGAGCCCCCACAGAGAGAGGTTAGAATATGTTATTCTACATTGATGTTCTGCATTTCACACGAAAAGGAGGATAATAAATTAACAATTCAAGGCAATAGCTTTTCTAAGTGTGGGAAGCGAAACTTTAATCACATGGTTTTCGACTCTTTATGATTCAACAAACTTTCTTGTTCTATCAGATTTGAAAAAGCCTGAAACAATGAAAATTAACTCTTTTTTTGTATCAAAATTGTACATAATACGAGCTGTTAAATTTTTTTTTTTTTAATTGTGCATTTTAGACTGATGCTCTTGTGCGCTTGCTTCCATTGATTGGATCATCAACCATCAGGTAGGGCTTTAAAATTTCAGGCTCTGTACTTTTAAAAACTCTTTATTTTGGAAGGTGGAAAGAAGGAACTAAATGTTTTTTTCCGTGTTTGTATGTGTAGCACGGCCTGCTTGGTGGGCATCACGGGTTTGCTTGCTCCCATTCTTGAGGAGACTGTCTTTCGAGGGTTCTTGATGGTCTCTCTTACCAAATGGTAATGCTTTTGTACTTTAAAATATATTTGCAACGCTAAGTTGCTACCGTTAATGTAGTAGGTTGAACTAAATCAGTCACCGTTAGATGGACAGAAAAATATTTCTAAATATACAAATATCCCATATTCTCTTACTTTTCATCTCGCATTTTACTTAAACATCCCTCAGTTTTCTAAAATATTGAACAAATTAAGAGACGATCACTCAGGGGTAGCTTTTGTAATTATCCCTTAATCATCTTGTATTGATCCTTTGGAGATTTCCCTGATTTTTTCCTTTGCAGGGTGCCAACACCACTTGCTGTGCTTATAAGTGCTGCCGTATTTGCTGGGGCACATCTCACTCCTGGAGAATTTCCTCAGCTGTTTGTTCTCGGTAATTTTTTTTTTTCTTTTGTAAATAAGTGAGTGAGTACTAAATTATACAGTAACTTTTTTCCAACTTTTTTTTTAAATATACTCCATAGCATAGGGGTAAATTTGGAAAGTATTTGTGTATGTGACTATAAAGTGAGTACAATATATAATAACTACTCCGGTTGTTTCTTGTTTGAATTTTCAAATAAAAATGTTGAATCAGTGCCATCTTGTTATTGTTTTTTTTAGGAGCTGCTTTGGGATTTTCTTATGCTCAAACACGCAACCTTCTAACTCCGATCACGATTCATGCCTTTTGGAACTCCGGAGTTATCTTGCTCCTCACCTTCCTCCAGGTAATTGCTTGTTTGCAGAAAAAAACTGTGATTCATATTTTTATTTTCTTAATAATTGTTATCATTTTGTGTTTGCTAACACTCCTGAACACTTCATTACTATGACCTTTTTTCATATTATGCCAAGTACCACGATTTTTATTTATGCGGTCTTTTCCTGTTTTTATTTTCCCTTTATATTATCTTTATATCTTATGCCTTCATCTCACACGTCACAATGGTGTTTTCGTCTTGTGTAGCTCCAAGGATACAATATCAAGGAATTGTTGCAAGCATTTTGATTCAGATGGGTTTGCAGTCTCTTTGACCAGGTACTAACCTTCTCTATTCGCCACCTTCTCTATTATTAGGGGTATTGTAGAAAACGTAACTACCCCTAAAGTTCGGAAACAAATGTTAAGGCCATGTTTATAATTTTAAAATATACGAAATAACTCGTTTTGTTTTTTTTATCAGGTGAAGAAGTATTACCCAAAACTGGCTTAGTGCTTGATCGATTTAGTTAGTGTTTTTATTAAAATCTACAAGGTCGCTATCTCCATTTGTGAGTATTAGATACAAGTCATTTATCAAGCTTCATGTATCATTTTCTTTATATATGTAGTTGTATAAGTGAATGACTTCATAATTAAAGGAAGATGATTTTCTTACTTCAAATGCAATTGGGATATTTAGTTTTTTCATGCACTGCACATGCGATTTCTTGAAAGATGACGTAGTCGACCACATTAAGGCCAAGCATTTTTTATCATTAATCAAATCTGAACAAAAACGTTGATCATGTTTGGGATAAAGTAATTTGATGATACTGCAACATAAAATTGAAAACAAATCTAGTCAATAATAGTTGGAATCATTTGCAAACCAGTAGTAAACAGGTAAAGAAAAACCTTTCCATATAATAGTAAGATCATGCTAGTAAACCAAGGTATAAACTAGTGAAATGGATTTTGATAACAGAAGAAAAAAAGGAAGGAGTTGTATATCCAAGATCCAAAGAACATAAAAGTCTGTAAGCTTCAAAACTTCAAAACACAATCCTCAATTGCCATGGATTAAACCTTCACTTTCTACCCCAAAAACTACATCAGAATCAAGAGTCAAATTCAGGTCTTGGGAGCAAGCTTTTCTTTGGTCTTTTGTATCTTCAAAACCTTCTTCACGATCTTTTGTTCCTCAACCAAGAAAGCTCTGATGATCCTTTACCAGGAAAAAAACAGATGAAAAAAAAAATCAGGCTCAAGGGCATCCGTGAACGACATGTTAACTAACTACAGTCATTTAAACTAATATAGGGCATACCTTTCCCTAACAGCAGAACCCGACAAGACTCCACCGTACGGACGGTTAACAGTCCTACGGTTCCTCGGCAACCTAGACCTCTTGTACTCAGTAGGCCTCAGGTGAGGAATCTACACCAGTTGAAAAGGAACAACGTCAAATACACAGAGGGCTGTGGAAGTGCTAACAATAAATGTTTTAATGATTTGCCGAAATTTTCAACAAATATTTAACGAAAACTATATACACTCCATACTCTCAAACTCAAGAACCTTGAACTGATCTAATTGAATAACTTGCTATAGGCAAATGCTGATCTTTTAGGGACAGATCGTAAACTAAATGAGAACGAATGGGATCAGAGAATCAAACAAACACAAATAACCTACTGAGGTTGCATACAAATGTACCTGGGACAATCTTCAATACTAATAGCTACATACTTTTCACACTACAAACACATTGTCACCATTTTCTTGAATTGAAAAGGAAATAAAAAACAGAAAAAAAAAAATGAAAACATCATACCCCTTGAATCCTCTTGCCGGTGACAGGGCACTTCGGTCCACTTGCCCTCTTTTTAGTGGTCTGGTAGATGAGCTTCCCACCTATTATTCACACACGACACACACTGAATTAATCCCAAAATCAAAATGATGCCCTATGAAACAGGGCTGCTGCAGGGTATTAATCACTGAGCAAATGCGATCGGCCACACATCAAATGAAACCTCAATGGGTAAAAAAAATACTACATTTTTACTACGGAAATACAGTAATAACAGGGTAATTACCGGGAGTTTTGACGATCCGGTGCTGATTCGATTTAGTGGCATAGCTGTGGCGCTTCCGGTAAGTGAGCCGCTGAACCATTTTTCTCACTCTGAACCGCTTTTAGTGGCTGAGGCGAAGAAGATGAAGTGACAACAGAGTTATATAATTCGAGTGCGTGTTTTAACATTATCGTAGCCCTAGATTGTACGGCTGAGATTTAATCCTGCTTTTGCGATCTACAATAGAATTGGGCTGGGGCTGCTCTTGTATTCGGCCCAAATCAGGCCGTAAACTATAAGGCCCATATTCGAGAAAAAGGTACGATCAAAGTTGAAGATTTAAAATTTGAAAAATCGGTTAAAACCGATTTCATTAATACCTTCATATCACTATTTGTTTTTATTTATACAAAATGGTTCTTAAATTTGTTGAATAATTTTCTTGTTATTTATACATGTACATTATTTTTTTTAAACTTATCGGTTCTTCAATGAATTACCTTAAAAACCCGAAAATATAATGTTGGATCAAATACTTGATCAATCGAAATAGTTCGACCTGAATTTGGTTTGAACCGAAATGAACTGATCGAATCGACCGCTTGACGCCTTTGAAGCTTTTGTAAAATGTATAGCAGCATATATGTAACACTTGAATTGAGTAGCATTCAATATTAAAGAAACATGTAGTATATATTATATGCAAAAACTCATAAATGATCAAAGTGACAAAACCATCCAATTTTGATTTTCACAAGCCTATATATTTCTGGCTCCAAGTATATTTTCTACTCTATACAAATAGCTCTAGCAGAACACATAACTCGTCTCGATTTCATGCTACCGCATATATAATGTTTCAACTTCTGTTGTGGATAGGATCCGACCCTTTTCGGACTTTTCGCTTGCTGGACTGGTTCGGATCGAGTGCCTCGTTCGTCGGCTTCTTGTCCGCATCCATGGTGTTGGTGTCGTCTTTTTCCTTGAGCAGCACGCGACGATAAATCTTGATCCTCGGCGGTTGGTGGGGATGACTCTCGACGCTTGGCCTGATCACAAAAAACTTTCCACTTCTTGAACCACAAACTTGTTGTGGATGAAATGTTAATAACAACAACAATGATATGCATTTGAATGTAACTACAATTGATCTGTTGATATTTAGAAACATTTCTTTTTTTTCTTTTCTTGTGAAGAAGAATAAGAATATAGGAGCTTGAGGTTTCCATTTGGATTTTGGAACAACAACTCTTATTTATAGAAACATGAAATTAAAGGTTAAGAAAAAAGCAAAGGATGTATGTGGGCCCAGAATCCATACAAATGTTTTCTGATTCTTCTCTAATCATAGGGATGATTGATTAATAAAGGTGTGATCTTTGAGAGAAGGTAAGCATCTTTTTCAATATGTTTCCCTACGCTTCTCTGTCACTTGCTCTGCTTTTGTATTCTTCAACAAAGACCAAATCTCCGTGCTTACGTGGCAACGAGACCGGATTAATTATTCGCATTTTCTATGATTAAGTCGGGTTGTTTTAACTCTGTTCGCTTGTAATGCGTTGCTAATCATTCGTGTTGTATTGATCGAATCTTACTTGGTGATTAAGAAACAATGTTTTCCTTCCCAAATTAACAAACTTTATGCTACTTTGAGATCTCACTTTGGAATGCCAACAAAATCAGACACAATAACTTAGTTTCTTGTGCAATGTTTCTTTAAGCTTCTTTTGCCAGTCTCTTTGAGTTTCTATATATGTATATGAATGAAATTAATATTAATTGTTTTTATATATTCTTCACATTTAACCAGGAAGACCATCTTTTTTTTTCTTTATCCACTTTATATTTAATAAAAAAATAAAACGCATGCAACTTGGAACATTCTAAAGCATGTAATATGTGAAGCTTTCTTTATTTTAATTTTATTTAAAAAGAAAATATTAGGTTTGAACAACTCTTTCCAAGAAGTGCCGACAACAAACCAGGTAAAATAAAAGTACAGAACCCCCATGAAATTTTGAGATAATTACAAAAGTTACCCCTAACTATACAAAAACTCCACAAACACCCTTTAAAGTTCAGGGGTCAGTTTATAATAGAGATACAGTTCAGGGTATGTTTTGTAACAAGAATAGTCTCAGATAATCGATCACTTGATCCGTTTACAGACAAGAATCCCTACCAAGTTCATCGATTTTCCTACAAATATCGAGATCATTCTGATCAATGAAAATAAAGACATTTCACCAGAAAGATGAGAGTATTCGAATCTCTGTAAAGACATTTTGGTAAAAATGAAAATAAGAAAATTCAGTAATCGATTAATACAATTATACAGAGTCATACATAAACAAGGTACATAAATCAGTACACTTTTTTCTCATTTTCACATTTTTCGATTTTTGTTTTCCTTCTTTCCGGGATATTTGTCTAGAGAAAGCCGGCCCAACCTCTAACAGGTCGAGCGTGTTCTCAACCGAGAGCATTAGAAGCCGAGAAGCTCATCAAAAGTAGCCGAATAATTAATATACACATACACGCAAACAGACACAACTCCCGTAAGATTACAAAAATAAAAGTTAAAGATGACAGGCTAAAAAAACTGCATTATTTCGATGATCATAATCTCTTCCGTCCCGGACAGAAGACGGGTCCCACAGACAAAGGGCAGATGCACAAACCGTCATTTTTATTGTTGCTGTTGTCGCTTCATCAAACGTGTTCCTGATGAGGAGTCGACTGTGAAGGGGAGGGCAGTGGAGTAGAGGCAGGTGGTGCAGCTGACGTGGCAACAAGAAGGCCTCGACTTTGTGCGGATTGGACGACGATCGCGAATTGTGTTGCCGCTAGTGCAGCTGCCTCCTGTGGGGGGTGGGGGGTGGGTTCTAATTAGGAAGCTCTTGTTGTATGTATTAACAGTGAAAACCACTTGAGAATCATAATCGGGCAAATATTTGCTAGTATAAAGTATGCTATATTGCAGTTTTAGTCCTGTAATTTATATTCTCGTTTTAATCTTGTGATGGGGAAATTTGCCATTTTGATTTCCGAGTCTAGTTAAATTATGTAAAATCAGAAGCAGAAAAGTGAGCATTTGAAATCACACAAAAAAAAACCTTTTTCAGCTTTAGCCAACACACTTTTTTTTTCAAGTGTTTGCAAACATTCTTTCAGAAGGATGGCTAAATAGAAACTGATCAAACGACAAATCTACTTAAATTATGCAGATTAGAACCTAGAATTAGCATTTGAAATATAAGTTACTCATGTGAAAAAACATTAACTGACTTGCAAATTAGAAAATATATATTTACCTGTCTTTGCCTCCTACGTTGCAAGATACTAATGGCCCAGATCATGATGTAGCAAGGCAAAAGAAATCCAACAGCTCTAAGCAAGAACAACTGCACTTATTTATACATTAGTCAGAAAAACTCACATAAAGGATAAAACAATCAAGGGCCAAGTATTTAAGTAATAATTTACAAAACAAAAGCCATCTTAAATAAAAGGGGGGGTAAATGTAATATATTTGAAACATTTCTGGATGTTACCCAAATGTCAGGGGTGTTCTTGCAATTATTAATAAGATGAGTAGTTTCATGTCAACTTACAGAAAGAAAAGCTGATGCATCGTCTTCTCCATCTCCATCTCCATCATCAGTGATGGACAGTGCATGCCTCAGTAACAGAAGAGCCATCAACTGCAAAAATACAAATGACAATAATTTCTTAAACTTGTTATGTATGCTTAAATCTAGAGAAAGAAATATTAGAAAATTTGAACATATATTTAATTCTTATAGGAATCATTGAAAATTTGTGAAAAGGCATAAAGTCTCATATAACATCATTTTCTTCCTGAAAATCTAAACCCAATACCGTAAATAAACTCTTACGATTAGAGCAGCCGAACGGCAGAAGGCGGCCCCACTGCTGTTAGCACCATTGTAGTCATCATAGTCTGCTTCAAACAACTGGCGCTCGGCCTCGGCAATTGCCAGTAGACGGGGGTCGTTCATGTCCAGTTGTGTTCCAGAAATTTGCCATACTCCCCTGGAAAAATTAAAACCAAAAACATTTCCACTTCAAAAAGAAAATGAATGTCGAACAAGGTTCGATTTTGAAATGTAGGTAAAATTACAAAACTACCCTTGAGGTTTAGGGCAAGTGCAAGTTACAACAACAATAAAATATTTTAAAATGTGTCAAAACTCCGCTTCAAATTAAGACTCAGAGGTAGTTTTTACTCTCAGTCCGAAGCAAGAAAACAACAAAAGAGTGAGCAGCCATAATTATAATACATAAAAACGAATATTTACCCAATATCAATAGTAGTCTCGTCAGGTGGAGGACGTGGGACTGCAGTATAATTAGGCTGATATTGCTGCACAACAAAGCAAAATTATGTAATACAATAAATAAATAAAATAAGTGGTTAAAGTTTGCCAACAAAATTATGTATTGTAATCCTTCCTAGAACCGATAACTAAAAAGCCAACTAAACACAATATTACATACCCGATGGCAAATCTCGCAAGTTATGTCTCCCTTTTCATTGCACCAGTGCTGTACACATTTTCTATGAGCATACTGCAAAGCAATATATGTATCATTAAAAAATGTAAACCATGCTATTTGAACAAGTGAATGTCCTGAAAATATGATAGCAAATCTAGTAGGACAGAACATAAAGTTATAACCCAAAGACCAAATGCAGATACAAGTGAAATATTATGAGTGAAATAGAGGAGGGGGTGTTTAAGAAATGAAAAGATTTATAGGCTAGAGCACGGCCCGAATAAGATATAAATAAAATGACGATTCATCAAAATTGCACTAAATAATCAAAATTGTATACCAAATGAAAATATACATCCCCTCTGTCTCATTAGTGTTTGCACACTAATTTGGTTTGGGCACACATTTTAAGAATAAAATTGTCTTGTTGACTCGAGTAAGGGGTATTAGGGAGTAAGTAAATTAAAGGGGTAGTTGAAAAAGTAATTCCATGAGTGTAAATAGATGTGTATTGTGAAGGTGGACTTTGTGAAAAAACTTTCATTTAGGTGTAGAAACAATCGTGGGACGGAGGGAGTAATAGTTCCCTAAATATTTGCTCGCATAGTCCCATTTTTATGAATGAATATCACCCTACACATATATAGATAAAAGGAAAAAGAATCCAAGTAAAAAAAAAAACTCATTCAGCAGCCTGATATATAAGCCCATTAGATCACGAGGATTTTATTAGATTTCATGCAAATTCAAACCCCTTCTGCCAATATTCATAGTTCAATACCCAACTACAGAAAAATGAAAATAAAACAGTTTCATAAGCAAATAATGTTTCCATTTTATCATCTTAAAGATTTATCACCAATGAAATCCAAATTTTAAGGAACACAAAAAACACAAAGCTAATATATAACACAATATAAATAAGCAAAAAAAACCCACCTTAAGACTCCCACTACAAGCACAAGGACTCTCCAAATTGCTTATAGAATCTTCTTCCTGACAAATACGACACTCTCCCATTCCTATCAGAGGTGCTTCCTCATCCTCCTCCTCCTCATTTTCCACTACAACCACAACCTTATCATCTTTTGCTGCCATTGAAGACGAGGCCTCCACCATATCGGGTTTCTTTCCGGTGGGATCAACCGCCTCGGGGTTTGTCATCTGATTCACATCCAGTACTGTATGATCGCCCCCCATTTTACACCTTATTTATACCAACGACAAAAAAACTATAGAATTCCTGGAAAATACACAAGACCACAAAATTCCTCTCAATCATTACAATCACGTAAAAAGGCCCGAAAATTTTACAGGTTAAGAAATGCTTTATTTCAATAAACGCAAAATTCCTGATTTTTCTTACCCTGAAAATCCACAAGATTGCACCTTTGAGCAAAAACGACAAAAAACTAAACTAAACTACAAGCCCTAAACTGATAAATCGAAGATTAATGGATCCCAGGAAATCTAAAAATTGAAAAAAAGGAAATCCCACTGGTCCGCTGGCATATGCAGCGGAATTAGATAATATCTACGGCTACCGAGCCGGAGCTAAGAAGGTTAATACCCGATTCAATTAAATGAATTCAAAATTAAAATCAGAAAAGGTTAAGACATATAAAAGGAAAATGGAAAAGAAATAAAAAGGGAAAGATACCTGAAGGTTGAACAGAGAAATGGAGAAGAAAATATCGCGAGTTCGTAGCCCAACCAAGAAAAATAGGTAGAAATGAATTGTTAATCAAGACTGTGTCTTTGTACGCGTTTGGTTTGGTGGACCGTTTTATTTATTTATACATATATAATATAGGGGTAATACCGTAATATCGATTTTTTGGTTCTTGCATGATTTTTTTTAATTAAATTTAAATGAAAATTGCTAAAATAAAATTGTTTATGATTGATTATTGCAAATAACATATACATACAGAGAACTGTATTATTGCAAAAATCATTTGATTAGGTGGAGGATGATGTTGAATGGTAACATGGACAAAGTTGTCAATTCACATAAATTTCAATATTTATATTTGCTGCCCAAGAAAAGGGCCCACATAGAGATAGCTCCCCTTCTATATATAGTCTCCCAATTCTATCATATGCAAAAGAGAAGGAAAAAAAAACTAATACAATCTATATCATATGAACAACACAGAACTGTGCTCTACGCGATCATACTCCGAGTAAAATCTGCGTCACAGCTCGTGCAAATGATCCAATGGATGGTCGATATGAACCCTACACACCAGATCCCTGTCTGTTCGTCTTAAACCAGGCACCGAACTAATGATCACATGGGGACTAAGTGTTTCAAAACCTCGGGCAATTCTTCTTCCTCTCGAGTAAAACGTATGAAAAATCCATACAAATTAGGAGTATCGACCAATGCGTGTGACTATGTACTTCCCTTTCTCCAGATCATAAATAGTCTTCAGCTGAGGTTTTCGTCTTCTCAACACCAGCCATGAAACGAGTAGCAATGTGAGGAATATACCGAATACAAGTGGCAACTTTGAAGAGTCGCTCCCTAATAAGCTGGTCATCCAATTGGAAGAATGCTGTGCATCTAAATTGGACGAGCTCTGGAGGATGAAAGCTCCTAATGCCCAGTCGAGTGGGATATTTTGCACTTGATTGGCATATCCGATCCTGCTCAAAATTCACAAGGCTCATTTTGTTATTTTTCAAATGCTTTTTTTATAGTACTGTTAGTGTTATGTTCGGATCATTAAGAAATAAACACCTCTGATCATGGAAATCAATTCCAAGACTATCATGAAGCAGGGCCACAATATATGCCGACGAAAAGCAATAGCGAAGAAGTTCCTCTTCCTCAAGAGAGTTGTATTCTTGAGTCAACTTCGACCAATCCTCACCGCAAAATTGTTTACCAGCAACGACCAAGTCAGAAAGAAACGTTCTTTCACCCAGTCGAAAGAACTATTTAATAGAAGAGAGAATTGAAAGTTCAGAAGAATTTCTCTAACCCAACAGATAAGAATAAGAGAGAGACATCAAAACAAAAGAAAAAAAGATTACTAATTAAAATGAGACCTTCGAAGTGTGAAAAAAGTTTTCCGTTGCCAGAAACTTTCCTCTGAGCTTTGGTATAAATGTCGACCCAATGTCGCATGTCCGATAAGAACATTTATCTGCACTTCACATATAGGATCACTATCAATGGTGTATATGGTAATAATAGTGGTAATAAATGGAAGTAAACAAACAAATTACCTTGGTCTTTTTGCAGAAACTTTAAGGATGCTGATCTGCACTCAGAGAAATTACCACTCGGTAGCAAAGTAGATAAATATTTGTTCTTTTCTAGTAAAGCAGTAGGAGAAAGTTTCCATGCCTCCTCATTAGGAGCATATCCTCTAGGAGTACACGGATCCATTGTTTTATCTTTCTGTTTGGATTCAGTAGCTGCATTACAAAAAAAAAAAGGGAAGAATACATTAACTTTGAAATTATGACATTCTAGTAGCAGCAATAAAATTTCCAAGTCACTGTTTATGATGTGAAAGTTGGGGACTAGGTAAAATGTTTCTATAACAGATCATAATCTTCAAAGTAATATTAAAATCAAACATACTTTGATATATACCATATTAAATAGGATATATTTTACTGTATCATTTATGAAGTTGCAGTATGACAATGTTTGGAAAAAATGTAATTCCCTAAAACAAAAGAAAAAAGTGGCAGAAGAAAAAGTTAACACAACCAGTAAACGAAAGAAACTTCATCCTGGCGTACCTGGCGTACCCGATTTGTGTCCCCCCAAAACAAGAGATTCTTTCAACAACTCAAAGGCAACATTCTGCAAAATTATAGCACGACTAAGGATAACCCAAATATCCACATATGCATGTATAAGTTGCTGAAGAAGATTACCTGGCCAAATTGAAGCAGGCTGTGACTGTACAGATTGTAAGTAAAATTCCCATATTTAATTGTTCGATAAAATTCAGGGGGAACGGGCTCATTCGAGACAAATGTAACCTGAAATTACCAAAACAAAATAAAATTAAGCAACGATGACATAAGGAACAAGATTTATAGGAAACGCCATAAACAAAATCCAAAAGAAGTAAAAAATGGTATTAAAAAAAAGGAATTGACACGTAGAAGGCATATCATCAATTGCTTATAATTAGAATTTAGAGGTTTAATGGGCCATTTCAAGAAAAGTACAAAGCAACGCAAGCACAAATGTTATTATTACTTATTCCATGATAAACACCTTTTTTTCCGACAGATCGCATAAAGAATCGCTGAGAAAGGAAAAAGGAAAAATATGAACCTGAGCTGAAGCACCACCAAGTTCAATAATCCCAGTAGTTTGTGATGGTTCGACTCCGAGAGTTCCCAGAGCATAGTTAGCCACAACCCAAGCATATAAACCCTCATCAGACCCTAAAAAATTAGTATTAAAATCATCAAAAAAATATGAACTTTGAAGTAAAAATAAATAATTACAACAGGTTCAATAGCTCAAACTACTATATCTATAGGTACTGCAGGTACAACAGAATTCTCTCAGCGCCCTTAAAATAATCGAATTACATATATCTTCTTCTCAACGGGGTGGGAAAACAAATGAATAAGCCTTAAAGCTCCACTTCAAAAACATAAATCGGCTAATGGTCTTGAATATGTAAGATGAGTCGTCGCTAACTAGTAATTTCTTCCAATTTAATTTAATCACACAACAGAACATAAATAAAACACAGACATGTCATAGCTTCCATACCGGAAATCACAGACGCCCAATCATCGTGGAACCTAAATCCAGACACCCTCAAAACACTCCGACAGACATCCAAGATCCTCCCTTGATCTCCATTTCTCAACAACCTCATCCCGGCCGTGGCCATCAATCGGATCTCAGTGTCCCCCCACTGATCCTTGGGCACATTCCTCTTAGCAAACTCCACCAGCTCAGCCACAGCATGTCCCGCCATATCCGGATCCTCCGCGTGGGCCGAAAGCCCCGGACTCACCCTCATTGACACGAGCCCTTTCTCGGAGAAATCGAGCACCAAATCCCCATTCCTAACCTCGTACTTGAACACGTGGATCCTAGTCCCCGTGCTCCCTCCGTCGATCACGACCCCGTATTTCTTGCTCAGCTGGTTTTTGTTACCGAAGAAGAGAATGTAGCAGAATAAAACGAGGGCTGCCGAGATTGAGGTGTAGAGGCAAAGTCTCAATCGGGGTTTCGAGAGCTTGCTGCTCGGGGATCGGGACCCGATTCGGGCCGGACGAGGGTTGAGCTTGATCGGATTCATCTCTTTGTTTTCGTCCGAGTTAGGGTTTACTTTGCGTGCATTCGGTCGGCGCATTCAAACAAAGATGTAAACTTTGTGAACCATAGGACGATGTTGATCGATCGACTACAAAATAAAAATCCTATTGATTCACAATTTGTTTGAACTAGGGTTTTGTTTTCACCCCTCTGTTGACGGGGGAGGTTGATTTTGAGAGGGCCTTCTGATCAAAATTTCAGCCCTCTCTCTATTCCGTTTCTTTCAAATGTTCGGAGAAAGAAAAAAGAAATCGAAGATCTTGAAATTATGGATCACATCACATCAAATTGATTAAAGAAAAAAAATGTGTCCAAAATGGTAAATTAATAAAAAGTGTGTGGATCATTTTTTTATATTTTTTCAAATTAGATTATTGAAGGGTTGCAAGTTGTAGCAAATTTTGTGATAAATTTTTGTATGTAGTTTATTTTCTACTCTTATATTACTATTTTTACAATAAAGAATTATAACTCAAACCTAGATTTTTAGACTTATTTAGATGATTTGATGTCATAAAAAACATGTTTCGTGCATCACACAAAATTTGATTTCAAACCAAAAATTGGTGACACTTAGAAAGTTCTATTCAATTCGGATTTTATTTGTGTTTATTGAATTTTTATAAATTGCTATTTATATTAATTTATATAAATTTTCATTATTTTTTTTATTTTTTTATTAATTTATATGAATTACAGTATGTATTCGAAATTCGAATTGTACTCAGTTTTGAGACCATCTAAATTTTAAACTAGTTTCCGATTCAAGAAATATTAAAATTTCGTTTTCAATTCAATAAAAAATAAAACTCATATTTTCGATCCGATTTCTATTTTGAACCACTAAATTCTCATGCAAACGAAATTCATATATAATTACATTACTCTTGAATACTTGACGTTTTGTACTTTTTAAAAAAATTTAATTTTTTTTATTGAATACATGAAAATTTTGGGATTGAAACAACCGACCTCAAATAAGCATGAGATTTAAAAAAAAAATTGAATTTTAAATAAATAACAATTATTGCAACAAATAATTAATGAAATGTTTCCAAAAGAATATGAATATGCTAAAATTGATCCGGTACATACATTTCCCAAAACATTGCACCCTCTCAATCTCTTAACAATACCATTTCACACTTCAAATCAAACGTACCGTGTTCATATTCATATCACTGCACACACAATAAGTTCGTTCACATCCCCTTTTTTTCACCTATAAAAATCCAATCTTTTTGTGGGTTCTTCATTGCAACTTAATCTCAAAGCCCAGAAACATGGACAAGAAAATGTGTGGTTCTTCATTCTTGATCAAAGCTCTGATCTTGCAGTCCCTTATCGTGTTCTGCGCCGCACAGGATTTCGATTTCTTCTACTTCGTTCAGCAGGTATATATATACATAACATATCCTCTGTTTCATTTTCACTTGAAATTTCGTGTATTTGATTGTGTTAAAAAAACAGTGGCCTGGATCGTATTGCGACACGAAGCAAAGCTGCTGTTACCCGACCACCGGAAAGCCCCCGTCGGACTTCGGCATCCACGGCCTCTGGCCTAACTACAAAGACGGCTCTTACCCTTCGAATTGCGACTCCAACAACTCTTTCGACCAATCAAAGGTCTCGGATTTGATCAGCCGAATGCAGCAAGACTGGTCAACCCTCGCTTGCCCGAGCAACAGCGGGTCAAAGTTCTGGTCCCACGAGTGGAACAAGCACGGGACTTGCTCTGAGTCCGTGCTCGATCAGCACTCCTACTTCCGGGCAGCTCTCGGGCTAAAGTCGAAAATCGACCTTCTCCAGATTCTGACAAGTGCAGGGATTAATCCAGACGGAGGGTCTTATGGTCTGAGCAGAGTCGAGAGTGCGATAAGGAATGCGATTGGTTATGCTCCTTACGTGCAGTGCAATGTGGATGGGAATGGGAATAGCCAGTTGTATCAGATATATGTTTGTGTCGATAAATCGGGGGCTAATGTTATCGAGTGCCCGGTTTTACCGAAAGGGAGCTGCCCGTCGAGCATCGACTTCCCCTCGTTTTAGATGCGTGTGTATTGATCATGTTTATCGAGAAAAATCGGAACTTTAATATTGTTGTGAATTGTTTTTGCTTGTTTTCGGTTCGAACTGAAAAAATGAAAGTGCACACAAAACATGTGATCAACTGACTCTGTTCTTTTGAATTGATTAAAGTTGAACTAAACTGAACAAATGTAAGTCAGAAAAAAAAGTTTTTTTTTGTCTTAATTGATGTTTTGGGTTCGAAACTTGAATCTTAAATCTTATTCCTTAATTCAAATTTATTCAAGTACTCAACTAACTGAACTAACAAACTTAAAAAAAATGTTAAACCAATACAACCAACTTAACTAACAACTCTTGACCTAAAAATAAATAAATTAAGAAACAGTTATGGGCTTAAAAGAAATAGTCGTGTTGTTGGGCTTAGAAAGCTTTCCAATTTAAGATATTTGGGCTTGGGCCTTTGAATTAGCCGACTAACCGAAATATCCTGTGGGCAGCTCGTACTGTAGTTCTAAACCCTCGGAATCCATTTTTTTTAATTAATTTTTTTTTTAATTTTTTTTTTCTTGAAAGAAAAGATACAGTAGAAACCCTCTCTCCCATTTTCCTCCTCTCCTCTTTGTATACCACCAGGTAAAACCATTGCTTATCCTCTGCTTCTAATTTAATTGTTACAAATCTGCTTACCGGCGGCGTAGGTTAAGGAAGCTACACAGCTAATCAAAATCAGATTTTTAATTCATATATATATAAGACACCCTGTTTCTGTCTTTGATTCAGAAGAATTTTCCTTTAATGGCGGGAGGTAGTGCAGCTTCGGGTGCGGCGGGAAATGCCGTCAGAATCGTGGTCGCCGGCGACGCCAAGACGGGGAAGTCGAGCTTAATTGTTACGGCCGCCGCCGAGAATTTCCCGAGCAATGTTCCGCCGGTGCTGCCGCCGACGAGGCTTCCGGAGGATTTGTACCCGGACCGTGTGCCCGTCACTATTATTGATACATCCTCGAGGTTTTTGAAATAGTCGATATGTGTGTGTAGTGTTTGATTGGGATTTGATGCGAAAATTGAACTTCAGAGTTGTGTTTAGGTGTTAGGGTTTTGAAAGGGGTGTTCAAAATTTTCCTTTCTGGGTCCGTTGCTTGTGATTGTTTAGTGTTTGTATGGAAATGGTTTCAGTGTGTCTATGTGTGATGAAGCATTTGAGTTCATCCCAAATGATTGAATTTTATTTTATGTGTAGTGCGGAATTCTAAAACTTCCCCTGAGGATTAAAGTTGTAATTTTTGTAATCCATCCTTGTGAAAGCGTCACTCCAATTTTTTTTAATCGTACGTGGTTACATTTGCATGATTTTTCCTTTTATCTGGGCTGCCTTTTTCGCTGATTCAACTCATTAAACGTGATTCCAGTGTTAGCAAACTGCATGGTGTTTACATTGCTGTCCTATTGTTTAAGTTGAAACTTGATAAAAAATTGTTGATCCATTTGAATGCAGTACTGAGAATCGAGGGAAGCTTGTTGAAGAACTGATGAGAGCTGATGCCGTTGTTCTTACGTATGCATGTGACAGGCCTGATACTCTTGATAAATTAAGTAATTATTGGCTTCCTGAGCTTCGACAATTAGAGGTGTTTACTGAAGACCTATCACTTTTGTTCTTATAAAAGTTCTGCCACTCTTCTCTCAAACCTAGATAATACATAATAATTCACTCCTTTTCTTTTTATTTTTAAGGATTTCTATCAAAGATTAAGGAATTACTAGATTATTTCCCTTCAAATGATTAAAAAAAAAAAAAAAGGAAGATAATTAAAGTTATTCCAAAAAAATACAGTCTTCAATAGGAAAAAGCATTAGATTGTGAATGAGGAAAATATTTTGGGATGGGTAAGGGAAAAAATAGGAAAAAGTGTGCAATTATTCTAAAAAGGCAAATAAAAAGTAACAAATCAAATTCCTAAAAACTCTTGTTTAATAGTTCAGATTCTCTTCCAAATGCTGGATTGTATAAGCTTCTGCTGGTTATAGTAAATTTTACTCGTGTAATATGGATTATACATGATTTGGCAGGTTCGAGTCCCTGTTATTGTGGTGGGTTGCATGCTAGATAAGAGAGGTGATCAACAGGCTGTTAGTCTGGAGCAGGTTATGTCACCAATAATGCAACAGTTTCGGGAGATTGAAACTTGCATTGAATGTTCTGCTTTGAATCATATTCAGGTTAAAGTCTACTTTTTTTTATACTAATATTTGAAATTATTACAAATGTATTTTTTTAGTTAATTTGGTGTGCTTGGTATGACTTTGTCATCTGAGAGACTGTCTGTTGCATTGAATTTTCCCTGTGTAATAATGGTAGCAATCTTAAGCTTTTCTTATGATACTTCTTGACTTATATGGCTCAGTTATGAATATATATTAGTAATTTCAACTTTCCATTCTGATAAAAGGAAATGTTGAAAGTACGGATAATTGGTTTCGTGTCATTAAGTTTTATGATTTAATATGCTAACATTTGGATCTTTTCAAACATTTTATTTTATATATCTGCCTAACATTTGGATCTTTTCAAACCTTTTATTTTCCATACTTTAATATTTAACTTTTTACTTGACATTGTTTATTTATTTATTTTGTTCTCTTTTGCAGATTCCTGAGGTTTTCTACTATGCACAAAAAGCTGTGCTTCATCCAACTGCTCCACTATTCGATCAGGAGCAACAAGTTCTCAAACCTCGGTGTGTTAGGGCTTTGAAAAGAATATTTATTCTCTGTGATAATGACAGGGATGGGGCCCTCAGCGATGCAGAGTTGAATGACTTTCAGGTCAATTTCTTCTGATTTAGTTTAAATCATTTTGCTTATGTATAAATGTATTTTTATGGTATAGTATCATTTACACTACATATTCTTTTATCAGCTTATATTATTGAGCAAATCTGACATGATTTAGTTATAAATGCAGGTCAAGTGTTTTAATGCCCCACTACAACCATCTGAAATTGTGGGTGTCAAAAGGGTTGTGCAAGAGAAATTGCGAGAAGGTGTTGATGATCGTGGTCTTACATTGACAGGTTTTCTATTTCTCCATGCCCTCTTTATTGAGAAGGGACGTTTGGAGACAACTTGGACTGTGCTAAGGAAATTTGGATATAATAATGAAATCAGACTTCGTGACGATCAGTTGCCACCTCCATTAAAGAGATATCCTGACCAGGTTACTTTTACTTTGGATAAGTATCCAGTATGTTCAGTTTGCAAAGGCTACCATTTTAGAAGATCCTTTACTGACTAATTTCAATTTATTTCTGCTACTGTTGCTTTAACTCGCTAATAATTCACACCATCTTTTCAAAACTACTCGTATTTCACATTCCTACTTTTATGCCCCCTTCTTTATTTAAGTAACTCCTTATTCTCATTTGTGTAGAGTGTGGAGCTCACTAGTGAAGCTTTGGAATTCCTCAGAAAAATCTTCATCACATATGACGTTGATTGTGTATGTAAAGGCTATCCCTGTAGATTTTTGAATGTAACTGCAAATATCTTCTTCTGAAACTTGATGTGGTGTTGTTTCATTTGTTGATTTATTCAAGTATTTCCTCACATGAGCCTCATTAATGGATTAGTGATTTGATGAGTTTTTGTTTGGACACTATTTGTTATTAATGCATCATTACTCAATTATCTATTCTGTTGTCTGCATTACAAATTGTCATCCTTGATGGATTCTTAATGGGGTGAATGACACAGGATTAATTAATACTACGGACGGGTATGGTCTCCAATTATTTTCCAAATAATAATAAAAAAGGATGACATTACCTATGTGCATAAGATTCTTGTAGTTGTTATGAAAACTTTTGAAGCCATAGAGATGCAGAGCTGGACTTTGACATTGAGAGTATTAATTTAAAATTTCACGTTGCTTCTTAATTGGGTTGAGAATCATAATCTGAATGTGTTTGATGTTTTTTTCATGCAGCTTCTTTATATATCTTTGTACAGTTGTTGAGTTGAAATGGAACCTAATCTATTGTGTGTAATGTTGCATGTTTATTTTCTGTGCACTCTGAGTTTTACTCGAAACCTGCAAAATTCATGTATTGTGTATGTAATAGGTAGTGAATTAAATTTGTTTCATCTTTACGAGTTCTGAATTTATTATGAAAATGTGGACGCTGAATATGCAATTTGGTAGTAGTGTTTCAGCTTCTTTAACTACCAATGGTACCCTTTTCTGGACTGTATATGTCTGGTGTATCTTTCTTAATTGGATTCTTGTCACTTGAAGTCTTAAATGTTGATTTTTGGTTTTAATGATCTGTAGGATGGTGCTCTTCGATCTCTCGAGCTTGAAGATTTGTTTTCCACAGCTCCTGAAAAGTAATGTGTTTTTCCTTAAGATCTTGACACTTTCCTTTTGCTTAAATAAATAGGATATGTTCTTGGTGATGTGGCAATCATAATAATATCAACATGTTATATTAGTGGTTTGTTGGTTATAATATACTCTAGTATATATATATACACACACACACACATACACACATACACACACAATATGAAACATTGTGGCTTCTTAATAGGACCATGTAAAATGTACAGAGACGAGTGGGTGGGCTTATAGAAATATGTATCTTTGTTGGGTTTTACTCTTGAAACACTTTGTTATGAAATTGAACTTGTTCCAAACAGTATCTGGTTTTCAAAAATAAAATAATTGACGATTGTATTATCGTCTAAAGAAAATACATTTCGTTGGCAATAGATCTTATGTTGTAGACACGCTAAAGAAGTTGGGTGGACCTTGTTATTTTAATAGTTTTGCACCTCTTTGATTAACCTCTAAAAATATTTTTTCTGATATTTTGGATGTAGTGGGCTTACTATAAGAACTACTCAAATATTAGTAACAATTAGTTTTATTCTATTTCACTGGTTCATATAATTTGGACTCTGTTTTAGTTTATGCTATCAAAATTTCCTTTGAAATTATTTTAAATTTCAGTTTGATATTTTAAGTTGTCTTAATGGTATTTCATTGTGTTGAATCGCCTTTTGGATTTTTAGTCCTTTTAGTGAAGCACCATACGCGAATGCCGCGGAAAAGACTGCTCTTGGAGGGCTATCACTAGATGGGTTTTTATCGCTGGTATGTACTGCTGTTTTGCAGATGAACTTCAGATTAATTCATGATTCATTAATTCAGTAAATGTTTGGTTATTGTTCCTCGTTCTTTTTAGCAACTCATTGAGTCTCTCAATCTCATCCAAACTCTGTGTTATTTGAATAAATATCTTGTTTTGCCTATAACGTTCCTGAGAAAATCTCATTTATTGCAGTGGGCTCTAATGACACTTCTAGATCCAATTCGTAGTGTGGAAACCCTTGTATACATAGGGTATGGGGGTGATCCTTCATCTGCTACACGTGTAACTCGGAGAAGACGTTTAGATCGTAAGAAGCAGCAATCAGAAAGAACTGTGTATCAATGTTTTGTTTTTGGACCAAAAGAATCTGGGAAGTCTGCTTTACTGAATTCTTTTATCGGAAGGTATCTTTTGAATCTAAATTAGAAAGTGCTTTCATGTGGACTTTGATATCCTATAGTCACTCGAAATGTGGACTTTGATAGGCCTTTCCCTGAAGAATATGTTGCCACAATTGGTGACCGGTATGCTGTCAATGTCGTTGATCAACCCTCAGTAAGTGCACCCTGATGATTGCTCTAAAAGGGAGCTATGTCAAAGAATAAACTTTCTTGCTTGAATGATTGTGTTTTACAAGAGTTGGCAAACATACATGTATATAACCAACCTAGGTTTTTGAAATTTTCAAGAAAATACCTCAGATAACTGTGGATGAGTTTTAACAATTGTCTCATGTATACCTACATCCGTTGATCTTGAAGTCCAACTTCACTCCAACTGATCACAAAGACTTAGATTTTTGCTAGGTGTTTGTTGAATTGTTATTCTTATTATATATATTGTTGTTGTTTTGGGTGGGGTGTGGTAATAGGATAACTACAATAGATTATGCAGATGAGATTTGAACATGTGGGCGCGTATTGATCAACAGTATTTGCTGGATGATAAATCCTACGCTAGTATTCACTGAATCGGAAATGACAGAAGCAAAATGATTAATTGACAGTTTAAAAATTGATTTTCCTGAAAAGAAAAAAAATGAATTGAAGTTAGCTGGAATACTTATGCTATATTCCTGATATTGTATTTTATATTATTTTTCACACATCTTGACAGGGACTTAAAAAGACTCTTGTGTTGAGAGAAATTTCTGAGGATGGAGTGAAAGACTTCCTATCTAAGAAGGAGGCTTTGTCCGCATGTGACGTGGCAGTGTTTGTTCATGACAGGTAGCTGATATAGTTTAAATTATTATGGTAATGGCCTTGAATAGAATTGTCGTCACTGACTGCACTTTTGTGTCGCATTAAATTCTTAAGACCAAACTGCTGTTAATAATAACACTTTGGGATTGAGTAGTATTTATGAGGTCTCGTTTCTGGATCCACATCCCATGAGCCTGGAGTTTGACAATTTTGTTTTATCTAATAGACAGATTCTTTTTGTCCATATATCTTGCAGTTGTTACTTGTTAGCCATTATTTTCACTTCTTAATTCTGATTTACACGAGTTATTGCTTCTCCAGTTCCTCTGAAGCTTCCTGGCAGAAGGCGACAGATATGCTTGTCGATGTTGCTAGTCAAGGGGAAGCCTCCGGTTATGAGGTGCCTTGTCTCATTGTTGCTGCTAAAGATGATCTTGACCCTTACTTGACAGAGATTCAAGATTCAACAAGGGTAAAAGTTTTGTTATAGTGATCATACATTTGAGGATATTTAAGGGTGACAGTGCATCTTCTTCCTGGAAGTAAAAATATGTGAACTCGATTAATGATTACTTTGACTTAGATAATTATTCATTATTTGAACAGGTAAGCCAGGATATGGGGATAGAGGCTCCTATACCTCTCAGCACGAAGCTGGGAGATTTCAGTAACATATTTCATAGGATTGTTAGAGCGGCTGAACATCCTCATTTAAGCATTCCCGAGACCTCAGCTGGGAAAAGCCGAAAGCATTACCACCGGATTCTTAATCGCTCACTCGTGTATTTATCAGGTGCCTTAACAGCTTCATAGGAAAAAGGAAAAGAAAAAAAAAAACATTTGCTTATATCTGAAATATTTGCTTGTAAAATAATGCTGAATCTAATATCCTTTCACAGTTGGTGCTGCCGTTGCTGTGGTTGGAATGGCTGCTTACCGTGTTTATGCTGCAAGAAAAAGTTCATCTAGTTAGGAAAGCCTGGTTAGTTGCTTATGAGGTCCTTCTGTTTCAATATGTTTCTATAGACAGTCTTGCTAAAGTTTTCCCCTTTTTCGACAATTCCGTAAATGTGGATTTTTTTTTTCAATTTAAATTTTATTGTTGATTGGATCGAACTGAACTCCCGATTGCGGATCCATTTGTCGAATTATTACATCCACCGCGTTTTTTGTGGTGTTGATGGTTCGTGTCTAATGATAATGCTGGTGAATGGTGATGTCATTTTTCCGACTAAAAAAAAATCGGAGAGAGAAATCGAACCAACTAGAAGGGACTTTGATAGTTTGTATCATTTTAACTATTTACTCCTCAGTTTAATAATAAGACTCTACGGCTCTAAATTTCTGTTTGAAAATCTTTTTGGTGTAATTTCATTGTCTTTATGCACTTTGTATTTTCCCCTTTTCACTGTTGTTTCTAACCGCAATTTACGGACCAACCCCGTCTAATCATGTTGTCGTGTTTTAGACCAATTTCATATCAACATCAAAAGAACAATACTAAAAGACTCAATAATGTAAATAGTTGACCTTTGAAATTGGGATGTATTTTTTCCTCAAAAATACTATCAAATCTTCCAAATTCTTTTATTAATTAAGCATTTTTTTAAAATATTAAAATAAATTCTAGACCAATGATTTTCTTTTAATATACTTTTAACGATTATATGTTCGACCAAGTGTGAAAATATTGTTCCATTATATTTTTATATACTAATAATGTTTTTTACTAATAAGGAGGGGGCAAAGGGGAGCTAGTGTGGAGTTACATGCGCGGGTTGAAAGTTCAAATTTATTGAATAATTCGTATTGTTACTAGTTAGCCTCTTAGGTGTTAATGAAAGGAAAAATTAAATAATCAAATTTGGATTAATTAGGCAGAATCATAATGATCACAATTATAACAGTATGATATTCATAATTTTTTTCTTTTTTCAAGCTTTTCCTTTGTCTGTTTATCACTGTATTATACTATACATATAGGGGGTATTAAAAAGATTTACTTGTTATGATTAATGTAGACAAATGGCTAAAATTTGCTGGATATTGTTTTAAAGTGAGCTTGTCAACATATTGAAAGTTAGCGTTTACCTGACTCTATCGACCAATTCTTTGACCAAACGTGAACTAGAATGGGTGCGAGTCAGAACAAATTAATCTGGATTGAAAGTGATAGAGCTCAACCCAAAACTCGAGCTTTTTGATTCAAATTGAATTGATTTTTCAAAATTTTCAAATAAAAAATACAATTCAATAGCCCATGGTACCTTACAATTCCGACTAACATAAATACCTTATTTCATTTGAATTGGTACACGAAACACAATAATAAAAATAAATCATCCTTTTTTTTATATCATAATTTTGTTAATTATAAGAGCATGAAAGTCCAAGTGAAAATATTTTTCAAGTACAATTGTCATGAAAAAGGAATTTTGATCATCTAATGAGTTATGACAAGGTGTGCCATGACATGGAATATAATGATTAAAGAAAATACGGTAATATATTTTGGTAGGCATGAAAATATTTTTTTGGTAAATCAATTATTGTGAAATATCTACGAAAGTGTCAACTATACATAAATATGTTGAGTTTGCCACAAAACCAAGAAGGAGACAACGATGAACAGGTTCAGCGACCGCTGGTTGTCAAACAGCGGTCGCCGGTGAAGTCCCGCGCTCGCGGGAGAGGCGACAGCGGTCGCGTTCGCATCACCTGAAGGATCGAGTTCGATCACTGATTCAGCGCTCGCCGGACAAGGAGCAGCGCCCGCTGAAGGTCGTTCAGCGACCGCCGTTTTGGAAACGGCGGTCGCCGTTTTGCATCAAGTCGACGATATCGGGTCTGCCTGATTTTGGGGGTTTCGGCGACCGCCGAAGGCTTTTCAGCGCCCGCCAAATTGGACCAGCGACCGCTGGGTAGCAAACAGCGGTCGCCATTTTCTCCAGCGCTAGGAATTTTTGGAAAGTCCTATTTTTGGTCCGTTTAGGTTTCCTTCTCCTACAAGGCATGCTATGGGCGAGAATTAATGTTTCCATACATTAATTAGGTCTCTCCCATATATAAAGAGAGCTACTCCATGGGCATAAACAACATATTATAATCCTATAGCTATTGCGTGAGATTTGAGGGTTTAGAGCGTATATCATCCTTGTAATCGTGAAGCAATATTATAGTGAATTGTTCGTCGTTCCTCCCGTGGTTTTTCCCAGTTGGGTTTCCACGTAAATTCTTTGTCTTCTCTAATATTCGTTGATTTCTTTTCTTCGGTATTCTTGATATTATCATACTATACATCGTCCGATCTTACAACAAGTGGTATCAGAGCTAAGGATGACGAGCGTGAGGTATGACATACCGTTGCTGGATCTCAACACAAGGTTCCCGACGTGGCAATACAAGATGAGGTTAGTTCTTCGATCCCTGAAGCAAGAGGGCGCCCTCAAAGGTATTGAAAACAAGCCGACGGACATGAAGCATGAAGATTGGGAAGAGCTCGATCAGATGGCCATGGCGACCATAGGGCTCCATGTCTCGAACGCTTTGGCGGAGGACATCATGAAAGCGAAGACAGCAAAATAATTGTGGGAGATGCTTGAAGAGATGTGCATCACCAAGACGGTGTCAAGTAAGCACAATTTGAAGAGAAGCTTATATTTGCTCAGAATGGCGGAGGGTTCCTCTATCCCCGCGCACGTAGCGAAGTTCAAGGAGAAGGTTGCTGACCTCGGCAATATTGGCATGAAGCTCGAAGATGACGACCTCGCGTTTTGGCTCCTAATTTCGCTACCCCCTTCTATGGCGAGTTTCCGTGATACTCTCATATATTCTCGAGATAGCCTCACGTTTAAAGACGTAACTTCGGCTCTCTCATCTAGAGAGAATATTTTGATGATGGAGAGTCCTAATTCAGGAGAGACGTCAAGCGAAGGATTGAATTTCCGTGGACGGACCAACCAAAGATCGACGGGGCAAGATAGGTCTCGATCGAAGTCACGACATAGTAACAAGGTTTGCAACTATTGCAAGAAGAAGGGTCACATCAAAGCCGATTGTTATTCCTTGAAGAATAGGAAAGAGAGAGAAGGCGGCAACAACAACAACAATAATTCCGGTAAGAGTTCCGGTGAAGTTGGTGTAGCCGAGAATTATTGTGATCTTCTCATGGCTTTGGGTGAGGTCTCCAAATCAAGCGAGGAATGGATTCTAGACTCGGGATATACGTTCCACATGTGTCCGAATCGTGAGTGGTTCGATACTTTTGAAAAGGTGGATCAAGGTGCGGTGACTATGGGAAACAACGCGTCATGCAAGATCGAAGGGATAGGAAGCATCCGGATCAAGATGTTTGACGGCGCGATCCGCACCCTAAGCGAGGTTAGATACGTCCCCGGCTTAAAGCGGAATTTGATTTCGCTTAGTACTTTGGAGCTCAAGGGTTACTCGTTCACCGGAGAAGGTGGGGTCGTGAAGGTTGCCAGCGGTTCGTTGGTGGTTATGAGAGGCGAACGTAAGTCGAATAGGCTTTACGTTCTTGAAGGCACCACGGTGAAAGGTGAAGTAGCCGTAGGTGATTCCAAAGTCCCGGATGTCGATACAACGAGACTTTGGCATATGCGTCTAGGGCATATGAGTGATTCTGGAATGGCCGAGTTGAGTAGGCAAGGGCTTCTTGGGGATAAGGGCTTGTCGAAGTTGGAGTTCTGTGAGCAGTGCGTCTATGGGAAGCAAACGAGGGTGAAGTTCACCACCGGCGCTCACACGACAAAAGAAATACTCGGGTATGTTCATTCCGATCTATGGGGACCATCCCCGGTCCCCTCCACTGGAGGTTCTTACTATATGCTTACCATCATCGATGACTATTCCCGAAAGGTTTGGTCGTTCTTCTTGAAACACAAGAGCGACGTGTTTTCTACCTTCAGAGATTGGAAGGTGATGATAGAGAAACAAACCGGGAAAGTCGTGAAGAACCTACGTACGGACAACGGCCTAGAATTTGTGTCCGAAGAATTCAACCAATTCTGCAAGAGTTCGGGGATTGTGAGGCACCACACTGTGAGACACACCCCTCAGCAAAACGGAGTAGCCGAGAGAATGAATCGCACGATTATGGACAAGGTACGTTGCTTGTTAGCAACTTCTGGGTTGAGTAAAGGTTTTTGGGCTGAAGCGGCTTCTTTAGCATGTTACCTTATCAACCGTTCCCCGTCCATGGCGATTAACAAGAAGACTCCACAAGAGTTGTGGAAAGGGTCTCCGGCGAATTATGAGGACTTGAGGGTGTTTGGGTGTCCGGCCTACATGCACGTCAACGAAGGAAAATTGAATGCCCGAGCTAAGAAGTGCATATTCGTTGGCTTTAAGGAAGGAGTTAAAGGATACAAGCTTTGGTGTCCAGAGACGAGAAAGATCATACTAAGCCGTGATGTAGTCTTCGATGAGGCTTCTATGATGGGTGATCGGTCGTCTAAAGGGAATCTCGAGGTTCCAAGTACTCCTATTGAGGTGGAGCCGGACAGGGTGCAAGAGGAAGATGATGGGTCAAGTTCCCCGACCGATATGGCGAGTAGTTCGACTACTCCGGAAGATCCAAAAGAGCCGCAATGCATAGCACGAGATAGGCCAAGGCGTGAGAGTCGACCACCTAAAAGGTTAGCCGATTATGAGTTAGTGGCCTATGCTCTAAACGTAGCCGATGAAGTTGATTCGTATGAGGAACCTTCCTCGTATGCCGAGGCGGTTGCGTGTGATGACTCGAGTAAATGGGTCTTGGCTATGCAAGAAGAGATGGAGTCTCTTCATAAGAATGGCACGTGGGAGTTGGTTGATCTCCCTAAAGGCAAGAAAGCCATAAAGTGCAAATGGATCTTCAAGAAGAAGGAGGGCATCCCTGGGGTCGAGGACGAGAGATATAAGGCGAGATTGGTGGCTAAGGGTTTTAGCCAAATTCCCGGAGTAGATTGTAATGATGTGTTTTCACCAGTGGTCAAGCATAGCTCGATTCGAGCGATTTTAGGCATTGTGGCAATGCATGATTTGGAGCTTGAGCAAATGGATGTGAAGACGGCCTTTCTACATGGGGAGCTCGATGAAGATATCTACATGGTCCAACCCGAGGGGTTCGAGGGTTCAAACCAAGAGAACAAGGTGTGTTTTCTCAAGAAATCCTTATATGGTTTGAAACAGTCTCCTAGACAGTGGTACAAACGTTTCGATACGTTTATGATCAAGAATGGTTTCCGAAGGAGCTCCTATGATAGTTGTGTGTATTTCCGGAAAGGCCGTGATGGGTCTTTAGTATATCTTCTCCTCTACGTCGACGATATGTTGATAGCGGCTAAGGATAAGTCGGAGGTGGAGAGAGTCAAGACACAACTAAGGAGTTCGAGATGAAGGATCTTGGTGCGGCAAAGAAGATCCTAGGAATGGAAATCACAAGAGATCGAAGAGAAGACAAGTTGTATCTTGGCCAAAAGGGGTATATAGAGAAGGTGCTACGTCTGTTCAACCTTGAGGATGCGAACCCGGTAAGTACTCCCCTTGGAACACAATTTAGACTTACCTCTGCTTACTCTCCGACTACGGAGAAGGACATCGAGGATATGGCTCGAGTCCCTTATTCCAATGCCGTTGGGTCCTTGATGTATGCAATGGTGTGTACTCGTCCGGATTTGGCCCACGCCGTGAGCGCCGTGAGTCGGTACATGGCGAATCCCGGAAGAGAGCATTGGAAGGCGGTGCAGTGGGTGTTGCGCTATTTGAGAGGTACGTCTAACAAGAAGCTAGTGTTCGGGAGGAATCAAGAAGATGTTCGGGGGTTCGTGGATTCCGACTATGGCGGTGATCTAGATAAAAGAAGATCTCTTACCGGGTGACGAACACGAATGTTTGTCGTTGGGAACAAACGCGCTGCCAAAATAAAATTTATATTTAGCCAGTACACCCTTAACTACAAAACGTAGATAATGGCAAGTACGTGGGGTCGGTCCCACAAGGAGGCAATTACAGTAGGTGATCTCGACTTTGCCCAAGGGGTTGTCACAAAAAGTTTTGAGTTTGGTTGCTGTGGGCACAACGGTTTTGCAATCGTTCAAACACTCAGATCTAACTACGGCAAACAGAAATATCATGCAAATAAATAAAACCAAAAGTAAACAGGCAAACACTCAGATCTAACAGAATACTAAAAGTGAAAACTTAAATCAATAAATAAACAAGGCATCCGGGCAGACAACTTCACTCAGGATCATTAGGGCAAACTACCGTTCATCGGCACTAAGGATTTTTACCAGCGGTTTGTCAGCAGTTATAGGGTGTAAAAAAACAAAAGTGGTCCTATTGCGTCACGCCCAGCAAATGCCCCACCCCTCATCTATCCTTACTGTATAAAGAAAAGGCTTGGTTAACACTTTGCCTAATCCCCCTGGATCTGAACAATTCGATAACCTATGCGACCAAACATGGATCTAGTTTGCCCAATCCCGCATTACCCTCTAGACAGACCCGCTCGGCCAATAGCATGCTCGAAACATACGACCGCATCTCCTGCAAGTTCTAGTGCTATGCCCGCAACAATACTACAAGGTACATCTATGCGGTTTGCCAATCACCAGTATCCCAGTTTGTAAAGGTTCACTAGTGGTCGTCCTAGTTTACCCAAACTCCCCAGAAATAAACCTCAACCAACTTTGCCTCGGGAACAAACGCCCAACCGGTTAGTTCAGCCCCTCTAACCTCGCGGCCTAACTAAACCCTAAATCACCTTCGATCCGTCCCTGCCCAGATGCACAAACAATTTAGCTACTCATACAGAAATTAAAAGACGAAATAAATAAAGGAACGCAAACTATATTAATCATAACTTCAAATCGAAGAATCGTTTTTGAAGAAAATCAAAATACGGAATTAAAGGAAATTAAAACTGAAAACATGAAATTGTTTCTCGACCCGAAGGTCGGTTCTACTGCAATTAAACAAAAGGAACTCGGACGAACAGCTCCGCTTCCTTCTCCGGCGACTCCTCCGGCGACGACGGCGAACTTCGGGACCGGCGGCTCTCTCGATTTCTCGATGCGTAATGTGTGTTGTCTTTGCTGCCCGTCGCGCCCCTTTTGTAGACTTCGAATTTGAATTTGAATTCCCGGTTGTTGCTCGCCCCTTAGGAATAGGCATCCTTGGTCAATGGGCTGGGGGATAAGTCAGATCCCCCGAATCCAGGGATTCTGGTACGCTGCCAGCTTGCCCGCAGCTAATCTCCTGTCAACAGCCGCTCTCTGCCCAAATCGAAGTCTGCAGGTATTTCTTCTCCTCCACAGGTGGTCGGACCAGGCACGGTACTTTGTAGGAATTCTGGGTCTTCTGCTTCATGACCTTACCCATTTGCCCGATGTGGTCAAACTGTTGCTTGTCACTACCGCTCCAGAATCTGATTTGCCCAAAGAAGGGGATTTCCTTGCCTCTTTTGCCCAGTGCGCCACCTGTTACCTGCATCACCACACACTCTGCCCAAACACCTAATTGTGCCCTCCCAGACACGTTAACGACTCAAACTGACTCAATAAAGGGTGTAAAAATGCTCTAAGATGAGCAAATAAAATGGCTCATCACCGGGTATGTTTTTACCATTGGTGGGTGTGCCATTAGTTGGAAAGCTATTTTGCAAAGTACGGTGGCCTTATCTACTACCGAGGCGGAGTATATGGCGGTCACCGAGGCTTGCAAGGAGGCTCTATGGTTGAGAGGTTGGTTTAGAGAACTCTCGAAGGGTTCTAAGACGACGTCCATCTTTTGTGATAGTCAAAGTGCTATTTATCTCACAAAAGATCAAGTGTTCCATGAGAGGACAAAGCACATAGACATTCGTTATCACTTTGTCCGTGAGGTGATCGCTCGAGGCGATATTAAGGTGAGTAAGATTAGTACTCACGACAATCCGGCGGACATGTTAACGAAGAGTTTACCCGCAACCAAGTTTGAGCTTTGCTCTAGCTTGGTTGGACTTCGATCGAGAGATTAAGCCCTTAGGGGCTTTTTGGAGGAAGACGATAGGCGAAGGAAGTTCGCGGTTTAGTGCCAAGGTGGAGATTTGTTGAGTTTGCCACAAAACCAAGAAGGAGACAGTCACTGAGCGACCGCTGGTTGTCAAACAGCGGTCGCCGGTGAAGTCCCGCGCTCGCGGGAGAGGCGACAGCGGTCGCCGTTCGCATCACCTGAAGGATCGAGTTCGATCACTGATTCAGCGCTCGCCGGACAAGGAGCAGCGCCCGCTGAAGGTCGTTCAGCGACCGCCGTTTTGGAAACGGCGGTCGCCGTTTTGCATCAAGTCGACGATATCGGGTCTGCCTGATTTTGGGGGTTTCGGCGACCGCCGAAGGCTTTTCAGCGCCCGCCAAATTGGACCAGCGACCGCTGGGTAGCAAACAGTGGTCGCCATTTTCTCCAGCGCGAGGAATTTTTGGAAAGTCCTATTTTTTGTCCGTTTAGGTTTCCTTCTCCTACAAGGCATGCTATGGGCGAGAATTAATGTTTCCATACATTAATTAGGTCTCTCCCTTATATAAAAAGAGCTACTCCATGGGCATAAACAACATATTATAATCTTATAGCTATTGCGTGAGATTTGAGGGTTTAGAGCGTATATCATCCTTGTAATCGTGAAGCAATATTATAGTGAATTGTTCGTCGTTCCTCCCGTGGTTTTTCCCAGTTGGGTTTCCACGTAAATTCTGTCTTCTCTAATATTCGTTGATTTCTTTTTTTCGGTTTTCTTGATATTATCATACTATACATCGTCCGATCTTACAACAAAATATTATGATTAAGAGGTGACTTAATATTATGTCCATACACATAGATATGAATTTCCACAAAATATATTTTTAAACTAAAAATAAAATATACTCCATATAATTTAAATTTAGTATATCAACTATTAAAAAAAAAACAAATGTGAAAACTGAAGTGTTAGAGTATAATTTAGTGACACATCACTTGACACATTACATATATTTTGTACCTATGTTTAGAGTATACCTAAACATAGGTATAATTTAGTGACACATCACTTGACACATTACATATATTTTGTACTTATCAATTTGTACCTCAATGTCCCAATGGTGTAAGATGAAATTGTTCATTTTTGGTATGTGGGACCCACACAACAAGACACAATACAAAATGTACCTAGTATCTAATATTAGATACTCTCTTTTTTCTCTCTCTTATTTGTACCTTATCTCCCAATGGTATACCTAAGTAAAATTTTTGCCACATGTGAATTGTACGTACTATTGGTGGGATGCTCTTATAACAACGACCAATACAGTAATTAGAATAATAAAAAAGCAGCAGCAAGAGTCAAGCAGGTCAACCCGACGACCGTTCGGGAAACATTTTATTAACAAATCCAAAAGAATTAAATGTTCATTCAAATCTATAAATAAAAATAAAAATCACCGAAAATCAAACCATTCCAAAATTAAGTAATCTCAAACAAACCGCCAAACAGAGATTTAATGGCTTCGACTTGAACTCGACTCCAGCTCCAAACCTCATCTTTCCAATTGCTGCACCACCGGTACGCGTTTTTTCTCTGCTTTTTTTATTTCCGACGGTTACTTTTTTTTCGCCCCGAGTAATTTATGCTTCAGTTCAATGCATTTATTTCGATCTGTGTTTGTATCGGCGTATGAATCATGGGGTTATTTTCGGGCTTTTCATCATCATCTTCCTCTTCTTCGATTGAGATCTGGTTGTGGGTTTTTGAACTAGTAAAAACGGAAAATGTTTTTGTTGCTTCGTACGAACTGTGACCCAGTTGGGGCTTTTTGAAAATTCGACTGTATATACACATCTTCAGCAGAGAAATTTCATGCTTTGAGCTTCTTTCGATTCCGAGTCCGGTCTCCGGCGGTGTGGTTTGACCGGAAAAAAAATGAAGAAATGGTACGGCGGCGTTCTATCCACCTCTCTATTCATGTTCTGCCTCATCGCATATCACGTGACTAAAAGCCCGACCACCCGAACTTACTTCACGGGCCCTTTCAACGCCTCCGGCACAAACCCTCTCGAGTGGATAAACTCCGGGCCCGCCCCTCCGAATCCCGAAACCCTATCGCAGGTCGTCTCCATCGACTCGACCGTGTCCGATTTCTTCTCCCGGAATAACTTCTCGAACGAAGAAAAAAGCAGTTTGCACACGTGGGCCCGCTTGAAGCACCTTGTCTCACATGCCGAGGGCTTGCCCAATGCAGTCGAAGCAGTTAAAGAAGCCGGCGTCGCGTGGAAAAACCTAGTCGCTTCCATCGAGGAAGAAAAGCTTGTTAATAATAGGAATGTATCCAAGAGAGGGAAAGAAAAACAGTGCCCTCATTTCCTTAGTAAAATGAATTCCTCTGAACTCGAGGGCGATGTGTTTAAGCTGCGTGCGCCCTGTGGGTTGACTCAGGGATCTTCGATCACGTTCATCGGAATTCCCAATGGACTTCTTGGTGATTTTCGAGTTGACTTGACTGGGGAAAGACTTCCGGGAGAGCCTGACCCTCCGATTATTTTGCATTATAATGTTCGATTACATGGAGATAAGTTGACTGAGGAGCCTGTGATCGTTCAGAACACTTGGACGATTGCGCACGACTGGGGTGCGGAGGAGCGATGTCCTTCTCCTGAGCCGAAAAAGAATAAGAAAGGTAACATTATTTTCCAACCTATTAGAAATTTTCGTCTGTTGTTGTATATAATGGGCGATGTTGCTTGATGATATCAGTGGATGAGCTGGATCAGTGCAATGCGTTTTTGGGCAAAGAGATTAACCAGACAGCGAAAGTTGATCGGCGTGGCTATGGAAAACCAAGAAAGTACTTTCCTTTCAAGCAAAATGAATTGTTTGTTGCTACACTTAGAGTCGGTTCTGAAGGAATCCAAATGACAGTGGATGGAAAGCACGTAACATCGTTCTCTTTCCGTGAAGTAATCTTTCTTTCTCTGATATTATACCTTCAACAAAATTTACATCTTGCACTTGCTGATGCTATCAAATATTTTTAAAATTACATTTACGCCTTTATTTTTGAGAAGTTGAGGGGTCTAGTTGTAATATATTTGACGAAGTCAGTAATTAAGTGAGGCCAACTAGTATTATTTGTTTTTCATTTTTGTAACTTATAGCTATAGGGGTTCTTTTTTTCTTCAAAGCTACCTGCTTTTTCTTTATTTATTAAATATTGAATCGACAAACCTCATGAGTAGTTTTCGTAATCATCCTTTGATATCTACTAGATTTGGCTTGAACTAGTCAAACCAACATTGATTTTTATTTATCAACTGTGTGCAGACTTTGGAGCCATGGCTTGTAAGTGAATTACGAATTTCAGGAGATATAAACTTGATTTCGGTTGTCGCCAGTGGTTTGCCAACTTCCGAGGACTCGGATCATATACCTGACTTGGAAACTCTAAAAGCTGTTCCATTAACTCCTAAAAAACAGCTTGATCTCTTCATTGGTATCTTCTCCACCGCCAACAATTTCAAACGTAGAATGGGAGTCCGAAGATCCTGGATGCAGTACCCTGAAGTACGTTCGAGACAGGTGGCAATTCGCTTTTTTGTTGGTTTGGTAAGTATTGGAAGTATGATACAATACTTTTTTTTTTTTTGTAATAATCCCTTATAATGAATGAGTTCTCTGATATATACTATTTGATAACTGAAATGAAACATGCGTTTATCTTGTAGCATAAAAACCAGATGGTGAATGAGGAGCTTTGGAACGAGGCACGAACATATCAAGACATCCAACTAATGCCTTTTGTCGACTACTATAGTCTCATTGCATGGAAAACCATAGCCATTTGCATATTTGGGGTAAAAAAAAACTCTTACCTTTATTGGGTCTTTTGAAACATTTTTCTTCAGTTCCTAATTATACGCTATTTTCTTCTTGTAGACTGAGGTTGTCTCGTCTAAGTTTATCATGAAGACGGATGATGATGCATTTGTTCGTGTGGATGAAATATTGAATTCATTAAAAAGGGCCAATGTGACTCGTGGTTTGCTCTATGGCCTCATCAATTCAGACGCAAAACCTCAACGAGGTACCGACAGCAAGTGGTATATTAGCCCCGAGGTATCTTTTTTTGACCTGATTTTTCTATTTCTTGACTAGACTGTGGAGTTGTTCGGTTGACATCAGACTTTTTGTTTAAAGGAATGGTCAAATGACACTTATCCACCTTTTGCACACGGCCCCGGTTATGTAGTTTCGAGCGACATAGCAAGGACAGTTGCTAACAAACACAGAAAGGGACAACTAAAGGTAAAAAAAAAACAAAAAAAAAAACACTCATTCTGATACATAAACTCGTTTGGATATACTTGATCTATCTGTTTTTCAATGTCATTTTCGTTACATTACAGATATTCAAGCTGGAAGACGTTATAATGGGGGTTTGGATCGACGATATGAAAAAGAATGGGTTGGAAGTGAAATACGAAAACGACGAGAGGATTGCCAACTTGGGTTGTGTGCCCGGTTACGTTGTGGCCCATTACCAAAGCCCGAGAGACATGCTTTGCTTGTGGCAAAACATTCAAGACAAAAAACTCGGCCTTTGCTGTGGGGACTGAGCCTTTCGGGTGAGAATACATCGGTTATACACACGCCTGTAGAAGAAGAAGAAGAGTCGACTATAGTTGTACAAGTAGAAAATACATCCATACTATGCACATGGTTAGGTGAAAGAGTTCTTAGAGGTAGATGATATACTTATGTATAACAATCTGAAATTTTGATATAGAAATATGAAATTTCTGATTTTTTTTTTTACACGCACCCGATCCTGGTGGCTTACAAGTCGCCTGAATACGCCAAGACGACTCGACTCTGCAAGAAATCTGATGTGTGGTGTTTGGGAATTCTGATACTGGAGACCTTGACAGGGAAGCTTGTTGCCAAGTACCTTTCGGAAGACGATTTCTCCATTTTTCTTGTTCTTTTTTGTGGGGGAGAGAGTTTTATTATAAATAATATTATTTAATAGTATTAATAATGGATTGTGACATAATATTTAGAATATATATTACAGAAAGGCCCCAAAGTTTCTGATAATTACAACATAACCAAACAATTACCTCAAAACATATTGCTGCGAATCTTATCGCTTCAAGAAGCCATGGGCACCGATGGCAGTCTCGAAGGCTTCCAACCTTTCGCCTATAGCCAAACCATTGCGGTCGTAAAAGGAAATCTCGTTTATGCCGAGGTCAACACAAGTCTTGATAAGCTCTTCCCCAACGCGTTTCGCTGCTTCCTGAAGGCATCGAGAATTGATTTACAACCTTTAATATCGATTCAGGAGATGTGGAAATAGTTTGGAATTGAAATTCTGAAATGACAAAAATACCCCCAAGTACTCAAAAGGAGCTTATTTATGCGTTCTCCGTGCGATTATCTCAAACCTCAAGGGGCAGATTTTGTAATCTGTTAAATTACGAAAAGAGTACTTACAGCAGTTGTGCAAGACGGATCATTTCGCATCGATTTCTGCAGAGTGCTTCCGTAGAACAAACACTTTTTACTCTTGTCGTCAACTAACACAGCGTACAACTGCTTGCCCGAACTGAAAACCGAAAGCCTCGGTCTTGCGGCTGTCCCATTAAACTGCCGAGAAGTACACTCACTACTCATCCCAACATCTCGAACCACACGCGTTTTTTAAAAAACAATCGAAAGAGAGATTCTTGTTTTCGTTTACCTTATTCCTCGATCTTCTATTCCGAACTTTAGCAGTCTCCGTCCGTTGATTGGCTCTAGCTTCGATCACCAACGGCTTCGTTACCATTTCTGAACAACAAAGAATCAGTGCATCGATATAAAAAAAAAAAGTCAAATTTATGCTCAAATCAATAACTTGCCCATTGCTCACTTGCAGAGTGCAGGGGGAGGATATTCGAGTTAAGAAGACGAGTTCCGAATATCCCACTCGCCGGAAACTTCAACGCAGAAAAACAAGAAGCAATCGCCATGGAGATTACCTTCAAAATTTTCGTTCAGGCATTTCATCAAACACATCAGCTGCAAGTATAAGGGGAGTCGGATATAGACTTTTCTGATGGACTACACTCTGGCTCCAGTGGTGAACCCTGGCCAAGTTCACGAGATCCTAGTGGCTTACAAGTCGCCGGAATACGCCAAGACTGCAAAAAATCCGACGTGTGGTGTTTGGGGATTCTGATACTGGAGACCTTGACAGGGAAGCTTGTTGCCAAGTACCTTTCGAACAGTGCTGAACTTGCTGAGTGGATCAATGGTATTGTTGGGGAATCGAGCACAAACAGCTCGGCTGTTTTCGACAAAGAAATGGATTTGAGCAATGAAGGCTGCAGGCTGCAAATGGAGAAGCTTTTGCAGATCGGGATATCTTGCTGCAACGAGGACCTGGACAAGAGATTGGACTTGGAGGAAGATTGAACAAGTACAGGACCAGTAAACTAATTGTCCACCACCTCCCGTATTAAACATATATATATAGTTCAATTTGTTATAATCACCCTTTTTATTTAGGGAGAAAAATAAAAGTACCTTAAACATTTAAACATGTAGTGTACATGTTTATTTGACACACCATATAAAAAATGTGTTTATTTACACTAAAAATCGGTGAATGTCCTAAATTGCCCTTACCTTTTGTAGAATACATGTTTGTAAAATGAACGTAACATTCGACAAACACATTCGACATGTCGAATCACATTCGACAACATATTCGACAAACACATTCGACATGTCGAATCACATTCGACAAACATATTCGACAAACACATACGACATGTCGAATCACATTCGACCAACATATTCGACAAATATTTTATATTCGACAAACACATTCAACATGTTGAATCACATTCGACATGTCGAATCACATTCGACAAATACATTCGACAAACATTTTATATTCGACAAACACATACAACATGTCGAATCACATTCGACCAACACATTCGACAAACATTTTATATTCGACAAACACATTCAACATGTCGAATTACATTCGACAAACACATTCGACAAACATTTTATATTCGACAAACACATTCGACATATCGAATCATATTCGACAAACATATTCGACAAACATTTGACCTAATTTTTTTTAATATAAATAGTCTTTATTCATTACTTTTTCTCTATAACCCACTTTTCTCATTTCAAAATTACAGTAGAACAAAAAAATTCAGATCTGAAAATTTTCAAAAGTCCAGATCTCAAAATTTCAAATGTTATCTTCTACGCATCAATTAGAAATTCAAGTATTCAATGCCCAGAGGAGTTTTCGCCCATCAATCGACCATCAAGACCGATGCCTTCCGCAACCTTGGAGTTCTTTCTCGAGATCGACGACGACGAGAATCCTTCTCGTTTCCAATATGGCCAGCGTGACCGATAAAATATGGTAGATCTGTGTAGGTAGCCGCGGAGGCGACGAATCTTACAGGAAAAGTGGATGATGAAAGTACAACTCTATCTGCCGCCCCTCCTATCTCTGTCGTCTCCAGCCCACCCCACGAGACTCAAACATTCGTTCATCTCAAAACCTCGTAGACCGAAGTCCACCTGGCCATCAATAGTCTTCGACGGCCGACGACGATTTGTGGTTTGTCGGGAGAGAGATCGGAAATCTCACATATTAAAATTTGAGATTTCTCTTGCAATTCCTGACCCAAGAGTGAATCTCTTCATTGGGTATACTCATTGATATTTGTGTTTGAATAAATACAAATTGTATCTTTGAGTGTGTCCATGAATCTTTCAAATTGATTTCGAAAATGTTGTTGAGATGGTTTTTTTTTTAATAAAATGTTGCTGGTTTCTTGGATGAGTAAAACAAAAATCATTTCTTAACTTCTTATTTTATATCTAATGATTCGACAATAATATATTAAATTGTTTCCCAAACACAATTTGGGTTTAAGACAATAGAATAAAATGGTTTAACAAACAAAGTTTTGCATTCGACCTTATTAAAAAGGAAAAAGGATTCGCCTAGGATTCAACATTAAATTGAATTGAAATTTAATTGTTCATAATTTCGATAAATATTTTATTTATTCGACAAGCAAAAAGTTGGATTCGACAAACAAAGAGTTGCATTTGACCTATTCAAAGGAATAACGCAAAAACTGAAAGTAGAAGGGTATTTTGGTCCATTCATGTAAGAAAGTATATTTTTTATATGGGATGGCATAAAAGCACTTTCACTATATGCACAATGGCATTTTTTTACATTTACACTTTTATTTATTAATTTTTGGCATTTTTTTTTCTGAAGAAATTATTTTATTTTTGTACAAATTATAGTTACAATATTATATTATTTTATCCATCTTTGTAAATTTGAATTGTAAAACAAAAAAATGCACAATTTTTTTCTAGCTTTGTAGTAAACGAATAACATCAAAATATATTCTCTATTAATAAATATAATTATATTTATATACAATTTAAACTCAAGTTTATGGCAAAAAATAAATAAAATAACAAAAGAAAATCGTATAGTAAACGAATAACGGTACAAAGAGGGCGAGCTCATTTTTTCTTTCACAAATCTCCCAGTCCCAAAACCTAGCGTAGGAATTTACTTAGCGTCGAACGGACGCAGCGGCGAATAGAAGACGGCGGCAGAAAAGAACGGACGATCACGGTGAATTTTTTCTTAGATTAAACACAGGCAAGTGTATTCTTCGTTAATTTTAATTTGATGCTAATTTATCAGATATAGTTTTTTTGTTCGATATTTTATGGTGTTTTAGATTGATTTTATTTCCTAATTAATAAGTTGGTTGTTAATAATTAAGATTTTGATTTATGGTTTCTAGACATGGACGTATTTATCTGAATGCTCTGCTAATTTATCAGATTTGGAGATTTTGTTCGTAAGATATTTATGGTGTTTTAGATTGATTTTATTTCCTAATTAATAAGTCGGTTTGTTAATAATTAAGATTTTGATTTTTGGTTTCCAGACATGGACATGACGTATATACCC